>CM077667.1:342597092-344997092 GCA_039707655.1 Elymus sibiricus | reverse complement strand
AAACAACTTCAACGCATCATCAAGTCTAAGTAAGAGCTCCACATACTCAATTATCATATAGTCTTCTATGATTGCTAATAATCAAAGCATATTTTTAGAACAAACAACATCCATCAAACACAGAGAAAGAGAGGGGCTTAATGTTTCACCACCCAACATACTTATCATGAAGATAATTGTCAACAATAATGAATCATGATCAAATATATTTTACTAGATATATATGTTTGGATATTTCCCCACCACATGATGCTTTCCAACTAATAGATTGAGGTTGGAATAAGAAGTTGACTCAACATGAAAAGTAAATAACATAAAAGTAAATAGGTTGTCCCTTCGCAGAGGAAAGCAGGGATTGCAGAGGTGCCAGAGCTCATTGTTTAAAACAGAGATGAATATGTAATTTTAAGTGGTGTACTTTTCCTATCAATGTCACAACATTGTTTTCAATATCTTCCATGCTAAATACATTATTGGCAGTTCCCAAACAGAATTGAAATTTTACTCCCCCTCCACCATTCAAACACATTCCATGGCTGGCCGAATCCACGGTTGCCATCCAAACAATCAAATTTCTAGGGGGAGTTCTTGTTTATTTATTTTTGTATTATGCAGGATTGGGCATCCTTTTTACCAGCCTATCTCGTGTAATGACAAGTGAATACACACTCATTTTGAGAATAACTCACTTAGCATGGAAGATAATGACCGTCCCGTCGCTCCATGAGCGGTACGAGCACACAAAACGGATGTTTATTTGAATGTTTAGAGGTGGCACATGCAAATTTACTTGGAATGGCAGTGAAATACCATATACAGGTAGGTATGGTGGACTCTCATGAAAGAAACTTGGATCAAGGATTTGGATGCACAAGTAGTATCTCTACTTAGTATGAAGTTTTGGTTAGCAAAAGGTTCTAAACAAGCACCACATGTTGGAGAGGATCCATAACAATATATATAACTTCTATGCAAATATACCCAAACATAACCATTACGTTGTCTTCCTTGTCCAACTTCAACTATTTAATCAAGGTTGAAAATAATTAATGGGTATTCACAATCATAAAATATGTCCAAGATAATATATTTGTATGTGAAACTTCTCTTTCTTATACTAATAATTCATGAATTGCTTGTATGACAAATATTGTGATTGCCAAACTTCAATAGATTTTACTTTCTAAACCAAATGTGAAACTACTACTAATAATAAAGCATATTTATAATTTTAGATTTCTGATATTTCATTCATTCACAATTTACTCTTAGGATATAAGTGAAGCACAAGAGTAAACATCAAAGTACTCTCAAAAGATATAAGTGAAGATCAATGAGTAGTCAAACAATTAAGTAGCTATGTGAGGACTCTCTATCAATAAATAATTTCAGATCTGAGAATTTTATTCAAATAACAAATAAAACAAAAGTGCACTCCAAGAATAGCACATATTATGTGGACAAATAAAAATTAGGGCTCAACATAGGCTAACCGATATTTGTTTGATGAAGAGAGGTGGGATGCGTAGCATCCCCAAGCTTAGATGCTTGAGACTTCTTGAAATATTTCATTGGGGTGCCTTGGGCATCCCCAAGCTTGATATTTTGTATCTCGTTCAATCCTCTCATATCCCAGTTTCACCTAAGTCTCAAAAACTTCATCCACAAAAACTCGAAAAGAACTCGTGAGATAGGTTAGTACATATAAGAATAAATCAAACCTTTAGGTACCGCCAAGACAAGTTGCATAATAATTTTCAAACATTAGGTACTGTATACTATAATTTCCACAATTTACATCTACCAATATAAGCCATGAAAACTCTAGGATAAGTAGATAACAAAACTATGACAACAATCTATCCAAACAGAACAGTCTGTAGCAATCTATTTACAAAGTGTACTTATGTATCTCTAAAAATTATGAAACTTTAGGACATGATAAAGAATTTATATGAAAATACTGTGCAAAAATTTCAAAAACTTTCCACATTCCAGTAAAATACGAAAAGTCAAAGACTATAGCTAAAGTTTCTATTTTTACACAACACACATCAAACATGCAATTCAGGCAACCTAAAAGGAATTCCTGGAACTTTTTATTGGAAAACAAGATTATTAATAACAGCAAGCAAAGTTTAACAAAATAAAATGACGCTCCAAGCAAAACACATATTATGTGACGAATAAAAATATAGCTCCAAGTGAGATATAACGATAGTGTTGAAGACGAAAGAGGGGATGCCTTCCGGGGCATCCCCAAGCTTAGACGCTTGAGTATTCCTTGGATATTACCTTGGGGGTGCCTTGGTCATCCCCAAGATTAGGGTCTCACCACTCCTTATTCTCCTCATATTGGTGTCTCACCCAAAACTTGAAAACTTCAATCACACAAAACTTAACGGAACTTCGTGAGATGGGTCAGTGTAATAAAGATAGATCATTCACTTGGGTACTGTCAAGACAAGATTCATAATTGTTCTCACATAATACCTATTGTATTCTATCATTCCCATAATTTATAGCACTATATATAAGCTATGGAAACACTAAAATAAGCAAACTATGCATGCAAAACAGAATCTGTAAAAAACAGAACAGTCTCTGAAGATCTGAATGAAATCCATATTTACCAATCACTAAAAATTCTGAAAATTAGGACAAATCGAAGGATTTGCATAGAAAAACTGTTTAAAAATTTCAGAATTTTTTGACTCTCCAGTAAAATCAGAGGAATTCTGCACTGGACGTAAAAGTTTCTGTTTTTGCACAGAATCAAACTAACACGTATCCACACTATCCCAAAGGCCTTACTTGGTACTTTATTGAAATAAAAGACACAAAACATGATTACTACAATAGCTTAATCATGTGAACACACAAAAATAGAAAATATAGATATTGGATTGTCTCCCAACAAGCGCTTTTCTTTAAAGCCTTTTAGCTAGGCATGATGATTTCAATGATGCTCACATAGGAATAGTATTTGAAACACGCAAAAGAGCATCATGGATCACATGACAAGCACATTTAAGTCTAACCCACTTCCTATGCATAGGGATTTTGCAAGTAAACAATTTATTATAGCAAGAATCAACTTGCATAGGAAGGCAAAACAAGCATAACTTCAAAACTATGAACGCATAGGGAGGAAACTTGATACTATTGCAATACCTACAAGCATATGTTCCTCCCTCATAATAATTTTCAGTAGCATCATGAAGTGATTCAACAATATAACTATCACATAGAGCATTCTTTTCATGATCCACAAGCCTATAAAATTTATTACTCTCCACATAAGCAATTTTCTTCTCATTCATTGTAGTGGGAACAAACTCAACAAAATAACTATCATGAGATACATGATTGACATAACCAAATTGAAAATTAAAATCATGATGACAAGTTTCATAGTTATCATTATTATTTATAGCATACATGTCATCATCATAATCATCGTAGATAGCAACTTGGTTGTCATAATCAATTGAAACATCTTCCAAAATAGTGGAATCATCATTAAATAAAGTTGCGACCTCTCCAAATCCACTTTCATAATTATTACAATAAGATTCAACACCCTCCAAAGTAGTGGGATCATTAATACCTAGAGTTGACACTCTTCCAAACCCACTTTCATAAATATAATCATCATACATAGGAGGCATGCGATCATCATAATAAATTTGCTCATCAAAACTTGGGGGACTAAAAATATCATCTTCATCAAACATAGCATCCCCAAGCTTCTGGCTTTGCATATCATTAGCATCATGGATATTCATAGAATTCATACTAACAACATTGCTATCATGCTCATCATTCAAGGATTTAATGCCAACCATTTTATTGAACTCTTCTTCTAACACTTTGGCACAATTTTCTGATCCATCATTTTCAAGAAAAATATCATAAAGGTAAAGAGCTTGATGCAACATAAATTTCATTTTTTTGTAGTTTTCTTTAAAAACCAAACTAGTGATAAAGAAGAAATTAAAAGATTTAATAGCAAGATCTAAATATATAACTTCAAGCACACACCTCCCCGGCAACGGCACCAGAAAATGACTTGATCACTACTACGCAACTTTATTCTTGTAGACTATGTTGGTCCTCCAAGCACAGAGTTTTGTAGGACAGTAGCGATTTTCCCTCAAGTGGATGACCTAAGGTTTGTCAGTCCGTGGGAGGTGTAGGATGAAGATGGTCTCTCTCAAACAATCCTGCAATCAAATACAAGAAATCTCTTGTGTCCCCAACACACCCAATACAATGGCAAATTGTATAGGTGCACTAGTTCGGCGAAGAGATGGTGATACAAGTGCAATAATGATAGTAGATATAGGTTTTTGTAATTTGAAAATAGAAAAACAGCAAAGTAGCAAGTGGCAAACATCGAGCAAAACATTATATAAATGCTTGGAAATAAGGCCTAGGGTTCATACTTTCACTAGTGCAATCTCTCAACTATGCTAACATAATAGAATCATATGATCGTCCCTCAACGTGCAACAAAGAATCACTCCAAAGTTCATATCTAGCGGAGAACATAAGATGAAATTGGTGTAGGTAGTAGAACCACCTCAAAGCTACCCTTTCCGAACAATCTATTGGGATATTCCTATAGGTTTCACAAATAGCCCTAGAGTTCATACTAAAATAACACATATGATACATATTAATCAACCCTAATGTCACCTAGATACTCCAATGCACCACAAGTATCAGTGGGTTAATTATTTGACATGCATCAAACAATTTCAGATTCATCATATTCAATCCAACACAAAGAACTTCAAAGAGTACCCCAAGATTTCTATCGGAGAAGGTAGGACAAGATCGTGTATCAACCCCTATGCATAGATTACCCCATTGTCACCACAGGAATCCACAAGTTGAGTACCAAGACATACATCAAGTGATCTCAAATCCAATATTCAATCTGACATAACAAATCTCAAAGGGAAAGACTCAATTCATCACAACAAGATAGCAAGGGAAGAACACCATATGATCCAACTATATTAACAAAGCCCGTGATACATCAAGATCGTGCCATCTCAAGAACACGAGAGAGAGAGAGAGAGAGAGAGAGAGAGAGAGAGAGAGAGAGAGAGAGATCAAACACATAGCTACTGGTACATACCCTTAGCCCCAAGGGTGAACTACTCCCTCCTCATCATGGCCTCCACTGGGATGATGAAGATGACCACCGGAGATTATTTCCTTTCTCCGACAGGGTACTGGAAAGGCTCCAGATGTGTTTTTCTTCGATACAGAGAGTTGCGGTGGCGGAGCGGAAGTTCTCTATTTATTTATGAGGGTTTGTGTATATATAGGATTTTTCGGCATTGGAATCACACTAAACGGAGCCACGTGAGCCCCACAAGCCATCAGGGCGCTCCCAGGGGGGGTGGGCGTGCCCTGTTGGCTTGTGGCCCACAGGTGGCTCCCCTCTGGTGGTTCTTCGCTCCAGTATTTCTTATTTCCTCCGGAAAAAATCATAAAAAAAGTTTCGGGCGATTCCGAGAACTTTTATTTTCTGCACAAAAAACAACACCACGGTAATTCTGCTGAAAACAGCGTCAGTCCGGGTTAGTTCTAAATAAATCCTATAAAGTGCATCAAAACCATATAAAATTATTGTAAACATTGGAAAATATGGCATGAATACTTCATAAATTATCGATATGTTGGAGACGTATTAGAACTCACCACCGGCGAAGAAGAGGAGCAGCCCCATAGTAGCCACCACAAGAAGGCTACACCACCTACGCAGACCTCTACACTCTCCAGGGCTCTATCCAGGTTATGAGCAACCCTGCCGAGTCCCTTCGAGACACGTCCGCCTATATGAGTTCGAGCTTCTCTAACTGGAGCCAAGGATGGGCTCCTAACCAACCGCCACAATGATCCCACCGGTTTGGGCTTGCAAAATCTTAAGCTTGGGGGAGGTCACTACCACGTCTCCATGAAGATGTGGCGATATTTGAAATAAAATGTAATGAGGTTGTACTTAAGCTCGTGGAGCTTCAAAATGCTCATGTTGGTTTGTTCCAACACTTTTCTTTTTATTTTCTTTCGTTTTTCTTTTTGCCTTTCCGATTTTTTGTTTGCAAGTTAGTTTTCAAAAACCCAAAACCCAAAAAAACTAGAATAATCCTTGCCCTGTTCTTATCCTTTCTGCCACTTGGAGTTTGTTTGCATTTTTGTTTTCGGAGGAGTTGATCTACGTCGGACAACGAGGAATGCAAGAATAAGGAAAGGAAATGTGTAAATTCACAACCGTGAAGGTATGTCCTACGACTCCCGTCTTTTGCACTTGAAATACTTAGAGTAGATATAGTTGTAGTATGTGTGATGTGAGCAAGAGGGAGTAAGCCTTGATAATTAAAACAATTTTTTTTGTTAGTAGCTGAAATAATTTTGTAGCATTTGTTCTGTTTAATCTAGATAACCAAGACTTGCCGTCCTACTGTTTTTAAATAAAATAATCTTAACTAAGAATAACCATGCACAAAAGAAAGTATTCAAAGACTTGGGAGTTGAGATAATTGTATAGAATATGATGTTCGAAATGCTCAACCCGATGTTTTAATTTTAAAAGACTTGATAACACTTGTGGATTAAATTGTCTAGAGGAACTTAGTTGAAGGGTGAATGATATTATGTGAAAAATCTGTGTTGTATCTCTTACATGGTGTCACAACTTCTCACTGGTGCCATGGCCCTTCCACTATATGCACGTGTGCGTGTGTAAATGTGGCTACGTCACCTTTCTTGATGTTATGCTGAGGACTCCGATAGCCAATGAACGATCCACCAGAGCTGCAACTCGGATTTCGGCTATGAGTTTGTTACCGTACGTAGTGGCAACACTACAAACGAATATTATTGGGCTTTCACTTGTATAGGTGTGTATATGATAAATGCCTGGAACTGATCATAAGAGCTCGAAAGAGACAATTATCAAATATTCATAGTTCCTAAAATTAAGCCACAACGAAACCCTATACTTGATCATTTATTTGGCATAATCCCCTTCATGTCACACCAAAGTTCCAGCAAACAATGATTGAAATAAAGTGCTTGAGAGCCTTGAGGACGAGATAATTGTGGGTATGTTTATGAGCACTAGAGCATCATATTTTCTACATGCCTTTCACTCGCTAACATATGTTTTTATAGCTCTATCAAAGAAAACTCTTCCGTGCATTCCCGGCAAGTAAGCGTTGTCTAGAGTAAATATAATAGAGGGGCTGTTTGGATGATAGCCCGGCAGCGCCTTACCAAAATTTTGGCGTTGACCGCTGGCTCGGGCCGCCGTTTGGATGAAGGCCAAAAAATCGGATCTTTGCCAAAATTTTGGTCTGCAGTTCAGTTTTCACGCCCGCGCGTGGGCGAAACGGCGGCGGTGGATTTCATCGCCAAAATATTGGCACGCCGGGGATTGGCAGGGCATGTGCATGTGTGATCCAAACAGCCCCAGAGTGTTGCAAAGTTGTTTAATCCAGTAGATCAAAAGCTTTGTGTTGATTATCTTTGCTTCACTAACACTTGCATAATAAACCATGCCACCGCTACAGCTATACTAAGTTTTTAGGTTAAGAAGCGGAGGACTATCTAGCCGTACCGATCGGAAGTGAACCAAAAACTTCTCGTTATTTCGGTTTAAACAACATAGTTCCTTGTGATCCTGATTTCTCTTTATGTTGCTCGAGGACAATCAAGTTTAAGCTTGGGGGAGTTGATGAGTGATATTTTTACACTCATTTCACCTTGGTTTAAACCGAGATATTTCCATAAAACGAGATATTCGCTTTGATATTGGTACTAATGGCTAACGAATGTAAAGGATTCCAAAAATCCTCTTTTTATTGTATATCTACAGGCAATGGACTACTCATGGACTAAATAAAGTCAAAACATAGAAAGAAGTAAAATAGGAGATAGAGGAAATCAACAAGAGGTGCAACAGAGGAGCGAAGGTAACAGACGACGTTTCATACGACCGCGACCGCTCGTTTGTGTTGGGTTCTACGCTAGGTGCATCGGCTGCAATATACAATTTTCATACGGGTAGAACAACCAGGATCATGCTACAGAGATGGATCACAGATTGTTACCACTAGATGCGCAGTGCCGTGCATGGGAAGTAGAGTTGGGGCAGCGCGTCCAGAGTCGTCTCCTCCTCGTTCGATCTCCCTCAAACAGCCGGTCGTCGGATCCCACATACAGATTCACCGCAGCGGCTGATACGCTTCCAACGTATCGATAATTTATGAAGTATTCATGCCATATTTACCTATGTTTATAATACTTTTATATGGTTTTGATGCACTTTATATGATTTATTTAGAACTAACCCGGACTGACACTGTTTTCACCAAAATTACTGTGGTGTTATTTTTGTGCAGAAAATAAAAGTTCTTGGAATCGCCCGAAACTTTTTCATGATTTTTCTAGAGAAAATAATAAATACCGGAGTGAAGAACAACTCGAGGGGAGCCACCTGTGGGCCACAAGCCAACATGGCATGCCCACCCCTCTGGGCACGCCCTGTTAACTTGTGGGGGCCACATGACTCTGGTTGACGTGATTCCAACGCTGTAAATCCTATAAATCCAGAAATCCCCGAAAGTTAACCTCGAACTTCTGCTCCACTGCTGCAACTCTCTGTATCAAAGAAAAACCCATCTGGAGCCTTTTTGGTACCCTGCCGGAGGGGGAAATCATCACTGGTGGCCATCTTCATCATCCCGACGGAGGCCACGACGAGGAGGGAGTAGTTCACCCTCGGTGCTGAGGGTATCTACCAGTAGCTATGTGTTTAATCTCTCTCTCTCTCGTGTTCATGAGATGGCACGATCTTGATGTATCGCGGGCTTTGTTAATATAGTTGGATCATATGGTGTTCTTTCCTGGCTATCTTGTTGTGATGAATTGAATCTTTCCCTTTGAGATTTTGTTATGTCGTATTGAATATTGGATTTGAGATCACTTGATGTATGTCTTGCATGTGGATGCCCGTGGTGACAATGGGGTGTTCTATTGATTCACTTGATATATGTTCTGGTACTCAACTTGCGGATTCCCGTGGTGACAATGGGGTAATCTATGCATATGGGTTGATACACGTTCTTGTCCTACTTTCTCCGATAGAAATCTTGGGGTACTCTTTGAAGTTCTTTGTGTTGGATTGAATATGATGACTCTGAAATTGTTTGATTCATGTCGAATAATTAACCCACAGATAGTTGAGGCGAGATTGGAGTATCTAGGTGACATTAGGGTTGATTGATATGTATCATAGGTGTTATTTTACTACGAACTCTAGGGCTGTTTGTGACACTTATAGGAATAGCTCAAAAGATTGATCGGAAAGAATAACTTTGAGGTGGTTCTACTACCTACACCAATTTCATCTTATGTTCTCCGCTACTTATGAACTTTGGGGTGATTGTTTGTTGCACGTTGAGGGATGATCATATGATTCTATTATGTTAGCATTGTTGAGAGATTGCACTAGCGAAAGTATGAACCCTAGTTTCTTCAAAAAAAAGTATGAACCCTAGTCCTTATTTCCAAGCATTTATACAACGTTTTGCTCGCTATCTGCTACTTGTTACCTTGTTGTTTTTATATTTTCATATTACAAAAACCTATATCTACCTTCCATATTGCACTTGTATCACCATCTCTTCGCCGAACTAGTGCACCTATACAATTTTCCATTGTATTGGGTGTGTTGGGGACACAAGATATTTCTTGTATTTGATTGCAGGGTTGTTTGAGAGAGACCATCTTCATCCTACACCTCCCATGGATTGATAAACCTTAGGTCATCCACTTGTGGGAAATTTGCTGCTGTCCTATAAAACTCTGCACTTGGAGGCCCAACAAAGTCTACAAGAATAAAGTTGCATAGTGGACATCAGCGGTGCAAGTGCACCGCCTGTAACGGTATCCGCGCGTGCAAGAGGAAAACCATGCGGCGTACTGCTAGGTCCGATCACACAGTCGGCGGCGAGTGGAGGTGGCTTCTGGCAACACATGCAAAGCCCTGATGACGGCGCCGAAGTGATCAACCGAATGAGTGTGCCGCACCTCCACTATATATAGGCATCCGTCGTGGGCTCCACACTTGGGCCTCGCACGGATCCTAAAGCCCATAAGTTCCTTCTTTTAAGCGCACGACACCTTAGGTTCTCGTTCACTTGGTCACGAGTCTGATCACATCCGACTCGGCTAGTCGGTAGCGGCCTCTAGCAAAGCGTGCCGACTCCAAGTATCCGATGAAGCTGGTTAGGCGAACCTATACTTCACACTTCTGTTTCCTTTGCCACACGATATATGTTGTCATGCTCAAGGTGACATGGTCATCCTGGTTGCAGCATGTCCTCTTTCTCGTTCCGATGAATCCGACCAACACTTTGGATTATCTCATAATCCTCATCGCATGGCCATGCTTATCCAGGTTGGATCACCCGAGGGGCCTAGAGTATATCTCTTCTGATCGGAGGGGAAAATCATCTTGCTCGACCATGTTTCGCATCATGGGCCTGGACAAGTCCGAAACCTACCTTTGTAACTACCCAGTCACAGAGTAGCATTTGGTTAGCCCAAAGTAGGTCTGTCACCATCCAGAGTACATGCGCCAACTCAGGTCTTAGGACATAGAATGTATGTTGTACTAGAGACTCACAGATGACCTATCACTGCGTCTTATAGTCGGGTATGTCCAACTCAGACCTTATCTCGACTCGGATCCAACTACGTCGAATCTGACCAGATCTTTCTGAGTCCATATTATCCGGCTAGCATCCAATGCTACATGGTCAGTGAGACCGGACCATCCACCGTGTCATATGCTAGTCTAACTGGCTGCGCGTCCACACGGCCCTTTCGACTAGGGACCATTTAGGACAGTCATCATACAATGCATAGTCTCACAAACAAGTCACGTACTTGTTAATACATATCATTGAAAATGTCCAAGGACTATCTCTATTCCTAAACACATAGGAAATATCATCATACGTGATTGCCTCTAGGTCATATCTCTAACAGTTTGAGCGGTCGTATGGCATGGATTCCGAGGCTCCTTGTCCACTTGAACAACTCTTATAAAGGGTACCATGCTGAAACAGCAACAGAACATCGAGGAAGTCGTCCACAATAGAGCCATATTCATCCCCTTCATCAACCCTAGCCTCCGCCATCTTATCACCATAGCCACCATCACCGCCATAGTTCATCTCCCTCTAGTTCATACTTGTAATTGTGCATCGCACAAGGCAACCATTATAAGACACATTACCAATCAATTGATCTTCAAGATATGTTCTTCAATGTTTTCTTCATGTGATCCGATCTCCATGTGCAAGTAGTTCGGTAAGGTATGGGTTGAGGCATATGCCTTGCAACCCTCTGTATTTGTTGTGGGGATCAATGGAAGAGCTTTGAATTAGCGTCTTGTATGTGTGAAATAAAATTGTTTTGTAGATGTCTCTTGTCTTGTCCGCATTGTTCATCCTTGTAGGTACCCAAGATCATGGAGAGCGAGTCACGGGGAGGCTAGGAGCAAGGAGAACGTGAAGTGTTACTCTGAACACAAGTGACGGAAAGGTTTAGTTCGGTAACACGGATCCAATCCTTGGGGATTCATGAGGTGTAGTCATTAAAAACCCAAAGCTCTTGTCTGATTATTATAATCTTAATTATGGAGGCAACCCCACGCGATGGATAGGGCCTGCAGCAGGACAACTGATTCTTGATGCAGAACTCGTACCGATCAAGATGTTATTTGAACACATCCCCCACTTCGGTTCGCAATAAGCACATCTCGATGGGTGACTTTCAGAGCACAAATTAATATCATATCTGGTCCCAACACAAATACATGGTTGTAAGCATTAAGACCTCGATGCCCGTACCTTTTTATTATTATAAGTGTTTCATCACTATGAACTTGTTTGATCTAATCAAAAGGTGGAATTAATCCTTTTAACAATTTCTTGCTAGAGATGATCGCTTCAAGGGAACCTTCCTCTCGCGGGTGCGATGACTCAGGGTCACTTCTTGGGGAAATAGGTGTGGAGTACTTTTTGTTCCGTTATCGAATCGTACGAAAAGTAAGTATGAATGGGTCAAGGTAGAATAAGATGCCTTCTCCATTGCTATGGAGAAGGACACACCCAGGCGGTTTTCCTGTTTGATCCTCTGGACAAACTTCTAGAACTTGGAACCCTCCGGGTGCGAGCAAGCAAGGAGGGGCTCGCCCCGTAAATATTTTGCCGAAAGAAGCTTCAGCCACAATCCCCCTCCCCTCGCCTGATCCGCCACCCCCCCCCCCTTAGCATGAGGGTGATGTTCATGCGACGGGAAGCAAGGATGCCTAACCCACCTAGGTCCTTTGGCATACATATGTCCACCCACTTTACCATATGGTACTTTTGTCGGCCGACCACCGCCTGCCAGAAAAACCTGGCAAGATCGTTTTCAAAAAGAGCTATGAACCCCCTCCGACAACATATACAAACCCATCATATACATGGGAGGATAGAAAGGTTAAAGTCAATTAGGACCGACTTACTTCCTTTTGAAGTAAACCGACTACACCAAGGTTCTGCTCGAGCGCGACCATCCCATAAGTCGGTCTAACTCCCTCAGCAGGACCTCGAGTCAGACAGGGGCATCCCCAGATATGATATGAGGAAGGCGGACAACCGCAACCCAAAAGCGTCCCATAAGAGCCGGAGCTCATCAACGCTCTTGATCCGCAAAGAAATAAAAAGTAAGCATGAACTACTACATTAGGAATATAAATAAAATGACATAGTTATAGGTGCATGATTATGCACCTTCTATACATCAGAGTTGTTAAAACACTCGCGCCTAGAATTTCGAACCTTTGGTACAAAATATTTGTTTTGGCGGTGTCCAATTGCTTATTGCTAACTTCTATTCATATTTGTAATATTTCGTCCCATTCTTTGAAACCTTAGTCACTAATAATAACAATAATAATTATAATTATTATTATTAATCATTGTTTATTATTTTGTTAGTTTGGTATTTGTTATGGTTGCATTCTTGGGCCATTGCACTTGTTTCAGTGTAACTGTACTTCCACTTTTTTTACATTTTACCATTTTCTTGATTTGTTTGATGACATTGCACTTTGATTTTGTTCAATTACACATTTTTGTGCATTTCCATTTTCTTTGGTAATTTCATTTTAATGTGGCACAACAAAAATTGAGTGCAACTCACAACAACACTTCAGGTTCGTTTTTTGGTCTTATTTACCTTTTTTTTCTATTATCCATGTACATCTTGATTATTTTTTATATACTGATTGAACAATTTTCAGATATACGTTGATTGTTTTTTAAATACACACTGAATATTTATATGAATAATATTGAACATTTTTCAAATGCACATTAATTTTGTTAAACACACAGTGAACATCAAAAGTGTGAGGACAATTTTTTAAAGTTGCGTAGCATAGTTTTTTCAAAAAAATAGGGAAAGAGAGATTTTTTTATTTGTTATGAACATTTTTCAAAAACTCCGTAAATAAATATTCACACTTCATGAATATTTTTGTTAAATGTCATGAACATGTTTTTAAACACGTGAACATTTCTTAAATTTCAGATCATGATCAATCTGTTGATCAGCTAAACTAAGTGCCCTCCTAGCAAATAAATGAGATGGATTCTTGGCATCTCTTCTTACATGACAAAGTTTAAATTCCTGAAAAAGGTTGAGATAAGATTTCATCTCAGAGATAACGATAGAACCAGTCGATCTATCTTCCTTCGCATGCCACATATTGCATACCATTAGACAGTCAGTTTCAATCTCGACAGGCTGCGAGTTCTTCTCCATCGCCAGAAGCATTGCATTGCATCACGACAAGCAAGTAGTTCCACTATCAGGGGCTCAATCAGTTCCCTATAATTTGCTTCATGTGCCCATATGAACCTTCCCTCATGATTATGAACCACTACTGCCACTCCTCCACACGGTCAGTGTTGGCACACAGCTCCATCTGTGTTGGCACACCGCTCCATGGATAGTTTCCATTTATTCATCTCCGCCGGCTGAGCCGCCGCTCTCTTCTCTGGTATCTCCAGCGATTTAATCAATTCATCAATAATCTCCATTAGGCGAAGTGGTTGATATTGTATCTCCTTGTGAGAGTATTTATTTCTGCTTGTACATACTGTCCACATGACTGAAATTGCTACCGCACTATCATCCTTGCTAATGATATTTGCATCAAGCAGATCTTTTGACCATGTCACCGGATGAAGTCGTGGGAGCTTCAGGCCAAAGAAATCTTCTGCTGAATCCCAGAATTTCCTTGCGTGATCACACACTATCAACGCATGAAATAATGTCTCGTCTTCATGCCCACGCATAGTGCATATGCCATCCTCCCTTACGTGTCTTCTCCTTAATTCACCATGAGATGGCATCATGTTTTTCAAGACCCACCACCAGAAGACCTGAATCTTGGGTTGAACTCGAAGCTTCGACAAAGCTTTCCATGTTTCTGCAATATCTGTAGAGCCTGTAGCAACATTTGTTTCACTTGCACTCTTGTGCATCATCGAATGATAGGCTGATCTCACGGAGAACAAACTAGATTTTTCCCACGCCACGCCCATAAGTCTTCATTAGCTCTTCTCGATCGTGGCATACTTAAGATAGCATCCACATCTAATGGAATAAACATCCGTCGTACAAGCTTTATGTTCCACTGTCCATTGTCATCCATCAGGTCAGACACTAGCTGGTCTGGATTGGATCATCCGCTAGTCGACACAAAGGGCGCATTGACAAGGTCCCTGCCACCCATTTGTCATGCCAAATTTCAGTCATTCTCCTATTTTCAATCCTTCGAACAAGTCCTTCTGAAAGAATTTTCCGTCCACATCTAATCGCCTTCCATGTTGGTGATGCACTCTGTTGGTGTCCTAGCCCTCCCTCTAGCCTACCTCTCTCTCTCTGTCACCTCACGCTAGCCCGAGCTGGAGAGAAGAAGAAGAAAAAACGAAAGGAGACGATGGACACAGAGGAGTTCCCGGCGCACGAACGCCGCGGCCGCAACAACAGCCGTTTCTCTCAAGCACGAACTCGAGCCACACCCCCTTGGCTGTTACAACGCCCATCGCGTGGCTTTATACACGAGCCGGCGCACTGGGCACGCACCCACGCCTCCACTCCCTCCCGATCGCTCGCGTTTCGCCCGCTCTGATCGTGCCCGCGTCACGCTCCGACGCGCACGGCCCACGGCGAGCACCAACGGAAACACCCTCGATCGCGCCACGCGACTCGCCAACAGCCTAGACCTAAACCCACGCACACGGTGTACTCGTGCACGGACACACCCGTGCACCACACGCACGCACACACACCTACGCCATGGGCCCGACGCGTCCGACACGCCCAGCGCGTGCCCATACACGCGCTCGACGCGTCCGACCCGTCGCCGCGGCTTATTTGGCCAACACTCACCCCCTAAGCCGCGGCTCAGAGGAGGCCGTCGTCCTCGACGCCGACGTCCGCCAGCAGTGCCCACTCCGCCGCCGGCGCCTTCCTCAGCTTCGGGCATTTGCGCTTGAAGTGGCCGCGCTCGCCGCAGCTGTAGCAGCGGCCACTTCGCTTCCCTCCGCCGCCCGATGCCGAGCTGCCCGCGCCATCGTCGTCGTGGAAGCTGCCGCCCTGCTGACGCTGGTGCGCCGCCCACTGCGCCGCTGTCATCATCAGTTGCCCGTCCACCCGCTCGCCGTCGGCCTGCCCATGCCGGCGCGTTCGCTCCTCGAACGCTTTGAGCCGGCTGAGCGCCTCCTCGAACGGCATGGTCTCCACGTTGCAGAATTGCTCAATGCCCGCCACCGCCGCGTACAGGCGATCCGGCACCGTGTCCAGCAACTTCTTGACCATCGCTGCGTCGTCAAGCGTCGTTCCGAGCCCGGCGTAGCGCGCCGCCATGGCCCCGATCCTCCCGGCGTAGTTGTCCAGCGCCTCGCCGTCCGCCATGCGAAGCCGCTCGAACTCGCCGCGTAGTGTGGCCAGCCGCACCGCCTTGACCCGGTCCGCGCCGACGAATCGTGTCTTCAGGCTCGCCCACACCTCCGCCGCCGTCTTCTTGGGGGAGACCTGCAGCAGGAGGTCCTCGGCGAGCGCGCTTAGCAGGTACGCCCGCGCCGGCTTGTCCTTCTTGGCGATCACCGCCGCCACCGAGTCCTCCGCCGGCACCACTGCCTCCCACAGCCCGGCTGCATCCAGGTTTGCCTCCACTTTGATTGCCCACGTGGTGTAGTTCTCACCAGTGAGCATCGGGACGGGCATCGGCAACGGGTTCCCCGACCCGCCGGCGTGCGGCACGATCGACATCGCCGGCGATCACCTCCCGCAACGAGGCTCTGATACCAATTGTTGGTGTCCTAGCCCTCCCTCTAGCCTACCTCTCTCTCTCTGTCACCTCAGGCTAGCCCGAGCTGGAGAGAAGAAGAAGAAAAAACAAAAGGAGACGATGGACACAAAGGAGTTCCCGGCGCACGAACGCCGCGGCCGCAACAACAGCCGTTTCTCTCAAGCACGAACTCGAGCCACACCCCCTGGCTGTTACAACGCCCATCGCGTGGCTTTATACACGAGCCGGCGCACTGGGCACGCACCCACGCCTCCACTCCCTCCCGATCGCTCGCGTTTCGCCCGCTCTGATCGTGCCCGCGTCACGCTCCGACGCGCGCGGCCCACGGCGAGCACCAACGGAAACACCCTCGATCGCGCCACGCGACTCGCCAACAGCCTAGACCTAAACCCACGCACACGGTGTACTCGTGGACGGACACGCCCGTGCACCACACGCACGCACACACACCTACGCCGCGGGCCCGACGCGTCCGACACGCCCAGCGCGCGCCCATACACGCGCTCGACGCGTCCGACCCGTCGCCGCGGCTTATTTGGCCAACACACTCTTTGTACACCCTGCTTGTAAGAAGTTGCCATCCGCATAATATCTTCCTCTTAACACCCTAGCGCATAGAATTTTTGTCCAAAGAGACCACCTGCCGAGTGCATTTGCCAAAAAAGACCACCTGCGAGTCAAATTGCCGGATTAGACCCCCACCTCTCCTGGCAGCAGGCGCGCTAGGTGACGCGTGGCACCTGCCGCCACCAGCGCAGGCGGCTGGGGCCTGCCGCCACCAGGCGAGGCGGCTGGGGCCTGCCGCCACCAGGCGAGGCGGCCGGCCGGGAATCCCGTTGCCTGTACTGTTCGCAACGGAACGGACGACTGGCGTGGGCCCTGCCGCCACCGCGGCAGGCGGCAGCCACTGTGCACCGCGCGCGCCGGCAGCCACCCGTGACGGCGCTGATTTCGATACATGCGACACTGATTGATAGATGCTGCCGCTGCTGATTGCGAGGCTGACTGAAAGATGCTGCTGCTGATTGCTACGGTAACTGTTCTGCCGACACTACTGTCCCCTTCCTTTTATATTTGATCCGATCCCGCTGCTTCCTACATACACTGCCTGCTCTCTCGCTAATCTGCCTGCTCTCTTCCTACAATACTCTGTCAGCTCTCTCGCCCTCACAGTACACTATTGTGACTGTTTAGAGTAAGATTTTGAAGATGTTGTAGTTGAAGAAACGAAAGATCAAGGTAAGAGCAGTCCATTTTTGTTGGTTGTGTTCGCATGCATGATGTTTTTACTTTGTTTCATTAGTTTTTAAGTATGTATTATCTGTTGTTTTAGGTAGTATTTCATCACTTTGTGGAGTAATTGGGAGCTTCAGGAGTACGATTTGCCGTGTGAAGTGAAGTACTAAGTGGAGTAATTTGATCAAGGTATGATCTTTGCAATACATGAATTTTTTTGTGCATGCACGTTGGAAATTAGTTAGTATTTTAGCCCGTTATTAGCTATGCGATGTTTACTTCTTGATAGTTATAAACGTTTTCATATGAGATATTTTTTAGCCCGTCATTTGCATTTAGCCAGTCGGGAGAACCAAGGCGATGTCGCGTTTGCAGGTGCCCTGGACACTCGCGTAGGGAATGTCCGTATCGTACCAACAACACCGCATGATATTTAATCATGCTATGTATTTTAGTTTCATTTAATCGTGATGTAATGTAATCTTCGGATATTTAATTTCATTTCATCGTGATGTAATCTTCGGATATTTAATTACATTTAATCGTGATGTAATGTAATCTTCGGATATTTAATTTCATTTCATCGTGATGTAATCTTCGGATATTTAATTTCATTTCATCGTGATGTAATCTTCGGATATTTAATTACATTTAATCGTGATTGCAGGTTATGGCCGAAATGCCACAACTTTTGCAGGGGCATCACGACGCCCACCACCGTTGCCACCTTTTCTTAAACCCGAATCATGAAAATCCTCCTCAGACCTTCAGGCTTCGAACCGTAAAGAACATATGGCCAATACACAATTGTTTCCATCAACACCTTCAGGCTTATGGACTCCTTCATTTTGCTAACCTCGCAACTCGTCCAGGCACTTTCACTTCTGACCCATCGCTTTTGACATCCCTCGTTGACCGATGGAGACCTGAGAGCCACGCCTTTCACTTTCGCTGTGGAGAGCTCGCACCTACGCTAAAAGATGTGTCAATGATCACACCCAAGGCGACGGATCTCAGCCGTATCCCTCCACGCGAGGGATCAGGATGCCCGAGGAGACTCGTTTTCCTAACATAAACCAGCACACTAGGGGCGAGGGATCACAAAGCTACAACACCGCTCAGGTATGTTCAACCATAATAAGCATTTACAAGCGTACAACATTTACATGACTTTTATTTACATACGGTTTTTCTGTGCAGGAAAGTAATGATACATCATGGGAAGATGAAGAAACCCAGCGTGGCGTAAACAAAGACATACTCACAGAATCCCTTGATCCTCGATGCCGGGTCCCAGGATTAGTACATGACTTTTTCGAAATGGACGTTATTGGCCCATCTTATATCCCTTCCCAGTCACAACCATACACCTATAATTTTGAATCATCATCTCAATATGGATTGCAGACTCCACCACCTATGCATGAGTCGCGGACACAGGAAGAAGAGGGGCAGTACGGTCGTGGTCTTCATGAACACCGACCCCCTACTCGCTTGTCACCTTCCGGTCGTCGGGAAAGGCCAGCTGGCCGTCGTCGCGTAGGGTGATTCGTCTATCTATGTGTGCGAACTATTGTATCTATCTATGTCAGTTTCCAACTTTCAGATGTATGTACGAGACATCTATGTATTATGACGAAATAAAAGTTCTCAGTTTATTTCGAGGCATTTTTTTAAATTGAAAATAACATGCATAAAATAAGATACATTAAACTGTTGAAATTAAGATGCATTGAAAATAACATGCATAAAATAAGATACATAAAATAACATGCATAAAATAAGATACATAAAAATTAACATGTTCAAATTAAGATACAACTTGCTGCGAATTTTAAGATACAACTTGCTGCAATGCGAATTCTAGGATACAATAACATAAATCTACTGAGTCCAACGTGGATATTTTCCTTTTCCATCACCAGCTTCTTCTGCTGCCTTGGCTGCACGAGCCCTTTCTTTCTTTATCTGCCTCTCAGCCTCACGGCCCTCCTGTCGCTGTCGTTGAACCTCCGCCAGTCGTAGTCCCTCTTCTCGGTTTTTTCTTCTTCATCTCATCAAGAAAAGCCCTCTGCTTCACACAGTGCTCTTGCCACTCTCTCTCCTGCTCTGCTTTCTCCTCTGCTGCCGCCTTCGTGCGGCGCTCTTCCGCGTCCAAACTTGCCCATGCACGACGACCTCTTTCACGAATCTCGGTCACCGCCCAGTCCGGTTTTTTTGTGTCAATCCAACGATAGTACATGCACAGAGGCGGAGGAGACTACAACAAAAATAGAAATAGAAATATCAAATCAACAATAATATCAACAACGTGTTTATTCTTGGTGACTAAAACATACTGGAGGCCTGATGTACGGTGAAGTAGCAACGGGTGGATCTTCCTCATAATTGGCGCACATGAAAAACTTCATGCCCAACCAATCTGAAAAATCCGTCACCTCCTTCACCTTGCAGAGATCGCCACACCAACAACGAAGTACTTCCACCCCCCGAGGCAAAGTCGCACTCTTCATTTTCCTAGGCCTAATGCTTTGATCCGAGCAAGGCAAACTCATAATGACTAGCGCGTTGGTGTTTTGAAGTGCGGCTGGACGATGCAGAAGAGAGTGAGAAAGAGCAAACAGTGTGGGCAGAAGCAAAGAGAAGAGCGTGAGAGAGCAGGCAACGGCATCTCGTATATAAAGATGAGGAGCACTGTGTTGTCGGTACAAGAAAATAAAACACGCGCGTGCGCCGCAGCAACAGCACCGCTGTCTCTAGCGTGCCCAGCAGCATCAACATCTTTTTAAAGCAGACAGCAGCAACAGTAGGAATCAGCATCCAGCAGCAGCATTTCAGCCGTTTCCCGCACGGAATCTTTGCATAAAAATCAGCGCCGTCAACGTCGCGTCACGCAGCGCTGCGCTGGACAGGCCGCGGACAGGCCGCCTGCGCTGGTGGCGGCTGGGTCCGCGGTGCCGCCTCGGCTGGTGGCGGCAGGGCCCGCGGCTGCCAGCCCGTTCCGTCGCGGGGACGGTGCAACGGGATTCCCGGCCGGCCGCCTCGCCTGGTGGCGGCAGGCCCCAGCCGCCTGCGCTGGTGGCGGCAGGTGCCACGTGTCACCTGGCGCGCCTGCCGCCAGGAGAGGTGGGGGTCTAATCCGGCAATTTGACTCGCAGGTGGTCTTTTTTGGCAAATGCACTTGGCAGGTGGTCTCTTTGGACAAAAATTCTAGCGCATAAGCTCTTAGGTTTGTCTAGCAGTCTCCATGCTTGCCTTGCTAGCATAGCGTCATTAAACATTTCCAGTTCACGAAACTCTAGTCCTCCCTTGCTCTTCGAGGTGGACATTTTGTCCCAGGCTTGCCAGTGCATGCCTTGTTTATAGAGACCCAGCCGACCAGTATTTTGACATCACTGACATTACTTTCTTGCACAAACCCTTAGTGAGTTTCAAACAACTCATAGAGAAGGTTGGTAGAGCCTGAATCACTGCCTTCAGCAAGACTTCTCTTGCCACACTCGACAATAGCTTCTCACACCATCCTTGGACCCTCCCTCCGGCACTCTCCACGATATGAAGAAAATGTTGCTCTGTGATTCTGCCCGCTGCTGTAGGGAGTCCCAATACTTCTCGGCCAACGTCTCATTCTGGATTTGCAACATTTTTCTCACACCCCCTTAACTATGGCCCCTCGGTTCGGACTAAAGTAAACCGTACTCTTCATTTTGTTCATCCTTTGTCCTGATCCCATATTATAATCCTCGAAAATTTCATTCAGCTCTAATGCACTCCTTCCATCGACCTTCGTGGAGACCAAACAATCATCCGCAAATAAAAATGCTACATCGTAGTTGGGACGGACTGCAGGTAACGTGCAACTTTTGTCTGAAAAAACGTGACGTGAAGCTGCCTTTTTGTTTTTTCTAACGTGTTTTTTTCTCAAACTGGCTTTGTGAAGCTTCTAAAAGCTTCAAACCGGTTTTGTGATGCTTTCGACCGGTTTTTTAATTATTTGTTTTCTTTCATTTTAGCTCATTTTTTCCTTTTTTTATTTTCCTTCTCTCTTTTGTTTTCTTTCTACATTTTAAATTTCATGCATTTTATTTCCAATTTCATGATTTTTTGCTTCGTATTTTTTGTTTTATTAGTTTTCTGGGTTTTAATTTTTTGTACTGATTTTCCTATGTTTTTTGTTTTTCTATGTGTTTTCCACTGGTTTTCTTCTGTTTTTTTCTCCTTTGTGTTTTGCATTGATTTCCATTTTTTGTATTTTCAACTGGTTTTGTCCGATTTGTTTTCTTCATTTTCATGTTCTTTGTTTCATTTTAATAAACAATTGTCCAATTGGTGAACAATTTTTGAATTTGTGAATATTTTTTCAAATCAATGAACATTTTTCAATTTCGTGAATTAACGAACAATTTTTGAATTCTTGAATATTTGCGGATTAGGTTTTTCTGTTAAAAATTGACAACTCGATAAAAAAATTAAGTTCGCGAAGATTCTTTGAATCCGTGAACAATATCTTGATAGATTAACTTTGTTTGAATTTGTGAACATTTTTTAATTTGGGAACAATTTTTGAAATCCTAAATATTTTTTGAATTCATGGACAATTTTCTTTTTTTGGATCCATGAACGTTTTTCAATTCTTGAACAATTTTTGAATTTGTGGACATTTTTCTATATCCATGAACATTTTTTAAAATTTGCAAACAATTTTTGAATTCATCGTCATTTTATGAATCCATGAATATATTTTTAATTCGTGAAGAGTTTAATTTTTTTGTGAACAATTTATGAATTCGTGAACATTTTCAGCTCATAAAAAATCCGTATACATTTTGCAAATTCAAGAACATTTTTCAGATTCACGGATATTATTTGAATTCTTCCTTGTTTTCGCGATTTTTCAAATTCATGAATGTTTTTTATTTCGCTTTTGTTCAAAATCGTAAACCTATTCTTAAATTAGTGGAAATTTTGAAATTCACATTTTTTTCAAATATGTATAGAATTTTAGAAATTTCTTCACAAGGATGATGCATTGTTGTGTGAGCCATGGTAGGCCAGTAGTGTCAATGTGTTTCATGGCACGGAGCAAAGGAGTGCAACGTTTTGAGAAAGTGTGCCCTACTGGTTTCATGAGCAAAGATGCTACTATTCCTCGTGCAGGGAATCGATCCATGCTCACAATGCCAAGTCGCTCACCGATCGATGATACACCATTCAAGAGATCGTCAATAAGTATTGCGGCTTTTACAAACAAGTCAAAATGGGTGGCCAAATGGTGTGGGACTCCAAGAGCTCGTAAGTTTTGTGGCTTGTTTCTTCATGTGTTGGTTATTTGGTCGGATTTGCTCAATGTTGCAACTTGTTGAGCATGTCATTGTCTCTTCATAGATAGCATGTACTGGTACTCGCGTGCACATTGTGCTACAAGATGGAGAAGAAGCACTTCGTCTTTATGCATTGTTGGATGAAGTTGAATACGCAAAGCAAGTGGCTCGCCTTTTTTTCCAATTCCCTAAATACTGCCATGGCCAACGAAGAAGAATGTGGTGATCCAACAAAACAAGGGGTTACTCCTTCCACCCATGTGTGCCTAGAAACCGGGGGAGGAAGTGGGAGCTGGAAAAGGTGAAGCGAGAAGGGACAGCGACCAAGATGGCAGGGAAGTTTGAGGACATCATGGCAAATAAGGAGGAGGCAAGTGCCAAGCGCAATGTGGTGAAGGAGTAAAGAAAGCAGAAATGTCTGGAATGTTCATGGACATGCAAAACAAGAAGCTCAATCTTGAAGAGAGGAAGAATGAGATCATGGCCACTTCAGAGGATTCCAACATGCCATTCATGAAGATTGTGCAAGAGTATTGTGCTAGCATACCGGAGCGCTTTGGGCAAATGAAGAGTGACAAGCCGGTCGAAGAGTGAGATCTTTGGCACACACAACTGGACTAGGACTTTGGAATCGATTTGATCTAAAAACTTATTGAACATCCACTTCTTTTGATTATGATTTCATATGTTTCCAATTGTTTAAAGTATGCTTGAATCTATTGATCTATATATGCATGTCAAATGGAGGAGGCCAAACCAGGGGTGGAGATGTGGTGACTCCAGACAACATGTCCACAGATATTTGGTATCGTTAATTTGGTGAACCATGTTGGACTTTCCCTAAGAGTCGTTCCCTCTTTCCCCAGGACATGGCATGGCTCTTGGTGGATCCTGAGTCGACGTTCATACATCTTTGGCAAGGCGATTTGGTTTAAGGCTTGATCATAAATCATCGATAATGATGCTCTAGACAACCTTGTTGACCCCAACATTGTGCATGTGCAAAGCATAATGACCATACATGCGTCATTGAGGCGTGCCATGTTGCTGGTAGCCCTCTAGGGGTTGAGAACAACCGACTTGTCATGTTCACTATGTTCGTCTTTGTCCAAGCATTGGTGTCATGTGTTTGATTTGTTTACTGAATATACGATCCACGATAGTTAGTGTAAAATAGCATCGAAATACTTTGTGGCACAAATATAAATGAAAAGGGAGGAATGTCAGGGCTATCATACAATCTCGCTAAAGTCTTGTACTCTGGCACATTAGTAAAAGAATCATATTCCTCGATTGCTAGTGTGTATCCCCTAAACGGCTAAGGCACCTCATCCAGGACACTATTCAAATCAACAAAAGACATGAACTGCATCAAAACAAGTGATTAGTACCCAACACCTTGAAGGTAACATCATGCGCTGACGACTATGTTATACACGTAGCTTTCAACAGTGCATGGCTGAAGGGTTTCACAATGCAAGCCCTTGATCAACCCGTCCAAATTGTTCGAGAAATCAAATTCAGACTCTTCTTTCCCACGTAATTTGAGCCCCTCCAATCTATCCTCCATGGTGGGATCCAAAGTAGAACCCTTGACAGCCACTTGGTCATCACTATCGTTGGCTCCTGTTGGAAATATGCCCTAGAGGCAATAATAAAATGGTTATTATCATGTTTCGTTGTTCATGATAATCGTTTATTATTCATGCTATAATTGTATTGATTGGAAACTCAAATACATGTGTGGATACATAGACAACACTGTGTCCCTAGTGAGCCTCTACTAGACTAGCTCGTTGATCAAAGATGGTTAAGGTTTCCTGACCATGGACATGAGTTGTCATTTGATAACGGGATCACATCATTAGAAGAATGATGTGATGGACAAAGACCCAACCGTAAGCATAGCATGCGATCGTTCTAGTTTATTGCTACTGCTTTATCCATGTCAAGTATCTGTTCCTACGACCATGAGATCATGCAACCCCCGGACATCGTAGGGATGCCTTGTGTGTATCAAACGTCACAACGTAACTGGGTGACTATAAAGGTGCTCTACAGGTATCTCCGAGGGTGTCTGTTGGGTTGGCATGGATCGAGACTGGGATTTGTCACTGAAAGGATCGAGATGGACCTAGAGGGGGGGGGGTGAATAGGTCCAATTACAAATTTTAATTGTTACTTAGCAATTTTAGGCAATAATGCAGAATATGAAAGTGAGCCTAACAATTGCAAAGATGCTATATGTGCTATGTATACTAAGCAAGACAACAAGTAATTAGATAAGCAAGCACAAGTAATACAAGTAAGTACTCAAAGACAAGTAACCACAAGTAGGGAGTTAGGGTTAGGGATAACCGCAACTCTAAGAGACTAGGATGTATGCCGATGTTCACTTCCTTGGAGGGAATCTACGTCACCGTTTAGAGAGGTGGATGTTACCACGAAGGCACACCAACGCCACGAAGGCTCGCCCTATTCTCTCCTTTAGATAACACCATGAAGGCGTTTCTCAACCACTAGTGGTAGGCCTTGAGGTGGCCTCCAAACCCTCACAAACTTTCCGGGGGAAATCACAATGGTTTGATTCCTCTCCGAAGAACTCCTCCCGCCTAGGAGTCTCCAACCTCCAAGAGTAACAAGATCAAGGGAACCGCTCAAAACTTGCTCAAATCACGAATTGCTTTGGTTGAGAGGAGGGGAGAGGGACGATCTATCTTTTGTTGGAACAACACTCAAGAATCCTCACAAATGCTCTTGGGATCTAAGATTTGGTGAGGACAAGAGAGAGTGAGAGAAGGAAGTGTTCTTGGAATCTTTCTAATGTGTTGGACAGCTCATACACGAGGTGGGAGAAGACTATATATAGTGGTGGTAGGAAAATGGCCGTTAGAGCCACTTATGCTGCACAGTTGCCGGACGTCCGATAGTTGTCGGTCGCCCGGAGTGAGACGAGGCCTCGGGCGTCCAATAGGGGTCGGTCATCCGAAGAACACGAGAGAGCAGGTCAGTGCAGCAGTTTCGATGGGGAGGATGCACAGCATACGGATGACCGGAGGGCATCGGCCGTCCTGGGCACGGTCGTCCGGAGGGAACCGGACATCCGACATTTTGGCTCTGGTGGGTGGCGTCGGATTTCCGGCCGCACCCGGACGTCCGGAGCTCGGACGGCCGGAAGGACCAGAAATCCGAGGATTCGGTTCTGATGGCTGGCTCCGGATATCCGGAGAACGTCGGTCATCCGGTGACCGGACGTCCGAAGACCGCCGGACGTCCGAAGAAGAACAAAACAGCCTAATGAGGAAGTATGAGAGGTTTTTCCTAGATTTTGAGCAAGTTTCTTGCGAGAGCCAGTGATCCCCTCTTAATAGTGCGGGTTCCCTATACTCAAGAGTAAACAAAAAGAGATAGAACATTTCGTCTTGTTTCTCTGTACTTTAAGCATCCTGGATATGTTAGTCACGATCCCCACAACAGTCTCTTGGGAACTAAACCTGAGATGCACTTGATGAAAATGATTAGTTCCCTATATGTATGCTGTCAACAACATCAAAATATGATTAAGGGCATGATTGCACTTTCAGTCACTCTGTTTGACGGAGAGGTATCTCTGGGCCCACTCGGTAATACAACATCATAAGAAGCTTGCAAGCAATGTGACTAAGGAGTTAGTCACGGGATCTTGTATTACGGAACGAGTAAAGAGACTTGCCGGTAACGAGATTGAACTAGGTATGGAGATACCGACGACCGAATCTTGGGCAAGTAACATACCGATGGACAAAGGGAACTGCATACGGGATTGATTGAATCCTTGACATCGTGGTTCGACCGATAAAGATCTTCATAGAATATATAGGAACCAATATGGGCATCCAGGTCCCGCTATTGGTTATTGGTCGTAGAGGTGTCTCGGTCAAGTCTGCATAGTTCTCGAACCCGCAGGGTCTGCACGCTTAACGGTGACGATTCGATATTGTTGAGTTATATATGTTGGTGACTGAAGGTTGTTCGGAGTCCCGTATAAGATCCCGGGCGTCACGAGGAGTTCCGGAATGGTCCGGAGGTAAAGATTGATATATGGGAAGTTGGTATTCGAGTTCCGGAAAGATTTCGAGACTTATCGGTTTTGTGACAGGGATGCCGGAAGTGTTCCGGGGGTCCACCGGGTGGGTCCACCTGCCCCCGGAGGGCCCCATGGGCTGTGAGAGGGGGCGCACCAGCCCCTGGTGGGCTGGCCGCCCCTCCCACCCAGGCCCATGCGACCAAGGGGCTGGTGGGGCAATCCCTAAGGGGGGCGGCCACCCAAACTTGGGGGCCAAGCCACACCTTGGCCGCCGCCCCACCCCTAGGGGAAACCCTAGGGCACCGGCCCCTTCTCCCTTCCCCCTATATATATGAGAGGAGAGGGAGGGCAGCCGCACCACAAGCCAAGGTGCAGCCCTCCCTCTCCCGTAGATCATTTTCTCCTCTAGTTCATCGAGGGAGCGCTTGGCGAAGCCCTGCCGGGATAGATCCACCACCACCGCCACCACGCTGTCGTGCTGCAGGATAACTCATCTACCTCTCCAACCTCGCTTGCTGGATCAAGGAGGCGGAGATGTCATCGAGCTGTACGTGTGATGAACGCGGAGGTGTCGTCTGTTTGACACTAGATCGTGATTGGATCGCGGGACGGATCATGATTGGATCGCGAAGACGTTCGACTACATCAACCGCGTTTCTTAACGCTTCCCACTTAGCGATCTACAAGGGTATGTAGATGCACTCCCCCTCTCGTAGCTGTTGATCTCCATAGATAGATCTTGGGTGTTCGTAGGAAATTTTTTTGTTTCCCATGCAACGTTCCCCAACAGCTTCTTCAAAAGGATCGCCTGCCGCCGCCTTTGGCATCTCCAATCTATCCTCCAGGGTGGGATCTAAAGCATATAACTAGCAAAGTGCTGGTGTGTTTCAACAGATCCAAAATAGACTACTGCATGTTCACAAACTTGAAAAATCGCTATATTTTTGGTAAGACATATCACAAAAAATATGTTAGGTTTCATCCAAAATGTATTCCTCTCATTTGTTTGGATGGGGTGGGGAGGGATGGGCTTGGAGAAACTAAGAGATTTTTTGCAAATGGGGAGTAGAGGGGTGGGGTCTTTTTGCAAAAACACCACAACTTACCCCACACGCATTAGATGCAGATCAGATGGTCATAAATGATGGATGGCACACACCATCATCAACAACAGGGTCTTTAAGAGGAGTAAATATAACCAGGTGAAAGATCCTTGCATTCATGTGAATACGATTATTAAGTGGCCTCATGATTGGAAAATGTTGCAGAAAAACCTAGAAAGTTGAATGATGAGTCTTATTTTTACGCTCATCAAACCTGAGTTTAAACCGCGTTATTTTGTAAAAAAAACTGGGATATCCGCTCCGATATTGCTACTAATGACTAATGAATGCAAATGATTTTTTATATCCTATCTTGTTTTGTTTCCACGGAAAATGGGATATTTATGGATGAAATCAAGCCAATACATGGAAAAGGGGTAAAGAGGAGATACGGGGGATCAAGTGGGAGGCGCACCAGGAAGCACATAGCGCAAGACGACATTCCATAACGACCACACACACTCGTATAAGCGGTCGTATGGACATCCATCGACGTCCCCTGATCCACCTGAAGAAACTTTATAAAGGGCCCCACGCTAGAAGAGCTACATGCAATTCCCGAGACCTCCATCTTCATCATCAAGAACAACCCTAGCCGTCGCAATTTACCATCTCCATCTCCATCGCCATCACCATCTCCACCATTGCAGCAATCATCTAGCTAATCATACTTTGTAATCGTGTATCACATCTGGCAACTATCGTAAGACATACTATCAATCAATCTTCATGATGTGTTCTTCAATGGTCTTTCCTTGTGATCTGATCTCCATGTGTGATTAGTTCGATAAGGTCATGGGTTGAGGCATATCCCTACAAACCCATGTATTTATTGTAGGCATATATGGAAGTACTTTGAATTACTGTCCCGTGTGTGTAGCATAAAGTTGCTTCATACTTGTCTCTTGTCTCGTTAGCGTTCTTCATCCCCGGTGATCGCTCTATCATGCAGCACATCACGCTTGTTGGACCCACAACGCTTCACGCAGCTACCTTAATTATTCACGCATACGATACACTCTCCTCCATCCCTTTATCTTCTACCCCCAAAATACATATGTGTGCGATCTTATCTCTCTCTACATCATCGCCGGCATGGCACGCAACTCTCTCCCCCACCACAAACCATTGTTTCTCACCACTGCGAGGGTCATCCCGGACTCCGTTGAACCAGCCGCGACGACGCTCGACACTGACTACTGTGAGCCGCCAATGTGGTCGTACAACTTTGCTTCCTCGCGTTAGAGTTAGTGCTTCCACCATCGGTGATGAGGCGAACTAGCTTTTAGTGCTGAAATCAGTTGCACCTTCGATGATGGAGTTGCATTCGTGCACGCTGGAGCCGCAACCAGCGTTTTCGGGAGTTGCAAGGTTGGGTTTTTTTTTGCGATGCGACTTTTTTCTAGAAGGAGAGTTATTTTTTCCTGGAACCAGAGTACATTTCTGCTTCAAATGTTCAACGGAGTTCCTAGTTCCTCGTCTCGTTTTTGCTGGAACCGGGGTCTTTTTTATGGAACCGGTTTTTAGTTTTGATTCTGAAAAACTTATGATGGAAGCGTATAACCCTTTTCTCGGGCCGCACATGTATATATATCAAGGATGTCATGGCTTACAAGTTCGTAGATCGATCGTTCTATTACAGAGATGAGTCGGTACACAAGAAGGAGAAAGACAGAAGAAGAGATGGACTATGATTACAAGTTAAACAGCTTTCCTACCTCAACACAACTATTCTAACACTCCTCCTCAATCTGAACCTTAGGGAATTCTACCAAGGTTGAGATTGTACTTGAACTCATCCAATCTCCTCATAGTGAGAGGTTTTGTGAAGCCATCGGCGAGTTGATCTCCAGTAGGTATAAAATGAATGTCAAGTAGCTTTCGAGCTACTCTTTCTCTGACAAAGTGGAAATAAACTTCAATATGTTTTGTGCATGCATGGAAAACAAGATTAGCTGAAAGATAGGTTGCACCAAGATTATCACACCATAGTCTCGCAGCCCGTGGAGTTTTAGTTCCTAGTTGACAGAGTAAAGTTTGTATCCACATTACTTTAGCTGTAGCATTTGCCAATGCTTTATATTCAGCTTTAGTACTTGATCTTGAGACAGCAGCCTATTTTCTTGCACTCCATGACACAAGATTTGTTCCCAGAAACGCAGCAAAGCCACCTGTGGATCTTCTATCATCAGCACAACCTGCCCAATCTATATCAGAATAAGCAGTAACCAGCATAGATGGTGACTTGACAATCTGAAGTCCAAGTCCTTTTGTAAACTTTAGATACCTCAAAATTATTTTTACTGCAGTCCAATGAGCCATACTAGGAGCATGCAAATATTGACATACTTTATTCACATAGTAGGAAATGGCAGGGTGAGTAAGAGTCAAGTATTGTAATGCTCCTATAGTACTTCTATAATTTGTTGCATCATTTGACCCAAGTGTTTCTCCGCTCTCAATTGTGAGTTTTTCTGAGGTTGAGATTGGTGTACTTATAGGTTTGCAATGCTTCATCCCTACTCTCCTGAGTATATCAGTGGTATATTTCTCCTGTGTTAGAAGTATGTCATCCTTTACTTCCTTAACTTCTATGCCAAGGAAATAATGGAGATTTCCCAAATCCTTTAGTGCAAACTCTAGCTTAAGATCCTTAAGTAAGCAGGTAGTGGCATCTGGACTAGAACTGGCAACAATTATATCATCAACATAAACAAGTATAAATATAGTAATGTTGTCTTTACTGTAGAAGAATAGTGAGGTATCTGCTTTAGATGGAGTAAACCCAAGTTGTAGTAACTGAGTATTCAACCTTGTGTACCATGCTCTGGGTGCCTGTTTTAATCCATATAAAGCTTTATCCAATTTGCAAATACAATCTGGTTTGCTCTTATTCTCATAACCAGGTGGCTGCTACATCAACACTTCTTCCTCCAGAACACCATGAAGAAACGCGTTCTGGACATCTAGCTGCGTTAGGCTCCAACCTTTAGAAATAGCAATTGATAGCACAAGTATAATGGTGGCTAACTTTACAGCAGGACTAAAAGTACCTTTGTTTAAACCCTTTTGCAACTAGTCTAGCCTTGTATCTGTCTATACTTTCATCAGACTTTCTTTTGATTTTATACACCCATTTATAGTCAATTATATTCTTACTTCTTCCTGGTGGTACTAGATGCCAAGTTTTATTTTTCATCAGTGCATCATATTCAACATCCATAGCCTTTTTCCATTCCACATGAGCAAGAGCATCATATAAATGAGTAGGTTCACCAGTACTAATAAGAAAAGCACGCTTAGTTGCATTGTACCTTATCGTACCATCCTGGTATTCCTTTTGTTTGAACACACCTGTTTTTACCATGTAACACATGGTGGAATCCCTGATACACCAGGTGGTACTGTTGTCATCGCCACAGAAGATCCAGTTGTGACATGAGCTGCAGCTGATCCTTCTATTGTAGAAGATTCTGCTTCAGCTGTGGGCATAGAATATCCGACCGGATCACCTAAAGGCTCCTGGGAAGAACGATCCGGACTGGCGCCATTGGGGGAACACCATGTGGCAGTTCCAGGCGATGCACACACAGGCTCGGGCGACACGCACCGAGACGTGCGGCGCAGAGAAGTAGTGTTGGGCCCCATGCTATCCCCCGCCAGCCCAGCCCACTCATGCGTGGCGCGCGACGAGTCACGGAGAGGCGCGCTCCCAGGTCTGGGCCCTCCGTTGTCGGCCACCGAACCGTCCGGGGCGAGATCACGCCCTGCAACATGCCTGTCACCGCCGAGATCGTTCTTAGATCGTGCGCTAACTGACGCTGATGCAGACGCACCAGGATCCTCCTCGGATCTGGTGCTGGCTCCTTCCTTGTTTGTTTCCTCACACAAGAAATGACGGTCTGGTTCTGCAATTTCATCAACAAAATCAAAAGTTTCTTTTTTCCTTTGAACTAATCACATGATCAGCACTAGTTAGTTCACCCCCGTGATCTGTATTAGGTAGGAAATCTGGAACTAGTTCTAACTCAGCACGTAGAAGAGCCCCGGCATTGGGATGAAGTTTTTGTAGGATCCGAAGTATGTCTAGGGGGTGATTAGACTACTTGACCAAATAAAAATCTAGCCTTTTCCCAATTTTAAATGTTGGCAAGTTTTAGCAATTGTAGCAAGTCAAGTACACCCTACACATGCAAGTCTAAGAGTATAGCAGCGGAAAGTAAAGACATGCACATGAAAGTAAAGGTAGGGGAAGGAGAATCAAACGCAATTGATGACACGAAGATTTTTCCCATGGTTCCGATAGGTGGTGCTATCGTACGTCCACGCTGATGGAGACTTCAACCCACGGAGGGTAACGGTGGCGAGAGTCCACGGAGGGCTCCATCCATGAGGACTCTAGTGAGGTGGTACCCACCAATGATGGGGTCAAGTACCAGGGCCGCCGACAGTCCATGCCGGATACTGGTCGGGTGGTCCCTATGGTCGAAGGTGATCGGGCATGCCGACCATGGGTTGAATTTCGGGGCTACGGGCTCTACGGCGTAGACTTCCCGTAGCGCACATTTCCTCTCCTTCTTTGGTATATGTGTGGCGTAGATCATGTTCACAGTTTTTACCTCAGGAGGGAATTGCTTCTGGCCACCATTGTTCGGCCCACGAGGCTCGTCATCGTCCTCACTGCGGGGTCCCTTGCCTTGTTCCTCGGTTGTGAGTTTGCTGGCCTACTTGATCACCCAACAGTTACTGTTGGTGTGGTTGGCTGGCTTGTCTTGGTTGTCGTGGATTTGACAGGGCCTATCCAGGATTTTGTCCAGCGCGGTGGGTCCATTCTGGCTCCCTTTGGAGGGCTTCTTCCGTGGTCCTAATTTCAAGTTGCTGAATCCGGCATTGACTGCCGTATCCTCGGCATCACCGTTGCCGTGTCGGCGCTTATTTTTGTTGCGCCGTGGTTTCCCATTTCGATCCCGAACTTCGGATGTGCCGGGGTCTTCGGGATTATGGTTTCGACGGGCTAGCCAACTGTCCTCTCCCGCGCAAAAGCGGGTCATGAGTGATGTGAGAGCTGACATTGTTCTCGTCCTTTCTTGGCCGAGCTGACGGGCTAGCCATTCGTCCCGGATATTGTTCCTGAAAGAGGCTATTGCATCGGCGTCCAGACAGTCGACGATCTGGTTCTTCTTGGTTAAGAACCGATTCCAGAATTGTGGGGCTGACTCTCTGGGCTTTTGAACAACATGGTTTAAATCGTCGTAGTCCAGAGACCGGACATATGTGCCTTGAAAGTTAGCTCGGAAAGCATCCTCGAGCTCTTCCTAGCTCCCAATGGATTGTTCGGGGAAACTATTTAGCCAGTGTCGCGCTGGTCCTTTAAGCTTTAAAGGCAAGTATTTTATGGCGTGGAGATCATCTCCTCGAGCCATATGAATGTGGATAAGGAAATATTCAATCCACATGGTCGGGTCTGTTGTCCCATCGTATTGTTCGATGTTTACGGGTTTAAACCCTTCGGGGAATTGATGCTGCATCACCTTGTCTGTGAAGCACATCGGGTGGGCGGCGCCCCTGACCCAAGCTATGTTACGCCGGAGGTCGTCCCTCATCTAGGCCCGGTGTTGTTCCCGAACTCTATCATTTCGGTCGAGCCAGACTTGGTATTTCATCCCGTCTAGCGGGGGTGTACCCTCTAGATCCATAAATGGATCTGGTGTGGCCTGTTCTAGCGTCCAAGTCGTGTTGCAGGTCGTATGGGTCTTTGGGTGGTTGATGTGGCTTGAGACTGCATCGGTATTTCCCCAAAGAGGAAGTGATGATGCAACACTGTGACGGTAAGTATTTCCCTCAGTTATGAAACCAAGGTTATCGAACCTAGGAGGAGGACCACGCAACGCTATGTAAACGGTACCTGCACAAAAAGAACAAATACTTGCAGCCCGACGCCTAAGAGAGGTTGTCAATCTCTCAACGGTAAAAATATAGATTAGGTGTAGTACATTGGATAAATAGATCGCACAAGAACACAAAATAAAAGAAGCAAATAAAAAGTGCAGCAAGGTATTTTTGGGTTTTTGGAATAATAGATCTGAAAACAAAAGCGGCAAAAGATAGATCGGAAAGCAATATGTTGGAAAAGTAGACCCGGGGCCATAGGTTTCACTAGTGGCTTATCTCATGAGTATAGCACACGGTGGGTAAACAAATTACTATTGGGCAATTGATAGAAGATCAAATAATCATGATGATATCCAAGGCGATGATCATTATATAGGCATCACGTCCAAGATTAGTAGACCGAAACGATTCTGCATCTACTACTATTACTCCACACATCGACCTCTATCCAGCATGCATCTAGTGTATTAATTTCATGGGGAAACTGAGTAATGCAATAAGAACGATGACATGATGTAGACAAGATCTATTCATGTAGGAATAGACCCCGTCTTGTTATCCTTAATAGCAACGATACATGCGTGCCTCGCTGCCCCTTCTCTCACTGGGAGAGGACACCGCAAGATCGAACCCATCACAAAGCACCTCTTTCCATAGCAAGAATAATCGATCTAGTTGGCCTAACAAAACCAAAGATTCGAAGAAGAAATATGAGGCTATAAGTAATCATGCATATAAGATATCAAAAGAAGACTCAAATAATATTCATGGATAGAAACTGATCATGAACTCAAAATTCATCGGATCCCAACAAACACACCGCAAAAAGTCATTACATCAAATAGATCTCCAAGAGACCATTGTATTGAGAACCAAAAGAGAGAGAGAAAGCCATCTAGCTACTGCCTATGGACCCGTAGGTCTATGGTGGACTACTCATGCATCATCGTAGAGGCACCAATTAGGATGATGAACCCCTTCGTGATGGTGTTAGATTGGATCTCACGGTTCTGGAACTTGCGGCAACAGGAAGTGTTTTTCGTCGACTCCTCTAGGGTTTATGGAATATTTGGGTATTTATAGATCTCAGGGGCGGTGGAGGGGAGTCCCGTGGCCACTACAACCCATCAGGGCGCGCCAGGGGCCTCTGGCGCACCCCGGTGTCTTCTGCCCCCCCTGGGCCTCCTCCCGGGTGCTTCTTTGGCTCACTGGCTTTCTTCTGGTCCAAAAAAAATCTCCAAAAAGTTTCATCACGATTGGACTCCGTTTGGTACTGATATTCTGCGAATTAAAAAACAAGCAAAAAATAGCAACTGGCACTTGGCACTATGTTAATAGGTTAGTCCCAAAAAATGATATAAAGTTGTTATAAAATGATTGTAAAACATCCAAGAATGATAATATAACAACATGGAACAATCAAAAATTATAGATACGTTGGAGACGTATCAGCATCCCTAAGCTTAATTCCTACTCTACCTCGAGTAGGTAAATGATAAAAACAGAATTTTTGATGTGGAATGTTGCCTAACATGTTCATCACATATTATTTTCTTTTGTAGCATGGACATTTGGACTTTAAGATGGTTCAAAGCAATAGTCTAGTTTTGACATGAAGACTTTAATACTTAAGCATACCAACAAGCAACCATGTCTTTCAAAATATCAACACTAAAGAAAGTCATCCCTAGCCCATCATGCTCAATCATTGATCCATTCATGAAACACACTCAAATATTAGCCACACCCAATGCACATGTATGATCATAGTGCCCCTAGTTGGTGCTTTATAAGAGAAGATGGAGACTCAAATTAAAAATAAAAATTGCATAAAGTAAATAGATAGGCCCTTCGCAAAGGGAAGTAGGGATTTGTAGAGGTGCCAGAGCTCAAAGCTTAAATTGAGAGAGAAAAATATTTTGCGTGGCATGCCTTTCTTGTCAACGAAAATGACCGAGTAGTTCTCAATACTTTCCATGCTAGATACATCATAGGCGGTTCCCAAACATAAAATAAAGTATATTCCTTTTTCCACCATTCTTTCACAATCCATGGCTAGCCGCATCAACGGTTGCCTTCCATACCAACACTTTCCAAGGGATTTATTGTTTGACAACATAAAGTAAATTTCTTTTTCATTTCGGGACTGGGCATCCCTATTAGCGCCGTACTCTCGTGCAATGACAAGTGAATAAACACTCATCTTGAGAATAACACATCTAGCATGGAAACATATTGTACACCCCCTACCATTTCATGAGCGGTACGAGCACACAAAAAGGAAATTCATTTTGAAAATTAGAGATGACACATACAAATTTGCTTAGAACAGCAAGGAAATACCGCATATAGCTAGGTATGGTGGACTCATAAGGCAAAACTGGTTTTAAGGATTTTGGTTGCACAAGTAGTATTTCTACTTAGTACAAGTGTAGGCTAGCAAATAGATTGAGAAGCAACCAACCAAGAAACGAAAATTCGCATAAACGGGCATTGAGCATAACTAACACCGAATAATGCACCATAAGTAGGATGTAATTTCATTGCATAACTATTGACTTTCGTGCTTGCATAGGGAATCACAAACCTTAACACCAATATTCTTACTAAAGCATAATTACTCACCAACATGACTCACATGTTACTATCATCATGTCTCAAAACTATTACAAGGAATCAAGTTTAATTTGTCCAATGATCTTCATGAAAGTTTTTATTATATCCCTCTTGAATATCTATCACTTTGGGACTAGTTTCATATATTGCCATTGCTTTTGACAAGCTCAAATAAACTTAAGTGAAGAACATGAGCATAAAAAATTTCATCTCTCAAAATAATATAAGTGAAGCATGAGAGAATTTCTTCAAAATTTACTAACTCTAGAATTAATCTAAGTGAAGCATGAGAGTGTTTCTTCAAAAATTTAAAGCACACCATGCTCAATAAGATATAAGTGAAGCACTAGAGCAATTCCATAGCTCAAAAAAATTTAAGTGAAGCATATAGAGCAATTCTAACAAATCATAGCATAATTTTGGCTCTCTCAAATAGGTGTGTCCAGAAAGGATACTTGTGACAAACTAAAAAGCAAATCAAGCAAAGACTCAAATAATACAAGACGCTCCAAGCAAAACTCATGATATGTGACGAATAAAAATATAGCTGCAAGTAAAATACCGATGGTTGTTAGAAGAAAGAGGGGATACCACTCGGGGCATCCCCAAGCTTAGTTGCTTGTTTCTTCTTGGATATTATCTTGGGGGTGCTGTATCATCCCCAAGATTAGGCTCTTTTCACTCCTTATTCCTTCATCCATCGTGATCTCACCCAAAACTTGAAAACTTCAATCACACAAAACTCAACAAAACCTTTGTGAGATCCGTTAGTATAATAAAGCAAATCACCACTCTAAGTACTGTTGCAAACCCATTCATATTTTATTATTGCATTATATATACTTTATTCTATCTTTACCATGGCTTATACCCTTCAATACAAACCATAGATTCATCAAAACAAGGACACAATGCAACGAAAACAGAATCTGTCAAAAACAGAACAATCTGTAGTAATCTGTACTCTAACCATACTTCTGTAGCTCTAACAATTCTGAAAAATTAGGACAACGTAAAGAATTTGTATAGAAATACTGTGTTAAAATTTCAGCTCATCATCACGCTCCAGTAAAAAATGAAAATTCCTGCACTGGAGTCAAAGTTTCTGTTTCAGATTTAGCATTGTTTCTACTTATCTTGTGAATCATCCTAAAGGCTTTCCTTGGCACAAACACTAATTAAAACATTAAAACACAATCATAACAGTAGCATAATTGTGTCAACATTCAAGAACAGAAATAAAAAGGTGAAAATAAATTTATTCATTGGGTTGCCTCTCAACAAGCGCTATCGTTTTACTCCCCTAGTAAGGCATAATGCATAGATTCAAGTATTGTCATCTTTAGTTTTCAACTCCTCAATCACACTACTAGATTTCTTCAAAAATTTAGCATGCACACTTTCAATGATATTACTTCTAGGAATAAGACCAAAAAATTCATTCTTGTAAGTAGGGTCTTTTACTATTTCAAAAAAATTGGGATGAACACTAATCATTTTAAGATCTCCCTTGTGGCTATTAGATGTAGCACCTTTGTTCTTAGTGACTTGTGTAGTCTTGCAAATTTTTACGGGAGTTTTTTCAATAGTATTAACAGAAGAAAAGGCCGAGCTCAAGTTACTAAAAATTTGTTCCAACTTATCAATGTTGGAAATATGCCCTAGAGGCAATAATAAATTGGTTATTATTATATTTCCTTGTTCATGATAATCGTTTATTATCCATGCTATAATTGTATTGATTGGAAACTCAAATACATGTGTGGGTACATAGACAACACTGTGTCCCTAGTAAGCCTCTAGTTGACTAGCTCGTTGATCAAAGATGGTTAAGGTTTCCTAGCCATGGACATGAGATGTCATTTGATAACGGGATCACATCATTAGGAGAATGATGTGATGGACAAGACCCAAACTATAAACGTAGCATATGATCGTGTCAGTTTATTGCTATTGTTTTCTGCATGTCAAGTATCTGTTCCTTTGACCATGAGATCATGCAACTCACTGACACCGGAGGAATACCTTGTGTGTATCAAACGTCGCAACGTAACTGGGTGACTATAAAGATGCTCTACAGGTATCTCCGAGGGTGTCTGTTGGGTTGGCATGGATCAAGACTGGGATTTGTTACTCCGTGTGACGGAGAGGTATCTCAGGGCCCACTCGGTAATACAACATCACAATGAGCCTTGCAAGCAATGTGACTAAAGTGTTAGCCACGAGATCTTGTATTACGGAACGAGTAAAGAGACTTGCCGGTAACGAGATTGAACTAGGTATAGAGATACCGACGATCGAATCTCGGGCAAGTAACATACCGAAGAACAAAGGGAACAACATACGGGATTAACTGAATCCTTGACATAGAGGTTCGACCGATAAAGATCTTCGTAGAATATGTAGGAGCCAATATGGGCATCCAGGTCCCGCTATTGGTTATTGATCGTAGAGGTGTCTCGGTCATGTCTACATAGTTCTCGAACCCGCAGGGTCTACACACTTAACGTTTGGTGACGATTAGTATAGTTGAGTTATTTTGTTGGTGACCGAAAGTTGTTCGGAGTCCCGGATAAGATCCCGGACATGACGAGGATCTCCGGAATAGTCCGGAGGTAAAGATTGATATATGTGATAATAGTGTTTTGATCTCCGGAAGGGTTCCGGAATTCACCGGAAGGGGTTCCGGATGTTTACCGAAGTGTTCGGGTGCAGCAACACTTTATATGAGCCAAAGAGGTAAAGCCCACGAGGTATTGGAAAGTGCAAAAGGAAGTTTTGCTGGCGTCTGGGGCGGTACTACCGCTTATCATAAGCGGTACTACCGCTACGGGCGGTACTACCGCTTATCGTAAGCGGTACTACCGCTACAGGCAGTACTACCGCTTATCGTAAGCGGTACTACCGCTTGTGCGCGGTACTGCAGGGATCCGAGTTGGACTCTTTCCCTGCGGGCCAAACCGACCTTGTGCGGGCAAAACCGACCTGGAGGAGGCTTTTACTCCAAGTTTAGACCCCAAGGCTCAACATATAAATAGAGGGGCAGGGCTAGCACGCGGGACACATTAAGATTTCCCCAAGCCGTGTGCGGCAACCCTAACCCTCTAGTTCCTCCGTCATAATCTCCGTAGTGCTTGGTGAAGCCCTGCAGAGATTGTTCCTCACCAACATCACCACGCCGTCGTGCTGCCGGAACTCATCTACTACTTCATCATCGCTCGCTGGATCGAGGAGGTGAAGGCGTCATCAAGCCGTACGTGTGTTGAACACGGAGGTGCCGTCCGTTCGGCACTAGTTCGTGATCGGTTCGAGGGACGACTTGCGATTTGGATCGCGGAGACGTTCGACTACATCAACCGCGTTTCTTAACGCTTCCGCTTAGCGATCTACAAGGGTATGTAGATTCACTCTCCCTCTCGTAGATCTTCATCACCATGGATAGATCTTGTGTGTGCGTAGGAAAATTTTTGTTTCCCATGCAACGTTCCCCAACAATCAATCCGGGAGGGACTTTCTTCTATTCTTTCGTTAACTACGATTTCCTTTTCCATCAATAATTTAAAGGCATCCCCCGCTTTTGACCCAATTTTATTAGCAAGATTATGCATTTTCTTATCCAAAATGTCAAGATGTTCTTTAGTAATCATCTTCTTTTCAATAGCATCTAGCCTTTCCATAACATGTTCGAGAGTTAAGGTTGTTTCATTAATCATGAGACATGGTGAACCCACTAGATTTCCCATAGCATTAAAAGCGTCCAAAGATGGACACATCAAGAAATTACCACTGGTAATCATATCAAGGACGAATCTATACCAAGTGGTGATGCCCACATAAAACTGCGAAGAAGATCAACGATAGATTGCTTATGAATAGATCTATTATGAGCATTGCAAATCCTATACCAAGCATCTTTTAGGTTCTCCCCTCCCCTTTGCTTAAAATTAAGAACTTCATTCTCGGGAGTACACGGAATAGAGGAAGAACTAGACATAACAACAAGGTAGGCAAACAAGAGATCTGACGAGAAAAAGGGCAAACGAAAAAGAGGGCGAATAACATCAACCGCGTTTCTTAACGCTTCCGCTTAGCGATCTACAAGGGTATGTAGATTCACTCTCCCTCTCGTAGATCTTCATCACCATGGATAGATCTTGTGTGTGCGTAGGAAAATTTTTGTTTCCCATGCAACGTTCCCCAACAGTGGCATCATGAGCTAGGTCTATGCGTAGATGAGATCTCGAGTAGAACACAAACGAGTTGTGGGCGTGGGTGTATACATATTGCTTGCCGTTACTAGTTGATATTTGATTCGGCGGTATTGTGAGATGAAGCGGCCCGGACCGACATTACGCGTACGCTTACGCGAGACAGGTTCCTTCAACTAACATGTAACTTCGTTGCATAAAGATGGCTAGCGGGTGTCTGTCTCTCTCACTTTAGTTGAATCGATTTCAATGAAGAGGGTTCTTTTAGAAGATCAAAAAGCAATCACTACACCACGTTGTGGTTTTGCGTAGGTAAGAACGGTTCTTGCAAACCCGTAGCAGCCACGTAAAATTTGCAACAACAATTAGAGGACGTCTAACTTGTTTTTGCAGGGTATGTTGTGATGTGATATGGCCAATTACATGATGAGATATATGTGATGTATGAGATGATCATGTGTTGTATAGAATATCACGACTTGCATGTCGATGTGTACGGCAACTGGCAGGAGCCATAGAGTTGTCTTTAATTATTGTATGACCTGCGTGTCAATCATTAAGCGCTATGTAATGCTTTACTTTATCGCTAAACGTTAGCTATAGTCGTGGAAGCAACAGTCGGCACGACAACCTCATGGCGACACGTTGATGGAGATCAAGATGATGGAGATCATGGTGTCATGCCGGTGACGATGGAGATCATGCCGGTGCTTTGGAGATGGAGATCAAAAGCACGAGTTCATGGCCATATCATGTCACTTATGATTTGCATGTGATGTTAATCCTTTTATGCATCTTATTTTGCTTAGGACGACGGTAGCATTATAAGGTGATCCCTCACTTAAATTTCAAGATAAAATTGTGTTCTCCCCGAGTGTGCACCGTTGCGAAAGTTCGTCGTTTCGAGACACGCCGTGATGATCGGGTGTGATAGACTCTACGTTCACATACAACGGGTGTAAGCCATGTTGCACGTGCGGAAACACTCGGGTTAAACTTGACGAGCCTAGCATGTACAGACATGGCCTCGGAACACAAGAGACCGAAAGGTCGAACATGAGTCATATAGTAGATATGATCAACATGAAGATGTTCACCATTGAAACCACCTCAACTCACGTGATGATCGGACTTGAGTTGGTGGATTTGGATCATGTTACACTCGAATGATCGGAGGGATGTCAATTTGAGTGGGAGTTTTTTAAGTAATATGATTAACTAAACTCATTATCTAGAACAATAGTCTAAGTTGTCTTTGCAATATTTATGTTGTAGATCATGGCTCGCGCAGTAGCACCCCTGAATTTTAATGCGTTCCTAGAGAAAGCTAAGTTGAAAGATGATGGAAGTAACTTTGTGGACTGGGCCCATAATCTAAGGATTATCCTTACGGCTTCCCAGAAGGCTTATGTCCTTGATGCACCGCTTGGTGATCCACCCGCTCCAGTTGAGTCTCTAGACGTTGTGAACGCCTGGCAGGCTCGTTCTGAAGATTACTCAATAGTTCAATGTGCAATATTGTATGGCTTAGAACCGGGACTTCAAAGACGTTTTGAACGTCATGGAGCATATGAGATGTTCCAGGAGTTGAAGTTTATCTTTCAGAAGAATGCCCGGATCGAGAGATATGAGATCTCCGATAAGTTCTATGCTTGCAAGATGGAGGAGAACGGGTCTATCAGTGATCACGTGCTCAGAATGTCTGGGTACTCTACCCGTCTGGCTGAATTGGGGATGCCCCTTCCGCCAGAGGCTAACACTGACAGAGTTCTTCAATCATTGCCACCTAGCTACAAGAGCTTCGTGTTGAACTATAACATGCACGGGATGAACAAGTCAGTCGCCGAGCTGTTTGCGATGCTGAAAGTCGCTGAGTCTGAAATTCAGAAGGAGCATCAAGTGTTGATGGTCAATAAAACCACTAGTTTCAAGAAAAATGGCAAGGGTAAGAAGGGTAACTCCAAGAAGAGTGGCAAAGCAGTTGCTCCTCTCGTGAAGAAACCCAAGGCTGGACCCAAACCAGAAACTGTGTGTTTTCATTGCAAGGGAACTGGACACTAGAAGCGGAACTGCCCCAAGTATTTGGCTGACAAGAAGGCGGCCAACAAACAAGGTATATATGATATACATGTTATTGATGTGTACCTTACCAACTCTCGTTGTAGTGCCTGGGTATTTGATACCGGTGCGGTTGCTCATATTTGCAACTCAAAACAGGAACTGCGGAATAGACGGAGGCTGGCAAAGGACGAAGTGACGATGCGCGTGGGAAATGGTTCCAAGGTTGATGTGATCGCCGTCGGCACGCTCGCTCTTCAATTACCATCGGGATTAATGATGAACCTGAATAATTGTTATTTAGTGCCTGCGTTAAGCATGAACATTATATCTGGATCTTGTTTATTGCGAGACGGTTACTCATTTAAATCAGAGAATAATGGTTGTTCTATTTATATGAGTAATATCTTTTATGGTCATGCACCCAATGTGAGGGGTTTATTCTTATTGAATCTCGATAGTAATGATACACATGTTCATAACATTGATGCCAAAAGATGTAGAATTGATAATGATAATACCACTTTCTTGTGGCACTGCCGTTTAGGTCATATTGGCGTAAAACGCATGAGGAAGCTCCATGCTGATGGACTTTTGGAGTCACTTGATTTTGAATCACTTGACACATGTGAGCCATGCCTCATGGGCAAGATGACTAAAAACGCCGTTCTCTGGAACAATGGAACGGGCAAGTGACTTGTTGGAAATCATACATACTAATGTGTGCGGTCCGATGAGCATTGAGGCGCGCGGTGGTTATCGTTACTTTCTCACCTTCACTGATGACTTAAGTAGATATGGGTATATTTACTTAATGAAACACAAGTCTGAAACATTTGAAAAGTTCAAACAATTTCAGAGTGAAGTTGAGAATCATCGTAACAAGAAGATTAAATTCCTACGATCTGATCGAGGAGGAGAATATCTGAGTTATGAGTTTGGCAGTCACTTAAGACAATGTGGAATTGTTTCACAACTAACACCGCCTGGAACACCACAGCGTAATGGTGTGTCCGAACGTCGTAATCGAACCTTATTAGATATGGTGCGATCTATGATGTCTCTTGCCGATTTGCCACTATCGTTTTGGGGTTATGCATTAGAGACAGCAGCATTCACTTTAAATAGGGCACCATCGAAATCCGTTGAGACGACGCCATATGAACTTTGGTTTGACAAGAAGCCAAAGCTGTCGTTTCTTAAAGTTTGGGGATGTGATGCTTATGTCAAAAAGCTTCAGCCTGAAAAGCTGGAACCCAAAGCGGAGAAATGCGTCTTCATAGGATACTCAAAAGAGACAGTTGGGTATACCTTCTACCTCAGATCCGAAGGCAAAGTGTTTGTCGCTAAAAACGGAACATTTCTTGAGAAAGAGTTTCTCTCGAAAGAATTGAGTGGGAGGAAGATAGAACTTGATGAGGTTGTTGAACCTTTACTTCAACCTGAAAGTAGCGCAGCGCAGAAAGATGTTTCTGTAGAGCCTACAACAGCTGAAGAGGAAGTTAATGATGATGATCATGAAGCTTTGGATCAAGTTGCTATCGAACCTCGTAGGTCGACAAGGACGCGTACTGCTCCTGAGTGGTACGGCAACCCTGTCTTGGAGGTCATGTTGTTAGACAACGATGAACCTACGAGCTATGGAGAAGCGATGATGGGCCCGGATTCCGAGAAGTGGTTAGAGGCCATGAAATCCGAGATGGGATCCATGTATGAAAACAAAGTGTGGACTTTGGAAGTATTACCTGAAGGGCGTAAGGCCATTCAGAACAAATGGATCTTTAAGAGGAAGACGGACGCGGACGGTAATGTCACCGTCTATAAAGCTCGACTTGTGGCAAAGGGTTTTTCACAAGTTCAAGGAGTTGACTACGATGAGACCTTCTCACCCGTAGCGATGCTTAAGTCCGTCAGAATCATGTTAGCAATAGCTGCCTTTTTCGATTATGAAATTTGGCAGATGGATGTCAAAACAGCATTCCTTAACGGTTTCCTTAAGGAAGAGTTGTATATGATGCAACCAGAAGGTTTTGTCGATCCAGAGAATGCTGACAAAGTTTGCAAACTCCAGCGATCCATTTCTGGACTGGTGCAAGCATCTCGGAGTTGGAATCTTCGCTTTGATGAGGTGATCAAAGCGTTCGAGTTTATACAAGTTTACGGAGAAGCTTGTATTTACAAGAAAGTGAGTGGGAGCTCTATAGCGTTTCTAATATTATATGTGGATGACATATTGCTGATTGGAAACAATATAGAAATGTTGGAAAGCGTGAAGGAATATTTGAACAAGAGTTTTTCAATGAAGGACCTAGGAGAAGCTGCTTTCATATTAGATATCAAGATCTATAGAGATAGATCGAGACGCTTAATAGGACTTTCACAAAGCACATACCTTGACAAAGTTTTGAAGAAGTTCAAAATGGATCAGTCCAAGAAGGGGTTCTTGCCTGTTTTGCAAGGTGTGAAGTTGAGTAAGACTCAATGCCCAGTGACTGCAGGAGATAGAGAAAAGATGAGTGTCATCCCCTATGCTTCAGCCATAGGCTCTATCATGTATGCAATGCTATGCACAAGACCCGATGTCAGCCTTGCCATAAGTATGGTCGGAAGGTTTCAAAGTGATCCAGGAATGGAACACTGGACGGCGGTCAAGAATATCCTGAAGTACCTGAAAAGGACTAAGGATATGTTTCTCGTTTATGGAGGTGATCAAGAGCTCGTCGTAAAGGGTTACGTCGATGCAAGCTTTGACACTGATCCGGATGACTCTAAGTCTCAAACCGGATACGTGTTTATTCTTAATGGGGGTGCGGTTAGCTGGTGCAGTTCCAAGCAAAGCGTGGTAGCTGATTCTACATGCGAAGCGGAGTACATCGCAGCCTCGGAGGCGGCGAAGGAAGGTGTCTGGATGAAGGAGTTCATGACAGATCTTGGAGTAGTGCCTAGTGCACTTAACCCAATGACTCTGCTTTGTGATAATACTGGTGCCATTGCTCTAGCCAAGGAACCAAGATTTCACAAGAGGACCAGACACATAAAGCGACGTTTCAATTCCATCCGCGATTATATCAAGGAGGACGACATAAATATTTGCAAAGTACACACGGATCTGAATGTTGCAGATCCGATGACTAAACCTCTTCCAAGGGCTAAACATGAACAACACCAGAACTGCATGGGTGTTCGATTCATTACAATGTAAATCACATAGTGATGTGAACTAGATTATTGACTCTAGTGCAAGTGGGAGACTGTTGGAAATATGCCCTAGAGGCAATAATAAATTGGTTATTATTATATTTCCTTGTTCATGATAATCGTTTATTATCCATGCTATAATTGTATTGATTGGAAACTCAAATACATGTGTGGGTACATAGACAACACTATGTCCCTAGTAAGCCTCTAGTTGACTAGCTCGTTGATCAAAGATGGTTAAGGTTTCCTAGCCATGGACATGAGATGTCATTTGATAACGGGATCACATCATTAGGAGAATGATGTGATGGACAAGACCCAAACTATAAACGTAGCATATGATCGTGTCAGTTTATTGCTATTGTTTTCTGCATGTCAAGTATATGTTCCTTTGACCATGAGATCATGCAACTCACTGACACCGGAGGAATACCTTGTGTGTATAAAACGTCGCAACGTAACTGGGTGACTATAAAGGTGCTCTACAGGTATCTCCGAGGGTGTCTGTTGGGTTGGCATGGATCAAGACTGGGATTTGTTACTCCGTGTGACGGAGAGGTATCTCAGGGCCCACTCGGTAATACAACATCACAATGAGCCTTGCAAGCAATGTGACTAAAGTGTTAGCCACGAGATCTTGTATTACGGAACGAGTAAAGAGACTTGCCGGTAACGAGATTGAACTAGGTATAGAGATACCGACGATCGAATCTCGGGCAAGTAACATACCGAAGAACAAAGGGAACAGCATACGGGATTAACTGAATCCTTGACATAGAGGTTCGACCGATAAAGATCTTCGTAGAATATGTAGGAGCCAATATGGGCATCCAGGTCCCGCTATTGGTTATTGATCGTAGAGGTGTCTCGGTCATGTCTACATAGTTCTCGAACCCGCAGGGTCTACACACTTAACGTTTGGTGACGATTAGTATAGTTGAGTTATTTTGTTGGTGACCGAAAGTTGTTCGGAGTCCCGGATAAGATCCCGGACATGACGAGGATCTCCGGAATAGTCCGGAGGTAAAGATTGATATATGTGATAATAGTGTTTTGATCTCCGGAAGGGTTCCGGAATTCACCGGAAGGGGTTCCGGATGTTTACCGAAGTGTTCGGGTGCAGCAACACTTTATATGAGCCAAAGAGGTAAAGCCCACGAGGTATTGGAAAGTGCAAAAGGAAGTTTTGCTGGCGTCTGGGGCGGTACTACCGCTTATCATAAGCGGTACTACCGCTACGGGCGGTACTACCGCTTATCGTAAGCGGTACTACCGCTACAGGCGGTACTACCGCTTATCGTAAGCGGTACTACCGCTTGTGCGCGGTACTGCAGGGATCCGAGTTGGACTCTTTCCCTGCGGGCCAAACCGACCTTGTGCGGGCAAAACCGACCTGGAGGAGGCTTTTACTCCAAGTTTAGACCCCAAGGCTCAACATATAAATAGAGGGGCAGGGCTAGCACGCGGGACACATTAAGATTTCCCCAAGCCGTGTGCGGCAACCCTAACCCTCTAGTTCCTCCGTCATAATCTCCGTAGTGCTTGGCGAAGCCCTGCAGAGATTGTTCCTCACCAACATCACCACGCCGTCGTGCTGCCGGAACTCATCTACTACTTCATCATCGCTCGCTGGATCGAGGAGGTGAAGGCGTCATCAAGCCGTACGTGTGTTGAACACGGAGGTGCCGTCCGTTCGGCACTAGTTCGTGATCGGTTCGAGGGACGACTTGCGATTTGGATCGCGGAGACGTTCGACTACATCAACCGCGTTTCTTAACGCTTCCGCTTAGCGATCTACAAGGGTATGTAGATTCACTCTCCCTCTCGTAGATCTTCATCACCATGGATAGATCTTGTGTGTGCGTAGGAAAATTTTTGTTTCCCATGCAACGTTCCCCAACAATCAATCCGGGAGGGACTTTCTTCTATTCTTTCGTTAACTACGATTTCCTTTTCCATCAATAATTTAAAGGCATCCCCCGCTTTTGACCCAATTTTATTAGCAAGATTATGCATTTTCTTATCCAAAATGTCAAGATGTTCTTTAGTAATCATCTTCTTTTCAATAGCATCTAGCCTTTCCATAACATGTTCGAGAGTTAAGGTTGTTTCATTAATCATGAGACATGGTGAACCCACTAGATTTCCCATAGCATTAAAAGCGTCCAAAGATGGACACATCAAGAAATTACCACTGGTAATCATATCAAGGACGAATCTATACCAAGTGGTGATGCCCACATAAAAACTGCGAAGAAGATCAACGATAGATTGCTTATGAATAGATCTATTATGAGCATTGCAAATCCTATACCAAGCATCTTTTAGGTTCTCCCCTCCCCTTTGCTTAAAATTAAGAACTTCATTCTCGGGAGTACACGGAATAGAGGAAGAACTAGACATAACAACAAGGTAGGCAAACAAGAGATCTGACGAGAAAAAGGGCAAACGAAAAAGAGGGCGAATAAAACGGTAATTTTTTGTGAAGTGGGGGAGAGGAAAACGAGAGGCAAATGGCAAATAATGTAAATTGCAAGGAGATGAGATTTGTAATTAGGAACCTGATAGATGTTGATGATGTCTCCTCGGCGCCAGAGATTGGCATGTTGAAGAGAGACTACTTTCGCACCTCCTCCCCGGCAACGACGCCAGAAATTCCTTTTGACGTGGCTTGAGACTGCGTCGGTATTTCCCCAAAGAGGAAGGGATGATGCAACACAGCACGGGTAAGTATTTCCCTCAGTTATGAAACCAAGGTTATCGAACCTAGGAGGAGGACCACGCAACGCTATGTAAACGGTACCTGCACACAAAGAACAAATACTTGCAACCCGACGCGTAAGAGAGGTTGTTAATCTCTCAACGGTAAAAAGATAGATTAGGTGTAGTAGATTGGATAAATAGATCGCACAAGAACACAAAAGAAAAGAAGCAAATAAAAAGTGCAGCAATGTATTTTTGGGTTTTTGGAATAATAGATCTGAAAACAAAAGCGGCAAAAGATAGATCGAAAAGCAATATGTTGGAAAAGTAGACCCGGGGGCCGTAGGTTTCACTAGTGGCTTCTCTCATGAGTATAGCACACGGTGGGTAAACAAATTACTGTTGGGCAATTGATAGAAGATCAAATAATCATGACGATATCCAAGGCGATGATCATTATATAGACATCACTTCCAAGATTAGTAGACCGGAACGATTCTGCATCTACTACTATTACTCCACACATCGACCGCTATCCAGCATGCATCTAGTGTATTAGGTTCATGGGGAAACTTAGTAATGCAATAAGAATGATGACATGATGTAGACAAGATCTATTCATGTAGGAATAGACCCCATCTTGTTATCCTTAATAGCAACGATACATGTGTGCCTCGCTGCCCCTTCTCTCACTGGGAGAGGACACCGCAAGATCGAACCCATCACAAAGCACCTCTTCCCATGGCAAGAAAAATCGATCTAGTTGGCCTAAATAAACCAAAGATTCGAAGAAGAAATACAAGGCTATAAGTAATCATGCATATAAGAGATCAAAAGAAGACTCAAATAATATTCATGGATAGAAACTGATCATGAACTCAAAATTCATCGGATCCCAACAAACACACCGTAAAAAGTCGTTACATCAAATAGATCTCCAAGAGACCATTGTATTGAGAATCAAAAGAGAGAGAGAAAGCCATCTAGCTACTGCCTACGGACCCGTAGGTCTATGGTGGACTACTCACGCATCATCGGAGAGGCACCAATGAGGATGATGAACCCCTCCGTGATGGTGTTAGATTGGATCTCGCGGTTCTGGAACTTGCGGCGGCTGGAAGTGTTTTTCGTCGACTCCTCTAGGGTTTCTGGAATATTTGGGTATTTATAGAGCTCAGAGGCGGCGGAGGGGAGTCCCGAGGCCACCACAACCCACCAGGGCGCGCCGGGGGCCTCTCGCGCGCCCTGGTGTCTTCTAGCCCCCCTGGGCCTCCTCCCGGTTGCTTCTTTGGCTCACTGGCTTTCTTCTGGTCCAAAAAAAATCTCCAAAAAGTTCCATCATGATTGGACTCAGTTTGGTACTGATATTCTGCGAAGTAAAAAACAAGCAAAATACAACAACTGGCACTTGGCACTATGTTAATAGGTTAGTCCCAAAAAATGATATAAAGCTGCTATAAAATGATTGTAAAACATCCAAGAATGATAATATAACAGCAAGGAACAATCAAAAATTATAGATACGTTGGAGACGTATCAGTTGTTTTGTCTCTTTTCCTCTCCTGCGGGGGAGCGTAGGAGGGTCTTTGGCTTCTCGTGTCGTCCTGTCCCGCCCTCGAGGGGGCGGTCTGGCTGGTTGCCTTGAGTACGTCTAGGGGTGCGGGCTCAAGGACCTCGTCGTCGAATTGTGGCAGCAAACGTTGGCGCGGGTAGCTTTTGGCTTGATCCGGCTGTTCCTTGCCGTACCCTTCTTCGGTTGCTAGGAATTTCATCCATTTGTCGTTGAGGGTATCGTGTTCGTCTTTTATCTGCCACTGCTTCTTCTTCAAGCTTCGGGGGGTAGCTATGAGTTGCCTCTTGAACCGTTCCTGATCCAATGGGTCCTCAGGAACAATGAAGTCCTCGGCTCTGAGGCTCACTTCCTCGTCGGAGGGAGGAAAGTAATTGATGTCCTCGGAGTCATTGGGGTCCTCGGGTTTGTGCTCATCCTCATGTTTGTGATGATCCTCGTGTCCCTCCGATTACTCAAGGTGCTGTGTTTGGGGGAAACTGGATCGCCGAGGTCTTCCACATTGTCTGGCGTATCATTTTCCGTGGTTCCCGTGTTGCTTTCCTTACCCTTGTGTGCCTTCGCTCGTTTGCGCTGGCGTTGGCGTTTAGACGGCTCCTCACTAGGCTTATCGTCCTCTCTAGGGGAGCCATTGCCCTTATTGCCGGGGGTGTCCACCATGTAGACATCGTAGGTGGAGGTGGCTATCCATCGCCCGGTGGTGGGAGGGGGAGCGCCATCGACGTCTTCGTTTATGTCCTCAGCCTCCTCGGAGGCGTAGTCCAACATATCGATTACATGATCTGGAAAAGTTGATGTACTATGAAAATTAAGTTTTTTTTTGCTTGGATGCTCATAATGGACAGATTAAACACCAAGGACATGGTGGAAAGAACGCACTGGCATATTGATGATGGGGTTAATTGTGTGCTCTGCCCCACACACTCAAGGGAGGATAGAGATCATCTATTCTTTAACTGCAATTTTAGCCAGAGGGTTTGGAATTTCTTACAGATTGACTGGTCTGCTGGCAATGGAATGGGACAGATCGCCCTAAATGCTAGAAGGAATTTTGGTAAACCATTCTTAGCTGAGGTGGTTTTCACATCATGCTGGAATATTTGGATCATCAGGAATGGGAGTTTTTAGGCACGAGAGGCCTATCTTTAATAAATGGAGAGGGGCTTTTATTCATGACATGTATCTTCTTTCTCATAGGATTAAGGCTAGGCATAAAGAGGATCTTGTTAGATGGGTTTCTTTCTTTCCCCCATGAGTGTCTTTTCCTTGTTTAGTTTGTATTAGGTAAGCTTTTCTTTCTTCTTTTTTCCTGGTTACTTTTGGTAACCTTTGTACATACTGTATAAGTTTTTTTAATACCAAAGGCTGTGGGGGTTTTCCCTACAGTATTCAGTAAAAAAACATATCGGTTAAATCTTCGATAGTGGCTACTAAGTGGGTGGTGGGTGGGTTGTAAAATTCCCCATGGCCTGCCTCAAAGCCGATCCGATAATGGGTCGGGGGCTGGCCATACGCAATGTTCATTGTCTCGATCCGGGCCAGTGTCTCCTCCCATAACGAGAGGTCGGCCGGATTAGTCCTTTGGAGTCTTTTGGAATTGGGATCCGGTATGTCGATGCGAGAAGCATGCTCGGCCAAGGATGACCCTTGGTCTTCGGAAGCTATGATCGGGCCGAACTCGAGGCTGGATCCTAGGTGGGGATCGGCCTGGGGATGGGGTCGAGCTGGAGGCTGATAACCCACAAGTATAGGGGATCGCAACAGTTTTTGAGTGTAGAGTATTCAACCCAAATTTATAGATTCGACCCAAGGGGAGCCAAAGAATATTTGAGAGTATTAGCAGCTGAGTTGTCAATTCAACCACACCTGGAGATTAAATATCTGCAGTAGAGTGATCAGTAGCACAGTAGTATGATAGTTTGATAGCAGCAGTAACAGTAACGATAGCAGTGATAGCTATAGCTTTGTAGCAGTTGGAACAGTAGCAGCAGCAACAGTAACTTAGCAAGAACAATAAGTGGAAAACTCGTAGGCACTGGATTAGTGAACTCGTTGGATGATATTCATCATATAACAGCCATAACCTATGGTGACACAGAACTAGCTCCAGTTCATAAATGTAATGTAGGCATGTATTTCGTAAATAGTCATACGTGCTTATGGAAAAGAACTTGCATGGCATCTTTTGTCCTATCCTCCTGTGGCAGCGGGGTCAATAAGGAAACTAAGGGATATTAAGGCCTCCTTTTAATAGAGAACCGGAACAAAGCATTAACACACGGTGAATACATGAACTCCTCAAACTACGGTCATCACCGGAAAGTATCCCGACTACGGTCACTCCGGGGTTTGCGGATCAAAACACGTAATAGGTGCATATGACTAGCAAGATCAAATCAAGAACATAGATATAATGGTGATAAAATAAACGGTTCAGATCTGAAATCATGGCACTCGGGCCCTAGTGACAAGCATTAAGCATGGCAAAGTCATAGCAACATCAATCTCAGAACATAGTGGATACTAGGGATCAAGCCCTAACAAAACTAACTCGATTACATGATGAATCTCATCCAACTCCTCACCGACCAGCAATCCTACGAAGGAATTACTCACTCCCGATGGGGAGCATCATGGAATTGGCGATGGAGAAGGGTTGATGATGACGAAGACCAAAGATTCCCCTCTCCGGAGCCCCAAACGGGCTCCAGATCTGGCCTCCCGAGGAAGAACAGGAGGTGGCGGCGGCTCCGTATCGTAAAACGAGATGAAGCTTTCTCCTTGATTTTTCTCTCCAAAAATAGGATTTTATAGCGTCGGAATTAGGGTCAGTGGGGCCACGAGGTGGGCACAACCCACCAGGGCGCGCCTGGGGAGGGGGGGGGGGGCTGGCGCGCCCTGGTGTATCGTGCCCAGCCAGGGCCCCCCCTCCAGTGGTTCTTGGCTCCAGTATTTTTCATTTATTCTAAAATAAATCTCCAAAAAGTTTTGTCCAGTTCCGAGAACTTTTATTTCTGCACAAAAACAACACCATGGTAGTTCTGCTAAAAACAGCGTCAGTCCGGGTTAGTTTCATTCAAATCATGCAAATTAGAGTCCAAAACAAAGGCAAAAGTGTGAGGAAAAGTAGATACGACAGAGACGTACCAACTCCCCCAAGCTTAACCCATTGCTTGTCCTCAAGCAATTCAGTTGACAAACTGAAAGTGATAAAGAAAAAAAATTACGAACTCTTTTTTTCTTTTTACATATATATGCTTAAGTAGCACCCGAGTTTTCAGCAAAGATTATGACTAACCATGTCAGCAATAACTCTTAGAAATTATATTAACTCATATCAATGACATAAGCAACTAGCGAGCAATAATAAGATATCTCAAGCGCCAACACTTTGTCAATACAATCATGATACAATATGACAATAGTGGTATCTTGCTAGCCCTTTCTGAGACCGCAAAAAAATAAATGCAGAGCACCTCCAAAGTTCAAGTAGCGACTAAACATTGTAATTCATGGTAGAAAATATCCAGTCATGCTGCACCCAACATCAACTATACACAATGCATGAGGATGACAATAGTGCTCTCAGGTCTGGCGCTTATTTGAGAAGATGATGACTCAACATAAAAGTAAATAGATAGTCCCTTCACAGAGGGAAGCATGGATTTGCAGAGGTGCCAGAGCTCAAAGCTTAAAACATAGATAGATATAATTTTTGGAGGCACACCCTTCGTGTCAACGTTATGACCAAGAGTTATCAATATCTTCCATGCTAAACAAATTAGCGGCGGTTCCCAAGCGATAAAAGTAAAGGTTTACTCCCCCTCCACCAACAATCACACTCCACGGCTAGCCGCATCCATGGGTACCGTCCAAACCAACAACATTCCTGGGGGAGTTTTGTTTAATTATTTGTAATTTTTGATTTCGGGACTGGGAATCCCTATTACCGCCCCTCTCGTGTAAGGACGAGTGAATAAACACTCATCATGAGAATAACCTGCTTAGCATGGAAGATACCGACTGCCCCGTGTTGCTCCATGAGCGGTCCAGGCACACAAAACAAATGTTCATTTGAATTTTTAGAGGTGGCACATGCAAATTTACTTGGAGCGGCAGGGTAATACCGCATATAGGTAGATATAGTGGACTCATCTGGAATAACTTTGGTTTAAGGGTTTTGATGCACAAGCAGTATTCCCGCTCAATACAGGCGAAGGCTAGCAAATAGATTGAGAAGCGGCCAGCTAGAGAGAGAAAACGGTCATGAACATGCTTTACATATAATAAACATTGACTACTAGCATGAGTAGGATATGGACACCATGAACATAAATATCATGAAGGCTATGTTGGTTTTGATTCAACTACATGCGTGAACATGTGCCAAGTCAAGCCACTTGAAACATTCAGAGGAGGATACCATATCATCATACCACATCACAACAATTTTAATGTATGTTGACATCCAAGATAAATCATTATCCACTCCTAGCTACTCAAGCATGGCATGAACAACTATAATCTCTAATGGTCATTGCAAACATGTTTGATCATAATATGCTGAATCAAGGATACTATGCTAAACATATTTACAAAAAAAAAACAAGTTGAGTTCATACCCGCTTATCTCTACCACAGTCAATTCATCAAATATCATCATTATTGCCTTTCACTTGCACGACCGAATGATAGGAAAATAATAATAGTGCAAGAGTACCATGGTCTAAGCTGGAATCTGCAACATTTTATTCAAGAGGAGAAGACAAGGTAACATGGGCTCTTTGTTAGATTAACAATAGTGCATATGAGAGCCACTCAACATGTTCATCGTGGTCTTCTCCTCGGTATGACTCAAACAAAGGGAAGAGAATTTCAGAGAAACATACTGAAATATTTTTGAAGTTTTTGATTTTTCTTGAAGAAGGCAAATAAAAAGGAAAAACAAAAACGAGAAAAACTATTTACACGGGAAAGCTCCCAACAAGCAATAGAAGAAACGAGAAATCTTTTTGAGTTTTCTTTTGATACTACATTTAAACTAGGCTAGAAAGAAAAACTGAAAAGAAGTAAGAAATATTTTTGGATTTTCTCAAAGTTTTTCAAACACACAAGAAGAAAGCGAGAAAAAAAATTTAGCATGGATATTACAATGAAAAAGTATGAACACCGACAACTGGAATGAAAAGTGTGAACATGAATGTAATGTCGGTGGAAATACGTACTCCCCCAAGCTTAGGCTTTTGGCCCAGCTTGGTAATCACCATCCGCATGGATAATAGTCTGAGCGATAGCTCACCGAGGCCCTCAGTGCAAACTCCTCAGCCCTCCTGGCAGCTTCAACCTCCGCATTGTATGCATGGGCCTCGCTCTCAAGAACATAGTATCTTCCCCTACTGTGAAAATCAAAGAGAGAAGGAGCAGGCAAAGTGACAGGCACACCGTTTTTTTATTAAACCTCAAGTTATAGGTGTAGTTAGTAGTCGTGCCCGTAAGGAACTTATGACGCTTCATGGCCTCAAAGTCTAAATACTGAATAGGTAAGATAGGGTCATTAGGCCAAGGTGATACGTTTAGTCTCTCTGCTATGCGGGAGGCATAAATTCCTCCATAAAAATTACCACTAGCAGCATTGTGCTGCAGCCTCCGTGCAACAATCGCTCCAAGATTATAACATTTATTTCCAGTTATTGCAGTGTGTATGAGACTCAAGTCAGGAGCACACAGTGTGGTACAATCTTTTTTGCCTATGATACATTTGCCATTAAAGAGTGCGAAGTAGTGTATTGATGGGAAATGGATACTTTTAATTCTTCCTTGTGTTACTCCCCTATCTTCACCATAGCAAAGATTTACCAAAAATGACTCATACTCGGGTTTTGTTGGTTCATCAAGGGAACCCCAATATGGAAGTTTGCATGTTTTACTGAACAATTCTAAAGGCATGGTGAAGGAACGGTCATAAAGGTTGAATGAAACTCGAGACTCACGAGGAAAATATTTAAATTTCTTTGTGAATGTTTTCGTGCGTTCGAGATGTTGAGGGCACTTATCTGCGATGAAGGGAGCAAGCTCTGTGTTGTGGATAAATTGTTCAAATTCCCCCTTAATACCTGCACCTCCCATGAACTCGTCGCACGGCCACAAGCATGATTTGGTGGCGGCATCTCGCGTCGAGCTTTCGCTTGGCTCAACATAAGATTGTCGAACCGAGCTTCCACTTGATGAGGCCTCCGAGGATCTCCTCCTCGAAGAACTCCCAAAGAATTGCATTTTTTTTGCGAACAAATTTTTGAAATAATTTCGAGACACAAAATTTTTGTCAACAAAACTTTGTAAGATTGATAGAGGCCATATTAAGCATTCAAACTACTTAGAACTCTAAGAATTCAACATGCAAGCTCATCTACAGCAGCACCAAGAGTAGCTAATTACTCTAAAGATAACCCACTAAATAAAAAACTAATTGGAGCAATGGAGGAGTCACATACCAAGTAGCAATCCCTCTAAACAGTTTCGGAAATGGAGCTTCGAGCAAAGAGATCAAAATCCGCGGGTTTGAGAGCAAGAACACAGAAATGGTGGCTATGGTGATTTTTTTCTGGAGGTAAGGGATGATGTGGGCTAAAGGAATAAGTGAGGGGGCCCATGTGGGGGCCACAACCCACCAGGGCACGCCTGGGGGTGCTGGCGCGCCCTGGTGTCTTGTGGGCACCAGGTGCACCCCCCTCTAGTATTATTTGCACCAGAAATTCAGAAATATTCAGAAAAAAATCGTATCAAATTTTCAGGACATTCTGAGAACTTTTATTTTTTGGGTCATTTTTTATTGCATGGAGAAAACAGAAAATAGGATAATCATGGCATTTTATTTTATTTGACTAACTAAAACAGAAAATAAAAGGTGGGAGCAGAGAGTTGTGCTTACTAGATTCATCAACTTCATACCTCTCAAAAATGATCCATTAATAAGGTTGATCAAGTCTTATTAACAACCACTCCCGATTAGCATGAAACCGAAGAACTTCCGTAAAACACTAAGTTACCTAAATGGGGATGTGCATATCCCCAACAATAAGTATGTCATATTTCTTTTTGGCAGTAGGTAGAGGCAATTGAAAACTTCCAATTGTGACGGTCGGAGATTCTCCAATAACATTTATACCATTCACTTGGAATTGTTTCTTCGGAAAGTGCACCGTATGCTCATTACCATTGATATAAAAAGTGACTTTGCTCTTATTGCAATCAATAACAGCCCCTGCAGTATTCAAAAAGGGTCTACCAAGGATAATCGACATATTGTCGTCCTTGGGCATCTCAAGAATAACAAAGTCCGTTAAGATAGTAACATTTGCAACAACAACGGGCACATCCTCACAAATACCGATAGGTATGCAGTTGATTTGTCAGCCATTTGCAATGATATTTCAGTAGGTGTGAGTTTATTCAAATCAAGCCTCTTATATAAGGAGAAAGGCATAACACTAACACCGGCTCCCAAGTCACACAAAGCAGTTTTGACATAATTTCTTTTAATGGAGCAAGGAATAGTTGGTATTCCCGGGTCTCCAAGTTTTTTAGGTACTCCATCCTTAAAAGAATAATTAGCAAGCATGCTGGAGATTTTAGCTTCGGGTATCTTTCTTTTATTAGTGATGATGTCTTTCATGTATTTTGCATAAGGGGCCATCTTCAGGATATCAGTTAAGTGGGTACGCAAAAAGACCGGCCTAATCATTTCAGCAAAGCATTCAAATTCTTCATCATCCTTTTTCTTAGATGGTTTAGGTGGAAAGGGTATGGGTTTTTGAACCCATGGTTCTCTTTCTTTACCATGTTTTCTAGCCACAAAGTCCCTTTTATCATAACGTTTGTTTTTAGGTTGTGGGTTATCAAGATCAGCAACAGGCTCTATTTCAACATCATAATCTGGTTCTTTATCATTGTTAGGTTGAGAATCTTCATGAACATCATCATTATCATTTTCATTATCACTAGGTGAATGTTCATTACCAGACTGAGTTTCAGCATCGGAAACAGAGACGTCATTATTATCAGGAGGTTTTTGTATCTCCGGTTCACTAGAGGTATGCAAAGTCCTATCATTTTTCTTTTTCTTTTTCTTTTTCTTCCTAGAAGAACTAGGTGCATCAGTATTAGTTCTCTAAGAGTCTTGTTCAATTCTTTTAGGATGACCTTCAGGATAAAGAGGTTCTTGGGTCATTCTACCTTCTCTAATTACTACTCTAGCAGCAAAATCATTCATATTATTATTCATTTCATCAAGCAATTCTTTTTGAGACTTAGCAATCTATTCTAACTGGGTTTGAACCATAGAGGCATGCTTTCCTACACCTCTAACATCCTTACTGATTCTAAATAGCAAGTCACTCAAGCGAGCAATCATATCAGAAATATAATTCAATTGTTTCAGAACATGAGCATTGAAATGATCTTGCTTCATAATATAGTTATCAAACTCATATAAATGTTGAGGAACGTTGTATGGGAAACAAAAAATTTCCTACGCACACGCAAGATCTATCCATGGTGATGAGCATCTATGAGAGGGAGAGTGGATCAACATACCCTTATAGATCGCTAAGCGGGAAGCGTTGAGAAACGCGGTTGATGTAGTCGAACGTCTTCGCGATCCAAATCGCTAGCCGTCCCGCGATCCGATCACGATCCGTCCTGTGATCCAATCACGAACCGTCCCGTGATCCAATCACGGTCCTTCCGATCTAGCACCGAACGGACGGCACCTCCGCGTTCAGCACACGTACAGCTCGATGACGATCTCCGCCTTCTTGATCCAGCAAGAGGGAGCGGAGAGGTAGATGAGTTCTCCACCAGCACAACGGCGTGGTGGAGCTGTCCCGGCAGGGCTTCGCCAAGCACAACCGAGACGATCTAGTGGAGAATAGATCTAGAGGGAGAGAGAGGCAGCCGTGGCTTTTCAGGTGAGGGCTGCCCTCAAATCCTCTAGTATATATAGGAGGAAGGGAGGGGAGGAGGCATCCCAAAACCCTCCACCAAGGAGGGTTCGGCCGAACCATAGGGGAGGAGTCCTTCCCCAACTAGGACTCCTCCTCCCACAAGGCAGGTGGAGTCTTGGGAGGACTCCTTCCCACTTGGCCTCCTCCTTTCCTATTTCGCATGGGCCCCTTAGGGGCTGGCCGGCCAGCCCACCAGGGGCTGGTGCGCCACCCCCTAGGCCCATGTGGCCCTTGGGGTGAGTGGGCCCCTCCCGGTGGACCCCTGGAACCCTCCCGGCACTCCCGATACACTACCGGTGATGCCCGAACTTTTTCCGGTGACCAAAACGGGACTTCCTATAAATCAATCTTTACCTCCGGACCATTCCGGAGCTCCTCGTGACGTCAGGGATCTCATCCGGGACTCCGAACAACTCTCGGTCACCAACATACATAACTCAATACTACCGAAACGTCACCGAACGTTAAGTGTGCTGACCCTGCGGGCTCGGGAACTATGTAGACATGACCGAGACACCTCTACGGTCAATAACCAATAGCGGGACCTAGATGCCCATATTGGTTCCTACATATTCTACGAAGATCTTTATCGCTTGAACCTCTATGTCAAGGATTCAGTTAATCCCGTATGTTGTTCCCTTTGTTTCTTCGGTATGTTACTTGCCCGAGATTCGATCGTTGGTATCTCTATACCTAGTTCAATCTTGTTACCGGCAAGTCTCTTTACTCGTTCCGTAATACAAGATCCCGTGGCTAACTCTTTAGACACTTTGCTTGCAAGGCTCATTGTGATGTTGTATTACCGAGTGGGCCCTGAGATACCTCTTCGTCACACGGAGTAACAAATCCCAGTCTTGATCCATGCCAACTCAACAGACACCCTCGAAGATACCTGTAGAGCATCTTTATAGTCACCTAGTTACGTTGCGACGTTTGATACACACAAGGTATTCCTCCGGTGTCAGTGAGTTGCATGATCTCATGGTCGTAGGAACAGATACTTGACATGCAGAAAACAATAGCAATAAACTGACACGATCATATGCTATGTTCATAGTTTGGGTCTTGTCCATCACATCATTCTCCTAATGATGTGATCCCGTTATCAAATGACATCTCATGTCTATGGCTAGGAAACCTTGACCATCTTTGATCAACGAGCTAATCTATTAGAGGCATACTAGGGACACAGTGTTGTCTATGTACCCACACATGTATTTGAGTTTCCAATTAATACAATTATAGCATGGATAATAAACGATTATCATGAACAAGGAAATATGATAATAACTAAATTATTATTGCCTCTAGGGCATATTTCCAACAGTCTCCCACTTGCACTAGAGTCAATAATCTAGCTCACATCACCATGTGATTAACATTGTAATGAATCTAACACCCAATGAGTTCTGGGGTTCGATCATGTTTTGCATGCGAGAGAGGTTCTAGTCAACGGTCTGCAACATTCAGATCCGTGTGTTCTTTGCAAATCTATATGTCATACTGCAGAGGCTACCACGCTCCACTTGGAGCTATTCCAAATGACTGCTCCACTATACGTATCCGGACTGCTACTCAGAGTCGCCCGGATAGGTGTCAAAGCTTGCATCGACGTAACCCTTTACGAGGAACTCTTTATCACCTCCATAATCGAGAAACATTTCCTTAGTCCTCTAGTTACTAAGGATAATCTTGACCGTTGTCCAGTGATCCACTCCTGGACCACTCTTGTACCCCTTGACAGACTCATGGCAAGGCACACACCAGGTGCTGTACACAGCATGGCATACTATACAGAGCCTATGGATAAGGAATAGGGGACGACCTTCGTCCTTTCTCTTTCTTCTGCCGTGGTCGAGCTTTGAGTCTCACTCAACTCAACACCTTACAAATCAGGCAAGAACTCTTTCTTGGACTGATCCATTTTGAACTCTTTCAAAATCTTGTCAAGGTATGTACTCATTGAAAGTTTTATCAGACGTCTTGATCTATCTCTATAGATCCTGATGCCCAATATTTAAGTAGCTTCATTCGAGGTTTTCCTTTGAAAAACTCATTTTCAAACAACCCTTTATGCTTTCCAGAAATTCTACATCATTTCCGATCAACAATATGTCATCCACATATACTTATCAGAAATTCTATAGTGCTCCCACTCACTTTATTGTAAATACAAGTTTCTCATAAACTTTGTATAGACCCAAAAACTTTGATCACCTCATCAAAGCGTATATTCCAACTCCGAGATGCTTGCTCCTGTCCATAGAAGGATCGCTGGAGCTTGCATTCATTTTAGCATCCTTAGGACTGACCAAACCTTCCGGTTGTATCACATACAACCTTTCCTCATGGATACCGTTAAGGAAACGATGTTTTGACATCCATCTGCCAGATTTCATAATCGAAAAATGCAGCAACTGCTAACATAATTCCAACAGACTTTAGCATCGCTACGGGTGAGAAAGTCTCATCGTAGTCAACTCCTTGAACTTGTCGGAAACTTCTTTGCGACAAGTCGAGCTTTATAAATGGTGAAATTTACCATCAGTGTCTGTCTTCTTCTTAAAGATCAATTTGTACTCAACGGCCTGCTGTTCAACGGGCAAGTCTACCAAAGTCCATACTTGGTTTTCATACATGGATCATTTCTCGGATTTCATGGCTCCTAGCCATTTGTTGGAATCCGGGCCCACCATCGCTTATTCATAGCTCGTAGGTTCACTGTTGTCTAACAACATGACCTCCAAGACAGGATTGAAGTACCACTCAGAGGCGGTACGATTTCTTGTCGGCCTACGAGGTTTGGTAGTAACTTGACCCGAAGTGTCATGATCATCATCATTAACTTCCTCTTCATTCGGTGTAGGCGCCATAGAAACATCTTTCTGCGTTGTGCTACTATCCAACTGAAGTGACGGTTCAATAACCTCATCAAGTTCTACCTTCCTCCCACTCAATTCTTTCGAGAGAAACTCTTTCTCGAGAAAGGACCCATTTTTAGCAACAAACACTTTGCCCTTGGATCTGAGATAGAAGGTATACCCAACTGTTTCCTTAGGGTATTCTATGAAGATGCACCTTTCCGCTTTGGGATTGAGCTTATCAGACATAAGCATCGTATTCCCAAACTCTGAGAAATGACAGCTTAGGTTTCTGCCAAACCAAAATTCATACGGTGTCATCTCAACGGACTTAGATGGTGCCCTATTTAAAGTGAATGTAGTTGTCTCTAATGCATAACCCCAAAACGATAGTGGCAAATCGATATGAGACATCATAGCACGTGCCATATACAATAGAGCACGACTACGACGTTCGGACAAGCCATCACACTATGGTGTTCCAGGCGGCGTGAGTTGTGAAACAACTTCCACATTGTCTTAAGTTGCATACCAAACTCGTAACTCAGATATTCACTTCCATGATCATATCGTAGACATTTAATCTTCTTGTCACGATGATCTCAAACTTCACTCTGAATTTGTTTGAACTTTTCAAATGTTTCAGACTTGTGTTTCATTAAGTAAATATACCCATATCTACTCAAACCATCAGTGAAGGTAGGAAAATAACGATATCCACCGCACGCTACAACACTCATTGGACCGAATACATCAACATGTATCATTTCCAATAAGTCACTTGCCCGCTCCATCATACCGGAAAACGGGGACTTAGTCATCTTGCCCATGAGGCATGGTCCGCATGTCTCAACCGATTCGAAAACGAATGAGTCCAAAGATCCATCAGCATGGAGTTTCTTCATGCGCTTTACACCAATATGACATTTAGCGGCAGTGCCACAAGTATGTGGTACTATCATTATTAACTTTGTATCTTTTGGCATCAATATTATGAACATGTGTATCATTACGATCCAGATTCAATAAACCATTCTCATTGAGTGCATGACCATTGAAGGTATTATTCATGTAAACAGAATAACCATTATTCTCTAACTTAAATGAATAACCGTATTGCAATAAACATGATCTAATCACGTTCATGCTCAACGCAAACACCAAATAACATTTATTTAGGTTCATCACTAATCCCGAAGGTAGAGAGAGCATGCGATGGTGATCACATCAACCTTGGAAACACTTCCAACACTCATCGTCACCTCACCCTTAGCTAGCCTCCGTTTATTCCGTAGCTTTTATTTCGAGTTACTAACATTTAGCAACCGAACCGGTATCCAATACCCAGGTGCTACTAGGAGTACTAGTAAGGTACACATCAATAACACGTATATCAAATATACTTCTGTCGACGTTGCCAGCCTTCTTATCTACCAAGTATCTAGGGTTGTTCCGCTTCAGCGACTGTTCTCCTCATAATAGAAGCACTTAGTCTCGGGTTTGGGTTCAACCTTGGGTTTCTTCACTGGAGCAGCAACTGACTTGCCATCCATGAAGTTTCCCTACTTGCCCTTGCCCTTCTCGAAACTAGTGGTTTCACTAACCATCAACACTTGATGCTCCTTCTTGATTTCTACCTTCGCGGTGAAAAACATCACGAATAGCTCAGGGATCATTATTTCCATCCCTAGCATTTTATAGTTCATCACGAAGCTCTAGTAGCTTAGTGACAGTGACTTGGAGAACTATATCAATCACTATCTTATTTGGAAGATCAACTCCCACACGATTCAAGCGATTGTAGCACCCAGACAATCAGAACACATGCTCACCGATTGAGCTATTCTCCTTCATCTTGCAGGCAAAGAATCTTGTTGGAGGTCTCATACCTCTCAACACGGGCACGAGCCTGAGATCCCAATTTCAGCTCTTAGAACATCTCATATGTTCCGTGACGTTCAAAACGTTTTGGAGCCTCAATTCTAAGCCGTAATGCATGACGCACTGAACTATCAAGTAGTCATCAGAACGTGCCTGTCATATGTTCACAACATCTACAGATGACGCTTGAGGGGGTGGCGCACCGAGCGGTGCATTAAGGACATAAGCCTTCTGTGCAGCAATGAGGACAATCCTCAGATCACGGACCCAGTCCGCATTATTGCTACCATCATCTTTCAACTCTATTTCTCTAGGAACATATAAAAATTCAAGGGAGCTACAGCGCGAGCTAGTAATCTACAACATAATTTGCAAAGACATTTTGACTATGCTCATGATAATGAGTTTAGTTAATCATATTACTTAAAAAACTCCCACTCAAATTGACATCCCTCTGGTCATTTGAGTGTCACATGATCCAAATTCACCAACTCAAGTCCGATCATCACGTGAGATGAGGTGGTTTCAATGGTGAACATCTTCATGTTGATCATATCTACTATATGACTCATGTTCGACCTTTCGGTCTCTTGTGTTCCGAGGCCATGTCTGTACATGCTAGGCTCGTCAAGTTTAACCCGAGTGTTCCGCATGTGCAACACTGGCTTGCAACCGTTGTATGCGAACGTAGAGTCTATCACACCCGATCATCACGTGGTGTCTCGAAACGACGAACTTTCGCAACGGTGCACACTCGGGGAGAACACAATTTTATCTTGAAATTTTAGTGAGGGATCACCTTATAATGCTATCGTCGTCCTAAGCAAAATAAGATGCATAAAAGGATTAACATCACATGCAAATCATAAGTGACAAGATATGGCCATGAACTTGTGCTTTTGATCTCCATCTCCAAAGCACCGTCATGATCTCCATCGTCACCGGCATGACACCATGATCTCCATCATCTTGATCTCCATCAATGTGTCGCCATGAGGTTGTCGCGCCAACTGTTGCTTCTACAACTATTGCTAACTCATAGCGATAAAGTAAAGCAAAAACGGCGAAAATAAATTAAAGACAACCCTATGGCTCCTGTCGGTTGCCGTACTCATCGACATGCAAGGCGTGATATTCTATACAAAACATGATCATCTCATACATCACATATATCTCATCATGTAATTGGCAATATCACATCACAACATACCCTGCAAAAACAAGTTAGACGTCCTCTAATTGTTGTTGCATGTTTTACATGGCTGCTACGGGTATCTAGCAAGAACGATGCTTACCTACGCAAAACCACAACGGTGATACACAAATTGCTATTCAACCTTCTCAAGGACCGCCTTTGTCGAATCCGATCCAACTAAAGTGGGAGAGACAGACACCCGCCAGCCATCTTTATGCAACAAAGTCACATGTCAGTTGATGAAACCGGTCTCTCGTAAGCGTACGAGTAAGGTTGGTCCGAGCCTCTTCATCCCACAATACCGTTGAATCAAGAAAAGACCAAGGGAGGAAGCAATCTGAGCATCAACGCCCACAAACTCCTTTGTGTTCTACTCGTGATCTCATCAACGCATAGACCTAGCTCATGATGCCACTGTTGGGGAACATTGCATGGGAAACAAAAAATTTCCTACGCACACGCAAGATCTATCCATGGTGATGAGCATCTACGAGAGGGGGAGTGGATCTACATACCCTTGTAGATAGCTAAGCGGGAATCGTTGAGAAACGCGGTTGATGTAGTCGAACGTCTTCGCGATCCAAATCGCTAGCCGTCCCGCGATCCGATCACGATCCGTCCCGCTATCCAATCACGAACCGTCCCGTGATCCAATCACGGTCCTTCCGATCTAGCGCCGAACGGACAGCACCTCCGCGTTCAGTACACGTACAGCTCGATGACAATCTCCGCCTTCTTGATCTAGCAAGAGGGAGTGGAGAGGTAGATGAGTTCTCCGCCAGCACAACGGCGTGGTGGCGGTGGTGGTGGAGCTGTCCCGGCAGGGCTTCGCCAAGCACAACCGAGACGATCTAGTGGAGAACAGATCTAGAGGGAGAGAGAGGCAGCCGTGGCTTTTCAGGTGAGGGCTGCCCTCAAATCCTCTAGTATATATAGGAGGAAGGGAGGGGAGGAGGCAGCCCAAAACCCTCCACCAAGGAGGGTTCGGCCGAACCATAGGGGAGGAGTCCTTCCCCAACTAGGACTCCTCCTCCCACAAGGGAGGTGGAGTCTTGGGAGGACTCCTTCCCACTTGGCCTCCTCCTATCCTATTTCGCATGGGCCCCTTAGGGGCTGGCCGGCCAGCCCACCAGGGGCTGGTGCGCCACCCCCTAGGCCCATGTGGCCCTTGGGGTGAGTGGGCCCCTCCCGATGGACCCCCGGAACCCTCCCGGCACTCCCGGTACACTACCGGTGACGCCCGAACTTTTTCCGGTGACCAAAATGGGACTTCCTATATATCAATCTTTACCTACGGACCATTCCAGAGCTCCTCGTGATGTCCGGGATCTCATCCGGGACTCCGAACAACTTTCGGTCACCAACATACATAACTCAATACTACCAAAACGTCACCGAACGTTAAGTGTGCAGACCCTGCGGGTTCGAGAACTATGTAGACATGACCGAGACACCTCTACAGTTAATAACCAATAGCGGGACCTAGATGCCCATATTTGTTCCTACATATTCTACGAAGATCTTTATCGGTTGAACCTCTATGTGAAGGATTCAGTTAATCCGTATGTTGTTCCCTTTGTTTCTTCGGTATGTTACTTGCCCGAGATTCGATCGGCAGTATCTCTATACCTAGTTCAATCTTGTTACCGGCAAGTCTCTTTACTCGTTCCGTAATACAAGATCCCGTGGCTAACTCTTTAGTCACTTTGCTTGCAAGGCTCATTGTGATGTTGTATTACCGAGTGGGCCCTGAGATACCTCTCCGTCACACGGAGTAACAAATCCCAGTCTTGATCCATGCCAACTCAACAGACACCCTCGGAGATACCTGTAGAGCATCTTTATAGTCACCCAGTTACGTTGCGACGTTTGATACACACAAGGTATTCCTACGGTGTCAGTGAGTTGCATGATCTCATGGTCATAGGAACAGATACTTGACATGCAGAAAACAATAGCAATAAACTGACACGATCATATGCTATGTTCATAGTTTGGGTCTTGTCCATCACATCATTCTCCTAATGATGTGATCCCGTTATCAAATGACATCTCATGTCTATGGCTAGGAAACCTTGACCATCTTTGATCGACGAGCTAGTCTATCAGAGGCATACTAGGGACACAGTGTCGTCTATGTACCCACACATGTATTTGAGTTTCCAATCAATACAATTATAGCATGGATAATAAATGATTATCATGAACAAGGAAATATGATAATAACTAAATTATTATTGCCTCTAGGGCATATTTCCAACAATAAGCATTGACTAGGATGTTTATTGTAAGGGATATCACCTTCATCAAACTTTAATAAAGAATTTACCTCTACCACCTGTGGAGGTGGTGGTGTGTCAAGGCCATGTATTTCTTCAATAGGTGGTAAATTCTTAACATCTTCAGCTTTAATACCTTTTTCTTTCATAGACTTCTTTGCCTCTTGCATATCTTCAAGACTGAGAAATAGGATACCCCTCTTCTTCGGAGTGGGTTTAAGCGGTGATTCAGGGAGAGTCCAATCATCATAATTCTTCAATATGTTATTCAATAATTCCTCAGATTGTTCAACAGTTCGTTCCCTGAAAACACAACCAGCACAACTATCTAGGAAGTCCCTAGAAGCATCAGTTAGTCCATTATAGAAGATATCAAGTATTTCATTTTTCTTAATAGGATGACCAGGCAAAGCATTAAGCAATTGGAGAAGCCTCCCCCCAAGCTTGTGGGAGACTCTCTTCTTCAATTTGCACAAAGTTAAATATTTCCTGTAAGGCAGCTTGTTTCTTATGAGCAGGAAAATATTTTTTAGACAAATAGTAAATCATATCCTAGGGACTACGCACACAACCAGGAGTAAGAGTATTGTACCATGTCTTAGCATCACCCTTTAATGAGAACAGAAATAACTTGAGAATGTAATTGTAGCGAATCTTCTCATCATGAGCAAAGAGGGTGGCTATATCATTCAGTTTAGTGAGATGTGCCACTACAGTTTCAGTTTCATAGCCATGGAAAGGATCAGATTCTACCAAGGTAATCAACTCTGGGTCGACAGAGAACTCATAATCCTTATCGGTAACAAAGATAGGTGAAGTAGCAAACTTAGGATCACATTTCATTCTAGCATTCAAAGTATTTTCCTTATACTTGCATAGTAATTTCTTAAGATCGTTTCTATCCTTGCAAGAAAGAATTTCTCTAGCTATCTCTCCATCTAAAACATAACCTTCAGGTATCTTAGGCATTTCAAATCTAGGAGAGCTAGGACTAATAGGTGTTTCATAGTCATCAGTTTCAAAGTCTTCATCAGTTTCAATAATTTCATTCTCTTTAGCTCTAGCAATTTGTTCATCAAGAAATTCTCCTAGTGGCACATTATCATCAGGCATGGTACTAGCATCATCATAAGCATCATTCATAGCAGAAGTAGCATCATCAATAACTTGCGACACATCAGGATTACTAGCATGTGGTGGTGTTGCAAGCTTACTCATAACAGAAGGTGAATCAAGTGCAAAGCTAGATGGCAGTTCCTTACCTCTCCTCGTCTTAGAGGGAAAAATCTTGGTCTTTGGATCCTTCAAATTCTTCATAGTGATCAATTGATATAAATCCCAAGTGACTCAACAAATATAGCTATGCTCCCCAGCAACGGCGTCAGAAAAAAGGTCTTGATAACCCACAAGTATAGGGGATTGCAACAGTTTTCGTGGGTAGAGTATTCAACCCAAATTTATATATTCGACACAAGGGGAGCCAAAGAATATTTGAGAGTATTAGCAGCTGAGTTGTAAATTCAACCACACCTGGAGATTAAATATCTGCAGTAGAGTGATTAGTAGCACAGTAGTATGATAGTTTGATAGCAGCAGTAACAGTAACGATAGCAGTGATAGCGATAGCTTTGTAGCAGTTGGAACAGTAGCAGCAACAATAGTAACTTAGCAAGAACAAAGTGGAAAACTCGTAGGCACTGGATCGGTGAACTCGTTGGATGATATTCGTCATATAACAGCCATAACCTATGGTGACACAGAACTAGCTCCAGTTCATAAATGTAATGTAGGCATGTATTCCGTAAATAGTCATACGTGCTTATGGAAAAGAACTTGCATGACATCTTTTGTCCTACCCTCCCGTGGCAGCGGGGTCCATAAGGAAACTAAGGGATATTAAGGCCTCCTTTTAATAGAGAACCGGAACAAAGCATTAACACACGGTGAATACATGAACTCCTCAAACTACGGTCATCACCGGAAAGTATCCCGACTACTGTCACTCCGGGGTTTGCGGATCAAAACACGTAATAGGTGCATATGACTAGCAAGATCGGATCAAGAACATAGATATAATGGTGATAACATAAACGGTTCAGATCTGAAGTCATGGCACTCGGTCCCTAGTGACAAGCATTAAGCATGGCAAAGTCATAGCAACATCAATCTCAGAACATAGTGGATACTAGGGATCAAGCCCTAACAAAACTAACTCGATTACATGATGAATCTCATCCAACTCCTCACCGGCCAGCAAGCCTACGAAGGAATTACTCACTCTCGGTGGGGAGCATAATGGAATTGGCGATGGAGAAGGGTTGATGATGACGAAGACCGAAGATTCCCCTCTCCGGAGCCCCAAACGGGTTCCGGATCTGGCCTCCCGAGGAAGAACAGGAGGTGGCGGCGGCTCCGTATCGTAAAACACGATGAAACTTTCTCCTTGATTTTTTTTCTCCAAAAATAGGATTTTATAGCGTCGGAATTAGGGTCATTGGGGCCACGAGGTGGGCACAACCCACCAGGGCGCGCCTGAGGGGGGCTGGCGTGCCCTGGTATATCGTACCCAGCTAGGGGCCCCCCTCCGGTGGTTCTTGGCTCCAGTATTTTTTATTTATTCTAAAATAAATCTCCAAAAAGTTTCGTCCAGTTCCGAGAACTTTTATTTCTGCACAAAAACAACACCATGGTAGTTCTGCTGAAAACAACGTCAGTCCGGGTTAGTTTCATTCAAATCATGCAAATTAGAGTCCAAAACAAGGGCAAAAGTGTGAGGAAAAGTAGATACGACAGAGACGTATCAGAGGCCCGAAGTTAAAGCTTCAGAATGCCCGGGCTCATCGGGCGAGGCCGTGAACCCGGTAAGGATCAGATCCCCTCGGGGGTCGGTGATGAACTCTAGGTTCCCAAACCTGACCTCCTGATTGGGGGAGAAACTTCCGATCTGGCCAAGGTGGCCAGTCGGATCAGCGCACAACACGATGCTGCCGAACGCGAAAATCTGTCTAGGGACAAAAACGCCCCTATTGCAGACGTCGCTGCTAATGGTTAGACGAGCCATCAATCCTTCGGCGATGGGGAACAAGAAGAAGGTGGGACAATGTTTACCCAGTTTCGGGCCCTCTCGAGGAGGTAAAACCCTACGTCCCGCTTGGTTATATTGATGTGTGTATGAAGATTACAGAGTCGATCTACCATGAGATCAGATGAACTAAACCCTAGAGGGGTATATGGATGGTTCTGTCCCTATGGACTAAAACCCTTTGGTTTATATAGACACCAGGGGCAGCTAGGGTTACACATGGTCGGTTACCATCAGGGAATGAATATGCCGAATCTTCTATCTTGTCTTGGAGGACACACCAAGGCACCGGAGATTTCCTTCCTGAATACGGAGACGCCTCATAGCCCGGGCTTCCGATAAGGGCCGTAGAGCAGCCCATCAATCCGGTCTATGAGAGATAGACCATCAGCCAAAGGACCCCTTAGTCCCGGACTCCCTCAGGGCGCCCTAGCCTTATTGGGCCAGCCCCCCCAAGGGCCCATGCGGCTTGGGGGTAGAAACCTTGAGGGGCAAGGCACCTCAGAGGTGCCTTGTGGAGGGAGGACTCCTCCCTCTTGGCCGTTACCCCCTACCTTGGAGGAGGGGTTAGGGCTACGCCCCCTCCTGCCCCTTGCATCCTATATATAGTGGATGGTAGGGGGCTGGACACGCCAATCCCTACACCCCGGTGGCAGCCCTCCCTCTCCCGTTACTCCGTTTTCTCCTCAGATCGCATCTACGGTAGCGCTTGGCGAAGCCCTTCCGAGATTGCTCCACCACCATCTCCACCATGTCGTCGTGCCGGTTGAGATCCCATCTACTTCTCCTCCCTCGCTTGCTAGATCAAGAAGGAGGAGACGTCATCAAGCTGCACATGTGCTGAACACGGAGGTGCCATCCGATCGACGCTAGATCAGATTGGATCGCGATTGGATCGTGAAGAGTACGACTACATCAACCGCGTTATATGCGCTTCTGCTTAACGGTTTACAAGGGTATGTAGACATACTCTCCCTGTCGTTGCTATGCATCTCCATAGAATAGATCTTGGGTATTCGTAGGAAAAAAATTGTTTCCCATGCAATGTTCCCCAACAGTGGCATCACGAGCTAGGTCTATGCGTAGATGATATGCACGAGTAGAACAAAAAGTGTTTGTGGGCATTGATGTTCAGATTGCTTACCTCCTTAGTCTTATTTTGATTCGGCGGTATTGTGGGATGAAGCGGCTCGGACCAACCTTACTTGTCCTCGCACAAGAGACTGGTTCCACCGACCAACATGCAACTTGTTTGCATAAAGGTGGCTGGCGGGTGTTTGTCTCTCCCACTTTAGTTGAATCGGATTTGACATAGGCAGTCCTTGTAGAAGGTTAAAAGGTGATACGTCTCCAACGTATCTATAATTTTTGCTTGTTCCATGATGTTATATTATCATTCTTGGATGTTTTAAAATCATTTTATTACAACTTTATATCATTTTTTGGGACTAACCTATTGACATAGTGCCAAAGTGCCAGTTGCTGTTTTTGCTTGTTTTTTACTTCGCAGAAAATCGGTACCAAACGGAGCCCAAACGCTGCGGGGATTTTTGTGGATTTTTTATGGACCAGAAGAAAGAAGATGGGCCAAAGAACACCAGAAGAGGGGGCCCAGGGTGGGCATCCTCCACCAGGGCACGCCAGAGGCCCCCTGGCGTGGCCTGGTGGGGGATGGGCACCTCGGGCACCCCCTCAACTGTTGGTGCACTAGTACAGGGGTACCCAGTGCCCCTGACTTATGCACAGGCGATAGAAGCAGAAAACCCCGACATCAATCAAGACAAGACTTCAACAAGCTCAACGCGACAGCCCAAGCCAAGCACGTCCCCGACGCTTGCCGGGGACCAAGACATGCACACCTCCCAGAAGACCCGGCAAGCCACTCCTCGGCAGGCACGAGCTAACCGGCCACTGCTCCACCGCATCGCTACGGCTATCACTTATCGATGCGGTGTCGAGCCCTCAGGCGGCTAATCAGCTCTCGCTAAGCACGTGGCGACACTCTAGAAGGCAAGTTGCGCCCGGTTGACACCCGCCGAGCAGCATGTCAAGATCTCAAGCAGTAACCGGCCAAGCGGTGGCAAGCGCTTGCCGGGGATGCACCCCCAAGCGCCACCTAGGCAGGTAATCATGGCATTTTGTCCTAAATGCCAGAGTTAGGTATGATAGCTCTGCTTAGCTATCTAATAAATAGATAATGTCTGTTTTGCCATTGTGATAACCCCTTGCTCTATAAAAGGAGGCCGAAGGCAACATAGCTAAAGGTTGGGAACTCGAACCCCCGAACGCTTGTACTCGCATAGCCGCTCTCCCCGGCAGTAGTCCTTGTCGGGGTCAGGCGCCTTGCGTTCTTCGTGTTCCACCAATCAATCCACCAAAAAGCAGGAGTAGGGTTTTACGCTTAGCAGCGGCCCGAACCTGGGTAAAATGCCTGACCCTTGATCGTTGCGCCGTATCATGCTCTCCGCTCTTCGTGCAATGTGACCCCCCTTGCCGAACCACAAGGGACCTCTGGTCCCATAGGTGATTGTGAGCATCCGTGCCCCGACATCTTTGGCGCGCTAGGTAGGGGGCGTGCATCATTTGCGCGAACCCGAGTTCGTCAACGGCGGATCGGTCTTCATCGTCATCTTCTTCAACAATGGCTCCAAAGAAGAAATCCAGCACGGCTGCGCATCCCTCCTCCTCAAAGGCTCCCTCACAAGCGGCGGCCGGCCCCATAGGCACCGCAGCGGCTGCAGACAAGGCGGGCATCGTGGGCGACGCGGTCGGCGCCCCGTCTAGCCTTTCGCGGCCGGGAATGGAGTGGGAGGCGCCGGAGGGGAGCAACTATGGCAACAACATGGCGAGCCCAGCCTCGGCGCCACGGGCGAAGGGAACGTCCGTTCATCACCTCCCCGCCGCGCGGATGGCCGAGGCCGCCTCAGCGGCGCCCAGTCCGGTGCGAGCCGTGACCTTCCGGCCGCACCCGTCGCCAGCGAGATTGTTGGGCGTGCACCTCGAGCGGAGTGATACGGGGCGCCCAACGGAGCCGCAACTCCTCAAGATCGGCTCACAACCCACCAGAAAGCTCCAGTGAGTGGCGCGCGGCATCAAGGATGCGGTGACGCTTCTCTTGGTCCTACCAAGAGTCGAGCCATGTCGAGGTCCGCCTCTTTCGCCATGCCTGGCACCACAGAGGAGGCCATGGCGAGAGTCCAGATGTTGCTTAACTTCATGCCAGCAGCTGATAAGATGGATGAATGGAGAGCCACCATTCAAAGTTTGATTTCCTTCATTGAAGCCAACAAGACCCAGCTTGCAAAGCCGTCGCGGCATACGCGAACAGCAGCGGCAGCCCAGGGCGGCGAGCGCGTAGAGGGGGCCACCCCAACGGTGCAGTCCCCTCCGCGACACCAAGCCCAGAGGCAGCCGCAGCAAGCTTCACTTGCTGACGACCGCGACGAGGCGTCCATAGTCTTGTCTGGTCCGCACGACCGCCAGGATCAGCGGCGCGTCCTTGAAGACCGGCGGAAGGAAGACGCGCGCATCACCATCGAGTGACGTCGTGAAGCGCATCGTCAATCCGACAGGTGCAACGGTCTAGACGTCGGCGACCCCACGCCCAGTGTCGGCGGGTACCTTCCTTACGAGGTTGGGTGCCCTGCTTTCACTAGCGAGTTGCGATGGGTCCGCTGGCCGTCGACCCGAGCCTTCAAGCCTGAGCTACCAGAGAAATACGACGGAAAGCTAAACCCTGCGGAGTTCTTGGGCATCTACATGATAGTTGTTCAAGCTGCGGGAGGAAGAGATGAAAAGGTGCTCGCCAACTATTTCCCTTTGGCGCTCAAGCCAAATGTGAGATCATGGCTGATGCACCTGCCGGAGAATTCCATTTCCTCTTGGGCTGATCTGTGCAACGAGTTCGTTGGCGCCTTCACCGGTGGTCATCAAGAACCAGACCAGCCCAGTGATCTCCAAGTCCTCCCGCAAAAGGAGGGAGAAACTTTGAGAAAGTATATCCAGAGATTCAGCCGAGTACACCGCAACATCCCTAAGATCCATCCCGCGGCAGTGATTGCCGCGTTCCACTCTAATGTGCGCAACAGGAGGATGCGAGCCAAGATGAATGTCAAGCTCCCCAAGACCGTCAATGAGCTTTACACCTTGGCAGATAAGTGTGCTCGAGCTGAAGAAGGGAGGCGGCTTCCCAGAGAAGAGGCGGGCGTCGAAGTGGACTCAGATGATGACGACGATGCCCCCGACCCGAAGGGAAGAAATAGGAAGCGCAAGGGAAAAGCAGTGCTGGCTGTCGAGAGCTCCGGAGACCTCAGTACCGGCAAGAAGGCGAAAGCCGAAACCCCCGGCAAGGGAGCTTCCGCGTGCGCTGATTGCCGGGAGGCTGCTGCCGCTGAGAAGGCCAGGAAGTCCGACGGGCCGTACTGCAAAATTCACCGCACCAAGGGCCATGATCTCCAAGAATGCCGACAGGTCGAGCAGCTTGTCGAGAAACAGAGGGCCGAGTACGAGAAACGCAACAAGGAAAAAGCCCAGGACGGCGCTGCCGGGAAGGGCCGTGGCGGCAGAGGTGGTCGCCGCGGCAAAACCCCGTAGCAAAAGGAAAAACCCGCCAGAGGCCGAGAGAAGAAGGAAACAGATGATATGAGCGATGATGAGGATGATGATGAGGATTCCAGTGACAGGGAGTTCCAGAAAGCAACTGAAGCCATGTGCGTTGACGGGGGTGCGTCTTTGCACTCCTCTCACCGCCAGCTCAAGCAGTGGGCACGCGAGGTCAATGATGTGGAACCAACAGCAGAATCAAGGAAACCACTCAGGTGGTCCCGCACGCCTATCATCTTTGACGATGAGGATCATCCTAACCGTACCACTACGGTTGGATGTTTGCCGCTGTTGGTTTCTCCGACAATCGGCAACCTCAAGGTGTCAAAGATGTTAGTTGACGGTGGGGCCGGATTGAACTTGATCTCTCCTAGGGTGGCTGAGAAACTGCACATCCTTGACAAAGAGCTCGAAGCCACGGGTACGTTCCAAGGAATCAACCCCAGCAGGAGCCGACCCAAGGGAAAGATCACTCTACCAGTGACATTCGGCGGAGAGTTGAACTTCCGAACAGGGAGGATAGTATTCGCCGTCGCCGAAATCCCACTGCCCTACAACAGAATCCTTGGTTGCCCAGCCCTGGCAAAGTTCATGGCGGCATCCCACTATGCCTACAATACTTTGAAGATGCCAGGGCCCATTGGGGTCATTTCCATCCCATCCGACAAGAAGAACGCGGTTATCTGCATAGACCAGATGTATCGCGACGCGGTAGCAGCTGAAGCCACAGAAATCCCAGCTCCCACCAAGGATACAAGGAAAATAAAGAAGCCTGGCAGGAACACCGGCAAGGACTCGGGGAAGCGTGCCTCTTCGGAGTGCGCGGCACCTGATGATGACCTGCCGGAAAGTTCCGCCGGCAAGAAGACCAAGGTCACCTACCCTGAGACGAAGAAAGTCCCGGCAAGGGAGGATGGCACTGGTGGTACCTTCACCATCAGTGCTACCCTTACTAACAAATAGGAAAGCGCGCTCGTTGCCTTCCTGCGGGAGAATATCGATGTGTTTGCCTGGCAACCATCTGACATCCCCGGTGTTCCTAGGGAGGTAATTGAGCACCACCTTGCTGTCTGCCCTCATGCCCGACCCGTCAAGCAGAAGGTTGGGAAATAGGCCTTGGAGCGGCAGCAGTTCATTGCCGAGGAAATTGAGAAGCTTGAAGCAGCTAGTTTGGTCAGAGGAGTGTTGCATCCAACCAGGTTGGCAAACCTGGTGGTGGTACGAAAGGCAAATGGGAAATGGAGGCTTTGCATAGACTTCACTGACTTGAACAAGGCTTGCCCGAAGGACCCTTTCCCCTTGCCGCGCATAGATCAAATTGTTGACTCCACCTCCAGATGTGACTTGCTTTCCTTTTTGGATGCCTACTCCGGCTACCACCAGATATTTATGAACAAGGAAGACGAGGAGCAGACCGCATTTATAACTCCCTACGGCACGTACTGCTTTGTACGAATGCCCTTCAGGTTAAAGAGTGCTGGTTCAACCTTCGCCAGGGTTGTTCAAATTGGTTTTGGACCTCAGCTGCACAGAAATGTGGAAGCATACATGGATGACATCGTGGTCAAGACCAAGGATGAAGCCACTCTCATACAAGATCTGGAAGAAACTTTCGCAAACCTGCGCAAGATCAACCTGAAGCTCAATCCTGAAAAATGTGTGTTCGGTGTCCCATCCAGCAAGCTGCTTGGGTTCTTCGTATCTCAGCGAGGAATAGAAGCCAATCCCGACAAGATCAAGGCGATCGAGCAGAATGGACACCCACACCAGATGATGAAGCTCCGGAGACGATCTTCCCCGGCAAAGAGGCGCCAAAGGATTGGATCGTGTACTTGGACGGTGCTTTCTCACTCCAGGGCGCTGGAGCAGGCGTGCTCCTCATCGCCCCGACCGGAGAGCACCTCAAGTACGTTGTCCAGATGCACTTTCCCCCGGAGGAAGCCACCAACAATACCGCTGAGTACGAGGGGCTCCTTGCCGGGCTCAGAATCGCGGTAGAGTTGGGAATAAAGAGGCTGATCGTCCGAGGAGACTCTCAACTAGTGATAAAGCAAGTCAACAAGGATTATCAGAGCCCGCTGATGGAGGCCTACGTGGAAGAAGTGAGGAAGTTGGAGGAGCACTTCGATGGACTGCAAACAGAGCATGTGCCACTAGCAGAAAACAGCATTGCTGACCACCTATCGAAGTGCGCTACGCAGAAGCTTCCTGTGGAACCAGGAACCTTTGTTCTCCGCCTCACCCAACCATCGGTGTCCCCGTCTGTGATGTTCAAGAAGAGAAGGAAGCTGAACTCCGGTAAGCATTTCCCGGCAGAGCTTCCCGAAGTCGCTGGTAGAGAGGCTGCCGGGGAAAATCCTATTCCGGTTGACGAGCAGCTCCCTCCCGCAGGACCTCCGGGTCTAGCGGTTGAGACAAGCGCTCCCGAAGACATGGAGACGCCTTTGGTCCTTGTTGTCGAGCCACAGGCTCCAACTTGGGTGCAGCATATAGTCCATTTCCTTCAAACAGGAGAACTCCCCGAGGAGCAAGAGGAAGCCGAAAGAGTAGCCCTTCGGTCAAGTATGTACCAGTTTGTTGATGACACCCTGTACAGAAAACGTCCGAACGGTGTGAAATTGAGGTGTATCTGCCGGGAGGATGGACTAAGGCTGTTGGCAGAGATTCACGGAGGAGTATGTGGTTCCCACATTGGATCAAGGGCCCTTGACGGGAAAGCTTTCCGGCAGGGTTTCTATTGGCCCACTGCCCTCTAGGATGCTACTGAACTGGTCACCAAGTGTGAAGCTTGCCAGTTCCACTCCAAGAACATCCATCAACCAGCGCAAGCCCTGCAAGCAATCCCTCTATCCTGGCCATTCTCGGTCTGGGGGCTCGACATCCTGGGCCCCTTCCCCCGTGCTGTCGAGGGCTTTGAGTTCTTGTTTGTGGCAACCGACAAGTTCACAAAGTGGCCTGAGGTGGAACCGGTGAGAAAGGTGACCGCACAAGCAGCTATCAAGTTCATGAAAGGACTGGTGTGCTGTTTTGGAGTGCCTAACAGAGTGATCACCGACAACGGCACCCAGTTCACGAGCTGCGCCTTCATGCAATATATCCAAAACCTTGGAAGCAAGGTCTCCTTCGCCTCTGGTGCTCACCCGGGGAGCAACGGGCAGGTCGAGAGGATGAATGCTGAAGTGCTGCAAGGACTCAAGACAAGAACTTTCGATAAGCTGCGGAAGAGCGGCAGGCGCTGGATCGATGAGCTGCCGGTGGTTCTTTGGTCCCTCAGAACGACACCAAATCGAGCGACCAGCCAGACGCCCTTTTCCCTAGTGTACGGGGCGGAAGCAGTGCTCCTCACGAAACTCATATACGGGTCACCTCAAGTGCTTGCCTACGATGAAGTAGAGCAACAGCAGCTGCGGCATGACGATGCCACGCTCCTCGAGGAAGACCGTCTCTGGGCTGCTGTGCGTGCCGCACGTTACCAGCAAGCTCTGCGCTGCTATCATAGCCACAGAGTTCAGGCCCGGAGACTTGAGGAAGGCGACCTTGTCCTTCGGCGTGTTCAGTCCGCCAAGGGTACAAACAAGTTGACACCGAAGTGGGAAGGCCCTTACCGGGTAGTACGAGTCACCAGACCTGGCGCAGTCCATCTGGAGACCGAACATGGCACCAAGGTGCAGAACTCATGGAACATTGAGCATCTTCATAAGTTCTAACCGTAAGGCATGGCTGCCGGGCTCAGTCCCCGGCAGCCACCTTTTGTACAAGCCTTGCCGATGTTGCATGTAACCCTTTGTACAAAGCCAGGCGAAGACCCTGTGCAGCAATAATAAAGCTAGGCATTGCGTCATATCATCATCCTTACATGCTCATTACGCATTTTTATGACTGAAATGTTAGCACCTATAAGTTATTAAGATTTGCTAGAATGCTCGATGAGACCATAATCTTTGTTACTGTCCTCACCCTACATGTTTTACCATCAAGAAAATAGGGGAGGGAAACAAGGGAACAAAGATGGCGGCCCATCACGCTTGAAAAGAAGATACTACCTGGAAAAAGATAAGTGTATCATGTATTTCCAGTTCAGTACTTCTCACTTTCTCAAGGAAACCCTTAGTATCTTTCTTACTACGGGATGTAGAGTCACCTACATGGAGAAAACCCTTGTCGGGACGAGCCGTCCCCCTGTCCTTATTTATGGGGGAGACGGCGCCGATACCCACAAGGAGCTCTACTAGGGAACAACGCCAACCTGTTGCCGGGGGCTCGCCCCCCCCCCCCCCCCACTTTGGCACTTGTGGTTTGAATGATGACCCGGCAAGCAGCTCCACGCGGCAGAGACAAAACATACAGATGCAGTACAAATAAGGAAAGGAAAAGGACAATACTTGCGGAAAGAAAATAGCATTCTATTCTCATTCATTTTCGATACAAATGGGTAGAGATTACACTTATGATTCATTAAAACTTGGCAAGCGCCTACATCTTTTGACATAAAAAAAGATAAGTGCCCCGTAATCCCTTTCTTGTCCCTCTCCTCTCAGGGACTAAGTAGGAAAGGAGCAGAGGGCAAAAGGAGCGCCTGGCCGGGATTCAACACTTCCCAGCCAGGACCAGAGGGGCGTGACCGGCGGAAGGCCCCTGCCCCCAAGCAGGGCAGACGAAGCCGACGTAGCGGACAAGACCGACAAGGGGAAAGAAGGCGGAGAGCAGGTGCAGATGGTGGCGCTGCCGGGGCCCAGCTGGTGATGATGGTGCTACCGGGGAACGCGACGTGTCGGAGACCTCATCCGTGCTCCTGATGCGTCGTAGGTCCCCAACCGCCATCGTCTTCCTCATCGCCACTGCCTGAGGAGACGCCCCCGCCATCGCCCAAGCTCCAGGCGTGGCAACCCGGGTAACCCACAGAGAGCATGGTCGTCCCCGGTGGCCAAAGGCGGGGAATTCCGCCCCCGCCTTAGAAGAACACGCGAAGATGAAGAGCTCTCTTCCGTACGCTCCATCCAGAATGCCGCGGAAGGAGAGCTTCACCGCGGTAAATGACGACGCACAGCGGCAACTGCACGCACGCCCATGGAGACTGTGTGGGCGTTTTTTCTCCAACACCTTGAAGAAGGAATGCGGAGACCATGGACCGCCACGACGCTGCGCCCCCAGCACAGATTCCGACGCAACATCGACCGCGTGGAGCTCCGTCAAGACCAAAGAAGCGGGCAGCGCGGCGACAGGCGTACCGCCGCAGCCGTCCCCGATGCAGCCACCACGCTGCCCGCTCCCCCATCCAAGACTTCTCCGACCGACCTTCTGTTCAGATATGTGCACCCATGGCGGAAACCAAACAGAGTTTCGGAGGGAAGGTTCTACAAGCACGCTCGCTCGCCTCCTCCCCCTGAGCATTGGGAGGGCGAGCGCAGCTCAAGACAAAGAAGTAGAAGGGCGAGCTCTGTAGGATTGCACTCAAGGAGGAAGAAAGGATGGATGAGCATCGCCCCTCGCGACCCCCCTCCCCAATTTATAGGGAGGAGCGCGGGGGCTGGCTCTCCTCCACTCCAAGGGTCGCCGCCCATCTCCACCAATTCCATCGCCCACGATCACGGGCGAACAGGTAACCGCCCCATTGCTCCAATCCATGGTGCTGCGATTTCTGCCACGATCAGGACTTTAAGTCACGAGTGCCCGTCGCTAACTCCCCGCTATGCATGCGGCGTGCGTGGCAGAAACGGCCTGAGGTGGTGGGTCAGTGCTGGCCAATAAATTGGCAGTTACTCCCTCACATTGCGCGCCTGTGCATCAAACTTGGGCCTGACCCAACGGCACTTGGCGAGCACGTGTGGGCCAGTCCCGGGGGCTCCTGTCGGTGCACTAGTACAGGGGTACCCAGTGCCCATGACTTATGCACAGGCGATAGAAGCAGAAAACCCCGACAGCAATCAAGACAAGACTTCAACAAGCTCAACGCGACAGCCCAAGCCTGGACTGCAGCACGCCAAGCACGTCCCCGATGCTTGCCGGGGACCAAGACATGCACACCTCCCAGAAGACCCGGCAAGCCACTCCCCGGCAGGCACGAGCCAACCGGCCACCGCTCCACCGCATCGCTACAGCTGTCACTTATCGATGCGGTGTCAAGCCCTCAGGCAGCTAATCAGCTCTCGCTAAGCACGTGGTGACACTCCGGAAGGCAAGTTACGCCCGGTTAACACCCGCCCTGCAGCGTGTCAAGATCTCAAGCAGTAACCGGCCAAGCGGTGGCAAGGGCTTGCCGGGGATGCACCCCCAAGCGCCACCTAGGTAGGTAATCATGGCATTTTGTCCTAAATGCCAGAGTTAGGTATGATAGCTCTGCTTATCTATCTAATCAATAGATAATGTCTGTTTTGCCATTGTAGTAACCGCTTGCACTATAAAAGGAGGCCCAAGGCAACCTAGCTCAAGGTTGGGAACTCGAACCCCCGAACGCTTGTACTCGTATAGCCGCTCTCCCCGGCAGTAGTCCTTGCCGGGGTCAGGCGCCTTGCGTTCTTTGTGTTCCTCCAATCAATCCACCAAAAAGCAGGAGTAGGGTTTTACGCTTAGCAGCGGCCCGAACCTGGGTAAAATGCCTGACCCTTGATCGTTGCGCCGTCTCATGCTCTCCGCTCTTCGTGCAATGTGACCCCCCTTGCCGAACCACAAGGGACCTCTGGTCCCATAGGTGATCGTGAGCATCCGTGCCCCGACATCAACCGACTATCAAGCCTATAAATTCCCAGAAAATCCAAAAACCCTAGAGGAGTCGACGAAACACAATTCCAGCCGCCGCAAGTTCTAGAACCGCGAGATCCAATCTAAACACCATCACGGAGGGGTTCATCTTCCTCGTAGGTGCCTCTCCGATGATGCATGAGTAGTCCACCATAGACCTAAGGGTCCGTAGGCAGTAGCTAGATGGCTTCTTCTTCTCTCTCTTATGATTCTCAATACAATGGTCTCTTGGAGATCTATTTGATGTAAACTTTTGCGGTGTGTTTGTTGGGATCCGATGAATTTTGAGTTCATGATCAGTTTCTATCCATGAATATTATTTGAGTCTTCTTTGATCTCTTATATGCATGATTGCTTATAGCATCGTATTTCTTCTTCGAATCTTTGGTTTAGTTAGGCTGACTAGATCGATTTTTCTTGCCATGGGAAGAGGTGCTTTGTGATGGGTTCGATCTTGCGGCGTTCTTTCCCAGTGACAGAAGGGGCAGCAAGACACGCATGTATCGTTGCTATTAAGGATAACAAGATGGGGTCTATTCCTACATGAATAGATCTTGTCTACATCATGTCATCGTTCTTATTGCATTACTCCGTTTTTCCATGAACTTAATACACTAGATGCATGCTGGATAGCGGTCGATGTGTGGAGTAATAGAGGTAGATGCAGGCAGGAGTCGGTCTATCTATCTTGGACGTGATGCCTATATAATGATCATCGCCTTGGATATCGTCATGACTATTCGATTTTCTATCAATTGCCCAACAGTAATTTGTTCACCCACCATGCGCTATACTCATGAGAGAAGCCACTAGTGAACCCTACGGCCCCCGGGTCTACTTTTCTATCATATTGCTTTCCGATCTACGTCTTTTGCAATCTTTGTTTTCAGATCTACAAAACCCAAAACCCAAAAACATATTGCTGCATATTTACTCTTTTTATTTGTGTTCTTGAGAGATCTATCTCTCCTATCTATCACTACCTAATCTATCTTATTACCGTACAGAGATTGACAACCTCTCTTTCGCGTCGGGTTGCAAGTATTTGTTGTTTGTGTGCAGGTGCTGCTTATTGGGTGGTGGTGATCCTCCTACTGGTTCGATAACCTTGGTTTCATAACTGAGGGAAATACTTACCGTCGTTGTGCTGCATCATCCCTTCCTCTTTGGGGAAATACAGACGCAGTCTCAAGCCACGTCAAAGGAATTTCTGGCGCGGTTGCCGGGGAGGAAGCGGCCTCTTGTACGTGCCTATCGTAGGCGCCGAGGGGAGTCCATCATCATCTACCAGGTTCCTAATCACAAATCTCATCTCCTTGCAATTACATTATTTGCCATTTGCCTCTCGTTTTCCTCTCCCCCACTTCACCAATTTGCCGTTTCATTCGCCCTCTTCTTCGTTTGCCTTTTTCTCGTCAGATCTCTTGTTTGCTTGTCACCATGAGTGATTTTGGTATGGCAGAAACGGATGATGGCAGGACTCCTAAAATTGGACGTTCTGCCAATCTTGATTCTAAAACTTTTGCCTTGGGGCAAGGGAATGTTATAGGAAAAGAAACTATTCAAGAGTTTTTTTATTGCGTTGGGAATTTGACTCTCGATGATACCCCTATTCTGAAAAGAAATAAATCTTATGCGGAAGCTATCTCGGCGTTAGTTCTAAAACTTGAAAATAGATTTATTCGTACCCATCCTACCTTGCAAATATTGTTTTATGAGCTACCCGTCATTAAGAATCCTAAGGCTAAGAAGTTGGCTACCCTTATTCTCATGCATGAATTTGATCATATAGTACGGGAAGCTAGGGAGATCTTTGACTTTTATGGTATGAGCCGTGAAAAACCGGTAATAGGAGAAATCCTTTACAATAGTGATTACATGATGAGATATTTGCTTGGAAATAATCAAATTTTTGATGAAAATTTTAAAAAGGAAGTCCCCGTTTTAGACAGGATCCAACAAGTATTCAACGATGTTAACCAACAATATTCTTGGATCGTGGCTGGTAATCAAAGGGTTACGTAGAGGGACAACTTGATAGTGCTAAGGTTGTTATGGATGACGTGTTCCAAGTTTTATTTGCAAACCCTACTAACAAAAACACTTCATCCAAAACCAAAGATGACAATACTTGAATCTATCCAATATGCCTAGCTAGGGGCGTAAAATGATAGTGCTTGTTGGGAGGCAACCCAATGAATAAATAAATTTTTGCCTTTTCCTTTCTGTTTTTGAGTGTTGACACAATTATGCCTCTGTTATGATTGTGTTTTTATGGTTTATTTAGTGTTTGTGTCAAGTAGAACCGTTAGGATGATTCATAGGATGAGTAGAAGTGATGCTTAATCTGAAACAGACACTTTGCGTCCAGTATATGAATTTTCATATTTTTTTCTGGAACATGATATTGAGCTGAAATTTTAACACAGTGTTGCTATACAAATTCCTTATGCTTTCCTAATTTTTCAGAATTTTTAGCGTTACAGAAGTATGGGTAGAGTACAGATTACTACAGACTGTTCTGTTTGAGACAGATTCTGTTTTTGTTGCTATGTGTGCTTGTTTTGATGAATCTATGGTTTGTATTGGGGGGTATAAGCCATGGTAAAGTTAAAATACAGTAGGTATAATGCAATTATAAAATTTGAATGGGTTTACAAAAGTACCTAAAGTAGTGATTTGCTTTATTATACTAACGGATCTCACGAAGATTTTGTTGAGTTTTGTGTGATTGAAGTTTTCAAGTTTTGGGTGAGATCACGATGGATGAAGGAATAAGGAGTAGCAAAAGCCTAAGCTTGGGATGCTACCACACCCCCAAGATATATCCAAAGAGTAACAAGCAACTAAGCTTGGGGATGCCCCCGAGTGGCATCCCCTCTTTCTTCTAACAACCATCGGTATTTTACTTGGAGCTATATTTTTATTCGTCACATATCATGTGTTTGCTTGGAGCGTCTTGTATCTTTGCTTGATTTGTTTGTTAGTTTTTCCCTTGTATCCTTGCTGTACACACCTAGTTGAGAAATCCAAAATCATGCTATGATTTGTTAGAATTGCTCTATGTGCTTCACTTAAACTTTTTGAGCTATAGGAATTGCTCTAGTGCTTCACTTATTTCTTTTTGAGCACGGTGTGCTTGGAAACTTTTGTAGAAATACTCTCATGCTTCACTTAGATTAATTTGAGAGTTAGTAAAATTTTTAAGAAATCCTCTCATGCTTCACTTATAACTTTTTGAGAGATGAAATCTTTATGCTCATGTGCTTCACTTAAATTTGTTTGAGCTTGCCAAAAAGCAATGGCAATATATGAAACTAGTCCCAAAGTGATAGATATCCAAGGAGGGTATAATAAAAACTTTCATGAAGATCATTGGACAAATTAAACTTGATTCCTTGTAATAGTTTTGAAACATGATGATAGTAATATGTGAGTCATGTTAGTGAGTAATTATGCTTAGTAGGAATATTGGTGTTAAGGTTTTCGATTCCCTATGCATGCACGAAAGTCAATAGTTATGCAATGAAGTTACATCCTACTTGTGGTGCATTATTCGGTGTTAGTTATGTTCAATGCTCACTTATGTGATTTTTCGTTTCTTGGTTTGGTTGCTTCCCAATCTATTTGCTAGCCTTCATTTGTACTAAGTAGAAATACTACTTGTGCATCCAAAATCCTTAAACCAAGTTTTGCCTTATGGGTCCACCATACCTACCTATATGCGGTATTTCCATGCCGTTCCAAGCAAATTTGTATGTGCCATCTCTAAATTTTCAAAATAGATTTTCTCTTTTGTGTGCCCGTACCGCTCATGAAACGGTGGGGAGTGTACAATATTTTTCCATGCTAGATGTGTTATTCTCAAGATGAGTGTTTATTCACTTGTCATTGCACGAGAGTGCGGCGGTAATAGGGATGCCCATTCCCAAAATGAAAAAGAAAAAATATGTACTTTATGTTGTCAAATAATAAATTCCTTGGAAAGTGTTGGTATGGAAGGCAACCGTGGATACAGCCCGCCATGGAAAGTGAAAGTTTGGTGGAAAAAGGAATAAACTTTAAATTTTTTGTTTGGGAACCGCCTATGATATATCTAGCATGGAAAGTATTGTGAGCTACTTTGTCGTTTTCGTTGACAGGAAAAGCATGACACCCAAAATATTTTTTCTCTCTCAATTTAAAACTTTGAGCTCTGGCACCTCTACAAATCCCTACTTCCCTCTACGAAAGGCCTATCTATTTACTTTATGCAATTTTTATTTTTGCTTTGAGTCTCCATCTTCTCTTATAAGCACCAACTAGGGGGCACTATGATCGTACTTGAGCATTGGGCATAGCTACCATTTGAGTGTGTTTCATGAATGGATCAATGATTGAGCATGATGGGCTAGGGATAACTTTCTTTAGTGTTGATATTTTGAAAGACATGGTTGCTTGTTGACATGCTTGAGTATTGAAGTCATTATGTTAAAACTAGACTATTGCTTTCAATCATTTACAAGTCCAAATGTCCATGCTATACAAAGAAGAAAAGAATATGATGAACATGTTAGGCAGCATTCCACATCAAAAATTCTGTTTTTATCATTTACCTACTCGAGGACGAGTAGGAATTAAGCTTGGGGATGCTGATACGTCTCCAATGTATCTATAATTTTTGCTTGTTCCATGCTGTTATATTATCATTCTTGGATGTTTTACAATCATTTTATTACAACTTTATATATCATTTTTTGGGACTAACCTATTGACATAGTGCCAAAGTGCCAGCTGCTGTTTTTGCTTGTTTTTTACTTCGCAGAAAATCAGTACCAAATAGAGATGAAACGCTGCGGGGATTTTTGTGGATTTTTTACGGACCAGAAGAAACCAGATGGGCCAAAGAACACCAGAAGAGGGGGGCCAGGGTCGCCAACACCCACCAGGGCACGCCAGAGGACCCCTGGCGCGGCCTGGTGGGTACTGGGCACCTCGGGCACCCCCTCAACCGATTATCGTGCCTATAAATTCCCAGAAAATCCAAAAACCCTAGGGGAGTCGACGAAACACAATTCCAGCCGCCGCAAGTTCCAGAACCGCGAGATCCAATCTAAACACCATCACAGAGGGGTTAATCTTCCTCATAGGTGCCTCTCCGATGATGCGTGAGTAGTCCACCATAGACCTACGGGTCCGTAGGCAGTAGCTAGATGGATTCTTCTCTCTCTCTTATGATTCTCAATACAATGGTCTCTTGTAGATCTATTTGATGTAAACTTTTGCGGTGTGTTTGTTGGGATCCGATGAATTTTGAGTTCATGATCAGTTTCTATCCATGAATATTATTTGAGTCTTCTTTGATCTCTTATATGCATGATTACTTATAGCCTCGTATTTCTTCTTCGAATCTTTGGTTTACTTAGGCCGACTAGATCGATTTTTCTTGCCATGGGAAGAGGTGCTTTGTGATGGGTTCGATCTTGCGGTGTTCTTTCCCAGTGATAGAAGGGGCAGCAAGACACGCATGTATCGTTGCTATTAAGGATAACAAGATGGGGTCTATTTCTACATGAATAGATCTTGTCTACATGCTTGAATGGATCAATGATTGAGCATGATGGGCTAGGGATAACTTTCTTTAGTGTTGATATTTTGAAAGACATGGTTGCTTGTTGACATGCTTGAATATTGAAGTCATTATGTTAAAACTAGACTATTGCTTTGAATCATTATAAGTCCAAATGTCCATGCTATACAAACAAGAAAAGAATATGATGAACATGTTAGGCAGCATTCCACATCAAAAAATCTATTTTTATCTTTTACCTACTCGAGGACGAGTAGGAATTAAGCTTGGGGATGCTGATACGTCTCCAACGTATCTATAATTTTTGCTTGTTCCATGCTGTTATATTATCATTCTTGGATGTTTTACAATCATTTTATTACAACTTTATATCATTTTTTGGGACTAACCTATTGACATAGTGCCAAAGTGCCAGTTGATGTTTTTGCTTGTTTTTTACTTCGCAGAAAATCAGTACCAAACGGAGCCCAAACGCTGCGGGGATTTTTGTGGATTTTTTATGGACCAGAAGAAAGAAGATGGGCCAAAGAACACCAGAAGAGGGGGCCCAGGGTGGCCATCCTCCACCAGGGTGCGCCAGAGGCCCCCTGGCGTGGCCTGGTGGGGGATGGGCACCTCGGGCACCCCCTCAACCGACTATCAAGCCTATAAATTCCCAGAAAATCCAAAAACCCTAGAGGAGTCGACGAAACACAATTCCAGCCGCCGCAAGTTCCAGAACCGCGAGATCCAATCTAAACACCGTCACGGAGGGGTTCGTCTTCCTCATAGGTGCCTCTCCGATGATGCGTGAGTAGTCCACCATAGACCTACGGGTCCATAGGCAGTAGCTAGATGGCTTCTTCTCTCTCTCTCTTATGATTCTCAATACAATGGTCTCTTGGAGATCTATTTGATGTAAACTTTTGTGGTGTGTTTGTTGGGATCCGATGAATTTTGAGTTCATGATCAGTTTCTATCCATGAATATTATTCGAGTCTTCTTTGATCTCTTATATGCATGATTTCTTATAGCATCGTATTTCTTCTTCGAATCTTTGGTTTAGTTAGGCCGACTAGATCGATTTTTCTTGCCATGGGAAGAGGTGCTTTGTGATGGGTTCGATCTTGCGGTGTTCTTTCCCAGTGACAGAAGGGGCAGCAAGACACGCATGTATCGTTGCTATTCAGGATAACAAGATGGGGTCTATTCCTACATGAATAGATCTTGTCTACATCATGCCATCGTTCTTATTGCATTACTCCGTTTTTCCATGAACTTAGTACACTAGATGCATGCTGGATAGCGGTCGATGTGTGGAGTAATAGAGGTAGATGCAGGCAGGAGTCGGTCTATCTATCTTGGACGTGATGCCTATATAATGATCATCGCCTTGGATATCGTCATGACTATTCGATTTTCTATCAATTGCCCAACAGTAATTTGTTCACCCACCGTGCGCTATACTCATGAGAGAAGCCACTAGTGAACCCTACGGCCCCCGGGTCTACTTTTCTATCATATTGCTTTCCGATCTACGTTTTTTGCAATCTTTGTTTTTAGATCTACAAAACCAAAAACCCAAAAACATATTGCTGCATATTTACTCTTTTTATTTGTGTTCTTGAGAGATCTATTTCTCCTATCTATCACTACCTAATCTATCTTATTACCGTGGAGAGATTGACAACCTCTCTTTCGCGTCGGGTTGCAAGTATTTGTTGTTTGTGTGCAGGTGCTGCTTATTGGGTGGTGGTGATCCTCCTACTGGTTCGATAACCTTGGTTTCATAACTGAGGGAAATACTTACCGTCGCTGTGCTGCATCATCCCTTCCTCTTTGGGGAAATACCGACGCAGTCTCAAGCCACGTCAAAAGGCAACTTGAATATCACCATAGTGGCTTTGCGTAGGTAAGAACGGTTCTTGCTAGTTGCCCATAGCAGCCACGTAAAACTTGCAACAACAAAGTAGATGGCATCTAACTTGTTTTTGCAGGGCATGTTGTGATGTGATATGGCCAAGACATGATTTGATATATGTGATGCATGAGATGATCATGTTTTGTAATAGTTATCACGACTTGCATGTCCATGAGTACGGCAACCAGCAGGAGCCATAGGGTTGTCTTTAATTTATTTTGTGCCATTTGCTTTACTTTATAGCTATGAGTTAGCAATAGTTGTAGAAGCAATAGTTAGCGCGACAACCACATGACGACACGATGATGGAGATCATGATGATGGAGATCATGGTGTCATGCCGGTGACGATGGAGATCATGCCGGTGCTTTAAAGATGGAGATCAAAAGCACAAGATGATGATGGCCATTATCATGTCACTTATTTGATTTGCATGTGATGTTTATCTTTTATGCATCTTATATTGCTTAGGACGATGGTAGCTTTGTAAGATGATCCCTCATTAAATTTCAATATAAAATTGTGTTCTCCCCAAGTATGCACCGTTCCGAAAGTTCGTCGTTTCGAAGCACCTCATGATGATCGGGTGTGATAGACTCTTCGTTCGCATACAATGGGTGTAAGCCAGTTTTACACATGCGGAATACTTGGGTTAAACTTGACGAGCCTAGCATGTACATACATGGCCTCGGAACACAGGAGACCGAAAGGTCGAACATGAGTCATATAGTAGATATGATCAACATGGAGATGTTCACCATTGAAACCACCTCAACTCACGTGATGATCGGACTTGGGTTGGTGGATTTGGATCATGTCACACTTAGTCAACCCGAGGGATGTTGATTTGAGTGGGAGTTCATTAGTAATTTGACTAACTGAACTAATTATCATGAACATAGTCAAAATGTCTTTGCAAATTAGTTTGTATATCAATAACTCGCGATGTAGCTCCCCTGGATTTTTGATACGTTCCTAGAGAAAACTAAGTTGAAAGATGATGCTAGCAATTATGCGGACTAGGTCCGTAATCTGAGGATTGTCCTCACCGCTGCACATAAGGCTTATGTCCTTGATGCACCGCTCGGTGCGCCACCCCCTCAAGCGTCTTCTATGGATGTTGTGAACGTCTGGTAGGCACGTTCTGATGACTACTCGATAGTTTAGTGCGCCATGCATTACGGCTTAGAATCGGGGCTCCAAAGATGTTTTGAGCACCACATAGCATATGAGATGTTCCAAGAGCTGAAATTTGTATTTCAGGCTCATGCCCGTGTTGAGAGGTATGAAACCTCTGACATGTTCTTTGCCTATAAGATGGAGGAGAATAGCTCAGTCGGTGAGCATGTGCTCAGAATGTCTGGGTGCTACAATCGCTTGAATCAAGTGGGAGTTAATCTTCCAGATAAGACAATGATTGATAGAGTTCTCCAGTCACTACCACCAAGCTACTAGAGCTTCGTGATGAACTATAACATGCAAGGGGTGGAGATGATGATCCCTGAGCTCTTTACGATGTTTTACGCCGCGGATGTAGAAATCAAGAAGGAGCATCAAGTGTTGATGGTTGATAAGACCACTAGTTTCAAGAAGGGCAAGGGCAAGAAGGGAAACTTCGAGAATGGCAAGCCAGTTGCCGCTCCAGTGAAGAAACCCAAGGTTGGACCCAAACCCGAGACTGAGTGCTTCTATTGTAAGAGGAACGGTCACTGGAAGCAGAACTGCCCCAAATACATGGCAGATAAGAAGACTGGCAACGTCAACAAAGGTATATTTGATATACATGTTAGTGATGTGTACCTTACTAGTACTCGTAGTAGCGCCTGGGAATTTGATATCGGTTCAGTTGCTAATATTGGTAAGTTGAAACACAAAAGTTGCGGAATAAACGAAGACTAGCTAAGGGTGAGGTGACGATGTGTCTTGGAAGTGTCTCCAAGGTTGATGTGATCACCATCGCACGCTCCCTCTACCTTCGGGATTAGTGTTGAACCTAAATAAATGTTATTTGGTGTCTGCGTTAAGCATGAACAGGATTAGATCGTGTTTATTGCGATACAGTTATTCATTTAAAGTCAGAGAATAATGGTTGTTCTGTTTACGTGAATAATACCTTCTATGGTCATGCACCCAATGTGAATGGTTTATTGAATCTCGATTGTAGTGATACACATGTTCATAATATTGATGCCAAAAGATGCAAAGTTGATGATGATAGTACCACTTACTTGTGGCACAGCTGCTTAAGTCATATTGGTGTAAAGCGCATGAAGAAACTCCATGCCGATGGACTTTTGGAATCACTCGATTTTGAATCGCTTGATACGTGCGAACCATGCCTCATGGGCAAGATGACTAAAACCTCGTTTTCCGGCACAATGGAGCGGGAAGGTTACTTATTGGAAATAATACATACTGATGTATGCGGTCCAACGAGTGTTGAAGCACGGGATGGATATCATTATTATCTTACCTTCACAGATGATTTGAGTGGATACAAGTATATTTACTTGATGAAACACAAGTCTGAAATTTTGAAAAGTTCAAGCAATTTTAGAGTGAAGTTAAGGATCATCGTGACAAGAAGATAAAATGTCTACGATATGATCGTGGAGATGAATATCTGAGTTACGAGTTTGGTATGCAATTTCAGACAATGTGGAAATTGTTTCACAACTCACGCCACCTGGAACACCACAGTGTAATGGTGTGTCCAAATGTCGTAGCCGTACTCTATTGGATATGATGCATCCTATGATGTCTCTTACCGATTTGCCACTATATACAGTTTTGGGGCTATGCATTAGAGACAACTACATTCACTTTAAATAGGGCACCATCTAAATCGGTTGAGACGACACCGTATGAATTATGGCTTGGCGAGAAACCTAAGATGTCATTTCTTAGAGTTTGGGGATGCGACACTTATTCCTGATAAGCTCGAACCCAAAGCAGAAAAGTGCATCTTCATAAGATACCCTATAGCAACAATTGGGTATACCTTCTATCACAGATCTGAAGGCAAAGTCTTTGTTGCCAAGAATCGATCCTTTCCAGAGAAGGAGGTTCTCTCGAAAGAAGTGAGTGGGAGGAAGGTAGAACTTGATGAGGTTATCGAACCTTCGCTTATATTGGAAAGTAGCGCAACGCAGAAATGTGTTCCTTTGATGCGTACACCAATTGAAGAGGAAGCTAATGATGATGATCATGAAGCTTTGGATCAAGTTACTACCGAGTCTCGTAGGTCGACAAGGACACGTACTGCTGATACGTCCATTTTGCATCATGATTTCCTACTGTTATTTATAATGTTTTTATGCATAATAATGCTTTATGGAGTAATTCTAATGCCTTTTCTCTCAAAATATGCAAGGTTTACACAAAGAGGGAGAATGCCGACAACTGGAATTCTGGACCTGAAAAAGCATACCAGAGACACCTATTCTGCACATCTCCAAATAAGCTGAAACTTCATGGAGAATTATTTTGGAATATATGAAAAATACTGGAGCAAATAACTACCGGAGGGGGGCACCTGGTGAGCACAAGACACCAGGGTGCGTCTGGCCCCCCAGGTGCGCCCTGGTGGGTGGTGCTCGGCCCAGCCCACCTCCGGTGCCCATCTTCTGGTACTTAAGGTCTTTTGACCTAGAAAAAATAAGGGGAGGACTTTTGGGACGGAACACCGCCGTCTCGAGGCGGTACTTGGGCAGGAGCACTTTTGCCCTCCGGCGGAGCGATTCCGCCGGGGGAACTTCCCTCCCGGAGGGGGAAATCGAAGCCATCGTCATCACCAACAACCCTCTCATCTTTGGGAGGCCAATCTTCATCAACATATTCAACAACACCATCTCCTCTCAAACCCTAGTTCATCTCTTGTGTTCAATCTTTGTACCGGAACCTCAGATTGGTAATTGTGGGTGACTAGTAGTGTTGATTACATCTTGTAGTTGATTACTATATGGTTTATTTGGTGGAGCATTATATGTTCAGATCCATTATGCTATTCAATACCCCTCTGATCTTGAGCATGAATATTATTTGTGAGTAGTTAACTTTGTTCTTGAGGTCACGGGAGAAGTCATGTTGCAAGTAATCATGTGAATTTGATATGTGTTCGATATTTTGATGATATGTATGTTGTGATTCCCTTAGTGGTGTCATGTGAACGTCGACCACATGACACTTCACCATCTTTGGGCCTAAGGGAATGCATTGTGGAGTAGTTATTAGATGATGGGTTGCTAGAGTGACAGAAGCTTAAACCCTAGTTTATGCGCTACTTCGTAAGGGGCTGATTTGGATCCAAATGTTTAATGCTATGGTTAGATTTTATCTTAATACTTTTCTCGTAGTTGCGGATGCTTGCGAGGGGGTTAATCATAAGTGGGAGGTTTATTCAAGTAAGAACATCACCCAAGCACTGGTCCACCCACATATCAAATTATCAAAGTAGCGAACGCAAATCAAACCAACATGATAAAAGTGACTAGATGAAATTCCCGTGTACCCTCAAGAACGCTTTGCTTATTATAGGAGACCGTTTTGGACTGTCCTTTGCCACAAAAGGATTGGGATACCTTGCTGCACTTTATTTACCGTTATCGTTACTTGCTCGTTACAAATTATCTTGCTATCAAACTATCTGTTACCTATAATTTCAGTGCTTGCAGAAACTACCTTGCTGAAAACCGCTTGTCATTTCCTTCTGCTCCTCGTTGGGTTCGACACTCTTACTTATCGAAAGGACTATGATTGATCCCCTATACTTGTGGGTCATCAACTGCCCGGAGTGGTGCGGTAATCCTATCTTGAAAGTCATGTTGTTAAACAACGATGAGCCTGCAAACTATGAGGAAGCAATAATGGGCCCGGATTCTGACAAATGGCTTAAGGCCATGAAATCCGAGATAGGATCCATGTATGAAAACCAAGTATGGACTTTGGTAGACTTGCCCGATGAACGACATGCCATTAAATACAAATGGATCTTTAAGAAGAACACACACGATGATGGTAATGTTACCATTTATACAGCTCGACTTGTCGCAAAGAGGTTTTTGACAAGTTCAAGGAGTTGACAATGATGAGACTTTCTCACTCGTAGCGATGCTAAAGTCTGTTGGGATTATGTTAGCAGTTGCTGCATTTTTCGATTACGAAATCTGGCAGATGGATGTCAAAACAACATTTCCTTAACGGTTTCCGTGAGGAAAGGTTGTATGTGATACAACCGGAAGGTTTTTTCGATCCTAAGGATGCTAAAAGATATGCAAGCTCCAGCGATCCTTCTATGGACTGGTGTAAGCATCTCGAAGTTGGAATATACGCTTTTATGAGGTGATCAAAGCTTATGGTTTTATACAAGTTTGGAGAAGCTTGTATTTACAAGAAAGTGAGTGGGAGCTCTAAAACATTTCTGATAAGTATATGTGGATGACATATTGTTGATTGGAAATGATGTAGGATTTTTGGAAAGCATAAAGGGTCATTTGAAAGGAGTTTTTAAAGGAAGACCTGGGAAAAGCTGCTTACATAGTGGGCATCAAGATCTATAGAGATAGATCAAGACGCCTGATAAGTCTTTCACAGAGCACATACCTTGACAAGATTTTGAAAGAGTTCAAAATGGATCAGTCAAAGAAGGAGTTCTTGCCTGTATTGTAAGGTGTGAAGTTGAGTAAGACTCAAAGCTCGACCACGACAGAAGAAAGAGAAAGGACGAATATCGTCCCCTATGCCTCAGCCATAGACTCTGTACTGTATGACATGCTGTGTACCACACCTGATTTGTGCCTTGCCACGAGTCTGGAAAGGGGGTACAAGAGTGATCCAGGAGTGGATCACTGGACAACGGTCAAAATTATCCTTAGAGGACTAAGGAAATATTTCTCGGTTATGGGGGTGATAAAGAGTTCGTCGTAAGGGGTTACGTCGATGCAAGCTTTGACATCGATCCGGTGACTCTGAGTAGCAAACCGGATACGTATAGTGGAGCAGTCATTTGGAATAGCTCCAAGTGGAGTGTGATAGCAGCATCTACAATATGACATAGAAATTTGCAAAGTGCACACGGATCTGAATGTTGCAGACCCGTTGACTAAAACCTCTCTCACAAGCAAAACATGATCAAACCCCAGAACTCATTGGGTGTTAATCTCATGGCGATGTGAACTAGATTATTGACTCTAGTGCAAGTGGGAGACTGTTGGAAATGTGCCCTACAGGCAATAATAAATTTGTTATTATCATATTTCCTTGTTCATGATAATCGTTTTATTATCCATGCTAGAATTGTATTGATCGGAAACTTAAATACATGTGTGGATATATAAACAACACCGCGTCCCTAGTGAGCCTCTACTAGACTAGCTCATTGATCAAAGATGGTTAAGGTTTCCTAACCATAGACATGAGTTGTCATTTGATAACGAGATCACATCATTAGGAGAATGATGTGATGGACAAGACCCAACCGTAAGCATAGCATTTGATCGTATCACTTAGTTTATTGCTACTGCTTTCTTCATGTCAAGTATCTGTTCCTAAGACCATGAGATCATGCAACTCCCTGACATCGGAGGAATTCCTTGTGTGTACCAAACGTCACTTCGTAACTGGGTGATAATAAAGGTACTCTACAGGTATCTCCGAAGGTGTCTGTTGGGTTGACGTGGATCGAGACTGGGATTTGTCACTCCGTATGACGGAGAGGTATCTCTGGGCCCTCTCGGTAATACAACATAACAAGAAGCTTGCAAGCAATGTGACTAAGGAGTTAGTCACGAGATCTTGTATTACAGAACGAGTCAAGAGACTTGCCGGTAACGAGATTGAACTAGGTATGGAGATACCGACGATCGAATCTCGGGCAAGTAACATACCGATGGACAAAGGGAACAACATACGGGATTAACTGAATCCTTGACATCGTGGTTCGAACGATGAAGATCTTTGTGGAATATGTAGGAGCCACTATGGGCATCCAGGTCCCGCTATTGGTTATTAGCCGGAGAGGTGTCTCGGTCATGTCTACATGATTCTCGAACCCGTAGGTGATAGGTCTCCAACGTATCGATAATTTATGAAGTATTCATGCCATATTTGCCTATGTTTACAACACTTTTATATGGTTTTAATGCACTTTATATGATTTATTTAGAACTAACCCGGACTGACGTTGTTTTCAGCAGAATTACCGTGGTGGTGTTTTTGTGCACAAAATGAAAGTTCTCGAAATCGCCCAAAACTTTTTGATGATTTTTTCTAGAGGAAATAAGCAACATTGGAGCGAAGAACCACCGGAGGGGAGCTACCCATGGGGCGCAAGCCATCAGGGCGCGGCCCTGGGGGGGTCGCGCCGTGTTGGATTGTGGGGCCCACGTGGCTCCGTTGCGCGTGATTCCAACGTTGAAAAATCCTATAAATCCCAGAAACCCCAGAAATAAACAAAGACTATCCATTCCACCGCCGCAATTCTCTGTATTGACAAAAAACCAATTTGGAGACGTTCCAGTACCCTGCCGGAGAGGGAAAACCATCACCGGTGGCCATCTTCATCATCCCGACGGAGGCCATGATGAAGAGGTAGTAGTTCACCCTCGGGGCTGATGGTATGTACCAATAGCTATGTGTTCAATCTCTCTCTCTTTCTCTCTCTCTCTCTCTCGTGTTCTTGAGATGGCATGATCTTGATGTATCACGGGCTTTGTTAATATAGTCGGATCATATGATGTTATTTCCTTGCTACCTTGTTGTGATGAATTGAATCTTTACCTTTAAGATCTCGTTATGTTGGATTGAATATTTTGGTTTGAGAACACTTGATGTATGTCTTGCATGCGGATACCCGTAGTGACATTGGGGTATTCAAGTGATTCACTTGATATATGTTATGGCATCAACTTGCGGATTCCGGTGACCTTGGGGATCTATGCATAGGGGTTGATTGCACGTTTTCATACTACGTTCTCCGATGGAAATCTTGGGGTGCTCCTTGAAGTTCTTTGTGTTGGATTGAATATGATAGATCTGAAATTGTTTGATGCATGTTGCATAATTTACCCACGGATACTTGAGGTGACATTGGAGTATCTAGGTGACATTAGGGTTGATTGATATGTATCATTGGTGTTATTTTAGTACGAACTCTAGGGCTGTTTGTGACACTTATAGGAATAGCTCAAAAGATTGATCGGAAAGAATAACTTTGAGGTGGTTCTACTACCTACACCATTTTCATCTTATTGTTCTCCGCTAGATAGGAACTTTGGAGTGATTCTTTGTTGCACGTTGAGGGATGATCATATGATTCAACTATGTTAGCATTGTTGGAAGGTTGCACTAGTGAAAGTATGAACCCTAGGCCTTGTTTCCAAGCATTTATATACCATTTTGCTCGCCGTTTTCTACTTGTTACCTTGCTGTTTTTATATTTTTATATTACAAAAACCTATATCTACCTTTCATATTGCACTTGTATCACCATCTCTTCGCCGAACTAGTGCACCTATACCATTTGCCATTGTATTGGGTGTGTTGGGGACACAAGAGATTTCTTGTATTTGATTGCAGGGTTGTTGAGAGATACCATCTTCATCCTACACCTCCCACGGATTGATAAACCTTAGGTTATCCACTTGAGGGAAAATTGCTACTGTTCTACAAAACTCTGCGCTTGGCGGCCCAACAAAGTCTACAAGAATAAAGTTGCGTAGTAGACATCAGTAGGGTCCGCACGCTTAACGTTCAGTGACGCTAGAGTAGTATTGGGATATGTGCGTTGGTGACCGAATGTTGTTTGGAGTCCCGGATGAGGTCCCGGACGTCACAAGTAGCTTCGGAATAGTCCGGAGGTAAATATTTATATATGATAAGTCATATTTTGGCTACCGGAAAAGTTTCGGGTTTTGCCGGTATTGTACCGGGAAGCTTCTGGAAGGTTCCGGAGGGGTTCGAAAGTTCGTGGAAGGTTCCACCATGCCCCTTAGGCTAGCATGGGTTGTAGGGGGCGCCCTAGCCTTATTGGGCCAGCCCCCCAAGGGCCCATGCGGCTAGGGGGTAGAAACCTTGAGGGGCAAGGCACCTCAGAGGTGCCTTGGGGAGGGAGGACTCCTTCCTCTTAGCCGTCACCCCCTCCCTTGGAGGAAGGGTTAGGGCTGCGCCCCCCTCTTTCCCCTTGCCTCCTATATATAATGGAGGGAGGAGAGGGCTGGACACACCAATTCCTACACCCCGGTGGTAGCCCTCCCTCTCCCGTTACTCCGTTTTCTTCTCACATCACATCTACGGTAGCGCTTGGCGAAGCCCTGTCGGGATTGCTCCACCACCATCTCCACCACGCCGTCGTGCTGGTTGAGATCCCATCTACTTCTCCTCCCTCTCTTGCTGGATCAAGAAGAAGGAGACGTCATCGAGCCGCATGTGTGCTGAACGCGAAGATGCCGTCCATTCGGCGCTAGATCGGATTGGATCGTGAAGAGTACGACTACATCAACCGCGTTATATACGCTTCCGCTTAACAGTCTACAAGGATATGTAGACACACTCTCCCTCTCGTTGCTATGCATCTCCATAGAACAGATCTTGGGTGTTCGTAGAATTTTTTTTGTTTCCCATACAACATTCCCCAATACAAAATAATGAAGTTTTCTAAGAAAGAGTGAATTAGTGGCTTCGGTATTACTATTTAAAAAGAAAGAAATTGATAAAACTAAAATGAAATCAAAATAACAAAGTTTTCTAAGGAATATGAATTAGTGGTATTGGTATTTTCATTTAACAAGAAAGAAAAAAAGGCCTGAAACAAACAATGACAAAAATTGCACACAGTACACACAAGAATTGCGCTTTTCTAAAATATGCAAGAATAAGCACATAATAGCTGAAGTTTTTCGAAAAAAAAGTTTTCTAATAAGGAATGCATTAGTGGTACTGGTATTACCCTTTAAGAATAAAGAAAATGAAAAGAAAGTTTATAAACTTGCACACAACTTTGCACTAAAATTGCAACTTTTTTTAGTATGCAAAGAATAATCATATAATAGTGTAATTTCCGCACATTACTCCTATAAAGGATGCTGGAGTACCCACCTCCTGGGACCCTTTGAGGTCGAGAGTGCCTTCTTTAACGTCCATTGTGTGGTGGCGTGCAGCGGAGGCCTCTCGGACGCTCTCCGCGCCATCTGATCTGCCCGGATGATGCGCGCACGAGCAACCAGCCTTCCGCGGTCCTTGACAGGTGAACCGCGTGCACGCCCGGGTTTGCCATCATGGGGCGACTTTGGACGTCCGCGTGTGAGGTCCGGCAAGCATTGCCTCGCGACAAGCCAGTTGGACCCGCGTGTTGACGTCTTCATCCCCCGCCGGGCTGGTTTGGTCGCGCCAGGCGAGGGTTCATAGCGGTGGAGCACCGGTTTGGGCATGGGGCAGGCTTCATTGGCCCCACGTGGGTATGTGCGTGTGGTGCACGTGGTACGACGCACCTGTGCGCCGGCGCTGCGTCCACCCGGTTGTCCGGAGGGCCGCCCAGCCGGGGTGTGGAGGGTCGTTCAACCGGACGTGCTACCTGGGGGGGTGCTTGCCCGGGCCATTCGGCTACCTGGTTGTTCGGCAAGGGGCGTTATGTTGGTTTGTCGTAGGACGGGTGGTTCACATGGTTGTGGACACACAGGCCAATAGGCCATATATAATTCATAATTGAATCTTAAAAAACACTTATATTTAGAAACGGAGTGAGTATATTGTGGGCTTGTGCCCGACCTATCAGAAAAGAAAAAAAGGACTCTACTACATAGCGGCGCCGCACACGTGCGTTGCGGTGCAGCGGTTTCTAAAATCACTGTGTAGCATGCATGCCGTGCAGCGGCCGCATTCGTCCTGTCCTATGCATAGCTAGCTACAGTGAAGCAGATTGCCATTGTTTGAGAAAAAGGCTAGTAGCTAGTAGCTTGCTCATAATGTATTCACGTAAAAAGAGGCGCAGCCACTATTTGCAAACAGTGCCATCATGATCAGTTTCATGTTTTGTTGACTTTTACTTCCAAGGATTATTCGTGTAAACCGAAAATTGTTCTCGTTGATTTGTTCGAAAGCTTGCCAGTTATTATAGCACCTAGTTGTCGCAAAAAATTATTGTTGTGCTTGTCAGTTTAATTCTACGTATCAAGTAGACGAAATTGGCAATAACCAATTGTCAGATTACAGGTTAGGTCGTACTTAGCTACCAGATTAGTCTAATTTTTTTAGCTTAGTTGACAGGTTGCAAGTACTTAGCTGCCAGACTAGAAAATGCTTACTTTCCATATTACTTACTCCCTCCGTTCCATAATGTAGTGCGTCCTCGGTTTTCGAGTTTGAACTTTGACCATGAATTTAACCAACGAGACCGATTGCGGCGAGAGCAAAAACTATACCATTGAATTCGTATCGAAAATACGAATTCAATGGTATAGTTTTTGCTCTCGCCGCAATCGGTCTCGTTTGTCAAATTTATGATCAAACTTAGATTTCGGGAAGCATGGGCGCATTACATTGTGGAACGGAGGGAGTACTACCTGGTTGTCAGGTTACTGAGTACATAGTTGCCAGGTTGCAAGTACTTAACTACCAGATTAGAAAAATCTTAGTTTTCAGATTACAAACTACTTAGTTGTCAGGTTACTGAGTAGTTACCAGGTTAGTCGGATCTTTTTAGCTTAATTGCCTGGATGCAAATACTTAGCTACCAGATTATGAAATGCTTACTTGAGAAATTAATAACCACTTAGTTTTCAACGCTTAACTGCGACTGCCAAACCCTCGTAGAAAAAACTGCGAGTCCTAAAAAGAGACATGAGTAGTGAGATAAAAAGGTACGATCATGCACCAAACACTCTCTTCCGTAGAAAGGGAAGTGAAGCATTTAAATTCCTAACATTAGTTCCAAACTAGTAATCAGCCATTTGTAAAACTGTTGTGCACCAAGAGTAGATAACAATTGCCACATTGTTCCATTCACTTGCCATATTATTATCCACTTGCTTGCCTGACAAATACTAATTTAATTGCCACATTTTTTTTATGTTTTCGCACAAATCTTGGCAATGCTTATAAACATATTTGCCACAATATTTTATTGTGCTTGTCATCTTAATTCTACCTAGTTGTCGTGTTGTCTCATAAAGCTTGTCATGTGATGCAGGGGTGCTTACATGCAAACACAAGTTGTACTAAATAATTATCGGATTACAAGTACTTGGTTATCAAAAAATTTAAAATTAGGTTGCACAGTTAGCTGCCAGATTTTAACCATGTCTAGTTGTCATAGTTAAATTACTTAGTTGTTAGGATTAAACATGTTTTAGTTGCCAAAATTACAAGTACTTAGTTGTCTATTTTTTAAGCTTAGTTGCCAGATTTGAAGATATGTTTAGTTGCCAAATATTACAGGTGCTAAGTTGTCAATAAAAGACATTTGTTTGGTACTTCATTGCCAGATTTTAAAACATGTTTATTTGTATAGTTACATAGTTGCGAGGATTAAGCATTTTTAGTTGACAAAAATATAGGTGCTTAGTTGTATATTTTAGATTTGACTTTTATTTACCAGTCAACATTATATTTTAGAGATGTATAGAACAACGTGGATTTGTTGGAAGAAAAAGCACGGTAGCAAGGATTAAAAATGCTCAACGCAAAAACATGGTCACTGTAGAAAGCTATACCCATGCGTACTTTACCAGACATTGCTGTTTTCCGCGGCACAGTGCACCCACGCGTACTGTAGCAACACAGGTGTTTCCTATAGGAGCAGTCCCGGTGTACTATAGCGACAGTACGCTGAGCAGTAGCGAGTCAAGCATGGCTGTGCGTCGTGACGTGTGCGGTTGCGCTGGCTCCCTGGTCGTGCGACTCTGTGCACGAATCGCTGCGCAAGCCGCCGCACGGTAAGGACGAGATGCGGCGCGGTTAGATAGATTTTCCCAAGAAAGAATATACCAGGTGATTGTTGTTTATCTCGTGTCAGTGGGTGATGTTATATACTCCCTCCGTTCGTAAATACGGGTTCCTAAATACGGAGTATAAGTCTTTCTAAAGATTCCATTATTAGACTACATATGGATGTATATAGATATATTTTAGAGTGTAGATTCACTCATTTTGCTACTTATGTAGTCTTCTATTGAAATGTCTAAAAAGAACGTGATTTTTTGACGAAATTCATGTGAAATACGTAAATCTTAAGCTATACGTAAATCTTGTCTTCTCTTCACTCTTCTGCATTGACAGTTGCAGGCTCAGCAGCTAACCCAAATCAGCTTCGGTAATCAAGCGTAGGAATAGGCCCTGCACTCCAGGACCAAGTCCGGCCTCCACCACTGGTGGATCCCGTGCGCCGCCTTGAAGTCCGGCGACGGGCCGCGGTTCACCGTCAGGACGGCCGACGGAAACAGGTGCAGCGGCTCGCAGCCGCCCGGCTTGCCGATGCCCAGCAGCAGGTCCTTGACCGAGTGCCTCGTGGCTAGCCTCCCGACGGCGCCCGCGCCGATGTCCTCCATCTTCTTGCGGTGGTCGAAGTACCCCACGTACTCCGCGCTGACGGGGTCTGCCGGGTTCACCAGCACGTTCGGCACCCACCGCCCCAGCGCCGCGAAGGCGTCTTCGCCGCCGCCGCCGCCGCTCCTGTGCAGGACGGTGGCCACCCCGGCCGTGACGAAGCTCTTGGCGATGCGGATGCCCTGCTTCACCTTCTTGTGCGGGATCCTCTCCACCGGCGCCGACAGGAACGGCGCGTTGAAGAGGAATGTGGTGAGGGCGACGCCCGCCCGGGCCATGGTCTTCCCGGCGAGGGTCGAGATGGCGGACCCCAGCGAGTGGCCGGCCAGCCAGACGCGGCCATGCCCCGCCCCCGTGGCCGCCACGACGTCGTGGATGGTCTGCATCGCGATGCGGAAGCGGGAGGTGTGCTCGAGGCCGCTGCGTACGAGCAGGAGGTCGAGCTCCAGGTCCCTGGACGCCGACGCCTTCTTGGTGACGGTCCCTCGGAAGGCGACGACGTAGTGCGGCGCGCTGGCGGCCGCCGCGGGGTCGAGGAGGTGGTACGGCGGCTGGAACGCGTACACCGCGCCGAAGATGGAGGAGTCGGCGGCGTCCACGAGCGCCTGCCGCAGCTCGAAGTGGAAGAACTTCCACCACGCCGGCGCGCGGGCGTCGAGGCCCTGCCGGTTCCACTGCCGGTCGCGCTCCAGGACGTACACGCCTTGCACGAGGCTCGCCATGACCGATCGCTGGTGGTGCTGGCAGTTCCTGACCGGAGCAAATCATCAAACGGCAAAGGTGATCAGCGGCATTTGCCAATGCAGGTTCGTGTTTTCTTTTGTTCCCGAAATCTTTTGCTCATAAATCATAGTAGTTGATTTCAACGATGAAATTTTCAACAACTTACCAATTCACGTATGTCAGATAGGTAGGTCCTGATACCTCAAAGAGGTCCTTCTGTGACGGTACTTTGCCCATCCTTATACCCCAATAAATTCGATTAGCCAGAAGGTTTGCTCTGAACACGAAAATGAAATATGCATACGAAACGTGAGACAACATCAAGCTTGCAAAGATACAACTGCTACTTGATCAAAGACTATTCAGATTTCCAACCATGATGCTCTTGGAATATAGACAGTGGGCAAGTTCAGGGGAAAATAGAAGCAAAGCATCCCAAGGTACAATTTCAGAATTATTCTGCACACAAAATGGAGTCACTTGATCCCATAAGACCCACATTCCACAAGAACTCATGATCAACACTGGATCCATGATTTGAGAGTGCAAATCACGAATCCATGATGCGTCAAACGCATTGTCGCTAAAACAAATGGAGGCAAAACAGTATCAGGATGAAAGGAGGTAGAAGATTACCAGATAAATTTCTTCTTCAACATCTTATCATGCTCGGCACGGCAGCATCCTCTTCCCCATTGCTCTCTCTGGACTCTGAAATGGATTCATACTCGTGTTTGGGCAACAAACCAGAGCATATAACTGATTGGCAATTTTTTTTATTCGGGCTGACCAAGGGCTGGAGAAGTTAAGAAATGTGGCTGGAAGAGGCGAAAGAGAAGACTTTAGGTTAGGAACACCAAGTCTTCCCTCTTGTACAGCTGGGCGTGCCACAAGTGGCTTAAATAACAAGATGCACACTGCTTCCTGGATGCAGATTTGCTCAATATTAATTGATATGCCTCTTCTTTCCATGATACACCGACCGGGTAATAATGCTTGGATTCCAATTTTGGGGTGCCTTTTTAAATGCAGATTTGCACATCTTCTTTCCCCGAGTACAACTAATGATTGGATGCAAGTTTGGATCGCAACTTTAAATGATTTCTTAATAAGACAGGGAGATATCCTGCTGAAAAAAAAAAGAGATAACAGCTGACTTGGAAAAGAGACAATGGACAAACCAGAAAGAGGCCCTATGCTATGCATTCTCTTATAGTACTACGTAATAGCTAAGAAAAGAGATGGTCTCTTATAGATTAAGAAAAGATGATTTTTCACATTCTACCGGATGCCATCTTTTACTCTAGTCATATGTTCTCTAACTAAATCTTGATCACACCTAATTTTAGAGGCATGCATACACTAATTGCTAGATGTAGCACTAAAAGGTACTCCCTGTATAAACTTTTATAAGACGTAGTGACCTAAAACGTCATATAAAAGTTTGCAGATGGAGTAACTCTTTGTATAACATGTTTTTATTGTCATCTCTAGATAACATGGAGGGCGCCAAGAGAAGACTACCTCCTCAACAAGTATACATGGCCTTATGTAAAATTTATGCTGCGGGCGGTCAAATGAAGGACAACAAATTAATTTTGTTATTTTCAACTGGAGTGATTTTAAAAAACAAACTTGAGTGAATTAGGAAACGTCATCCACAACTCCTTTTGCTGTTCTTGCACGCCTTTTAGGCATTTGTGATTGGGTGGTGGAAAACACGTCTTGTGTTTACCCACAATGGAAAGTAACATAGAGTAGTAACATCCATATGTTACTAGTCTAAGTTACTACCTTCACAGTGGGTAGTAACATAGGGGTAGTAACATTGAGTCTTTCATTTATTAGCTTGTAGACTCATCTTGTCTTGGTATGTGTTATGTTACTCATAGTAGTAGTAACATAGTATGTTACTCAATTTTTCTCTCTTCTCATTAATTAGTTGCCACGTCATATTTTTTGCTTAGGTGGCATCTATGTTACTACCTATGTTACTCCCACTGTGGGTAGTCTCGTCCGTGTCAGCCTGTCATCTCTGTTTCTATTATTATTTCCCCTTTCTTTTCTTCTCCTCCTTGAAACCTATTCCTTACTATATAGTCATGAAGCCAATGTACCGTCTATGAGCACTAAAGTTCACAGAAACCATGGTTCCAGATTTGAAATAAGAAGACAAACATCTTTATTTAATGTTTGAATAAACATTGATTTTTCTACATTGTTACAATAATCACACAAAATTCACTGTAGGCCTAGAAACTCCTTGAGCCTATTGTATCATAAAGGGTCTTTTTTTTATGTCCTTGATCGCTGAACATTATCTCTACTATATCACGAAGAGGCAACTGCAGCTGTTGCTGGAAGAGGAACATCCACTAAGCGCTCAAGCATATCCAGTTGATCATAAGGTGCTATCTGCAAAGCACAAGATGCATATGCATTTTAGGTCTTGCATGTATTCCATTTTTTAAGAAATATGTTAGCGCCATCGAGATGTGTCCCATAAATTTGCCGTACTCTTAAATATCATAAACATTAACAGAAGATGAATCTTATTTGTGTCATAATACCTGACTAAATCCATCAGGCCAAGTTATAGAAACTGCATAGTTTCCCATCGGCCGTATCTCTTCAGGCTCGATGTCTTCAGGTACATCGCCATACTGTACTTTCTGCTCTCCGGTCCATTCGTCCTGCAGAGAAAAACAACTTAGTATCTAAACTAATAAACCATGAAATAGAGAACTATGGAGGCAGTCGGCGTGAAGGCTCTGTAGAGACTGCCTCTACACGCCAGACCTCCAGATCTGCAATCTTGGGCGCTGTAGAGTAGCTGTACATTTTTTGGTTTTTGTTCCTCGTTTGGTTTTGTAGACTGCTAATTTTTGTTCAGTTCTCTTTCTTTAGTTCCGCTTTTTTGCTGGTTGGGGTGTAAGACTTGCGCCATCTCAGTGACTTTTTCTAATGCAAATCGGCACACATTTAGGAGTACATAAAAAGGAAACCGTAAAATAGATTTCTGAAATGAAAAGAGAAAAATGACATGCATGACTTAGTTTTCTGAAAAGAAAACTGTATTAAGCTTTTGGACTCTGAGCATGATGAACTGTAAATATATATCCACCGCATCATAAGGAAAGGCATACATACCACACTTTGAGCAGATCGGTCGTTCCGTCTGACTGTTGCTGGGTGCAAGAAGAACTCCTCATCTGAATCTGGTACTTTCACTCTGATTGCTCTAATTGATCTATCGTAGGACACTGCTGTTGAAACTGAAAATAAACAACACCAGTTTTAATACAACATCAAGGAGAATATATTTTTTGGTGCAACACATATGCAAAACAAGGTTACAACAACACTTCTATCTCAACATCAAGGAGAATATATTTTTTGGTGCAACACATATGCAAAACAAGGTTACAACAACACTTCTATATGCTTTCTTTTTCATGTCGAGATAGTGCAAATATGTTATACTCCCTTACTTCCGATCACCTTTAATATTTTAGAATATAGTTTGGAGCTTCTAATTTACCTTGTTGTCTAATTTTAGCACATTGTTGAACAACACATACTCCAAGATTCTGAAATATCTTGGCAACATCCCCTTGGGGATCAGCCACTACTTCAGGAATGCCAGTATCTCCAGAAGATGAAAGCTGTAAAATTACCAAACTATAATTTCCACTCATGTTTAGCCAAGTGCAAGCAGGATCTTTTTTCTTTTTGGACTTACAGTTGGCCGTATTGGCAAATCAAAGAGGTTAGGTATTCCAAACTGCTGCACAACCTGAAAGAGTAATTGCATTGTCCAAGAAACTCAAAAGCTATCCAAGAGAAATGTTCTATGAAATATTAGTTAATATGTATTTGTCTTGCCTGAGCTCCAGAACCTTTTCCAAATGGGTAATAGCGCTTTTCGTCAGCATCAAAATAGCACATGTTCTCAACAACTGCAACACATGGAACCTTGGCAACAGAAGAGGTACATAGACAAGTCAATGGAAGAATACTTGTCTAGGCCATTCATGCATCACGTTGTGCAAGATTACACACCTTCAGCTTAGAGAACATCCTAACACCCTTTGCAACATCAATAAAAGCCAGCTTCTGAGGGGTAGTAACAATCACAGCTGCAGTCAATGGAGCTACCTGGTGTTTTGGATGTGTTATACTTCGAGATGCTTTCAGTATGATTCACTTCACTAGGATATATAATATGCACAGCAAAGTTGCTAGAGAACCACCTGACAGAGTGTTAAGTGTATATCGCCTGTTCCCGGAGGCATATCAATGACAAGATAGTCAAGTTCACCCCTTTATGCAATAAACAACACTGTCAAGTTCTTTAATTCACATGTGATTAACAAAACTGTTTGGTATATACGTAGTAGCTGGAAGTAATGGCTATTAAATATGTGCATCTGATGGCTTTAGACAGGGATAACTGTTGGCATTGCATACCAGTCAGTCGTGGTCAGCAACTGATTAATGACTCCTGAAACCATTGGACCTCGCATGATCGCTCTTCCTTGTCCAGCAAAGCCAAAAGACACCAATTTGACTCCCAAATACTCAGTCGGAAGAATACTTTTGTTTTCTGGGTTCTAAAGGTAAGTCTGTTTACCATTATTAGTGCAAACACTAAATTCCATGTTAACATAAAGATCCAACCATCAGGCTTACCACCACCAGCAGTCGGTTCTCTGGAGAAACCATATTTGGTAAGCTTGGACCAAAGACATCGGCGTCGAAAATCCCAACCCTGGCCCCCATACCAGCTAGGGTATACGCAAGATTTACTGCGACTGTAGATTTTCCAACTCCTCCCTGGAGACATGAAAATGGTTACTAAAAGGAATTTTAATGTATCGTTTGATGTGTACAGGAGTACCAAGTCTTGCCTTGCAGCTTGAAACAGCTATGATGTTTGAAATTTTCTTTAGTCCTTCTGGGAGGTCCCCTGCATATACTGGTTGTGCAGGTTGGGCAGACATTGTAACATTGACCTTCTTGACCCATGGAAGGGCTGCAACAACCTCATTTGCCTTTTCTTCAAACTGTACAACACAAATTCAGAGTGTTAGAGGACAAGGAAGGGATAATACAAATGCACTGTTACGGTTCAAGTGCAGGTCGACCGATGCATCACATTGAAGCATAGCTGATATAAGTGCTCGTTAAGATGTTTTCAGCGGTATGGACTTATGCTATGAAATGGTCATGCAGGCAGGATACAGCTACTAATTCTGCACAGATAACTGAACACGAGAACTGCGCTCACCATGTCCTTGACTGGGCATGCAGGAGTCGTCAGCTCCACACGAAACGAGACCTGAAGACAGTCAAACTAATAGGTAAATCCCAGGCAATATCGGTTAATCTCTGTGGCATCTCATTCCATCAGGAAGTGCCCTTTTACCTCCTCTAAGGTCTCGCTGATCTCCAAATCCTTGATGAACCCACACGAGACGATGTCCGTCCCAAAATCAGGATCGATGATCTGGGAGAGCGCTATGAGCACGTCCCTCTTGGCATCTTCCACTGACGCGACCACCGCACCAGCTGGGGAAATCATACAAACACCAGAGCATACACAAGTTACACACACATACACATATATCTTCAGTTAGCAGGGCACTAAACCCAGCAATAAGCACAGGCCAGACCATAAATTCAAACACGCCAGGAATTCTGCGACTGCGACTGCTACAGCTAATACTACCACGGCTGCGATGGCGAAACATGCAAAAGCTAGGGAGGATTTGGAGTTACCGCTGGACGACGCGGCTCTCGCGCACGGCCGGCGCCGGCCCACGCGCGGCGACAAGGGGGGCCGGGCATGCGACTGGATAGTGGCGGTCGCGGAAGGAGGAGCCTTCGCTGGCAGGGCACCTGCATGTGGAGGTATGCTTCGTGAGAGCTGATGAGACATCATCCATCGATTCATTCACGGGGAACGAGCGCGACCTCACCTCTTGGGGTTGGAGCCGGGGAGACGAGATGAGGAGCGGGCGGCACGATGAAGGAGGCCGGCGCGGTGTGGAGGGTCCGCATTGCCGCCATCTCCGCCGGCGAGAACGCGCGGCGAGGGAGTGGCAATGGGAGGAGAGGGCGGAACGGGGGAGGGAGTGGCCGTCTTTGGGCCGCTGGTTGTGTGGATTTGGTTTGCCCCGTGGCTTGAAGATTAATAGCAGGCTAGCAGCGCAAGGTAGTGCAGTGACACGGCCACCGACGAGTGGCTCCCACATGATGCTCTCCCGTTTACAGTCTCGGCGCAGCGAATGTATGATGATGCTCATCTTTAGAGCAACTCTAGCGTTTTACAGTTTTGATCGAAAAAAATGTTCAGAACAGAAACCGTAAAAGTTGTCTAACCCGTAAATTTTTTAAGGGGCACCGAAAATCCACATCCGAAACCCATATATTTGAAGGTTGGAAGGCCGAACCGAGGGGGCCCCGTATACCGGTCAAACCTCGTCGGAGCAAACACGTAGCCGCGGAGTTTGCCGGAATCCGCCCTAAACTCGTCGGAATTCATCACCGCACACCGAAAAAATCCGCTGGACGCCGCAATCGATCGTCGCCGGTTTGAATTGGACGAGCTCGACCTCGTCGTGGCCTCCCATGACCTCAGCCTGGCCGCCGGAATCCTCCCGGCGCAGCCGGCAAAGGGGCACGGCTCGGTCGGCGCAGCTGGCAATGGAGCAGGGCGCAACCGGCGGGCGACGGGGCGTGGCCGGCGTGGTGATGGGGCGCAACCGGCGGGGACGGGGCGCGGCCGACGGGGTTGGGCGCGGCCAGCGTGGCCGGCACGACCGGCTGGGGGAAGGGTGGCAGCCGCCGGACTGGAGGAAGGAGCTCTTTATCCCAGTTTTACAGTTTGTTTTACAGTTTCTGTTCGGCCGTAGCTAAAATGGACCCTTAAAATGCCTTTTTCGACCTGTATCTCAGTTTTACAGTTTGCGATTTTAAAGGGTCTGCTAAAGATGCTCTTAGAGAACCTCTAAAACGTGGTACCGTAAATTTTGTTTACAGGATGCTGTAAGACGATTAGCAGATCCTTCATCCGAGACTACATGATTCAAACAGTAGTACATAAACATAGTTCACGCCACCATAATTCGCTTTAAGTTCATCACACAAACTTAAACATGCAAGATTAAAACCGCCTCCTTCTTGACAAGAAGATAGTACTCGGCCGCGGAGCTGGAGAGAACGAAGGTGAGGTCGTAGTCCTCCTTGGCCGTCTTGAGCCGCGCGATGGCGCCTTCTTCGCCACCTTCTTCGCCTCGGCAAACTCATGCTCCCCCTTGCAGAGGCATTTGTGTGACGCCCCCATTTTGATCGTACGCTAATCATACACGCAAATGCGTACGACCAAGATTATGCACTCACTGGAAGATATCACAACACAACTCTAGACACAAATTAAAGTCATACAAGCTTCATATTACATGCCAGGGGCCTCGAGGGCTCGAATACATAAGCTCAAATTCAAACGAGTCAGCGGAAGCAAATATTATCTGAGTACAGACATAACTTAAACAAGTTTTGCCTTAAGAAGGCTAGCACAAACATAAGCAGCGGATCGAAAGAGGCAAGGCCTCCTGCCTGGGAGCCAACCTAACTACTCCTGAGCGTCGGCACTCTCCACGTAGTAGTAGGCTCCAGCGGTGGTGTAGTAGTCGTCTGCGGTGTACTCCATCTCCTGGGCTCCGTCATCTGAACGCGGTAATCGTATCGAGGGGGAAAGAGGAGGTAAAGTAGCGGTGTGTACTCATCCAAAATACTCGCAAGACTTACATCAGAACTATACTAGAATATGCATCAGTATCAAAGGAATGGGGTTATATCTCTAGACTGACTGCAGAAAGCAAGAATAGGGAGAAGGCCTAGTCCTATCGAAGACTAGCATCTTCAACATCTTGCAGCATTAGAAGAGTGTAGATTGGTAACTCATATGTAACAATATCATTGTAGCAATTTTATTAAGTAACCACGCCCAGATATTCTTCATCGACTCCATGCGAGAAAGCAATCTCGGAGCCAACATTCATTTCAATTTTAAGTCACAATTCTAGTTGTAGTAGATCGAGATACAACTTCAAGTCGTCCTGTTACCGTGGACACGGCTATTCGAATAGTTAAATTCATCCCTACAGGGGTGCACCACATTTTCCAACATGCTTGATAACCTCTGGCTGGACACACTTTCCTGGGTCATTCCCGGCCTCGGGACATCAACACGTCGTCGCCCTACCTAGGCTCAACAGAGAGGACGGCCCCGCCGGTCTAAATCCTAAGCGCGTAGGGGTCATGGGCCCACTCGCCCTTTGCACTCCTGCACGATGCGTGGGCGGCCGAGATCAGTCCTAGCATCTCTAATACAAGATCAATGCCGTCGCGGACCACTCGGGCGCGCGCCGCTCCATTGCTGACGTCCGAAGAGCTTCGGCTGATACAACGACGCCGAGTACCCATAACTTCTCCCACGTGAAGGTTAGTGCGAAAAAGGTCAAACGACCAACTCAGATCAAATACCCAACCCATTAGCATTTTGTTAAATGCGGTGACGAGCGCGATACACGATATGTGGTCCCGTCGCCCCGTCTCGAGGTCTGGTGGCAAGGGCCAAGAATGCCCGGCCATGCCCCGTCGTCATTACACCAACACCATCCAGGTCATCCAGACCTCAACATGTAACAATAGTAAAGTTAAAGTAACCATGTGTCCAAACATCAAGGGAAAACCCGAGGAACCAACCTCGGAGGATCCCACCCGATGTAACCGTCAAGGTGACCAGAGAGGATTCACCCTCGATGGTCTATGCTTGAGGGGTTGCACGACAGAGTCGTCGTAGGGAGTTGTGAAGGAGGAATCACCCTCGATAACCATGACCGACTAGCTACATTACAGAGTTAGCATCATGAGTACTTTACGAGGTGTCACCCTCGGTACTCGATAGTCGCTCTGCAGAGTCGTACAACTAAGGGGGGGAGTGCGGTGAATGTGACGGGTCATGGCTTGTCGATCAGTTGATCGAGTCTTCAAGTCGTCGATGATGAAGCAGGGGCAACTGGGACTAAGGGGTCACAGGGAAACATTAATCAACCTATGCTAAGCAGTTGATATAACAACAGGTATAGTAGCAGTTTAACAAAAACAGGCTATGCATCAGAATAGGAGCTATCTACAACAGTAGCAAAATCTAATGCAAGCATGAGAGAGAAAGAATGGGCGATATCGGTATGATCAAGGGGGGGTTGCTTGCCTTGCTGCTCCACTGCAAAAGGCTGACCGTTAGTGGCGTAGTCATACCCGGCAGCAGCGTCAGTCTCGGGGTCTACCGGAGAGAAGAGGGGGAAGAAACAATAAATACAAAGCAAACAAATGCACCACGATGCATGGCATGGCAATTGCAGTGCTAGGCATGAGCTAACGCAGTACTACACGTTACAGACGGAGCGGGAAAATATCTGACGATATTTCCCGGGTCTCGGGCTACTACCGGATAGATGATCCTAACGCCAAATTGTTGGAAATATGCCCTAGAGGCAATAATAAATTAGTTATTATTATATTTCCTTGTTCATGATAATCGTTTATTATCCATGCTATAATTGTATTGATTGGAAACTCAAATACATGTGTGGGTACATAGACAACACTGTGTCCCTAGTAAGCCTCTAGTTAACTAGCTCGTTGATCAAAGATGGTTAAGGTTTCCTAGCCATAGACATGAGATGTCATTTGATAACGGGATCACATTATTAGGAGAATGATGTGATGGACAAGACCCAAACTATAAACGTAGCATATGATCGTGTCAGTTTATTGCTATTGTTTTCTGCATGTCAAGTATCTGTTCCTATGACCATGAGATCATGCAACTCCCTGACATCAGAGGAATACCTTGTGTGTATCAAACGTCGCAACGTAACTGGGTGACTATAAAGGTGCTCTATAGGTATCTCCGAGGATGTCTGTTGGGTTGGCATGGATCAAGACTGGGATTTGTTACTCCGTGTGACGGAGAGGTATCTCAGGGCCCACTCGGTAATACAACATCACAATGAGCCTTGCAAGCAATGTGACTAAAGTGTTAGCCACGAGATCTTGTATTACGGAACGAGTAAAGAGACTTGCCGGTAACGAGATTGAACTAGGTATAGAGATACCGACGATCGAATCTCGGGCAAGTAACATACCGAAGAACAAAGGGAACAGTATACGGGATTAACAGAATCCTTGACATAGAGGTTCGACCGATAAAGATCTTCGTAGAATATGTAGGAGCCAATATGGGCATCCAGGTCCCGCTATTGGTTATTGATCGTAGAGGTGTCTCGGTCATGTCTACATAGTTCTCGAACCCGCAGGGTCTACACACTTAACGTTTGGTGACGATTAGTATAGTTGAGTTATTTTGTTGGTGACCGAAGGTTGTTCGGAGTCCCAGATAAGATCCCGGACATGACGAGGATCTCCGGAAGAGTCCGGAGGTAAAGATTGATATATGTGATAATAGTGTTTTGATCTCCGGAAGGGTTCCGGAATTCACCGGAAGGGGTTCTGGATGTTTACCGAAGTGTTCGGGTGCAGCAACACTTTATATGAGCCAAAGGGGTAAAGCCCACGAGGTATTGGGAAGTGCAAAAGGAAGTTTTGCTGCTGCCTTAAGCGGTACTACCGCTGGTAAGGCAGTACTACCGCGTAAGCGGTACTACCGCTTGTGTGAAGCGGTACTACCGCATAAGCGGTACTACCGCTTGTGTGAAGCGGTACTACCGCTTGTGCGCGGTACTGCAGGGATCCGAGTTGGACTCTTTCCCTGCGGGCCAAACCGACCTTGTGCGGGCAAAACCGACCTGGAGGAGGCTTTTACTCCAAGTTTAGACCCCAAGGCTCAACATATAAATAGAGGGGCAGGGCTAGCACACGATATACATCAAGATTTCCCAAGCCGTGTGTCGGCAACCCTAACCCTCTAGTTCTCCCGCCATAATCTCCGTAGTGCTTGGCGAAGCCCTGCAGAGATTGTTCCTCACCATCATCACCACGCCGTCGTGCTGCCGGAACTCATCTACTACTTCACCATCGCTCGCTGGATCGAGGAGGTGAAGGCGTCATCAAGCCGTACGTGTGTTGAACGTGGAGGTGCCGTCCGTTCGGCACTAGTTCGTGATCGGATCGAGGGACGACTTGCGATTTGTATCGCGGAGACGTTTGACTACATCAACCGCGTTTCTTAACGCTTCCGCTTAGCGATCTACAAGGGTATGTAGATTCACTCTCCCTCTCGTAGATGCTCATCACCATGGATAGATCTTGTGTGTGCGTAGGAAAATTTTTGTTTCCCATGCAACGTTCTCCAACACAAATGTCCTTGTTCATCATGCTAGGAGCATGTGACAGATGAACAGACAGCGTATTCGGATTCGTAGGATTTTTCTGAGCAACTTTCATGTATATAACATTTTCATCCGAGCTACGGATTATTTTATATGATTTTATAAAGATTTAATCATTTTCTGAAATTGTTATTAATTCGAATTAAAACAGAAAATACTAAATGCACCCAGCTGTAGCTAGCCTATGTGTATGACCAGTGGGGCCAGGGAGGGCTGAGTCAACAATTGACCAGTCAAGGTTGACTGGTCAACCAGGTTAGTGGGGACCCACATGTAAGTGTCCCATGTACTAATAAAAAAAGATAAACTAGTTTAAAAGGGGAGGGCCACATGTCATTTTCTATTAGGCTAAATTGACACTAAAGTAATCCTAACTAATAACTAAACATAACATGGAATGGCTTGTTTTAATTTGGGGATTAGCCCCTAACCTAACCAGAGGCCGTCCACACATGTTGTACACACACCCCACACACACACAACACACTCACTCACGCTCACACACACGGCCATGGCCTTGTCCATGGCCGCAGCAACAGCAGCAGCACCATCGGCCACAGCGGCTAGTTAGGCAGCAGCAAGCAAAGCAACGTAGAGCAGCAGTAGGTAGCACCAGCAAACAACAACAGCAGGCAGCACTTTGCAGGTGTTCACTAGCGAAGGAACTATGGCATGCCATGGCTCTGGACTGGAACATTCCGAGAGTTGAAGCGATATGCAACACTGGACCAGAGTGGCTTTTTTCGCTCCTGGAGCCATTGGATGAGACGACGCGAATGATAGTACTCATGGTCATGTGGCGAATATGGCATGTGCGAAATGAAATTACACATGAGAAGAAGCCACCCCCTACTGAAGCTTCACGTCGGTTCCTGCATGGGTATATCAATTCTTTAATATGTCTCAATCAATACCCCAATGGTGATATGATGAAAGGAAAGATGGTAGTACATGCATCCCTGTCAGCATCTTCTATGCAGGCCGTGTCCAAGCAAGAGCTACGTTGGATCCCACCGGTGCCGGGCCAGGCAAAACTCAATGTAGATGGGAGCTTCGTTGCCTCTACAGGTTCGGCGGGGGGAGGCATGGTCCTTCGAGATGAACGGGGAGAGATCATATACACTGCGTGTCGAGAAATTCGCGCATGCAATAATGCACTTGCGGCGGAGCTAGCGGCATGTAGGGAGGGACTGGAGCTGGCCGTCTACAGGACGGAGATGGACATTACGGTCGAGATGGATTGTGCCGAGGCGGTGGCCATGATCAAAGCACAATCAGAGGATAGATCGGCTCACCGTATTCTCATTGAGGAGATTCGGAGACTGGCCGCTACTGAGACGAGGGAGATTTCTTTTACTCTTTGTAGTCGTTCGCAGAATATGATTAACTAAACTCATTATCTAGAACAATAGTCTAAGTTGTCTTTGCTATATTTATGTTGTAGATCATGGCTCGCGCAGTAGCACCCCTGAATTTTAATGCGTTCCTAGAGAAAGCTAAGTTGAAAGATGATGGAAGTAACTTTGTGGACTGGGCCCGTAATCTAAGGATTATCCTTACGGCTTCCCAGAAGGCTTATGTCCTTGATGCACCGCTTGGTGATCCACCCGCTCTAGTTGAGTCTCTACACGTTGTGAACGCCTGGCAGGCTCGTTCTGAAGATTACTCAATAGTTCAATGTGTAATATTGTATGGCTTAGAACCGGGACTTCAAAGACGTTTTGAACGTCATGGAGCATATGAGATGTTCCAGGAGTTGAAGTTTATCTTTCAGAAGAATGCCCGGATCGAGAGATATGAGATCTTCGATAAGTTCTATGCTTGCAAGATGGAAGAGAACGGGTCTATCAGTGATCACGTGCTCAGAATGTCTGGGTACTCCACCCGTCTGGCTGAATTGGGGATGCCCCTTCCGCCAGAGGCTATCACTGACAGAGTTCTTCAATCATTGCCACCTAGCTACAAGAGCTTCGTGTTGAACTATAACATGCACGGGATGAACAAGTCAGTCGCCGAGCTGTTTGCGATGCTGAAAGCCGCTGAGTCTGAAATTCAGAAGGAGCATCAAGTGTTGATGGTCAATAAAACCACTAGTTTCAAGAAAAATGGCAAGGGTAAGAAGGGTAACTCCAAGAAGAGTGGGAAAGCAGTTGCTCCTCTCGTGAAGAAACCCAAGGCTGGACCCAAACCAGAAACTGTGTGTTTTCATTGCAAGGGAACTGGACACTGGAAGCGGAACTGCCCCAAGTATTTGGCTGACAAGAAGGCGGCCAACAACAAACAAGGTATATATGATATACATGTTATTGATGTGTACCTTACCAACTCTCGTTGTAGTGCCTGGGTATTTGATACCGGTGCGGTTGCTCATATTTGCAACTCAAAACAGGAACTGCGGAATAGACGGAGGCTGGCAAAGGACGAAGTGACGATGCGCGTGGGAAATGGTTCCAAGGTTGATGTGATCGCCGTCGGCACGCTCGCTCTTCGATTACCATCGGGATTAGTGATGAACCTGAATAAATGTTATTTGGTGCATGCGTTAAGCATGAACATTATATCTGGATCTTGTTTATTGCGAGACGGTTACTCATTTAAATCAGAGAATAATGGTTGTTCTATTTATATGAGTAATATCTTTTATGGTCATGCACCCAATGTGAGGGGTTTATTCTTATTGAATCTCGATAGTAATGATACACATGTTCATAACATTGATGCCAAAAGATGTAGAATTGATAATGATAATACCACTTTCTTGTGGCACTGCCGTTTAGGTCATATTGGCGTAAAACGCATGAGGAAGCTCCATGCTGATGGACTTTTGGAGTCACTTGATTTTGAATCACTTGACACATGTGAGCCATGCCTCATGGGCAAGATGACTAAGACGCCGTTCTCTGGTACAATGGAACGGGCAAGTAACTTATTGGAAATCATACATACTGATGTGTGCGGTCCGATGAGTATTGAGGCGCGCGGTGGTTATCGTTACTTTCTCACCTTCACTGATGACTTAAGTAGATATGGGTATATTTACTTAATGAAACACAAGTCTGAAACATTTGAAAAGTTCAAACAATTTCAGAGTGAAGTTGAGAATCATCGTAACAAGAAGATTAAATTCCTACGATCTGATCGAGGAGAATATCTGAGTTATGAGTTTGGCAGTCACTTAAGACAATGTGGAATTGTTTCACAACTGACACCGCCTGGAACACCACAGCGTAATGGTGTGTCCGAACGTCGTAATCGAACCTTATTGGATATGGTGCGATCTATGATGTCTCTTGCTGATTTGCCACTATCGTTTTGGGGTTATGCATTAGAGACAGCTGCATTCACTTTAAATAGGGCACCATCGAAATCCGTTGAGACGACGCCATATGAACTTTGGTTTAGCAAGAAGCCAAAGCTGTCGTTTCTTAAAGTTTGGGGATGTGATGCTTATGTCAAAAAGCTTCAGCCTGAAAAGCTGGAACCCAAAGCAGAGAAATGCGTCTTCATAGGATACCCAAAAGAGACAGTTGGGTATACCTTCTACCTCAGATCCGAAGGCAAAGTGTTTGTCGCTAAAAATGGAACATTTCTTGAGAAAGAGTTTCTCTCGAAAGAATTGAGTGGGAGGAAGATAGAACTTGATGAGGTTGTTGAACCTTTACTTCAACCTGAAAGTAGCGCAGCGCAGAAAGATGTTTCTGTAGAGCCTACATCAGCTGAAGAGGAAGTTAATGATGATGATCATGAAGCTTTGGATCAAGTTGCTATCGAACCTCGTAGGTCGACAAGGACGCATACTGCTCCTGAGTGGTACGGCAACCCTGTCTTAGAGGTCATGTTGTTGGACAACGATGAACCTACGAGCTATGGAGAAGCGATGATGGGCCCAGATTCCGAGAAATGGTTAGAGGCCATGAAATCCGAGATGGGATCCATGTATGAAAACAAAGTATGGACTTTGGAAGTATTACCTGAAGGGCGTAAGGCCATTCAGAACAAATGGATCTTTAAGAGGAAGACGGACGCAGACGGTAATGTCACCGTCTATAAAGCTCGACTTGTGGCAAAGGGTTTTTTCACAAGTTCAAGGAGTTGACTACGATGAGACCTTCTCACCCGTAGCGATGCTTAAGTCCGTCAGAATCATGTTAGCAATAGCTGCCTTTTTCAATTATGAAATTTGGCAGATGGATGTCAAAACAGCGTTCCTTAACGGTTTCCTTAAGGAAGAGTTGTATATGATGCAACCAGAAGGTTTTGTCGATCCAGAGAATGCTGACAAAGTTTGCAAACTCCAGCGATCCATTTATGGACTGGTGCAAGCATCTCGGAGTTGGAATCTTCGCTTTGATGAGGTGATCAAAGCGTTCGAGTTTATACAAGTTTACGGAGAAGCTTGTATTTACAAGAAAGTGAGTGGGAGCTCTATAGCGTTTCTAATATTATATGTGGATGACATATTGCTGGTTGAAAACAATATAGAAATGTTGGAAGGCGTGAAGGAATATTTGAACAAGAGTTTTTCAATGAAGGACCTAGGAGAAGCTGCTTTCATATTAGGCATCAAGATCTATAGAGATAGATCGAGACACTTAATAGGACTTTCACAAAGCACATACCTTGACAAAGTTTTGAAGAAGTTCAAAATGGATCAGTCCAAGAAGGGGTTCTTGCCTGTATTGCAAGGTGTGAAGTTGAGTAAGACTCAATGCCCAGTGACTGCAGAAGATAGAGAAAAGATGAGTGTCATCCCCTATGCTTCAGCCATAGGCTCTATCATGTATGCAATGCTGTGCACAAGACCCGATGTCAGCCTTGCCATAGGTATGGTCGGAAGGTTTCAAAGTGATCCAGGAATGGAACACTGGACGGCGGTCAAGAATATCCTGAAGTACCTGAAAAGGACTAAGGACATGTTTCTCGTTTATGGAGGTGATCAAGAGCTCGTCGTAATGGGTTACGTCAATGCAAGCTTTGACACTGATCCGGATGACTCTAAGTCACAAACCGGATACGTATTTATTCTTAATGGGGGTGCGGTTAGCTGGTGCAGTTCCAAGCAAAGCGTGGTAGCTGATTCTACATGCGAAGCGGAGTACATCGCTGCCTCGGAGGCGGCGAAGGAAGGTGTCTGGATGAAGGAGTTCATGACAGATCTTGGAGTAGTGCCTAGTGCGCTTAACCCAATGACTCTGTTTTGTGATAATGCTGGTGCCATTGCTCTAGCCAAAGAACCAAGATTTCACAAGAGGACCAGACACATAAAGCGACGTTTCAATTCCATCCGCGATTACATCAAGGAGGACGACATAAATATTTGCAAACTACACACGGATCTAAATGTTGCAGATCCGATGACTAAACCTCTTCCAAGGGCTAAACATGAACAACACCAGAACTGCATGGGTGTTCGATTCATTACAATGTAAATCACATAGTGATGTGAACTAGATTATTGACTCTAGTGCAAATGGGAGACTGTTGGAAATATGCCCTAGAGGCAATAATAAATTAGTTATTATTATATTTCCTTGTTCATGATAATCGTTTATTATCCATGCTATAATTGTATTGATTGGAAACTCAAATACATGTGTGGGTACATAGACAACACTGTGTCCCTAGTAAGCCTCTAGTTAACTAGCTCGTTGATCAAAGATGGTTAAGGTTTCCTAGCCATAGACATGAGATGTCATTTGATAACGGGATCACATCATTAGGAGAATGATGTGATGGACAAGACCCAAACTATAAACGTAGCATATGATCGTGTCAGTTTATTGCTATTGTTTTCTGCATGTCAAGTATCTGTTCCTATGACCATGAGATCATGCAACTCCCTGACATCGGAGGAATACCTTGTGTGTATCAAACGTCGCAACGTAACTGGGTGACTATAAAGGTGCTCTACAGGTATCTCCGAGGATGTCTGTTGGGTTGGCATGGATCAAGACTGGGATTTGTTACTCCGTGTGACGGAGAGGTATCTCAGGGCCCACTCGGTAATACAACATCACAATGAGCCTTGCAAGCAATGTGACTAAAGTGTTAGCCACGAGATCTTGTATTATGGAACGAGTAAAGAGACTTGCCGGTAACGAGATTGAACTAGGTATAGAGATACCGACGATCGAATCTCGGGCAAGTAACATACCGAAAAACAAAGGGAACAGTATACGGGATTAACAGAATCCTTGACATAGAGGTTCGACCGATAAAGATCTTCGTAGAATATGTAGGAGCCAATATGGGCATCCAGGTCCCGCTATTGGTTATTGATCGTAGAGGTGTCTCGGTCATGTCTACATAGTTCTCGAACCCGCAGGGTCTACACACGTAACGTTTGGTGATGATTAGTATAGTTGAGTTATTTTGTTGGTGACCGAAGGTTGTTCGGAGTCCCGGATAAGATCCCGGACATGAGGAGGATCTCCGGAAGAGTCCGGAGGTAAAGATTGATATATGTGATAATAGTGTTTTGATCTCCGGAAGGGTTCCGGAATTCACCGGAAGGGGTTCCGGATGTTTACCGAAGTGTTCGGGTGCAGCAACACTTTATATGAGCCAAAGGGGTAAAGCCCACGAGGTATTGGGAAGTGCAAAAGGAAGTTTTGCTGCTGCCTTAAGCGGTACTACCGCTGGTAAGGCAGTACTACCGCGTAAGCGGTACTACCGCTTGTGTGAAGCGGTACTACCGCATAAGCGGTACTACCGCTTGTGTGAAGCGGTACTACCGCTTGTGCGCGGTACTGCAGGGATCCGAGTTGGACTCTTTCCCTGCGGGCCAAACCGACCTTGTGCGGGCAAAACCGACCTGGAGGAGGCTTTTACTCCAAGTTTAGACCCCAAGGCTCAACATATAAATAGAGGGGCAGGGCTAGCACACGATATACATCAAGATTTCCCAAGCTGTGTGTCGGCAACCCTAACCCTCTAGTTCTCCCGTCATAATCTCCGTAGTGCTTGGCGAAGACCTGCAGAGATTGTTCCTCACCATCATCACCACGCCGTCGTGCTGCCGGAACTCATCTACTACTTCACCATCGCTCGCTGGATCGAGGAGGTGAAGGCGTCATCAAGCCGTACGTGTGTTGAACGTGGAGGTGCCGTCCGTTCGGCACTAGTTCGTGATCGGATCGAGGGACGACTTGCGATTTGGATCGCGGAGACGTTCGACTACATCAACCGCGTTTCTTAACGCTTCCGCTTAGCGATCTACAAGGGTATGTAGATTCACTCTCCCTCTCGTAGATGCTCATCACCATGGATAGATCTTGTGTGTGCGTAGGAAAATTTTTGTTTCCCATGCAACGTTCTCCAACACAAATGTCCTTGTTCATCATGCTAGGAGCATGTGACAGATGAACAGACAGCGTATTCGGATTCGTAGGATTTTTCTGAGCAACTTTCATGTATATAACATTTTCATCCGAGCTACGGATTATTTTATATGATTTTATAAAGATTTAATCATTTTCTGAAATTGTTATTAATTCGAATTAAAACAGAAAATACTAAATGCACCCAGCTGTAGCTAGCCTATGTGTATGACCAGTGGGGCCAGGGAGGGCTGAGTCAACAATTGACCAGTCAAGGTTGACTGGTCAACCAGGTTAGTGGGGACCCACATGTAAGTGTCCCATGTACTAATAAAAAAAGATAAACTAGTTTGAAAGGGGAGGGCCACATGTCATTTTCTATTAGGCTAAATTGACACTAAAGTAATCCTAACTAATAACTAAACATAACATGGAATGGCTTGTTTTAATTTGGGGATTAGCCCCTAACCTAACCAGAGGCCGTCCACACACGTTGTACACACACCCCACACACACACAAGCGTTGCACACACAACACACTCACTCACGCTCACACACACGGCCATGGCCTTGTCCATGGCCGCAGCAACAGCAGCAGCACCATTGGCCGCAGCGGCTAGTTAGGCAGCAGCAAGCAAAGCAACGTAGAGCAGCAGTAGGTAGCACCAGCAAACAACAACAGCAGGCAGCACTTTGCAGGTGTTCACTAGCGAAGGAACTATGGCATGCCATGGCTCTGGACTGGAACATTCCGAGAGTTGAAGCGATATGCAACACTGGACCAGAGTGGCTTTTTTCGCTCCTGGAGCCATTGGATGAGACGACGCGAATGATAGTACTCATGGTCATGTGGCGAATATGGCATGTGCGAAATGAAATTACACATGAGAAGAAGCCACCCCCTACTGAAGCTTCATGTCGGTTCCTGCATGGGTATATCAATTCTTTAATATGTCTCAATCAATACCCCAATGGTGATATGATGAAAGGAAAGATGGTAGTACATGCATCCCTGTCAGCATCTTCTATGCAGGCCGTGTCCAAGCAAGAGCTACGTTGGATCCCACCGGTGCCGGGCCAGGCAAAACTCAATGTAGATGGGAGCTTCGTTGCCTCTACAGGTTCGGCGGGGGGAGGCATGGTCCTTCGAGATGAACGGGGAGAGATCATATACACTGCGTGTCGAGAAATTCGCGCATGCAATAATGCACTTGCGGCGGAGCTAGCGGCATGTAGGGAGGGACTGGAGCTGGCCGTCTACAGGACGGAGATGGACATTACGGTCGAGATGGATTGTGCCGAGGCGGTGGCCATGATCAAAGCACAATCAGAGGATAGATCGGCTCACCGTATTCTCATTGAGGAGATTCGGAGACTGGCCGCTACTGAGACGAGGGAGATTTCTTTTACTCTTTGTAGTCGTTCGCAGAATAAGGTTAGCCATGAACTTGCCGCCTATGGCCGTAGAACCCCCCGCACCGCTATCTGGTTGCATTCGGGTTTAGACTTCGTTGTAAACCTGGCAATGGCTGAGAAGCCACAATGAGTAATGAAATCTCCTTTTCACCCGCAAAAAAAAAAACAGCAGGCAGCGAGCGGCACAGCAGCCAGCGGCAATAGCAGGAGGCAGTAGCAGCGGCAACAAGGAGCAGCAGCAACGCAGGCCAGCAGCGGCAACAGAAGTGCACAGGGGCAGCAGCAGCCAGCGACGCAGGGGAGCATTGGCAACAGCGGGGCGCACAGCAGCGGCACGGGCAGAGGCGAGGCCATGAGCGCGCCCGCGCGTACGTTCGGACGAGCTCGGGGACGGCAGTGTTGAAAGTCTACTGCACGCACACCAGCAGAGGGGCAACGGCCTTGACCTATTCTCTCCTTCAGTTCAGCAGGCTCGTGCACTTCGTGCGCACGTCCCACCTCGCATGCTCGGCATGCTCGGCATTCGGCAACAGCCGTTGTACACGTTCTCTCCCTCACCCCCTTGTAACTCTGCATGTATAAATAACCCTGCTAGATGTGAATACAACTGCGCTGAGCTCAGTCAAACAACTTGGTACCTGAGCAGTTTCGATCGCACCACACGCTTCCGCCATGAATCGCCTGCTCCGCCGCTCCCGCTCCGCCGACCTCGACGCGGCGGCGAACCTCCCTCCCTTGGCTCCTCTTGCTGCCTTCCCACCCGCCCCTGCAGCACCGGGCGCGGCCCCTCGTCCTCGCGCCCCTGCGCCTGCCCCGGTCCACCTTGGCTGCGGCGCACTCGCCGCACCTGCGGCCATTGGCGCCGCCCCTCCCGCGGCTCCCCTTCATCGCGGCGTCGGTCGCGAGCTCATCCCCTGCCTCGACATCCCCGATGCGCCGGTGCCGGCGCCGGCTGACGGCCTTCCGGCCACCATCAGCCACCTCCTGCGTTTCAAGTTGGACCTCGCCGTCAGTAACTACTCCAAATGGCGTCATTTGTTCTATTGTATTCTGTGCAAATACAACGTACATCATCACGTGGATGAGGACCGGGAGCCTCTTCACTAGGACGCGGCTTGGCGCAATGATGATATAACCATCATATTGGGGATCTATTCCACCATATCCGATGAGTTGTACGACGTCGTGGTGTCGCCTGCGAGCACGGTGCATCAGGTGTGGCACACCCTCCGGCTATTCTTCCTCGACAATCAGGCCGGGCGCGCCATCCACCTCTCGGCCGAATTTCGCAGCACGGTCCAGGGGGGCCTGACGGTCGCTGAGTACGCCCGCCGTCTCCAGTCTCTGGCGGCCGCGCTCGACGACGTGGAGGAGCCCATCACCGACCGTACCCTCACGCTCCAGTTCATCCACGGCCTCAGCCACCGCTTTCACGTGCTCGCGACGGTGCTGCCATTGCAGGTGCCGATCCCCAACTTCGTCCAGGCCCGGCCACGTCTCCTTCTCGAGGAGATCACCCAGAACGAGCGTGCCCGCGCTGACGGGCGCTCGGCCGGCGCCACTGCGCTCCCCATCGGCAACACCTCCGGCGCCTCCTCCGGGGGCACTCGCGGCGACCGCGCCGTCTCCGGCAACCAGGCTGACAAAGGGAAGGCTCCCGCCGAGCCCTCCTCTGGTGGCGACCGTGGCCGTGGCCACTGGCGCGGGCGTGGTCGTGGCCGCGGTCACCCAGGCGCCGGCAGCAGCTCCTCGACTCCAGCAGGGCGCGGCTCTCCTCCACAGCCGTTGGGCGCCCACCCGTGGATGGGGTACTTCGCCCCGTACGGGATCCCTTTCCCACCTCCACAGCAGCCGCGCGCTCCCTGGACCGCGCCCAACTCCGCCGGCGTCCTAGGACCACGTCCGGGCCAGCAGCATCAGGTCTACAACGCCGGGGCGTCGAGCTCCTCCAACCCCGCCCCATGGGACAGCTACACCGCCCTCCATGCCGCCCTCAACAACATCGCGCAACAGCAGCAACACGGCTCCGGCGAGTAGTGGTTCCTCGACACTGGAGCCACTTCCCACGTCACCGGTGAGACGGGTAATCTCTCCCAACCGTCTTCTGCACTTTCGCGTTCTTCCAATAGCATTGTGGTCGGTGATGGTTCACGGATTCCTGTAGTTGCCGCCGGTTCCACCCGCCTAGGCCCTTTCTCCCTCAACGACATTCTTGTCTCCCCCACGATTATTAAGAACCCCTCATCTCTGTTCGCCGTTTTACTCGCGACAATTCTTGCACAATTGAATTTAATCCTTTCGGTTTTGTTGTGAAGGACCTCAAAACCCGGCGCATCCTAATGACGTCCAGTAGCCATGGAGATTTATACCCCTTCTTCAGCTCCAAAGCAGTGCAGCAGATCCTTTCCGTCGACGGCAACTTATGGCACCAACGCCTTGGGCATCTCAGCAGTAGTTCTCTTTCAGTTTTAGCTAAAACTTTTCTTCAATCACCATGTAATCAAGACAGTTTGTCTTCCCATATTTGTGAATTCTGCCAGTTAGGCAAGCAATCAAGATTACCATTTTCTTCCTCTCGCTCATGTACTGCTGCTCCCTTTGATTTAGTGCACTGCGATCTCTGGACCTCCCCGGTAGCTAGTGTCTTCGGTTACCAATTTTACCTTGTCATACTTGACGATTTTTCGCATTTTTCGTGGACCTTCCCGTTATGTGCCAAGTCTGATACGTCCATCACGTTGCTCCGCTTTTTCGTATACGTCGTCACCCAGTTCCATGCATCCATCAAATGCGTCCAGTGCGACAACGATGGAGAGTTCCTCACCACCGGACTGCGTGACTTCCTCTCCACCCGTGGTTCGTCTCTCGTCTTCGTACACTTTGCCGCAGAAAGGAAAGGCTGAACGGATGATTCGCACGACCAATGACGTGCTACGTACCCTTCTTCTCCACGCCCACCTTCCCCCAAATTTTTGGGTCGAGGCTCTTCATACGGCTACACACCTTCTCAACCGACGGCCTTCATCGGCCATCCGCAACACCACACCATTTTTCAAACTCTATGGCCAGCATCCCACATACGATCACCTCAAAGTCTTTGGATGCCTTTGTTTTCCCAACGTTTACCCCACCACCGAACACAAACTCTCGCCTCGTTCCGTTCGTTGCGTTTTCATTGGGTATCCGCTGGAGCACAAGGGATATCGTTGTCTCGATTTAAACACCCGCAAGGTCATTATCTCACGTCACGTTGCCTTCGACAAAAGCGTTTTCCCTTTTGTCGCTCCAACACCAGCTTCTCCGCCAGCACAGATGGCCACAGAGGATCCCACTGTTAGATGTGTGTTTGGTGTGTTCTCTGCGGTACTACCGCCCGAGTGCGGTACTACCGCTCTGAGTGCGGTACTACCGCTTGTAATACCTCACATGTATATGTATTGGCCTTTGGCCCACTGTGAATGTCAGTTGCTCATTCCTCCAACATGGTATCAGATGCCAGGTTCCTCCTCCCGCACCACCTCCACCGTCGCTGCCGCTAGAGCAACTCCGGCCGACGTCTCTGCCCCGCGCCAGCCCGGTCGCCGGCCTCCTCTGCCCCGCGCCGCTGCCTCGCGCATGCCCGGCCTCCTCTGCCCCGCGCCGCTGCCTCGCGCCTGCCCTCCTCTGCACCGCGCCGGTCGCCGGCCGGCTCTGCCTCGCGCCAGCTCTGTCTCGCGCCAGCCCGGTCTCAGCCCGGTCCGCCAGGCCGCCTCCGCGCCGTCTCGCGCCCGGCCTCCTCCTCCGGCCGGCTCCTGCCTGTGCTCCTCCTCGCTCGGCAGCGATTTGGTCGATCCCGATCCCGATCCAGTGGCTCTGCGCGGTACTACCGCCCGTTACTGCCGCTCTACTTCCGCTTGAAGGCCAGGCATACCAGAGGCATACCAGAAGACTAAAATAAGTGGAAGTGCCCACGGCACTGGACCGCGGAAGTACCGCACAAGCGGTACTACCGCTTAGCATAGCGGTACTACCGCCCGAAGCGGTACTACCGCTGAGAAGTGTGGTACTACCGCGCACTCAGGCGTCATGTCTTCGTCGGGCTATGTGGTTGTTCCTCGGTGCTCGGTGATCTTCGATGGCACCAACTATGCTGAGTTTGTGGGTTTCATGCGCATCCACATGCGCGGTCTTCTCCTGTGGGGCGTTCTCTCTGGCGAGGTTCCCTGTCCGCCCTGCCCTGTTGCACCTGTGGCTCCTACCCCGCCGGTGCCGCCTGTTCTTGCTGCTGATGCTTCTCAGACTGATCGGGATACAGCCAAGTCCCTTGACGATGTTGTGGTTGATGCTTATGATCAGCAGGTATCTGCCTACTCAGATGCTCTTTCTGCTTACCGAGATGATCTGTCTGCTTACACTCAGTGGTGCAACGATGATGCTCGAGCTGCTGCTGTTCTTACTGCGAGTGTCTTACCTCAGTTTGCGTCTGAGTTCATGGGTCTCGGTCCTGTTGCTGCGATGTGGCTCTATCTTTGTCAGCGATATCAGCCATCTGGTGATGCTCTCTACTTATCTGTGGTGCGTCAGGAGCACGCTCTTCATCAGGGTGACTCTTCTGTTGATGAGTTCTACTCACAGAGCTCTGCCATCTGGCGCCAGCTTGACTCTCTCAGGACAGTTGTTTGTGGTACTTGCCGGTGTTGCCAGACGGTGCGGTCTGACTTGGAGTTTCATCGCCTCCATGAGTTCTTATCTCGCCTTCGTCCAGAGTTTGAGCCTCAGCGTGCTCACCTGCTTGCTCGTGGTCGTGTTCCTATTTCGGAGGTGCTTGCAGAGCTTCGTGCTGAGGAGACACGCCTTCGTTCTGCTGGTCTGCTTGTGGTTCCCACTGTTCTTGCTGCCCGAGCTCCTGTGTCGTCTGCTCGCCTCACCACTCCACCGCTCCTGCCTACACCTCCAGGGGGGGCGGGTCACCCTCCTTCTTCAGGAGAGGGTCGGCCGCGCTCGCACACCTTCTGTGGCTACTGCAACAGGCCAGGTCACCCAGAGTCTGATTGTCACAAGAAGCGGAAAGACCTGAAGCGCTCTTCTTCTAGTGGGACTCGTGCGTCCTCCTCGACTTTGTCGCTCACTGACCAGGATATTGTGCGGCTCAAGCGCATGTTGGCTTCCTCTGGTTCTTCCTCGACGGGTTCTGTTGCCGCTGTGACTGCCACCACCACTCCGCCCCCGCCGGAGCCTACTCAGTCAGGTACATCCTCGTGGGTTTTGGATTCTGGAGCTTCTTTTCATATGTCTTCTGATTCTTCTGCTTTATCTTCTCTTCGACCTCTTGATTTTCCTCTTAATGTTCTCACTGTCGATGGCACACCTCTTCCTGTTGCTAGTCGTGGCATCCTTTCCACTCCGTCTTTTTTGGTTCCTAGTGTTTCTCATGTTCCTCGTCTTACCATGAATCTCTTTTCCGCTGCCCAACTTACTGATTCTGGCTGTCGTGTCATTCTTGATGCCGACTCTTGTTCTATTCAGGATCGTCGCACTCAGGCTCTGGTTGGCGGTGGCCCTCGGCGCCGTGAGTCTGAGGGCCTTTGGGAGGTTGACTGGCTTCGTGTTCCTTCCGCTGCTACCACATACGCCAGTTCACATGCTCTTGCTGTCTCCTCTTCTGCGTCATTCCAGCAGTGGCATCATCGACTTGGTCACATCTGTGGCTCTCGCTTGTCCTCATTAGTACACCAAGGCGTCTTAGGGTCTGTCTCCGGTGATGTTTCGTTGCATTGTGAAGGTTGTAGACTTGGCAAACAGACTCAGTTACCTTATCCTACCAGTGAGTCTGTATCTCAGCGTCCTTTTGACTTAGTTCATTCTGATGTATGGGGTCCTGCTCCTTTTGACTCGAAAGGGGGTCATCGCTACTATGTTCTGTTTATTGATGATTTCCCTCGCTACACTTGGCTTTATTGTATGAAATCTCGCAGCGAGGTTCTCCCCATATACAAACGTTTTGCTGCCATGGTTCGCACTCAATTTTCCACGCCTGTCCGTATCTTCCGTGCTGACTCAGCTGGAGAGTATATCTCTCACATGTTGCGTGGTTTTCTTGCGGAGCAGGGCACTCTTGCCCAATTCTCTTGCCCTGGTGCCCATGCTCAGAATGGAGTTGCTGAACGCAAACATCGCCATTTGCTTGAGACGGCTCGGGCGATGATGATCGCCGCCTCTCTTCCACCCCATTTTTGGGCTGAGGCCGTTTCCGCATCCACCCACCTCATCAACATTCAGCCTTCGGCTGCCTTGAAGGGTGGTATTCCTATGGAGCGTCTCTCTGGTCGCTCTCCTGACTACTCCGCTCTTCGTATGTTTGGATGCGTGTGCTATGTTCTTCTTGCTCCGCGAGAACGAACCAAGTTGACTGCTCAGTCAGTTGAGTGTGTTTTCCTTGGCTGCAGTGATGAGCACAAGGGCTATCGCTGTTGGTCGCCGTCTGCGCATTTCTCGTGATGTGACGTTCGATGAGTCTCGTTCTTACTATCCGCGTCCCTCCTCCTCGAGCTTTTCCGTGGAAGATATTTCCTTCCTTCTCCTTCCTGACACATCTCCCACTGTGCCTCCTGTTCTTCCCTCTCCCCCGGTGCGCCCCCCTACACCACCGGTACCACCATCCCCTCCCTCCTCCTCCTCTCCCTCGTCTCCACCATCCCCTCCCTCCCCACCCTCCTCCCTAGTCTTTCGCCCTCACTCCCCGTTTCCTCTCCACTACACTCGTCGTCCTCGTGTTGTGGATGATCCTACTGATGTGCCCTCTACTTCCAGTGCACCTCCTCTCACGCCTCCGCCGGTCCATAACCTCCGTGTTAGGCCTTGTCCCCCACCTGATCGCTATTCTCCTGACCGGTATGGTCTTTCTGCCATTGCTGAGCCCACCACCTATCGGGCTGCCATGACTCATCCTGAATGGCAGCTTGCGATGGCCGAGGAGCTTGCGGCGCTTGAGCGCAATGGCACGTGGGATCTGGTTTCTCTTCCCTCCGGTGTTCGTCCCATCACCTGCAAGTGGGTCTATAAGATTAAGACTCGCTCCGATGGTTCCCTTGAGCGATACAAAGCTCGTCTTGTGGCTCGTGGTTTTCAGCAGGAGCAGGGACGCGATTATGATGAGACATTCGCTCCTGTGGCCCACATGATCACTGTCCGCACTCTCCTCGCTGTGGCTTATGTTCGTCATTGGTCTGTATCTCAGCTTGATGTCCAGAACGCTTTTCTCAATGGTGAGTTGCGTGAGGAGGTTTATATGCAGCCACCACCGGGGTACTATGCTCCTGATGGTATGGTCTGCCGACTTCGCCGCTCCCTCTATGGTCTTAAACAGGCCCCTCGCGCCTGGTTCTCGCGGTTCGCCTCTGTCGTTACTGCCGCTGGCTTCTTGCCTAGTGATCATGATCCAGCACTGTTTGTCCACACCTCTCCTCGTGGTCGGACTCTTCTCCTTCTATATGTGGATGACATGATCATCACTGGTGACGATTCTGAGTATATTGCCTTTGTTAAGGCCCGCCTCCGGGAACAGTTTCTGATGTCTGATCTTGGTCCTCTTCGCTACTTTCTTGGGATCGAGATTTCTGAGACCTCTGCAGGCTTCTTCATCTCCCAGGAAAAATATATTCAGGATCTTCTTACTCGTGCCGCTCTCGGTGATGAGCGCACTGTTGTGACTCCTATGGAGCTCAACGTTCAGCTTCGTGCTTCTGACGGTGACCCTCTTCCTAATCCCACTCGCTATCGCCACCTCGTTGGGAACCTTGTCTATCTTGCTGTTACGCGTCCTGACATCTCCTATCCTGTCCACATTCTCAGTCAGTTTGTTTCAGCCCCCACCTCTGTCCACTATAGTCACCTCCTTCGTGTTCTACGATATCTTCGTGGCACGATCTCTCATCGCCTTTTCTTTCCCCGCTCCAGCTCTCTCGAGCTCCAGGCCTACTCTGATGCTACGTGGGCTAGTGATCCATCTGATCGACGCTCGCTGTCTGCTTACTGTGTCTTCCTTGGTGGCTCTCTTATTGCCTGGAAGACAAAGAAACAGACTGCGGTTTCTCGCTCGAGTACAGAGGCTGAGTTGCGAGCGATGGCTATGCTGACGGCTGAGGTGATCTGGTTACGATGGTTACTTGAGGATTTTGGTGTGTCTGCTACTACATCGACTCCCTTACTGTCAGACAGTACCGGTGCTATCAGTATTGCGCGTGACCCGGTGAAGCATGAGCTCACCAAGCACATCGGCGTGGATGCCCACTTTGTACGTGCTGCTGTGCAGGATCAGACACTGGCTCTTCACTATGTGCCCTCTGAGTTACAGTTGGCGGACTTATTCACGAAGGCACAGACTCGAGCGCAGCATGGCTTCTTTCTCTCCAAACTCAGTGTTGTTGATCCACCATGAGTTTGAGGGGGGGTGTTAGATGTGTGTTTGGTGTGTTCTCTGCGGTACTACCGCCCGAGTGCGGTACTACTGCTCTGAGTGCGGTACTACCGCTTGTAATACCTCACATGTATATGTATTGGCCTTTGGCCCACTGTGAATGTCAGTTGCTCATTCCTCCAACACCCACTTCTCCCAGAGCGACGTGCCTACCTACCTCGTCCTGGTCCCGCTAGGACTCTTCCTCCAATCCCAGCACCAGAACGCATCGCCCACGACGTCCATCTGCCGCCCGCGGGATCCGCGCCCGCCAGTTCGCGCTCCATCCATGGCTCGCCAGCTCGCGCTATTGCGAAAACTACCCCGCCAACCCCGCCTTCCCCACCCAACGACATCTCCACCAGATCCCAGCCACCACCTGAGGACCCCGTATCTCCTGCCTCGCAGGACGCCTCGTCCAGCTCCCAGCCGCCGCATGCACATCCTCTCCCACCCAGAGCCGTCCCTGTCACCCCGCCTGCAAATCAGCACCAGATGCACACCCGTGCAAAATCCTGTTTTCAGCTTCCCAAAACTCACGTGAACCTGCATGCCTCCACATCCGCTCTCAGCCCCATCCCCTCTTCATACGGAGCAACCCTGAAAGATCCCAACTGGAACCGCACAATGCTAGAGGAATTTAACGTGCTTTTGCAGAATAACACTTGGGATTTGGTTGCTCGTCATGCAGGTTCGAACGTGGTCACCGAAAAGTGTATATACCGTCACAAATTCCATCCGAACGGCTCGCTGGCTCGCTACAAAGCTCGATGGGTGCTTCGCGGATTCACGCAGCAGGCCGGCGTCGACTACGGCGAGACGTTCAGTCACGTGGTCAAGCCCGCGACGATCCGGACCATCCTCAGCATCGCCGCCGGGCATTCTTGGCCAATCCATCAGCTCGATGTCAAGAATGCTTTCTTGCATGGCCACCTCGCCGAGACGGTCTACGCCCAACAGCCCTCCGGCTTCGTCGACAGCACCCACCCCACGAGTGTGTGCCGCTTGAACCGCTCACTGTACGGGCTGAAACAAGCCCCGCGGGTGTGGTTCTCACGGTTCACCACTTACCTGCTCCAGGTCGGCTTTGTGGCGTCTCGCTCCGACTCCTCCCTATTCATCCCCCGTCGTGGCTCGCAGCTCGCTTATCTGTTGTTGTATGTCGATGACATTATCCTCACCGCCAACACCACCTCGCTGCTCCAGTCCATCATCTCCTCGCTCCACCAGGAGTTCTCCATGTCGTATCTTGGCCCATTGCATCATTTCCTTGGCATTAATGTCACCACCACCACCAGCCTCTTTTTGTCACAAGAGTAGTATGCCTTGGAGATACTTGATCGGGCAGGGATGTTGAACTGCAAACCCATACCCACTCCTGTAGACACGCATGCAAAGCTTCCAGCGGATGCCGGTCCTTTATTTCATGATCCTTCTCTATATAGAAGCCTAGCTGGTGCACAGCAGTACATCACTCTCACACGGCCTGACCTCTCGTATGGAGTTCAGCAATGTTGCCTCTTCATGCACGCTCCTCGCGACTCGCACTTTCAGCTGCTCAAACGCATCCTGCGCTACCTTCGCGGCACCACACATCTCGGTCTACAGTTCCACCGGTCTGCCTCCACCGAGCTCGTCGCGTACTCCGACGCCGACTGGGCAGGGTGCCCTGACACGCGCCGCTCCACTTTGGGGTATTGTGTGTTCCTCGGCGGCAACCTTGTGTCGTGGTCCTCGAAGCGGCAACACACCATCTCGCGCTCTAGCGCGGAGGCTGAGTACCGCGCCATCGCGCACGCCGTCGCCGAGGCCATGTGGTTGCGACAACTACTTGGCAAACTCCATCAACCCCCAGGTCATGCCACCATTGTCTATTGCGACAATGTGAGCGCGATGTACATGTCTTTTAACCCTGTCCAGCACCAGCGTACAAAACACGTGGAGATAGACTTACATTTCGTCCGGGAGCATGTGTCGCTCGGTGAGGTGCGCGTCCTTCATGTCCCGACGAGCTCTCAGTTCGCCGACGTCTTCACCAAGGGACTGCCGACGAGCATCTTCCTCGACTTCCGGTCCAACCTCAACGTTCGGGAGCCCCACGTTTTGGCTGCGGGGGGCTGTTGGAAGTCTACTGCATGCACACCAGCAGAGGGGCAACGGCCTTGACCTATTCTCTCCGTCAGTTCAGCAGGCTCGTGCACTTCGTGCGCACGCCCCACCTCATATGCACGGCATGCTCGGCAACAGCCGTTGTACACGTTCTCTCCCTCACCCCCTTGTAACTCTGCATGTATAAATACCCCTGCTAGATGTGAATACAAGTGCGCTGAGTTCAGTCAAACAACTGGCAGCTACGGCAACGGATCGAGGACGGGAACGAGGGGGGTCGGAAGAGGAGCTCACCCCAGTTCTCGTGGACAAGGTTAGGAGGTCGGGGGCGGCCCGGAGCAGCGGCAACGACGACGAGATGGTGGCGTCTGCGGCGGAGTATTTTCAAAATATGTTAGTTCCTACATGAAAATTACTTAGTGAATATTTGCAACCCAACCAAGATTTTTCTTTTACAGTTTGAAGAAATAATTTATTTGACTTTATTTTAAATTTGAATTTGGCTTTGATTTTTATCAAGTGGCAATTTGTCTTAGTTAAAACTGATGACATGGCACCATTAGTGTGAGGTCACTATAGCATGACACTGGGGGTGTTACAAATCTCCTCCACTACAAAAAATCTCGTCCCGAGATTTAAGAGGTGGAGTAAGGGGGGAGAGTTCACGTTACGAAATTCTAACGGATCTTCTCGTTCTTGGTTGCTTTTCTCGAAGAAGTCGATCCCTTTCGTTGATGTCTTCAATTCTCTGTTTCAGGTCATCCTAACGAAGTCGTCATCCTTTCTTCGGGATCTTCATCTTCCTACGAATGTGATAAGAAGGAAAACTCTAGAAGAACGTATCTCCACAAAGTTGGGCACCTGTCGGTGAACTCAGGAAGAAGACATGAATTATTTCTTGAGTTGTAACTCAGGGAATTCATTGAGAGCAATAAGTGATGGTACAAAAGTTTCAAACGGGTAGGCAATCGTTTGATGCCTAATCAGAAGGTGAAAGGGTTCAGAGCAATGAAAATAAATATTGCATGTGATACTAGAATAGATTATCTCTTCGACGGTGGCTCGGGAATTTCATACGAAGCCAAGTGCAAAAGATACTTTGGAAAACAAAGATGTACAGGAGAGCCAGGTTTCGATCTTGTGGAACTGTGGGTTATGGGCCCACCAAGTGGGTTAAGAGTAGGAAGAGCGGTGACATCTTTCACAGTCATGATAGCAAGACATGTCAGAGGATAGCTTATCAGTTATGTTGGCAACAACGTCGGTACCAAGGGTGGGGGACGAATAGAACCATTTTCCTTCTCGTTGAAACGAGGCGGACCAATAGGCAAAGTTCTCGTCCATCGGTGGTAACCGGAATGTTAACAATAATAGTAACAGGGTCTTACTGATAGAGTTGTACACCGAGGTGTTTACCTAAGCAGGGAATTACCACTATTGAGATAAGTTAGATTACAAGAAAGGTTAAACAGACCAATGAAAGGAAAATATGATTATCATATTAAACAGACCAATGGAAAGGAAATGTGTTTGTCACAAATATCAGAAGTATATCATTCCCAAAGACAAGCAGAGCATGATATCCATAACAGGACAGTAAGCACGTAGATAACCATTTAGGTAAAGGGGCAAGGAAATTCATGATATTACCCACACAACGGTGTTTGGATAATTGATCAAGAAACATTTAGCATTATGCTTCTAATGTTCTTATTGATGATCGGAGTACCACAAACATGCTTTGAGATGGAATTGACATGGTCATCAGGTAAAGGTCAGACTTTAGATACACAAAGGATCCATCAAGAACAACTTATAAAATAATTTATACAATATCCTCATGGAAGAATGGCGAACCTTGCTGAACAAGATACTATAACTATAGGTCCTACGGCTAAGTGTGGTAGCCATAACATCACCTTACCGAGTCACGTAGAGACCAATGTTATACCTTTTTGAAAATGTTCCAACCATCATATCTGACCGAGATTCAGATCTAGTTGGTGCCAGGATTCTTCAGACTTAGCAGGCCTGAGAAGGAAAAAGGATGCAACACACATCGACGAGATCATGTTGCAAGATTCTCAGTACATGGAATACGGAAGCGAGCATCCGAAATATTGAGATGGGTTATAAGACACACGGGAACACATTGTCCAAGACAATCGTGATCACATGCAAGTCTTACGACGAAATGCAACCGAGTTAAGGTTGGGAACTATCATCGAGGACATCAAAGTACAGGTGTAAGTCCGGATTAGCTCTTACGTAGAACTTCTTTTCCCAGATCAAATCAATCAGTGGCTCGGCATGCTAGGAAATACATACGGTGTGAAGGTAGTAAATCTATAAAACCATAGAATACTTCGCACATGCACGAATGAATTGGAACGATTCCAGAGGAAGCGAATCAAATTTTTCTCATAATCACGGCGGCAAAATGCAGGTGAACTTAGAGAAAAACACTTCTTTTGTCAAACATATTCTTCATGAGCTAGGCACAAAGATAATGCTTTCAAGGTTTCCAACACTAGCTTAAATATTCATCATGAACCACGAAGAAGATGAGGATGTGGCTGATGGGTTCAGCAACAATTCGTCGAGATTTCCACAAAAATGGAGTTCCACGATTGAGTGAACAAGGTGATAGCATTGGTCAAACAGGATGATATATTGAGGTATGCCCGAGGGAAACATCCACAATTAAGTATTAATCGAAAGGTGCACCCAAAATCTGGACTAAGTAGCACGACCGATGTTAGAATGTTGATTCAATAGCCAACACACTAATAATGGACTTATTGTTCATTAACTCTCAGGTAATAGAGTTGCTATGCCATAAGTGTTGAATTTACACATCATAGTCCATTTGTCGGTATTCCGGTTAGAAACAACACGAGAACTAAGAAATGAAAGGTGATGACAAGAAGTATCACTGTATCAAGAATTCTTAAGACGTGTGCAATCCTCACGACATTTTCGACAAAAGATGGTAATACTCCAAGATAGAACATAACACAAGATGTCTAACAAGGAACTTAAGGTTCAACCAAAACAAGACCAAGTCTGCGTTTGGAAGGAAGGCAAGGATGTCGTCAACGACAATAACAATTACCTAGGGCAAGGATGCTACTGCTCATCATGAATTTAATTGATACCCTGGAAGAGCTCAGAAGGTTGATGATGATAATGACACAATTATCGAGAAGTCTCATGAAGATGTAATCGATCAACGACGACATCAAGCAAAGAAAAGGTGAAGCGAAAGGTTGTCGGAACCACAGATTAGAGTGCTAGCTCAGAATCAAAATTGCCTTTCAAGACAACCAATATTACGTTGAAAACTCGATGTAAGCTTAGTGCACTATTGGAATTGTGTTCCGGGGATGAAGGTCACAGGTAGCATGGTCAGGCTCTAGCATGATGATGATGATGCAGCCTAACAGCTTGGAATGACATGATCGAGTACAAACTCATAAGCAAAGAAGATTACTAAGAGTTGTTGAATCACAAAGCATACTCGATTCGGTTATCGTTGTCCTTGAGTGTCCAACAACTCAGAACACGAGGAAACTAGAATAAGTGAAATATCATAGTTGTTGAGGAGCTCATAAGAAGTTAGATAGATCTATGATATTCTCGAGATACCAGGGATAATACTCGGAGGTAGATCAGAATAGAGGTTAGACTAATGTATTGGTCTATGGAAGACAAGCACTTTAACTTTTCTGAGAATGAAAACAAAGTAGAACAACATGGTCGGAACCACGATTGCAAAGGAAAAGATCACAGATACCAGATCAAATTATACCAAGGGAATTGTATTGTTACGAGAAGCTTCCATGATAAGACATACACCGGGTCCATGGGTATGAACACAAGGTTCAAGGTCGACTCCCACTTCTTCAAGGCATAACCTTTCATTGACTCCTCGCTTTCAATGAAGTTGTAGTGTAGAAATTTTTAACTGGCAAGCACCAGTAGAGTATGACCCATAGAAGTTTCCGGGCTCACACAGATTAGGAAGGCATTGGTTCAACTCATCGGGGCATCTTAGGAACATATACCACAAACTTAAAGAGTAATTGACACGTGCTTGAAAACAGAGCATGGCTGCCAAAAGCATAGGATACAACTTATCAGAGGGAGAAGACACAAATTACCAAAGGCATTATGTATCAAGGGAAGAACTCACAAAAATTTGAATGTGAAGGACACTATCGGATAATAACCCAACAATGGGTCTGGCGGTCCACAACGGAGCTGATGTGAGTCTCGGTACTCAATCAGAGGGAGAAAGAATGCAAGGCATCAGATTATAGAACATCCAAATAATTAGATGCTTAAATAACCAAAGCAATTAAGATTTCCAAATTGGTGTATCGGAAACAGATGCTCCGATCAAATACAAGTAAGATGAATGGACTTAGATGGACAATCAATCAAGGTTGATTTGTCGAGAACCAACTCATGTTTGGAAAGACGTCTAAGCCGGAAAGATAATTTATGAGAAACAAATGATGACTGCATGCATTCACACACATGTTGAATCAATAAAATCAAATGACAATCACCAAGGATTTTAATGGATATTGCTAGACATATGGAATTAACCATAATGCAAGCAGGTGAGGAAGATCAAGAGCAAAAGGCTACGGAGGATTTTCATTGCTAGTGTCCAATATTTTTCCATGCTAGATGTCTTATTCTCAAGATGAGTGTTTATTCACTTGTCATTGCACGAGAGTGCGGCGGTAATAGGGATGCCCATTCCCGAAATAAAAAAATTACTTTATGTTGTCAAATAATAAATTCCTTGGAAAGTGTTGGTATGGAAGGCAACCGTGGATACGGCCCGCCATGGAATGTGAAAGAATGGTGGAAAAAGGAATAAACTTTATTTTCTGTTTGGGAACCGCCTATGATATATCTAGCATGGAAAGTATTGTGAGCTACTTTGTCGTTTTCGTTGAAAGGAAAGGCATGCCACCCAAAATATTTTTTCTCTCTTAATTTAAAACTTTGAGCTCTGCACCTCTACAAATCCCTACTTCCTTCTGCGAAGGGCCTATCTATTTACTTTATGCAATTTTTATTTTTATTTTGAGTCTCCATCTTCTCTTATAAAGCACCAACTAGGGGGCACTATGATCGTACTTGAGCATTGGGTGTAGCTAATATTTGAGTGTGTTTCATGAATGGATCAATGATTGAGCATGATGGGCTAGGGATAACTTTCTTTAGTGTTTATATTTTGGAAAGACATGGTTGCTTGTTGGCATGCTTGAGTATTGAAGTCATTATGTTAAAACTAGACTATTGCGTTGAATCATCTAAAAGTCCAAATTTCCATGCTACAAAGAAAAGAATATGAGATGAACATGTTAGGCAGCATTCCACATCAAAAATTCTGTTTTTATCATTTACCTACTCGAGGACGAGTAGGAATTAAGCTTGGGGATGATGATACGTCTCCAACGTATCTATAATTTTTGCTTGTTCTATGCTGTTATATTATCATTCTTGGATGTTTTACAATCACTTTATAGCAATTTTATATCATTTTTTGGGACTAACCTATTGACATAGTGCCAAAGTGCCAATTGCTGTTTTTGCTTGTTTTTTTTACTTCGCAGAATATCAGTACCAAATGGAGTCCAATCGCGACGAAACTTTTTGGAGATTTGTTTTTGGACCAGAAGACACCCAATGGGCCAAAGAAGTGCCAGAGAGGTGGGCTGTGGAGGCCACAACCCACCAGGGCACGCCAGGGGGCCTCCGGTGAGCCCTGAGGGGTTGTGCCCTCCACGGGCCCCCCCTCCACCGCCTCTGATGCCTATAAATACCCAAATATTCAGAAAAAACCTAGGTGAGTCGACGAAAAACACATCCAGCCGCCGCAAGTTCCAGAGCCTCAAGATCCAATCTAACACCGTCACGGAGGGGTTCATCTTCTTCATAGGTGCCTCTCCGATGATGCGTGAGTAGTCCACCATAGACCTACGGGTCCGTAGGCAGTAGCTAGATGGCTTCCTCTCTCTCTTTTGATTCTCAATACAATGGTCTCTTGGAGATCTATTTGATGTAAACTTTTGCGGTGTGTTTGTTTGGATCCGATGAATTTTGAGTTCATGATCAGTTTCTATCCATGAATATTATTTGAGTCTTCTTTGATCTCTTATATGCATGATTACTTATAGCCTCGTATTTCTTCTTTGAATCTTTGGTTTAGTTAGGCCGACTAGATCGATTTTTCTTGCCATGGGAAGAGGTGCTTTGTGATGGGTTCGATCTTGCGGTGTCCTTTCCCAGTGAAGAAGGGGCAGCAAGGCTCGCATGTATCATTGCCATTAAGGATAACAAGATGGGGTCTATTCCTACATGAATAGATCTTGTCTACATCATGTCATCATTCTTATTGCATTACTCCGTTTTCCATGAACTTAATACACTAGATGCATGCTGGATAGCGGTCGATGTGTGGAGTAATAGTGGTAGATGCAGGCAGGAGTCGGTCTACTTATCTTGGACGTGATGTCTATATAATGGTCAACGCCTTGGATATCGTCATGATTATTTGATCTTCTATCAATTGCCCAACAGTAATTTGTTCACCCACCGTGTGCTATACTCATGAGAGAAGCCACTAGTGAAACCTACGGCCCCCGGGTCTACTTTTCCAACATATTGCTTTCCGATCTATCTTTTTGCCTCTTTGTTTTCAGATCTACTATACCAAAAACCCAAAAAAATATTGCTGCACTTTTTATTTGCTCTTTTTATTTTGTGTTCTTGAGAGATCTATCTCTCCTATCTATCATTACCTAATCTATCTTTTTACCGTCGAGAGATTGACAACCTCTCTTATGCGTCGGGTTGCAAGTATTTGTTATTTGTGTGCAGGTGCTGCTTATTAGGTGGTGGTGATCCTCCTACTGGTTCGATACCTTGGTTTCGTAACTGAGGGAAATACTTACCGTCGTTGTGCTGCATCATCCCTTCCTCTTTGGGGAAATACCGACGCAGTCTCGAGCCACGTCATAGCACTAGCAAACAACAGCAGCAGGCAGCGAGCAGCAGCGAGCGGCACGGCAGCCAGCAGCAATAGCAGGAGGCAGTAGCAGCGGCAGCAGAAGTGCACGGGGGCAGCAACAGCCAATGACGCAGGGGAGCATTGGCAACAGCGGGGCACACAGCAGTGGCACGGGCAGAGGCAAGGCCATGCGCGCGCCCGCGCGTACGTACGCGTACGCATACGTTCGGACGAGCTCGGGGACGGCAGCTACGGCAACGGATCGAGGACGGGAACGAGGGGGGTCGGAAGAGGACCTCTCCCCGGTTCTCATGGACAAGGTTAGGAGGTCGGGGGCGGCCCGGAGCAGCGGCAACGACGAAGAGATGGTGGTGTCCGCGGCGGAGAAGAGCTCGATGGCGAGTACATAGACCGTCCCGGCTTGAGCTGGCCCCCGGAAGGGACGAATCCGGCCACGGAGGACCTCCTGGACGTGCTCCCGCCCGCCGGAGACGTCAGTGGCCGGGACAACGACGACGGGGCAGCGGTGATCGCGCGAGCTTGCGAGCTCAAATTCGAGCCAAAGAGGAGGGGGTGATGGGGGTTCGAGGGGGAACTGGACGAGCTCGATCTAGGGTTTCGGATGGACGTCTTTATAGGCCGAGGGAGGCAGCGTGGAAGCCATTCATGGCCTTGGCGGCTTGGATGCTCGCCACGCCCTGCCTCTGCCTCTCCTCTGTACCGAGAGGAAGGAGAAAGGCCGAGGTGGGCTGGGCCAGACTGCACTGTGCACTGGTGGCCCAAGTGCATAGTGGGTCTTTCTGTTTTTCCTTTTTTTCTGCCAATTGAATCAACGACTATTTTCTATTTATTTAATATAGCAAATGTATTTTGTTTGAGTTGAAACTTGGCACATAAATCTTATGCAATATTTTGTAGAAGCACACAAAGTATCAGGTCATTTGGGAATGCATAAGTATTTGTTTATTTTAAAATGGTCAAATATAAGTGTGGTTGGCTCAACTTTAAATAGGTTAGGGCTATTTAAATATTTCAAAATATGTTAGTTCCTCCATGAAAATTACTTAGTGAATATTTGCAACCCAACCAAAAAAATTCTTTTACGGTTTGAAGAAATAATTTATTTGACTTTATTTTAAATTTGAATTTGGCTTTGATTTTTATCAAGTGGTAATTTGGCTTAGTTAAACCTGATGACATGGCACCATTAGTGTGAGGTCACTGTAGCATGACAGTGGGGGTGTTACATCTTGGTGGTTGGACAAAGGAGGTCGTGGAGGCGGTCGAACTCCCTCCACGCCCTTCGGGCGCCGCTGCGGGAGAGGGTGCCGCGCTCCCTCGGCTGCATGCGGCGCCATTCCTCGACCGGGATGGCGGATGGCGGAGCTCCCGGCCTTGTCGTTGTGAGCTCTCTTGCGCGGCGCCGAGCCGCCACGGCCCCCTCGGCCACTGATGACCCACAAGTATAGGGGATCAATCGTAGTCCTTTCGATAAGTAAGAGTGTCGAACCCAACGAGGAGCAGAAGGAAATGACAAGCGGTTTTCAGCAAGGTATTCTCTGCAAGCACTGAAATTGTAGGTAACAAATAGTTTGATAGCAAGGTAATTTGTAACGAGCAAGTAACGGTAACGGTAAACAAGGTGCAGCAATGTAGCCCAATCCTTTTGAGGCAAAGGACAGGCCAGAACAATCACTAGTAATAGTTAAAGTGTTCTTGAAGGTACACGGGAATTTCGTCTAGTCACTTTTATCATGTTGGTTTGATTCGTGTTCGCTACTTTGATAATTTGATATGTGTGTGGACCGGTGCTAAGGTGTTGTTCTTACTTGAACTAACAACCTACTTATGATTAACCCCCTCGCAAGCATCCGCAACTACGAGAAAAGTATTAAGACAAAGTCTAACCATAGCCTTAAACATATGGATCCAAATCAGCCCCTTACGAAGTAGCGCATAAACTAGGGTTTAAGCTTCTGTCACTCTAGCAACCCATCATCTAATAACTACTCCACAATGCGTTCCCTTAGGCCCATGAATGGTGAAGTGTCATGTAGTCGACGTTCACATGACACCACTAAGGGAATCACAACATACATATCATCAAAATATCGAACACATATCAAATTCACATGATTACTCGCAACATGACTTCTCCCGTGACCTCAAGAACAAAGGTAACTACTCACAAATAATAATCATGCTCAAGATCAGAGGAGTAATGAATGGCATAATGGATCTAAACATATAATCTTCCACCAAATAAACCATATAGTAATCAACACTACTAGTCACCCACAGGTACCAATCTGAGGTTTCGGTACAAAGATTGAACACATGAGATGAACTAGGGTTTGGAGGAGATGGTTTTTTTTGAAGATGTTGATGAAGATTGGCCTCCCAAAGGTGAGAGGAGTGTTGGTGATGACGATAGCTTCGATTTCCTCCTCCGGGAGGGAAGTTCCTCCGGCGGAATCGCTCCGCCGGAGGGCAAAAGTGCTCCTGCCCAAGTTCCGCCTCGAGACAGCGGCGCTTCGTCCCGAAAGTCCTCCTCCTAATTTTTTTAGGTTTTTTGGGAATTTATACCAGAAGATGGGCACCAGAAGTGGGCCTGGGTGAGCACCACCCACCAGGGCGTGCCGGGAGGGGGCTGTCGCGCCCTGGTGGGTGCTGTGCACCCTGGGCCCCCTCTCCGGTGGTTTATGGCTCTAGTATTTATTATTAATTCTAAAAATAATCTCTGTAAAGTTTCAGCTTCATTGGAGTTGTGCAGAATAGGTATCACTCACGTGCTTCTCTTGGGTCCAGAATTCCAGCTGCCGGTATTCTCCCTCTTTGTGTAAACCTTCCATATTATGAGAGAAAAGGCATTATAATCACTCCCCAAAGCATTATTATTCAACAAAACAAAGTAAATAACAGTAGGAAATCATGATGCAAAATGGACATATCAACTCCCCCAAGCTTAGACCTCGCTTGTCCTCAAGCGAAAGCCGATATTGAAAAGCATGTCCACATGGTTTGAGAGAGAGGTGTCGATAAAACAAAATACGGACATAGAAGCATCATGCTTATTAACATAACAGCAACAAACTCTAACATAAGAACTTATTTCAATATATTTTTATCATATAGCTTCTCATGAACAAGTAACAATTCATCACAACATCGAAGTATGAAGCATAAACCTTATTGGAAACCAACAAACTGTGTTCTCAATCAACTTTGCAACTACAATTCATCATATTTTCAGGAAGGGTCTCATGTAGGAGCCTTTTGGCAAGTCCACATACTCAACTATCATTTAGTCTTCTATGATTGCTAACGCTCACGGCATACCCATGAACAAAAAGTTTCAACCGGACACATAGGAAGATAGGGGCTTATAGTTTTGCCTCCCAACTCACTCACCTCAAGGGTGATGTCAACAATAATAACTCATGCCCACCCATATCCAACTGGATATATGTGCCTAGATCTTTCCTCACCACATGATGCTTGCAAAAGAAAAAGTAAAAAGGAATAGGGAAGAATACTTTGACTCTTGCATAAAAGTAAGTGCATAAAAGTAAAAGATAGGCCCTTCGCAGAGGGAAGCAGAGGTTGTCATGCGCTTATTTGTTTGTATGCCCAATCCCTTAATGTAAAAGAACATCATGCTATATTGCCCCCTATGATAGCAACCTTTATTATGCAGTCCGTCGCTTTTATTACTTTGCTATCATAAGTTCGTATAATGCTCAATTTTCTCTTACACTAATTGATCAAAACACTTTTAGAAGCAATTTTTATTGCCTTATTGCACCGATGACAACTTACTTGAAGGATCTTTCTCGATCCATAGGTAGGTATGGTGGACACTCAAGGAAAGAGTTTGGGTTTGGGTTTTTTGGATGCACAGGTAGTATCTCTACTTAGTACGGAATTTTTGGCTAGCAAAGATATTGGGCAAGCACCACATGTTAAAGGATCTATGACAATATAACTTCTATATGGATATGAACAAACATAAATCATTACGTTGTCTTCCTTGTCCAATGTCAACAATTTTGACACATAATATTTTATGGGGGCTCACAATCATAAAAGATGTCCAAGATAGTGTATTTGCATGTGAATCTTCTCTTCCCTAATTAATTCTTTCATGAATTGCATCATTGACCAATGCCATGTTTGTCAATCTCCAATAAATTTTACTACTTATACTTTTCCTTATGTGATGTCATTACTCACCATAAGATTAGCATATGATTCTTTTCATTTATTTGTCTTCTTTATTTGATTGCAACAAGAAAGTAGAGAAGCAAAAAACTCAAACTAAACCTTATTATATAACTTTCACACGATTACATAGATAGGTAGACCACGAAGCTAACACACGAAAATAGATCTCGCTAAACTTTTATTCGACTAAGGCAAAGGGAAACTAAAGATAGAACTAAAATAGGTAAAGGCGAATAAAAGTGGTGGTGATACGATACCGAGGCACCTCCCCCAAGCTTGGCTCAAGCCAAGGCGAGTGCCCATACCCATGTACTCAAGTCTCCTTTGGTGGTGGTGATGAAGAAGGTGGAGGTGTTGATGCAATAAGCTTGTCCTCCAGCTTCCAGGATAGGGGCTCCCTATCAAAGGTTGACGCAAGAGTTCCCTGAGTCCTGCAACTGGCAGCTAAACTCATACTTTTAAATCTCGCTTCATATTCAAAGACTTGGTTTTGAAGATCATAAACTTGGCTCTGCAGAAAATTAATTTGCTCGTTGAGGGTGGAGATGATGTCCTTCATAGACCGGCCATCCACCGTCTGATCACGGGTGAATTCCGTGATCATGGAGTGATTGGCACTGAGTCCACGCTCCACCATCTTCTGGCACTTGAAGATTTCCTGCTCCACCGCTTCAAGCCTAGCCTCCACGCTCCCGGTCTTCTTAGGTCCTTGAACATCGCGAATGTGGAGCACCCCCTCACGCATCTCAATGGCTTGAGGGTGCTTCATCACCTCCGGCAAATACGGGTTGATGACCTTCTTGAAGAACTTGTCCTTGGAGGAGATTGGTGGAGCCATGGAAATCAAGATCTAACGAGAAAACAACAAGAAACAAGAACAGAGGATTTTTCTGCGATGCGGTCGTCAAAACAGTCGGGGGTATATATAGAGAATTTTTATTCTTGGGGAACAAGTATTTGGAAGGAAAACGGAGTCAGGAAAGCATCCGAGGTGAGCAGCACCCACCAGGGCACGCCCAGGGGTGCCTGGCACGCCCTGGTGTATCGTGCCCACCTCGATCACCTTCCGGCTTATTTTTTTTATTCCTAAAATTCTAAAATATTCCAAAACTGACAGAAAATATTTTTGCGGATTTTTCGGAGTCCGTTTACTTACCGTATCACGTACCTCCTATTTTTAAGTATTCTAGAGTGTTCCGGAAGGTTTCTTTTATGTGTTCCTCCGGTGTCATGGTTTGGATAACATTGCTTTCAACGTTAATAGGCGTACCTGAGATATAATGCTTAATTCTTTGGCCATTGACCACCTTCGGGTTAGTACCTTCGGCGTTATTAATCTTGATAGCTCCAGAACGATAAACCTCTTCGATAATATATGGTCCCTCCCATTTGGAGAGAAGCTTTCCAGCAAAACATCTTAAACGAGAGTTGAACAAAAGAACATAGTCTCCTATTTTGAATTCCCGCTTTTGGATTCTTTTGTCATGCCATCTCTTTACTTTTTCTTTGAATAACTTGGCATTTTCATACGCTTGGGTTCTCCATTCATCTAGTGAGCTAATATCAAATAGCCTCTTCTCACCGCCAAGTTTGAAATCATAATTGAGTTCTTTAATTGCCCAAAATGCATTGTGTTCTAATTCTAGAGGCAAATGACAAGCTTTTCCATACACCATTTTATATGGAGACATACCCATAGGATTTTTATAAGCTGTTCTATAGGCCCAAAGTGCATCATCTAATTTCTTAGACCAATTCTTACGAGACCTATTGATAGTTTTTTGTAATATTAATTTTATTTCTCTATTGCTAAGTTCTACTTGACCACTATATTGAGGATGATAGGGTGATGCAATTATATGGTTAACATCATATTTACCAAGCATCTTACGAAAAGCACCATGAATAAAGTGTGAACCACCGTCGGTCATTAAATATCTAGGGACTCCAAACCTCGGAAAGATAACCTCTTTAAGCATTTTAATGGAGGTGTGGTGATCAGCACTACTAGTTGGAATAGCTTCTACCCACTTAGTGACATAATGAACCGCAACTAAAATATGAGTGTACCCGTTAGAGGAAGGAAAAGGCCCCATGTAATCATAACCCCAAACGTCAAATGGTTCAACAACAAGAGAATAATTCATAGGCATTTCTTGACGCTTACCGATATTACCAATTCTTTGACATTCATCACAAGACAAGACAAACTTACGAGCATCTTTGAAAAGAGTAGGCCAATAAAAACCAGATTGCAATACCTTATGAGCAGTTCTATCTCCCGCATGATGTCCTCCATAAGCTTCGGAATGACATTTCCGTAGGATCTGTTCCTGTTCATGCTCAGGTACACAACACCTAATAATACCATCTACTCCTTCTTTATAAAGATGTGGGTCATCCCAAAAGTAATGTCTCAAGTCATAGAAGAATTTTTTCTTTTGTTGGTATGTGAAACTAGGTGGTATATATTTAGCAACAATGTAATTAGCATAGTCAGCATACCAAGGTGTGTTGTGTGAGACACTAATTGCAGCTAGTTATTCGTCAGGGAAACTATCATCAATAGGTAGTGGGTCATCAAGAATATTTTCTAACCTAGACAAGTTATCAGCTACGGGGTTCTCAGCTCCTTTCCTATCAACGATATGCAAGTCAAATTCTTGAAGCAAGAGAACCCACCTAATGAGTCTAGGTTTGGCATCTTTCTTTTCCATAAGATATTTTATAGCAGCATGATCGGTGTGAACAATAACTTTGGAGTCAACAATATAGGATCTAAATTTATCACAAGCAAACACAACAGCTAAAAATTCTTTTTCAGTAGTGGCATAATTTCGTTGGGCACCGTCTAGAGTTTTACTAGCATAATGGATAACATTCAATTTCTTATCAACTCTTTGTCCTAAGATAGCACCAACAGCATAATCACTAGCATCACACATAATTTCAAAAGGCAAGTTCCAATCAGGTGGTTGAACGATAGGTGCAGAGGTTAAGGCTTTCTTGAGTGTTTCAAAGGCTTCCACACAATCATCATCAAAGACAAAAGGAATATCCTTTTGCAAAAGATTAGTAAGAGGCCTAGAAATTTTAGAGAAGTCTTTAATGAACCTCCTATAAAAACCAGCATGACCAAGGAAACTGCGAACACCTTTAATATCTTTAGGACACGGCATTTTCTCAATTGCATCAACTTTAGCTTTATCCACCTCAATACCTCGCTCAGATATTTTATGCCTCAAGACAATACCTTCATTAACCATAAAGTGGCACTTCTCCCAATTCAAGACAAGATTAGTTTGTTCACATCTCTGCAAGACTCGATCAAGGTTGCTTAAGCAATCATCAAAAGAAGTTCCGTAAATAGAAAAATCATCCATGAAAATCTCCACAATCTTTTCACAAAAATCGGAGAATATAGCAGTCATACATCTTTGAAAGGTAGCAGGTGCATTACATAAACCAAAAGGCATACGTCTATAAGCATAGGTTCCAAAAGGGCAAGTAAAGGTGGTTTTCTCTTGATCGGATTGTGACACAGGTATTTGAGAGAAACCAGAATATCCATCTAGGAAACAAAAGTGTGTGTGCTTAGATAGTCTCTCTAGCATTTGATCAATGAACGGCAAAGGGTAATGATCTTTTCTAGTAGCTTTATTTAATTTTCTAAAATCAATTACCATTCTATAGCCAGTGACGACTCTTTGTGGAATGAGTTCATTCTTATCATTAGGAACAATGGTAATACCTCCTTTCTTAGGGACACAATGAACGGGACTTAACCATCTACTATCAGCTATGGGATAGATTATACCTGCTTCCAGAAGCTTTAATATTTCAGTTCTTACCACTTCTTTCATCTTAGGATTCAACCGCCGTTGGTGATCAACAACGGGTTTAGCGTCTGGTTCCATATTGATCTTGTGCTGACATAGAGTGGGACTGATGCCCTTAAGATCATCAAGAGTATATCCAATAGCAGCCCGGTGCTTCCTTAGAACTTTCAATAATCTTTCTTCTTCATGTTCTGAAAGGTTAGCACTAATAATAACAGGATATATCTTTTTCTCATCAAGATAAGCATACTTTAAAGTGTCAGACAATTGTTTCAATTCAAACACAGGATCACCTTTAGGTGGAGGAGGTCCTCCAAGGGTTTCAATAGGCAAAATGTGTTTCAAGAGAGGTTGTTGTTTGAAGAAAATTTGATCTATTTCATTTCTTCCACGCATGTGCATATCATTTTCATGGTCGAGCAAATATTGTTCTAAGGGATCAGTAGGAGGCACAACAATAGAAGCAAGACCAATTATTTCATCTTCACTAGGCAATGCCTTATCACGAGGTTGTCTACTAAACTTGGAAAAATTAAACTCATGAGACACATCACCAAAACTGACACCGACAGTTTGTTTTTCACAATCTATCATAGCATTGACGGTGCGCAAGAAAGGTCTACCAAAGATAATGGGACAAAAGTCATCTTGTGGGGAACCAAGAACTAGAAAATCAGTAGGGTATTTTACTTTCCCACAAAAGACTTCAACATCTCTAACAATCCCAAGTGGTGTGATGGTATCTCTATTAGCAAGTTTAATAGTAACATCAATATCTTTCATTTCAGCAGGTGCTATTTCATTCATAATTTCTTGGTATAAGGTAAAAGGGATAGCACTCACACTAGCACCTAAATCACATAAACCATGGTAGCAATGATCTCCTATTTTAACTGAGACAACGGGCAAGCCTTCTACAGGTCTATGTTTATCTTTCTTATCAGGCTTAGCAATTCTAGCAGCTTCATCACAAAGGTAAATGACATGCCCATCAATATTTTCTTCCAAGAGATCTTTAACCATAGCAACACTAGGTTCTACTTTAATTTGCTCAGGGGGTTTAGGTGCTCTTATATTACTCTTACGAACCACGGTTGATACCTTAGCATGTTCCTTTATCCTAACAGGGAAAGGTGGCTTTTCAATAGAAGCAGTAGGCACAACTGGATCAACATTGTAAAAGATAGTTTCTTCTTTAGCTATGACCGGTTCTTTAATTTCTTCTTTAATAGGGGGATGATATTTAAACCACTTCTCCTTAGGGAGATCAACGTGAGTAGCAAATGCTTCGCAGAAAGAGGCTACTATCTCAGAGTCAAGTCCATATTTAGTGCTAAACTTGTGAAAAGTATCGGTATTCATAAAAGATTTAACACAATCAAATTCAAGCTTTATACCTGACTCATTACCTTCGTCGAGTTCCCAATCTTCAGAGTTGCGTTTAATTCTTTCCAAGAGATCCCACTTGAAATCAATAGTCTTCTTCATATAAGAACCAGCACAAGAAGTATCGAGCATGGATTGATCATTATGAGATAGCCGAGCATAAAAATTCTGAATGCTAACTTCCCTCGGAATGTCATGATTGGGGCATGAATATAACATTGACTTAAGCCTCCCCCAAGCTAGAGCGATACTTTCTCCTTCACGAGGCCAAAAATTATATATATAATTCCGATCACGATGAACTAGATGCATAGGATAAAACTTTTGATGGAATTCCAATTGCAAACGATTCCAGTTCCACGATCCAAGATCATCACATAGCCTGTACCATGTCAATGCTTTTCCCTCCAAAGATAAAGGGAAAACCTTCTTCTTAACTTCATCTCCGGGTAAACCTGCAAGCTTAAATAATCCACATATTTCGTTCACATATAAGAGATGCATATCAGGATGTTCAGTTCCATCTCCTGCATACGGTTTAGCAAGCAAGTGTTCTACCATACCCAAAGGAATTTCATAAGTAACATTTTCAGTAGGTGCTGTAGGTTGAGGGGTAACTAATTGTGGTTCCGATCGAGGTGAAGATACCCCGAACAAACCCCTCAAAGGATTGTTCTCCATAGTAGCAAGTAGCAATAAATTTCAGCATGTAGTATAAGTTTTTCCTTACCGATTTCCACTTACCAAGAGCGCTTCACTACCCGGCAACGGCACCAGAAAAGAGTCTTGATGACCCACAAGTATAGGGGGTCAATCGTAGTCCTTTCGATAACTAAGAGTGTTGAACCCAACGAGGAGCAGAAGGAAATGACAAGCGGTTTTCAGCAAGGTATTCTCTGCAAGCACTCAAATTGTAGGTAACAGATAGTTTGATAGCAAGGTAATTTGTAACGAGCAAGTAACGGTAACGGTAAACAAGGTGCAGCAAGGTAGCCCAATCCTTTTGAGGCAAAGGACAGGCCAGAACAATCACTAGTAATAGGAAAAGTGTTCTTGAAGGTACACGGGAATTTCGTCTAGTCACTTTTATCATGTTGGTTTGATTCGTGTTCGCTACTTTGATAATTTGATATGTGGGTGGACCGGTGCTAAGGTGCTGTTCTTACTTGAACTAACAACCTACTTATGATTAACCCCCTCGCAAGCATCCGCAACTACGAGAAAAGTATTAAGACAAAGTCTAACCATAGCCTTAAACATATGGATCCAAATCAGCCCCTTACGAAGTAGCGCATAAACTAGGGTTTAAACTTCTGTCACTCTAGCAACCCATCATCTAATAACTACTCCACAATGCGTTCCCTTAGGCCCATGAATGGTGAAGTGTCATGTAGTCGACGTTCACATGACACCACTAAGGGAATCACAACATACATATCATCAAAATATCGAACACATATCAAATTCACATGATTACTCGCAACATGACTTCTCCCGTGACCTCAAGAACAAAGGTAACTACTCACAAATAATAATCATGCTCAAGATCAGAGGAGTAATGAATGGCATAATGGATCTAAACATATAATCTTCCACCAAATAAACCATATAGTAATCAACACTACTAGTCACCCACAGGTACCAATCTGAGGTTTCGGTACAAAGATTGAACACAAGAGATGAACTAGGGTTTGGAGGAGATGGGGTTTTTTTGAATATGTTGATGAAGATTGGCCTCCCAAAGGTGAGAGGAGTGTTGGTGATGACGATAGCTTCGATTTCCTCCTCCGGGAGGGAAGTTCCCCCGGTGGAATCGCTCCGCCGGAGGGCAAAAGTGCTCCTGCCCAAGTTCCGCCTCGAGGCAGCGGCGCTTCATCCCGAAAGTCCTCCTCCTAATTTTTTTAGGTTTTTTGGGAATTTATACAAGAAGATGGGCACCAGAAGTGGGCCTGGGTGAGCACCACCCACCAGGGCGCGCCGAGAGGGGGCTGGCGCGCCCTGGTGGGTGCTCTGTGATACGTCCATTTTGCATCATGCTTTTATATTGATATTTATTGCATTATGGGCTGTCATTACACATTATGGTACAATACTTATGCCTTTTCTCTCTTATTTTACAAGGTTTACATGAAGAGGGAGAATGCCGGCAGCTGGAATTCTGGACTGGAAAAGGAGCAAATCTGAGATACCTATTCTGCACAACTCCAAAAGTCCTGAAAATCTACGGAGAATTATTTTGGAATATATAAAAAATATTGAGCGAAAGAAATACATCAGGGGACCCACCAGGAGGTCACAAGCCAGGGGGGCGCGCCCTACCCCCCTGGGCGCGCCCTGCAGGCTTGTGGGCCCCCTGGCAGGCCTCCGGTGCCCGTCTTCTGCTATATGGAGGGTTTTGACCTGGAAAAAATCAGAAGAGAGCTTTCGGAACGAAGCGCCGCCGTCTCGAGGCGGAACTTGGACATAACCAATCTAGGGCTCCGGCGGAGTTGTTCTGCCGGGGAAACTTCCCTCCCGGAGGGGGAAATCAAAGCCATCGTCATCACCAACGATCCTCTCATCGAGAGGGGGTCAATCTCCATCAACATATTCACCAGCACCATCTCCTCTCCAAACCCTAGTTCATCTCTTGTATCCGATCTTTGTCTCAAAACCTCATATTGGTACCTGTGGGTTGCTAGTAGTGTTGATTACTCCTTGTAGTTGATGCTAGTTGGTTTACTTGGTGGAAGATCATATGTTCATATCCTTAATGATAATTAATACTCCTCTGATTATGAACATGAATATGCTTTGTGAGTAGTTACGTTTGTTCCTGAGGACATGGGATAAGTCTTGTTATAAGTAATCATGTGAATTTGGTATTCGTTCGATATTTTGATGAGATGTATGTTGTCTCTCCTCTAGTGGTGTTGTGTGAACGTCGACTACATGACACTTCACCATTATTTGGGCCTAGAGGAAGGCATTGGGAAGTAATAAGTAGATGATGGGTTGCTAGAGTGACAGAAGCTTAAACCCTAGTTTATGCGTTGCTTCGTAAGGGGCTGATTTGGATCCATATGTTTCATGATATGGTTAGATTTATCTTAATTCTTCTTTCGTAGTCGCGGATGCTTGCGAGAAGGGTTAATCATAAGTGGGAGGCTTGTCCAAGTAAGGGCAGCACCCAAGCACCGGTCCACCCACATATCAAATTATCAAAGTAACGAACGCGAATCATATGAGCATGATGAAAACTAGCTTGACAGAAATTCCCATGTGTCCTCGGGAGCGCTTTGCTTTATATAAGAGTTTGTCCAGGCTTGTCCTTTGCTACAAAAAGGATTGAGCCACCTTGCTACACCTTTGTTACATTTGTTACTTGCTACCCGTTACGAATTATCTTATCACAAAACTATCTGTTACCGATAATTTCAGTGCTTGCAGAGAATACCTTACTGAAAACCGCGTGTCATTTCCTTCTGCTCCTCGTTGGGTTCGACACTCTTACTTATCGAAAGGACTACAATAGATCCCCTATACTTGTGGGTCATCACTGTGCACCCTGGGCCCCCTCTCCAGTGGTTTCTGGCTCCAGTATTTATTATTAATTCCAAAAATAATCTCCGTAAAGTTTCAGCTTCATTGGAGTTGTGCAGAATAGGTATCTCTGACGTGCTTTTCTTGGGTCCAGAATTCCAGCTGCCGGTATTCTCCCTCTTTGTGTAAACCTTGCATATTATGAGAGAAAGGCATTAGAATCACTCCCCAAAGCATTATTATTCAACAAAACAAAGTAAATAACAGTAGGAAATCATGATGCAAAATGGACGTACCAGCCACCACGCCCCCATCCTCTGCTCGACATCGCGGAGGTCGAAGTGTGGATGTGTGTGTGGGGAACGCCGACCGAAGAAAGGAGGATTTGGCGTCGGAGTTAAATGAATTGCGGCAGAGGAGAGTGGAAGATTTATCGTATAAGAACCCTAAAACGCGCCGGATCCGGTATATATAGCAGCCACGCCAGAGTTTTACGGGCCGCCCGTATATTTTCTATGGGCCAGGCCTTTTCTACATGATCTGCTCGAGACAATTTTTTCACGTTTCGTGTAAATCGGCCGGGATTTTACTGGCCGGCGAGCTTATACGGGATCTGCTAGAGCATCTTTAGCAGAACCGCTATAATCGGTCGGCCCACAAAATAACTGCCTATATACGGTGCCGGGCCGGAAAACCCATCAAACAGGTATCGTATATCCAGTCGGCCCGTATTTTTTTAGGGCGGGGTATAAAAATCGCCTCTTGTCTGTCAAATCTTGCGTATTCCCTCCTTCATTTGCCGCTCGCCCTATCCCACCCGCGATTCGGTGGGAGGAAAACTATCTGTCTTCCGCGTCATCAGCCCACGTCGGCGTCGCCGCGGTAGGTCCCGACGCCTGATGTTACAATGATAAGGATGTGGATGATGATGAGATTATGATAGTGGAGATGATGACCGCGGTTGTGATGGTGTACCCTCCTCGTGCTTGCCGGTGAAGATGGTGCTCTCCTCGTTGCCGATTCCCCATCTGGATGATCTCCGGAGGCTAGGGTTCTATTTCTAGACGGCTTTCTGGTGTCTCTGCGCATCTGATCTCTACGGGGTGAAAAAAAATGGACTAGGAGACAACGCTCGCACCTCATACGACTGCCCACATGAGCGATTGCGCTCGTATGGTGTGTCGTCTTTGGTTCTGGATGCACCGCAACGGCTCCTCCTTTGCCCCCTTTGCTTCATTTTTACGTGATTTTACTATTATTTCTTGGGATTTCTTTTATAAAGTATTATTTGTTTCAAAAAGTGTTACCTGAGGAATATCAACAAAAAGGGTGTGCGAACGTGGTAAAATTCAACAAAGGCCGCACACAATAACTATTAAAGTTGTCATAAAAATTGGATTCATCAGGTTGGCGTTGTAGAACTGGCACGCCTCCTTGTCACCGTGCTACTTGTGAATGCGTTGAGATTTCCCTGAAGTGTAAGGATGATATAGTGTAGTAGCATAAAGTATTTCCCTCAGTTAACAAGCAAGGTTTATTTAACCAATAGGAGACAACTCGCAACAAACGGTTACCAGCACCTGCACACACATAAATAAAATACTTGCACCCAACACGGGCAAGAGGGTTGTCAAACCCCTTGTACTCATTAATTGCAAGAATCAAATCTGATAGAGATAGGTTATAAATTGCAAAATAAAATAAAAAGTAAATAAATTGAACCACATATATTTTTGTATTTTTTGTAAATATAATAAGTGAATGGACCCGGAGACCATAGCTTTCACTAGAGGCATTTCTTTCAAGAACATAGTAATGTTTGGTGAACAAATTATTGTTGGGCAAATGATAAAAAAACGAATAATTATGATGTTATTCATGTCATGATCATGTATATAGGCATTACGTCCGTGAAAGTAGCCCGAAACAATTTTGCATTTACTCCCTCCGTCCGCGAATAAGTACACATAGGGCTGGTGTGCACCCTGTACCATTATACGTGTAACGGGGTCATCTTCGATTGTATTCGCAAATATCTCTGACCCAACTACTCTTGAGGCTCTGGCGTGACGCGAAGCGCTAGTTTTGGTTGCAGACCTATTGCAGACACATGCAGTTATAGGATCAGATTGCAAGGAGGTGGTCTCAAATATAGCTCAAGGCAATGGTGGCAAGCATGGTCAAATTATTAGAGAGATTAATACCATGACGGTAGATTTTCAACATGTTTTCTTCATTTTTTGAGGTAGAGATTCAAATGTAGAGGCACATAGTCTCGCTAAGCACGCGCTTACTCTTCATGTTGGACGCCATGTGTCGCTCCTTCAGCCTCCAAACCTCCGATGTATTCCTCAAACATTCTTCAGACATAAATAAAACGTGTGGTTACCCTAAAAAAAATACCTGTAACGGGGCGCCAAGTAGGAACTGCCCACTTTGGCGAGGTTTCCTATTTGGCGCGTAGGCCGCGCCCTAGCCACCTAGTGCTTACCCCCTCCTGCTTTGGGCCGGCCTTCCCACCGGTTTTGGGAAGGTTCTAGAATCTTCTCTGAACCGGTTTTTTCATATACTTTTCTTTACTTTCCTTTTTTGATTTTCTTTTCTGTTTTCTATTATTATTATTATTATTATTATTATTATTATTATTATTATTATTATTATTATTATTATTATTATTATTATTATTATTGTCATTCCGTTCTTCCTTTTTTATTTTTTGTGAACATATTTTTTGAACATTTTTGGAAATTCATAAAAAACTCTTAATTTGTTTTTAAAACGTGAACATTTTTGGAAATGCGCAATTTTTTTGAAGAGTCATGAACATTTTATAATAGTTTTCACTTTTTTTTGAACATTTGTTTTTGAATGAGTGTACATTTTTAGAATCGATGAACACTATTTTGGAAATTGGAGGAAATGATTTTAAAAATTCACGAAATTTTTCTTATTTTAACAACATTTTTTAAATGCATGAACAGTTTTTGTATTAGCAAAAACAATATGAATTAATGAACTATTTTTTAATTCACGAACAGTTTTCTAATTTATAGAACATTTTTGAAAACTAATGAACATTTTTGAATTGGCGAACATTTTGTTCAATTTCATTAAAAATAATAATACAAGAACCCTTTTTCAAAATTATGACCAGTTTTTGCTTTCCCGAACTTTTTTTTTCAGAATCTTGAACATTATTTTGAATATGTGAACATTTTTTTAAAGTCACGAACCTTTTTTGAATCCGCAAAATTTTTATGATTTCTAGAAATTTTTGTTTCAAAATTCTCAATTTTTTAAAATTTTAAAACTTTTTTAAAATCCAAAATTATTTAAAATAGAATCAAAAACAGAAGAGAAGAGAAGAAAAATGGAACTAAAAAAACAGAGCGCCCGCACATGGGCCCAGCCAAACGGGCGCGATGCATCTCCTTCCAGCGCGCAACATGCCATATAGGAGGTCCCGCTTGTTCGGGTTTTCTGCCGCATTGATCGCGATGCGCAGTAGGTCTGTAGGTGTGTGGGTGAGCGAGTAACCAACCGAACTAGCGAAACCACTCTCTTCTCGTCTCTTGCAACGTATAAGAGTATGTACAGTCGGACTTAGCAAATATGACCCTCTAAACGACCGCGGACGCACCCGGTCAGTGACCGGACGTGTCCCCTATTTGTCCGTCCGCGCAGCCACACTCCTCATTTTCTTCTTCATATGTCCGGTCACTTGCACGTGACTGATGGAGAGGAAGAGAGTAAAAGAGAAGAATGAATAAAGAAAAAGAAAAGGTGGTCTGGGATGAGGTCGCGTCCTACGTGGCGGACTGACCGGACGCGTCCGCGTGCCCTCATATCCTCCATATATTTAAGATGGATATGAGGGTTCGCGGACAACCCGGACGTATAGGGATGATATGCGGGGTCCGGTTAGGTTACTTTTTTTTCTTCTCTCTCCTGTCCGATCACTGATCGGGTGCGTCCGCGGACGTATAAGAAATCGTTTGAGTCGTCCGGTTGTAGATGCTCTAACATCGCTTCGCTCCGAGAACCATTCTTTTCTCCGATCACAGCACATGATCCAACCTTGGGGGTGAGCCGTACTACACATTTTCTTTCCCCCAAGATCCAGATGCCCTTGCATACATACAATCCAATCCAAGGGGACATGTTACGTACAAGCGTCAAGAGATACCTCATACTCAATCAGTTTGTACCGACACCACCCGTACGTACGCACGTATGCCATTCCTATGGATGGGCTGTCTGATCAACCAATAATTAGACTCAGCCACCCTCACCTTCCTTCGTTTCCTAGTTACAATTTCCCACAGTTTCTTCCCTGCCATGGTTGCGTGTGCTGATACGTACGCGTGCCTTGCGTGAGATCGATGACAATCACGGCATATATATTTGATTTCATCAGTGAAATGTGTCACACCCACCCTATCAGCTTATCATCATCATCATCTATCTACTCGGAGCCGGGGACTTGGGGGCCACCAACAGCTCCGCAAACTTCATCACCTTGGAGACGCTCGCCAGCACCTCGTAGGGCGTCACGTCCCCCGTCACGACCACCTTCTTGTTCTCCAAATCCACCTCAAACGACGACACACCTGGACACACAAGAAAAGAAACCAATGTTGAAGATGAACGAACACAAGAAATATCTATCTATCTATCGATGCAGATGCCTGCACCACGGGTCCTTCTCCTGTTCTTGCCCTGACAATGAGCCGTACGGTGAAGCTGATAGGCAGCTTGGCGATCTGAATTATCAGCGCCGCGGCAGTAGTACCAAATCTTGGCCACCGACTGGCGGTGCTGCCACTGCCACCAAAAGTTTTTCCAGAAAAGGCAGGCAGCCCTGCACATGCGCAGAGTGCCAACATGTGCAGATGTGCCCAAGCATGCATATGCAGGCAGCGGTAGCGCGAGCCCGATCCATGCATGCATCGGCCCGTGGTCGCCTACCTGCGCGACCAAAACGACACCGGAGCCAACTCAGGCGCACAGGATCGATGCAGACATGCGGTGGCCTGTAGTATTCCGTAACATGCCACAACAGTGCTAGTGTACTAACCTAAAAGCTTTCCGGAGCTCATGGCAGTGTTCACTGTTGGCCATCAGCCCAGCAACGAGGGTGGCAGAGCAGAGTAGAAATTTGGGGTTTTGTTTCACTTGCTGCATTGAAAATTATGAAAATGATTGGAGGCCCGCAGAGGTCAAACCTGCCGCAGGGCGTTTTTTTTTCCTTCCCGCGTCTGACAGGCCGCGACTTATCTCTGCTCCAAATGCTTCTGGGCTTCTATCCCCGTGACGCCCCCGCCCATGTGGTAGCCACGACGCTACTCTAGTTTGAAAAATTATCCGGTCTACAGATCCGCGCCACATTTCACAGTCGTTGATTACTTCGAGATCCTGGATATACTAATGCTCCGCCTCACCAATAAGAAATGCACACCATTTTCTATTATGAGATGCTACTAGCAGTAAGAAATGCACACTTGGCCATGTCTGAATTATCAACACATTGAGGTGGCGTTGAAAGGGAAGAGAAAATTAGAGTAAGATACGAGACAGAAGTCTGCTGTATCTTGTGCAATTTCGCAAGCAATCGCATTTTTTTTTCTTTCGAAACGAAGCAACCGCATTTTGATAAGCAAGGAAAGAACAAGCTGTCCCTCCGCGAACAATCAGAGAAGTTCACGGTCTGATCAGCTGGATAAATCTGCAATTGTTTTCCGTTTGGAGTGAAATGATAGGAACTTTATGACAACACAAGTACCCCAGCATGATTGTCTGCTTTTAGCACTAGGCCCTGTCAAAAGAATCCGAACACTGCCCCGGAAAAATGATTCAAAAAGGTTCAGTTCTCATCTGTGTCGTACCTTCCATCTTGGAGATGTGCTTCTGGACTTTCCTCGCGCATCCATAGCAGTGCATGGACACCCTCAGCTCCACTGTCTGCAGGTGAATATTAGCAGTGTCAGACCACAGCATGTTGTGCAGAAGCCGCTCAGAGATAGAACAGGTGTTTAATTACCTTTGGCTCCAGGTGGAAAGCGAGAGTCTTAGCCCCGCCGCCGAAGTCCTTGAGCTTGAGCAGCTCCTCCAGCTGAGCGCTCACCAGGGCCTTCCCCTCGTTCTCCTCGTCATCGTCCTCCACGGCGTGTACGCAGACGCAGGCGTTGGCGCACACGGCGAGCGAGAAGCAGTCCAGCACCCTGTCCAGCCCCAGCTTCCTCCCCATCTCCCTCTACCTCGATCTCTATCTCTCACTCACTACGGCTTCTCTCTGTCTCTCTCTCTCTCTCTCCTTCTGAAGTGAAAACGGCACAGCAAAGTGCAGAGGCCCTTTTAAGGCGACGAGGAAGACGAAGAAGAGACAAGCCGGTACGCGCGCTGAGCGAACAGACCTACCAAAGCAAAGCAAAGCGCTTGGAACGAGGCAAGGGGTGAGAATATATATGCATATATAAGCAGCAGCGTCGGGCGGGCAGTATAAAAGTGGGCCGTAGCTCAAAAGTCCGAAGCAGCCCCCGATGCTGAATACAATTATAGCTTTTGTTTTGGTGCAAGACAGAGTCATGAGCCGGTTTGACAAGGGGACAGACAAGCTGGTAAGCCCTCCATGTGACAATGTGCTTGCTTATTGGCGCTACCACTCGTGGAATTATGCATTTCTGCGATGCCCATGCGTACATACACATACACTACACCCTGAGCTGAAAGCATAACCATAGAATAGAATGAACCCAATCATGCGTGCAAATGATAGGCTGGCCTTTATGTACAAGTAACTGAAAACGCTCCTTTCTCGAAAGAAATGTATAGACAAGTAACTGAAAACAAGGGAAAGTTAGGTTAGACACGTCAAGGTTCACAGGTTGCCACATACAGTACGTGTCTTTCACTTGTGCACATCGGCGATCAGTGTATGCTTGTAGCTTTCCCTCCAGTGGGGAATATATATGCGCTGCAACGTGAGCAGGGCGGAAGGCATATATACACATACACAAGCAAGACGGCGACGATTACCATATAAAACCATATCCGCCTTGCCCTTGAGCCGATGAGAGGGCACAGCTTTAAACAAGGGCGACGGACTGTGATGGAGGATATAAAACGGCCTCATGTCACCTTCATTGACGCATGTCACAGTGCATCTCTTCCGGGTTTTTTTTTCCGAGGGGGTGCATCTCTTCATTGTGGAGTAGACCACGACTTTGCAAACGACGACCTTTTAGCCTTGCCAATCGCCACTATATGTATGCATATTTGACAAGATTTGCTCAAGTCGTTTGCTAAATGCAGACTAATTCCGTGACGATGTGCTCAAGTCGTTTGCTAAATGCAGACTCATTCCAAGTGAACGCATCAACGCACTCCTCTGCGTGTTCATGAGAAAACGGATATGCCTCTTTAAAAAAAAACAGGTATACTACTATTCCCTCCTATCACAAATATAAGATGTTTTAATATTTCAATATGAACTACATACAAACACATTAAAACATGTTTATATAAATGATTCACAAAAAGGTTCGAACGTGTTATATTTATGAGCGGAGGGAGTACTCTTCAAGCGTTATCTTTAGCCGGCGGTACTAACTCGAGAGAGAAGAATCTCTGGGTGCTACTACCATGTCGTGTTGTATGGTGCTGTCACCTTTGTACTAGCCGAAAGCTAGCATAATGCGCATCGACAGGTTTGACAAGAGATGGGAAACCCCCGGTCGATCGATTGATTGATTAATCCGTCATATCTGTGGATAGCTATGCGCAACAACTTAATCGCCTCCAGCTTTGATCCAGTGAGCGGGGAATCTAGTGGTGGGCCTCCGCGATTTACCTGCCTGCTTGCCGCGCCATGCCAATGTCTGTGTGTGTGCATCTATCTCTTTATCTAGGACTAGTAGAATGCCCGTGCGTTGTCACGGGCATTTAAAATATTTTGCTGGAGTTATATATGAACATAATGCATGTTAAATTCACGTGTATAAAAAAGATGTTCAGTAATAATTGAAATCCACTTCACTTGCAATGCAAGTTGATAAAAAAGTAATTTCACGATGTTTTCAAAACATCATCCAAATCCATCAGTGTTTATATGACCTACAAAAGTGACAAATATAAACAAATCTTAGAAAAATAAATAAAAATCATATATATAAATTATATATTCATTGTTCAGCTGCTATATATGAGCGGTGCCCGTTTTTAACTGAGTGAGCGTCATGGTATTTTTTAGTAGAGTGAGTGACATTCCAATTTTAATTAATTGTAGTAGCACCTACTTTTTTATGATTATTCTCGGAAATTTACTATTTAGGGTATGTGATATTCCAGGAGAAAAAAGTATGTTAAATTTCTAGAGCAAACGGCCGATTTTCCATTTATATTAAAAAAACAGTCGATTTTTTTTCTAAAAATGAAACACAGCTACCTCTCCTTTCCTTCTTATCTTAATAAAAAGAAAAAAAAACTTACCCCTCTCACTCTCTCACCGCACAGGCGCAAGCCTCACTCACATCTCACTCTCCCAGCACAGGCTATCGCCCAAAAAAGCACAGGCTATCGCCCAACCTCTCCCCGACACGGCGTCATCGCCGCCTCCTCTCCCCGCCGTGGCTTGGATCCGGCCGGATCCGGTGAGCAGCCGGATCCGGTGCCGAGGGCGACCACCAGGTAAATTGTTGTCCCGTGTGAGTGCATCCGTGGCTCCTTGTCCCCGCCGACAGCCGCCTATGTCGCGTCGCCGCGCCGCTTACCTCTAGCTCCCCGCTCCGTTCTGAGCTGTGACCGCGCGGTCCACGCCCCATTCCATGGCGCCGTCCACCGCCTCTGTCGCGACCCCGTCCCACCGGCCCTTCTACTCCCCCTCTCGGCACCCCATCCCCTCGACTCGTCGCCGTCCCCCCACCAAGCCGCACGACGAGAGTGCTCTTCTGCCGTCCACTGGATGCCGCTTGCCTCTCCGAGCAGCGAGCGCCGATACTGAGAGAGAGGTATGGATATGCATTGTATGTGTTACTTCCTGCTGCTACTGCTATTTTACTAAAGAAACAGATGCAGTGTTTGCTCGTCCTGAACTTTTAGTTGTCATCATAGGTTGTTCAGTTACAGTGAATGTACACAAACATCTTTCAATTTAATGTGGCCCTTCTCGTGCGGTTACAGCACACGCAAGGAGTAGAGGCAGTATGTAAGCACGAGTAAGAATCGTTTCATATGCATAATTAGTACTCCAAAGGTTATGCATATTTTCAGTGTACGTCATGTACAATTTTATCAGTACTGCCTACATATTGAAAGGAATACATTTGGCAAAAAAAAAAGTCTTGTAAGATTCTACTATTATTGTTGATAATAGAAGGTGGCAGTTCAGATAGAACATGTAAATTTTGATGCTTGTTCAAGGAATCATAGTAGCATGCTAAATACCATCTGCAGCTATCAAAATACTATATATTCACAGCTATTCAAATCAAAATTGGAAGAAATGCATATGCTATTCTGATCAAACGTCGTGTAAGGCAATACGGTTTTCAATGTATTCCTTCGACGCTTTAATTGCCAAATGTATTCCTTTCCGAACATATTGGAATTTCATGTACACCCCTCAAAAAATTCGTATTGCCAAATGCATTCCTTTCCGAGCAGGGTCAATATTGCTGACTGTTAATTAAGCTCCATCGTCTTCTTTATGTATTCTCTTGAGTTTAGTGGGTATTACATTTAGATTATTTATTAGCAGGTGCTTGAGCTGTAAAAATAAAATTCGAGCTTTCATTTCAAAACTTAAGGATTATGCACCTACATTCTTTTTATACATATGTAAATATCTTCGACACGTGTTACTGTAGCTGGAAACTATACTTTAGCACGTTTAAAAATCCTCCAGTGCTCTTCTTTGTAGGTACGACGAAGGAGTCCTATTGTATATGATTCATGCAGGTACGACGAAGGAGTCCCGGTATTGAGGAAAGTTGGTCTGGCATCAGAGATGCAAATTGATGCTATGGAATAGGGATATGTTGATCCTGAGTTCCTGACTTGTTCTCTATTAAGGCTATCAAGGTATCTTACTGTTTTTGTAGCCCTATCTGTCTACCTTTGCATTGTACACTATATCATTCATCATTCTTGTTATCACAAGATTTTTCTTTCTAAGTCATCTAGCCCATATTATCATTCAGCAAGCACATGTGAAAAAGTGAACCTAGGAGTTTAACACTATGAAACAATTACTCCTAGGAGTTTAACACTGCTGTGGATCTTTCCCATAAATAATGCCATTCTTGTTTGTTAACTTATGCTAATCCAAAATATACTAATTATACATACTGTTCTTTCTGATTGTACTGCATGGAATACATTGTTCTTTCTTTTGTCACACCCACGGGAAATACTACTGTTGAAATCAATGCAAATATGTGGTATGTCAAACACTATATTACTGAAATTCTCCTCAACAGAATAGAACAGGAGTCTAAAATGTACCGACAACCAATAACACTTTCGCATGGCGATATTAATCCAAGCTACACAAGTTTATTAAGTGCGGACTTCAGCCTGTAAGGACTTCCTTATAGACGATGTTCTTCATCAAGGTCTGTAAGGACATGGTAGGTCTTTTTCGCTTCTTTGATTTATTGTTTTGCTTCTTGCCCTTCTCCTTCTCCTTCTCAATGAGGATTTTTATGTTTCTCTTCGCGGTGGCTCGAGACAATGCGACATAGAGTTGACCATGAGATAACACCGGAGTAGGTAGGTACACGCCCACAATCGGGATGGTCTGCCCTTGGGCCTTGTTAATCGTCATAGCAAAGCTAAGTCTTACAGGAAACTGCTTCCTCTTGAACTTGAATGGAAACATGTCGTTGTCAGACGGGCATAGCGGTATTCGAGGAAGGAAGACCCTCCTACCCGCGTGTTGTCCAATCACGATTTCCGCGTCAATGGCGTTCCTCTCAAAACCTCGGACCACAAGCCTCGTCCCATTACAGAGTTCCGCTTCATGTGCGATGAACGCTGCGATCAAACATTGATATGACCGCTGCGATGAACGCCAGCTACAGGGATCAAATTGGCCTCGCTGTGCGCGGGTACAAATTCGGCAAGCATGATCTATGTATCCACCACCATGCACACCAGCTAAATTAATCCATCTGCTTGCCTTGCGCCATGGCCTGAAGAAACCGACGGATGTGTTGGCTCGAACTTGACATGTTACTGGAACCTATATGATCTTACCCTTAGTATTCTTTAAACTAACATGAAGTTTCTACAAAATTCGTGTCCAGGTTGAGATGGAATATTGAGATGTTTTATATCGATAATTTCCTAGCTATTGTATACGAATATATAAGGCAGAGCTCCATATATGGACTTAATACGTACATTTGTGAACCTAATATATAATCATCACATATGTGATACCTAAATTATTTGAAAATGACATTGGCAAGCACTGGTAGATATAGTTGGACAAAGCACTGCCTTATGGAGTTTATTCCCAAAAAGAAAGTCCCAAACTGTTGCATCTTGCACAGTTTATAGCAAATATTACTACTTCAATAAGGTCAGGGTTTTTCTAAGGCTTCCATTGAGCTATAAGTGCATTGATTTCCACCGAGTAAGGTCCTGTGGTGATGATCGGTGGCTGATAGTAAACTTCCTGGGAGACAATGACCTTATCCCGAGGTTTCAGACTCAAGTCACAGACACCCTGACCCAGAACCCCTCGAGGGGATAGTCACTCCTGTAGCTTAGCATTCCATCATGATTTTGCAGTACATTCGTTTACAATAAGTTAGATAGTTAAAAATCAGCAGTTCTGAATTAAGGCCAACGGAGCCTTTTAATTTGATGTTTTTGTTCCACGTATGCATGGGCTGCAACTGATAGAGCAACGACATAAATAATACTAACTTCAGATGGTTATCGCTGCCAATTTGGGTTGCACAAGTTTCCATTTGGAGTTTGAGTTAACTTGTTCAGTTACACAACCCAGCATTTTGTACCAATAAATAAGACTAGCAGGCGGAAGGCACGGCGGCACGCCGTGCCTGGGCTTAGCCCGTCGTTAGCAATTTATTGTTGCTCATATTTGTTATTGATAGTTTATCGTGTTTTGGTAAGTGAAGTAATAATAATATTGTAAATAATATGGATCATCTAGTCGATTGCATGACTTGGTGGCATACATGATAACTTATACAATGAAGTGCTGATTTAGGAGAGTAATATTGTGTAGCTACATGGTGTAGCAGCGAGGCAATATATTCATACAAAATACAACATTAGCTTTCACATCATTGATTTTTTTTTGAGAGCTTCTCCAATGTTATTTGTGGGTGGAATTTTGCAAGTCCCTAAAACATTTGATCACGTTTGATGTCGTAAAATCTTGGGATCACGTTTGATATGTGTTTTTCGTTTTTTTGTAAAGCACACCTTTCCGTTCCTCTTTTTATTGTATAAATCTGATAAAACATAGGAAAACATAAAGCATAAATGGACAAACGACAACCAGTAGAAGTTCAGTACTTGGCTAAGAGCATGATGCATGGATATTACACTATTGGAAATTCTAACCAGCAAATGCGTACAAATAATAATGGTAATGATATTTCTCCGAAGAATTAGAAAAAGTAAATAAGGGTCAGCGTCGATTTGGTCGCGACGTAGGTCCGGGATGCGTGGCGGGCGTTTGTCGGTGAGGAGACGCCACCGTCGCTAGAGATACATATACCTCGCTACAAATTTCTGGCTATTTTCAAGAAATCAGATTTTGGAAATATAAATAATGAAAATCTATTACATTCACTTATGTTGAGCCTAAAACCCACACTATTTCTGATATCATCAGGCTCTCTGCTTCTTTACTTTTCAAACTGGTGATCTGAATTTTTTTTCATGCTAGTACCATCTAAAGATCTCTTTCACAACATATATAGCATATGTTTAGTAATCTACACGTACTCCTGAAGAGGTGAGAGCTAGCGCCAGGCTAGCTGCGATGACGTTATAAAAATCCGTATGTGGATATGGAAGTGTGCACTCCAAATGCCCAATAGTGTGAGTGTGGAACAGATTGTTAACTGATAGATCGGTCAACGTGAAGACTATCTAGCTACAACTCAACTCAACACTATTTATTCAGGTGCTCACGAAGGCAACAATGGCGATCTCAAGATGATGTGTCGATGTACGAAGACGATAATGGCGACTTTGTCAATCTCAAGATGATGTGTCGGATCAATCTCTCAGAGGTGCTCATAGGGGTAGGGTGTGCATGCGTGCGTGCGTGCGTTCATATGAGTGTTTGTATGCTGTGTAAGTGAACGACTTCGATTGTGCCGTGCTAAAAAAATTATGCGATCACTATTTATTCAGGTGCTCACGAAGGCAACAATGGCGATCTCAAGATGATGTGTCGATGTACGAAGACGATAATGGCGACTTCGTCAATCTCAAGATGATGTGTCGGATCAGTCTCTCGGAGATACTCACATGGGTAGAGTGTGCGTGCGTGCGTTTATAGGGGTGATTGTATGCTCATGTATGTGAACGACTTTGATTGTACCGTGCTAAAAAATATATCTCAAGATGATGTGTCGGATCAGTCTCTCATAGAGAAGTAGAGTGTGCTTGCATGCATTTATAGGGATGACTCTCGTGTATATGAATGACTTTGATTGTATTGTGCTAAAAAAATACACGATCACTATTTATTCAAATGCACTTTTTAATTATGCCACGTGTCGTCGCATGGAGAGCCCTCTGCTACCACGGTGGATGCACCTGGTGCAGCCTAGCTTAGTAGATTTAATATTTGTATATATTAGTTGTTCATTTTTTTGCCAATCTCCGACTACTCTGTCTCACGCATGCCAAAATGATCTGTACTATAACCACACAAATCTGAATTCACATAATACAAGTTTCAAACAGCGGCAATAGGCAAGCGAGTGAGCAATAATACAAGCTGCTATGTTATTGTTTTGTAAATTTTGGCGGCAATAGGCATCTCCATATATGGTTGGACAAAGCATATCAAACAATCTTTGAAAATGACATTGGCAAGCACTGGTAGATATAGTTGGACAATAAACATGCTCTTTTCTGGTGACTTTGAACTATATTGATCTTGTACTCATATGAATAGGGCAATGATGCTGACCTGTGGCTTCACCTCCCATGGCAAACTCTGGCTCGCCGGGACGGGGTCGTCGCTTCCAGAGATCGTCGCCCGGTCCGGTCGTCACTTCAAGAGATCGTCTCTCTATCCGGTCGTCGCTTCCAGAGATCGTCGCCCGGCCCTGTCGTCGCTTCCAGGGATGGGGATGCCTTCACCAAATGAGGCAAAATCTGGCTCGCAGATACGGGACGTCCATCGGGAAGGTTTCGGCAGTATACATGGAAAGACTACAACAGGATATGTGGAAGGTCTAGGCTGTATACACGGAAAGACTACAACATGATCATCAATTGTGATATGATTTCTGTTATACATGGAATACATGTTATGTAAAAAAGGAAAAGAATCCGATGTTATCGAAAGAAGGAAAAGAATCCGATTTCCTTCTTTTGGTTGAATATAAAAACCAGTGGGTTGCCGATTTTTTTGGTTATAAAAAAAAGTAGAAATAAAAATCGGGCACGTGGGGGAGGGGCGTTCGGTGGGAGGGGGGTATCGATGGGAGGGAGTCAAGGGGAGTCCTAACGATACTACGTACGGACTCCCCCATTAGGAGTAGAGATAAAATGAACAAATCTGACCTAAAGTCACAACAAATTCACAAAGTAAACCATTTTCAAAAAAAAAAACACTCGCGTAACCTTTTTATGTGGCGCCTTTGCTCTAGGCGCCACACTACACTGTGTGGCGCCCAAGACCTAGTGTGGCGCCTAAGGCAAAGGCGCCACACAGTGTAGTGTGGCGTCTAAGGCAAATGCGCCACACTACACTGTGTGGCGCCTTGCTGTCGGACGCCACACAAAAGGGTTACGTGAGCGGAAAAAAAATTCGAAAACAGTTCACTTTGTGAATTTGTTGCCTCTTTAGGTCAAGTTTGTCCATTTTGCCTCTGTCTCGCGACCGGCGAGGCAATGGCCCGAGGGACAAGCATGGCATGGCAGGTGGGCCCGACCAGCACGACATTATTGGCTCGCCGGGGGGCGCAGGTGAGGCCGTACGCTTGCCCGAGAGGGACGGGGTGTACCATCTGCCCCTTGCGTCGATGTGGATCGATGCCTGAATTATGTGAGGCCAACACGATCTATGACAAGTTTCAGTATCTTCCGCCCACTCGCCAGGCCTGCCTGGGCCACCCCAGCCAGAGCACTCTAAGGTGTCCGGTACTGACTACGAAATGAAACGCAGAGACGTTTCACCAGAAGTACGGCGCGCCTCCTTGCTTTGGCTCAGTCGGACACCAAAACGATGTGGTGATGATGAGCCGACAGTGTGAGCGTGATGCGTGTCGCGCGGACGGTGATGAGCCATGCCACGTGTGCCCAAAACTTTACTGGAGGAAACGATACCGCGGGAAAAAGCATAGGAGCACCATAGTGGGTTGGATCTTTCTGTCAAGAGTGTCCATCCATCATATGCACGGGAGAAGCCATCGTTCTGTCGCTTCAGGTAGTCAGTCAGTCAGGCGGGGACGGGCAACCAGAAATGAGCTGCAATCTAGGCTTGATGGTGTTCCGGATTCCCTGTCTGCACGTAAATGAACACCACTCGCAGCAGAGATGGCGAGGTAGAGTGCTGCTTGTGAGTTGTGACCAACTCGCAGGCTCAAGTGTGCATAGCCAGGGCCCAAGGGACCCCTTTGCCATGTCCTAGCCATGACGATGTTTTTGTGTGTGGAGTCGATGGTGGAGGCCTGGAGCAGGGAACGAATAGGATGATGTGGGATGAAGAGGGCATGACAGGGGCCTCCTCCCTTGTGTAGAGGGAATCTATGTGGACTATGTTTGCAACCAGATGTTCATCAGACTCGAGCAGTTGATCGAAGCCATCAAACGGACAGGAATCACATGATCCTCTTCCCTGACTAGAAGACTGGGTTTAAACTAGCCATATGTCCCAGCAGCCCATAAGAACAGAACTATAGGCAGCATCCAAATAAGTCTACACTGAATTTCGTCAAAAGAGTTCCAAGACATGGCTAACCACCAACTAGGAGTCAACATGCTGCTACTAATAGCGAGAAGCGATGTGGTTTGCAGTTACCATGTTGATTAGGAGAAATGTCAAACCAAGGCCATGCTGACAAAACGAGCAAATCAACCGGAAATTACTAAGGAAGTGCAGAGCAGAGCAGAGCTGAAGCAAAGTTAGTCCTCTTGACCAGGAGCAAGAGTTCACGGATCGGAACTGCCACCTTGGGATCATCATGGTGAGATCTGCCAAAGCCATAAGCAGTCAACAGTGGCCATGAGGAAAAGTAACAAAGAAGAAAAAAGCATAGCATGCAATATGTAATACCAGACCCAGCAGAAGGAGCAGGCCAGTGCACACGATTATAGCAAAGAACTTGCTTGCTTAAACAGTCAAACCTGCCAAGATTACAACGTGCAGCAATATTACAGATTTACACTGGTGAAAATATCATCTAATTTAGACTTGTGCATGCCACATCTTGTCCAAATACTGATTGCTGACCCCAAGGCATGGTTGAACAAACAATGCAAAATCGCAATACATATACTTAAAGAGTATAGGTTGCTCATTGGTTCCTAGTGATCGCTGACCCCAAGGCATGGTTGAACAAACAATGCAAAATCACAATACATACACTTAAAGAGTATAGGTTGCTCATTGGTTCCTAGTGATCGCTGACCCCAAGGCATGGTTGAACAAACAATGCAAAATCACAATACATACACTTAAAGAGTATAGGTTGCTCATTGGTTCCTAGTGATCACTGACCCCAAGGCATGGTTGAACAAACAATGCAAAATCACAATACATACACTTAAAGAGTATAGGTTGCTCATTGTTTCCTAGTGATTGCTGAACCCAAGGCGGTTCAACAAGAATGAGATGCTAGCCAAATCATGGCAGAATACAGCAAAGGAATAGGTTGACGGTTCCGATGAAATAAAAATATAATATGAATATAACAAAACCTAGATTCACAAGATGGGCAAAGCCTATGTGTTACTATAACAAAACCTAGATTCACAAGTCAACTCATGCAATTAAGTGCTGTCAATAACGAAGAGAGCATCATCTTTTTCCAAGATCTACTCGGAAGCTGCAAAAGTGGGCATACCTGGTGTATTTTGTTACAGTCACAAAGTGCTTCAGGAGGAAAAAAAATAAGGAGCTCAGGACTTGGACTTAGAAAGTATTGAGCTGTGCTCTATAATTGAAAGCTGTAGCAATACAATGCAGAATGCGGTAGTTCTGATACAGACTGAAAGCTGGTCCTGTGGATTCACTTTGGTTGTCACTAAACTCATTATGTTCATGAAGCGAAGTTCATCTCTGAGTATCTGATAAATTATAAGCGATGACAGTACATATACTTGGTGTTAACACGATGCAGAGACCTTATGAGAATTCCCATGATCTGAACTTACCTGAGAAGTTTGTTCTTGCGCTGGCCAAGCTCATGACCCACAACCTCTGCCAGAAAGGTAGGAGATAAAATATAAGTTGTACTTATAGAATAAGATCTGGAGAATAATTACCATCTAAACATCAATCTAGACTAAAAGAATACAGAATACTCAATGAGACTCAGTGGTTTCTTTCACCTGGTATTTCAGGGGAGTTCAACAAAATAGGAACTTCAGTCGCACAATGGTTTCTGCAGGGAAAAGAAGAAATTAAACATAAAGCAATAGGTATTCATCTTTCTTGTACTGCACTGTAGTTCTTGTTTGACAAGTATGATGCAAGTTTCACAAGCACAGCACGCAATCTGACTTGAAATAATCAGGCCGTTAGCAGGGACTACATGGATACAAAACCTCAAATCTGTAAATAAGTGGAATGAAGACAAGAAATGCACACACCAACATACAAGGTATAAAGTTACATAAATTCATGTGTTGTACATTGATGCCTATAAAAGAATCAATGGAACAGGTGGTGAAACTAAAAAACCTCCAATATCCATGAAGCCATATACTGACTTCCTCTTCTCGAAAAAGATATACTGACTTCCTACACAGAAACGTTTTTCTACTGTTTTATGACTTATACTGGAACTCCCAGGAAGGCAGCTAAAGCAAAAGTCCGACTTGCATTGGGAACACTGTACAATAAAAACCTAGTTGAGAACCTTGTAATTGCGAGGCCAGCCATTCAATTCAGTGTAACCAGAAAATTTGAGCTCTAGATTGTAAGAAGAAGATAAAGAAAAAACTAGCTGTGAGATTATGGTGTCTTAATAATCTGCATGCTGTTATTATGATTACATTGAAGATAGCAAAAATCTTTAGCGCCAACCTGACCACAAAGTGTGCCAAAAGAGAAAAACTGACCAGGAAATCATTATCCATGGTATTATTTTTCAGAGTTCAGATGCTAAACTCTGACTGCAAATGATGTAACTACAACTGCAGTTAGGCAAATACCAGCTAGCTTTGTTGCAAAGTATACATACACCTATAAAGTGAGAACATGATATCTGAAAGCGTGTAACATAAAGGACACCGAAGTTAGAATTTTACCTTGGGAATACTGATGGTTGGGGATAATGACTGCCAATATAAGAAGGATCATATGTTGCCCCAAGAACCCCGGTAGTACCAGATAATGTTTGCGGCCTAATTTTCAGAAAATGAAGTCAAAGAGGGATCAAGTTCAAAGAATAAGATAACACGATCCAACCTTAGTAAAATGGATGTAACTAGAATTGCTGGCTACTGATTACGAGCTCAGGCATATTCAATGATCTGATTAAGCACATTCAACCAATCTTAACAGCAACTTCGAGGATCCTAAAAAATGGAATCAGACTATTTTGCCAGTAACTACCATGTAATCTACCAGTTCATTACCATGATGTTCTTCCTAGGAACCCATGGCTTTGTCATATTCATCCATTCTGTAACAGCACATGACAGGAAGGTACAGTATCCGTGGATACCATGCCCAACACAGACAGGCCTTCAGCACGCCATGGATAAGTATTGTTTGTGTGTCTGATGATTTGTTTACAGGAAAAAAAATCCATATATGGCATGGCATGGACAAGTGAAGGACTGTTGAGACATAGGTTGGCCCAAATGACTCGGCTATGGCTTTCATGCGTTTGGCAATCTGCCTTGGCGTCCTTTTATTTCTTTTTCTTTTTTGCCGATTTTATCTGATTTGTAATAATTCGGCTGTATGCATCCTCAGCTGTCGCTGAGCCCGGGGGGTAATGAAACTTCCATTTTCTAAAGAAACAGCTTGGCCCAAATAATAGTACTAACAAGATAACAAGTTTTTGAACCCTGCAGAGCGCACCACAACCAATCACAATTATCTGTAGTACTCATGAAGAAATTAACTAAATGGAGTTTACAGCTTCAATTTCAAGATACCAATCAGAAAAATGAAGCAATACTTCTTCCAAAAGATCTATACAAAATTGAATCCCACATACCAAGTAATTTGACTAAGCTCAGAAACGTCACTGGGTTGATGAGCCAAAAGTCCTGGAAAAGCCATACCAGTGCATGGGATATCAGGTCCCCTAGGATGCTGCTCACTGAACTTCATAACTACAGAGGAAATGGAGTTAGAATTGGGTAACAGAGAATGTGCAGGACCAGAGCCTCAAACATGCACACATTTCAGAAGAAAAGGACAAGTACCAGAGTACAGAGTTATATATTGTATATATAGTATGACAATGCAGACTATGAGAATATAACACATAGGATAACATTAGCATAATACCAACCAAGATTTGGTATGAACTAGTGACACCGACCTAATCCTTATTCTGGAATGACCACAGGGTAGTATTTCCTAAAGTTCTCTAGCAGCCAGGCTAAGGTTGAAAACTTGGCACATACGCAATCTGGAGCTCCAAATCGTAAAGAAGGAACAATTTGAGTTATCAAATTCAGGCTAGAATATTTAACGCTTGTTGAAATCAAATCTCATTGCCACACCCTCCCCCCCTCTCTGTGAAGTGCATGACTGCATTAAAGTTTCTGTACCAAGAGAACAAACTTTGAATGGTTGGACTTGGACTGCTCTACTGGCTGCAAATTTATAATTAAACTCATATATGTGTCCCAACTAACAATACATACCTGGCAATACTGCTGGAGTGCCAAGAGTAAGGCCCTTTGCTCCTGTGACATCAAGAGCATGATCTCCACCACAAGGAAAAGAGCCACTCACTGCTTCTGTCTTATCATTTTGCGCTATTATAACAGACGGTGCTAAAGAATTGTTTGAACCAGGAGGTGGACTGGTCTCTGCATCTTTAGTTGAACTTATCAGTGTATTTTGTGGATAAGACTGAATTTTTCTGGTACTGGCAATGTTTTGATGAAATATCTGAGTAGATTCCTTTGGTGTCGGTACGAAAGGTCGTTGAACTGACCTTTGCTGATCGACTGCATTACTGAATTCAGTATAAGGTCTAGTTGCTTGACTAGTTGAAGAAAGTTTGTTCTTTGTGGGGCCACCAATGTTCAAACCACTCCCCTGACCCCTGGATTTTGAATATTGGCTATTTGATGTTGATTCAGATGAATGAGAACCAAGGTTAGGCATGCCTTTTACCATACTAAGAGAGCCAGCGGTATTTCCATGCTCGCCAGACCGAGCAAAAGCCTTCACTCCAAAACTGGGACGAGATTGTGGTCCCAGAGAACTATGTGCCATTCGAACGGAGGATGAGAAGAGCTTACTTAAAATGTCAGGTCGTGCTTTCCTTCTTTCTATAACGGGGAGTTCTTTCTTCGACCAAAACTCTTGTTCATTCTGCAAACTTAAAGTTCGATGTGAATTCTTTCCCACGCCTGTATCAGAACAGCCCTCTTCATTCTGTGATCTGGAATTTGTCCTATGAAGCATAGGCAACAACATAGTTAATGTTGAATTCAGCTAGCAATCTCTAAAAGGGGGGGAATGGACTAACACTTTACCTATTATTTTGCACTGAAGAGGTTTCGAAAGTATTCTTCCAGTGAGGTTGGTAGGGCCTTGATGCTTTCCCTCTGTTAACATTTGGTGCATTGTTGTAACCTTTAGCACTCACATAGCAGATACGAGATTCTGTTCGAGCATTATAAAAGTTCTTCTCGTCATAGTACGAATGTGAATTTCTTGGAACACTTCTGTAGTTCTTGGAGTTGTAATAGGAAGTGTTGGCCTCTTTTGGAAATCCATTGTAGTTGTTGGTACTTCCATACTTGTAGTCTGCTCTGTAATCATGATAATAGGATGCGGATTTGGTTCCTTCCAGAAAACCATGGTTAACTCCATCAGTTCTACCACCATCCCATGCTCTAAAAGGACTTCTTGGCCTCCTTGTCTAAACAAAGCAAAGCAGATCAATGAAGTCAGTAAAAATACCAGTACATAATAGATAGAGGGAAAGGTGTGACACACACACTGTCATGTTGAACATCATGGGTATTAATCTCATCAAACCTATCATGGTTAACGTCATGTGTTCTACCACCAGCCCATGCTCTAAAAGGACTTCTTGGCCTCCTTGTCTAAACAAAGCAAAGCAAATCAATGAAGTCAGTAAGAATACTACACCCTCCGATCCAAAACAAGTGTCATGGTTTTAATTCAAATTTGAACTAAAACCACGACACTTATCTTGGATCGGAGGGAGTACATAATAAATAGGGGGAAAGGCGTGATACACACACTGTCATGTTGAACATAATGGGTATTGATCTCATCGAACCGATCATGGTTAACGTCATGAGTTCTACCACCAGCCCATGCTCTAAAAGGACTTCTTGGCCTCCTTGTCTAAACAAAGAAAAGCAAATCAATTAAGTCAGCAAGAATACTTGTTTTGGATCAGAGGGAGTACATAATAAATAGGGGGAAAGGTGTGATACACACACTGTCATGTTGAACATAATGGGTATTGATCTCATCAAACCGATCATGCAGCCATACACTATCATCTTTAGAATTCCATAACTTTTGGCCACCGAAAAAGTCCCTGAATTAATAACATGGATATATCAGGCAGACACTATGGGCTAAAATTTGTAGTGAATACAGATGGAAAAGTTTATAGAAAAGGGAGCCAACTTCAAACTCTACCTACCAATCTCTAGAAATTGTGCCAAGCAGTCAATGACAGTGAGTAACAAAATGAGGTTAGGTAGCAGTTTATTTGTTTAAGCTCTTACAACAAACAGTACTTTTACAAGTTCCATCTAGACAGTGTTACACGATGTTTCCTTTGAATGCACGATCTTATCATACAGTCTCCAATCGAGCAACAGTTGTCTCACAGTAAGCATGTAGGTGCTCCCACTAAGATACCTCGCCATTTTTCATGTGGGAGAGTTGAATTCGATTGACAATCCTTGCTGCAACTAAATGCGAAAATGCAACACACATGCTTTCAGACGAATAACGGGAGAGGAAGCAACCAGTGGAAGACGAAATGCCCGAACCTCTGGCGCCCGCGGCTGTGGTTTTCCTTGTTCTGGAAGCGATCATCGTGCATGTAGAAGGCACCTGTTCTCGGGACGGCGTAGGGCTCGAACCCCTTGTTCTCCTTGTCCTCTTCTTCCAGTTCGGCTCCCGTCTCAGCCTGGGCCTCCTCGTCCTCCGGCGCCACAGCCACCTCATCCGGCGCCACTCCCTCGGCCTCTCCACAACCACCAGATCCTGCGTCGAACTCCTTGCGAACCTCCTCGCATTCCTCAGAACCCTCGTCTTCGCCGTACACCTCAGCCGCGCCCAGCTCGTCGGGGGCGGAATCGGACCCGACCACCCTCGACGGCGGCGGGGAACCACTCCCCCCGCGGCCGCCGACGCCGCCGCCATCGCCCTCCTCTTCGTCGTCGTTCGCCGCCTCGCGACGCCTCAACGCCGGCAGGGGCGAGTCGTCGACGTCGCTCACTTCCTCCTCCTCGTCCCCCGACGCCGTCGCCGCCTTCTCCTTTTCGGCCATAGAGGCCACCGCGCCAATTGGGGGGGGAAATGCTAGGGTTTAAGTTAGGGTTTGAGGGAATCCGGAAGGTTCGAGAGACTTCTCGACCTCGCCTGCTGTTCTGCTTTTTGGCGGACTGGCTTGATTTGCTCACCTTTAGTGATCGATCAGCCTCTCTGTTGTCAGGGGAAAGAGAAGGGCATTCATTAGCTGGAACCACTGCGAGTGTTATTTTTACTAAATGAGCCCCGGAGTATCTTACGTCGCGCACACCCCACAAAACTTATTTACCTCCTCCGTTCGTGCCTTACTGTTAGACGTGTAACATACACGTTTGCACGTCTTCCTCCTAAGCGCCTTTGACCGTCCCCGATGACCGGCCGCCAGCGTGGCAACCACGGATTTCTACGCCAGACCTTGTTCTGTGTTAATCAGACCGTCTGATATATCCAACTACTGGTTGGTATCGTAGATGCATCCGACCAACATATTGGATAGTCTGGTATGCTCCCTGGACACACTCATCTATTTGGCGCAATACACTTTTGCGGGCCATAGCTCCATGTCGTCGCGCCTGCTGACTAGGCGCTTAACCGCAAAAAGAAAACTTGTCAGGATTGGCTAAAAATTTCAGACGGTCCGGCTCTCCATTACTGTGTGACTGTTGTGTGGGTCCCCCATGTGATTTGCCTCGTCCTATTTAGCCTCTGAAACCCTTTTTCCTAAAACCATTTGGCATTACTCACCGCCCCGTCGCCCGCCGCCTCTCGTGCTCCACTTCCCTGCAGCCACGCGTACTCCCCTTCCCCGCCGCCTGCTGATACGTCCATTTTGAATCCAAATCAGCCCCTTACGAAATATCGCATAAACTAGGTTTAAGCTTCTGTCACTCTAGCAACCCATCATCTAATAACTACTCCACAATGCATTCCCTTAGGCCCAAAGATGGTCAAGTGTCATGTAGTCGACGTTCACATGACACCACTAAGGGAATCACAACATTCATATCATCAAAATATCGAACACATATCAAATTCACATGATTACTTGCAACATGACTTCTCCCGTGACCTTAAGAACAAAGGTAACTACTCACAAATATTATTCATGCTCAAGATCAGAGGGGTATTCAATAGCATAATGGATCTGAACACATAATCTTCCACCAAATAAATCATATAGTAATCAACTACAAGATGTAATCAACACTACTAGTCATCCACAGGTACCAATCTGAGGTTCCGGTACAAAGATTGAACACAAGAGATGAACTAGGATTTGAGAGGAGATGGTGTTGTTGAAGATGTTAAGATTGGCCTCCCAAAGATGAGAGGGGTGCTGGTGATGACGATGTCTTCGATTTCCCCCTCCGGGAGGGAAGTTCCCCTGGCGGAATCGCTCCGTCGGAGGGCAAAAGTGCTCCTGCCCAAGTTCCGCCTCGAGACGGCGGCGTTCCGTCCCGAAAGTCCTCTCCTTATTTTTTTCTAGGTCAAAAGACCTTAAGTACCATAAGATGGGCACAGAGGTGGGCTGGACTGGCCACAACCCACCAGGGCGCGCCTGGGGGGCCTGGCGCACCCTGGTGTCTTATGGTCACCAGGTGGCCGCCCTCCGGTAGTTATTTACTCCGGTATTTTTCATATATTACAAAATTATTCTCCGTGAAGTTTCAGCTTATTTGGAGATGTGCGGAATAGGTATCTCTGATATGCTTTTTCAGGTCCAGAATTCCAACTGTCGGCATTCTCCCTCTTTGTGTAAACCTTGCATATTATGAAAGAAAAGGCATTAGAATTACTCCCTAAAGCATTATTATGCATACAAACATTATAAATAATAGCAGGAAATCATGATGCAAAATGGACGTATCAACTCCCCCAAGCTTAGACCTCGCTTGTCCTCAGGCGAAAGCCGATATCGAAAAACATGTCCACATGGTTTGAGAGAGAGGTGTCGATAAAAACAAAATACGGACATAGTAGCATCATGCGTATTATCATAGCAACAACAAACTTTGTCATAGATCTTATTCATATAACTTTTATTATATAACTTCATCATATAACTTCTCATGAACAAGTAACAATTCATCACAACATAGAAGTATAAAGCATAAACCTTATTGAAAACCAACAAACTATGTTCTCGGTCAATTTTGCAACTACAATTCATCATATTTTCAGGAAGGGTCTCGTGTCGAAGCCTTTTGGCAAGTCCACACACTCAACCATCATTTAATCTTCTATGATTGCTAACACTCACATCATACCCATGAGCAAAAAGTTTCAACCGGACACATAGAAAGATAGGGCTTATAGTTTCGCCTCCCAACGTATTCACCTCAAGGGTGATGTCAACAATAATAACTCATGCTTACTCATATCCAACTAGATATATGTGCCTAGATCTTTCCTCACCACATGATGCTTGCAAAAAGAAAAGGTAAAAAGGAATAGGGAAGAATACTTTGACTCTTGCATAAAAGTAAATACATAAAAGTAAAAGATAGGCCCTTTGCAGAAGGAAGCAGAGGTCGTCATGCGCTTTTTGGTTTGTATGCCAAATCCCTTAATGCAAAAGAACGTCACGTTATATTGCCCCTTATGATAACAACCTTCATTATGCAGTCTGTCGCCTTTATTACTTTGCCATCACAAGTTCGTACAACGCTCAATTTTCTCTTACACTAATTGATCAAACACATTAGAAGCAATTTTTATTGCCTTAGTGCACCGATGACAACTTACTTGAAGGATCTTACTCAATCCATAGGTAGGTATGGTGGACTCTCAAAACATGAGTTTGGGTTTAGGGTTTTTGGATGCACAAGTAGTATCTCTACTTAGTGCGGAATTTTTGGCTAGCAAATATATTAAGCAAGCACCACATGTTGAAGAATCTATGACAATATAACTTCTATATGAATATGAACAAACATAAATCATTACGTTGTCTTCCTTGTCCAACGTCAACAATTTTGGCATATAATATTTAATGGGGGCTCACAATCATAAAAGATGTCCAAGATAGTGTATTTGCATGTGAATCGTCTCTTCCCTTATTAATTATTTCATGATGACGGGGGTATAACCCCTGGGTATGCCAAAGCAGGAGGGTTCAGCCTCCTTTCAAAACAATACGGCCGGCTGACACACGGCCGGCTGGCTTGCAGCCGGCAGGACCCCGGCCGACTGGCGCACGGCCGCCTGACGAGCAGCCGACGGGCGTGACAAACGGCCGGCTCTACCGCTGACTCCCGGGCAGGCCAGCACCGGTCCCCTCCCACCGAACCCGCCTACGGTGACAAGACGTGACCTCCACGACCGGTCCCGCGTGGCTGCAGTGACCGCTGACGGAGGAGCACGCATGGCTACAGTTCGAGCGGTCGTACCGCTGACCGCGGCCGACCGCGACCGGACGAGGCGACAGTGCCGGCACGCCTCCGTCCACTCCATTACCTGCCCCCGCGTGGCTACAGGGCGACCCACCATACCGAAGACCACGGCCGGCTGCCGCAAGGCGACGCCGCTTGGTGTGGTCCGTGCCGGGGCAGGTGGCTGCGGACCAATGGCGGGGGCCGGCTGGCGGGCCCCAGTCCTCGACGGGACCGAGCGGCCGGCGTGCTTTGCGGGCGGCGGGGCCCAGCAGCCGGTGGACCCCGCAAGCGACGAGACGGCTCGGCCAGAGGGGTCTCCGGCCGGCCAGAGAGGCTGCCAGCCGGGCCCCCCTTCCCAGTACCATTCAAGTATATTGTAAGCCGGGGGGTTGGCCTATAAAACCCCCCGACGCCCCCCATGCACGGAGGCAAGCATTCTCACCATCTTTCCCACTCCCATTCACACACTTAGAGAGGCAAGAAGAGCCGGCTAGCTCCTTCTTCCTCCTTTAGCCAACAGCTCAAGGAGCGCCATTGTAGTTCTCTTGGTCTATCAACTAGGCAAGCAGGACTAGGGGTGTTACCTCTCACAGAGGGCCCCGAACCTGGGTACATCGCGTGTCTCACACCGCTTGTCCCCAATCCCGTCACCGGAGCCCGTCGGCGTCCTTCGGCCCCAACCACTCTCGATAAGCCACCCCATGGCATCTGTCGTGAGAAAACGACGACAGTTGGCGCCCACCGTGGGGCCATCCGCGGCGCCGGCCGGAGTCATGCTCCGGGCGGGACCCTTCGCCAACTCCCCTGGCCGCTCCGCGTCCGGGTGGACCTGCACGCTCGTGGGGCTTGCTCCCGCGGCGTAGAACCTGGTTCCCGCCCGCCCTGCGGGCGTCGCTACCGACCTCTCCGATGAGTTGCGCAGCAGCGCCACTCTATCCAACGTCGTCACCCTTGCCGAATGCTTCGGCAGGCTGAGCCTCGCTGGCGAGCCAGCCGTCGACGAGTACCCTAGAGAGGTGCTCAACTGCCTCGACCCGCCCTCGCTTGCGGGCGCAATCGCCTCGGGCGATGCTGATGACCCCTGCGACCGCGCGGGGGTAATGGTCACCGGCTCCTCCACGAGCACCGGTCGCGCCAGGGCGGAGGCGGAGGCGACCACCGCGGCCGCCGGCACCGGCACCTCTGACCCCCTCGGCTCCGTGCTTCGGGGCCTCAGCACCCCCGTCGCGCCTACGACAAACCCGGCCACAGCTACGACTGAGCTAGAGGCAGCTCGCCAGCTGCTGTTCGCGGAGGCGACCACGCTCGCAACCACCAAGCGCCGGATGGAGTCCGCGCAGTGCGAGTACAACTCCGCCTACGGTCTCACCCCCACTACCAGAAGATGTGCTACGGCATATACTTCGCCGCCAAGAAGGTCAAGCAGTACTTCCAAGAGCACACCATCACCGTGGTAAGCACGGCGCCGCTCGGCGAGATTATGAGCGGCCGGGACGCCACCGGCAGAATTGCCAAGTGGTCCATCGCCCTCGCCGACTACGAGATCTGGTACAAGCCACGCACCGCCATCAAGTCGCAAACGATGGCCGACTTCCTCGTCGACTGGGCAGAAACCCAGTTCATACCGCCGCCTCCGGACTCCACGCACTGGCACATGAACTTCGACGGCTCGAAGATGCGAACCGGCTTGGGGGCCGACATCATCTTGTCGTCCCCAAAAGGGGACCAGCTCAAGTACGCGCTCCAGATCCTCTTCGCCGCCTCCAACAACGTGGCCGAGTACGAGGCGCTCGTCCACGGCCTCTGGCTCGCCAAGGAAATCGGCATCCGACGCATCCTCTGCTTCGGCGACTCGGACCTCGTGGTGCAGCAGGTCTCTGGCGAATGGGACGCCAGGGATGCCAACATGGCTAGCTACCGCTTCCTCGTCCAACAACTCACCGGCTCCTTCGAGGGGTGTGAGTTCCACCACGTCCCCCGGGCAGACAATGAGGCGGCGGACACGCTGGCCAAAATCGGCTCCACCCGGCAGGCAATCCCAGCCGGTGTTTCCCTCGAGCGGCTACTCAAGCCGTCGATCAAACCCTCCACTGAATCGGAGTCCATCTTCGTGTCGGCCGACCCCGCCGGCCCCTCGTCAGGCCCGGTGGCTCCGTCAACCCCGCCGGCTCCAACCACCACATCTGCTCAGCCGGCTCCGACAACTGATGCCCCCGCGGTCGTCCTAATGGCGATCGATCTGCCGGCCCCAGGGACTGACGGCTCGGTCCCGGGGACTAACGGCTCGGGCCCGGGGGCTCCGGCCGCTAACCCGGGGGCTACGGCTGGCCCCGAAATCCACCCTGAGCCGGCGTCGGCTCCTGTCACAACCCCCACCTGGGCCCAGCCCATCCTAGCCTTCCTTCTGCGCGGCGAGCTCCCCTCCGACGAGGCTACGGCTCGGCAAATCCAGCGCCGGACTCCCGCCTACAGCATCATCAACCACGAGTTGGTCCATCGCAGCGTAACCGGCGTGTTCCAACGATGCGTCGAGCCGGAGAGGGGGCAAGAGATCCTCCGAGACATCCACCGGGGCGAGTGCGGGCATCACGCCGCCTCCAGAACCCTGGTGGCCAAGGCATTCCGCCACGGTTTTTACTGGCCGACAGCCCTAGAGGAAGCGAAGCAGCTGATTGATAAGTGTGAGGGGTGTTAGCGCTTCAGCACACAGAGCCACCTACCAGCTACAGCCCTCCAGACCATCCCACTTTTGTGGCCTTTTGCCGTCTGGGGGCTGGACATGGTGGGGCCGTTCAAGACCGCATGAGGCGGCATGACACACCTACTGGTGACCGTCGACAAATTCACCAAGTGGATTGAGGCCAGGCCCATCATGAAACTAGACGGCCCCACGGCCGTCCGGTTCATCAAGGACATCACTGTCCGCTATGGCGTCCCCCACAGCATCATCATAGACAACGGCACCAATTTCGCCAAGGGCGCAATGGCGCGTTTCTGCTCCCAGGAGGGCATCCGGCTCGATCTTGCGTCGGTGGCTCACCCACAATCAAACGGCCAGGCGGAGAGGGCAAACGGCCTGATCCTGGCCGGCCTCAAGCCCCGGCTCGTGGCGCCGCTCGTGCGATCAGCCGGCTGCTGGATCGAGGAGCTGCCGGCTGTCCTGTGGAGCCTCAGGACCACGCCCAGCCGGTCAACCGGCTTCACCCCTTTCTTTCTCGTGTACGGGTCCGAGGCGGTCATCCCTACGGACATTGAGTTCGATTCGCCTCGAGTCACCCTGTACACGGAGAAGGATGCAAAAGAAGCAAGAGAAGACGGCGTCGACCTACTCGAAGAAGCACGCGAGCTGGCCCTGAGCCGAACGGCCATCTACCAACAGAAGCTCCGGCACTACCACAGCAAGCGGATCCGACCCCTCTCCTTCCGTGAGGGGGACCTGGTGCTCAGGCGGATCCAGCGAACCGCCGGCTAGCACAAGTTGTCCTCCCCATGGGAGGGCCCTTTCATCGTCAGCAAGGCGCTGCACAACAACGCGTACTACCTAATAGATGCCCAGAAGCCGCAGAAGCGCAAAAGAGACGCCTCCGGCGAGGAGACGGAGCGCCCGTGGAACGCGGCGCTCCTTCGTCCGTTTTACTGCTAAACCAGTGTATGTATGTATCCTCCCTTTTGGGACTCAATGAATGCAACGGGTGCCCCAAGCCAGCAGTTGGGGCATGCCCTTTTGATTTCACCAAAAGCACTTCGCTTCTCAAAACGAGCGTCCGGGTCCGGCTCCCCAGACCCGGGAGCTCGCCGGCTAGCCTAAACCCTTCCTCTCTGAGACAGACAAGTAATGTGGCTAAGCAACCCCCCCCCCCGTCCGGCTACAGACCGGCTCCTGGCTGTCCGGCTGGCGGGACTCTGGGGCAGGACAACTTACCACACGAAACACTGTTCGAAGAGTAGCGATCGGGTAAGTCTAGCCGGATTACTCGTTCTTTAACTGGCCTCTGGTGGCTCACCCTAGCTGGAGCCGGACGACCCTAAAGTTTGCGCGCTTCCCCAAGGACGATGCCCCGTCCCTGCCCCAGCCGGCTCCCGGCTGGCCGGCAGGCGGGGCAGAAGACGGAAAGGAACTTGCGCAAATAATAACGGTCGAAAAGCAAAAGCGAAGGATGAGCCGGCACGCAAACATTGTCCATTTCAAAGCAAATTTAAAAGGGTCGAGGCCACGGGCCAAAAGATTCTTTACAATACACCCCCAGTGGGTGGAAATGCGTCCTAACAAGGCTTACAGCAAAGGAAAAAAACATGGTAAACATAAGGCCGCCTAGGCCTCAGGCGTGCCGCCAGCCGGCTCGGCAGACTGCCCGGTGGTGGTCGCCGTCTTCGGGTCCGCCTCCGTAGCCGTCGTGCCGTCAGTGTCGCTCCCGTCGCTGGAGTCGGTGCTCTCCTCCGCAACCTCCCCGTCTTCAGGCCCTTCGGGAATGCCGAAGGAATCCTCCGCGACCGGCTTGCCATCCTCACCAAGCGCCGGCAGGAACTCGTCCGGGTCGACATAAGAGGCAAGTACGCCGGCTCGACAGACGAGGGAGCTCTCACGAGCAACCCGCTCCTCCTCAGGAACTTGACACATCGTGGCCAGCCGGTCCAAGTCGACGCCGTGGTACCACGACATGATGAACCAGAGGGCCATCTGCGCCCCAGAGCAGGCCGCGGAGGCCTTCCAAGCGTCGAGCCGCGCCACCGCGTGCTCAAGCCACAACGTCACGCGACCCTCAGGGATCTCGTGGTCCGGCCAGAGGGCCGAAATAACCCCCAGGCCGGCTGTGTGGAGCCGGTCCATGCAACACTGCAGGAAGAGCAGCCGGTTCTCGGTGGCCAGCGAGATCTCCAGCAGGCTCCAGCCCTCATCCGCGTCAATCTCCTGCCCGCGCTGCCGGAAGCACTCCCGATGATCTACCACGGCCCGCTCGGCACGGCGTTGGGTATCCGAAAAGTGATCTAAGAAGAAGGGAAAGTTAGGAAAAAAGCCAAGACTGTCGGCGAAAAAGAATAGACTCAAAGTCAGAAACACTCACGCTGAAAGGCGCCGTCCAGTTCAAGCCCAAACTTGAGGCTCAGGCTCCGCTCCTTCTCCAGCGCCTTCTCCGCCTGGGCGAGGGCGGCATCATGCCTCTCAAGCTCGCCCCTGAGGCGAGCCACCTCGTCCTGAAGGACTGTGGCCTGCTGGCTGGCGTCGGCCGCCTGCTTGACGGCCTCCTCCTTGGCCGCCACCTCCTTCTGCAGCTCCGTAGTGAGTTGCTCCCGTGCCGACTGGCCGTCAACCACCAGACCGCCCAACTGGTCCCGCTCCGACGTGACTGTCTGGAGGTCCCGTGCCAGCCGGTCCCGCTTGGAAGCCACCTCGTCCCGCTTCTGCCGGATCTGGGTCAGACCAGCCAGCTCCTCTGCAGTAGATTCAGCCCAAGTTAGCTAGGCGCGAAAGATTCGAACCGGCTGCCGCACAGCCAGCCCGACTCTCGGGGGCTACACCAGTGGGTGCGCTTGCGCGCCCCCACTGGAACGCTCGTACCTCGCGCCTTCCTCAACTCCTCCTGGGCCTAGTAGTAGCCGGCCTTGCCCTTGTTGTGGATGGCGACCGCCTCGTCAAAAAGCACCTGCCGCCTGGCGTTCTCAGCCTGCCACGCACCAAGAGGCGGAATATCAAACCACTTAAGAATAAGATTCAACCCGGCTGCCACACGGCCAGACAGCCGGCCTGAATCTCGGGGGCTACACCTAGTGGGTGCGCTCACGCGCCCCCACTGGAAAAACAGAACAAGGAGTCTCACCTCTACCGCCTCCTCCACGCGCCGGAAGTTGCTCTCGGTGGCCTCGGCAAACCTGGCCAGCCCGTCACGGCAAAAAGCCATGATGCGGCCCGGCTCTCCGGGCACAAGGGCCCGCTCGCCAGTAGGCCCCCCTTCGCCAGCTGGCTGAGACAGGGCAGATGACCCACGGGTCAGTGCCCCCCAGTCCCTAAGCACATCCAGCATGCTCCTCCTTGTGCGGCCCGCTCCACCTATCGACCCTGCCTCCGTCACGGTGCCGGCCGGCGGTGGGGTGGCAGCAACCACAAGCGCGCGGCGACCGGGCCCAAGCTCCCTCGTGACCGGCGCGGACGGCTCCGCCGCCTGCCGGCTCGCCTCGACGGCTGGAAAGGCCTGCCCGCTCCCTCCTCCAGGCGCCGTCTCCAGCACGGCCGGGGCAACGGGCCCCTCCACCACGACCGGCTCGACTGGAGACGAAGTCGCGACCGGCTCCGTCGATGGGGCCGCCTCCTTGGCCGGCACAGTGACCGCGACCACCGGCTCGAGGACCGCGTCTACCGGCCGGGGCGCCTCCACCGAGGGCTGGGCCATCTCCGGCGCCGGCTCCCGCGGCTCGCCCGACGGCGGCCTCGACACCCGGGTCGACTCCGCCGCCGACTCTGTCACGCGCACCAGGTCCAAGCGCCGCCTCCGTCCCCCGTCGCTCGACGCCGTCGAGCGCGAAGGCGCGCCCTTCGTCGTTCCCTTCGTGGCCCGCACTTCGGCGAGCCGCCTCTTCTCCTCCCGCACCGTGGTCGCGTGCTCCAAGGCCTGCCGGCTGGCGGCGTCCACCGGATCGGTAGCCGACCCCGTGTCCTAGAGTTCGAGGGCCTCGCTGCGGTTGGAGGGAGAAAAACCTTCAGGTGCTGACCATCTTGAGACAAGAAAGAAAAACGACCCATGGGGCCCAAAGGGAAAGTCCTTACCCAATGACCACGGGAAGAGGACGCCTGGCCCGGGCTGGTGGCTTCGCGACGGTGACTGCTACTTCTTGAGCTTGCGTTGGTTTTCCCTTGAAGAGGAAAGGGTGATGCAGCAAAGTAGATAGGTATTTCCCTCAGTTTTGAGAACCAAGGTATCAATCCAGTAGGAGGTACAAGCAAGGCCCCAATCTATGCACCTGCACAAACAATCAAACACTTGCACCTAACGCTATAAAGGGGTTGTCAATCCCTTCACGGTCACTTGCAAGGATGAGATCCGATAGAGATAGATATAAAAGATTACTAAAACAATAATTAAAATAAAAGTAAATAAATTGCAGCAAAGTATTTTTGTGTTTTTGAGTTTATAGATCTGAAAATATAATATGGAAAATAGACCCAAGGGCCATAGGTTTCACTAGAGGCTTCTCTCTTGAAGGAAAATAATACGGTGGGTGAACAAATTACTGTCGAGCAATTGATAGAAAAGCGCATAGCTATGACGATATCCAAGGCAATGATTATGCATATAGGCATCATGTCCGTATCAAGTAGACCGAAACGATTATGCATCTACTACTATTACTCCACACATCGACCAACTCCTGCCTGCATCTAGAGTATTAAGTTCATGAAGAACAGAGTAACGCATTAAGTAAGATGACATGATGTAGAGGGATAAACTCAAGCAATATGATGAAAACCGCATCTTTTTATCCTTGATGGCAACAATACAAATACGTGCCTCGCTACCCCTACTTTGTCACTGGGTGAGGACACCGCAAGATTGAACCCAAAACTAAGCACTTCTCCCATTGCAAGAATTACCAATCTAGTTGGCCAAACCAAACCAATAACTCGAAGAGACTTACAAAGATATGAAATCATGCATATAAGAATTCAGAGAAGATTCAAATAATATTCATAGATAATCTGATCATAAACCCACAATTCATCGGATCTCGACAAACACACCGCAAAAGAGTATTACATCGGATAGATCTCCATGAAGATCATGGAGAACATGGTATTGAAGAACATAGAGAGAGAATAAGCCATCTAGCTACTAGCTATGGACCCGAAGGTCTGAGGTAAACTACTCACGCATCATCGGAAGGGCAATGGTGTTGATGTAGAGGCCCTCCGTGATCGAACCCCCCTCCGGCAGATCGCCGGAAAAGGCCCCAAGATGGGATCTCACGGGAACAGAGGCTTGCGGCGGCGGAAAAGTATTTTCGTGGCTCTCTTTGGTATTGGGGGAATATTTCTGAATTTATAGGCGAAGAGTTAGGGTTGGAGGAGCTACGGGGGGCCCGCAAGCCAGGGGGCGCCCCCCCAGGGGCGCGCCCTGGTGGCTTGTGGCCCACCCGTAGGTCTTCTGGCCTCTTCTCGAACCCTCCGGGGTTCCTTCTGGTCCAAGAAAAATCAGCGTAGAATTTTATTCCGTTTGGACTTCGTTTGATATTCCTTTTCTGCAATACTCAAAAACAAGGAAAAAACAGAAACTGGCACTGGGCACTAGATTAATAGGTTAGTCCCAAAAATAATATAAAATAGCATATTAATGCATATAAAACATCCAAAACATATAATATAATAGCATGGAACAATCAAAAATTATAGATACGTTGGAGACGTATCAGCATCCCCAAGCTTAATTCCTGCTCGTCCTCGAGTAGGTAAATGATAAAAACAGAATTTTTGATGTGGAATGCTACCTAACATATTTATCCATGTAATATTCTTTAGTGTGGCATGAATGTTCAGATCCATAAGATTCAAAACAAAAGTTTAATGTTGACATAAAAACAATAATACTTCAAGCATACTAACAAAGCAATCGTGTCTTTTCAAAATAACATGGCCAAAGAAAGTTATCCCTACAAAATCATAAGGTCTGGCTATGCTCCATCTTCCCCACACAAAGTATTTAAATCATGCACAACCCCGATGACAAGTCAAGCAATTGTTTCACACTTTTTATGTTCTCAAACTTTTTCAACTTTCACGCAATACATGAGCGTGAGCCATGGATATAGCACTATAGGTGGAATAGAATATGATGGAGGTTGTGAGGAAAAGGAGAAGATAGTCTCACATCAACTAGGCGTATCAACGGGCTATGGAGATGCCCATCAATAGATATCAATGTGAGTGAGTAGGGATTGCCATGCAACGGATGCACTAGGGCTATAAGTGTGTGAAAGCTCAAAAAGAAACTAAGTGGGTGTGCATCCGACTCGCTTGCTCACGAAGACCTAGGGCAATTTGAGGAAGCCCATCATTGGAATATACAAGCCAAGTTATATAATGAAAAATTCCCACTAGTATATGAAAGTGACAAAATAGGAGACTCTCTATCATGAAGATCATGGTGCTACTTTAAAGCACAAGTGTGGAAAAAAGATAGTAGCATTGTCCCTTCTCTCTTTTCTCTCATTTTTTGGTGGGCATCTTTGGCCTGTTTTTTTTATTTGGGCTTCATTGGCCTCTTTTATTATTTTTAAAGTCCGGAGTCTCATCCCAACTTGTGAGGGAATCATAGCTTCCGTCCTTTCCTCACATGGGACAATGCTCTAATAATGATGATCATCACACTTTTATTTACTTACAATTCAAGAATTACAACTCGATACTTAGAACAAAACATGACTCTATATGAATGCCTCCGGCGGTGTATCGGGATGTGCAACGATCTAGCATAGCAAATGACATTAATGAAAACATCACGCTAGCTGTCTTACGATCATGCAAAGCAATATGACAATGATGGTGCGTGTCATGATAAATGGAACGGTGGAAGTTGCATGGAAATATATCTCGGAATGGCTATGGAAATGCCATAATAGGTAGGTATGGTGGCTGTTTTGAGGAAGGGTATATGGTGGGTTTAATGCACCGGCGAAAGTTGCGCGGTACTAGAGAGGCTAGCAAAGGTGGAAGGGTGAGAGTGCATGTAATCCATGGACTCACATTAGTCATAAAGAACTCACATACTTATTGCAAAAGTCTATTAGTTATAGAAGCAAAGTATTAGACGCATGCTCCTAGGGGATAGGTTGGTAGGAGTTAACCATCGCGCGCTCCCGACCCTCACACAAAGGATGACAATCAATAAACAAATCATGCTCCGACTTCGTTACATAACGGTTCACCATACGTGCATGCTAGGGAAATCACAAACTTTTAACACAAGTATTTCTACCAATCCACAATTACTCACTAGCATGTCTCTAATATTACCATCTTTATATCTCAAAACAATCATAAGGAATCAAACTTCTCATAGTATTCAATGCACTTTATATGAAAGTTTTTATTATATCCCTCTTGGATGCCCATTATAATAGGACTAAATTCATAACCTAAACCAATTACCATGCTATTTAAAGACTCTCAAAATAATATAAGTGAGGTACGAGAGTTCAATTATTTCTATAAAATAAAACACCACCGTGCTCTAAAAAGATATAAGTGAAGCACTAGAGCAAAATTGCCTAGCTCAAAAGATATAAGTGAAGCACATAGAGTATTCTAATAAATTCACGATTCATGCGTGTCTATCTCAAAATATGTGTGCAGCAAGGATGATTGTGGCAAACTAAAAAGCAAAGACTCTTATCATACAAGACGCTCCAAGCAAAACACATATCATGTGGTGAATAAAAATATAGCCTCAAGTAAATTTACCGATGGATTGAAGACGAAAGAGGGGATGCCTTCCGGGGCATACCCAAGCTTAGGATTTTTGGTATCCTTGAATATTCCTTGGGGTGCCTTGGTAATCCCCAAGCTTAGGCTCTTGCCACTCCTTATTCCATAGTCCATCAAATCTTTACCCAAAACTTGAAAACTTCACAACACAAAACTCAACAGAAAACTCGTGAGATCCGTTAGTATAAGAAAAATAAATCACCACTTTAGGTACTGTTGTGAATTCATTCTTTATTTATATTGGTGTAATATATACTGTATTCCAACTTCTCCATGGTTCATACCCCCCGATACAATCCATAGATACATCAAAATAAGCAAACAACACAAAGAAAACAGAATCTGTCAAAAACAGACCAGTCTGTAGCAATCTGGAAACTTCGAATACTTCTGTAACTCCAAAAATTCTGAAAAATTAGGACAATCTGGGAAATTTGTATATCAATCTTTTGTAAAAATTTCAGACTCATTCGACGCTCTGGTGAATTTATAAAATTCCTGGACTGAGCGCGAAAGTTTCTGTTTTTCAGCAAGATCAAATCAACAATCACCGTAAACCATCCCAAAGGTCTTACTTGGCTCAAACACTAATTAAAACACTAAAACACAATTACTACAGAGGTAATAATGTGTAATTTATTCAAGAACATAAACTAAAACAAAAACATAAAAATAAAATTGGGTTGCCTCCCAACAAGCGCTATTGTTTAACGCCCCTAGCTAGGCATAACGCAATAGATCTAGGTATTATCATCTTTGGTATGCAATCCATAAGTAGCTCTCATAATAGATTCATATGGTAATTTAATTTTCTTTCTTGGGAAGTGTTCCATGCCTTTCCTTAACGGAAATTGGAATCTAATGTTTCCTTCTTTCATATCAATAATTGCACCGATCGTTCTAAGGAAAGGTCTACCAAGAATAATAGGACATGTAGGATTGCAATCTATATCAAGAACAATGAAATCTACGGGCACATAATTCCTATTTGCAACAATAAGAACATCATTAATCCTTCCCATAGGTTTCTTAATAGTGGAATCCGCTAGATGCAAATTTAAAGAGCAATCATCAAGTTCATGGAAACCTAGCACATCGCATAAAGTTTTCGGAATCGTGGAAACGCTAGCACCCAAATCACACAAAGCATGGCACTCATAATCTTTAATTTTAATCTTAATAGTAGGTTCCCTCTCATCATAAAGCTTTCTAGGTATAGAAACTTCCAACTCAAGTTTTTCTTCAAAAGATTTCATCATAGCATCAACGATATGTTTAGTAAAAGCTTTATTTTGATTATAAGCATGCGAAGAATTCAACATGGATTGCAACAAGGAGATACAATCAATCAAAGAACAACTATCATAATTAAAGTCCTTGAAATCCAAAAGAGTGGGTTCATTGCTATTTAAAGTTTTGACCTCTTCAATCCCACTTTTATCAATTTTAGCATTAAGATCTATAAACTCCGAATCATTGAGACGACTTTTAACTAAAGTTGACTTATCTCCAGCCCCATCTTTATCAAGATTTATATTGGAAAACAAAGATTCAATAGGAGTCACATCAATCACTTTAAGATCTTCATCACTATTCAAAGACTCCGGTTTAGCGGCTATCTTATTCACTAAAGTAGCTTGTGTATCAGAAATTTGGCCTATTAGATTTTCAAGATGAGCAAACTGAGATTTCAAACCATAAAATTCCTTAGACATATCATCAAGCTCTTTATTAATATACTCCATCAAAGATTTTTGTTCTTTAAGCTCGTTTCTAAAGAGATTATTATACTCATATTGTAAAGTCATGAAACTTTTAGCACTATTTTCAATCTCTTCCAATTTCCTAAAATAAGGATCAAAGCTCTTGGGTCGAGCCATACGGGAAATCTAGCAACCGGAAAGCTAACGAAAAGACGAACGGAAGAAGGGCGAATAAAAAGGCAAATCTTTTTTTTTAATCGTTTTAGAAGTGGGGGAGAGGAAAACGAGAGGCAAATGGCAAATAATGTAAATGCAAGAGATGAGTTTGTGATGGGTACTTGGTAGGCTTGATGTAGACCTCTCCGACAACCACGCCAGAAATTGGCAAGTTGATGGGAGAGTTCTTGTCTTGACTTGCTATGTATCCTCCCCGACAACGGCGCCAGAAATTGGCAAGTTAACGGGAGAGTTCTTGTCTTGACTTGCTATGTATCCTCCCCGGCAACGGCGCCAGAAATTGGCAAGTTGACGGGAGAGTTCTTGTCTTGACTTGCTATGTATCCTCCCCGGCAACGGCGCCATAAATCCTTCTTGCTACTTCTTGAGCTTGCGTTGGTTTTCCCATGAAGAGGAAAGGGTGATGCAGCAAAGTAGATAAGTATTTCCCTCAGTTTTGAGAACCAAGGTATCAATCCAGTAGGAGGTACAAGCAAGGCCCCAATCTATGCACCTGCACAAACAGTCAAACACTTGCACCCAACGCTATAAAGGGGTTGTCAATCCCTTCACGGTCACTTGCAAGGATGAGATCCGATAGAGATAGATATAAAAGATTACTAAAACGATAATTAAAATAAAAGTAAATAAATTGCAGCAAAGTATTTTTGTGTTTTTTAGTTTATAGATCTGAAAATATAATATGGAAAATAGACCCAAGGGCCATAGGTTTCACTAGAGGCTTCTCTCTTGAAGGAAAATAATACGGTGGGTGAACAAATTACTGTCGAGCAATTGATAGAAAAGCGCATAGTTATGACGATATCCAAGGCAATGATTATGCATATAGGCATCACGTCCGTATCAAGTAGACCGAAACGATTCTGCATCTACTACTATTACTCCACACATCGACCGACTCCTGCCTGCATCTAGAGTATTAAGTTCATGAAGAACAGAGTAACGCATTAAGTAAGATGACATGATGTAGAGGGATAAACTCAAGCAATATGATGAAAGCCCCATCTTTTTATCCTTGATGGCAACAATACAAATACGTGCCTCGCTACCCCTACTTTGTCGATGGGTGAGGACGTCGCAAGATTGAACCCAAAACTAAGCACTTCTCCCATTGCAAGAATTACCAATCTAGTTGGCCAAACCAAACCAATAACTCGAAGAGACTACCAAAAATATGAAATCATGCATATAAGAATTCAGAGAAGATTCAAATAATATTCATAGATAATCTGGTCATAAACCCACAATTCATCGGATCTCGACAAACACACCGCAAAAGAGTATTACATCGGATAGATCTCCGTGAAGATCATGGAGAACATGGTATTGAAGAACATAGAGAGAGAATAAGCCATCTAGCTACTAGCTATGGACCCGAAGGTTTGAGGTAAACTACTCACGCATCATCGGAAGGGCAATGGTGTTGATGTAGAGGCCCTCCGTGGTCGAATCCCCCTCCGGCAGATCGCCGGAAAAGGCCCCAAGATGGGATCTCACGGGAACAGAGGCTTGCGGCGGCGGAAAAGTATTTTCGTGGCTCTCTTTGGTATTGGGGGAATATTTCTGAATTTATAGGCGAAGAGTTAGGGTTAGAGGAGCTACGGGGGGCCCACAAGCCAGGCCCCCCCCCCCCAGGGGCGTGCCCTGGTGGCTTGTGGCCCACCCGTAGGTCTTCTGGCCTCTTCTCGAAGCCTCCTGGGTTCCTTCTGGTCCAAGAAAAATCAACGTAGAATTTTATTCCGTTTGGACTCCGTTTGATATTCCTTTTCTGCAATACTCAAAAACAAGGAAAAAACAGAAACTGGCACTGGGCACTAGGTTAATAGGTTAGTCCCAAAAATAATATAAAATAGCATATTAATGCATATAAAACATCCAAACAGATAATATAATAGCATGGAACAATCAAAAATTATAGATACGTTGGAGACGTATCAGTGACGCGTCTTCTTCCGTACCGGCTGGAGTGCCGCCGGCTGCCCAGTAGCCGGCCTCTTTTCCTTCCTGGCCGCGTCGCCTGCCCGACCCCTAGCCGGCTGCTCCTCGCTCCTTCCGCGCGGCTCCCGTCGTGCTGTGGGGGGGAGGCACGTCCAAGATCCGGACATCGTCATCATCATCATCATCGGTCCAATCTCTGATCAGAGGTGCAGTGGCAAACTCACCAGCCGCCCTGGAGCCGCCTGCCCCCGGGTCGCTGATCGTTCTGCCCTCCTCGACCTCCCCGGAGGAGTCGACCTCCTCCTCGACAGTACCTCCCAACTCGAAGTCCTCCGGATCGGAGTCAGCACGGTCCGCCGCGAACACTTGAGGATGCGGGCCGTCCGGCGTGTTCTGCCGCACAAAATGCTGCGGTCAGCACGGCACGTAAGCACGGGGGACAGGAGGAGGAGGACGGAAGGGAGGAGGGGCGATCACGACAAAATGTACCAGGGGCGCCGGGTCGAGCCGGCTGTACGACAGCTTGCCGAAGCGCCACGTGCGCGTATCCAGCTTGAAGTTGGTGACGGAGTTCACGCACTCCGCCACCTGAGCCGGTGTCAAATCGAAGGTGGACAGCCGGCATGGGTCACGCCGACCCCCCATGTCGCAGATCCGGTGCGGCCTTTGCTGCAAAGGCAGCACCCGGCGTGTTACGCCCCCGACTCGACCGTGCACTAATCATACACGGAAATGCACACGATCAAGCCTAAGGACTCACGGGAAGATATCACAACACAACCTAGACACAAAATAAAATAATACAAGCTTTATATTACAAGCCAGGGGCCTCGAGGGCTCGAATACATAAGCTTGAACACACAAGCGTCAGCGAAAGCATCAGATATCTGAGTACAGATATAAAAGTTAAACAAGATGCCTTAAGAAGGCGAAAACAAACAACGACTGCGATCGAAAGAGGCAAGGCCTCCTGCCTGGGAGCCTCCTAAACTACTCCTGGTCGTCGATGATCTCCACGTCGTAGCAGGCTCCTCCGGGGATCTTCTGCTCCTGGACTCCATCGTCTGGTCGCAACAATCGGGTATGGGGAAAAAGAATAGCAAAGCAACCGTGAGTACTCATCCAAAGTACTCGCAAGACTGACATCAGAACTATACTAATTATGCATTGGTTTCAAATGAAGAGGCTGTATCTGTGGACTAAATAGCAGAATGGCAGAATAGAGAGAAAGGCCTATCCTATCAAAGACTAGCATCTTCAGCGGTCGTGCAGCATTAGAAGAGTGCAGATTAGCATATTATTAATTAACAAGCATGTGGGAGCAAAGCCCAGAGATCCTTCCTCGACTCCCTGCGAGAAAGCAATCCCGGAGCTTCAATTAATTAAAAGTATCCAGTTCAAGTAGTAATAGATCGGGATACAACACTGAGCGTCCTGTTACCGTGGACACGGCTATTCGAATAGATAATCTTCCCTGCAGGGGTGCACTACTGTTACCCAACACGCTCGATTAACTCTGGCCGGACACACTTTTCTCGGTCATGCCCGGCCTCGGCTGATCGACACACCGCAGCCCTACCTAGAGCTAAGTAGAGAGGTCCCCGCCGGTCTACATCCTAAGCGCGCAGGGTTCTTGGGCCCATCCCCCTTTGCACTCCGGGTCGTTATGCGACGAGCCGGGACGAGCACCACCTCATCCTAGATGGCACTGGCCCGACAGGCCCACAAGGCTGAACTGGACATCTGACAGAGCTTTTGGCTGATACATACGGTGCAGAGGGCCCCATTAAACCATTATCCCACGTGGTGGTAGTGCGTATAGGGCACAACGACCCACTCAGATCAATACCCAAATCCGTTAACGCATTATTAGGAGCTCGCGGTGACGATCAGTACTCCTGTCGTCCCGTCTCGAGGAAGTGCAACAAGGGCTAGGCCCATCCCTTTCTAGGGCGGTCTCTGCCTGCCCGACCGCGCCTCGTAATATCTCGCGGGTGCCTCCCAGGTCAACCCGTCTTCCCAGGAGATTGTCGGGAACTCAGGTCCACCTCAACCGGGGTGGTACCGCCTGTCCCTTAAGTCCCGCAGTAACATTTAAAGGGGCAACAGTGTAATGTAACCGTGTGTCCGTATCATCAAGGGGGTAATCCGAGGAATCACCCCCGATGGATTTCCACTCGATGTATCCGTCAAGATGAACCCGGAGGAATCACCCTCGAGGGTTCACACTTGAGGGGTTGCACGACAGAAGCTTCATCGGAGGTGGTGGAAGAGGAATCACCCTCATAATTCAGGACCGACAAGTTATACCACAGAAGTCTCATCAGAAGTGGAATAAGAGGTATCACCCTCGGCACTTGATGATAACTCTACAGAGTCGAGCAACTTAGGGGGGGTGTGGTGATGTGCGGGTCTCAGCCCGTTCGATCACATCGATCGGGGCACAGATACTAAAGCGGGGCAACTATAGCAAGGAGGAGGGGCCACAGATGGTTCACTACCATCCAACCTATACTAAGCATTTTGGATAACAGGCAGGTATCAATAACAGTTACAAGGACAGGCTATGCAGCAGAGTAGGATAAAACAATAGCAGTAGCAAATTCTAATGCAAGCAGGAGGGGGAAGGATTAGGTAATATAGGCATGCGTCAAGGGGGGTTGCTTGCCTGGTTGCTCTGCTGAAAAAGACGGGTCGTCGGGGACGTAGTCGAACACAGTGGCAGCATCGGTCTCGAAGTCTACCGGAGAGAAGAGGGGGAAGAAACAATAAATTCACGGCAAAAATGCAATCACTATGCATGACATGCCTAAATGAGATGCAGAGGTGTTTTACTGCCTAACTAAATGATTTAGTTAATTTAGGAATTTATTTGGATTTATTTTATTAAAGTTGAGCACTACTCATTTATCAAAATCAGTCAAAAAGTTCCATGTTCAGCTAGCTAGGAGTGTTGGACAGGCATTTTGATTACATATTCAGAATCTTCATATTTTTCTGATCATTCTACATATATAAATTATTTTCATCTGACTTACGGTTTAAAAGATATGATTTTTCGAAGTTTTATTGATTTTCTGGATTTTCTGAATTATTTTATTCCGAAAATTATTAAATGCTAAATGCTACGGGTACCCAGCACTGTGTACACAGAAATGCACACAGTGGCTGACCAGTGGGCCAGGTTGACCAAGTCAACCGCCCAGTCAGCAGTGGCTGACGTGTGGGCCCAGCCTGCTGAGTCAGCAGCTGACTGGGTCAGTCTTATCCGGTTAAACAGTGGGCTGGGCCCACCTGTCATACATAGTAGGCTAATCAGGGTATTAACTTAATTAACCGGCTTAATTAGGAGGTGGGACCCCATGTCAGTGACGGTTATGTTAATCTAATTAGCGTTTAAACTAATCCGAGTTTAATTAGTGAGCGGGGTCCACCAGTCAGCCACACAGGGCGTCATTAACGACCCCCGTTGACCGGCCATGTCAGCGCGCCGGCGGCTAGTCGGCGGCGGCCATATCCGCGGCGGCGCGGCTCGGGTCTCGCCGGAAAACGGCTGTGGGGCACCGTTCGGGCCGCAGCCGGGTGCGTTCGAAAACGGAGACCGAACCGCGTCGATCTGTGACGGTCTCGCGGGCTAATTCGGCCGGAGTGAAGCGCAACGACCTCGCCGGCGGCGAGGTGTTTCGGGCGAGCTCGGTTGAGTCGCCGTAGGGCACGGCAAGCCTTGGGGTTGGGCTCTACGGGGTCCTAGCGACGCGTGGAGCACGGTGGTGAGCTCGGTTGAGCATGACGTCGCCGGGAGCAACGACGACGAGCACCGCGGCGGAGACGGCTACGGGCGGCGATGGCAATGGCGGCTACGGTGGCGGAAATGCTCGGGAGAGAGAGGGGAAAGGAGCGGATGTTCACCGGGAAGGCACACGAGGGCCCGGCGGAAGCTTAGGAGCAGCAGTTCGACGGCATTCGCCGGAGAGGCGCCGGCGACCGTGGGTTGAAGACGAGCTCGAGGAGCTCGCGGCGAGGCCTCCCGACGCCAATGGCTGGGCGTGGTCGACGGAGAAGACTGCGGCGGAGCTCTACGTCATGTCAGCAGGGCTCGAGGTCGTCAGAGTGCGCGGAATCGAGGCGGCGACGGCGACGGCAGAGACGGGCGGCGATGCGGGAAGAAAGCGACGAGGGGAGAAGAGGAATGCGGGTTAGGGTTGCGCCAGGGGGACCGCGGGGATCTTATCTACGCGAGGAGCACGGCGGATGGCCGACGCGTGCGGCATCGGCGACGTGTCGACGGGCGCCGACGACAGCGCGAGGGAGACGGTGGGAGGTGGAAGAAAGGTCGCGGTGGGCCAGGCCTATTCTTCGTGTGCACTGAAGGCCCAAAGCGACAGTAAGTTCTAACCGTTTTTTTATTTCTATTTTCTGTTTTAACTCTGCTTTGCAAATTGTTTGACCTCCAGAGGACTTTTACAAAATAAGTGACTTAGCCCAAATAATTCAGTGCATGTTTATCTACCACCAAAAACTAGTTTGGTTAAAATATAATTCCATTGGTATTTCTATTAAATAAAATGGGGTTGAAATGTGGCTGTTGGCTACTGTTTGAGATTGATAGAGTCACTTAAATATTTCCATAAATGTTGATCTTATTTTTATAATTGCTTATGGATTATTTGCAAAATTATGAACTATTTAGTTCTTCTGTTTGGATAACTTTTAGTTTTGACTTTGTTTTAAATTTGAATTGAATTTGGATTATTCTCTAATTGCTTTTATAAGGCTTAATGATGATGACTTGGCATGATTAATTGGCATAACTACTGTTAGTAATCTGGGGATGTCACACGGCGGTCGATGAAAGCGGCCACCAGGTCAGCCGCAACCAGCCCCTCTCCGCTCCTCATGGAGTGCAGTCGGCCCAGAATGCTGGTGACCTCCTCGACCGACACGTCCAGCGTCTAGTTCTCCCCCGAGGATGGGACGTTGACAAAAGCCGGCAGCCGGACGTAGTCCCGTGCCGGGTCGACGTTCTTCACATAGAAGAACCACCTATTCCACTTCTTGACGGACTCGATGAGGGTGAGACGGGGGAAGAGCGTCCCACGGATGCACACCACCGTCCCCCGCAGGCGTACGCCTCATTGGCGTTCTTCAGAGCCTTGAGGTAGAAAAGCTTCCTCCATAGCTCCAGGAAGGGGAGGAAGCCGAGGTAACCCTTGCAGAGGGTCACGAAGCAAGAAAGCTGCAGAATGGAATTCTGCCCCAGGTGGTGCAGCTGGAGGTCGAGGGTGTCAAGGAGAAATCTGAAGAACCTGCTCACCGGCAGGCCAAAGCCGTGCAAGAGATGCGCGGCGAAGACCACGTACTCCCCCTCCTCGGGCTCCAATGCTAGCTCGTCGCCGGGAGCGCGGGCGGCGACGCGATCCTCCGTCGGCAGCATCCGGGCGTGGCGAAGGTACTCAATGTCCTCCACGGTCACCACGGAACCGCCCTAGCTACCGGATGGGCCGTCGGCCATCTCCAAGGTGGCCTAGCGCGCGGGGGCGAGGACAGTGGAGACTCGGGACACGGCGGATCCCCGCGATCCCCCGTCGACGATCTCGTCAGGAGCGGCGGGACGAGCGAGAGCAGCAGCGCAGCGCGAGCTCGATGCGCAGAGCGGCAAGAGGGAGAAGATGGCGGAGAGAGGGGAGTGCGAACTGCCTCTGCCTCTCCCCTCCCCTTATAAATAAGGGGGCGAAGTCCGGGGGACGTGGGGATTAACTGCGCCGACTCCCCCGGAGAACCCGCGAGGCGTGGGCATAGCGGGCCGTGACCGTCGGGGCCCAGTCACAAAGGATCCTCGCCCACGGCCTACCGGGCTAGGCCTGCGGCAGCGTCCCGTCACGTCCCCAGGGGTGGGCCCCGCGGCGCCTGCGACGCCACGCGTGGCGTACCACGGCCCGAAGCGCGCCCCGAAGCGTCGCGACGGAACCCGAGGCGTCGGGCGTAGTTGCCGGCACGTCTGGCCGGCTGGGCCGCTGCCCCGAGGCATGGTCGTCGGATGAAGCCGCCGGCACCCCTCCGTCGGGAGGACTCGGGCCCCCCCCGCTGGCTTCGGGGACTACTGACGGGGGTATAACCCCTGGGTATGCCAAAGCAGGAGGGTTCGGCCTCTTTTGAAAACAATACGGCCGGCTGGACTACGGCCGGCTGGCGCATGGCCGGCTGACACACGACCGGCTGGCTTGCAGCCGGCAGGCCCCCGACCGACTGGCGCACGGCCGCCTGACGAGCAGCCGGCAGGCGTGACAAACGGCCGGCTCTACCGCTGACTCCTGGGCAGGCCAGCATCGGTCCCCTCCCACCGAACCCGCGCACGGTGACAAGACGTGACCTCCACGACCGGTCCCGCGTGGCTGCAGTGACCGCTGATGGAGGAGCACGCATGGCTACAGTTCGAGCGGTCGTACCGCTGACCGCGGCCGACCGCGACCGGACGAGGCGACAGTGCCGGCACGCCTCCGTCCACTCCATTACCTGCCCCCGCGTGGCTACAGGGCGACCCGCCATACCGAAGACCACGGCCGGCTGCCGCAAGGCGACGCCGCTTGGTAACGTCCGTGCCGGGGCAGGTGGGTGCGGACCAATGGCGGGGGCCGGCTGGCGGGCCCCGGTCCTCGACGGGACCAAGCGGCCGGCGGGCTTTGCGGGCGGTGGGGCCCAGCAGCCGGTGGACCCCGCAAGCGACGAGACGGCTCGGCCAGAGGGGTCTCCGGCTGGCCAAAGAGGCTGCCAGCCGGGGCCCCCTTCCCAGTACCATTCAAGTATATTGTAAGCCGGGGGGTTGGCCTATAAAACCCCCCGACGCCCCCCATGCACGGAGGCAAGCATTCTCACCATCTTTCCCACTCCCATTCACACACTTAGAGAGGCAAGAAGAGTCGGCTAGCTCCTTCTTCCTCCTCTAGCCAACAGCTCAAGGAGCGCCATTGTAGTTCTCTTGATCTATCAACTAGGCAAGCAGGACTAGGGGTGTTACCTCTCACAGAGGGCTCCGAACCTGGGTACATCGCGTGTCTCACAGCGCTTGTCCCCAATCCCGTCACCGGAGCCCGTCGGCGTCCTTCGGCCCCAACCACTCTCGATAAGCCACCCCATGGCATCTGTCGTGAGAAAACGACGACACATGAATTGCATCATTGACCAATGTTATGTTTGTCAATCTCCAATAAATTTTACCACTTATACTTTTCCTTATGTGATGTCATTACTTACCATAAGATTAGCATATGATCCTTTTCATTTATTTTCTTTTTATTTTGATTGCAACAAGAAAGTAAAGAAGCAAAAGCTCAAACTAAACTTTATTGTATAACTCTCACTCGATTACATGGATAGATAGATCACGAAACTAGCACTCGAAAATAGATCATACTAAACTTTTATTCAACTAAATCACGAAAGAGCTAAGGATCGAACTAAAATAGGTAAAGGTAAATAAAAGTGATGGTGATACGATACCAGGGCATCTCCCCCAAGCTTGGCTCAAGCCAAGGGGAGTGCCCATACCCGTGTACTCAAGTCTCCTTTGGTGGTGAGGATGATGAAGGTGGTGGTGATGAAGTGGTAGGTTTGTCCTCCGGCTTCCAGGGCAAGGGCTCACCATCAAAAGATGATGCACGTGTCTCCCGAGTCCTGCAACTGGCAGCTAAACTCATACCTTTAAATCTTGCTTCATACTCAAAAACTTGGTTTTGAAGATCATAGATTTGACTTTGCAGAAAAATGATTTGCTCGTTGAAGGTGAAGACAATGTACTTCATGGACCGGCCATCCACCATGTGATCACGGGTGAATTCCGTGATCATGGAGTGATTGGCACTAACTGCACGCTCCACCATCCCTTGGCACTTGAAGATGTATTGTTCCACCTCCTCGAGCGTGGCCTCCATGCTTCCCGTCCTCTTGGGCCCCTGAACATCTCGGATGTGGAGCACCCCCTCACGCATCTCCATGGCTTGAGGGTGCTTCATCACCTCTGACAAGTATGGGTTGATGACCTTCTCGAAGAACTTGTCCTTGGAGGAGCTTGGTGGAGCCATGGAGATCTAGATCTGACGAGAAAACAACACGAAACAAGAACAGAGGATTTTTCTACGATGCGGTGGTCGAATCAATCGGGGGTATATATAAAGTTTTTTTTATCTTAGGAAGCAAGAATATGGAAGGAAAACGGAGTCGGGAAGGTGTCCGAGGGGAGCACAACCCACCAGGGCGCGCCAGGCAGGGCATGGGCGCCCTGGTGTATCGTGCTCACCTCGGTTGCTTTCCTGTTTATTTCTTATTTTCCTAATTTTTGTAATATTCCAAAACTAACAGAAAATAGTTTTGCGGAATTTTCGGAGTCCGTTTACTTACCGTATCACGTACCTCCTCTTTTTCAGGATTCTCGAGTGTTCCGGAAGGTATCTTTTCTGTGTTCCTCCGGTGTCATGGTTTGGATAATATTGCTTTCAACATTAATAGGCGTACCTGAGATATAGTGTTTAATTCTTTGTCCATTGGCCACCTTCGGGTTAGTACCTTCGGCATTATTAATCTTGATAGCTCCAGAACGATAAACCTCTTCGATAACATATGGTCCTTCCCATTTGGAAAGAAGATTTCCTGCAAAAAAATCTAAAACGAGAGTTGTACAAAAGAACATATTCTCCAACTTTGAATTCCTGCTTTTGGATTCTTTTGTCATGCCATCTTTTAACTTTTTCTTTGGATATCTTGGAATTTTCATAAGCTTGGGTTCTCCATTCATCTAGTGAGCTAATATCAAATAACCTCTTTTCACCGGCAAGTTTGAAATCATAATTGAGTTCTTTAATTGCCCAAAATGCTTTATGTTCTAACTCTAGAAGCAAATGACAAGCTTTTCCATATACCATTTTGTATGGAGACATACACATAGGATTTTTATAAGCTGTTCTATAGGCCCAAAGTGCATCATCTAATTTCTTAGACCAATTCTTACGAGACCTATTGCTAGTTTTTTGTAATATTAATTTTATTTCTCTATTGCTAAGTTCAACTTGACCACTAGATTGAGGATGGTAGGGTGATGCAATTCTATGGTTAACATCATATTTAGCAAGCATCTTACGGAAAGCACCATGGATAAAGTGTGAACCACCATCGGTCATTAAATATCTAGGGACTCCAAACCTTGGAAAGATAACCTCTTTAAGCATTTTAATGGAGGTGTGGTGATCAACACTACTAGTTGGAATAGCTTCTACCCACTTAGTGACATAATCAACCGCAACCAAAATATGAGTGTACCCGTCGGAGGAAGGAAAATGCCCCATATAATCAAAACCCCAAACGTCAAATGGTTCAACAACAAGTGAATAATTCATAGGCATTTCCTGACGCTTACCGATATTACCAATTCTTTGACATTCATCACAAGACAAGACAAACTTACGGGCATCCTTGAAGAGAGTAGGCCAATAAAAACCAGATTGCAATACCTTATGAGTAGTTCTATCTCCCGCATGATGTCCTCCATAAGCTTCAGAATGACATTTCTGTAAGATTTGTTCCTGTTCATGCTCAGGTACACAACGTCTAATAATACCATCTACTCCTTCTTTATAAAGATGTGGGTCATCCCAAAAGTAATGTCTCAAGTCATAGATTTTTTTCTCTTTTGTTGGATGTGAAGTTAGGTGGTATATATTTAGCGACAATGTAGTTAGCATAATCAGCATACCAAGGTGTGTTTTGTGAAACACTTATTGCAGCTAACTGTTCGTCAGGGAAACTATCATCAATAGGTAATGGGCCATCAAGAATATTTTCTAACCTAGACAAGTTATCAGCTACGGGGTTCTCAGCTCCCTTCCTATCAACGATGTGTAAGTCAAATTCTTGAAGCAAGAGAACCCACCTAATGAGTCTAGGTTTAGCATCTTTCTTTTCCATAAGGTATTTTATAGCAGCATGATCGGTGTGAACAATAACTTTGGAATCAACAATAGAGGATCTAAATTTATCACAGGCAAACACAACTGCTAAAAATTCTTTTTAGTAGTAGCATAGTTTCGTTGGGCACTGTCTAGAGTTTTACTAGCATAATGGATACCATTTAATTTCTTATCAACTCTTTGTCCTAGGACAGCACCAACAACATAATCACTAGCATCACACATAATTTTAAATGGCAAGTTCCAATCAGGTGGTTGAACGATAGGTGCAGAGGTTAAGGCTTTCTTGAGTGTTTCAAAGGCTTCCACACAATCATCATCAAAAACAAAAGGAATATCCTTTTGCAAAAGATTTGTAAGAGGCCTAGAAATTTTAGAGAAGTCTTTAATGAACCTCCTATAAAAACTAGCATGACCAAGGAAACTTCGAATACCTTTAATATCTTTAGGACATGGCATTTTCTCAATTGCATCAACTTTAGCTTTATCCACCTCAATACCTCATTCAGATATTTTATGCCCCAAGACAATGCCTTCATTAACCATAAAGTGGCACTTCTCCCAATTCAAGACGAGATTAGTTTGTTCACATCTCTGCAAAACTCGATCAAGGTTGCTTAAGCAATCATCAAAAGAAGTTCCGTAAACGGAAAAATCATCCATGAAAACCTCCACAATCTTTTCACAAAAATCAGAGAATGTAGCAGTCATACATCTTTGAAAGGTAGCAGGTGCATTGCATAAACCAAAAGGCATACGTCTATAAGCATAGGTTACAAAAGGACAAGTAAAGGTGGTTTTCTCTTGATCAGATTGTGATACAGGTATTTGAGAGAAACCAGAATATCCATCCATAAAAAAAAAGTGTGTGTGCTTAGATAATGTTTCTAGCATTTGATCAATGAAAGGCAGAGGGTAATGATCTTTTCTTGTAGCTTTATTTAATTTTCTAAAATCAATTACCATTCTATAGCCAGTGACAATTCTTCGTGGGATAAGTTCATTTTTATCATTAGGAACAACAGTAATACCTCCCTTCTTAGGGACACAATGAACGGGACTTACCCATCTACTATCAGCTATGGATAAATTATACCTGCTTCCAGAAGCTTTAATATTTTAGTTCTTACCACTTCTTTGATCTTAGGATTCAATCGTCGTTGGTGATCAACAACGGGTTTAGCATCAGGTTCCATATTGATCTTGTGCTGACATAGAGTGAGACTAATGCCCTTAAGATCATCAAGAGTATATCCAATAGCAGCCTGGTGCTTCCTCAAAAAATTTAATAATCTTTCTTCTTCATGTTCTAAAAGGTTAGCACTAATAATAACAGGATATATCTTTTTCTCATCAAGATAAGCATACTTCAAAGTGTCAGGTAATTGTTTTAATTCAAAAACAGGATCACCTTTAGGTGGAGGAGGACCTCCTAGAGTTTCAATAGGCAAATTGTGTTTTAGGAGAGGTTGTTGTTCAAAGAATTTTTTTTCTATTTCATTTCTTTCATGCAAGTGCATATCATTTTCATGGTCTAGCAAATATTGTTCTAGTGGATCGATAGGAGGAACGACAATAGAAGCAAGACAAATTATTTCATCCTTACTAGATAATTCTTTATTACGTGGTTGTCTACTAAACTTGGAGAAATTAAATTCATGAGACACCTCACCAAAATTAACAGTGACGGTTTCTCTCTTGCAATCTATCTTAGCATTGACGGTGTTCAAGAAAGGTCTACCAAAGATAATGGGACAAAAGTCATCTTGTGGGGAACCAAGAACTAGAAAATCAGTAGGATATTTTATTTTGCCACACAAGACTTCAACATCTCTAACAACCCCAAGTGGTGTGATGGTGTCTCTATTAGCAAGTTTGATAGTAACATCAATGTCTTCTATTTCAGCAGGTGTTATATCATTCATAATTTCTTGGTATAAGATAAAAGGAATAGCACTCACACTAGCACCCATATCACATAAACCATGATAACAATGATCTCCTATTTTAACTGAGACAACAGGCATGCCAACTACGGGTCTATGTTTATCTTTTTCATCGGGGTTGGCAATTCTAGCAGCTTCATCACAGAAGTAAATAACATGCCCATCAATATTGTCAACCAAGAGATTCTACTTTAATTTGTTCAGAGGGCATAGGTGCTTTAGTATTACTTTTGCGAACCACAGTTGATACCTTAGCATGTTCCTTTATCCTAACAGGGAAAGGTGGTTTTTCAATATAAGCAGTAGGCACAACTGGATCAACATTGTAAATGATAGTTTCATCTTTAGCTATGACCGGTTCTTTAATAGGGGGATGGTATTTAAACCACTTCTCCGTAGGGATGTCAACATTTTCACAGAAAGAGGCTACTATCTCAGAGTCAAGTCCATATTTAGTGCTAAACTTGTGGAAAGCATCGGTATTCATAAAAGATTTAACACAATCAAACTTAAGCTTAATACCTGACTCATTACCTTCGTCGATTTCCCAATCTTTAGAGTTGCGTTTAATTCTTTCTAAGAGATCCCACTTGAATTCAATAGTCTTCTTCATAAAAGAACCAGTACAAGAAGTATTGAGCATGGATCTATCATTATGAGAAAGCCGAGCATAAAAATTCTGAATAATAATTTCTCTCAGGATATCATGATTGGAGCATGAATATAACATTGACTTAAGCCTCCCCCAAGCTAGAGCGATGCTTTCTCCTTCACGAGGCCAAAAATTATATATATAATTCCGATCACGATGAACTAGATGCATAGGATAAATCTTTTGATGGAATTCTAATTGCAATCGATTCCAGTTCCATGATCCAATATCATCACATAGCCTATACCATGTCAATGCTTTTCCCTTCAAAGATAAAGGGAAAACCTTCTTATTAACTTCATCTCCGGATAAACCCGCAATCTTAAATAATCCACAAATTTCGTCCACATGTATTAGATGCATATCAAGATGTTCTGTTCCGTCTCCTGCATAAGGATTAGCTAGCAGTTATTCTACTATACCCGGAGGAATTTCATAACCAATATTTTCAGTAGGTCTGTAGGTTGAGGGGCAACTGATTGTAGTTCCGGTCGAGGTGAAGATACGCCGAACAAACCCGGCAAAGGATTGTTTTCCATAGTAGCAAGTGACAATAAATTTCAGCACGTAGTATAAGTTTTTCCTTACCGATTTCCACTTACCAAGAGCGCTTCACTCCCCGGCAACGGCGCCAGAAAAGAGTTTTGATGACCCACAAGTATAGGGGGTCAATCATAGTCCTTTCGATAAGTAAGAGTGTCAAACCCAACGAGGAGCAGAAGGAAATGACAAGCAGTTTTCAGCAAGGTAGTTTCTGCAAGCACTGAAATTGTAGGTAACGAGTAGTTTGATAGCATGATAATTGGTAACGAGCAAGTAACGCTAACGGTAAATAAAGTGTAGCAAGATAGCCCAATCCTTTTGTGGCAAAGGATAGGCCAAAACAGTCTCTTATAATAATCAAAGCGTTCTTGAGGGTACACGGGAATTTCATCTAGTCACTTTCATCATGTTGGTTTGATTTGCGTTCGCTACTTTGATAATTTGATATGTGGGTGGACCGGTGCTTGGGTGCTGTTCTTACTTGAACAAACCTCCCACTTATGATTAACCCCTCGCAAGCATCCGCAACTACGAGAAAAGTATTAAGATAAAATCTAACCATAGCATTAAACATTTGGATCCAAATCAGCCCCTTACGAAATAGCGCATAAACTAGGTTTAAGATTCTGTCACTCTAGCAACCCATCATATAATAACTAATCCACAATGGATTCCCTTAGGCCCAAAGATGGTGAAGTGTCATGTAGTCAACATTCACATGACACCACTAAGGGAATCACAACATTCATATCATCAAAATATGGAACACATATCAAATTCACATGATTACTTGCAACACGACTTCTCCCGTGACCTCAAGAACAAAGGTAACTACTCACAAATAATATTCATGCTCAAGATCAAATGGGTATTAAATAGCATAATGGATCTGAACATATAATCTTCCACCAAATAAACCATATAGTAATCAACTACGAGACGTAATCGACACTACTAGTCACCCACAGGTACCAATCTGAGGTTCCGGTACAAAGATTGAACACAAGAGATGAACTAGGGTTTGAGAGGAGATGGTGCTGTTGAAGATGTTGATGAAGATTGGCCTCCCAAAGATGAGAGGGGTGTTGGTGATGACAATGGCTTCGATTTCCCCCTTCGGGAGGGAAGTTCCCCCGGCAGAATCGCTCCGCCGGAGGGCAAAAGTGCTCCTGCCCAAGTTCCGCCTCGAGACGGCGGCGTTCCGTCCCGAAAGTCCTCTCCTTATTTTTTCTAGGTCAAAAGACCTGAAGTACCAGAAGATGGGTGATGACCCACAAGTATAGGGGATCGATCGTAGTCCTTTCGGTAAGTAAGAGTGTCGAACCCAACGCGGAGCAGAAGGAAACGACAAGCGGTTTTCAGCAAGGTAATTTCTGCAAGCACTAAAACTGTAGGTAACAGATTGTTTGATAGCAAGATAGTTGGTAACAAGCAAGTAACGGTAACGGTAAACAAGGTGCAGCAAGGTAGCCCAATCCTTTTGTGGCAAAGGACAGGCCAGAACAATCTCTAGTAATAGGCAAAGTGTTCTTGAGGGTACACGGGAATTTCGTCTAGTCACTTTTATCATGTTGGTTTGATTCGTGTTCGCTACTTTGATAATTTGATATGTGGGTGGACCGGTGCTTGGGTGATGTTCTTACTTGAACAACCTCCCACTTATAATTAAACCCCTCGCAAGCATCCGCAACTACGAGAAAACTATTAAGATAAAATCTAACCATAGCCTTAAATGTTTGGATCCAAATCAGCCCCTTACGAAGTAGCGCATAAACTAGGGTTTAAGCTTCTGTCACTCTAGCAACCCATCATCTAATAACTACTCCACAATGCATTCCCTTAGGCCCATGAATGGTGAAGTGTCATGTAGTCGACATTCACATGACACCACTAAGGGAATCACAACATACATATCATCAAAATATTGAACACATATCAAATTCACATGATTACTCGCAACATGACTTCTCGCGTGACCTCAAGAACAAAGGTAACTACTCACAAATAATAATCATGCTCAAGATTAGAGGGGTATTAAATAGCATAATGGATCTGAACATATAATCTTCCACCAAATAAACCATATAGTAATCAACTACGCAAGGTAATCAACACTACTAGTCACCCACAGGTACCAATCTGAGGTTCCGGTACAAAGATTGAACACAAGAGATGAACTAGGGTTTGAGAGGAGATGGTGATGTTGAAGATGTTGATGAATATTGGCCTCCCAAGGATGAGAGGTGTGTTGGTGATGACGATAGCTTCGATTTCCCCCTCCGTGAGGGAAGTTTCCCTGGCGGAATCGCTCCGCCGGAGGGCAAAAGTGCTCCTGCCCAAGTTCCACCTCGAGGCGGCGGCGCTTCGTCCCAAAAGTCCTCCTCTGATTTTTTCTAGGTCAAAAGTGACTATATACCAGAAGATGGGCACCGGAGGTGGGCTGAGGTGGCCACAACTCATCAGGGCGCGCCCAGGGGGCCTGGCGGGCCCTGGTGGGTTGTGCCCACCTGGGAGGCCCCCTCCGGTAGTTTTCTGCTCCAGTATTTTTTTATTAAATACAAAAATATTCTCCGTAAAATTTCAGCTTCATTGGAGTTGTGCAGAATAGGTATCTCTGACGTGATTTCTTAGGTCCAGAATTCCAGCTGCCGGTATTCTCCCTCTTTGTGTAAACCTTGCATATTATGAGAGAAAAGGCATTAGAATCACTCCCCAAAGCATTATTATTCAACAAAACAATGTAAATAACAGTAGGAAATCATGATGCAAAATGGACGTGTCAACTCCCCCAAGCTTAGACCTCGCTTGTCCTCAAGCGAAAGCCGATATTGAAAAGCATGTCTACATGGTTTGAGAGAGAGGTGTCGATAAAAACAAAATACGGACATAGAAGCATCATGCTTATTAATATAGCAGCAACAAACTCTATCATAAAAACTTATTCAATACATTTTTATCATATAGCTTCTCATGAACAAGTAACAATTCATCACAACATAGAAGTATGAAGCATAAACCTTATTGAAAGCCAACAAACCATGTTCTCAGTCAACTTTGCAACTACAATTCATCATATTTTCAGTAAGGGTCTCATGTCAGAGCCTTTTGGCAAGTCCACATACTCAACCATCATTTAGTCTTCTATGATTGCTAACACTCACGGCGTACCCATGAACAAAAAGTTTCAACCGGATACATAGGAAGATAGGGGCTTATAGTTTCGCCTCCCAATTTACTCACCTCAAGGGTGATGTCAACAATAATAACTCATGCCCACCCATATCCAACTGGATATATGTGCCTAGATCTTTCCTCACCACATGATGCTTGCAAAAGAAAAAGTAAAAAGGAATAGGGAAGAATACTTTGACTCTTGCATAAAAGTAAATACATAAAAGTAAAAGATAGGCCCTTCGCAGAGGGAAGCAGAGGTTGTCATGTGCTTATTGGTTTGTATGCCCAATCCCTTAATGTAAAAGAACGTCACGCTACATTGCCCCCTATGATAGCAACCTTTATTATGCAGTCCGTCGCTTTTATTACTTTGCCATCATAAGTTCGTATAGCGCTCAATTTTCTCTTACACTAATTGATCAAACATTTTTAGAAGCAATTTTTATTGCCTTATTGCACCGATGACAACTTACTTGAAGGATCTTTCTCGATCCATAGGTAGGTATGGTGGACACTCAAAGAAGGAATTTGGGTTTGGGTTTTTGGATGCACAAGTAGTATCTCTACTTAGTGCGGAATTTTGGCTAGCAAAGATACTGAGCAAGCACCACATGTTAAAGGATCTATGACAATATAACTTCTATGTGGATATGAACAAACATAAATCATTACGTTGTCTTCCTTGTCCAACGTCAACAATTTTGACATATAATATTTGATGGGGGCTCACAATCATAAAAGATGTCCAAGATAGTGTATTTGCATGTGAATCTTCTCTTCCCTTATTAATTCTTTCATGAATTGCATCATTGACCAATGCTATGTTTGTCAATCTCTAATAAATTTTACTACGTATACTCTTCTTTATGTGATGTCATTACTTACCATAAGATTAGCATATGATTCTTTTCATTTGTTTCTTCTTTTCTTTATTTTGATTGCACCAAGAAAGTAGAGAGGCAAAAGCTCAAACTAAACTTTATTATATAACTCTCACTCGATTACATAGATAGGTAGGCCACGGAACTAACACACGAAAATAGATCATGCTAAACTTTTATTCAACTAAAGCAAAGGGAAACTACAGATCGAACTAAAATATGTAAAGGTGAATAAAAGTGGTGGTGATACGATACCGGGGCACCTCCCCCAAGCTTGGCTCAAGCCAAGGGGAGTGCCCATACCCTTGTGCTCAAGTCTCCTTTGGTGGTGGTGAACAAGAAGGTGGTGGTGATGAAGAAATCTTCTTCTTCAACTTATATTTAAGCATAAAGTTTTCCTCCCTTAGATCATCATTCTCCAACTCAAGCTTTAATATCCTTTTGCATAATGCCTCCTTGCTCTCCTACAGAAAACGAGACGGGATAAATTGGACCTTAGGTTTGTATATTCTAGGGAGGCTTGACTTCTTAAATTCCACATGCATGTATCCGGGTTGAGGCAATGGATCATCCTCTTCCTCAGAGCTGTCATCTTTTATTTCCTTCATGGTAGCATCTTCTTCCTCCTCCGAGGTCCATAGATAGGGGTAAATTTCTCTAAAGATCTTTGGATCTGAGACATAGGGATCAACATGGCTCTCCCCGTCCGAATCTTGAGACGACATATTTTCATATCTGCCAGGGAAACAACACGAAACAAGAACAAAGGATTTTTCTATGATGCGGTTGTCAAAACAGTCGGGGGTATATACAGAGAATTTTTATTCTTGGGAAACAAGTATATGGAAAGAAAACGGAGTCGGGAAGGCATCCGAGGTGGGCACAACCCACCAGGGCGCGCCCAGGGGTGCCTGGCGCGCCCTGGTGTATCGTGCTCACCTCGATCACCTTCCGGTTTATTTCTTTATTTCCAAAATTTTAAAATATTCCAAAACTGACAAAAAATATTTTTGCCCATTTTTCGGAGTCCGTTTACTTACCGTATCACATACCTCCTATTTTTCAGAATTCTAGAGCGTTTCGGAAGGTTTCTTTTATGTGTTCCTCCGGTGTCATGGTTTGAATAACATTGCTTTCAACGTTAATAGGCATACCTGAGATATAATGCTTAATTCTTTGTCCATTGACCACCTTCGGGTTAGTACCTTCGGCGTTATTAATCTTGATAGCTCCAGAACGATAAACCTCTTCGATAATATAAGGTCCTTCCCATTTGGAGAGAAGCTTTCCTGCAGAAAATCTTAAATGAGAGTTGAACAAAAGAACATAATCTCCTATTTTGAATTCACGCTTTTGGATTTTTTTGTCATGCCATCTTTTTTACTTTTTCTTTGAACAGCGTGGCATTTTCATACGCTTGGGTTCTCCATTCATCTAGTGAGCTAATATCAAATAGCCTCTTCTCACCGGCAAGTTTGAAATCATAGTTGAGTTCTTTAATTGCCCAAAATGCTTTGTGTTCTAATTCTAGAGGCAAATGACAAGCTTTCCCATATACCATTTTGTATGGAGACATACACATAGGATTTTTATAAGCTGTTCTATAGGCCCAAAGTGCATCATCTAATTTCTTAGACCAATTCTTACGAGACCTATTGCCAGTTTTTTGTAATATTAATTTTATTTCTCTATTGCTAAGTTCAACTTGACCACTAGATTGAGGATGATAGGGTGATGCAATTCTATGGTTAACATCATATTTAGCAAGCATCTTAGGGAAAGCACCATGGATAAGGTGTGAACCACCATCGGTCATTAAATATCTAGGGACTCCAAACCTTGGAAAGATAACCTCTTTAAGCATTTTAATGGAGGTGTGGTGATCAGCACTACTAGTTGGAATAGCTTCTACCCACTTAGTGACATAATCAACCGCAACCAAAATATGAGTGTACCCGTCGGAGGAAGGAAAATGCCCCATATAATCAAAACCCCAAACGTCAAACGGTTCAACAACAAGTGAATAATTCATAGGCATTTCCTGACGCTTACCGATATTACCAATTCTTTGACATTCATCACAAGACAAGACAAACTTACGGGCATCCTTGAAGAGAGTAGGCCAATAAAAACCAGATTGCAATACCTTATGAGTAGTTCTATCTCCCGCATGATGTCCTCCATAAGCTTCAGAATGACATTTCCATAAGACTTGTTCCTGTTCATGCTCAGGTACACAACGTCTAATAATACCATCTACTCCTTCTTTATAAAGATGTGGGTCATCCCAAAAGTAATGTCTCAAGTCATAGATTTTTTTTCTCTTTTGTTGGATGTGAAGTTAGGTGGTATATATTTAGCGACAATGTAGTTAGCATAATCAGCATACCAAGGTGTGTTTTGTGAAACACTTATTGCAACTAACTGTTCGTCAGGGAAACTATCATCAATAGGTAATGGGCCATCAAGAATATTTTCTAACCTAGACAAGTTATCAGCTACGGGCTTCTCAGCTCCCTTCCTATCAACGATGTGTAAGTCAAATTCTTGAAGCAAGAGAACCCACCTAATGAGTCTAGGTTTAGCATCTTTCTTTTCCATAAGGTATTTTATAGCAGCATGATCGGTGTGAACAATAACTTTGGAATCAACAATAGAGGATCTAAATTTATCACAGGCAAACACAACCGCTAAAATTTTTTTTTAGTAGTAGCATAGTTTCGTTGGGCACTGTCTAGAGTTTTACTAGCATAATGGATACCATTTAATTTCTTATCAACTCTTTGTCCTAGGACAGCACCAATAAAATAATCACTAGCATCACACATAATTTCAAAAGGCAAGTTCCAATCAGGTGGTTGAACGATAGGTGCAGACGTTAAGGCTTTCTTGAGTGTTTCAAAGGCTTCGACACAATCATCATAAAAAACAAAAGGAATATCCTTTTGCAAAAGATTAGTAAGAGGCCTAGAAATTTTAGAGATGTCTTTAATGAACCTCCTATAAAAACCAGCATGACCAAGGAAACTTCGAATACCTTTAATATCTTTAGGACATGGCATTTTCTCAATTGCATCAACTTTAGCTTTATCCACCTCAATACCTCATTCAGATATTTTATGCCCCAAGACAATGCCTTCATTAACCATAAAGTGGCACTTCTCCCAATTCAAGATGAGATTAGTTTGTTCACATCTCTACAAAACTCGATCAAGGTTGCTTAAGCAATCATCAAAAGAAGTTCCGTAAACAGAAAAATCATCCATGAAAAGCTCCACAATCTTTTCACAAAAATCAGAGAATATAGCAGTCATACATCTTTGAAAGGTAGCAGGTGCATTGCATGAACCAAAAGGCATACGTCTATAAGCATAGGTTCCAAAAGGGCAAGTAAAGGTAGTTTTCTCTTGATCGAATTGTGACACGGGTATTTGGGAGAAACCAGAATATCCATCTAGGAAATAAAAGTGTGTGTGCTTAGATAATCTTTCTAGCATTTGATCAATGAAAGGCAGAGGGTAATGTTCTTTCCTAGTAGCTTTATTTAATTTTCTAAAATCAATTACCATTCTATAGCCAGTGACAATTTTTTGTGGAATGAGTTCATTCTTATCATTGGGAACAACGGTAATACCTCCTTTCTTAGGGACACAATGAACGGGACTTACCCATCTACTATCAGCAATGGGATAGATTATACCTGCTTCCAGAAGCTTTAGTATTTCAGTTCTTACCACTTCTTTCATCTTAGGATTCAATCGCCGTTGGTGATCAACAACGGGTTTAGCATCAGGTTCCATATTAATCTTGTGCTGACATAGAGTGGGACTAATGCCCTTAAGATCATCAAGAGTATATCCAATAGCAGCACGGTGCTTCCTTAGAACTTTCAATAATCTTTCTTCTTCATGTTCTGAAAGGTTAGCACTAATAATAACAGGATATATCTTTTTCTCATCAAGATAAGCATACTTCAAAGTGTTAGGCAATTGTTTCAATTCAAACACAGGATCACCTTTAGGTGGAGGAGGACCTCCCAGAGTTTCAATAGGCAAATTGTATTTCAGGAGAGGTTGTTGTTCAAAGAAGATTTTATCTATCTCATTTCTTTCACGCAAATGCATATCATTTTCATGGTCAAGCAAATATTGTTCGAATGGATCAGTAGGAGGCACATCAATAGAAGCAAGACCAATTATTTCATCCTTAAGCTTTATCACGGGGTTGTCTACTAAACTTGAAAAAATTAAACTCATGAGACACATTACCAAAACTGACATCGACAGTTTGTTTATCACAATCTATCTTAGCATTGACGATGCTCAAGAAAGGTCTACCAAAGATAATGGGACAGAAGTCATCTTGTGGGGAACCAAGAACTAGAAAATCAGTAGGGTATTTTACTTTCCCGCACAAGACTTCAACATCTCTAACAATCCCAAGTGGTGCGATAGTGTCTCTATTAGCAAGTTTAATAGTAACATCAATGTCTTCCATTTCAGCAGGTGTTATCTCGTCCATAATTTCTTAGTATAGAGTTAAAGGGATAGCACTCACACTAGCACCCAAATCACATAAACCATGATAGCAATGATCTTCTATTTTTACTGAGACAACAGGCATGCCTTCTATGGGTCTATGTTTATCTTTTTCATCGGGTTTAGCAATTCTAGCAGATTCATCACAAAAATAGATAACATGTCCATCAATATTTTCTACCAAGAGATCTTTAACCATAGCAACACTAGGTTCTACTTTAATTTGTTTAGGGGGTTTAGGTGCTCTTATATTACTTTTACGAACCACAGTTGATACCATAGCATGTTCCTTTATCCTAACAGGGAAAGGTGGTTTTTCAATATAAGCGGTAGGCACAACTGGATCAACATTGTAAAAGATGGTTTCTTCTTTAGCTATGACCGGTTATTTAATTTCTTCTTTAATAGGGGGATGATATTTAAACCACTTCTCCTTAAGGAGGTCAACGTGAGTAGCAAATGCTTCGCAGAAAGAGGCTACTATCTCGGAGTCAAGTCCATATTTAGTGCTAAACTTGTGAAAAGTATCGGTATTCATAAAAGATTTAACACAATCAAATTCAAGCTTTATACCTGACTCATTACCTTCGTCGGGTTCCCAATCTTCAGAGTTGCGTTTAATTCTTTCTAAGAGACCCCACTTGAATTCAATAGTCTTCTTCATATAAGAACCAGCACAAGAAGTATCGAGCATGGATTGATTATTATGAGAAAGCCGAGCATAAAAATTCTGAATGATAACTTCTCTCGGAATATCATGATTGGGGCATGAATATAACATTGACTTAACCCTCCCCCAAGCTAGAGCGATACTTTCTTCTTCACGAGGCCAAAAATTATATATATAATTCTGATCACGATGAACTAGATGCATGGGATAAAATTTCTGGTGAAATTCCAATTCCGAACGATTCCAGTTCCACGATCCAAGATCATCACATTGCCTATACCATGTCAATGATTTTCCCTCCAAAGATAAAGGGAAAACCTTCTTCTTAACTTCATCTCCAGGTAAACCTACAAGCTTAAATAATTCACAAATTTCGTTCACATATAAGAGGTGCATATCACGATGTTCAGTTCCATCTCCTGCATAAGGTTTAGCAAGCAGTTGTTCTAACATACCCGAAGGAATTTCATAAGTAACATTTTTAGTAGGTGCTGTAGGTTGAGGAGCAACTAATTGTGGTTCCGGTCGAGGTGAAGATACCCCGAACAAAACCCTCAAAGGATTGTTTTCCATAGTAGAAGTAGCAATAAATTTCAGCACGTAGTATAAGTTTTTCCTTACCGATTTCCACTTACCAAGAGCGCTTCACTCCCCGGCAACGGCGCCAGAAAAGAGTCTTGATGACCCACAAGTATAGGGGATCGATCGTAGTCCTTTCGATAAGTAAGAGTGTCGAACCCAACGAGGAGCAGAAGGAAATGACAAGCGGTTTTCAGCAAGGTAATTTCTGCAAGCACTGAAATTGTAGGTAACAGATAGTTTGATAGCAAGATAGTTGGTAACAAGCAAGTAACGGTAACGGTAAACAAAGTGCAGCAAGGTAGCCCAATCCTTTTGTGGCAAAGGACAGGCCAGAACAATCTCTAGTAATAGGCAAAGTGTTCTTGAGGGTACACGGGAATTTCGTCTAGTCACTTTTATCATGTTGGTTTGATTCGTGTTCGCTACTTTGATAATTTGATATGTGGGTGGACCGGTGCTTGGGTGCTGTTCTTACTTGAACAACCTCCCACTTATGATTAACCCCCTCGCAAGCATCCGCAACTACGAGAAAACTATTAAGATAAAATCTAACCATAGCCTTAAACGTTTGGATCCAAATCAACCCCTTACGAAGTAGCGCATAAACTAGGGTTTAAGCTTCTGTCACTCTAGCAACCCATCATCTAATAACTACTCCACAATGCATTCCCTTAGGCCCATGAATGGTGAAGTGTCATGTAGTCGACGTTCACATGACACCACTAAGGAAATCACAACATACATATCATCAAAATATCGAACACATATCAAATTCATATGATTACTCGCAACATGACTTCTCGCGTGACCTCAAGAACAAAGGTAACTACTCACAAATAATAATCATGCTCAAGATCAGAGGGGTATTAAATAGCATAATGGATCTGAACATATAATCTTCCACCAAATAAACCATATAGTAATCAACTATGCAAGGTAATCAACACTACTAGTCACCCACAGGTACCAATCTGAGGTTCCGGTACAAAGATTGAACACAAGAGATGAACTAGGGTTTGAGAGGAGATGATGATGTTGAAGATGTTGATGAATATTGGCCTCCCAAAGATGAGATGTGTGTTGGTGATGACGATAGCTTCGATTTCCCCCTTCGAGAGGGAAGTTTCCCTGGCGGAATCGCTCCGCCGGAGGGCAAAAGTGCTCCTGCCCAAGTTCCACCTCGAGGCGGCGGCGCTTCGTCCCAAAAGTCCTCCTCTGATTTTTTCTAGGTCAAAAGTGACTATATACCAGAAGATGGGCACCGGAGGTGGGCTGAGGTGGCCACAACTCATCAGGGCACGTCCAGGGGGTGATGGGGATATGTACCTAGGGTAGGGTCATAGGCCTGACCTACATACCCTACCTAAGGACACCACATTGAAGAACTTAAAGGTTACAAGATTACAAGGAAGACTCCGACTGAAATCACCATGGCGCATGAGTCACTCGGCAGAAAATCCACTCGGAGGTTTCTCCCTCCATTCGACAGCCGCCTTTCACTCGGAAGAACCAGAAGTCAGTCGACCGCAGAAGACCAAAAGCCACTCCAGGGAGGCCAACGGGCAAGCGTTCGACTGGTCGCCATAAGTAGCATTTATTACATACGTTGTCAGTAACGTTCACCTTTATTACCACGATCGGACCCTTGGTTGCCGGGGATTGATGAGGGGCAGCGCACTCTATATAAGCCACCCCTCCCCTCTGGCACAAGGGTTCACACCCCCTGTAACTCATACATTCAACACGACAGAAGCTCCCGAGCGCACGAGACGTAGGGTTGTTATCTCCATCGTGAGAGGCCCGAACTCGCTAAAACCACTGTGTCACCCATTTGCATCTCGATAGATCATGGTCCCTTACACTACCCCTCTCTATTGTCGAAATCATTCCCACGACAGTTGGCGCCCACCGTGGGGCCTGACGTCTATCGAACCATGATGCGAACGGTTTGTATCCATTTTTACATCTATTCCCTATTTAACTTGTGATGCATTTCGCCTTCTCGAAAAACAGGGTCGTCTTCGGCCTCGTATGCGAACGCCATCGCCGTGCTCGCTGGCCGCGCGCCACGCTTGCCCGCGCAGCGTCGTGCGCCACGCTTGCCGGCCACGCGCCACGTTTGCCGGCTCAGAGCAGTACTCGCCCGCGCGCGCTACGCTTGCTGGCCCAGCGCCGTGCTCGCCCGCCCGCGCCACGCTTGCCGGCCACGCGCCACGTTTGCCAGCACAGCGCAGTGCTCGCCCTCCGGCGTCGCGCTTGCCGGCCCAGCGCCGGGCTCGCCCGCCCGTGCCGTGCTTGCCGGCCACGTGCCACGCTTGCCACTCCGCGACGTGCTCGCCCTCCCTGTCACGCGCCACGCTACCCGCTCCGCGGCGCGCTTGTCGGCTCTGCGCCACATTCGCAGCCCTGCGATGCGCGCACCAGCCCTCACTTGCATCGCTGGCAGTCTGCGTGGGAAAAGTACGTAACCCACAAACCCAAGTGCTTGTCGTGGGCCGGTTACCATTTCATTAAGGTAATCACCTCATTAAGCGGCCAATTACGTGAGGATTTCCAGCCTCAATTACCTAATTACTGCGGCCGAAACTGACGCGCTCATTTAACTACTACTTCCACTATTCGTACGCGACTTAATTTGTGCATGCATGCATGCGTAACTGCATGGCCTTAAAGTCTCACAAATAGCATCATTTCATGCATGCGTAACAGTTCAGCAAGAGGATCCTGGCTGTCCTTGGTGATTGGTAGGGTCAGTCACTGGATTTTTTGACTCCGCTAGCCAGGACAGACAGATAACAGATCCTTCACTCGGACAATTAACATCTAGGTTTACTCGGGTTACTACGAAGGTTCGTGGTTGTGCCTGTATTTGCTAACTTGCAGGCTCACTCGGTCAAACCCATCACTACTGAGCCGGCTCACCTGTTTGGTCGGACGAGTATTTGCTCCGGACGACTACCAGACTCACTCAGCTGGATTTTGAGCTCAAACTACTAATTTACAACTATACTTTGATGAATATTGCACTCGGACTAACTAATGTGCAGATTTATCGGAGACTGGCTACGCCCCTGCGAGCGGCCACATCATCCTTCAAAATCAATGGCCCCACGTGGCACGAGCTTGGCGCGACCCGGGCACTCGGCGACGGCTTCAGCAAGGGAGGCACCTCCCTCATGGCGCGGCAAGGACGCTCCTCCCTCATGCATGATCTGCCTGATGCAGCATGGGCCTGCTACGGCTCCTCCATCTCTCGAAACAGGCTTTCGCCCCGCTTTATATATAAAACATCAACCACACAGAGTACACGGCCGAACGATACAAGGGGATGGGGTAGCCCTCAAACAATGCCGATCCCAGGCTAACCTGATCACGCAACACGCACGCGGCCACACAACCGAAATAGAGTACAAGAAGAACTGAGAACAACACCACCCTAAGCCCTATAGCACCTAAGTTCCACGACAACGCCCCCAGGAGGGAAAACGGCGCTAGGGGTCGCCGTTGCCGAGTCCCGAAAGACAGGTTTTCACCCGGAACCCGGACACGGAAAGGAGCACCACGACGACGTCTTCAGGAAGATAGTGGCGCCCGCGAGCGTCGCCGTCGTCGGCGACAAAGCGCGGAGCTTTCGCTCGGCAACTCCACCGTGTCCCTAAACGAGGTCTCCAGGGCAGGAGTGGTGAGCCCAGAACTCCAGATCCGGATCGGGGCACCACCATCGTCAGAGACAAGAGCGCGCCCGGGCCACCCGCTGCACCACCTCTCGCCGCTCACACGACCAAGAGAGAATGCCATCACCGCCGTCATGGCGCCCGCCGGAGAGCCAACCATGCGGACCGCCATTCGGGGCCGCCACCCCGGCATCCATGTCCAAGGCTCCACTAACCGTCCACGTCACGATGCATCCACCATGGTAGGAAGAGTAAAAGGGATCTCCTTTCACTCCTAGCCCGGCATCAGCCACGGAGTATGGGTCGACGCCTCCACGGTAGGAGGCACCCACGCCTGCGTCTCTAGCCAGTACCGGTGGACCGGAGAAGACACTACCCCGTGACTCCCGACGGCCGTCGCTGAGCGTGCTCGCACGATGCTATGTCCATGGCGCTTAGCACCGATCTGCCCGACAGTGTAGCAGATCCCCGACCACCACCAACTCACACTGTACCCGCAAGGAGAGGGACCTCCACGCCCACGGGCACCACCCGGATCGAGCCCAAGCACACCAACCCGGAGCGCGAACTCCGACTCGCCCCGGGCCCCGCCAAGATCCGCCCGAGCACGAGCCCCGGCTCGCCGCCATGCCGCCGGCCTAGAGCTAGGGGAAGGAGGCCTGCTTCCGCCACCCAGCGCCACCGGCACGGGGACGATACCCAGCTTGCGCCGCCGCCCGCACCGACCCGCACCACCCGCACCTTGGACGAGGCCAACCCAGCCGCCGACACCGCTGGCCAGCCCACCGAGGCGCGCCCCCACTGCAACCACCACCAGCACCCAAGGGCCGCCGGGGACAGCCGGACCTCGCCGCCCGCGTGCAACCAGCCAAAGGAGCAGCCCGCCAGATCTGGATCGGGCAGCCACCGCCCCGACGCAGCCCACAGCGCAGGCACGCCCCGCCGACCTCCCAGCAGCCCACCACGCGCCTCCACCAGCCGCCGCCGTCGCCGAGGGGCCGCCGTCGCCGCGCTGCCGCGCCCTGCCCAGCGCTGCACAAACACACGAGGGGGGCCGTCCCGCGCCAGCCCTCCCCGCGCGAAGGATGAAAAGGGCCCGGCGGCGCACTCCGACGGCGGCGGGGGGAGGGGATCGAGGAGGGGTGGGGGCTGGTGGCGGCCGATGTAGGGTTTCGCCCCCCCGCTCGCAGGAGCGGGTCGGGCGAGTCGAGGAAAGGAGTTCGTCGGCTCCTCCATCAGCCGGACGCTCCATCGTCACTTGGCCGCCCCGCGCGCCGTCACTCTACTGGACGCGTCGGCATCACTCGGCAGCTCCGCGCATCGCCACTCGGCGAGACACGTCTTCGTCACTCGGCAGCTCCGCGCATCGCCACTCAGCCGGACGCTCCATCGTCACTCGGCCGCCCCGCGCGCCGTCACTCTACTGGACGCGTCGTCATCACTCGGCAGCTCCGCGCATCGCCACTCAGCCGGACGCTCCATCGTAACTCGGCCGCCCCGCGTGCCGTCACTCTACTAGACGCGTCGTCATCACTCGGCAGCTCCGCGCATCGCCACTCAGCCGGACGCTCCATCGTCACTCGGCCGCCCCGCGTGCCGTCACTCTACTGGACGCTTCGTCATCACTCGGCAGCTCCGCGCATCGCCACTCGGCGAGACACGTCTTCGTCACTCGGCAGCTCCGCGCATCGCCACTCAGCCGGACGCTCCATCGTCACTCGGCCGCCCCGCGCGCCGTCACTCTACTGGACGCGTCGTCATCACTCGGCAGCTCCGCGCATCGCCACTCAGCCGGACGCTCCATCGTCACTCGGCCGCCCCGCGCGCCGTCACTCTACTGGACGCGTCGTCATCACTCGGCAGCTCCGCGCATCGCCACTCAGCCGGACGCTCCATCGTCACTCGGCCGCCCCGCGCGCCGTCACTCTACTGGACGCGTCGTCATCACTCGGCAGCTCCGCGCATCGCCACTCAGCCGGACGCTCCATCGTCACTCGGCCGCCCCGCGCGCCGTCACTCTACTGGACGCGTCGTCATCACTCGGCAGCTCCGCGCATCGCTACTCAGCTGGACGCTCCATCGTCACTCGGCCGCCCCGCGCGCCGTCACTCTACCGGACGCGTCGTCATCACTCGGCAGCTCCGCGCATCGCCACTCGGCGAGACACGTCTTCGTCACTTGGCCGCCCCGTGCATCGCCACTCAACCGGACGTGTCTACTTCGCTCGACCGCCCCGTGCGTCGTCAGACAACTAAGTCATTCTTCACATGTTGCATTCAATTAAATAATTATTTATGCATTACCGAGTGTCAAGTAAATCGCACATGACGTTCACTCGGAGGCCACGCCACCGAGTGTACCTCTGCGCTCGGTTCTTTATTTTCATGTCAGATCCTTCACTTTCACAAGTTCAGTCGGATCCTTCACTCTTTAGACTCTTGCTGGTTCCGGACCAGCAAACACCTGACACACCCAGCGGGTGTCTATGGGTGTAATTTACACGAATCATTTCAACAAACATCAAATTACTTCGAGAATTTTTTATGTTAGCTTGTGTTATTTTTCATACACAGGTTATCTGGACGCCTCTGTGCGCCATTCTCGACGACATGCTCGACTCGGTCGCCCCGCGCGCCGTCACTTGTTCGGACGCCTCCTCAACGACATGCTGGACTCGGCCGCCCCGCGCGTCGTCACCTGGTCGGACGCCTCCGCGACAACATTCTCGACTCGGCCGCCCCGCGCGCCGTTACTTGACCGCCCCGTGCGTCGCCACTCAGTGAGACGTATCTACCTCACTCAGATGCCCCGCGCATCGCCACTGTGCTGGACACGTTTACATCGCTTGGCCACTCCGTGCGCCGTCACTCAAGTGGACGCTCCTTCGTCACTCGGTCGCTCCGGGCGCCGTCACTCAGCTGGACGCTCCTTCGACACTCGGTCGTTCCGGGCGCCGTCACTTAGCTGGACGCTCCTTCGACACTCGGCCGCTCCGCGCGCCGTCACTCAACTAGACGCTCCTTCGTCACTCGGTCGCTCCGCGCGCCGTCACTCAGCTGGACGCTCCTTCGTCACTCTGTCGCTCCGCGCACCGTCTCTCAGCTGGACGTTCCTCCGTCGCTCGGCCACTTCGTGCGCCGTCACTCCGCTGGACGCTCCTTCGTCACTCGGTCGCCCCGCGCGCGCCGTCCCTCAGCTGGACACTCCTTCGTCACTCGGTCGCTCCGCGCACCGTTACTCAGCTGGACGCTCCTTCGTCACTCGGCCGCTCCCGCACCGTCAGACAGCTAAGTCATTCTTCATACGCTGCATTCAATTAAATAGTTATTTCCGCATTACCGAGTGTCGAGGAAGTCGCACATGACGTTCACTCGGAGGCCACGCCACCGAGTGTACCTCTGCGCTCGGTTGTTTATTTTTATGTCGGAACACTTCACTTCCGCTTCTTTTGGGTCCAGTACTCAAATGAGTTCAGTCGGATCCTTCACTTGCACAAGTACAGTCGGATCCTTCACTCTTTTTGGTTCCGAACCAACAAGCACCTGGCACACCCAGCGGGTGTCTATGGGTGTTATTTACACAAATTATTTCAGCAAAGATCAAATTACTTTGATAAATTTTTATGTTCGCTTGTGCTATTTTTTCATACACAGGTTACGCGATCACTCGACGCATCTGTGCGCCATCTTCGTCGCTACTCAGGCTCAGTCGCCGCAACGATCATTCGTGTGTTTCCACTTGTTCGGATGCCTCCGCGACGACATGCTCGACTCGGTCACCCCGCGCGTCGTCACGTATTCGTACGCCCCCTCGATGACGTACTGGACACGGCCGCCCCGCGTGTCGTCATTGGGTCGGACGCCTCCTCGACATACAAGACTTGGCCGCCCCGCGCGTCGCCACTCAGCCGGACTCGTCTACCTCACTCGGATGCCCCGCACATCGCCACTCCGTGTGGCACGTCTTCATCACTCGGTCGCCCCGCGCGCCATCGCTCAGCTTAGCTGCGACTCCGTATCGCCTAAGTCAAAAACTACTCTGAGTGCGGACATCCTCCACACTCAGGGGCTTAGCTGCGAACCTAACTTCGCCTAAGTCAAAAACTACTCCGAGTGCGGACATCCTCCACATTCGGGGGCTTAGCTGCGAACCTGACTTTGCCTAAGTTAAAAAAACCACACCGAGTGAGGACATCATCCACACTCGGGGGCTTAGCTGTGATTCCGTATCACCTAAGTTAAAAACCATTCCGAGTGAGGACATCATCCACACTCGAGGGCTTAGCTGCGATTCCGTATCGCCTAAGTTAAAAACCACACCGAGTGAGGACATCATCCACACTCGGGGGCTTAGCTGTGATTCCGTATCACCTAAGTTAAAAACCATTCCGAGTGAGGACATCATCCACACTCGGGGGCTTAGCTGCGATTCCGTATCACCTAAGTTAAAAACCATTCTGAGTGAGGACATCATCCACACTCGAGGGCTTAGCTGCGATTTCGTATCGCCTAAGTTAAAAACCACACCGAGTGAGGACATCATCCACACTCGGGGGCTTAGCTGTGATTCCGTATCACCTAAGTTAAAAATCATTCCGAGTGAGGACATCATCCACACTCGGGGGCTTAGCTGCGATTCCGTATCACCTAAGTTAAAAACCATTCCGAGTGAGGACATCATCCACACTCGAGGGCTTAGCTGCGATTCCGTATCGCCTAAGTTAAAAAGCACACCGAGTGAGGACATCATCCACACTCGGGAGCTTAGCTGTGATTCCGTATCACCTAAGTTAAAAACCATCCCGAGTGAGGACATCATCCACACTCGGGGGCTTAGCTGCGATTCCGTATCGCCTAAGTTGAAAACTCTTCCGAGTGACGAGCGCTTCTCTCACTCGGGGGCTTAGCCGCGAAGAAGTTTTTGCCTAAGTTAAAAAATCCTGCCGAGTGCATAGCATCCCATTCACTCGGAAACTTAGCTGCGAACCAGTCTTCGTCTAAGTTGAAAACTCTTCCGAGTGACGAGCGTTTCTCTCACTCGGGGGCTTATCCGCGAACAAGTTTTCGCCTAAGTTAAAAACCCTGCCGAGTGAATAACATCCCCTTCACTCGGAAACTTAGCTGCGAACCAGTCTTCGTCTAAGTTAAAAACTCTCCCGAGTGACGAGCACTCCTCTCACTCGGGGACTTAGCTGCGAGTCAGACCTCGCTTAAGTTAAAGGTTGTTCCGAGTGACAGGCAACACTTCACTCGGAAACTTAGTTGCGAACCAGTTTTCGCCTAAGTTCAAAATTCTTCTGAGTAATGAGCATCCATTTCACTCGGAAACCAAACAAACTAAGCCAAGCAAAGGATTGGAAAGCAAACATGCAAACATTGTCTCTATCAGACCCCCGCCGATGCAAGCACTCGACGGCGGTCTCGGGGACTACACCCAGTGGGTGCACTCAGCGTGCCCCCACTGGACCTACTATCACTCGACCAGGTCCGTCCTGTCGAGTGACAAGCGACTATCAAAGCAAATCTAAGACCCCTGCCGATGTCACCGCCATTCGACAGCGGTCTCGGGGACTACACCCAGTGGGTGCACTCAGCGTGCCCCGACAAGACCAGAAACCACTCGACTAAGACCTGCTCTACTCGAGGGGAAAACAAGCAAGTATGCACCAAAAGAAAACGCATATCAAGACAGAATCGATCAGGGTGAATGACAAAGATTCCAATCGACGCAGACTTTTGTGAAGCCCTAAAATGCACTCGGAATTTTTGTGCCTTATCAGAACCTGCATCGATCCCTTTTCACTCAAACCCCAATCCATTCGGGGGCTAATGATGGGGATATGTACCTAGGGTAGGGTCATAGGCCTGACCTACATACCCTACCTAAGGACACCACATTGGAGAACTTAAAGGTTACAAGATTACAAGGAAGACTCCGACTGAAATCACCATGGCGCATGAGTCACTCGGCAAAAAATCCACTCGGAGGTTTCTCCCTCCATTCGACAGCCGCCTTTCACTCGGAAGAACCAGAAGTCAGTCGACCGCAGAAGACCAGAAGCCACTCCAGGGAGGCCAACAGGCAGGCGTTCGACTGGTCACCATAAGTAGCATTTATTACATACGTTGTCAGTAATGTTCACCTTTATTACCACGATCGGACCCTTGGTTGCCGGGGATTGATGAGGGGCAGCGCACTCTATATAAGCCACCCCTCCCCTCTGGCACAAGGGTTCACACCCCCTGTAACTCATACATTCGACACGACAGAAGCTCCCGAGCGCACGAGACGTAGGGTTGTTATCTCCACCGTGAGAGGCCCGAACTCGCTAAAACCACTGTGTCACCCATTTGCATCTCGATAGATCATGCTCCCTTACACTACCCCTCTCTATTGTCGGAATCATTCCCATGACAGGGGGGCCTGGCGCGCCCTGGTGGGTTGTGCCCACCTGGCAGGCCCCCTCCGGTAGTTTTCTTATCCAGTATTTTTTATTAAATACAAAAATAATCTCCGTAAAATTTCAGCTTCATTGGAGTTGTGCAGAATAGGTATCTCTGACGTGCTTTTCTTAGGTCGAGAATTCCAGCTGCCGGTATTCTCCCTCTTTGTGTAAACCTTGCATATTATGAGAGAAAAGGCATTAGAATCACTCCCCAAAGCATTATTATTCAACAAAACAAAGTAAATAACAGTAGAAAATTATGATGCAAAATGGACGTATCAATGGGTACCGGAGGTGGGCTGGGCTGGACACAACCCACCAGGGCGCGCCTGGGGGGCCTGGCGCGCCCTGGTGTCTTGTGGTCACCAGGTGGCCCCCCTCCGATAGTTATTTGCTCCAGTATTTTTCATATATTCCAAAATAATTATCCGTGAAGTTTCAGCTTATTTGGAGATGTGCAGAATAGGTATCTCTGATATGCTGTTTTAGGTCCAGAATTCCAGCTGCCGGCATTCTCCCTCTTTGTGTAAACCTTGCATATTATGAGAGAAAAGGCATTAGAATTACTCCCTAAAGCATTATTATGCATAAAAACATTATAAATAACAGTAGGAAATCATGATGCAAAATGGATGTATCAGGCACATGCAATTCTGAATTGAATGTACTTCATTCGTCCTTTGATTGGTGACTCGGCAAACTGCAGCCTTGCTATGGCGAATCTGGGTGTCGCTGTTGTCAACAATGTCCTGCAGGATAATACTGAGCATGTGCTACGTGCGCACATTCTGGCGAAGCAGCAAGCGAGAATGGCAAGTAAAATAAAAATGGAGCAAAGACGAGCAGGACATATGCTGGTCGGCTGCCTCGACACACTCGTAGAGCAGGGCTGGGAGGATGCGGAGGATTCATCTAACAGCTTGGGCAGTGAGTAGATAATGCTAGACCCATATTGTGCTTTCGATCGGTACCTCTACAGTGATCATGGCAAGGGGAAGCAAAAGAAGAAGAAGATGAAGGCGACCCCTGTCAATTTCAGTGACAACAAGGACCAGCTCTCCATGGACCTATCATTACTACATGATGAGATAGCCCGCCCGGTGGACCTGCACAAGCATAGCAATGCCTCGGTGGAGAAGTTGTCCGACATCATCAAGGAGCTTGTGGATGATAAGGCGAAGCTCACAATCGAGTGCGACCGGCTAATGAAGGACTCGGTCGCTCTTCTGAAGCAACGTCGTCAGGACGTGAAAGAGATCATCGTCGCTTTACTCGAGAAAGCCAAGGCCATCGACGCAATGATGAAGTGGGCCGAAGAGAGGCGAGAGGAGATGAAGGTCGTGGAGGCGATGAAGAAAGAGATAGAGGAACTCCGTGATACTTGTGATCTGCGTTGGGTTTTCCGTGAAGAGGAACGTGTGATGCAGCACGGTATAGATAAGTATTTCCCTTAATGAGAACCAAGGTTTATCGAACCAATAGGAGTAGCACGCAACCCCTGTCTTCAGCGACTGCATACAAAGAAGCAAACACTTGCACCCAACGCGGGCAAGAGGGTTGTCAATCCCCTTGGACTCGTTATTTGCAAGCAGATGAAGTGTGTAGATGATAGTTGAATAATGTAAATTGCAAAATAAAATTAAAGTAAATAAATGGCAGTAAAGTATTGAAAGCTTTTGTAAATATATAAGTGAATTGACCCGGGGGCGTAGTGTTCTGTAGTGGCATCTCTCATGTAGTAGGCATACGTGGGTAAACAAATTACTGTTGAGCAATTGATAGAAAAGCGCATAGTTATGTGATATTCACGACAATGATCATGTGTATATAGGCATCATGTCCATAAAAAAATAGGCCGACTCCTGCCTGCACCTATAACTATTGCTCCACGTCGAGAGCGCTTCTATGCTTGCCTCTCTAAGTATTAAGTTCATGACAAACAGAGTAATGCTCGGAGAACGATGCCATCATATAGACAAAGAAAACTCAATCAATATGAATTAACCCAATCGTTTTATCCATAGTGGCAACAATACAAAGACGTGTCTTGTCCCCTTCTATCACTGGGATATAGAGCACCGCCAGATTGAACCCACTACAACGCACCCCTCTCACTGAAGAAATATCAATTTAGTTGGCCAAACTATTTCAATAGATCAGAGAGATTTACGAAGCTATAATAATCATGCAAATAAGAATCATAATAGAAATAAGAGAAGACTCAAATATTTTTCATGAATAATCTGAACATAAACCCACAATTCATCGGATCCCAACAAATGCACCGCACAAAGTGATTACATCGAATAGATCACCGCGAAGATGCGGTGAACTTTGTATTGAAGATCAAGAGAGAGAGTGATAGCCATATAGGTACTAACTACGGACCTGTAGGTATGTAGGGAACTACTCACACTTTACCATGGGGGCAGCAAGGTTGATGTAGAGGCCCTCCGTGATCTATCCCCCCTACGGTAGGGCACTGGAACAGGGCTCCAGATGGGCACACGACGGAACAGAGACTTGCGGCGGCGGAAAAAGTGTTTCGGGAGGCTCTCTAGAGTTTTTGGGATTTACTCGAATTTATAGGCCAGAGAGGGGCGCCGGGAGATGCCCGAGGGGGCCACCACATAACAGGGCACGACCACCCCCCTGGGCGCGCCCTGTTGTGTGGTGGCTCCCTCTTGGAGCCTCCGGATTCCTCCCGAAGCTTCCAGGTCTTCTTTTGGTCCAGAAAAAATCATACAAAAGTTTCGGGGCAACTGGACTTCGTTTGGTACTATAAACCTGAAAAGTCAAAAACATGTAGAAAACAACAACTGACACCGTGCATTGGGTTAATAGGTTAGTGCTAAAAAATAATATGAATTGGTAAATACTCACCCAAAAAGCATCCTAGAATGATAATATTATAGCATGGAACAATAAAAAATTATAGATACGTTGGAGACGTATCAGCATCCCCAAGCTTAATTCCTGCTCGTCCTCGAGTAGGAAAATGATAAAAACATAATTTTTGATGTGATATGCTACCCAACATGTAATCTATTGCAGGCATGATCATTGAGAAATGATGAATTAACAAACATCAACATAGTAATACTTATAAACATAAGTAACATAATCATCAAGTTTCAAAATATACGATCCTTAAAGAATGTTCACCCCTATTCATTTTATCATATTAGAATAACATGGCTCCGTCTTCACCACGTAAATACAAATGTCAAGCACCACGGTGTCAAGTCAGGCAATTGGATCGTGCTTCTTAACGCGCTTCAGCTTTTTATTACTTACGCAATATATGAGCGTGAACCATGGATATAGCATAAAGGTGGAATAGATATGGTGGTAGGTTACAAAGGGGTAAAAGTGGAGAAGAAGGTCTCGCATCAACTAGGCGTATCAAGGGGATATGGAAATGCCCATCAATAGATATCAATGCGAGGAGTAGGGATTGCCATGCAACGGATGCGCTAGAGCTATAAGTGTATGAAATCTCAAATGAAGCTAAGTGGGTGTGCATCCAACTTTCTTACTCATGAAGACCTCAGGCGTTTGAGGAAGCCCGTCATTTGAATATACAAGCCAAGTTCTATAATGAGAAATTCCCACTAGCATATGAAAGTGATAAAACAAGACACTCTCTATATGAAGAACATGGTGCCACTTTGAGGCACAAGTGTGGAAAAAGAAGTAGTAGCAGTGTCCGTTTTCTCTTTTCTCTCATTTATTTTTTCTTTTCTATTCCTTTTTCTTTTTCTCTTTTTTCCTTTTTCTTTCTTTCTTTCTTTCTTTTCTTTTTCTTTCCTTTTCTTTCTTTCTTTTATTTTTCGTCCGGAGTCTCATCCCGACTTGTGGGGGAATCATTGTCTCCATCATCCTTCCTCACTGCGATAGTGCCCTAATAATGATGATCATCACACTTTTATTTACTTACAACTCAATATGAAAAATATAGTATGACTCTATATGAATGCCTATGGCAGTGTACCAGGATGTGCAATGGTCTAGCGTAGCAAAGGATATAAAAAATGGACAAGCCATGGATATATCATGCTAGCTATCTTACGATCCTGCAAAGCAATATGACAATGAGTGTACTGGTCATATGATGTAACGGTGGAAGTTGCATGGCAATATATCTCAGAATGGCTATGGAAATGCGATAATATGTAGATATGGTGGCTGTTTTGAGGAATATATAATGAGGCTTATGTGCAACAGAGCGTATCATGTCACGGGGTTTGGATGCACCGGCGAAGGTTGCACCGATCCTCGAGGTGAGAATGGGCAATGCGCGGTACCGACGAGGCTAGCAAATAGGAAGTGGTGATAGTGCATACATCCATGGATTCACATTAGTCATAAAGAACTCACATACTTATTGCAAGATTTTATTAGCTCTCTCGAAGCAAAGTACTACTCACATGCCCCTAGGGAGGAGGTTGGGAGGAGTTAACCATCGCGCCTCCGACTTAAATAACACTAGGATTTCAATGAGGAATAAGTATGCTCACACATCATCACCATGCTATACAAATATATATAGATGAACATCAAGTTAACACCCTCTAATTCACAATATTCTTACTAACCAATGATCATGCACTCATGCCCCTTCATATTACCATATCAATATCATTAACCCACAATTTCTCTTTTATGTGCTACATGTGGTTTTGATTATGCACTCATTGGATACCTATTATTTTTTGACTAGTCTTATAACCCATGCAAATTACCGTCACTATTTATTAACTCTCAAACAAATATAAGTGAAGAATGAGAGTGCAATTATTTCTATAAAATCTATACGCCACCGTGCTCTAAAAGATATAAGTGAAGTACTAGAGCAACTGCTAAGCTCAAAAGATATAAGTGAAGCACAAAGAGTATTCTAATAAATCATGGTGATCTTGTGTCTCTCTCAAGTGGGTGTGCCCAGCAAACAATGATTGTGTAAAACTAAAACAAAAGCAAACTAAAGCAAATGACGCTCCAAGCAAAACTCATATCATGTGATGAATAAAAATATAGCTCCAAGTGACATACCGATGGATTGAGACGAAAGAGGGGATGCCTTCCGGGGCATCCCCAAGCTTAGACACTTGAGTCTTCCTTGAACATTACCTTGGGGTGCCTTGGCATCCCCAAGCTTAGGCTCTTGCTGTTCCTTATTCCTTCATCCATCGTGATAGCACCCAAAACTTGAAAACTTCAGCACACAAAACTCAACAAAACCTTCGTGAGATCCATTAGTATAGCAAACATATCAAATACTTTAGGTACTGCTATAAATTGATCTTATTTTATTATTGCATAAGGTAATGTATTCCAACTTCTCCATGGATTATACCCCCCGATACAATCCATAGCATCATCGAAACAAGCAAACTATGCAAGCAAAAACAGAATATGTCTAAAAGAGAACAGTCTGTAAAGATTTGTAGAGAACCTATACTTATGTAACTCCAAAAATTCTGAAAATTAGGACAACCTGAAGAATTTGTATATAAAAATTGTGTAATAATTTCAGATCAAAAAAACGTTCCAGTAAGATCGTAGAAATTCTGCACTGGACGCTAAAGTTTCTGTTTTTGCACCGTATCAATTCTACTTATCTTCTAAGTCATCCCAAAGGCTTTACTTGGCACAAACACTAACTTAAACATAAAAACACAATCATTACAAAGTAAATAATCATGTTATCACACACAAACATAAAGTATTGGGTTGTCTCCCAACAAGCTCTTTCTTTATAGCCATTAAGATAGGCTTGAAATTTCAATGATGCTCACATAATAGACAAGAATTGAAGAACAAAGAGAGCATCATAAAGCATGTGAAAACACATCCGAGTCTAACATAGTTCCTATGCATAGGCATTTTATAGAAAAAAAATTCTTAAGGCAAGTGAAATCTAGCAAAAGCAAATGGGAAGAGTGAAGCATTAACAATTTGAATATAAAGAGAGGTAAGTGAGTAACATGAAAATTTCTATAACCATATTTGCCTCTCTCATAGTAATTAAATGTAGGATCATATTCAATTTCAACAATGTAGATATCATATAAATATTTTCTCCATGATCCACATGCACAAAAGTCTTACAATCTTCCAAGATAGTGGGATTAACATTAACTAAAGTCATGACCTCTCCAAACCCACTTTTAGTAGTATTGCAAATATCACAATCAATTATAGATTCATCATGAAGCTTAGAATTATCAAGATCACAAGAAACATCATGATTATCACCCAATCATGATCATTAGCATAATTGATATTCATAGAATTTATACTAACAAAATGGCAGTCATGCTTTTCATTCAAGGAACTATCATGAATCACTTTATAAATTTCTTTTAACACTTCATCACAATTTTTAGATTCATGATTTTCAAGCAAGACCTCATAAAGATAATCTAGTGCACTTGACTCAATAGCAATTGGTTCAACATAATCGGGTCTTTTGAAAAGATTAGAAAGTGGATGAGGATCCATTTATCTTATTATACTTTCTGTTTGTGTGAGATAAAGATAAAGATAACATAACTAGGCAAGCAAGCAAATAGAAATATTTTTGTGTTTTTGATTTTTATAGCATGCAAAATATAACAACAAATAAAAAGTAGAAGAAGTGAATGATAATTTGTGCGAAGTTACTTGATAGTAGGTTGGTGATACTCCCCGGTAACGGCGCCAGAAATCCTTCTTGATACTTGTGATCTGCGTTGGGTTTTCTGGGAAGAGGAATGGGTAATGACAGTATAGATAAGTATTTCCCTCAATGAGAACCAAGGTTTATCGAACCAATAGGAGTAGCACGCAACCCCCGTCTTCAGCGACTGCATACAAAGAAGCAAACACTTGCACCCAACGCGGGCAAGAGGGTTGTCAATCCCCTTGGACTCGTTATTTGCAAGCAAATGAAGTCTGTAGATGATAGTTGAATAATGTAAATTGCAAAATAAAATAAAATTAAATAAATGGCAGCAAGGTATTGAAAGCTTTTGTAAATATATAAGTGAATAGACCCGGGGGGCATAGTGTTCTCTAGTGGCATCTCTCATGTAATAGGCATACGGTGGGTAAACAAATTACTGTTGGGCAATTGATAGAAAAGCGCATAGTTATGTGATATTCACGGCAATGATCATGTGTATACATGCATCACGTCCATAAACAAATAGGCCGACTCCTTCCTGCACCTATTACTATTACTCCACGTCGAGAGCGCTTCTATGATTGCCTCTCTAAGTATTAAGTTCATGACAAACAGAGTAATGCTTGGAGAACAATGACATGATGTAGACAAATAAAACTCAATCAATATGAATTAACCCCATCATTTTATCCTTAGTGGCAACAATACAAAGACATGTCTTGTCCCTTTCTGTCACTGGGATATAGAGCACCGCCAGATTGAACCCACTACAACGCACCCCTCTCGCTGAAGAAATATCAATTTAGTTTGCCAAACTATTTCAATAGATCAGAGAGATTTACGAAGCTATAATAATCATGCAAATAAGAATCATAATAGAAATCAGAGAAGACTCAAATATTTTTCATGAATAATCTGAACATAAACCCACAATTCATCGGATCCCAACAAACGCACCGCACAAAGTGATTACATCGAATAGATCAGCGCGAAGATGCGGTGAACTTTGTATTGAAGATCAAGAGAGAGAGATAGCCATCTAGGTACTAACTACAGACCCGTAGGTCTATAGGGAACTACTCACACATCACCATGAGAGCAGCAAAGTTGATGTAGAGGCCCTCCGTGATTGATCCCCCCTCCGGCTGGGCACCGGAATAGAGCTCCAGATGGGCACACGACATAACAGAGACTCGCGACGGCGGAAAAAGTGTTTCGGGAGGCTCTCTAGAGTTTTTGGGATTTACTCGAATTTATTGGCCAGAGAGGGGCACCGGGAGACACTCGAGGGGGCCACCACATAACAGGGCGTGACCACCCCCTTGGGCGCGCCCTGTTGTGTTGTGGCTCCCTCGTGGAGCCTCCGGCCTCCTCCGAAAGCTTCTAGGTCTTATTTTGGTCCGGAAAAAATCATAAAAAAGTTTCGGGGCAATTGGACTTCGTTTGGTACTGTAAAGTTGAAAAGTCAAAAACATGTAGAAAACAACAACTGGCACTGGGCACTGGGTTAATAGGTTAGTGCTCGAAAATAATATGAATAGGTAAATAATCACCCAAAAAGCATCCTAGAATGATAATATTATAGCATGGAACAATAAAAAATTATAGATACGTTGGAGACATATCACTCCACGCCCTGCAACCCATCATGAAGACCGTTGGATACTAAGTAGATAACAAGGACCCCCGGTGTTTGTCTGCGTCGTCCTTGTTCTTTTGCGTGTGTGTCTTTCTGGAGTTGCCGCATGTGGCATTTTGAACATGTTGTCTATCTTTACCCAGTCAAGTTCAAAATTAGCTGCTTGTAAGAGATGTCTCCTAATTTCCTATGGTTTAGGCATGTTTTAGCTACTACAATCTGGCAACATCTGATTTGTCGTATGTTATGTGCTTACACTCCCTGCGCTATATTTGTTTTATCTAGATGAATTATTTATGTTCTTTTAACATTTGCATGACATTGTTCTGAATCTATCATTTTGTATGTTGGTTTAATGACTTACCAAATGCAATTCATGCACTGTAGTCAAGCATTGGCCGGCAGTGCCTACCACCGGCTATTGATGCCGAACCAAGCCTTTTTGCTGTAAAGAAGTAGTATGTTATGTTGTACGATGTTACAGTCATTCAACCGCCTTGCGTGAGGTAACTGTCCGATTGATTAATATCTGAACTTGCTCAATGCAGGCGGCAGTGGCACCAGCTAGTAATGTTTCTGTATCCTCTGGTCAGAAACCCTGTAAGGTATGTTTATCTTGGTTTTGCAAGGACAATTCTTATCTACCAAAGGATGTAAACTTTACATTATTGTTATTGACAGGGGAAGTCGTCGTCTGAACTCAAAGCACTTTATGGTAGCATTGGGCACTACCATGAAGAAAAGATGTCAAACTGTTTCGTGAGAATCATGCAGGACCGGTGTGAATCCCGTTTGCTACTACCGACGGTGTTGCCTCTCTTTTGAAGGCAACGAAGTTGAAAATGCCTAGGTTTACCAATCTGAAGACAAGCATAGGCTGTTGTTGCCGTGTGGAGTTGCACGAACAAGATGGAGTGCTGGTGTTGGGTGCACCATGGTGGTGCGTGTTGTCCAAGTTCCATGGTCTTGTGCCTGGTTGCGTGGCTGAATTTGAGGTTGTGCACCCTGAGCTCATGAAGGCGATCATCTATGACAAGACAAGAATTGAGATGAGATACAAAGAGTGTGGCATTATGCAGCTGTTTACGCCGGTTAAGTGAGCCTTACTCATGTTTACTTAGTGTGGTAGTTACTCTGTCATGCTTGTGAGAGGGTCTAGCTTGTGACTTATGTGAACTGCCAAGAACTAGATGAGTTATCAGATGATTAGTTGTTCTGTGACTTTTGTGAACTGCTTATGGTTGATGTAAGAGCCGTGTCAGAGGGTGTAGCTTGTGCTTGTAAGAATAAGATAAATATGGTCGTGAGTTGTAAGAATTATTATCCTAGTAATCACTAAAGTACTTTGTGTCTATGTATATTGTTCATCAAGGTATCCATGTTGTATATTCATGATAACCTTGGTCACGGTGGGCCTAGGCCGGGTCGTTGCATCTTGTGGTTGTGTTGGATAGCCGGTTCCGCATTCATGTACAGGGATTGATCCCCGGTCCTCGGGCAAGAGAGAATTTACGGGTCAGTGTTGAGATGCCCTTAGTAGTACAAAATTGGCCGATTGCCACCGTGTGTACAGGCGTTTAACGCCGTCACTCGGCTCATTTCAGTGAACCACACGCAAGCCATCCATCAGGGATCACCACCGGTTCACAACCATACTGAAACCGGTAACCTCTTGTAACATGCAGGTTAGATTTAGATTAGGCAGAACATTATCACTTACGTACCCATCGATGCGTCCAAGACATTTTGTCCATCCACCTGCTCTTAGGATACGTCTGTCCGCGTATTACCGCTAAAATGTGCATTGATTTAAAACTGGCAGTTCCTGAGCTGTTCTTCAGTTACGCGTCCACTTCATGGACATTCAGTTCAGAGGTTGCATGCCTGCCTGGTGGTGCCAAAGCTAGTAACCACGGACGCCCTGCCCTTGCCAAGAAGAGCAGAATGAATGGACGTCTCGCCTACTCTGCCCCGCTTATTAACAAGTAAAAAGGCATTCAACTTGAACACTTGGGGCAAATGATCATGTACGAATAGCAAATCTAGTGTGGCGCATCGCTGCCATCTGCCATTGATCGAGGATCCGACGCGCACCGATCGATCAGTCCGCGAACTGAGTGGATGAACAGTGCGGCGTCGCTGGGCTATAAATTCAGGCGCCCGCTGCACACCCCTACACATCCACACCCCCACCCCCTACCACTACCAGTAGTACTCTCCCCAGTGTGACTCTCGAGCTCGATCGCGCAATGGCGGCTCGCGGTGGGAAGGCCCTGGTGTTGTCCATGCTGATCTCCTTCCTCCTGGTCCAAGGAACGCTGGGGACGGCGTACGATTTCGCCGCGTGCTACTGCCACCACTACATATCGTGCATGTTAACCAGGCCACGTAGCAAGGAGTTGTTCTGCATGAAGAGAGGCCTCCAAGATTGCACCCTTTCGAGGTGCTCCAATAGGACTCCTTTCGTGATGCCACTGGCCGATGCTGTCGACACCGGTGAGTTACATCGTTCCCGCGTTTACAGCTCAATGTCAGGTGCATGAGCATGTACTGCATGTTATACTAGTATATGTATAGTTCGTGTGTTTTCCGCAAGTTTGTTTGTCTTACTCTGACCTGTGGCTTGCTGCTGAATGCTTACAGTTACAGACGAGGGTAGCATGGCCGTTCCTGCCGGGGGTGCCGATCACGGCGACTTCAACGTCGCTGAGGGCAGCATAGCTGCTGCTGCCGGGGGTGCCGATCACGGCGAGTTCATCGTCGCTGAAGAGGATGCAGCTCCATGAGGGCTGGGAGAGGCTGGCTGGAGACTTGGATGACAGACACAGTTTGGCCGCGGTATAGGCCGAGAAACTCCTTAAAATAAAAGCGTGCTTGTAGTAAAAGTCTGTCATGCACTGTACAAGATCTCTGGCTGTGGTAATAATAACTAGATATACATATGTACGCAGTGCGTACGTACCATGTGCTTGTTATTTGGTTATACACCACGGATGTTGAAAACATGATGAACTGATAATGCACATGGACATGGTCGTGCTTGCGCAAAACTCAAGATTCTCTGAATCCGTTTCCTCTCGTTTCCGTTTTTCTTTTGTGCAAAATGTTCGCGCGAGCATATGTGTTGGTATCTGGTCAATCAGTACATCGTTCGTTCCCATGTTTCGGTAGGAATATTGGGTGATGTGTAAACAGAAGCAGCAAATTATCAACGCACATTAGTTCTGTTATATATACTCCTTCGTTTGCAGTCTCGTCCAAAAGAATTTTTTGATGGAAGATCATATGGAGAGACATTTGTTTCTATGATGAGTTATGATGGTCTTTGCTTTTGGATTGTTCTTTTTTCCTTTTTCCAGGCAATCTGTTGGATTACTTCTCTTACAATCTTACTACCATTTCGAAGAACCTTAAAAAAAAAGATATTTTGAAGAATGTTGATGCTGTAAAAGATAAACCCATCTATATGGCTTCTTCCATTAGTACCAATTCCACAACGTCAACCTGATACAAGGAAATCTATGAGGTTCGCCGTGACCTCTCAGAAATCTAAATTGGTCTGTACTCTATACAAAATCATCTCCTTGTTTCTCCCCCCTTACAAGGACCCTGAATCCTTTCCTGATACAGTTTTCAGCACATGTAGAGACCATCCAGAGCTATCTGAAGATGACCAAGAGTACAAGATCAAAATTCTGAAGCTAGGAAAGATAATTCTTTTGATTGAGGGTTGCTAGGAAAGATGGCGCTTTTTTAACACGGTACAATCGGAGATGCTCTAGGGATGTTTGTCTGGTTGCTGGGCCAGCCCATTTTGTGTCGCATACTCGCATGTAGGCGAGAAAACCAAAAAGAAATAAAATTCTCTGGTTTTGGTTATTGTTTTTATACTATGGTTTTCCATCAAGTGTATTTATTTTTCTTCTTCTTTGATTTTGTTTCTTTTCTTTTTCCCTTTTCTTATCTTCCTTGTTTCTGTTTTTATCCTTTTTAATTACTTGAATATTTTTTTAAATACATAAGATTTTTGTATAATGCTTTGTACACTTTTTTTTATTTATAAGCATTTTTTATTTATTTTTGTTTTGTTTTTCTCATTTTATTTTGAAATGTGATCTCTATTTTGTTTTCATTTTCTTATTTCCCCTTTTTGTTTCTTTTATTTTACAATCTTCTGGTTCTTTTTTTGGTCATACTGTTTCCAAAAATGTTTTCCTTGTTTAAAGGATGTTCAACAAGTTTAACTTCTTGTTGACGGTTCCTTTTCTATTTTCCAGGTCCCTGTATGGGTGGGTTGGCTCGTGGGTAGGGTTAGGGTTCTGGGAGAAAACCTTCTCTTGTGGGCAGTCACGACGGTGGTGACGTCCGCGGATGTCACCTCCCTTTTGGGAGGCGCCATTGAGGATCCCCTTCCTTCTCTTCTGGAATCCCGGCAGAAAACCCAAACCTTTAGGTTTTGGTGGCGGGAGCGCTCCAACCTTGTCTCCTTCTTTGAGGCGTAGTTGTGGGATAGGGGGAAATGAGTGTGTTGGACTGTCAATGGTGGGTATCATGCGATGCTTGGGTTCTTGCTTTGGCGACAACCCTTCTCCGTTATCAATCCCTCTGATGCACCAGTCCAGTCACTTACATTAACCCAACGTAGTTTTTCAGGGCGGTGGTGTTGTAGATTTTGCGGCAAACTTGTCATGGATGGTTTATTCAGTCTGGTTTCTGCCCCTTGGCGATTGTGTTGCATGCTTATGTTTGAGCTCTAGGTGAGCAACCTACCAGCGACGGTTTGTCGTCCTTCGAGCTAGGGCGAGAGGGCAGGTGGGTCCTCTTCGACGGCGGAGACGGAAGTTAGTGCATCCTAATTCAGCCTCCCTCTTGTGTTTTGTTTGCTTCATATTGTCTGTCTCCCACGTCCCATTTGATTTTCGCCTTGGTGGATGAGGACCTCGATGATCAAGATGTGTTCCTGGTTATTTTTTTGGTTTGTTTGATTGTTCGATGTCTTGTAAGCTGATATCTCAGCACGATTTACCATGTATATTTGCCATTTCTTATTTATCAGGGTGTTATTAATTTACATCGAGCCTAGGCCTTCTTTCTAAAAAGAACATCAAATCGGTTTGGGCTGCGATGACTTGGCACATTCTCTTCTTCTAGTAAACAAAAAAGAAGACCTTGCACAAGAGATGGTCTCGGTTACCATTTGAATTTCATAGAAGACGCCACTCAGCAAAGACAAACCAGTGTTTCCTCAAAAACTTGGTACGACCCCTTCTTGGGTGTGGACGAGGGCTTCGGGCTCCGCATCCGTTGTGGCGTCCTTCTTCTTCGACCCTGTCACTAAAGCTTTCTCCTTAGATGCCCCGGCTTCTCCCGAAGGCTTATTTTTCCATTGTCGCTATACAACCCAAGTATGGACGGAGATCATAAATTGGGGCTTTATGACTTTTTGCCTATGGAGTGGAGGCATGCTACATTGGTGAAAGGGTGAAAGCTTGGTGGATTGATATTGTAAGCAAGAGAAGTGGACATGGAAGGGCTCTTGCATCCTTGATGATGCTTGTCACGTAAGAGATTTGGAAGGAGCGCAACGCAAGGGTATTCGGCAACACCGCCGCTCCAACTATGGTGGTTGCCACTAAGGTCAAAGATGAGGCCTGATTTTGGGCCATTGTGGGGACGAAGCACTTGCGTAATGTACCCCCCCCCCCCCCACCCCACCCCCGGCGCTTCGTGTGTCCATATCTAAAACCTTATCTCTTTATTAATGAAAATGGCAAGTCGTTTGCCTTGTTGTAAAAAACGTAAGGTAAAGAAGCAGACACTCTTGCAAATAAACACCAGACATTCTGGAAATCAAAGGGCAGTGTATCAAATTTGAAATTCTTTCACCCGTTCATGCTTTCTCGCTTACGCTTCTCGCATTACCATCTATAAAACCTAGATCTGTTTGTGAAACCTTCTTTGATTTGGTCCTTTCAGCATGATAGCCAGGGCATCAAGATTGCCATTTTCTTTTATTTTCATCTATCCAAATAAATTTCCAGCTAATCAAATGACCTTCGTAGAGATTTTTCTTTTCTACAGGATTAAAATTCTTCAAAATCCTATACAAACTCTTCGAATCGGAGGAACAAAAAAATATAAAAGTATTTTGTCCATACATATGCATCATTGTCTTGTACGTATTTGTTAAGCCACTGACCACACACTTTGATGACAACCATTTCGGATTTGCCATGCATTTTTTTGGTTGAAGAAATTCAGGAAACACCAAACGTCAATCAAAATCGATTCCTCTTGCGGAAAAAGATCAAATCAGTTCCGGTTACGGTAACTTGGCGCACTCTCTCTTCGAGGAAAAAAAAGGAGGAGAAGGCCTTGCGCAGGAGATGGTCTCAGTTACCGACTGAATTTCAAAGAAGACGCCACTCAGCAAAAGACCAAACCAGTGTTCCCTCGAAGAACTTGCACCTGCCAGTACCGTGTAATGCTGGAGTAGTACAAAATTGGCCGATCGTGACTCAGCTCATTTCAATGAATCACACGCAAGGCATCCATCAGTGATCACCACCAGTTCACAACCATACTGAAACCGGAAACCTCCTGTAACATGCAGGGTAGATTAGGTTAGATTAGGCAGAACATTATCACGTACGCACCCATCGATGCGTCCAAGACATTTCGTCCGTCCACCTGCTTCTAGGATACGTCTGTCCCTGGGATACAGCTAAAATGTGCACTGATCTAAAACTGATCGTTCCTGAGCTGTTCTTCAGTTACGCGTCCACTTCATCGACATTCAGAGGTTACATGCCTGTCTGGTGGTGCCACTGACAAAGCTAGTAACCATGGACGCGAAGCTGGGTACGTAGAGTCGCGAGGGTTAAGGCTCGTTTCCGCTGGATGAACAGTGCGACGTCGCTGGGCTATAAATTCAGGCGTCCGCTGCACACCCCTACACATCCACATCCCCACCCCCTACCAGTAGTCTCCACTGTGACTTGCGAGCTTGATCGCGCAATGGCGGTTCGCGGTGGAAAGGCCCTGGTCTTAGCCATGCTGATCTCCTTCCTCTTGGTCCAAGGGGCGCTTGGAGTTGCTGGGACGTTCGGACGCTGCTACTGCGATGCGTACCGCGACTGCAAGCTCGACCACGATGGATACGGCACCTGCATCCAGGCAGCCCACTGGCACTGCATAAAGGAGTTCAAGAGGCTTTGCCCGAAGCATCCTGTTGGCCCGGGTGAGTTCTCCTTCGTCCCCGTCTTCGTTCGAGCTTATGCCCGACTCGTCAGGCTAATTAAGCTTACTTGGCCATCTGCTCTCTGCAAATTAATTTAACCGTTTCTTTGACTGACCATCTTGCTGCTGAATCTTGGCAGGCATGGGTGCGGCCTTTGCAGCCGGTGGTCGCAACCTCGGCGAGGCCGACGGCGCTGGAGAGGAAACAGCTGCATGAGGGCTGGGCTGCTGGAGGACGAGGGTGGTATGTTGGAGGACAAGAAATATCCGGCCACACCCCTGGCTGAGAATACATAATGAGAAAGGTGTAACAGCACCCGGGTGCCTAGGCACCCTCTATGAACAGTAAAATCAAAAAAATAGGAAAACATTTAAAAAAAAATCTGAAACTTTACAGCATCAAAGGTGGTCAAACTTTATAGGTTCTTGCAAGTTTTCATGTCAAAATATCATGTAGAGAAATGTGTACAAACAAGTTTCAGATTTCAGTGTTAAAAGTGCTCAAAATTTGAAGCACTGAAATGTTTTTTGTGTGTACAGCTCCTCGAATGTTTTTTTGGCATGAAAACTTGCAGGCACCTAGAAACATTGGTCATCTTTGATGTTGCAAAGTTTCACATTTTTCGATTTTTATTTCTATTTGTTTTGATTTTACTGTTCATAGAGGGTGCCTAGGCACCCGGGAGCTGAAAATCCACTCTCATACATAATAACTAGTAGAATAAATAATGCCATGCCATCCCTCCTTCATGGTAGCTTGTTATGACTGAACGTCCTGCCAATTGGAACGTTTGCTGTCCTGGACTCCTGGTTATGAACTTGAGCATGTGTCTGTCGTTTTATATATGATCAATCAATGAGAAAGACTTGTCTTCTTAGTCATGTGTTTATCTCTTGTGTCAGTTCACGTAATTTGCTGAAGTCAGGCAAGGCCGTATTTTATCCCGCACGTCCATAGGATTGTTGGAGATACGTTTGGACAAAGAAGAGATCTAAATAAGCTAACGAGTAAAAAACAACAGCAACATAACACCATCGATGGCTCTTTTTTCGTTCTTTTGAATTTGGACTAGTTCTCTTGTGAATGTTGTTACGGTATTGCAGTGAAACATAAACACATCTACTATATTATTGGTACGTAGATGCATGGCTTCCTCCATCACTTTGTAGCAGAGGAAGTACTATATGCTTTATTTATTCGAATTTTTGTCGAAAATGACCACCTGCCCAACGGTATTGCAAGAAAAGACCCCCTCTGAGTGAAATTGGCAAAAAAGATCACCTGGACCGTGGCGGCAGGCGCGCCAGCTGACACGTGGCACCTGCCGCCACGCGCAGAGGCGGCAGCACTGTTCACCGCAATGTTCGCACACGGGACGGTTTTCGCACGGGAAACGGAAACGGGGCGAACAAACAGTAACATGCCGCCACACCTCGTGGCGGCAGCACTGTTCACGGAAACGGGCAGTGAACAGTGATTTTCGAAAAAAATAGCAAAAAAAATTCAAAAAACCCTGAAACTTTTTGGCAGCAAAGGCGATCGAGCGTTCTAAGTGGGCGCAAAATTTCAGTTTTTTTTTCCTATTTTCTGGGGAAAATATTGGAAATCACTGTTCACTCGCGTGAACAGTGCTGCCGTCACGGGGTGTGGCGGCAGGTTACCGTTTGTTCGCCCCATTTCCGTTTCTCGTGCGAAAAACGTCCCGTGTGCGAACATTGCGGTGAACAGTGCTGCCGCCTCTGCGCGTGGCGGCAGGTGCCACGTGTCGGCTGGCGCGCCTGCCGCCACGGTCCAGGTGGTCTTTTTTGCCAATTTCGTTCAGAGAGGGTCTTTTTTGGCAATACCGTTGGGCAGGTGGTCCTTTTCGACAAAAAATCTATTTATTCATGTAGCAATGGAACAGTCTTTTTCTTACGAATTCTACAATACAAGCAAATCTGTGAGGTTCGGTGTAACCTCTGATAAATCTAAATTGGCCTATACACAAGAAGAGAGCACTATTTTCTGCCCCAAGGACCGTGAACCCTAGCCTGACAAAGTTTTCAGCACAGCCAGAGCCCATCCATTCAGGCACCCAATCCATGCGATCGAATCCTTCGTCTTTGCTCGCAGCTCTGAACCTCCTTCTTCTTCTTCTTCTTCTTCTACTTATGCATCTTCTTCTTCCTGCCTTGTGCCACACCACAATATCTACAGCCACACTTGCTAAACGCCGCTATACCTCGCTCCCTCCATCCTTGCCTCTGAACCTCTGCAGATCGTACCGGCACGACGCGATGGCCTCCGTGATGGTCAGGAACACGCTCTCCTCTCCAACGGCATCCTTGATGTACCCTGAAATCACCAGCTTCTCCGTCACCTGCAGTCCAGGATTCACCAGAGCTATCTGAAAATCACCGAGAGCACGGCATCAGATTCTTCTGAAACTGAACATTCACAGTACGTTGGTGCTTAGCAGTAACTTGTAGTGCTGTTTTTTTTTTTTTGTTTAATTACCTTGACCCCCTTCCGGTCCAGGCCCTTGTGAACTTCTCCTAGCATCCCGATCCCGGTGTTGTCGATTGAAGTCACACCTGCCGTGTTCACTTATGTCAAGTTAATGATCAACGACGCCCGAAGAACACAGATGAAATGGGAGGGTTAAATGTTAATTACCACCAAGATCAAGAACCAGGCATTGCAGGTCTTGCCCGTGCCCCTTGCAAATGTGCTCCTCTTCTTCAACCCATCTCAGAATCCTACAGCACACGGTGGTAAGTATAACATCTCAATTACGCGATAAGATCATAATAAACCTAAAGGCGTCGTCGTGCTCTGCACACCTCTCTCGCAGGTAGCCCGCATTGACGAAGTATATAGGAGAGCCCAGCTGCAAGACGAGGATGTTGGGGACGCTCTTGGCATTCGGGTATTGCTTTACGTCGCGAAAGACCTCGGCCCCCATTATGGTTCCGAGCTTGAATGTTGCCGGCCTAGCCACGTACAGCAATGCCCTGAGCACAGACATGCCTACCTGCAAATGCGCGTAAATGTTGCTTGCACATCAATAAACATTGTCCAGGGAAACATGGTCACCACGGCACTACTAGCTTAAAAGGCGATAGCTAAGTAGTGCTAGAAAGCAGCATGAGATTCTTACTGATGCGCTAAGGCCGATGACCATGGTGAAGAAGATGACGCCCAAGAAAGCGACCATGCAGATGCAGAAGTCGAACTTGTCGACCCTGTAGAGGTGGATGAACTCCTTGACCTTGATCAGCCCGATCATGGCCACGACGATGATGGAAGAGAGGGCCACCAGTGGGGTGTACTTGAACAGAGGAGCCAGGAACAGCAGCACCAGCAATATGCACACCGACATCACCACGTTCGACATCGGCGTCTTGCACCCGGCGTCGAAGTTCACCGCCGACTTGGAGAAGGGCCCTGGAACGTACAACAAAAGCCTTTGTCATTGCCAACAGTCATAGATTCAGACAATACATATCGCTCTCTGAACATAATCTGCAGAGGCTGCCTAGCTAGTTTAATCGTAATAAGTACCTGTGGTAAGGTAACAGGAGGTGAAAGAACCGACGATGTTCATCATGCCAAACGCAATCATCTCCTTGTTACCGTCGATCTGTTCGTTCTTGATCATGGCCAAGCTTCGTCCCACGGCTATTCCTTCCTGAAAGTGATCAACATAGATATATAAAAACGTCGATGAGAAAGGCCCTAGCATGGCAAAAAGATTGGAAAATTCGTGATGATCAAACGTACCGCGAGTGCGAGAATCCCAGACAAGAGCCCTGCTTTCACAGCTATCCCTACGTGCTTGCCATCGAACTTCAACTGTGAAATGGAGATGGGATTAACCCCTTTCTTGAGGTCACCAACCTGTTGCACGCAGCGAACAAAGACACCGTGTAGTTAGGCAGAAACTCAAATAGATCTTGGCTCTGAACTCCTAAGAGCATACATAATAAAAGTAAAAAATGGAGGGTGACCTACAATTGGGATGCCGTGCTCATCACCGTGGACAAGGAAACCAAAGACGCCTCCGATGACGACAACCATGAACGGCGTGATGGCCGACACCCAGAACAAATGTGGCATTTTCTTTCTCTGAAATTTTGCAAATTAGAAGAAGAAGAAAAAGTAATACTCACACTTATAAAAAAGGAAATCCAGCAGTGGATTATGGTAGTAGCATATACTACTACTTTTGACTAGATTCGAGTACCGTCTAAGTAATATCCCGACTTACCAGATGCTTACTGGAGAGCAGGAAGAGGATGAAGCATATGCCGAGAATTGCACTCTGCCATCTCCACTAGCAAAAAACAAAGAGGAAACAGATAGTTCAGCTGAGGATCCCATGACTAGTGCAGTAACCATCAGATATCGTTTTTTTCAAAAGCAACAACGAGGCACTGCTACACGTCGACTTCTAATGTGCACATATGGGCAGGGTCACGCTATCTGTGACAATCATCGCGAACATGGTCACAGCCTCACAGGTCTGTCCAAAACGAGCACGAGCACGACACTGCCTAGGCAGACGCAAATACTACTAATATTGTTTGTTTTTCGTAAGTTTTATCTTTGTTATTTTGAAAATAAAAAATTATCCTCCTTGTCTAAAAAACTGTTTCTAAAAAACGTAATAGTTTTGTTTTACTAATATCGTATGACACAGAGGCTGGGGTTATCCTCTTTTTTTCTAAAAAAAAAGGTTCACCCTCGGATGATCCAATTATTTTTATTCGATAGATTAAAAAAAGATGAAAAAAGCTAATTTAATTCGAGAAATTCGTACGCAGTTATTCCTAGTACATGGGAGTAGTTCCTTTTCTTTTCTTGCTACACGGTTATTCCTCGGAGAAGTTCCAGGGGTGGTTACGTCAATTTCCTTCCAATAGACTAGCGCAGTCACGCCTTTCTAGTTTCTAGGGTGCGGCTGCATGCTACTTGTGGTAGTTAGTACATTCATTGGGCTTCAAGTAAAGGGAGCACTAAAAATGGAACAGAGACTACCGGACCAGAAAAAACCTGGAAAATAGAGGAGTGGCAGTGCCGGCGGCGGCAGAGGGAGAAGTGCGCACTGGTGGTACAGTACGTGGGATGACGGGCCGAATTAAAAGGGAGCTTATTACTACCTCGTGTCTGAATCTGAAGATGGAGCCGACGACGGAGATGAGGTCGGTCTTGGGGGTGAAGTGCTTCATCCCCAGAAGCCCCTTGAGCTGCTGCATTATGATGATCATCGCCGTGCCGCCCATGAACCCGGTGATCGTCGACCGCGACAGGAAGTCCACTATCAGCCCTAATCTTCACCAGCCAAAGTCCACAGTTAACGAAACAATCATCAAGCGGAGATTTGGGAATGGAAAATCAATCATAAGGTACGTAGTGCACCGGCCGGTGGTAGACTGGGAGTGGCAGGGCATACATACCTGAAGACGCCTAGGGCGGTCTGGAAGACGCCGGTGAAGAAGGCGGAGGTGTAGAAGAGGTGCAGGTAGAGCTCCGGGTTGTCCTCCGGCGACACCTCGTCCTCGATGATGGACGCCAGCAGCAGGGACGCCGCCGCCACCGTGCCCACCGCCAGGTTGTTGGAGCTCCCGAACACCGCGTACAGCAGCGGCGGCACGAAGCTCGAATCTGGAAACACACATCCATCGAGTACGATTAATCCAGACGGACACGCAGGGAGACGGACGGTGATTGATTGGCGCGCATGCAGCGCAACCGTATACGTATATACGTCCAAATCTCAACCGTCCCCGGGCCGCGCGATCGAAGAAGTACGTACAGAGGCCGGTGACGGGCGGGAGGTTGGCGAGGCCGGCGTAGCTGATGCCCTGCGGGATGGCGAGGCTGGCGATGGTGAGGCCGGAGAGGAGGTCGAACTTGAACTTGTCGATGCCGTAGTGGGGCACCCACTCCAGCGCCGGCACGAAGTACTTGAGCGCGCCCCACGCCCGCCCCGCCGGCGGCAGCGCGCTGAAGCCGCGGAACGGGTCGTCGGGGAAGAAGGTCTCTGCGAGGCCCGAGCGCACCGCCTCCGAGAAGGGCCGGCGCGCCGTGAGGTTCACCCGCTCCCCCGCGCCGCCCTGGTGGTGCATCATGTGGCGGCCGCCGTCGCCGGACGCCGTCCCCATGTCACTAGGTCACTACGTGCCCAGACTCAGATCGCGTCGGGCGGTGGATCCGGAGGTGGAGAGAGGGAAAGAGACGATGGAGAGAGGGAAAGCAGAGGGGAGCGGAGCGCGCGCGGTCCAGTCGGACGTGCTTCTGCTTGGCGTGTGGCTGATCTCCTCCCTCGCCTAATTATGGGTTGTGCCAGCGGCGGGGGGGGGGGGGGGGGGGGGGGGGGGGGGGGGGGGGGGGGGAAGCAGACCAAGACGATCCAAGGCGGAGCGGGCGAGTGTGGGTTGAGCGGCTGTCTGTACGTGCGGCGATCGATCCAGTCAGTCAGTTGTGCTCGGATCGGGCGCGCGCATGGCGGTTTATATAGACGGTGACGGGGGGCGGAGCGGGGGAAACCGATCGACGACGTGGGGCGCGCGCGGAGGGCTGGATGGGGCGGTGCGTGGCGCGATAGACATGCATGCGCGTGTGACGCGACTGCTGATGCGGAACTGCCCGTCGGGTGGCGTCGACGGTGTGGTGGCGCCGGATCTGAGCGTACGTGCGCGAGTTAACTTTGCGACTTGCAGGAGGAGGATTAGGCGGAATTCTCCTGACGCGTGAGGCGAGGGCGCAAAAAAGTTGTGGCCGAGGATGTTCTCTCGCATGGATTGTTAGGACCAAATTGGACAAGTAACTGTGCAAAAGCGACGGGAGGTTTCCGCATGTGCGCGCGTACCAGGTTTACGATGGATGCACGGATCTTATTCGTTTCGGTTAACCAGAAGATGTGGCGGATCTTAAGAGATATGATTTCTTTGGCAAAGTACGTGTTTAAAATTTGATGTGAAGAACCTGTGAAAGGCCATAGATTGCTTAGATGTTGTCCAGATTAAGCTAAAAAGGTAAGCAGACATACTGAGGAGCTGCCGGATTTGGAGGAGATACAACGTTTAAACAATGAGTAAATGGCCAGAAGGAGCTTTATCCAAAGTGCTTCGTGTCGGGCTTTGGAAGAAGAGAGGACGAATATCGGTAAGAGATTCGATGAGAACTGGCTGTTGAAAGGTGATAATAATATTACCACCACATAATTGCTAATGGTAGAAAAAACAAGGGAAAACAACATGTTTTCTCTGAAGGAGGGTGATAGTGTCATCCAGGGGATTGATGATTTGTTGCAACATGCCACATTTTATTATAAGACACTATTTAGTCATGAGAAGGTTTTAAATGCAAGCTGAGGAGTGATGTGTGGAGGGGGGCGGAAAAACTCTAAGAATGATATGAGAGACCTTTGTATAGCTTTTGAGGGAGAGGAAATATAAAATGTCATTGATATCATGGAGAAAAATAAGGCATCTGGTCTTCATGGATTTCCTATATAATTCTATCAAGCGTGTTGGCCTTTTATCTGGAAGGGTGTTATGACTTGCTTTTTTCGAATTCCACGAAGGGGACCCGAACTTGAGTAGATTTAATTTTGGAGTACTAACGGATGTTGATACTATCCACCAAATTAGACTCATATCTCTACCCCTTGTGTTCATTAAAAATATTTTCAAAAGCTATGACTATGAGGGTCTCTCCCTATATGAATAAGCTGCCCTCTTCTTGTCAAAATGCCTCCATAAAAGGGGCAAACATCATCGATCGATGGTGTGATATCTTTGCATGAGTCAGGATGAAGAAACAACACATGGTTGTATTAAAATTGGATTTTGAGAAAGGATATGATAAAGGGAAACGCAGTTCCTCTTTCATTGCTTGGATGAGAGAGGATTTAACGAAACCTCGATGAAATGGTTTAAGGAAGTTGTGAAGGGTGGGACCCTAAAATTGAACGTTAAGATCAACGATACATTGGAAAGGCATTTTTGGAGTTTAAAGGGTGTGGGGAGGTGGTCCACTTTCACATTTCCTGTATAGCTACTTATTGTTCGCAAAATAATGGTGCATAGAGCTATCTAATAGTTAGATTGTGGGGCTGATACCTCATTTGATTGGAAAAGAGATTGCTATTGCAATATGCCGATGACACGATCATATTCATTCATGATGACATGGAGTTTACCAGAAACATGAAGCTGCCTTTGTACTTGTTTGAATAGATGTTTGGTCTGAAAGTCAATTTTCAAAAGAGAGAGGCATTAAGGGTGTTGCATGATGAGAAACAACATAGATAGATTTTGATTTCATAGTCAAAACACTACCATACGTGCGCGAGTTTACTTTGCGATTTGGACGAGGATTAGGCGGAATTATCCTGATGCGCGAGGGTGCAATAATGTTGTGGCCGGGAAAGAGTGAGAGAGAATTCTCTCGCATGCATTAGGATCAAACTGTACAAGTAACTGTGCAAAAGCGACGGGATGTTCCGCATGTGCGCACATACCAGGTTTATGATGGATGCACGAATCTTACTCGTTTCAATTAACCATATGTGGCGACTGATCTAATAGACATTGTCCATAATTTGATTAGCCAGAATTATTTCTGACCATTACCCATTATGTCTTGATATGCTACTACACCCAGATCATTTAGATTTGAGCTCAGCTGGCTTAAGAAAGATGATTTCTTTGGCTGGCAAAGTATGTGTTCAAAATCTGGTCTGAACGTGTGAAGGCCAGGAATTGCTTAGATGTTGTCCAAATTAAGCTCAAAAAGTAAGCATATATCTCGGGGGGGGGGGGGGGGGTTAAGAGGTCATGTTTTGAAAAACAAGGTTGCTTTTACTGAGGAACTGGCAGATTTGGAGGAGATACAACCTTTAAATAATAAATAAATGGCCAGAAGGAGCTTTATCCATAGAGCTTCATGTCAGGCTTTGGAGGAAGAGGATGAAAATCGTTACGAGAGATTCAGTGAGAACTGGTTTTTGAAAGGTCATAATAATATAGTTACTACCACATAATTGCTAATGGCAGTAAAAAATGAAAAAAAATACATGCGTCTCCGAAGGAGGGTGATAGTGTCATCCACGGGATTGTTGATATGTTGCAAAATTCCACATTTTATTATAAGACAATATTTAGTCATGCAGATAGTTTTAAATGCAAGTTGAGGAGTGATGTGTGGAATGGGGCCGAAAACCGACCTTTGTATACCTTTTGAGGAAGAAGAAATATAAAATGGCATTGATAGCACGGAGAAAAATAAGGCAGTTGGTCTTCATGGATTTCCTATATAATTCAATCAACTATGTTGGCCTTTTATCAAGAAGGATGTTATGGCTTTCTTTTTTATTTCCATGAAGGGAAGCCAGACTTGAGTATAATTAATTTTGGAGTGTTCACACTGATATCCAAGGGGGATGATGCTGATACTATCCACCAATTTAGACCCATATGTCTAGTGCATGTGTTCTTTAAAATCTTTCCAAAAGCAATGACTATGAGGTCTCTCCCTATATGAATAAGCTGACCTCTCCTTGTCAAAATGCCTCCATAAAAGGGAGAAACATCATCACTCGGGTGATATCTTTGTATGATTTTTTGCATGAGTCTAGGAGGAAGAAACAATAGGGGGTTGCATTAAAATTAGATTTTGAGAAAGCATATAATAAACTGAACCCACAATTCCTCCTTCATTGCTTGGGGGGAGAGGATTTAATAAAACTTCGATGAAATGGTTTGAAGAAGTTGTGAAACGCAGGACCCTAAAATTGAATGTTAAGATTAATGATACATTGGGAAGGAACTTTTGGAGTAAGGGTGTGAGGCAAGGTGATCCACTTTCACATTTCCTGTTCAATATAGCTACTTGTTGTTTGCAAAAAGATTGTGCATAGATCTATCTAATAGTAGGATTGCGGGGTTGATACCACATTTGAATGAAAAAGGGATTACTATTGCAATATGCTGATGATACAATCATATTCGTTCATGATGGCATGTAGTTTGCTATAAACATGAAGCTGCCTTTGTACTTGTTTGAACAGATGTCTGGTCTGAAAGTCAGTTTTCAGAAGAGTGAGGTGCTAAGGGTGCAGGATGATGAGGAACAACATAGATAGATTTTAATTTCATAGTCGAAAGAGTGCCTTCACGTGTTGAACCATGGATCTATAGGAATCAATTCGCATGGCAACCCTTTGCGTATTTAAGACTTCACCGGCATCCTCGAAAGGCGGAACCGGGGAACTAAAGGACCAGGACAAGGAGAGAGTGAGATACAAAGGTTTCCCGGTAAAAAAAGAGGATATGAGCAATCGATAGCTAAAAAAGAGGATAGGAGCAGTCGATAGCTAAAAAGAGGATAGGGGAGTCGGTAGCTAAAGGTAGTATAACTGCCAATAAAGGTAGTATATATAACTGCCAGTTAGCATTGTTTTCATTCAGTAGGACTAGCATTGGGATAATATAGGAGCTAGGAAGTGCCTTCTCAAATGGATTCACATAATTATGGATCTTTCCTGCCAATTAGCATGATTTTCATTAATAAGATTGTGAAATATGGATTATGAATATTCTTGTTCAACTTCTTGGGCCAGGATAAAAATATATTGTTTATTACCTCTACATGGATGATGTTGTTAAATGTCTAAATCCCTACATTATTGATCTGTGTGAGAGCATCCCAATATATGGGAATCGATTTGTAAGCATGTATTTTATTTTTTATGGTGGTTTTCATGGCCTTCCATTCTTTGGGTTGTTGATGAACGTGTCTTGATGAGACATTGTGGCGTAGACATTTTTTGTGATTAAATCTTGCATTGTGTGAACCTTGACACTCGACCTGGACAAAATTAGCAGTTCTAAAGATCAATGGCTGTCTACTTGCTTCTCCATATCGGATAATAGCCAAAGGGACTAGATTTCTATTCTTAGGGCTTGATCCATCTAGAAATAGTGAAGTTTAAGGATGAGTGTGAGCAAGGACGTTGGTTGACTAATTTCATCTTTATTTTGTTTTGGTCGTCCTTAAATCAAACATCTTTTACCTTCTAATGAAATGCACTCAATCGCATATGTGGCTTAAAAAGATACATTTTGCAGCCAATGATATATGTGATATGGAGTAATTTGGTCAAGAAAGGACATTTGACTTTGAAATATGTGAATACAACTTGCAAAAATGAATGAGGAGGGAATACCAGTCTATTTTCATATGCATCTAGTGGTGATAGACATGTGTTGCACATCTACGCTTATCAAAAATGCGTGGAGGCACCCACGGGCGGGTACACACATGCTTGCATCTACTCATTTGAATCAAGATTCATAAAGTGTTTGGTCATTTGTATGTGTTTTACCCCTTAATTACAACAGACGGGTCCATGCATGAAGTTTTTGGCACAGTTGCATGCTCCACCCACCCCACCTCTTATACTTTTTTCATTTCATCTCCAAACATGAATTTATTATATATTTTCAATGAAATTTCAAAATAAGTTTCGTTTGCACATTCATGTTCTTTGTAGCGAGTACCTTCAAACAAGATTTCTTTAATATGTTTTAACATTTTTATTTTTTTAAAAATATTAAATCTTGATAGTCATAAATTTAAGTTTTTACTATTTTTCACCAAGTTTTTTCAAGTTTCATTTGCTTTTATGGTTTAGGGCTTAGGATAGATACATGCCTGCATTGGATGGCAAAACACGTCTGAACCGCGCGGTTCGGATGGATGCGGGCAATATGAGGGTCCGCGTTGGAAATGCACAAAGGTTGAAGTTTTTGTTTTTGAAACTTGGTGATTTTATTATTCATTCCTATCATGCTTTAGTAGTCGAGGTGGAGTTTTCAAAACTTGTCAGAATGTATTAAAAATGGCCTTGTTCCTAATCCCTCATCTCAAGAAACATGAATATGCGAATGAAATACAAATTAGAGTTTCGGTTCAAAAAACATAATATGTTCAAATTTAGAAGGAAAAAATGAGAGGTGGGGTGGATGCGGCATGCTTTGTCGGTCAAAGTTGTATTAGAACTGTAGAAGGTGTATGCATGAAGTAATTAAGCAATAATCACAAAACTAATTTTCTAATTTTGACATAATCATACGGCTGCACGCATGCATACCCCACTGGATGTGTCGTAAATCGTCTTCCGCACGGTTATTAGCACTTTGGAGTTCTTTTTTGAAACAAAGGCAAAAGATTTGCCTCATCTATTAAATAAGAAGAGAAGAGAGTTTGTTATGATTTTCACCCTTCCACAACAGGAATGATTACTCACGCAAAATAATAAACCTTAATTTGTTTGCACCGGCAGCGACCCAAAGATTTGCCTCACTAGCGATGCCGTTGAGGAATATTGATGGAGGAGCACTCAACTCGGACATTTCTTTCGTTCCAAATAGTCCATGTCATGAGCATGGTCATTGCCTTTCTATCGGGGACGCCGTTACCGGTTCTATTTGCCCACCATTTCTTGACGGAAACTTCAAGATGCCACAAGGAGGTGTCCATTTGCTCTAGACGGAATTTCTCAATGACCAACTTCCAAAGTCCAATGGTGTAGCGGCATTTGAAGAAAAGATGGGGCCCACTCTCTTGTTTCCTCACGCAAAGAGGACAAAGCCCACAATTCGACCATCCCCGCTTGGCAAGACTATTAGCGGTCCAAATTCTATCTTGGATAGCCAATCAAGCAAATAACTTTGCCTTTGACGACACTCAACCTTCCAAATCAAGTGCTTCATGGGAGAGAGGACCAAGCCCAGAAATTTTGCCTTGTTAGGTGGAGGCCGCGGGGTAATGCCCACTAGTCATGTGCTTCCACACAATATTATCCTTAGAAAGCTCATCAAGATAGAAATTATTCACAAGCATCCAAAGGGTGAAGAATTATCGGGTGTGTTCGATGGAGATGATGGTGGAAGGGTTGATCTTCAGGATCCATGTATTATGTTTAGGGCCTCGCGCACCTTTCAATTCTTTCTCATGGAAGCCTCAAAGATGAGTGGAGCAACATCCTTTGGCTTGCTTCCATGGAGCCAAGGGGAGTCCCGAATTGTGTTTTAGCCCCATTCCCCATGGTGATAATTGTGAAAGCATAGAAGAAATAAAGCTCCTCTTCATCACATGGACTGCCCAATCCGACACATATCTTGTTTGGCTCCGTCCATTCAAACCATGGCCACCTCAAGCGCAAGGCGTGTGCAAACTTGTGGGGGGTTAAGGACCCCAAGGCCATGATTGCTCACTGTCCTGGGATCGCAACCCCCCCTCTCGCGACCGGCTCTTCCCCCGCGGGCGACCGGCCGCGCCTTTGTCCCCCTCCTTCAGCCCCTTCCCCACCCCCTCTCCCCTCGTCGTTGTCGGCGTGCATCACCAGGCTCGGCCCGGGTGGCGCCGGCGCCGGCGGCCCGAAGCCTTCCCCCAGTGAAGCTCCTGCGTGGGGCGGAGCGGAGCTGGGCGATGCTCCCTGGCGGCGACGGTCCGGTGCGGCGGCGGGGTGACCTGGCGCGGGTGGTCGGCTGCACTGCGGCGCGGCCGTTGGCGGCGGGGCGACGCGATGGTACAAATTGGCGGCACGCCCGCTTGGCCCAGACCTGGGCCCTTCCGGCCCCATCTAGGCCTGGGCGGGCCGGCGGCTTCCTCATCGGCGACAGAGATTCCTGGAGGTGGATGTAACACCCCAAAAATTTTCAATTTGATTTGAATTTTTTTTTATTCCTTCGAGATGGAATTTTTAAAACTTTTGACTTGGTTTTCTCTTTCAACTCAAAGGATGAAGTTTTCTTATAAAACTTTTTGATCAACTTTGGTTCTGGTTTTCAAATATTACTGTTGGAGTTTCTTGCCTACAAAAATTTCCCTTGGCATATTCACTATTTTATATGAGAATATCCTTGGAGAAATTATTTCTAAAAGCCTTATCTTGAAAACCATACTCCCTCTTGACTTGTGCAATATTTCAAAATTCCCTCTCTAACATTTCCCTCTCTGACCCAAGGATTGCAACCCAACTTTTATCAAAGGACCCAACCAGGAAAATATATGTTTCCTTCATAAAATATTACAAAACCAATTTCTGTCTTTTATTTTGGGGTCTCAAGATTTACAAAGGAAGTACCAGATTCCTTTTGCTTTTGACCTCAAATAAATCAGCCCTAGTACACCTTAGTACCCACAACCCATTCATGCAAAAACATCCTGGTCCATAGTTCAAAAATTTCAAACTTCATTCAAAAGAAGATTGGACCAGAAACCATTTTCAAGCTGGACACCCCTCCTCTCTTACTTCAAAAATTCTGAGAAAATTCAGAGGACCCCAAGAAGCCTCAATGGATAAGCCCTCCAAGTTTCAGCCCCAGGAAAAATGTTTTGAGCTCTCTGGCATATGGACGAACACCTGGCGTATACTGTGGATGTCAAATTCAGACTTTTCAGAAGTTCAGTGTCAATCTCAGCAGTAGCAGCAGTGGCACCTTGCGCACTGTGGCTCGACCCTATCCAGGGCGCCGCACGGTTGCTTGGCCACTTGTGGGCGTCGGTGGTGAGCTGGCACGCCGGCCCCGACCCCTCCAGTGGCGGTAGGAACGCCCGTTGCGGTCGCTAGAAGGCATCACCGTAGAACGGCACCGTCCAGCGCCGCCCAAGACTCCAGGAACCTACGCATGGCCGTCCCCCACCCTGCGCGTGCTGCAGAGCCGCCGGCGTGGCCTGGACAGCACAGGGCGTGCTCTCTGCAGCCGCCGTGGCCACGGGCCGCCGTTCCGTCGAGCTGCGGCCACCCTGCATTAGCAGCCAAGTTAGTGCTAAAAATGGAACTTAAGTAGGTGCAGTAGCCTGCCCAGCCACCGTAATCGCCTGACAAGCCCGTCGTTCGTCGTGATCAGCACCGGAGATCACTCCGTCACGACAACCGCCCCAGATCGCCTATAAATAGGGAGCCCCGAGCAGCTAGGCAACCGAGCACCACTCCACCTCTTCTTAGAAGCACGCTCAAGCCAGCAGAGGACCTCGGGGAGGTCTCCTTCCCCGACTCCGGCCACCTCGATCCGCCTCGGGTCCCGGCAAAATCCTCTCTGGTGAGTGAGCGAGCACACCTCAAACTTCATCAGTAGACCTCTAGTGCTCCTATTGCTCTAAACCGCGCCTCAATTTGGTGGTAGCTACTCCCTCCGGTGAGATCCAGTGACGCCCGACGCCACCGTCCGCCGGAGAAGAAGAAGCCGTCGACGTGGTGCTCGCCGACGACCGTTTCCACCACCCACCAACGCAAAATAGTCCAGTGAGTGCATCCATCCCCTATCCCTCCCCTGAACGGCCGTGGATCGTCGTCGGCGACCACCGCAAGCCTTTGTCGCCGATGGGCATTTTAAACCTGACGAGTGGGACCCCCTCGTCAGGGTTCTTTTCTTTCTGAAGCGTTTTCTGAAAACTTATTTCTGCTGAATGTGCTTTCCCCGCCGGCTCGTGTATTCCTTTCAAAACGTTTTCTGTTTTCTCTGTATAAGCCCCTGGGTAATTTTCTGTTAATCACAGATAAGCCCCTGGTTTTATTTCCTTTATAACTTTTAAACAGAAAATGATTTTTAGTTGATTCTTTTTCTGAAAATCTTATTTCTCAGTCTAGTTTTTTTAGGATTTATTCAAAATATTTTGGGACAACTTTTATATGCGCACGATATTTACGTTAGAAATTGTATATTTTATGTGACGTAGATAACGAAGGAGGAGACGCTGCCGTCAACTTCGCCGAGCTAGACTTCGACTACGCTGATCCAGGCAAGCATGTTTGAACCTTTGATATGATGAGTGTTTTTCATGTTTGCTTGACATGAGTTCTTATGGCATGTTAATATAGAACATATGATGAATGTTTTATTTCATGCACAATAAGTTGCAAGTAAGCTAAAAACTTGATGTGATCATGAAATGATTGGCCAACCTAGTCATGTGGTGACATGATAGGTTGTGTGCTGGTGATGTTGGAGCATGCCAGTATTATAAAAAAATGATTAACTCCAGTGTTGACATAGATTGAGTCTTTTCCCCGTTTACCTTATTTTCGTGCTGCCACATGTTTTCTGCAAAGAATACGGTTTAGTAAGTTGTAAACCTCTTTCCATGTACACACCAAATAGAGGGGCCGTGATGAGGGTTCCATGGCCCTGTAGTAAAGCCTGTCATCCGGTCAGGGGGCATGGGTGTTTCCGGTTGGGGCCGAGAGGGGGGCATCCCTTAGTAGCGCGCAGTATAAATTTGATCCCATGCCATTCGAGGCGTCGGCCTTCCCATCTTATAGTTTTTCTTGAGCGTTGCTTTGGGTGATTCCAGGCAGTGTGATGTGAAATGGGTGTGTACTGGTTAGGGTGTTTCCTTCTAAAATACCGTAGACGGAACTAGTCCTTCATGACTACTGAAATCCGTTGACTATGGGTAAAGAGTACAACCTCTGCAGAGTCAAACTATTGGAGTAGCCGTGTCCATGGTCAAGGACTTTGGTAGACAGGTCAAGTGTCGGTCTCAGTGTCAGTCTCTGGAGAACTAAAATGTTTGATGCCAGAAATAATTTTTTTGTTGAATATTATTTCTATGAATGGACTAACCTGATTATTGATATGTTGCACCGAGTAATCCTTGGGATGGCTCTACCTCCTGGATGCTCGCATTTTTGGTGTTGAATTATAAGCCCTTTATATGACGTCGCTCAGACGTCCGACTGTGGCACTCATGTTATTTAATTTCCTTACAAGCCTTTTATGTGACGTCGTTCAGACTTCCGACTGTGGCATTCATGTTATTTTACTTCCTTACAAGCCCTTTATGTGACGTCGCTCAGACGTCCGACTGTGGCATTCATGTTATTTAATTTCCTTACACGCCCTTTACGTGACGTCGCACAGATGCCCGACTATGACACTCATGTTATTTATTTCCAGTATAAGCAGTTTATGCGGTGTCGCCCCGACACCCGACTGTGGCATGTTTCACTTTATTTCTACCTTTCGAGGCGTCGCTTCAGACACCCGATTGGTGCATTTTATTACCTTGCTATGCTATTAATAATGATGTGCGCATTTTTAGTCTAACCTGAATATATGCATCATGTCTGCATTTGTTATATCTTATGTCCGAACTGTCTTGGGAGTACATTCAAAGTACTCACCTGGCTTGTTGATTTGGCCAGATGCTGACGAAGGCGATCTTATGGATGAAGAGTACGATAGCGAGTCCGACGCCTAGAGGAGTCCCAGTCAGTCCCTTGCGATCTTGGAGTCTACCACTTGTATTATAACCGCTTCCGCTACCCAAATAAAATCATCGAGCCTCACTCTGACGCTTGACGAGTTGTAAGATATTAGAGTCATGTCACCCACTCCACTGTGACATATTCACCACCACCATATATTGCGAGTCAGTAGTACTACCACCATTTCCATTGTGATATATCCACCTCTATGTTAAATATTGGCATGCTTGTAATAAATTGTTGAGCAGCCTCAGCTCAACCTTGTATAATACTAAGTACTACTGGATTTTTGTATCAAGGATTGTCTACCAGTATGAATTATTTTCTGTGCTGGTTTGACAATAAGGGCGATTTTTCAATAACCATTTTATTGAAAAACCGGTCCTGACAACCTTGGTACCAGAGCCAGGCTGACTGTAGGAAGCCACTTGGTGCGATCGCTAACAAGTAATTAGTCTAATTAATTTGTTTTAGCATCCTGCACATTGTAGCAATTTTTCTGTTAGTCATCATAAATTTATGTTATGACTATCTGGAATTTTTGTCTACTTTTGTAGATGGCTGGCGGCGACTGTGAATCTGAGGTGTTTGCCAATGAACCCGAGGGGTTTTCCAGGCTCCTCGTCTCCATCGCCAAGATCGCGATTGGGCCATCGACTCGTCCTGAGTTCACACTCTACCAGCACAAGCTCAGCGACAGTCTGACTATGCACCAGGCTTGGAGAGTAGTAGTCTGTGTGCGCATCATGTAGGAGTTCGGAGGAGTGCACTAGCTTAAATAACATGTCAGGAATGTGTACGCGCATCCTGAGTGATGTATTGTATAATTATGGCTTGCTTGTAAGATATGTACCATGCCGTCCTTCTCCGTGTGCAATCAAATATTTTCATGAAAAATCTTGGAGTATTTAAAGTTTTTGCCTTTGCAAAAATTATTTATTTTTGCCGCACAGACTTTTCTCATGTGTTTTGCAAAAATACCCCAGAGTGAAAAATGCATCGTCACTGGACTCGTTCCATGCCAAGTCCGCCAGAAGAAAATCATTGTACGCAGACAGACAACAATTACACACAGGGACAGTCAAGTCAGCAGGACAGTGAAGCAGCATTTTCTCAAGTATTTCGCCTTTTTGAGCAAAGCCATCAACAACATCAAGAGATGATGAATCATATTATCAATATGGGAAATCACCGCGAACCATACCAGTAGCGTTCCAAATTATCTGAACTGCAAAAGACCCGACCCACAACTTTCTCTCACACTGATCAGCCTCTAGAGGCAGATGATTGGTTACGCGACATTGAGAGGAAGCTAATTACTGCACAATGTTCAGATCATGAAAACGTACTTTATGCCCCACACTACCTCACTGGAGCAGCTGCGTCATGGTGGGAAAATTTTCTACGCATGCACCCCAATGAAAACAACATCACCTGGGAAGAATTTAAGGAAATTTTTCGTGGGGCGCACATTCCCAACAGTGTTATGAAAATCAAGAAGAGAGAATTTGAAGACCTCAAGCAGAGAAGCATGACAGTAACAGACTACCTGGTTCAGTTCACCCAACTATCCTGCTATGCTAATGAAGAATATATGACTGCAAATAAAAAGATGGAAAATTTTCTGGACGGCCTCGCACCAGCACTTAAATGCCAACTGGTCGTTCACACCTTTCCAGACTTCAAGACACTTGTGGACAAGGCCATTGTACTGGAAAATGAGCGCCGCAGCTTGGGTGACATTCGCAAGCGCAAGAGAGACAAGTCTGCTCATTCTCGCAACAACAAGTGCAAAAATGATTTTCAGAAAAATGGGACAAGTAAATCCTCAACTGCAGTTCCTCGCCCGAAAAATAATTATCATGCCAGGGACAAGGAATTTACATACCACCCAGGCATTACATGCTTCGCATGTGGAGAAGAAGGACATTATGCCAAGCAGTGCCCAAAGCCAAGAAACACGACTCCCAAGCCAAACAACAATGGGAATAATTCAGCTCCTAAGCGCAACAACTTCAACCCCAATAACAATCACAGAAAGGGCCACGTGAACCACGTAGCCAGGGAAGAAGCACAGAATGCACCTGACATCGTACTCGGTACGTTCCCTGTCAACACAATTCCTGCTACGGTTTTGTTTGATTCTGGAGCCTCTCACTCGTTTATTTCGAAAAGATTTGCCTTGCAAAATCATTTTTTGATTCTCCCTTTGGAAAATTCAATGACTATCAAGTCCCCGGGAGTTAAGCAAATCACTCAAAGTTACTACCAAGGTCTGATTATTGAGATTGAAGGATTAAAGTTTTGGGCAAACCTCATTATACTAGAAAACAACGGATTGGATGTTATTCTAGGGATGGACTGGTTAACCACCAACAAGGGATTTATTGACTGTTTCAATCGGACAGTGACTCTCACTCATCATCACGGGAAGACAAAAAAAGTTGCAGCCATAGCAAGACCAATATCGCTTCAACCAAGGCTAAATAAAGTGGACATTTCTGAATTAAGTAAAGTCCCGGTAGTCTGTGAATTTCTGGATGTGTTTCCAGAAGAGCTACCAGGTATGGCACCAGATCGGGAGATAGAGTTCATCATTGAACTAGCACCTGGCACCAAGCCCATTTACAAGAAACCATACAAGATGGCACCGTCCGAGTTGGTAAAATTAAAGAAGCAAATAAAAGAATTACTGGACAAAGGTTATATCAGGCCCAGCTCATCACCATGGGGATCACCAGTATTATTTGCCAAGAAAAGAGATGATACTCTAAGATTATGTGTGGACTATCGAGCTCTGAACTTGGTCACCATCAAAAATAAATATCCGATGCCACGGATAAATGATTTGTTCGACCAGCTCGCAGAAGCCAAAGTTTTCTCAAAAATTGATCTGAGGTCAGGATACCATCAATTAAAAATACGATCAGAAGACATACCCAAGACGACATTCACCTCTAGATACGGATTATATGAATTCACAGTAATGTCGTTCGGACTGACCAATGCTCTCGCATATTTTGTGCATCTCATGAACAAGGTCTTTATGAAATATATGGACAAATTTGTTGTGTTGTTCATTGATAATATTTTGGTATATTCCAAGACACCAGAAGAACATGCTCAGCATCACAGAATTGTGCTGGAGGAATTAAGGAAGCATCAACTGTACGCCAAATTCAGCAAGTGTGAATTCTGGTTAAAACAAGTTGGTTTTCTAGGCCACGTATTAACCCAATAAGGTGTTGCCGTGGACCCAGAAAAAGTTAAGGCTGTACTTGGGTGGAAACAACCAGCCAACGTAACAGATATCCGAAGTTTTCTGGGAATGGCTGGATATTATAGAAGATTTATTGAGGGGTTTTCCACCATAGCAAAGCCCATGACACAGTTACTCAAGAAGGATAAGTAATTTTAATGGACTGAAGCCTCCGAGAAAAGTTTCCAAGAATTGAAGAAGAAATTAACGACAACACCGGTATTAATCGTGCCGGACATACACAAAAATTTTGAAGTATATTGCGACGCATCCAGGAAAGGTCTTGGATGTGTACTAATGCAAGAAGGTAAAGTAGTCGCCTATGCTTCCAGGCAACTACGACGACATGAGGAAAATTATCCTACTCATGACTTGGAATTGGCAGCAGTAATTCACGCACTCAAAGAATGGCGACATTTTCTCCTTGGAAATCGTTGTGAAATATATACGGACCATAAAAGCCTCAAATATATTTTCACATAGCCAGAACTCAATTTACGGCAACGACGCTGGTTGGAATTAGTGAAGGATTATGATGTTGGAATTCACTACCATCCAGGCAAGGCAAATGTCGTGGCAGATGCTCTCAGTCGAAACCCAAGCTCAGGCAGCAGCAGTCTACAAAATTTACGACCTGAATTCCAATAGGAGTTTGCCAAACTCAACATGGTTTTGGTCACGGAAGGCACCGTGGCAAATTTGGGAATCCAACCCACCTTGGTGGAACAAATTAAAGAAGCTCATCAAGGGCACCCCAGCATCGAAGGAATAAAAAGAAAAGTGAATATGGCAAGGCCTCAGAGTTTGTCGTAGATGACAAGGGAATATTATGGTACGGGAACAGGCTATGCGTACCAAATGTAGAGGACCTCAAACAACAAATTTTGGCCGAAGCCCACACCGCTTCGTATTCAATCCACCCAGGAGGAACCAAAATGTACAAGGACATTCAGGAAAAAAATTGGTGGCACGGTATGAAAAGGGATATAGCCACGTTCGTTGCATGCTGTGATTCATGTCAGCACATTAAAGCCGAACATCAGAAACCAGCAAGACTATTACAACCAAACAGGATACCTGAATGGAAGTGGGACGAGATAGGTATGGATTTTATTGTCGGACTACCTCGGTCACGACACGGAAATGATGCCATATGGGTCATCACCGACAGGTTAACCAAAGTGGCACATTTTATTCCAGTGAAGACCATCCACTCCACACAAAAGCTTACCAGACTTTATCTCGCCCGCATTGTCTGCTTACATGGAGTTCCAAAGACCATAATATCAGACAGGGGCACTCAATCCGTCTCCAGATTTTGGGATCATCTACAACAAGCCTTGGGAACTTAGCTAGTATTCAGTACAACTTACCACCCTCAGACTGGAGGTCAGACTGAACGCGTAAACCAAATTTTGGAAGACATGCTAAGGGCATGTGTTCTCACTTATGGGGTCAGTTGGGAAGACAGTTTGCCATATGCCGAATTCGCATACAACAACAGTTACCAGGCCAGTCTACAAATGGCACCTTTCGAAGCCTTGTATGGACGAAGGTGCCGTACCCCGCTTAATTGGTCCGAGACAGGTGATAGCCGTATCTTCGGCCCAGAAATGCTCAACGATGCCGAAGAAAAGGTTAAGATAATCAGAGACCGACTCAAGGCAGCCCAGAGTCGACAGAAGAGCTATTACGATCAAAAGCACCGTGACGTCAGTTTTGAGCCAAATGAATACGTGTACCTCCGAGTATCCCCAATCAGAGGTCTGCAGAGATTTAAGGTTAAAGGAAAGTTGGCACCTCGATTTATCGGACCTTTCAGGATAATTACTCGAGGAGGCAGAGTAGCCTATCAACTAGACCTACCCGCAGAACTGTCAGACGTCCATGACGTGTTACACATCTCACAATTAAGGAAGTGTGTGAGCAACCCAGAGAAGCAAGTATCTCACGAAAGCATAGACGTCCAGCCAGACCTCATGTATCGGGAACGCCCAATAAAAATATTGGAGGAATCTGAAAGGAGGACCCATCAGAATACAATCAGATTTTTCAAGGTTCAGTGGAGCAATCACACCGAGTATGAAGCCACGTGGGAAAGAGAGGATTTCCTCCAGGCAGAACATCCACACCTATTTGAGGATCAGCTGAAATCTCGGTGACGAGATTTTTCCTAAGGGGGTAGGTGTTGTAACACCCCAAAAAAATTCAATTTGATTTGAAAACATTTTTATTCCTTTGAGATGGAATTTTTAAAACTTTTGACTTGGTTTTGTCTTTCAACTCGAAGGATGAAGTTTTCTCATAAAACCTTTTGATCAACTTTGGTTCTGGTCTTCAAATATTACTGTTGGAGTTTCTTCCCTACAAAAATTTCCCTTGGCATATTCACTATTTTATATGAGAATATCCTTGGAGAAATTATTTCTAAAAGCCTTATCTTGAAAACCATACTCCCTCTTGACTTGTGCAATATTTCAAAATTCCCTCTCTAACATTTCCCTCTCTGACCCAAGGATTGCAACCCAACTTTTCTCAAAGGACCCAACTAGATAAATGTATTTTTCCTTCATAAAATATTACAAAACCAATTTCTGTCTTTTATTTTGGGGTCTCAAGATTTACAAAGGAAGTACCAGATTCCTTTTGCTTTTGACCTCAAATAAATCAACCCTAGTACACCTTAGTACCCACAACCCATTCATGCAAAAACATCCTGGTCCATAGTTCAAAAATTTCAAACTTCATTCAAAAGAAGACTGGACCAGAAACCATTTTCATGCTGGACACCCCTCCTCTCTTACTTCAAAAATTCTGAGAAACTTAAGAGGACCCCAAGAAGCCTCAGTGGATAAGCCCTCCAAGTTTCAGCCCCAGGAAAAATGTTTTGAGCTCTCTGGCATATGGACGAACACCTGGCGTACACTGTGGATGTCAAATTCAGACTTTTCAGAAGTTCAGTGTCAATCTCAGCAATAGCAGCAGTGGCACCTTGCGCACTGTGGCTCGACCTTATCCAGGGCGCCGCACGGTTTCTTGGCCACTTGTGGGCGTCGGTGGTGAGCTGGCACGCCGGCCCCGACCCCTCCAGCGGCGGTAGGAATGCCCGTTGCGGTCGCTAGAAGGCATCACCGTAGAACGGCACCGTCCAGCGCCGCCCAAGCCTCCAGGAACCTACGCATGGCCGTCCCCCACCCTGTGCGTGCTGCAGAGCCGCCGGCATGGCCTGGACAGCACAGGGCGTGCTCTCTCCAGCCGTCGTGGCCACGGGCCGCCGTTCTGTCGAGCTGCGGCCACCCTGCATTAGCAGCCAAGTTAGTGCTAAAAATAGAACCTAAGTAGGTGCAGTAGCCTGCCCAGCCACCGTAATCGCCTGACAAGCCCGCCGTTCGTCGTGATCAGCACCGCAGATCACTCCGTCACGACAACCGCCCCAGATCGCCTATAAATAGGGAGCCCCGAGCAGCTAGGCAGCCGAGCACCACTCCACCTCTTCTCAGAAGCACGCTCAAGCCAGCAAAGGACCTCGGGGAGGTCTCCTTCCCCGACTCCGGCCGCCTCGATCCGCCTCGGGTCCCGGCAAAATCCTCTCTGTTTAGTGAGCGAGCACACCTCAAACTTCATCAGTAGACCTCTAGTGCTCCTATTGCTCTAAACCGCGCCTCAATTTGGTGGTAGCTACTCCCTCCGGTGAGATCCAGTAACGCCCGCCGCCGCCGTCCGCCGGAGAAGAAGAAGCCGTCGACGTGGTGCTCGCCGACGACCGTTTCCACCACCCACCAACGCAAAATAGTCCAGTGAGTGCATCCATCCCCTATCCCTCCCCTGAACGGCCGTGGATCATCGTCGGCGACCACTGCAAGCCTCTGTCGCCGATGGGCATTTTAATCCTGACGAGTGGGACCCCCTCGTAAGGGTTCTTTTCTTTCTGAAGCGTTTTCTGAAAACTTATTTCTGCTGAATGCGCTTTCCCCGCCGGCTCGCGTATTCCTTTCAAAACGTTTTCTGTTTTCTCTGTAAAAGCCCATGGGTAACTTTCTGTTAATCACAGATAAGCCCCTGGTTTTATTTCCTTTATAACTTTTAAACAGAAAATGATTTTTAGTTGATTCTTTTTCTGAAAATCTTATTTCTCAGTCTAGTTCTTTTTAGGATTTATTAAAAATATTTTGGGACAACTTTTATACGCGCAAGATATTTATGTTAGAAATTCTATATTTTATGTGACGTAGATAATGAAGGAGGAGACGCTGCCGTCAACTTCGCCGAGCTAGACTCCGACTACGCTGATCCAGACAAGCATGTTTGTACCTTTGATATGATGAGTGTTTTTCATGTTTGCTTGACATGAGTTCTTATGGCATGTTAATATAGAACATATGATGAATGTTTTATTTCATGCACGATAAGTTGCAAGTAAGCTAAAAACTTGATGTGATCATGAAATGATTGGCCAACCTAGTCATGTGGTGACATGATAGGTTGTGTGCTGGTGATGTTGGAGCATGCCAGTATTATCAAAAAAAATGTATAACTCCAGTGTTTACATAGATCGACTCTTTTCCCCGTTTACCTTATTTCCGTGCTGCCACATGTTTTCTGCAAAGAATACGGTTTAGTAAGTTGTAAACCTCTTTCCATGTACACACCAAATAGAGGGGCCGTGATGTTGGGGAACGTTGCATGGGAAACAAAAATTTTCCTACGCACACACAAGATCTATCCATGGTGATGAGCATCTACGAGAGGGAGAGTGAATCTACATACCCTTGTAGATCGCTAAGCGGAAGCGTTAAGAAACGCGGTTGATGTAGTCGAACGTCTCCGCAATCCAAATCGCAAGTCGTCCCTCGATCCGATCACGAACTAGTGCCGAACGGACGGCACCTCCGCGTTCAACACACGTACGGCTTGATGACGCCTTCACCTCCTCGATCCTGCGAGCGATGATGAAGTAGTAGATGAGTTCCGGCAGCACGACGGCGTGGTGATGATGGTGAGGAACAATCTCTGCAGGGCTTCGCCAAGTACTACGGAGATTATGACGGGAGAACTAGAGGGTTAGGGTTGCCGACACACGGCTTGGGAAATCTTAATGTGTCCCGTGTGCTAGCCCTGCCCCTCTATTTATATGTTGAGCCTTGGGGTCTAAACTTGGAGTAAAAGCCTCCTCCAGGTCGGTTTTGCCCGCACAAGGTCGGTTTGGCCCGCAGGGAAAGAGTCCAACTCGGATCCCTGCAGTACCGCGCACAAGCGGTAGTACCGCTCACGAGCGGTAGTACCGCTTGAGCGGTAGTACCGCTTCACACAAGCGGTAGTACCGCTTATGCGGTAGTACCGCTTTACCAGCGGTAGTACCGCTTAAGGCAGCAGCAAAACTTCCTTTTGCACTTTCCAATACCTCGTGGGCTTTACCCCTTTGGCTCATATAAAGTGTTGCTGCACCCGAACACTTTGGTAAACATCCGGAACCCCTTCCGGTGAATTCCGGAACCCTTCCGGAGATCAAAACACTATTATCACATATATCAATCTTTACCTCCGGACTATTCCGGAGATCCTCGTCATGTCCGGGATCTTATCCGGGACTCCGAACAACCTTCGGTCACCAACACATTAACTCAACTATACTAATCGTCACCAAACGTTAAGTGTGTAGACCCTGCGGGTTCGAGAACTATGCAGACATGACCGAGACACCTCTACGGCCAATAACCAATAGCGGGACCTGGATGCCCATATTGGTTCCTACATATTCTAGGAAGATCTTTATCGGTCGAACCTCTATGTCAAGGATTTAGTTAATCCTGTATACTGTTCCCTTTGTTCTTCGGTATGTTACTTGCCCGAGATTCGATCGTCGGTATCTCTATACCTAGTTCAATCTCGTTACTGGCAAGTCTCTTTACTCGTTCCATAATACAAGATCTCGTGGCTAACACTTTAGTCACATTGCTTGCAAGGCTCATTGTGATGTTGTATTACCGAGTGAGCCCTGAGATACCTCTCCATCATATGGAGTAACAAATCCCAGTCTTGATCCATGCCAACCCAACAGACACCCTCGGAGATACCTGTAGAGCACCTTTATAGTCACCCAGTTACGTTGCGACGTTTGATACACACAAGGTACTCCTCCGATGTCAGGGAGTTGCATGATCTCATGGTCATAGGAACAGATACTTGACATGCAGAAAACAATAGCAATAAACTGACACGATCATATGCTACGTTCGTAGTTTGGGTCTTGTCCATCACATCATTCTCCTAATGATGTGATCCCGTTATCAAATGACATCTCATGTCCATGGCTAGGAAACCTTTCACCATCTTTTGATCAACGAGCCAGTTAACTAGAGGCTTGCTAGGGACACAGTGTTGTCTATGTACCCACACATGTATTTGAGTTTCCAATCAATACAATTATAGCATGGATAATAAACGATTATCATGAACAAGGAAATATAATAATAACTAATTTATTATTGCCTCTAGGGCATATTTCCAACAGTCTCCCACTTGCACTAGAGTCAATAATCTAGTTCACATCACTATGTGATTTACATTGTAATGAATCGAACACCCATGCAGTTCTGGTGTTGTTCATGTTTAGCCCTTTGAACAGGTTTAGTCATCGGATCTGCAACATTCAGATCCGCGTGTACTTTGCAAATATTTATGTCGTCCTCCTTGATGTAATCGCGGATGGAATTGAAACGTCGCTTTATGTGTCTGGTCCTCTTGTGAAATCTTGGTTCCTTGGCTAGAGCAATGGCACCAGTATTATCACAAAACAGAGTCATTGGGTTAAGCGCACTAGGCACTACTCCAAGATCTGTCATGAACTCCTTCATCCAGACACCTTCCTTCGCCGCCTCCGAGGCAGCGATGTACTCCGCTTCGCATGTAGAATCAGCTATCATGCTTTGCTTGGAACTGCACCAGCTAACCGCACCGCCATTAAGAATAAATACGTATCCGGTTTGCGACTTAGAGTCATCCGGATCAGTGTCAAAGCTTGCATCGACGTAACCCTTTACGACGAGCTCTTGATCACCTCCATAAACGAGAAACATGTCCTTAGTCCTTTTCAGGTACTTCAGGATATTCTTGACCGCCGTCCAGTGTTCCACTCCTGGATCACTTTGAAACCTTCCGGCCATACTTATGGCAAGGCTGACATCGGGTCTTGTGCACAGCATTGCATACATGATAGAGCCTATGGCTGAAGCATAGGGGATGACACTCATCTTTTCTCTATCTTCTGCAGTCACTGGGCATTGAGTCTTACTCAACTTCACACCTTGCAGTACAGGCAAGAACCCTTCTTGGACTGATCCATTTTGAACTTCTTCAAAACTTTGTCAAGGTATGTGCTTTGTGAAAGTCCTATTAAGCGTCTCGATCTATCTCTATAGATCTTGATGCCTAATATGAAAGCAGCTTCTCCTAGGTCCTTCATTGAAAAACTCTTGTTCAAATATTCCTTCACGCTTTCCAACATTTCTATATTGTTTCCAATCAGTAATATGTCATCCACATATAATATTAGAAACGCTATAGAGCTCCCACTCACTTTCTTGTAAATACAAGCTTCTCCGTAAACTTGTATAAACTCGAACGCTTTGATCACCTCATCAAAGCGAAGATTCCAACTCCGAGATGCTTGCACCAGTCCATAAATGGATCGCTGGAGTTTGCATACTTTGTCAGCATTCTCTGGATCGACAAAACCTTCTGGTTGTATCATATACAACTCTTCCTTAAGGAAACCATTAAGGAACGCTGTTTTGACATCCATCTGCCAAATTTCATAATCGAAAAAGGCAGCTATTGCTAACATGATTCTGACGGACTTAAGCATCGCTACGGGTGAGAATGTCTCATCGTAGTCAACTCCTTGAACTTGTGAAAAAACCCTTTGCCACAAGTCGAGCTTTATAGACGGTGACATTACCGTCCGCGTCCGTCTTCCTCTTAAAAATCCATTTGTTCTGAATGGCCTTACGCCCTTCAGGTAATACTTCCAAAGTCCACACTTTGTTTTCATACATGGATCCCATCTCGGATTTCATGGCCTCTAACCACTTCTCGGAATCCGGGCCCATCATCGCTTCTCCATAGCTCGTAGGTTCATCGTTGTCCAACAACATGACCTTTAAGACAGGGTTGCCGTACCACTCAGGAGCAGTACGCGTCCTTGTCGACCTACGAGGTTCGATAGCAACTTGATCCAAAGTTTCATGATCATCATCATTAACTTCCTCTTCAGCTGATGTAGGCTCTACAGAAACATCTTTCTGCGCTGCGCTACTTTCTGGTTGAAGTAAAGGTTCAACAACCTCATCAAGTTCTATCTTCCTCCCACTCAATTCTTTCGAGAGAAACTCTTTCTCAAGAAATGTTCCGTTTTTAGCGACAAACACTTTGCCTTCGGATCTGAGGTAGAAGGTATACCCAACTGTCTCTTTTGGGTATCCTATGAAGACGCATTTCTCCGCTTTGGGTTCCAGCTTTTCAGGCTGAAGCTTTTTGACATAAGCATCACATCCCCAAACTTTAAGAAACGACAGCTTTGGCTTCTTGCCAAACCAAAGTTCATATGGCGTCGTCTCAACGGATTTCGATGGTGCCCTATTTAAAGTGAATGCAGCTGTCTCTAATGCATAACCCCAAAACGATAGTGGCAAATCGGCAAGAGACATCATAGATCGCACCATATCCAATAAGGTTCGATTACGACGTTCGGACACACCATTACGCTGTGGTGTTCCAGGCGGTGTTAATTGTGAAACAATTCCACATTGTCTTAAGTGACTGCCAAACTCATAACTCAGATATTCTCCTCCTCGATCAGATCGTAGGAATTTAATCTTCTTGTTACGATGATTCTCAACTTCACTCTGAAATTGTTTGAACTTTTCAAACGTTTCAGACTTGTGTTTCATTAAGTAAATATACCCATATCTACTTAAGTCATCGGTGAAGGTGAGAAAGTAACGATAACCACCGCGCGCCTCAATGCTCATCGGACCGCATACATCAGTATGTATGATTTCCAATAAGTCACTTGCCCGTTCCATTGTACCAGAGAACGGCGTTTTAGTCATCTTGCCCATGAGGCATGGCTCACATGTGTCAAGTGATTCAAAATCAAGTGACTCTAAAAGTCCATCAGCATGGAGCTTCCTCATGCGTTTTACGCCAATATGACCTAAACGGCAGTGCCACAAGAAAGTGGTATTATCATTATTAATTCTACATTTTTGGCATCAATGTTATGAACATGTGTATCATTACTATCGAGATTCAATAAGAATAAACCCCTCACATCGGGTGCATGACCATAAAAGATATTACTCATATAAATAGAACAACCATTATTCTCTGATTTAAATGAGTAACCGTCTCGCAATAAACAAGATCCAGATATAATGTTCATGCTTAACGCAGGCACTAAATAACAATTATTCAGGTTCATCACTAATCCCGATGGTAATCGAAGAGCGAGCGTGCCGACGGCGATCACATCAACCTTGGAACCATTTCCCACGCGCATCGTCACTTCGTCCTTTGCCAGCCTCCGTCTAGTCCGCAGTTCCTGTTTTGAGTTGCAAATATGAGCAACCGCACCGGTATCAAATACCCAGGCACTACAACGAGAGTTGGTAAGGTACACATCAATAACATGTATATCATATATACCTTGTTTGTTGTTGGCCGCCTTCTTGTCAGCCAAATACTTGGGGCAGTTCCGCTTCCAGTGTCCAGTTCCCTTGCAATGAAAACACACAGTTTCTGGTTTGGGTCCAGCCTTGGGTTTCTTCACGAGAGGAGCAACTGCTTTGCCACTCTTCTTGGAGTTACCCTTCTTACCCTTGCCATTTTTCTTGAAACTAGTGGTTTTATTGACCATCAACACTTGATGCTCCTTCTGAATTTCAGACTCAGCGGCTTTTAGCATCGCAAACAGCTCGGCGACTGACTTGTTCATCCCGTGCATGTTATAGTTCAACACGAAGCTCTTGTAGCTAGGTGGCAATGATTGAAGAACTCTGTCAGTGAAAGCCTCTGGCGGAAGGGGCATCCCCAATTCAGCCAGACGGGTGGAGTATCCAGACATTCTGAGTACGTGATCACTGATAGACCCGTTCTCCTCCATCTTGCAAGCATAGAACTTATCGGAGATCTCATATCTCTCGATCCGGGCATTCTTCTGAAAGATAAACTTCAACTCCTGGAACATCTCATATGCTCCATGACGTTCAAAACGTCTTTGAAGTCCTGGTTCTAAGCCATACAATATTGCACATTGAACTATTGAGTAATCTTCAGAACGAGCCTGCCAGGCGTTCACAACGTCTAGAGACTCAACTGGAGCGGGTGGATCACCAAGCGGTGCATCAAGGACATAAGCCTTCTGGGAAGCCGTAAGGATAATCCTTAGATTACGGGCCCAGTCCACAAAGTTACTTCCATCATCTCTCAACTTAGCTTTCTCTAGGAACGCATTAAAATTCAGGGGTGCTACTACGCGAGCCATGATCTACAACATAAATATAGCAAAGACAACTTAGACTATTGTTCTAGATAATGAGTTTAGTTAATCATATTACTTAAAAACTCCCACTCAAATGGACATCCCTCCGGTCATTCGAGTGTAACATGATCCAAATCCACCAACTCAAGTCCGATCATCACGTGAGTTGAGGTGGTTTCAATGGTGAACATCTTCATGTTGATCATATCTACTATATGACTCATGTTCGACCTTTCGGTCTCTTGTGTTCCGAGGCCATGTCTGTACATGCTAGGCTCGTCAAGTTTAACCTGAGTGTTCCGCACGTGTAACATGGCTTACACCCGTTGTATGTGAACGTAGAGTCTATCACACCCGATCATCACGGCGTGTCTCGAAACGACGAACTTTCGCAACGGTGCACACTCGGGGAGAACACAATTTTATCTTGAAATTTAAGTGAGGGATCACCTTATAATGCTACCGTCGTCCTAAGCAAAATAAGATGCATAAAAGGATTAACATCACATGCAAATCATAAGTGACATGATATGGCCATGAACTTGTGCTTTTGATCGCCATCTCCAAAGCACCGGCATGATCTCCATCGTCACCGGCATGACACCATGATCTCCATCATCTTGATCTCCATCAACGTGTCGCCATGAGGTTGTCGCGCCGACTGTTGCTTCCACGACTATTGCTAACTCATAGTGATAAAGTAAAGCAAAAACGGCAAAAATAATTAAAGACAACTCTATGGCTCCTGCCAGTTGCCGTACTCATCGACATGCAAGTCGTGATATTCTATACAACACATGATCATCTCATACATCACATATATCTCATCATGTAATTGTCCATATCACATCACAACATACCCTGCAAAAACAAGTTAGACGTCCTCTAATTGTTGTTGCAAATTTTACGTGGCTGCTACGGGTTTGCAAGAACCGTTCTTACCTACGCAAAACCACAACGTGGTGTAGTGATTGCTTTTTGATCTTCTAAAAGAACCCTCTTCATTGAAATCGATTCAACTAAAGTGAGAGAGACAGACACCCGCTAGCCATCTTTATGCAATGAAGTTACATGTCAGTTGAAGGAACCTGTCTCGCGTAAGCGTACGCGTAATGTCGGTCCGGGCCGCTTCATCTCACAATACCGCCGAATCAAGTATCAACTAGTAACGGCAAGCAATATGTATACACCCACGCCCACAACTCGTTTGTGTTCTACTCGAGATCTCATCTACGCATAGACCTAGCTCAGATGCCACTGTTGGGGAACGTTGCATGGGAAACAAAAAATTTCCTACGCACACACAAGATCTATCCATGATGATGAGCATCTACGAGAGGGAGAGTGAATCTACATACCCTTGTAGATCGCTAAGCGGAAGCGTTAAGAAACGCGGTTGATGTAGTCGAACGTCTCCGCGATCCAAATCGCAAGTCGTCCCTCGATCCGATCACGAACTAGTGCCGAACAGACGGCACCTCCGCGTTCAACACACGTACGGCTTGATGACGCCTTCACCTCCTCGATCCAGCGAGCGATGATGAAGTAGTAGATGAGTTCCGGCAGCACGACGGCGTGGTGATGATGGTGAGGAACAATCTCTGCAGGGCTTCGCCAAGTACTACGGAGATTATGACGGGAGAACTAGAGGGTTAGGGTTGCCGACACACGGCTTGGGAAATCTTAATGTGTCCCGTGTGCTAGCCCTGCCCCTCTATTTATATGTTGAGCCTTGGGGTCTAAACTTGGAGTAAAAGCCTCCTCCAGGTTGGTTTTGCCCGCACAAGGTCGGTTTGGCCCGCAGGGAAAGAGTCCAACTCGGATCCCTGCAGTACCGCGCACAAGCGGTAGTACCGCTTCACACAAGCGGTAGTACCGCTTATGCGGTAGTACCGCTTCACACAAGCGGTAGTACCGCTTACGCGGTAGTACTGCCTTACCAGCGGTAGTACCGCTTAAGGCAGCAGCAAAACTTCCTTTTGCACTTTCCAATACCTCGTGGGCTTTACCCCTTTGGCTCATATAAAGTGTTGCTGCACCCGAACACTTCGGTAAACATCCGGAACCCCTTCCGGTGAATTCCGGAACCTTTCCGGAGATCAAAACACTATTATCAAATATATCAATCTTTACCTCCTGACTATTCCGGAGATCCTCGTCATGTCTGGGATCTTATCCGGGACTCCGAACAACCTTCGGTCACCAACACAATAACTCAACTATACTAATCGTCACCAAACGTTAAGTGTGTAGACCCTGTGGGTTCGAGAACTATGCAGACATGACCGAGACACCTCTACGGCCAATAACCAATAGCGGGACCTGGATGCCCATATTGGTTCCTACATATTCTACGAAGATCTTTATCGGTCGAACCTCTATGTCAAGGATTCAGTTAATCCCGTATACTGTTCCCTTTGTTCTTCGGTATGTTACTTGCCCGAGATTCGATCGTCGGTATCTCTATACCTAGTTCAATCTCGTTACTGGCAAGTCTCTTTACTCGTTCCGTAATACAAGATCTCGTGGCTAACACTTTAGTCACATTGCTTGCAAGGCTCATTGTGATGTTGTATTACCGAGTGGGCCCTGAGATACCTCTCCGTCATACGGAGTAACAAATCCCAGTCTTGATCCATGCCAACCCAACAGACACCCTCGGAGATACCTGTAGAGCACCTTTATAGTCACCCAGTTACGTTGCGACGTTTGATACACACAAGGTACTCCTCCGATGTCAGGGAGTTGCATGATCTCATGGTCATAGGAACAGATACTTGACATGCAGAAAACAATAGCAATAAACTGACACGATCATATGCTACATTCGTAGTTTGGGTCTTGTCCATCACATCATTCTCCTAATGATGTGATCCCGTTATCAAATGACATCTCATGTCCATGGCTAGGAAACCTTTCACCATCTTTTGATCAACGAGCTAGTTAACTAGAGGCTTGCTAGGGACACAGTGTTGTCTATGTACCCACACATGTATTTGAGTTTCCAATCAATACAATTATAGCATGGATAATAAATGATTATCATGAACAAGGAAATATAATAATAACTAATTTATTATTGCCTCTAGGGCATATTTCCAACACGTGATGAGGGTTCCATGGCCCTGTAGTAAAGCCTGTCATCCGGTCAGGGGGCATTGGTGTTTCCGGCTGGGGCCGAGAGGGGGGCATCCCTTAGTAGCGCGCGGTATAAATTTGATCCCATGCCATTCGAGGCGTCGGCCTCCCCGTCTTATAGTTTTTCTTGAGCGTTGCTTTGGGTGATTCCAGGCAGGGTGATGTGAAATGGGTGTGTACTGGTTAGGGTGTTTCCTTCTAAAATACCGTAGACGGAACTAGTCCTTCGTGACTACTGAAATCCGTTGACTATGGGTAAAGAGTACAACCTCTGCAGAGTCAAACTATTCGAGTAGCCGTGTCCACGTTCAAGGACGTTGGTAGACAGGTCAAGTGTCGGTCTCAGTGTCAGTCTCTGGAGAACTAAAATGTTTGATGCCAGAAATAATTTTTTTGTTGAATATTATTTCTATGAATGGACTAACCTGATTATTGATATGTTGCACCGAGTATTCCTTGGGATGGTTCTAGCTCCTGGATGCTCACATTTTTTGTGTTGAATTATAAGCCCTTTATGTGACGTCGCTCAGACGTCCGACTGTGGCACTCATGTTATTTAATTTCCTTACAAGCCCTTTATGTGACGTCGCTCAGACGTCCGACTGTGGCACTCATGTTATTTTACTTCCTTACAAGCCCTTTATGTGACGTCCCTCAGACGTCCGACTGTGGCATTCATGTTATTTAATTTCCCTACACGCCCTTTACGTGACGTCGCACAGACGCCCGACTGTGGCACTCATGTTATTTATTTTCAGTATAAGCCCTTTATGCGGTGTCGCCCCGACGCCCGACTATGGCATGTTTCACTTTATTTCTACCTTTCGAGGCGTCGCTTCAGACACCCGATTGGTGCATTTTATTACCTTGCTATGCTATTAATAACGACGTGCGCATTTTTAATCTAACCTGAATATATGCATCATGTCTGCATTTGTTATATCTTATGTCCGAACTGTCTTGCGAGTACATTCAAAGTACTCCCCTGGCTTGGTTATTTGGCCAGATGCTGACGAAGGCGACCTTATGGATGAAGAGTACGATAGCGAGTCCGACGCCTAGAGGAGTCCCAGTCAGTCCCTTGCGATCCTGGAGTCTACCACTTGTATTATAACCGCTTCCACTACCCAAATAAAATCGTCGAGCCTCACTCTGACGCTTGACGAGTTGTAAGATATTAGAGTCATGTCACCCACTCCACTGTGACATATTCACCACCACCATATATTGCGAGTCAGAAGTAGTACTACCACCATTTCCATTGTGATATATCCGCCTCTATGTTAAATATTGGCGTGCTTGTAATAAATTGTTGAGCAGCCTCAGCTCAACCTTGTATAATACTAAGTACTACTGGATTTCTGTATCAAGGATTGTCTACCAGTATGAATTATTTTCTGTGCTGGTTTGACAATAAGGGCGATTTTTCAATAACCATTTTATTGAAAAACCGGTCCTGACAACCTTGGTACCAGAGCCAGGCTGACTGTAGGAAGCCACTAGGTGCGATCGCTAACAAGTAATTAGTCTAATTAATTTGTTTTAGCATCCTGCACATTGTAGCAATTTTTCTGTTAGTCATCATAAATTTATGTCATGACTATCTGGAATTTTTATCTACTTTTGTAGATGGCTGGCGGCGACTGTGAATCTGAGGTGTTTGCCAATGAACCCGAGGGGTTTTCCAGGCTCCTCGTCTCCATCGCCAAGATCGCGATTGGGCCATCGACTCGTCCCGAGTTCACACTCTACCAGCACAAGCTCAGCGACAATCTGACTATGCACCAGGCCTCGGTGCAGTTGAAGGGAGGGCGTGCTGAATCGCGCCGCTTCCGATTTATTGGGAGAGCTATGCCTACGGAGAGGCATGCTGTGCAGATGGCTTCCCGGGAGGCAATTGCCCGTCTCCGGGACGCTCTTCCTTCGATGAAGACTCGGCGCTACCGCTACCTCCCATGCCACGTTCCCTACACGTGTCACTATGCTTTTGCTTGCACCAGGGGAGAGAGAGATGAAGCCATTGAGATGCTCGTTGAGTACCTCAAGGCTCTCAAGGCAGCTTTTGATAACCTCAAGGACGACTTCGTGGCTTCTCGTATGGACTCAGTTCAGGCATGTGTGCTCAGCAGGAGGGAGCTCCTCCATACAACACCACCACTGTCGTACATCTCGTCCGCAGCCTCGTATTCACCTGCCATCATGTCCATCGCACGCCGCCTGCCTACCACTGAGGAGTTTAACCAAGTTATTGCTCCTACCCCAATTAGAGCTGCACCACTCTGATATCCCCGCACCAGCCTCGCAGCCCCGTGTCCCTCGCCTAGAGCCCATTCTTGAGGAGGTTGAGTCTCCAGCACCTCGTCTGGGACTTACCCTCGGCAGGCCGAGTGACGTGTTTACCATTTCAGACTGAGTGCACCGAGCAGAGGTGTGATGATGCCGCGTGTAAGATATGTGTATATGTGTCTATATAGGCTTGGAGACTAGTAGTCTGTGTGCGCATCATGTAGGAGTTCGGAGGAGTGCACTAGCTTAAATAACATGTCAGGAATGTGTACGCGCATCCTGAGTGATGTATTGTATAATTATGGCTTGCTTGTAAGATATGTACCATGCGGTCCTTCTCCGTGCGCAATCAAATATTTTCATGAAAAATCTTGGAGTATTTAAAGTTTTTGCCTTTGTAAAAATTATTTATTTTTGCCGCGCAGACTTTTCTCATGTGTTTTGCAAAAATACCCCAGAGTGAAAAATGCATCGTCACTGGACTCGTTCCATGCCAAGTCCGCCAGAAGAAAATCATTGTACGCAGACATACAACAATTACACACAGGGACAGTCAAGTCAGCAGGACAGTGAAGCAGCATTTTCTCAAGCATGTCGCCTTTATGAGCAAAGCCAGCAACAACATCAAGAGATGATTAATCATATTATCAATATGGGAAATCACCGCGAACCATACCAGCAGCGTTCCAAATTATCTGAACTGCAGAAGACCCGGCCCACAACTTTCTCTCACACTGATCAGCCTCTGGAGGCAGATGATTGGTTACGCGACATTGAGAGGAAGCTAATTACTGCACAATGTTCAAATCATGAAAAAGTACTTTATGCCCCACACTACCTCACTGGAGCAGCTGCGTCATGGTGGGAAAATTTTCTACGCATGCACCCCAATGAAAACAACATCACCTGGGAAGAATTTAAAGAAAATTTTCGTGGGGCGCACATTCCCAACAGTGTTATGAAAATCAAGAAGAGAGAATTTGAAGACCTCAAGCAGAGAAGCATGATAGTAACAGACTACCTGGGTCAGTTCACCCAACTATCCCGCTATGCTAATGAAGAATATATGACTGAAAATAAAAAGATGGAAAATTTTCTGGACGGCCTCGCACCAGCACTTAAATGCCAGCTGGTCGTTCACACCTTTCCAGACTTCAAGACACTTGTGGACAAGGCCATTGTACTGGAAAATGAGCGCCGCAGCTTGGATGACATTCGCAAGCGCAAGAGAGACAAGTTTGCTCATTCTCCCAACAACAAGTGCAAAAATGATTTTCAGAAAAATGGGACAAATAAATCCTCAACTGCAGTTCCTCGCCCGAAAAATAATTATCATGCCAGGGACAAGGAATTTACATACCACCCAGGCATTACATGCTTCGCATGTGGAGAAGAAGGACATTATGCCAAGCAGTGCCCAAAGCCAAGAAACACGGCTCCCAAGCCAAACAACAATGGGAATAATTCAGCTCCTAAGCGCAACAACTTCAACCCCAATAACAATCACAGAAAGGGCCACGTGAACCACGTAGCCAGGGAAGAAGCACAGAATGCACCTGACATCGTACTTGGTACGTTCCCTGTCAACACAATTCCTGCCACGGTTTTGTTTGATTCTGGAGCCTCTCACTCGTCTATTTCGAAAAGATTTGCCTTGCAAAATCATTTTTTGATTCTCCCTTTGGAAAATTCAATGACTATCAAGTCCCCGGGAGTTAAGCAAATCACTCAAAGTTACTGCCAAGGTGTGATTATTGAGATTGAAGGATTAAAGTTTTGGGCAAACCTCATTGTACTAGAAAACAACGGATTGGATGTTATTCTAGGGATGGACTGGTTAACCACCAACAAGGTATTTATTGAAGGTTTCAATCGGACAGTGACTCTCACTCATCATCACGGGAAGACAAAAAAAGTTGCAGCCATAGAAAGACCAATATCGCTTCAACCAAGGCTAAATAAAGTGGACATTTCTGAATTAAGTAAAGTCCCGGTAGTCTGTGAATTTCCGGATGTGTTTCCAGAAGAGCTACCAGGTATGCCACCAGACCGGGAGATAGAGTTCATCATTGAACTAGCACCTGGCACCAAGCCCATTTACAAGAAACCATACATGATGGCACCGTCCGAGTTGGTAAAATTAAAGAAGCAAATAAAAGAATTACTAGACAAAGGTTATATCAGGCCCATCTCATCACCATGGGGATCACCAGTATTATTTGCCAAGAAAAGAGATGGTACTCTGAGATTATGTGTGGACTATCGAGCTCTGAACTTGGTCACCATCAAAAATAAATATCCGATGCCACGGATAAATGATTTGTTCGACCAGCTCGCAGAAGCCAAACTTTTCTCAAAAATTGATCTGAGGTCAGGATACCATCAATTAAAAATACGATCAGAAGACATACCCAAGACAGCATTCACCTCTAGATACGGATTATATGAATTCACAGTAATGCCGTTCGAACAGACCAATGCTCCCACATATTTTGTGCATCTCATGCACAAGGTCTTTATGAAATATATGGACAAATTTGTTGTGTTATTCATTGATAATATTTTGGTATATTCCAAGACACCAGAAGAACATGCTCAGCATCTCAGAATTGTGCTGGAGGAATTAAGGAAGCATCAACTGTACGCCAAATTCAGCAAGTGTGAATTCTGGTTAAAACAAGTTGGTTTTCTAGGCCACGTATTAACCCAATAAGGTGTTGCCGTGGACCCAGAAAAAGTTAAGGCTGTACTTGGGTGGAAACAACCAGCCAACGTAACAGATATCCGAAGTTTTCTAGGAATGGCTGGATATTATAGAAGATTTATTGAGGGGTTTTCCACCATAGCAAAGCCCATGACACAGTTACTCAAGAAGGATAAGTAGTTTGAATGGACTGAAGCCTGCGAGAAAAGTTTCCAAGAATTGAAGAAGAAATTAACGACAACACCGGTATTAATCATGCCGGACATACACAAAATTTTTGAAGTATATTGCGACGCATCCAGGAAAGGTCTTGGATGTGTACTAATGCAAGAAGGTAAAGTAGTCGCCTATGCTTCCAGGCAACTACGACGACATGAGGAAAATTATCCTACTCATGACTTGGAATTGGCAGCAGTAATTCACGCACTGAAAGAATGGCGACATTTTCTCCTTGGAAATCGTTGTGAAATATATACGGACCATAAAAGCCTCAAATATATTTTCACACAGCCAGAACTCAATTTACGGCAACGACGCTGGTTGGAATTAGTGAAGGATTATGATGTTGGAATTCACTACCATCCAGGCAAGGCAAATGTCGTGGCAGATGCTCTCAGTCGAAACCCAAGCTCAGGCAGTAGCAGTCTACAAAATTTACGACCTGAATTTCAATAGGAGTTTGCCAAACTCAACATGGTGTTGGTCACGGAAGGCACCGTGGCAAATTTGGGAATCCAACCCACCTTGGTGGAACAAATTAAAGAAGCTCATCAAGGGCACCCCAGCATCGAAGGAATAAAAAGAAAAGTGAATATGGCAAGGCCTCAGAGTTTGTCGTAGACGACAAGGGAATATTATGGTACGGGAACAGGCTATGCGTACCAAATGTAGAGGACCTCAAACAACAAATTTTGGCCGAAGCCCACACCGCTTCGTATTCAATCCACCCAGGAGGAACCAAAATGTACAAGGACATTCAGGAAAAAATTTGGTGGCACGGTATGAAAAGGGATATAGCCACGTTCGTTGCATGCTGTGATTCATGTCAGCGCATTAAAGCCGAACATCAGAAACCAGCAGGACTATTACAGCCAAACAGGATACCTGAATGGAAGTGGGACGAGATAGGTATGGATTTTATTGTCGGACTACCTCGGTCACGACACGGAAATGATGCCATATGGGTCATCACCGACAGGTTAACCAAAGTGGCACATTTTATTCCAGTGAAGACCACCCACTCCACACAAAAGCTTGCCAGACTTTATCTCGCCCGCATTGTCTGCTTACATGGAGTTCCAAAGACCATAATATCAGACAGGGGCACTCAATTCGTCTCCAGATTTTGGGATCAACTACAACAAGCCTTGGGAACTCAGCTAGTATTCAGTACAGCTTACCACCCTCAGACTGGAGGTCAGACTGAACGCGTAAACCAAATTTTGGAAGACATGCTAAGGGCATGTGTTCTCACTTATGGGGCCAGTTGGGAAGACAGTTTGCCATATGCCGAATTCGCATACAACAACAGTTACCAGGCCAGTCTACAAATGGCACCTTTCGAAGCCTTGTATGGACGAAGGTGCCGTACCCCGCTTAATTGGTCCGAGACAGGTGATAGCCGTATCTTCGGCCCAGAAATGCTCAACGATGACGAAGAAAAGTTTAAGATAATCAGAGACCGGCTCAAGGCAGCCCAGAGTCGACAGAAGAGCTATTACGATCAAAAGCACCGTGACGTCAGTTTTGAGCCAAATGAATACGTGTACCTCCGAGTATCCCCAATCAGAGGTCTGCAGAGATTTAAGGTTAAAGGAAAGTTGGCACCTCGATTTATCAGACCTTTCAGGATAATTGCGCGAAGAGGCAGAGTAGCCTATCAACTAGACCTACCCGCAGAACTGTCAGACGTCCATGACGTGTTCCACATCTCACAATTAAGGAAGTGTGTGAGCAACCCAGAGAAGCAAGTATCTCACGAAAGCATAGACGTCCAACCAGACCTCACGTACCGGGAACGCCCAATAAAAATATTGGAGGAATCTGAAAGGAGGACCCATCAGAATACAATCAGATTTTTCAAGGTTCAGTGGAGCAATCACACCGAGTATGAAGCCACGTGGGAAAGAGAGGATTTCCTCCGGCCAGAACATCCACACCTATTTGAGGATCAGCTGAAATCTCGGTGACGAGATTTTTCCTAAGGGGGTAGGTGTTGTAACACCCCAAAAAATTTCAATTTGATTTGAAAATATTTTTATTCCTTTGAGATGGAATTTTTAAAACTTTTGACTTGGTTTTCTCTTTCAACTCGAAGGATGAAGTTTTCTTATAAAACTTTTTGATCAACTTTGGTTCTGGTCTTCAAATATTACTGTTGGAGTTTCTTGCCTACAAAAATTTCCCTTGGCATATTCACTACTTTATATGAGAATATCCTTGGAGAAATTATTTCTAAAAGCCTTATCTTGAAAACCATACTCCCTCTTGACTTGTGCAATATTTCAAAATTCCCTCTCTAACATTTCCCTCTCTGACCCAAGGATTGCAACCCAGCTTTTCTCAAAGGACCCAACCAGAAAAATGTATTTTTCCTTCATAAAATATTACAAAACCAATTTCTGTATTTTATTTTGGGGTCTCAAGATTTACAAAGGAAGTACCAGATTCCTTTTGCTTTTGACCTCAAATAAATCAGCCCTAGTACACCTTAGTACCCACAACCCATTCATGAAAAAACATCCTGGTCCATAGTTCAAAAATTTCAAACTTCATTCAAAAGAAGATTGGACCAGAAACCATTTTCATGCTGGACACCCCTCCTCTCTCACTTCAAAAATTCGGAGGACCCCAAGAAGCCTCAGTGGATAAGCCCTCCAAGTTTCAGCCCCAGGAAAAATGTTTTGAGCTCTCTGGCATATGGACGAACACCTGGCATACACTGTGGAGGTCAAATTCAGACTTTTCAGAAGTTCAGTGTCAATCTCAGCAGTGGCACCTTGCGCACTGTGGCTCGACCCTATCTAGGGCGCCGCACGGTTGCTTGGCCACTTGTGGGCGTCGGTGGTGAGCTGGCACGCCGGCCCCGACCCCTCCAGCGGAGGTAGGAACGCCCGTTGCGGTCGCCAGAAGGCATCACCGTAGAACCGCATCATCCAGCGCCGCCCAAGCCTCCAGGAACCTACGCATGGCCGTCCCCCACCCTGCGCGTGCTGTAGAGCCGCCGACGTGGCCTGGACAGCACAGGGCGTGCTCTCTGCAGCCGCCGTGGCCACGGGCCGCCGTTCCGTCGAGCTGCGGCCACCCTGCATTAGCAGCCATGTTAGTGCTAAAAATGGAACCTCAGTAGGTGCAGTAGCCTGCCCAGCCACCGTATTCGCCTGACAAGCCCGCCGTTTGCCGTGATCAGCACCGGAGATCACTCCGTCACGGCAACCGCCCCAGATCGCCTATAAATAGGGAGCCCCAAGCAGCTAGGAAGCCGAGCACCACTCCACCTCTTCTCTGAAGCACGCTCAAGCCAGCAGAGGACCTCAGGGAGGTCTCCTTCCCCGACTCCGGCCGCCTCGATCCGCCTCGGGTCTCGGCAAAATCCTCTCTGGTGAGTGAGCGAGCACACCTCAAACTTCATCAGTAGACCTCTAGTGCTCCTATTGCTCTAAACCACGCCTCAATTTGGTGGTAGCTACTCCCTCCGGTGAGATCCAGTGACGCCCGACGCCGCCGTCCGCCGGAGAAGAAGCAGCCGTCGACGTGGTGCTCGTCGACGACCGTTTCCACCACCCACCAACGCGGAATAGTCCAGTGAGTGCATCCATCCCCTATCCCTCCCCTGAACGGCCGTGGATCATCGCCAGCGACCACCGCAAGCCTCTATCGCCAATGGGCATTTTAAACCTGACGAGTGGGACCCCCTCGTCAGGGTTCTTTTCTTTCTGAAGCGTTTTCTGAAAACGTATTTCTTCTGAATGCGCTTTCCTCTCCGGCTCGCGTATTCCTTTCAAAACATTTTCTGTTTTCTCTGTATAAGCCCCTGGGTAACTTTCTGTTAATCACAGATAAGCCCCTGGATTTATTTCCTTTATAACTTTTAAACAAAAAATGATTTTTAGTTGATTCTTTTTCTGAAAATCTTATTTCTCAGTCTAGTTTTTTTAGGATTTATTCAAAAATATTTTGGGACAACTTTTATACACGCACAGTATTTACGTTAGAAATTCTATATTTTATGTGACGTAGATAACGAAGGGGAGACGCTGCCGTCTACTTCGCCGAACTAGACTCCGACTACGCAGATCCAGGCAAGCATGTTTGAACCTTTGATATGATGAGTGTTTTTCATGTTTGCTTGACATGAGTTCTTATGGCATGTTAATATACAACATATGATGAATGTTATATTTCATGCACGATAAGTTGCAAGTAAGCTAAAAACTTGATGTGATCATGAAATGATTGGCCAACCTAGTCATGTGGTGACATGATAGATTGTGTGCTGGTGATGTTGGAGCATGCCAGTATTATCAAAAAAAATGTTTAACTCCAGTGTTGACATAGATTGAGTCTTGTCCCCGTTTACCTTATTTCCGTGCTGCCACATGTTTTCTGCAAAGAATACGGTTTAGTAAGTTGCAAACCTCTTTCCATGTACACACCAAATAGAGGGGCCATGATGAGGGTTCCATGGCCCTGTAGTAAAGCCTGTCATCCGGTCAGGGGGCATGGGTGTTTCCGGCTGGGGTCGAGAGGGGGGCATCCCTTAGTAGCGCGCGGTATAAATTTGATCCCATGCCATTCGAGGCGTCGGCCTCCCCGTCTTATAGTTTTTCTTGAGCGTTGCTTTGGGTGATTCCAGGCAGGGTGATGTGAAATGGGTGTGTACTGGTTAGGGTGTTTCCTTCTAAAATACCGTAGACGGAACTAGTCCTTCGTGACTACTGAAATCCGTTGACTATGGGTAAAGAGTACAACCTCTGCAGAGTCAAACTATTCGAGTAGCCGTGTCCACGTTCAAGGACGTTGGTAGACAGGTCAAGTGTCGGTCTCAGTGTCAGTCTCTGGAGAACTAAAATGTTTGATGCCAGAAATAATTTTTTTGTTGAATATTATTTCTATGAATGGACTAACCTGATTATTGATATGTTGCACCGAGTATTCCTTGGGATGGTTCTAGCTCCTGGATGCTCACATTTTTTGTGTTGAATTATAAGCCCTTTATGTGACGTCGCTCAGACGTCCGACTGTGGCACTCATGTTATTTAATTTCCTTACAAGCCCTTTATGTGACGTCGCTCAGACGTCCGACTGTGGCACTCATGTTATTTTACTTCCTTACAAGCCCTTTATGTGACGTCCCTCAGACGTCCGACTGTGGCATTCATGTTATTTAATTTCCCTACACGCCCTTTACGTGACGTCGCACAGACGCCCGACTGTGGCACTCATGTTATTTATTTTCAGTATAAGCCCTTTATGCGGTGTCGCCCCGACGCCCGACTATGGCATGTTTCACTTTATTTCTACCTTTCGAGGCGTCGCTTCAGACACCCGATTGGTGCATTTTATTACCTTGCTATGCTATTAATAACGACGTGCGCATTTTTAATCTAACCTGAATATATGCATCATGTCTGCATTTGTTATATCTTATGTCCGAACTGTCTTGCGAGTACATTCAAAGTACTCACCTGGCTTGGTTATTTGGCCAGATGCTGACGAAGGCGATCTTATGGATGAAGAGTACGATAGCGAGTCCGACGCCTAGAGGAGTCCCAGTCAGTCCCTTGCGATCCTGGAGTCTACCACTTGTATTATAACCGCTTCCGCTACCCAAATAAAATCGTCGAGCCTCACTCTGATGATTGACGAGTTGTAAGATATTAGAGTCATGTCACCCACTCCACTGTGACATATTCACCATCACCATATATTGCGAGTCAGTAGTACTACCACCATTTCGATTGTGATATATCCGCCTCTATGTTAAATATTGGCGTCCTTGTAATAAATTGTTGAGCAGCCTCAGCTCAACCTTGTATAATACTAAGTACTACTGGATTTTTGTATCAAGGATTGTCTACCAGTATGAATTATTTTCTGTGCTGGTCTGACAATAAGGGCTATTTTTCAATAACCATTTTATTGAAAAACCGGTCCTGACAGTGGAGATGGTGCGTAGGGAGGCCGGGTGATGGCGGCGGCGTCGTCGCCGGCTTGCTGCAGCGTGGTAGCAACGGCTTTGCGGGCCCATTTTGGGTCCGGCCGGGCCCGGGAGGCCTGGTGTGTCACTGCGGCCACGTCCGGCCGGCTACCGCGATGACGCTAGAGGCAGTGACCTCCCGCACGACGACGGTGGAGGTAGTTCCCTCCCTCATGGCCTCAGTGCTGCCGTCCCCAATTCCCGGTGTTTCCATGTCCCGTCTTCTAGGCCTCGTGATGGTGACCACGGTGATACGGCGAGGGTGATGTCAGTCCGTGGTGGCGAGCTGGGTGGATGGCTTCGAATCAGGTGGGTTGTGGTGTTTGGGGAGCGGGAGAAATCCCTGCGGTGACGCCTGTGGGTGCCGCCATTCCTTCTTGAAGGGTGTCGGTGCTACCCATCCCCCACTCCACTTCTCGTGCCGGGGGAAACCCTAGGACATGTCCGGGCAAGAGCGTCGTTGGCGTCGCACTCCATCTTGAGGGTGATGCTTGGTACGCGGGTGTTCGGAGCCATGGAGTGTGGTGGGACTAATCCGGAGGGTGCAGCGGTACCGACGCATCCAAGCTTTGCTGAGCTGGCGTTGTTGGCATTTATTTCTTTGTCTTTTTTTTGACTTGTTGTGCTGTTTGCCCCAGCAGTTGCTATGTGATCTGTGTTGGTTGCTTTGTAATATAAAGCGGAGGAAAACCCTTTTCGGTAAGGCCCCCAAGGCCATCATACTCATGCGGGCGGCAAACAATCTCCTAGTTTACCATGCACTTTGCATCCGTCGTCATATCCAACCTGAACCAAACGAAAGCACTTTAAACGAAAGATGGCGTGGTGTGCATGAGCCAATAAATTTCAATGCTAATACATTCACTTCTGCGAACCAACCTGTGGTTGGATGGTCACATGGACTGTGGTATCCCCAACCCACCAGGGTTTAAGTCCTGGTGCTCGTATTTATTCCTGGATTTCCGGCGATGCGCATTCAGTGGGAGGAGACGTTCCCGTCGACGACGAGGTGCCGACGGTGACTTCGTAAATTTCAAGATGATATGCCGGCTCAGTCTCTCGGAGATGCTTATAGGGGTAGGGTGTGCGCGTTTGCCTTCATAGGGATAAGTGTATGCGCGTGTATATGGATGCTTGCGTTTGTACTATGTTCAAAAGAAAAAATACATTCACTTCTTTTTTTTCTCGTCACACGCATCGGTAGTCGGTTAACTATACCGAAACTCGTAGCGTGACAACCAAATCTATACCTACTATTAAAGGGACTATTGCTTTTGCCCGTCCGTCATTATAATTGCCCTCAAAGTTGCCCCAAATTATCCACTATGCCACCTATGAGTAAATTTTTTGCTACATGGGCCGTTTGGTTGGTTTATATACTATGCAGCCCCTAACTAAATACAAACACACCACTAGCCCATTGGTCAAAGCCTTAGTCCACCACACAAGAGACCCAAGTTTGATCCCACCCTCGCCCCCTTTTCTTTTTCACTTTTTTTGGGTAAATTTAAATGCTTTTTAAAGTATTCATATCTTTTAAATCCTAACTCCAAATCTAACATATTATATATATAAATTACTCAGAAAAATATGTAGATTTCAAATATGCTATTATATTGCATGTTACTAATTTATAGAATAAAATTTATGATGCAATCTTAATTATACGTTCTCTATATTGGGTATTTTTCAAATGCCTATTACATATATTTTATGTCTCATTTAACTTGAGTAGATATGATAGTTTAATGCTCTCACAAAAGATAGTATTTACATTATAGAGGATGAGGATGTCGATTCCTACTAGCTATCCTATGTTAAAGATTACGATACGTGCATAATCACCCTATTTTCCACTGTGTATAATAACGAACTAATATACAATTATGTACACTAAACTGTTCATACAAGCTTTACGCAAACCAGTGGCTTAATGTTGATCTCCATAATTTTTAAAATTGTGCCCATAAAGATTTTTAAAAACACCTTGAATACACTTTCAAAACCATTCAATCATTACGTTTTTATGCAACACCACTTATCATGTTGTTTGTTGTGTAAAGATTTTTAGGATTTGCTGATATCGTGTAGTGTGTATAAGGATATGATTTTTTTCTCCCATTGCAAAGCACGGGCATGTTTGCTAGTAAAAATGATAAAATCGTTCGAAAATGTTTGGCAAAAAGAATCGTTAGAAAATGACAGAGTTATTGCGGATTCCAACAAAATTCTAACTCTTTGCAGGAAAAAGAACTTGCATTCCGAATTTGCGACGAAAGGTGGCTTTCACTCGGAGTGTTTTTAGCTACGTCCGCAGCCAGAGCCAGAGGTGCCTTTCACTTGGAGTTTTGACGAAAGGACAAATGAGCCTTTCACTTGGCGTTTTGACGAAAGGTGCCTTTCAAAGCTCCAGCCGATTTACCAGCAAAACTCCGCCTTGAACTCCCCCTTAATCACGTCGAAACCTCCTTGAAACCAGTAAAACTCACTGTCACCTTTTTCAGAACCAGCTTGCTAGCTCTTGTACAGCGTGCCATGGTGATTGCGCGAGCAACATCGGCATGCGACGTTCCCGGACGCGCGTGGCGTGGGGCGAGCGAGCATTCGAGCTGGTGGGCACGTACGCGTACGTGGCCGTGGCCGTGGCGAGTCGTAAAGGTGGCCGTGTTGGCGTCAACAGCCCCCACCGCCACCACCAAATCGCGCGGCTATGCTAGGCAGGCTGTATCGCGCGCACGGCGCGCGGCGTCCCCTTCTGGGGAAGTGGTTTACAGAGGCAGGCGTGGCCTGCCCTGTGCACCGCACAGCCGACGCCACGACCGACGAGCCAGCGACATGTCACCGTCGATGGTGGTGGTGGATACGGCCCCGTCAGATCTTCGCTTTTACCGCGTGGTGACCCTCCTCATCAAGTTCCCAATCTACCTGCGACCTGGAGTAGTAGCAACAACGATGGTGCAGTGCAGATATCTTTGCTTCGGAACAAAACCCTGCAATCAAATAGATTGTCCCAAGGACGCCATATTCTAGGAGCCCAAGTTATGCTATTGAAAATTCGCGCATGCCTGCGCTGCCTACGTGGCGCATGTCGGCAGGCATTGGACTGAACTAGAGTGCGCGGCTGCGATGACGGATCTTGTCTTGGCCCCTACACCCCTACACGTATTCGCAAGACGACGCCGGAGAGTTATGTGGGTCAGACAGCAGAGCAACGGCGTGCAGTTCCCAGCCATCAATGTGCTTCAGCGTTTCCAGCCATTTTACAAGGTGACGAAACCGCCGGTGGTTCTTCCAACAAAAAGGTGCTCCGGTGACGCGAAGCACATATCTCCAAGACCCCAACTGAACCCCAGTTGAACCCAGTCGCGGTCGAGTTGCCACGGCTCGACTCATGCGCGCTCTACGACGCATAGCAATAGGTCATCGGTGACATGTTGACGCGCTGATCGAGTGTCTATGACCATCCTAGTTTCAGGAACACCGTCGGAATCCGTCCTGTTGCGTGGCACGGACGGAGAACACTGTCCATGGAGAATCAGGGTGTCAACTTGACGACCATCGATCGATCGCCGTCGTAGTGCGCACCATCTAGGAGTAGATAAGAAACGTTTGCTACACCCTCCTGAGTCAATCATTGTACCTCTTCATCATCACCACGTAAACCTGAATATTTGACCTCTCGTGCGGCGTAAAGTCGTTGTTTACCATAGGAGATCACATCCTTCGGACTTCAGGGCATGAGAAGGAGCTGGCAATCCCAACGAAAAGGACGCCCAATTTCTTCTCTCGTGTCCTCTCGTACAAAGTAGAGCCATTTAGAAGTCGCCAATTACTCGTCTCTCGCTAGCCGACTACGGTCGTCACGCGACACTACACCAACAAAAAGGTGTGCGTGCGCATTGGTGCCACACTGCCACTGCCCACTGCAAACACATTTCCTGACAGAGAAATGCTCATGACACGCACTTCAAGAAAAGCATTACGTGTTCATGAGTTGGATCGTCGCTCTGGGTTCTCTTTTATCACTCTTCTCTTTGTACATAAGATTTGATCCAGATTCAGAGCCTGTATGTATAAGCCTCACTCATAAGAAAGTTGGAGTAGCTTCTTATCCAAAATAGGAAACCTTGCTAGTTCGTTGGGATATTGCTGATGATGGCATTCCTTGATCTCTATCCCCTGTCATCTGCCGACTACATATTACAACGTCCAACTTAATAATACTGGGAGAAGATAACCTGCACATGTTGATGATGAAGTTCGGATTTCATCAAGTCATACCAAACTAGGTATGGTATTACTAATATTCATGATATGCGGCTTCCTAGTTCCTGCTCCTGCTTTCTAACGACCGCGCCGAACAGGGAAGAATACTGAAACCCGCGGACTGAATTGTCTTCTTCAGCAAGAGGATTTGAGGAAATACTGCCAAAAGAGAGGTTGCACTTTACTTCGAAACTGACTCATCATCGCAAAGGGAGTTGAAATTGTTACATCATCTCTAGTAGTGCATTGTAGTCATTTGGCACCGGCGAATGATACCTCCCCTGGATGAACTGAAGTCCGTGGACAGTGGAGACCATATGTGGAAGTGTAAAAGGACCTGCCATCAAAGTGAACAAAGTTAGAATTTTTATGTGCTTTGTACTCACATGCCTGAATGATGGTTTACTGCTTTTAGTTATCCACTTCTGAACTGCATGAGCAAAGCAGTAACAAGTTGCAACCAAACTACTCCAGTTTGTCCTTGCGTATCTAATTCCTTTCCTCCTCACCGTGGTCTATTTTGGCACTCTGCCCAGCCAGAAAATACATAGCTTAATATGGTGAGCCGGGAGATCCTGGAAAGGATTCTCCAGAAAATTTGGTCCAGATTATATGGACGCACGTGAATTTGGCTGGTCAATTACCCACCCCACAAAAACTTTGCGGGCCAGACACTCAAATACTTACATTAGAAACCTTGCTTTTGACCGTTGAGTCTTGACTAGTGGTGCCAGGAGCATCAGGACAAAGTACAGAGAATGAGAGAATGTCATGGAAGCAGCCTGCAGCCTGCAGCGTGCAGGGCCACTCTGTCTCCTACTATACTGTATGCATCTGAAACCCGTGGCTTGGAAAGCTAAACTAGTAGTAGAAAACAAATCATGAACGTCTAAACTGGATAAGACCAAAATGAGCGTCTAAATGACACTTGATCCTAGAGCAATGCTCGAAGCGAAACAAGAGACGTCAGACGACAGATCCGTTGATCACTGTTACCGATAACATTCAGGATGGATCAGCCGTGCAGGAGTGATTAACACACCAGAAGATGAGTGGATGACGCACACGTACAGTGAAATCTGCCTGCGCTGCACTAATGATCAAGTAAACTAGTGAAGCCTTGATCTGGTGATGCGTCGATGCTTGCCTTCAAAAGGCAAAGACGGAAAATGCAACGACTTCTTGGTGGAGCAAGCATAATGAATATGCGAACCAACCTGTGGTTGGATGGTTAGAGGGATTGTGGTATCCCCAGCCTACCAGAGTTCAAATCCTGGTACTCGCATTTATTCCTGGAATTATTTCAGGATTTCCGGCGATGCGCATTCAGTGGGAGGAGACGTTCCCGTCGACGACGAGGTGCCTACGGTGACTTCGTAAATTTCAAGATGATATGCCGGCTCAGTCTCTCGGAGGTGCTCATAGGGGTAGGGTGTGCGTGTGTGCGTTCATAGGGGTGAGTGTATGCGCGTGTATATGAGCGCTTGCGTCTGTACTGTGTTCAAAAAAGCATAATGAACATCATTACGACTTGACGAGGCCAATCTTGTGTTACAGCAATTTCGCTCTGTTTTTGCAAGAAAAAGAAAATTGAGAAGGGCAAATTATTGAAAAGGCCGAGAAAGCCACAGAGATACGGATGTTTAGGCCTGGTAATCGTATGGGCTTTGTGGGCCTCGTTGTCGGGTAAACTTGGTCATGTTTTCTTCGTCTTTGCCTCAAAAATATGTTTTCTTCGTCTGAGATTTTCATTTAAAGGCCTCTTCGGCTGAATAACAAAAGAGATGAAACTTTAAATAAAATATTTATGTAATTTCCATTTTGTTGTGGATTCTATATTGTATTTTGTTTCAGTTTTATATTTAGCCATGACTTGTTGACCATGGCATGACGCTTGAACTTTTACTGACTCTCCTGAAATGTTGGATCGATGCCGCATAAATGATTATTTATTTCATCAACAATACAAATATATGTGTGCTTTTTTTAGTAGGGCGACACGCGTAATGCGTGGGAAGCGGCGGACGAAATGACGTGATCCGCCGGGTGGTTAGAAAGTTTTCCTTTTTAGTATGGTAGGTTTTATTGAGAAATAAATAATCAGGTGTTTTATAGCTACCATAGTTTCTTTTAAGAGGGAATGTAGCTACCCGTGTTCGGTTAGTGGTTTTCTCAATGGTATAGGTTCGTGGTGGCATTTGAAGAGGCCGGATATCGCGAGATCAATATGTTGGACCCATTTTTTAAGGACGGATCCTATTTGGCGTTTCACGCGTTCGTTATAGGTCATTTTGCAAACAGACGCCTGAAGCACCCCCCTCCTACGAGTTGGGCTGACCAGTTTAACTTTTTTTTTCTATTAAACAACAAAAAACGAGTGCAACAGCAGTTTTCAAAAAAGAGACCTCTCTATTGACAGCATAGAGAAGTAACCACTAGTCCATCTCGATCAACTCTATCAAGTCACTTCTTTTCTCCCGTTTGTCCTCTTTGGTTCGCGTAATTTTTTTTATTTTTCTTCTTCTTTAATTTTTATTTTTTCTTGGAACGGTTTTGTTTGGTTCTTTTTTTCTTTCTTTCTTTTTAGCTAAATGCGTGAACTTTTTCTTCAATCGCGAACCTTTATCAAAAATCAATGAACTTTTTAAAAAAAATATTAACTTTAAAAAAGATGGAATTTTTCAGAATCGATGGATCTTTTTTCAAGTTCAATGAACTTTTTTCAAATGCGATTAACTTTTTTCAGATTTAATGATTTGTTTTTAAAAAATTGATGAAGTTTTGTTTTAAAATCGTTGAACTTTTCAAATTCTATGAAATTTTTTCAAAATTGATGAAGTTTTTTCAAATTCAATGAACTTCTTTTTCAAAGTTGATGAAGCTTTTTCAAATGTGATGAACATTTGTCCAATTAGATGAACTTCTTTTCAAAATTGATTAACTTTTTTCAAATTCATGAACTTTTCCAAAATTCGCGAACTTTTTTCAATTTCTACGAACATTTTCAAAATTATGAACGTTCTTCATGTTCATGTTTTTTTCGTGTGATTTTTTTTTCATTTTTCATTTTCATCATAAAATAATATGCATCGCTAGCACCACGATATCGACGACACCAATGAGGTTCCCGCGATGAGACAGAGGACGTCGCTGTTGGGGAACGTTGCATGGGAAACAAAAAATTTCCTACGCACACGCAAGATCTATCCATGGTGATGAGCATCTACGAGAGGGAGAGTGGATCTACATACCCTTGTAGATTGCTAAGCGGGAAGCGTTAAGAAACGCGGTTGATGTAGTCGAACGTCTTCGCGATCCAAATCGCCGAGCGTCCCGCGATCCCATCACGGTCCATCTCGCGATCCAATCACGATCCGTCCCGCGATCCCATCACGATCCGTCCCGCGATCAAATCACGAATCGTCTCGCGATCCTGATCACGGTCCTTCCGATCTAGCGCCGAACGGACGGCACCTCCGCGTTCAGCACACGTACAGCTCGATGACGATCTCCGCCTTCTTGATTCAGCAAGAGGGAGCGGAGAGGTAGAAGAGTTCTCCGGCGGCGCGACGGCGCAGCGGCGATGGTGGTGGAACAATTCCGGCAGGGCTTCGCCTAAGCACCGCTGAAACTAGACTAGAGGAGAAACCGATCTAGATGAAGTAGAGGGAGCACGTGGCAATTAGGGTTAGCTCTTCCCTCTAAATCCTCTAGTATATATAGGAGGGAGGGAGGGGAGGAGGCAGCCTCAAACCCTCAAGGTTTGGCCGAAATTGGAGGTGGAGGAGTCCTACTCCAATCCTATTAGGAGTAGGATTCCTCCTCTCCACTTGGAAACCCTTTCCACCTTTTCTCCTTTGGATTTTTTCCACCCAAAGCCACATGGGCCTTAGTGGGGGGGGGGGGGGGGTTAGGCCAGACCACTAGGGGCTGGTTTGACTCCTCCCACAGCCCATGAGGTCCTTTGGGTCGAGACACCCCTCCCGATGGTCCCCGGTACCCCTCCCGGCACTCCCGGTACACTACCGAAATACCTGAAACTTTTCCGGTGACCAAAACAGGACTTCCTATATATCAATCTTTACCTCCGGACCATTCCGGAGCTCCTCGTGACGTCCAGGATCTCATCCGGGACTCCGAACAACCTTCGGTCACCACCATACATAACTCTACTATACCGAAACGTCACCGAACCTTAAGTGTGCAGACCCTGCGGGTTCGAGAACTATGTAGACATGACCAAGACACCTCTACGGTCAATAACCAATAGCGGCACCTGGATGCCCATATTGGTTCCTACATATTCTACGAAGATCTTTATCGGTTGAACCTCTATGTCAAGGATTCAGTTAATCCCGTACGCTGTTCCCTTTGTTCTTCGGTATGTTACTTGCCCGAGATTCGATCGTCGGTATCTCTATACCTAGTTCAATCTTGTTACCGGCAAGTCTCTTTACTCGTTCTGTAATACAAGATCCCGTGGCTAACACTTAGTCACATTGCTTGCAAGGCTTATTGTGATGTTGTATTACCGAGTGGGCCCTGAGATACCTCTCCATCACACGGAGTAACAAATCCCAGTCTTGATCCATGCCCACTCAACAGACACCCTCGGAGATACCTGTAGAGCATCTTTATATTCACCCAGTTACGTTGTGACGTTTGATACACACAAGGTATTCCTCCGGTGTCAGTGAGTTGCATGATCTCATGGTCATAGGAACAGATACTTGACTTGTAGAAAACTATAGCAATAAATTGACACGATCATATGCTATGTTTATAGTTTGGGTCTTGTCCATCACATCATTCTCCTAATGATGTGATCCCGTTATCAAATGACATCTCATGTCTATGGCCAGGAAACCTTGACCATCTTTGATCAACGAACTAGTTAACTAGAGGCATACTAGGGACACAGTGTTGTCTATGTACCCACACATGTATTTGAGTTTCCAATCAATACAATTATAGCATGGATAATAAACGATTATCACGAACAAGGAAATATAATAATAACCAATTTATTATTGCCTCTAGGGCATATTTCCAACAGTCTCCCACTTGCACTAGAGTCAATAATCTAGTTCACATCACCATGTGTTTTACATTTTTATGAATCTAACACCCAATGAGTTTTGGGGTTCGATCATGCTTTGCATGTGAGAGAGGTCTTTAGTCAACGGGTCTGCGACATTCAGATCCGTGTGTACTTTGCAAATCTCTATGTCATACTGTAGACACTGCTACCACACTCCACTTGGAGCTATTCCAAATGGCTGCTCCACTATACGTATCCGGATTGCTACTCAGAGTCATCCGGATTGGTGTTAAAGCTTGCATCGATGTAACCCTTTACGACGAACTCTTTATCACCTCCATAATCGAGAAATATTTCCTTAGTCCTCTAGTTACTAAGGATAATCTTGACCGCTGTCCAGTGGTCCACTCCTGGATCACTCTTGTACCCCTTGACAGACTCATGGCAAGGCACACACAGGTGCGGTACATAGCATGGCATACTATACAGAGCCTATGGATAAGGCATAGGGGACGACCTTCGTCCTTTCTCTTTCTTCTGCCGTGGTCGAGCTTTGAGTCTCACTCAACTCCACACCTTACAAATCAGGCAAGAACTCTTTCTTTGACTGATCCATTTTGAACTCTTTCAAAATCTTGTCAAGGTATGTACTCATTGAAAGTTTTATCAGACGTCTTGATCTACCTCTATAGATCAGGATGCCCAATATTTAAGTAGCTTCATTCCAGGTTTTCCTTTGAAAAACTCCTTTTCAAACAACCCTTTATGCTTTCCAGAAATTCTACATCATTTCCGATCAACAATATGTCATCCACATATACTTATCAGAAATTCTATAGTGCTCCCACTCACTTTATTGTAAATACAAGTTTCTCATAAACTTTGTATAGACTCAAAAACTTTGATCACCTCATCAAAGCGTATATTCCAACTCCGAGATGCTTGCTCCAGTCCATAGAAGGATCACTGGAGCTTGCATATATTTTAGCATCCTTAGAACTGACAAAACCTTCCGGTTGTATCACATACAACCTTTCCTCACGGATACCGTTAAGGAAATGATGTTTTGACATCCATCTGCCAGATTTCATAATCGAAAAATGCAGCAACTGCTAACATAATTCCAACAGACTTTAGCATCGCTACGGGTGAGAAAGTCTCATCGTAGTCAACTCCTTGAACTTGTGAAAAACCCTTTGCCACAAGTCGAGCTTTATAGACGGTGACATTACCATCCGCGTCCGTCTTCCTTTTAAAGATCCATTTGTTCTGAATGGCCTTTCACCCTTCAGGTAATACTTCCAAAGCCCATACTTTGTTTTCTTACATGGACCCATCTCGGATTGCATGGCCTCTAACAATTTCTCGGAATCCGGGCCCATCATCGCTTCTCCATAGCTCGTAGGTTCATCGTTGTCCAACAACATGACCTCTAAGACAGGGTTGCCGTACCACTCAGGAGCAGTACGCGTCCTTGTCGACCTACGAGGTTCGATAGTAACTTGATCCGAAGCTTTATGATCATCATCATTAACTTCCTCCTCAACTAATGTAGGCTCCACAGAAACAACTTTCTGCGCTGCGCTACTCTCTGGTTGAAACAAAGGTTCAACAACCTCATCAAGTTCTATCTTCCTCCCACTCAATTCTTTCGAGAGAAACTCTTTCTCGAGAAAGGACCCGTTTTAGCAACAAACACTTTGTGCTTGGATCTGAGATAGAAGGTTTACCCAACTGTTACGTTAGGGTATTCTATGAAGATGCATTTGTCCGCTTTGGGTTCGAGCTCATCAGGTTGAAAACCTTTTCCACATAAGCGTCGCAGCCCCAAACATTAAGAAATGACAGCTTAGGTTTCTGCCAAACCAAAATTCATACGGTGTCATCTCAGCGGACTTAGATGGTGCCCCTTTTTAAAGTGAATGTAGTTGTCTCTAATGCATAACCCCAAAACGATAGTGGCAAATTGATAAGAGACATCATAGTACGCACCATATCCAATAGAGCACGACTACGACGTTCGGACACACCATCACACTATGGTGTTCTAGGTGGCGTGAGTTGTGAAACAACTTCCACATTGTCTTAAGTTGTATACCAAACTCGTAACTCAGATATTTACCTCTACGATCATATCGTAGATATTTTATCTTCTTGTCACGATGATCTCAAACTTCACTCTGAATTTGTTTGAACTTTTCAAATGTTTCAGACTTGTGTTTCATTATGTAAATATCCCCATATCTACTCAAATCATCAGTGAAGGTAGGAAAATAATGATATCCACCGCACGCTACAACACTCATTGGACCGAATACATCAACATGTATCATTTCCAATAAGTCACTTGCCCGCTCCATCATACCGGAAAACGAGGTCTTAGTCATCTTGCCCATGAGGCATGGTCCGCATGTCTCAACCGATTCGAAATTGAATGAGTCCAAAGATCCATCAGCATGGAGTTTCTTCATGCGTTTTACACCAATATGACATTTAGCGGCAGTGCCACAAGTATGTGGTACTATCATTATTAACTTTGTATCTTTTGGCATCAATATTATGAACATGTGTATCACTACGATCAAGATTCAATAAACCATTCTCATTGGGTGCATGACCATTGAAGGTATTATTCATATAAACAGAATAACCATTATTCTCTAACTTGAATGAATAACCGTATTGCAATAAACATGATGTAATCACGTTCATGCTCAACGCAAACACCAAATAACATTTATTTAGGTTCATCACTAATCCCGAAGGTAGAGAGAGCGTGCGATGGTGATCACATCAACCTTGGAAACACTTCCAACACTCATCGTCACCTCACCCTTGGCTAGCCTCCGTTTATTCCGTAGCTTTTATTTCGAGTTACTAACATTTAGCAACCGAACCGGTATCCAATACCCAGGTGCTACTAGGAGTACTAGCAAGGTACACATCAATAACACGTATATCAAATATACTTCTATCGACGTTGCCAGCCTTCTTATCTACCAAGTATCTAGGGTTGTTCCGCTTCAGCGACCGTTCTCCTCATAATAGAAGCACTTAGTCTCGGGTTTGGGTTCAACCTTGGGTTTCTTCACTGGAGCAGCAACTGACTTGCCATCCATGAAGTTTCCCTCCTAGCCCTTGCCCTTCTCGAAACTAGTGGTTTCACTAACCATCAACACTTGATGCTCCTTCTTGATTTCTACCTTCGCGGTGTCAAACATCGCGAATAGCTCAGGGATCATTATTTCTATCCCTGGCATTTTATAGTTCATCACGAGGCTCTAGTAGCTTAGTGACAGTGACTTGTAGAACTATATCAATCACTATCTTATCTGGAAGATCAACTCCCACTCGATTCAAGCGATTGTAGCACCCAGACAATCTGAGCACATGCTCACCGATTGAGCTATTCTCCTTCATCTTGCAAGCAAAGAATCTTGTTGGAGGTCTCATACCTCTCAACACGGGCACGAGCCTGAGATCCCAATTTCAGCTCTTAGAACATCTCATATGTTCCGTGACGTTCAAAACGTTTTGGAGCCTCAATTCTAAGCCGTAATGCATGACGCACTAAACTATCAAGTAGTCATCAGAACGTGCCTGTCAGATGTTCACAACATCTACAGACGACGCTTGAGGGGGTGGCGCACCGAGCGGTGCATTAAGGACATAAGCCTTCTGTGCAGCAATGAGGACAATCCTCAGATCACGGACCCAGTCCGCATTATTGCTACCATCATCTTTCAACTCTATTTCTCTAGGAACATATAAAAATTCAAGGGAGCTACAGCGCGAGCTAGTAATCTACAACATAATTTGCAAAGACATTTTGACTATGTTCATGATAATGAGTTTAGTTAATCATATTACTTAAAAACTCCCACTCAAATTGACATCCCTCCGGTCATTCGAGTGACACATGATCCAAATCCACCAACTCAAGTCCGATCATCACGTGAGTTGAGGTGGTTTCAATGGTGAACATCTTCATGTTGATCATATCTACTATATGACTCATGTTCGACCTTTCGGTCTCTTGTGTTCCGAGGCCATGTCTGTACATGCTAGGCTCGTCAAGTTTAACCCGAGTGTTCCGCACGTGCAACACTGGCTTGCACCCGTTGTATGTGAACGTAGAGTCTATCACACCCGATCATCACGTGGTGTCTCAAAACGACGAACTTTCGCAACGGTGCACACTCGGGGAGAACACAATTTTATCTTGAAATTTTAGTGAGGGATCACCTTATAATGCTACCGTCGTCCTAAGCAAAATAAGATGCATAAAAGGATTAACATCACATGCAAATCATAAGTGACATGATATGGTCATGAACTTGTGCTTTTGATCTCCATCTTCAAAGCACCGGCATGATCTCCATCGTCACCGGCATAACACCATGATCTCCATCATCTTGATCTCCATCAATGTGTCGCCATGAGGTTGTCGCGCCGACTGTTGGTTCCACGACTATTGCTAACTCATAGCGATAAAGTAAAGCAAAAACGGCAAAAATAATTAAAGACAACCCTATGGCTCCTTCCGGTTGCCGTACTCATCGACATGCAAGTCGTGATATTCTATACAATACATGATCATCTCATACATCACATATATCTCATCATGTAATTGGCCATATCACATCACAACATACCCTGCAAAAACAAGTTAGACGTCATCTAATTGTTGTTGCAAGTTTTACGTGGCTGCTACGGGTATCTAGCAAGAACAATTCTTACCTACGCAAAAACCACAACGGTGATACAAAAATTGCTATTCAACCTTCTCAAAGACTGCCTTTGTCAAATCCGATCCGACTAAAGTGAGAGAAACAGACACCCGCCAGCCATCTTTATGCAACGAAGTTACATGTCAGTTGATGGAACCGGTCTCTCGTAAGTGTACGAGTAATGTTGGTCCGGGCCGCTTCATCCCACAATACCGACGAATCAAGAAAAGACCAAGGGAGGAAGCAATCTGAATATCAACGCCCACAAACTCCTTTGTGTTCTACTCGAGATCTCATCTACACATAGACCTAGCTCATGATGCCTCTGTTGGGGAACGTTGCATGGGAAACAAAAATTTTCCTACGCACACGCAAGATCTATCCATGGTGATGAGCATCTACGAGAGGGAGAGTGGATCTACATACCCTTGTAGATCGCTAAGCGGGAAGCGTTAAGAAACGCGGTTGATGTAGTCGAACGTCTTCGCGATCCAAATCGCCGAGCGTCCCGCGATCCCATCACGGTCCATCTCGCGATCCAATCTCGATCCGTCCCACGATCCCATCACGATCCGTCCCGCGATCAAATCACGAATCGTCTCGCGATCCTGATCACGGTCCTTCCGATCTAGCGCCGAACGGACGGCACCTCCGCGTTCAGCACACGTACAGCTCGATGACGATCTCCGCCTTCTTGATCCAGCAAGAGGGAGCGGAGAGGTAGAAGAGTTCTCCGGCGGCGCGACGGCGCGGCGGCGATGGTGGTGGAACAATTCCGGCAGGGCTTCGCCTAAGCACCGCTGAAACTAGACTAGAGGAGAAACCGATCTAGATGAAGTAGAGGGAGCACGTGGCAATTAGGGTTAGCTCTTCCCTCTAAATCCTCTAGTATATATAGGAGGGAGGGAGGGGAGGAGGCAGCCTCAAACGCTCAAGGTTTGGCCGAAATTGGAGGTGGAGGAGTCGTACTCCAATCCTATTAGGAGTAGGATTCCTCCTCTCCACTTGGAAACCCTTTCCACCTTTCCTCCTTTGGATTTTTTTCCACCCAAAGCCACATGAGCCTTAGTGGGGGGGGGGGGTTAGGCCAGACCACTAGGGGCTGGTTTGACTCCTCCCACAGCCCATGAGGTCCTTTGGGTCGAGACACCCTCCCGATGGTCCCCGGTACCCCTCCCGGCACTCCCGGCACACTACCGAAATACCCGAAACTTTTCCGGTGACCAAAACAGGACTTCCTATATATCAATCTTTACCTCTGGACCATTCCGGAGCTCCTCGTGACGTCCAGGATCTCATCCGGTACTCCGAACAACCTTCGGTCACCACCATACATAACTCTACTATACCGAAACGTCACCGAACCTTAAGTGTGCAGACCCTGCGGGTTCGAGAACTATGTAGACATGACCAAGACACCTCTATGGTCAATAACCAATAGCGGGACCTGGATGCCCATATTGTTTCCTACATATTCTACGAAGATCTTTATCGGTTGAACCTCTATGTCAAGGATTCAGTTAATCCCGTACGTTGTTCCCTTTGTTCTTCGGTATGTTACTTGCCCGAGATTCGATCGTCGGTATCTCTATACCTAGTTCAATCTCGTTACCGGCAAGTCTCTTTACTCGTTCTGTAATACAAGATCCCGTGGCTAACACTTAGTCACATTGCTTGCAAGGCTTATTGTGATGTTGTATTACCGAGTGGGCCCTAAGATACCTCTCCGTCACATGGAGTAACAAATCCCAGTCTTGATCCATGCCCACTCAACAGACACCCTCGGAGATACCTGTAGAGCATCTTTATAGTCACCCAGTTACGTTGTGACGTTTGATACACACAAGGTATTCCTCCGGTGTCAGTGAGTTGCATGATCTCATGGTCATAGGAACAGATACTTGACATGCAGAAAACTATAGCAATAAACTGACACGATCATATGCTATGTTTATAGTTTGGGTCTTGTCCATCACATCATTCTCCTAATGATGTGATCCCGTTATCAAATGACATCTCATGTCTATGGCCAGGAAACCTTGACCATCTTTGATCAACGAACTAGTTAACTAGAGGCATACTAGGGACACAGTGTTGTCTATGTACCCACACATGTATTTGAGTTTCCAATCAATACAATTATATCATGGATAATAAACGATTATCACGAACAAGGAAATATAATAATAACCAATTTATTATTGCCTCTAGGGCATATTTCTAACAGTCGCGTCATCCACGTGTCTCGGAGACCACCGGACGGACCGGAGCATCCCATCCCGAGTTTCGCGCCACCGTCTTCCCTAACTCCGATGACGCCATCGCCTTTTTCTCCGGCGAGTCTCTCTCTTTCGTCTGATCTCGCACGCATGGTCCAGATTAGATCACCTATACCCCCAAAGGGGTCCGCACCCACGTCCATCAGATCTAGATCCAACGGTCTACAACAGATGACTTAACCAAAACGATATCGTCCAATCATAGGATGCGACATGTCCAGCCTTACCCAAAACATTATCCACATGATTTCTGTTAAATAGAATTAAAATGACAGTTCAGTAGAAAACTCGTGGATATTAAAACATGTATAACTTTCATTCCGTTAATCCAATTTTATTATTTCTTTTTGCAAAATGCGCCTCATGAAAAACATTTTCACCTAGTGCAATAATATTTAACTTTTGAAATTTTTAAATTTTAAATTCACATCGATTGAATTTGAATATAAATTAGCCATAACTTGCAATTTATAAATCCAAGTTAAGTGGTTCTTTTTGTAAAACAAAACTAGTGACTTGTAGTTTCGACTTAGCTCACTGTAGTTTAATTTTAAATAATTTAATATTTTAATTTAAATAAAGTTTATCTCTAACTATAATTGAAATAGTTTTAAACCTGGTTTAATTATTAGCTTTGAATAAAAGGGTTTAATTGAAATAATTCCTTCTGCATCGAAGGTTAGAAACTTAAATTGAACTTTAATAAATATTTTGAATTATTATTTGACTTTAGAAAATTAAATAATTGAATTCAATTCAAACATAGTTTGGTTATAACTTTGAAACCATATGTTTAATTTGAATAAAACCCTTGCAATATAATTGATGAATTTAAATGAAACTTAGCAATTGTTTGGAGTTCTAATTGACTTGCAGGAATTTGTCTTGCGTATAAACTCAATAAGTGACTATGGATTTAAACTTGACTTAGATCAAACTTGAACTGGATTTAGATAACAACTTTAGTAAGAGATTTTGGATTTATATTTGACTTTAGTTTAAACTTGAATTTAAATAAGTAAAACTTAGTAATTATATTGGATTTGTATTGGACTTTAGGGAAAACAATCTCTTATTTACTAATTGGAGGCACCTTTCAAGCCTTCATGTTAATCCACATCATCAATATAACCATTAGATTTTAAGTTTAATTGTCAAGATCTGTTAGAAGGGCATGCCTTATTCAAGAGCACTACGTAACCAAAAGGTATCAAATAAACACGTACAAAAAATAGGAGACTCACCACGTAGAAAAAGGGTTATCACCACACACGTAGAAAAAGGGTTATCACCACACACCTATAGTTAAAGAATAAGGTATCACGTACACAAAAAGGGATCTCACCACGTACATATAATTAAGTAAGCCCACACGATCCAAAAGAAAAGAGTGGCGAATCAACATGTGGTTGGATGGTTAGAGGGACTGTGGTATCCCCAGCCCACCAGGGTTCAAGTCCTGGTGCTCGCATTTATTCCTGGATTTATTTCAGGATTTTCGGCGATGCGCTTTCAGTGGGAGGAGACGTTCCCGTCGACGACGAGGTGCCTACGGTGACTTCGTAAATCTCAAGATGACATGCTGGCTCAGTCTTTCGGAGGTGCTCATAGGGTAGGGTTTACGTGTGTGCGTTCATAGGGGTGAGTGTATGCGCGTGTATACGAGCGCTTGCGTCTGTACTATGTTCAAAAAAAAGAGAGTGCTAAGCACCGACGTTACTTTCAAGAAAAGAAAAACAAGGCAGAAAAAGAGTTCTCACACATACGTGGAGTAAGGCCATGCAAAAAATGTACGACTTCGATCTCTGGTGTGAAAAAAACCTTTCAAACAAAAACATACGTGCAATAAAAGATTAAACTGACATGGCCAAAATGAAAAAAAAAGTTCTCAACGCCCATATTAGTTCCCAATAAAAAAACAAGATGTACCTTCTGCTTCCAAAATAAATAAAAAACAGGTACGAATAAAAAAATATCACACACGCTGATTTCCATGAAAATAAAATCCACTTGCCAGTCCGGGTAGACAAACTAAAACGACATGTGAACTAAAGAGTCTTGATGCCTCGGCTAAAAAAACTAAGCCTATGACTGATTGAAAATAATAATTAAATCCCATCGTACAAAAAGAAGACCTCACCATCATAAAATTAATTAGGCACAAACATAAACAAATTTCTCCCTAATGGCACTATGGTAGACTACCAATACCAATGTCTAATTATATTTTGATACGTGAAATCTCCTAATTCAAACACAAGTAGGAAAATAAAATAAATTTCCATGCTTTACAAAATATGAATATAAACCTATTAATAAATATATTGAAGGAATATCACTTATTTTCATGCTAGGCGTTGGCAAGACAAGGCTCTTGATTATTTCAAGTCGGATTATTCCACAACTACATTCACTAAAGTTTAATTTATAGGGGTAAAAAAATTAAGTATTACATGATACTACTATCTAATATGATTCTAGATAGATACTGTTGGAAATATGCCCTAGAGGCAATAATAAATTAGTTATTATCATATTTTCTTGTTCATGATAATCGTTTATTATCCATGCTATAATTGTATTGATCGGAAACCCAATTACATGTGTGGGTACATAGACAAACAATGTGTCCCTAGTAAGCCTCTAGTTAAGCTGGTTCGTTGATCAAAGATGGTGAAGGTTTCCTAGCCATAGACATGAGATGTCATTTGATAACGGGATCACATCATTAGGAGAATGATGTGATGGACAAGACCCAAACTAAGAACATAGCATATGATCGTGTCAGTTTATTGCTATTGTTTTCTGCATGTCAAGTATCTGTTCCTATGACCATGAGATCATGCAACTCACTGACACCGGAGGAATACCTTGTGTGTATCAAACGTCGCAACGTAACTGGGTGACTATAAAGATGCTCTACATGTATCTCCGAGGGTGTCTGTTGAGTTGGCATGGATCAAGACTGGGATTTCTTACTCCGTGTGACGAAGAGGTATCTCAGGGCCCACTCGGTAATACAACATCACAATGAGCCTTGCAAGCATAGTGACTAAAGAGTTAGCCACGGGATCTTGTATTATGGAACGAGTAAAGAGACTTGCCGGTAACGAGATTGAACTAGGTATAGAGATACCGACGATCGAATTTCGGGCAAGTAACATACCGAAGAACAAAGGGAACATCATACGGGATTAACTGAATCCTTGACATAGAGGTTCAACCGATAAAGATCTTCGTAGAATATGTAGGAACCAATATGGGAATCCATGTCCCGCTATTGGTTATTGACCGTAGAGGTGTCTCGGTCATGTCTACATAGTTCTCGAACCCGCAGGGTCTGCACACTTAAGGTTCGGTGACGTTTCGATAGTATTGAGTTATGTATGTTGGTGGCCGAAGGTTGTTCGGAGTCCCGGATGAGATCTCGGACCTCACGAGGAGCTCCGGAATGGTCCGTAGGTAAATATTGATATATAGGAAGTCCCGTTTTGGTCACCGGAAAAGTTTCGGGTATTTCTGGTAGTGTACCGGGAGTGCCGGAGGGCCATCGGGAGAGGCCACCCACGCCGGGAGGCCACATGGGCCTGAAGGGGGGGGGGGTGCACCAGACCTTAGTGGGCTGGGCAAACCAGCCCCACAAGGCCCATGCGGCTAGGAGGTGGGAGAAGGAAAAAAACCCAAGTGAGGGAAGGAAAATCCAATTATGGAAGGAGTCCTACTTGGAGTAGGATTGGAGGTGGAGGAGTCCACCTCCTGGTTCGGCCGACCCTAGGGGAGGAACCCTAGGGCGCCAGCCCCCTCCCCTCCCTCCTATATATACTAGAGGGGAGAGAGGGCCAAGACACCCAAGCCACGGTGCAGCCCTCTCTCCCCCGTCTATACAGTTTTTCCTCTAGTTTAGTTTTTGGCGGTGCTTAGGCGAAGCCCTGTCGGAATAGCTCCACCACCACCGCCACCACGCCGTTGTGCTGGCGGAGAACTCATCTACCTATCCACTCCCTCTTGCTGGATCAAGAAGGCGGAGATCGTCATCGAGCTGTACGTGTGCTGAACGCGGAGGTGCCGTCCGATCGGCGCTAGATCGGAAGGATCATGATTGGATCGCAGGACGGATCGTGATGGGATCGCGGGATGGATCGTGATTGAACCGCGGGACGGATCGTGATGAGATCGCGGGATGGCTTGCTGTTTGGATCGCGAAGACGTTCGACTACATCAAGCGCGTTTCTTAAAGCTTCCCGCTTAGCGATCTACAAGGGTATGTAGATCCACTCTCCCTCTCATAGATGCTCATCACCATGGATAGATCTTGCGTGTGCGTAGGAAAATTTTGTTTCCCATGCAATGTTCCCCAATAGATACATTCTCAACTAAGTATAGGATTTTTTTTAGTTAAGTAGGATCACTACCTGACGCACAAAAAAGAAATGTGGATTATGTAAGTGATACGATTAGCATTGTAGTTGGAGTACATATATACATACAATGCGACATGGTAATACTCCTTCCATTTCTAATTATAATGTCTTTTAGAGATTTCAATATGTGGTACATACAGATGTATATAGACATATTTTATAGTGTCGATTCACTCATTTTGCTTCGTATGTAGTACATATTGGAATCTTTCAAAGGTCTTATATTTAGGAATGGAGGGGGTACAACCTAAAATAAAGGTATTCAACACGAAACACACCTGAACAATATTTCCTAGAACTATCTTTAAAAACACCCTCTTCTAATTATTTAGTTTATTATGCAAATACTATTTCATATAGACATCATCTTTCGAATCTATCAGTCGAAATACATTTCCACCAAAGCATTAGTCTTTAAAATTATCTTTCAAAACACCCTATACCACATGTAATGATTTGATAAATGCAAATAATTTATGTGTACATCATATTTGAAAATTTAACTAACCATGCAACATATACCTCTCACGCTTCAAATTTTGTCGAGTCGTAGGTGTGTGTACTATATCTTTCTCAAACTCTATTGTGTTGTTCCCTATATGGTACACTGTGAATCGAATAAGCCATTATGTGTATGTTGTCATATGGATCAAATTAATCCATACATTATCAATCCCTTACTAGGTGGTGTGAAATTGACAAAGAAGTTTTTTTTGCTACCATGACATGAATGCTTCATACTATCAGTCGAAACACATTTCCACCAAAACATTAGTCTTTAAAAATATCTTTCAAAACACCCTATACCTCATGTAATGATTTTATAAATGCAAATAATTTATGTGTACATCACATTTGAAAATTTAACTAACCATGCAACATATACCTCTCACGCTTCGAATTTTGTTGAATCGTAGGTGTGTGTAGTATATCGTTCTCAAACTCTATTGAGTTGTTCTATATATGGTACACTGTGAATCGAATAAGCCATGATGTGTATGTTGTCATATGCATCAAATCAATCCATACATTATCGATCCCTTAGTAGGTGGCGTGAAATTGACAAAGAAGTTTTTTTTGCTACTATGACATGAATGGTTCATACAAATGAATGATGTCAGTTTGCGCAATATAGATGAGAAAACATATGCACTCTTTGCTATAATAAGGAAGCTTAAAATACATGTGATTATTCCGTATTGTAGTTGTTTGATAACGTAGCATCTATTCAGTTGTACGATATTCGAAACTTAAACACACGCATTTTACAGAGAAATCAAATTTTATTAAATACTATGTACATCTATAATAGCTAGACCGTGCAGGATTGAGTTGGGTTTGGACTGACTTAGTTAATTTTGAAATCATTCATAATTCAAATATAATTTAGTGATCTCAAACTTAGTGGAACCAAATCAAATTGTGAACTCAATTCAATTTGAATTCAAACAAGACGAGCCTTAATTCAAATTCAAATTGAATTGGAAGTGAAACCAAGTTGATGAACTTGGAATGAAATCTAGACACTGATGGTGCCTGGAATAGGGGCCCTAGCCTAGTCGGCCCAGGCTCCTCGGATTGGCCCGATGGGCCCTCCTCCTTCTCAAGATAGACTCCGTAAACTGCACGATGGGGCGTGATCGGGACTGCATCTGCTGAAGACTTGATGTATACTCCAAGACTTCTCCTACTACCTCCACGCCAAGATACCGACCTTGTAATCCTAGATACCCTACCTGGCGTGTATATGAGTCGTAGCGTTTAGCTCATATAGGGGACATCAACACAATACCATTCACCTAGCCCTAGAGTTAGAACACATCTGACGATCTCGAGGTAGATCAACTCTGTACTCGATACATCTCCATTAATATAAACAAGAGTAGGACGTAGGGTATTACCTCCATCAAGAGGGCCCGAAATTGGGTAAACATCGTCTCCTTGCTCCTGTTACCATCTATCCGAGATCCACAGCTCGGGACCCGCTACCCCGAGGTCTGCCGGTTTTCACACCGACACTGGTGCTTTCATTGAGAGTTCCGCTGTGAGATCAACAGAAGGATCGATGGGATCGTCAGTTAACGACTCCAAACTCACGGGCATGATTCCCATGCCCAAAACATCCGTCATGAAAATGCCTCCCCTCCTTTGTGGGATCGAGGCCACCCATGACTCCTCTCCGGCCTTGGCTGAACCCTCCGTCAAGGATGAAGGGATGAGGTATTTTTTGGAAAGCAACTCAGACAGCAGCCGACTAGAGGCAGTCGATGAAACTGATCGTCAAATCAGTCTGACCGATCTGATGGCTACAGATCTGACACGGGACGAGGATGCTAGGGCTTCGGACCCGCGGTCCTTAGAGATCAAAACGTACTCGCCCACCTCCCACATCGAGTATCGCCCCGATAACTCGGGCCCACCAGATGTTTGGGATCTAGCCTATGTGCAACAACTTCCTGATGAGTCAATCAGGCAGTTCTAGGCTAGGTTCTTGTCTGTCAAAAACAAGATACCGAGCTACCAGGACTTAGATATAACAACAACCTTCCAGCATGGATGCAAGGATAAAGGTGTTTCGAGCACCCTCACTCGCCACTGTGTTCAAACACTCCCGGAATTGACCGATCTGGTGTCCAGATTCTGCACCATCGAAGATGCCTGGCTAGCCGAGGAAAGCACATATTTGATCTGTGAACACAATCCGAAACGCGATGTACCCGCACCTCGGCGTGAGCCCCGCAAGCGGAACACCCCGGTCGAAAGACCTCGGAAGAAGAAAACATTCCGCGGCCACCGCCGAACAACACTCGACGACCTCCTAGATAAACCATGGCCAATATATGCTATTTTGCTTAATTCCTGCCCGACTCACAGCCTTCGCGACTGTTGGGTTGTGAGACAGGTGGCTAAGGAAGGACCCGCCCTTCTAAGAGGCACCCCCAGCCACGCAAAACCGTCCTCGGACGAAGACAAAGTCATGATGATCTACGAGACCTCCGCGTCCAACAACCAGCGCAAGCGAGCCCTGCACGAAATCAATTCTATCCAACAGGTGCCAACCCAGGGCACATGGATAGACACACCGATCACCTTTGATCATAAAGATCAACCGAGGTCGACCCCGAGCAGGTGCCCCGCCACGCTGGTCCTCTACCCAATTGTGGGCAGCTACCGACTTCGGAAGGTGCTCATGGACGGAGGCAGCAGCCTAAATCTGATATATGCAGACACTTTGGACAAAATGCACGTAGACAAATCACGCATAGAACCGAGTGGCACCACCATTAAAGGTAGAATACCCGGGCGAGAGGCACACTGCAGCCAAAAAATAACCCTAGATGTAGTCTTCGGAACACCGGACAACTATTGCTCCGAAGAGGTCATGTTCCACATCACCCCTTTTAAGAGTGGATATCATGCCCTCCTGGGGTAGGATGCCTTCTCCAAATTTGAAGCAGTACCGCATTATGGCTACATGAAGCTCAAAATGTCGGGCCCAAACGAGATCATTACTATCTTGAGCGACCCCACAGAGCACTCCGAGCCGAGAATAAAACAACGTCACTTGCCCTCGAATCCATGTCTGAAGCCCTCATGCCTGAGGAGCTGACCACACTACGTTCCAAAATCGATCGAGATGATGTCATCCTTGACAAACGGCCAAAGTCTACTTCATTCAAGCCGGCTGGAGAAATAGTGAAGTTCCAAGTACACCCCACAGACCCAGCTAAAATGGCGTCCATTCGGGCGAACTTCGATCTCGAGATTGACGAGGATCTATGCAATTTCCTTAAGGAAAACTGGGATATATTCGCCTGGCACCCTTTCGATATGCCGGGGATACCCCGCAGGCTCGCAGAACACATCCTAAACAAATTAAAAGGCTACAAGCCTGTCAAACAAACACTTCAACATTTCTCTGAACCCAAGCGTCAAGCAATGGGCGAGGAACTGGCTAAACTACTGGAGAACGGGTTCATCTGATATATAAAGCACCCCGACTGGCTTGCCAACTTGTTCATGGTACCAAAGAAGGATAGGTCATGGCGCGTGTGCGTCGATTTCAAAGACCTCAATACAGCTTGCCCCAAGGACCCCTTCCCATTACCACGTATCGACTAAATCGTGGACGCCACAGCAGGGCACGAGTCACTGAGCTTCCTGGACGCCTATTCAGGATATCATCAAACAAAGATGAAAGAGACCAGGCAGCAACAACATTCATCACACCTTACGGGCCGTTCTGTTTTAACACGATGCCCTTCGGACTAAAGAATGTCGGCGCCACATACCAACGCATGATTCAATCATGCCTGGAGAAACACATCGGGAAGACCGTCAAGGCCTACGTTGACGATGTGGTTGTCAAAACCAAACATGTCGGACAGTTGGTAAACAACCTCCGCGATACATTCGCCAGCCTATGGGAATATCAAACTAAGCTCAATTCGGAGAAATGCGTCTTTGGAGTCCTAGCTGGCAAACTCCCCGACTTTATTGTATCCAGCCGAGGAATCGAGGCCAATCCGGCAAAAATACGAGCCTTGGACAGTTTGGAGGTACCAACAGAGCTCAAACACATACAAAAACTAGTAGGATGCGAGACGGCATTAAGCCGCTTCATATGAAGACTCGGGGAGAAAGCCTTGCCCCTATACATGTTGTTAAAGCAAACAAATACATTCGTATGGACCAAGGAGGCCGCGGTGGCCCTGGAGCACATCAAAACTCTCCTCGCCACTAATCCTATCCTAGCGGCCCCAGGTGTATGTGAGCATATGATATTATACATCTCGGTCACAAACCAGGTGGTTAGCGATGTGCTCGTGATCGAACGAGACATGGAGGGTCACAAGTTCTAGGCCCAGAGGCCCGTTTATTACGTCTCCAAAGTCTTAACCCCTTGAATAACGCGTTACCCTCACTATCAAAAGATAGCCTACGCCGTCTTCATGGCATCAAGAAAACTCCGGCACTACTTTCAAGAGTGCTTGGTGACCGTGGCATCCGATGTCCCATTAAGCGACATAATTAACAAGAGGGATGCAATGGGGTGTATTGCAAATGGTCCATAGAACTCCCACCTTTTGAAATCACCTATCGACCGTGCCGAGCTATTAAATCTCAGGTGCTGGCTGACTTCCTGGCCTAATGGACGGAAGTCGAACTCCCTCGAAAGTACATCACCTATTCACATTGGCCCATGTACTTCGATGGTTCCAAAATGCTTGCTGGCCTAGGGGCTGGCGTCGTACTCATGCCACCCACAAACGACAATATTCAACATGTGCTACAAATTATGTACACGGATTCCAACAACACAGCCGAATACGAAGCCCTTTTACATGGACTCCAGATAGTAGTCTCCATGGGTGACAAATGCCTGGAGGTCCGAGGTGATTCCAACCTCGCCATCGCGAAAGTCAATGACGAATTCGATGCTAAGGACCCAAAGATGACAGCATACCGGAATGTCATCTTAAAAATCTCGGCCAGGTTCGAGGGGCTGGAATTCCACCACATACCCGAGATAGTAACCAGGCCGCAGACATACTAGCCCGAATGGGCGCAAAGCGGGATAAAGTCCCGGACAATACCTTCCTCGAACGGCTCTTTAAGCCATTTGTAGTCTGGCAAGATGACAAAAGAACGTCAGAGTCAAGTGACGTCGGGCAACATGCCCCACCTAAAGATGACGAAGGACAGGGTGTAATGGGCAGCTCGGCTATTCAGGAAACATCTTCCGCACGCAAAGTCATGGCAGTCATCGCACCATGGAGAGAGTCGTTCCTCGGATACCTGCTCCATAAAGAGCTCCCCGATGACCAAACCGACGCACCATGGATCGTACGGAAATCTAAAGCCTGTAAGGTTCATGACGGAGAGCTCTATAAGGTGAGCACCATGGGCGTTCTCCAGCAATGAATCTATGAAGAGGAAAGAAGAAAATTACTTCAAGAGATACACTCCAGCATGAGCGGGCACCACGCCGCTGCTCGGACCTTGGTCAGCAAGGCCTTCCGAGCTGGTTGCTATTTGCCAACTACGGGCGCCGACGCCTCGGCGTTAGTACGCGTTGCCCGGGCTATCAAGTATTCGCCAAACAAAGTCCCATGCCTCCCGTGGTTCTCCGCACTATCCCCATCACCTGGCCTTTCATGGTTTGGGGGCTAGATATGGTCGGCCCACTCAAGAGCGGGTCAAGAAAAAATAAATACTTCCTTGTCATGGTTGACAAATTCACTAAGTGGATCGAAGAAAGGGCAGTCACCTCGGCCGATGCTACCCAAGTAATTGATTTCATCTCCGGGGTAGTACATCGTTACGGTATCCCACACAATCTGATTACAGACAATGGGTCAAACTTCATGGCCAAATTAGTTAAAGATTGGTACGCAAAACTGGGCATTAAGCTCGACTACGCGTCTGTATACCACCCGCAGTCAAATGGGCAAGTGGAGCGGGCCAATGGACTAATCCTTAGTAGCATCAAGCCAAGGCTAGTGTGTTCCCTTAAAAAAGCTGACTACAAATGGGTCGAGGAACTCGATTCCATTTTATGGGGTTTGCACACCACACCGAACGGATCCACCAGATACAGACCGTTTTTATGGTGTATGGCGCCGAGGCAGTACTCCCTTGCGACATCATACATGACGCACCTCGGGTACGCATGTATGAAGAGCGGGAGGCCGAGCTTGACCGACAGGACACCTTGGATGCTCTCAAAGAAGAGCACAATGTCGCTCGGGCACGATCTACTATCTACCAACAGCAAGGCCGACACTACCACAATAGGGAGGTCTGTGCTAAGGACTTCAATGTCGGGGACCTCGTCATGAGCCTACATCTAGAGAAGCAGAAGCACAAGATCTCACCTAGATGGGATGGGCCACTCATTATTGACCAAGTACTAATCGGAGGAGCTTACCAAATTCGGGATCCAGAGGACAGTCGTCTAGATCCCATTCCCTGGAATGCGGCACTGCTCCGACGCTTCTACGGTTGACACCCCCGAACACTCTTTATGTATATAACTCCCCCCTTTTCTTTCTTTTCTTTTTTTTCTACACCTCGAATCATCTTTTGAATAACTTTGAGAGATAATATAGCTTGTTCTTTTCAAAACACGCGTTGTTCCACCTCTTATACACTATTATCTTTCAAGCCATAATATGCATCGATTTGATTTAAGATTTGACCAAGCTGGGTTGCCCGGCTCCTGTGCTTTCCCCTTACATTTCCGATAATTTGGCTAAGGGGCAAAGGGGGCACCGCTACGATTGTTACTCCCTGGTCATCCGGTGCAGTACCTCAGACAGACAAAGCGGAAAGCTAGCACTATTAACATACAAATCAGTCAGCCATGACATAGGGTTAACGTGGAAAGGGTCTTTCAAACCCCGACCAGGGGCTTACTGATAAGTCTCCAACGTATCTATAATTTATGAAGTATTCATGTCATGTTTACAATAATTTTATATGATTTTGGTATGATTTTATTACAACTAATCCGGACTGACGCTGTTTTCAGCAGAACTACCATGGTGTCGTTTTTTGTGCAGAAATAAAAGTTCTCGGAATGGGCTGAAAATTTACGGAGAATATTTTTGGAAAATATAAAAAGTACTGGAGCAAAAAGATACCGGAGAGGAGTCCCGAGGTAGCCACAAGCCTAGGGGGCGCCCCCTGGCTTGTGGGCCCCTCGGGAGTCCCCTTGACGTGAGACCGACGCAAAAAATTCCTATAATTATCAAAACCCCCAGAAAGAAACCTAGATCGGTAGTTCCGCCGCCACAAGCCTCTGTAGCCATGAAAAACCAATCGGGAGCCCGTTCCGGCACCCTGCCGGAGGGGGAAACCATCACCGGAGGCCATCTTCATCATCCCGGCGGTCTCCATGACGAGGAGGGAGTAGTTCACCCTCAGTAGCTATGGGTATGTACCAGTAGCTATGTGTTTGATCTCTCTCTCTCTCTCGTGTTCTTGAGATGACACGATCTTGATGTACCGCGAGCTTTATTAATATAGATGAATCATATGGAGTTTTCCCCTCTCTATCTTCTTGTGACCAGTTGAGTTTTCCCTTTGAAGTTTTCTTATCGGATTGACTCTTTAAGGATTTGAGAACACTTGATGTATGTCTTGCGATGGGATATCCGTGGTGACAATGGGATGTTCTATTGATCCACTTGATGTATGTTTTGGTGATCAACTTGCGGGTTCCGTGACCTTGGGAATCTATGCATAGGGGTTGGCACATGTTTTCGTCTTGACTCCCTAGTAGAAACTTTGGGGCACTCTTTGAAGTTCTTTGTGTTGGATTGAACATGATGAATCTGAAATTGTGTGATGCATATCGTATAATCAAGCCCATGGGTACTCGTGGTGACATTGGAGTATCTAGGTGACATTAGGGTTTTGGTTGATGTGTATCTTAAGGTGTTATTTTAGTACGAACTCTAGGGCTGTTCGTGACACTTATAGGGATAGGTCATAAGATTGATCAAAAAAGATAACTTTGAGGTGGTTTCGTACCCTACAATAATTTCTTCGTTTGTTCTCCGCTATTTGTGACTTTTGAGTGAACTCTTTGTTGCACGTGAGGGATTTACATATGATTCAACTATGTCAGTATTGTTGAGAGAACTTGCACTAGTGAAAGTATGAACCCTAGGCCTTGTTTCTAAGCATTGCAATACCGTTTGTGCTCACTTTTATCATTAGTTAGCTTGCTGTTTTTATATTTTCAGATTACAAAAATCTATATCTATTATCCATATTACACTTGTATCACCATCTCTTCGCTGAACTAGTGCACCTATACAATTTACCATTGTATTGGGTGTGTTGGGGACACAAGAGACTCTTTGTTATTTGGTTGCAGGGTTGTTTGAGAGAGACCATCTTCATCCTACGCCTCCCACGGATTGATAAACCTTAGGTCATCCACTTGAGGGAAATTTGCTACTGTCCTACAAAACTCTGCGCTTGGAGGCCCAACACGATTCTACAAGAAGAATGTTGCGTAGTAGACATCAAGCTCTTTTCTGGCGCCGTTGCCGGGGAGGTGAGTGCTTGAAGGTATATCTTTAGATCTTGCAATTAAATATTTTAGTTTCTTGTTTTTCACTAGTTTGGTTTTATAAAAGAAAACTACAAAAATGGAGTTTAGGTTGCATCAATTGGTTCGTCTTTTTAATGTCTTTCGTGAAAATGATGGTTTGGAAAATTGTGCTCAATTGGTAGAGGAAGAATTTATGAAAATACTTAATGAGAATTCCTTGAATGATGAGCATGATTGCAATATTTCTAGTATGAATTCTCTGAATATCCATGATGCTAATGATATACAAAGCCACAAGCTTGGGGATGCTATGTTTGATGAAGATGATATTTTTAGTTCCCCAAGTTTTGATGAGCAAATTTGTTATGATAATGGCATGCCTACTATCTATGATGATTATGATGATGACATGTATGGTATAAAGAGTGATAGTAACCTTGAAACTTGTCATCATGATTTTAATATTCAAAGTGGTTATGTCAATCAAGTATCTCATGATAGTTATTTTGTTGAGTTTGCTCCCACTATTATGAATGAGAAGAAAATTGCTTATGTGGAGAGTGACAAATTTTCTATGCTTGTGGATCATGAAGATAATTCTTTATGTGATATTTATGTTGTGAAATTCCTTCATGATGTTACTGAAAATTATTATGAGGGAGGAACATATGCTTGTAGGAATTGCAATAATATCAAGTTTCCTCTCTATGTGTTCAAAGTTTTGAAGTTATGCTTCTTTTGCCTTCCTATGCTAGTTGATTCTTGCTCCCATAAATTGTTTGTTCACAAAATCCCTATGCATAGGAAGTGGGTTAGACTTAAATGTGCTTGTCATGATATTCATGATGATCTTTTGCATGTTTCAATTATTATTCCTATGTGAGCATCATTGAAATCATCATGCCTAGCTAAAAGGCATTCAAGAAAAGCGTTTGTTGGGAGACAACCCAACACTTTTACTTTCTGTTTTTGTGTGTTCACATGATTAATCTATTGTAGTAATCATGTTTTGTGTCTTTTATTTCAATAAAGTGCCAAGTAAAGCCTTTGGGACGACTCACAAGATGAGTAGAATTGATGCTGAACCAAAACAGAAACTTTTGACTCCAGTACAGGAATTTTCGTTTTTTACTGGAGCGTGATAATGATATTAAATTTATACACAGTATTAATATACAAATTATTCAGGTTGTACTAATTTTTCAGAATTTTTAGAGACAGGCAAGTATGGTTACACTACAGATCTTCACAGACTGTTCTGTTTTTGACAGATTCTGTTTTGCATGCATAGTTTGCTTGTTTTAGTGTTCCCATAGCTTCTATTCAGTGATATAAATTATGGGAATGATAGAATACAGTAGGTATCATGTGGGAACAATTATGAATCTTGTCTTGATAGTACCTAAGTGAATGATCTATCTTTATTATACTAACCCATCTCACGAAGTTCCGTTAAGTTTTATGTGTTGTGAAGTTTTCAAGTTTTGGGTAAAGATTTGATGGACTATGGAATAAGGAGTGGCAAGAGCCTAAGCTTGGGGATGCCCAAGGCACCCCAAGGTAATATTCAAGGACAACCAAGAGCCTAAGCTTGGGGATGCCCCGGAAGGCACCCCCTCTTTCGTCTTTAACACTATCGGTATATCTTACTTGGAGCTATATTTTTATTCGTCACATAATATGAGTTTTGCTTGGAGCGCCATTTTATTTTGTTGTTCTCTGTTAGGTGTTATTTATAATCTTGTTTTTCAATAAAAATTTCCAAGAATTGCCTTAGGATGCTTGCATTGCATGTTTTGATATGTGCTGTGTTAAAACAGAAACTTTTGCTGTAGTGTTTGAATTTTCATATTTTACTGGAACGTGGAAAGTTCCTGAAATTTTTACACAGTGTTTTCATATAAATTATTTAGCATGTCCTAAATTTTCATAATATTTTGAGTTACGGAAGTACACTGTTTTCATAAATTGCTACAGACTGTTCTGTTTGGACAGATTGCTGTCATAGTTTTGTTATCTACTTATCCTCTAGTTTCCATAGCCTATATTGGTAGATATAAATTGTGGAAACGATAGTAAAAAGTAGATGATTTTTGAAAATTATTGTGCAACTTTTCTTGGCAGTACATGAAGTGTTGATTTATATTATGTGTACTAACCCATCTCACGAGTTCTTTTCGAGTTTTGTGTGGATGAAGTTTTTGAGAATAGGTGAAACCATGATATGAGAGGATTGAACGAGACACAAAAGCTCAAGCTTGGGGATGCCCAAGGCACCCAAGTAAATATTTCAAGAAGTCTCAAGCATCTAAGCTTGGGGATGCTACGCATCCCACCTCTCTTCATCAACAATTATCGGTTAGCCTATGTTGAGCCTAAATTTTTATTCGTTCACATGATGCGTGCTATTTTTCTGTTTCTTAATGTTTAATAAAATGCTTAAGATATGAAATTCTTAGATGAGAGAGTCCTCACATAGTTATTTAATTGTTGGCTACGCATTGATCTTCACTTATATCTTTTTGGAGTGGTTTGTCATTCACTCTCATGCTTCACTTATATCCTATGAGTAAATGGTAGAATGAATTGAATATCATAAATCTGAAATTAAATATGCTTCATATACTTATCCCATGGGGAGTAATGACTTCACACATAATAAGTATAGGTGGTAAAATTTATTGAAAGTTAGCAAACACCGCATTGGTCACTTGAACAATTCATGAAAGAATATTGAAGGAAGAGAGATTCCACATATAAATATACTATCTTGGACATCTTCTATGATTGTGAGCTCATTAATTATTTTCAAACTCGAGCAAATTAGTTAAAATTGGACAAGGAAGACAACTTAATGAGTTATGTTTGGGTATATTTGTATAGAAGTTATATTGTTATGGATCCTCCAACATGTGGTGCGTGCTTCCACCTCATACTAGCCAAAACTTCCGCACCAAGTAGAAAAACTACTTGTGCATCCAAACACCCTTAAACCAGTTTTTCCATGAGAGTCCACTATACCTACCTATGGATTGATTAAGATCCTTCAAGTAAGTTGTCATCGGTGCAAAAAGCAATAAAAATTGCTCCTAAATATGTATGATCTTTTATTGTGAGGGAAAATAAGCGTTGTACGAACTTGTGATGGTAAAGAAATAAAACCGACGGACTGCATAATAAAGGTTGCTATCACAAAGGGCAATACAACGCGACGTTCCTTTGCATTAAGGGTTTGCACATCCAAAAACAAAAAGCGCATGACAACCTCTGCTTCCCTCTGCGAAGGGCCTATCTTGTACTTTCTAGTACTTACCTTTATGCAAGAGTCATGGTGATCTTCACCACTTCCTATATTTCGCCTTTTTCTCTTGGCAAGCGTCATGTGTTGGGGAATGATCTAGACATATATATCCACACAAATATATTTTATCATGAATTATTATTGTTGACAATTATCTATATGATAAATAAGTTGGGAGGCGAAACATTAAGCCCCTATCTTTCTCTATGTTCGATGGATGCTATTTGTTCTAAAAATATGCTTTGAGTGTCAATAATCATGGAAGACTATATGATAGTTGAGTATATGGAATTTGCTAAATCAAAGCTCTTACATAGACCCTTCCTGAAAATAAGATGAATTGCAATTGTTCGATGACTAGGAATATGGTTTGTTAGTTTTCAAGAAACTTTCTGGTCTATACTTTAACATGTGAATAGCTTGTTACTTGATCATGAGAAGTTTTATGAGATGAGCTACTGTTTATGGTTTATATTGATGCCAGAAAAAGTGATTGGAATTATCATTGATCAAACTTGTGCACTTGCTAGCATTCACACTTCATAAATTATTTCTTTTATCATTTACCTACTCGAGGACGAGCAGGAATTAAGCTTGGGGATGTTGATACGTCTCCAACGTATCTATAATTTATGAAGTATTCATGCCATGTTTACAATAATTTTATATGATTTTGGTATGATTTTATTAGAACTAATCCAGACTGACGCTGTTTTCAGCAGAACTACCATGGTGTCGTTTTTTGTGCAGAAATAAAAGTTCTCGGAATGGGCTGAAAATTTACGGAGAATATTTTTGGAAAATATAAAAAATACTGGAGCAAAAAGATACCGGAGAGGAGTCCCGAGGCATCCACAAGCCTAGGGGGCGCCCCCCTAGGGCGCGCCCCCTGGCTTGTGGGCCCCTCAGGAGTCCCCTTGACGTGAGACCGACGCCAAAAATTCCTATAAATATCAAAACCCCCAGAAAGAAACCTAGATCGGGAGTTCCGCCGCCGCAAGCCTCTATAGCCACAAAAAACCAATCGGGAGCCCGTTCCGGCACCCTGCCGGAGGGGGAAACCATCACCGGAGGCCATCTTCATCATCCCGGCGGTCTCCATGACGAGGAGGGAGTAGTTCACCCTCGGGGCTGAGGGTATGTACCAGTAGCTATGTGTTTGATCTCTCTCTCTCGTGTTCTTGAGATGACACGATCTTGATGTACCGTGAGCTTTATTAATATAGATGAATCATATGGAGTTTTCCCCTCTCTATCTTCTTGTGACGAGTTGAGTTTTCCCTTTGAAGTTTTCTTATCGGATTGAGTCTTTAAGGATTTGAGAACACTTGATGTATGTCTTGCGATGGGATATCCGTGGTGACAATGGGATGTTCTATTGATCCACTTGATGTATGTTTTGGTGATCAACTTGCGGGTTCCGTGACCTTGGGAATCTATGCATAGGGGTTGGCACATGTTTTCGTCTTGACTCCCCGGTAGAAACTTTGGGGCACTCTTTGAATTTCTTTGTGTTGGATTGAACATGATGAATCTGAAATTGTGTGATGCATATCGTATAATCAAGCCCATGGGTACTCGTGGTGACATTGGAGTATCTAGGTGACATTAGGGTTTTGGTTGATGTGTATCTTAAGGTGTTATTTTAGTACGAACTCTAGGGCTGTTCGTGACACTTATAGGGATAGCTCATACGATTGATCGGAAAAGATAACTTTGAGGTGGTTTCGTACCCTACAATAATTTCTTCGTTTGTTCTCCGCTATTTGTGACTTTGGAGTGAACTCTTTGTCGCACGTGAGGGATTTACATATGATTCAACTATGTCAGTATTGTTGAGAGAACTTGCACTAGTGAAAGTATGAACCCTAGGCCTTGTTTCTAAGCATTGCACTACCGTTTGTGCTCACTTTTATCGTTAGTTACCTTGCTGTTTTTATATTTTCAGATTACAAAAATCTATATCTACTATCCATATTACACTTGTATCACCATCTCTTCGCCGAACTAGTGCACCTATACAATTTACCATTGTATTGGGTGTGTTGGGGACACAAGAGACTCTTTGTTATTTGGTTGCAGGGTTGTTTGAGAGAGACCATCTTCATCCTGCGCCTCCCACGGATTGATAAACCTTAGGTCATCCACTTGAGGGAAATTTGCTACTGTAGTACAAAACTCTGCGCTTGGAGGCCCAACACGAGTCTACAAGAAGAAGGTTGCATAGTAGACATCACTTACCCTCAAGGTCACCTGTCTTCGGACACATGTGCTCGGCACAATCACCCGAGGAAAGGAACTATTGGAAGAACTATTTTCCTCAGAAGATGTTTCTTATGTTAAAAGTAATATAACATAACTCTCCACCTCCCTCTTGTCTTTCAAGCCGTATATCCGGATTGCCTTATCACCTGAAGCACCTGGTTTGATTACTTCGACCAGTAGTATGGGACACTCCTCGGCCATTGGCCGGGGAGGTGGAAGCCGATGGCTGGCTGACAGAGTTCAGAAGCGTGGTTTGAATAATCACATAAAGTACTTTGATACATAAAGTCACACATATTTATTACACCCGCCCTAGCCCATCTATTAAGGTTTCTAGAGCACAGTCTTTCTGCGAAAATTGAGCAGCAGGCATACACTCTCGTACACGATACTAGTGGGTATCTCTTCACCGTTCGGCCTCATAGGTCCTACCTCGGCTAGATCCGTCGTATCAAGACCCGTATACTGAATCTTCACCATGGCCCAGGCCTTCCTCACCCCTTCCCGACAGGCAGACACCTTCCATGCCTGGATCCAGCATGAGCTCTTTTTTGGCTGTTCAGCTAGGACGGCCATGTATTCGGGCACCTATACCACTTCGGGACATAAAGCTTGGAAAACGTCCTTCATCGAATTCTGCGCACTCTCGTGCACCACAGACAAATGAGCTGTCATGTCTTCGGGCATCGGACCTCGGGCATCAGGGGGTAAGGCCGGACAAAGAAGCTGCCAAAGGAGAAAGCATCAGCCAGCTAATCACCTGGGTTAAAACCTCATAACAGATTTTTGAAAATCACAACTTACCTAAAATCATATCGTCCGTTTGATGATTCTTCAATTAAGCAGCAGCTACTTGAGCCTTTAAGCTCTCAATCTCCTGGGCTTGCCAGGCGTTTTCGGCCCTTAGCGCATTGACACCATCCACCTTTTGGGTCACCACATGTTGGTTTGCTTGGCGCTGCGACTCCGTGTACATCAAATCCTCACGGGCCTACTTAAGATCCCTATCAAGATAACCTAGGGCTTCCGCTGCTACATGGAATTAGGTCGTTAAGCCATCTCCTAAACACTCAATGGGACTAATAATATATGCCAGACAAGCACTTACTGTGCACCTACCTTGTAAACTTCTTCACCTGCTCCACCTCGGCCAAGGCGGCATCTAACTTCACCTTTGTTTGGGTGAGCGCCTCGGTCAGTTGACTATTCTATGCCCGAGCTTCCTGTCGAAGGATGACATGTGCTATTAGATATACAAGCCTTGCTACAGCCGCATTTTCTCCCGTATCAAGCCTTAGGGGCTACTACCATACTTGGTAGTCTTGTTTGCCTTCAAGCAAATAAAGAAATACATGAAGAACTCGAAGGAACATGAACTTGGGTGAAGCCTCACCTATAAACCTTCGGACAAGACATCCAGTGACAGATCAAAGTCACCTCGGGTCGCCCCAAGATATGCATCCACTGTACTGAGGGCATTGAACTCTAGATCCGAGAAGGCCGAATTCCTCAGAGAAGCCTTTCGCCGCCGATAATTCACGGTACATTGGATCTCGGAAGGAGTAGCTGAACTGGGTGACGAGTCCTCGGGCTGGGGAACCTCGGGAGTAACTCCCGTAGTAGGGCATGCCTCCGCTTCCCTATGCGAGGCTGTCGTTCCCTCGACCCTCGCTGCCATAGAAGAAGGTGAGGGTTGCCTACGAATAATTAAAAGGGTCAAGGCCTGACACAATACCTTTAACACATGTAGTAATTGAGAAGTTACCTGGTAACTGAGGGGGCACTTTCGCCTGTCCCCATGACCTCGACCCGTGCGTATTACACCTCCCGCGAGCCCCCTTGTAGAGCCGCCTCTTCACATTGACGTTTGGAACGCTGTGCCATTGGAGGAGGATTCAGGTGGCTAGGGGCTGGAGAGCGAGCAACTCACTTTCTATTAGAGGGAGGAAGTGTTACCGATGAAGCTGGCCTCGTCCCAAGAACGTCGGGGGCAATGGCCACCCTTGTGCCATCAAGGCTCCCCAAGAAAAATTTCCGCCCTTCATAGATAAGGGCTAGGTCCTCATCTTCGTTAAAGAGAGGATCCTCATCTCGGCGGTGCGACTCTGCTCGGGTGCCGGGCTGCTTATGACCTCAACCCAACACCTCCATCTCTGTTCAAAACCAGTGCATGGTTGGTTAGATTAATTATCGAATACTTCGGATGGACGAGGGAAGAAGGAGAAACTCACTATGTCGGCAGGATTGTAGTAGGACAACCCGCCCCGAAATTTCCGCTTGGCGAAGTCCTTCGCCTTCCCCTGATAAATACCAGCCAGCGCTGATCCAAAGGCTGCTTGGTCAAAGAAGTCCTCCCGGATATTTCGTGAGGCATCTTCGGTCCCGTTGAACTCGCATAGCAGACGAGGACGCTGCCACAGTGGTTGGACTCTTCTGGTCATCGCCATGGCCATTACATCTATTATAGTAAGGCCGGTGCTTGTTAATTGCTTCACCCAAGCTGCCAGCGTGGTAACCTCCGCACTTTCCTCTTGAGAAGGGCCATGCGGCCTCCAGCTATAACGCTTCCTCGTGGGCTCCATGGAGAACGAAGGGAGTTCGGGTCGGACTGGGTCGAGGAGAGGAACATCGTTGATACGTCTCCAACGTATCTACTTTTCCTCACTCTTTTGCCCTTGTTTTGGACTCTAATTTGCATGATTTGAATGGAACTAACCCGAACTAACACTGTTTTCAGCAGAACCACCATGGTGTTGTTTTTTGTCTAGAAATAAAAGTTCTCTAAATGGAACGAAACTTTTTGGAGAATTATTTCAGAATATATAAGAATTATTGGAGCCAAAATCCACTGAAGAGGGGGGCCAGGGTGAGCAGCACCCACCAGGGCACGCCAGGCCCCCTAGGCGCGCCCTGGTGGGTTGTGCCCACCTCATGGCCCCACTGACCCTAATTCCGCCACTATAAATTCCTATTTTTAGAGGAAAAAAATCAGAGAGAAAGTTTCATCGCGTTTTACGATACGGAGCCGCCGCCACCTCATGTTCTTCATCGAGAGGCCAGATCTGGAGCCCGTTTGGGGCTCCGGAGAGGGGAATCTTCGGTCTTCGTCATCACCAACCCTTCTCCATCGCCAATTCCATGATGCTCCCCACCGGGAGTGAGTAATTCCTTCGTAGGCTTGCTGGTCGGTGAGGAGTTGGATGAGATTCATCATCTAATCGAGTTAGTTTTGTTAGGGCTTGATCCCTAGTATCCACTATGTTCTGAGATTGATGTTGCTATGAATTTGCTATGCTTAATGCTTGTCACTAGGGCCCGAGTGCCATGATTTCAGATCTGAACCATTTATATTATCATCTCTATATCCATGTTCTTGATCCGATCTTGCGTAGTCATATGCACCTATTACGTGTTATGATCCGTCAACCCCATAGTGACAATATTTGGGATACTTCGCGGTGATGACCGTAGTTTGAGGAGTTCATGTATTCACCATGTGTTAATGCTTTGTTCCGGTTCTCTATTAAAAGGAGGCCTTAATATCCCTTAGTTTCCTTATGGACCCCGCTGCCACGGGAGGGTAGGACAAAAGATGTCATGCAAGTTCTTTTCCATAAGCACGTATGACTATTTACGGAATACATGCCTACATTACATTGATGAACTGGAGCTAGTTCTGTGTCGCCCTAGGTTATGACTGTTATATGATGAATATCATCCAACGAGTTCACCGATCCAGTGCCTACGAGCTTTCCACTTATTGTTCTTGCTAAGTTACTATTGCTGCTACTACTGTTCCAACTGCTACAAAACTATTGCTACTACTGTTACCGCTTCTGTTACTGTTGCTACTGCTGTCAAACTATCATATTACTGTGGTATTGATCACCTTGCTGCAGATATTTAATCTCCAGGTGTGGTTGAATTGACAGCTCAACCGCTAATACTCTCAAGTATTCTTTCGCTCCCCTTGTGTCCAATCTATAAATTTGGGTTGAATACTCTACCCTCGAAAACCGTTGCGATCCCCTATACTTGTGGGTTATCAATCGTCTACGTAGAACCACTTGGTTGGCCAGACATTGCTGTCCTCCCAAGGTGTGCCTGATGGATATCTGGTCCCCTTGAGGCAGACTTCGACTAACCTGACCTCGTACAACTTCTCAGCTGAAGAACAGGGCACTACGCAGAAATACTTTCTTCATAGCCCGAAGTGTGCCTCGCATCTGACGTGCATCTCGCAAAGGGCAACGAATCCCGTGATGTGTAAAATAGAGTTGGGGGTGAAGTGGTGAAGTGACGTGGCTTGAGACTGTGTCGGTATTTCCCCAAAGAGGAAGGGATGATGCAGCACAGTGACGGTAAGTATTTCCCTCGGTTATGAAACGAAGGTTATCGAACCAGTAGGAGGATCACCACCACCCAATAAGCAGCACCTGCACACAAACAACAAATACTTGCAACCCGATGCGAAAGAGAGGTTGTCAATCTCTCTACGGTAATAAGATAGATTAGGTAGTGATAGATAGGAGAGACAGATCTCTCAAGAACACAAATAAAAAGAGTAAATATGCAGCAATATATTTTTGGGTTTTTGGTTTTGTACATCTAAAAAAAAGGATTGCAAAAAACATAGATTGGAAAGCAATATGATGGAAAATTAGACCCGGGGGCCGTAGGGTTCACTAGTGGCTTCTCTCATGAGTATAGCGCACGGTGGGTGAACAAATTACTGTTGGGCAATTGATAGAAAATCGAATAGTCATGACGATATCCAAGGCGATGATCATTATATAGGCATCACTGATACGTCTCCAACGTATCTATAATTTTTGCATGTTCCATGCTGTTATATTATCATTCTTGGATAATTTACAATCATTTTATAACAACTTTATATCATTTTTTGGGACTAACCTATTGACATAGTGCCAAAGTGCCAGTTGCTATTTTTGCTTGTTTCTTCTTCGCGGAAAATCAATACCAAACGGAGTCCAATAGTGACGAAACTTTTTGGAGATTTTTTCTGGACCAGAAGACACCCAATGGGCCAAACAACTGCCGGAGAGGTGGGCTGTGGAGAGCACAACCCACCAGGGCGCGCCAGGGGGGCCCCGGCGCGCCCTGATGGGTTGTGCCCTCCTCGGCCCCCTTCCGCACTGCCTCTGATGCCTATAAATTCCCAAATATTCCAAAAACCCTAGGGGAGTCAACGAAACACAATTCCAGCCACCGCAAGTTCCAGAACCGCGAGATCCAATCTAAACACCATCACGGAGGGGTTCATCTTCCTCATAGGTGCCTCTCCGATGATGCGTGAGTAGTCCACCATAGACCTACGGGTCCATAGGTAGTAGCTAGATAGCTTCTTCTCTCTCTCTTATGATTCTCAATACAATGGTCTCTTGGAGATCTATTTGATGTAAACTTTTGCGGTGTGTTTGTTGGGATCCGATGAATTTTGAGTTCATGATCAGTTTCTATCCATGAATATTATTTGAGTCTTCTTTGATCTTTTATATGCATGATTACTTATAGCCTCGTATTTCTTCTCCGAATCTTTGGTTTAGTTAGGCCGACTAGATCAATTTTTCTTGCCATGGGAAGAGGTGCTTTGTGATGGGTTCGATCTTGCGGTGTTCTTTCCCAGTGACAGAAGGGGCAGCAAGACACGCATGTATCGTTGCTATTAAGGATAACAAGATGGGGTCTATTCCTACATGAATAGATCTTGTCTACATCATGTCATCGTTCTTATTGCATTACTCCATTTTTCCATGAACTTAATACACTAGATGCATGTTGGATACCGGTCGATGTGTGGAGTAATAGAGGTAGATGCAGGCAGGAGTCGGTCTATCTATCTTGGACGTGATGCCTATATAATGATCATCGCCTTGGATATCGTCATGACTATTCGATTTTCTATCAATTGCCCAACAGTAATTTGTTCACCCACCGTGTGCTATACTCATGAGAGAAGCCACTAGTGAACCCTACGGCCCTCGGGTCTACTTTTCCATCATATTGCTTTCCGATCTACGTTTTTGCACTCTTTGTTTTCAGATCTACAAAACCAAAAAACCCAAAAATATATTGCTGCATATTTACTCTTTTTATTTGTGTTCTTGAGAGATCTATCTCTACTATCTATCACTACCTAATCTATCTTATTACCGTAGAGAGATTGACAACCTCTCTTTTGTGTCGGGTTGCAAGTATTTGTTGTTTGTGTGCAGGTGCTGGTAATTGGGTGTTGGTGATCCTCCTACTGGTTCGATAACCTTGGTTTCATAACTGAGGGAAATACTTACCGTCGCTGTGCTGCATCATCCCTTCCTCTTTGGGGAAATACCGACTCAGTCTCAAGCCATGTCAAAGGAATTTCTGGCGCCGTTGCCGGGGAGGAAGCGGTCTCTTCTACGTGCCTATCGTAGGCGCCGAGGGGACTCCATCATCATCTACCAGGTTCCTAATCACAAATCTCACCTCCTTGCAATTACATTATTTGCCATTTGCCTCTCGTTTTCCTCTCCCCCACTTCACCAAATTTGCCGTTTTATTCGCCCACTTTTCCGTTTGCCTTTTTGCTTGTTTGTTATCTTTGCTTGTGTTGCCATGTGCCTTCTATTTTGCTTGAATCTTTGCTTGCTAAAAATATATTGATATGGATCCTCATCCACTTGCTAATCTTTTCCAAAAGCAAAATTATGATGAACCAATTGCTAGTGAGTTGAGTGCACTTGATTGTCTCTATGAAGTTTTTTTTGAAAATCATGAATTTGAGAGTTTTGATGAAGTGTTGAAAGAAGAAATTTACAAGGTGATTCATGATAGTTCCTTGAATGATGAGCATGATTGCAATGTTGCTAGTACGAATTCTCTAAATATTGAAAGCACATTTGCTCCCTTGGTGGTTTTGGTAATTAATAACAACATATATGTCATTGAACTAATGTTTCCACTAAGCACATTTCAGGAAAAGTTCAATGATAGGGATGGCAAAAGGATTGTGGATAACCCCAAGATGCAAGGAAATAGATTGGCAAAGCTTCAAGCAAGAGGACTCTACATTTTACTTTGTGAGAAATCACTTTGAGTCCATAGGAAAGCCAATACTATTAAAAGGGGGTAAGGTACTGTTGGTGAACAAAATGCTCATACGTGCACAAGTGGTAGTCACCAAAAACACCCACAAGCTCTTTCACAAAAGTCTGTCCAAAGTCAAATATCCAAAATCGGTGCAACCAACACTTTCCACTCGGTGCCACCAATTCCCAAACACAGACAGACCCATGCCAAACCCTAGCCAGTCGATGCAACCGATTCTGCATCGGTGCCACCGAGTTCAGTTGCCAACTCTCTGTTTAGCTATGTTCAGTCTTCGGTACCACCAAGATTTGCCAGTCGGTCTCATCGAGTTTCTGGACCAACTCTATAGATAGCCATTCACAGGAATCGGTACCACCGAGAATTGTGGATCAGCGCCACCGAGTTTCTGGACCAACTCTCTGGTAAGCCATGGTCGAGAATCGGTACCACCGAGATGTGAGAATCAGCGTCACCGAGATTGCGCAATCTGACCGTTGGTCTCCTGATCGGTACCACCGAGATTTATATATCGGTCTCACCGAGATTCAAAAGTAGCTACCTTTGGAGCAACTCGGTACCACCGAGATTCACACATCGGTGTCACCGAGTTGGTCACTTTAGGTGTAACGGTTGGATTTTTGGACATTCCTATATATACCCCTTCACCACCACCCACTCGAATGAGAAGCACTCAGAACAGATCCCCACTCATACCAACTGATTTTCTGAGAGAGAGCCACCTACTCATGTGTTGAGATCATGCCATTCCATTCCAACCATATGAATCTTGATCTCTAGCCTCCCCAAGTTGCTTTCCACCAAATCAATCTCTTCCACCATAGCCAAATCTGTGAGAGAGTGATTGTGTGTTGAGGAGTCTATCATCTTGAAGCACAAGAGCAAGGAGTTCATCGACATTGCCGAGCCTATTACCTTTTGGAGGGTGGTGCCTCCTAGATTGGTTAGGTGTCGCTTGGGAGCCTCCTACTTCGGGTTGTGGAGTTGAACCAAGAAGTTTGTAAGGGCAAGGAGATCGCCTACTTCATGAAGATCTACCCATAGCGAGGCTAGTCCTTCGTGGACGGAAGCCGTTATGGAATAGTCAAGGTTGCTACTTTGTGGACCCTTATGGGTGGAGCCCTCCATGGACTCTCGCGACCGTTACCCTCCGTGGGTTGAAGACTCCATAAACGTGGACGTACGATAGCACCACCTATCGGAACCACGGGAAAAATCTTCGTGTCTATAAATTGCATTTGATCTTCCTACCCTTCCTTTACTATTCATGCTTGTCTTTAATTTCCGCTACTATACTCTTAGACATGCATGTGTAGGGTGTGCTTGACTTGCTATGAATGCTAAAATCTGCCAACACTTAAAATTGGGAAAAATTAGATTTTTATTTGGTCAAGTAGTCTAATCACCCCCCTCTAGACATACTTTCGGTCCTACAAGTGGTATCAGAGCTTTGGTCTCCATTGCATTGGTTTCACAACCTAGGAGAGTATGGCGTCTAGTGAGGGAAATTATCACCGTAGAGGTCCGTACTTTGATGGCACAAATTTTGCTAGTTAGAAGCACAAAATGAAAATGCATATCCTTGGTCATAACCCCGCCGTATGGGCTGTTGTTCGTGTTGGCTTGCAAGGTGAATTCTTTGGTGATGGAAAGGAACCGGATCGTGAAGCGATCGCGGATAAATTGAAGATGTTGCAATACAACGCTCAAGCATGCGACATTCTCTTCAACTTCCTATGCCCCGAAGAATTCAACAAAATCAGCCGTCTCGAGAATGCAAAAGAGATTTGGGATACTTTGGTTGATATGCACGAAGGAACCGAGTCCGTGAGAGAATCCAAGTTGGATGTTCTTCAAAGTCAGCTTGACAAGTTCAAGATGAAGGATGGTGAAGGAGTCGCGGAGATGTACTCTAGGCTAGCTCTCATCACCAATGAGATTGCCAGCTTAGGAAGCGAAGAAATGACCGACAAATTCATCATCAAGAAGATACTTCGAGCTTTGGATGAGAGATACGACACTGTGTGCACATTGATCCAAATGATGCCCAACTACAAAGATCTCAAGCCTACAGAAGTCATTGGAAGGATTGTTGCTCATGAGATGACACTCAAAGACAAAGAAGAGCTTCACAACAAGTCTAGCGGTGCTTACAAAGCCACAAGTGATGCTCCCACAACTTCAAGCGACAACCTTGTCACCAATGAAGAGATAAGCCTCATGGTCAAGAAATTCAACAAGTTCTACAAGAATAGAGGCAAAGAACGAAGCTCCAACTCAAGATATGATGAGAAGCGTTCGTCAAGTCGTGACCGCAACTGCTACAATTGTGGGAAGCCCGGACACTACTCCAATGAGTGCACGGCTCCCTACAAACGAAGAAAAGAGTCACCTAGAAGACAAAGCTCAAGGAATGAATCACCTCAAAGTGAGAGAAGGAGTAGAGATGATCGTTATGAACGAAGACCCTCAAGGAGAAGTAGGGATTCGGAGAAGAAGGACAAGTACACCAAGAGCTACACAAGAATAAGACATCAAGCTCATGTTGGTGAATGGGTTTCCGGCTCCGACTCCGACAACAACTCCGAGAGAAGCTATCCCTCCAACTCCGACTATAGTCAAGATGAAGGTGTTGCCGGACTTGCACTAGTGACTACCAACTCCTATGATCTATTTGATCACCAAATGAAGGGAGTGGAATTTGCTTCATGGCTAAAGGCCCCAAGGTAGCACACCCCGAGTATCTTGATTTCAATAGTGATGAAGATGATTTGCTTTGTGATGATAACTTGCACTTTGATGAAACTAGTGATATTAGTCAAAATGAACTTGATAATTCTCATGCTAGGCAAGATAAGTCATTTGATGATGATAAGATGAAAATAGAACAACTAACTAAAGAATTAAACACTCTTAAGTTAGCCCATGAATCTACTCTCGAATATCACAGAGAGCTTGTAAGAACTCATGAGAAGCTACGCTTCGAGAAGCTCACCTTGGAGCAAGAGCATGAGTTTCTTAAAGCTATCAATGACGATCTCCGAAAGAAGACTTCATCTTATCTAGCCAAACGATTACTCTTGTCTACATTCATGCCTCAAGTTAAGCAAACTAGTAACAAAGGCAAGAAAGGTTCTTCATCTAGTAGCAACAATAAAAATGCTAAACCCAATGATGTTGCTTCTAGTAGTTCTATTGATTCCATTAATGATGATTCTCTTAGCCAAGTTACACTTGAGCAAGAAAATGCCTTATTGAAAGGAATTATAGAGAAAGGTATCTACAAGAGTCTTGTCGGGTGTAAGCAATTTGAGGAAATTGTACGCAAGCACGGAGGATACCGGAAGAACCATGGCATTGGCTACTTCAACGCTAATGGAGTTGAATGGGAAGAAGGTCAATACCCCAAGCCCAAGTTTGTTCCTCAAAAGGAGAAGTATGAAAATACTCTCCCCAGGGGAACAAACACTCAAGATGACCTTCCACCACAAGACCACAAGCTCAAGGGAAAGAACAAGCTTCAAGAGGACATTGACTCATATGAAGATGAATCCCAAGCTTTGGTGGAGTGGGTTCCCAAGGCTACTTCAAGCTCAACTTCTACAAGGGCTACTTCAACACCAAGGATCCCCATCAAGTTGATGTGGGTTCCCAAGAAGAAGAACTAGAAAGTTCTTGAGGGGTGACTCCGCCAATGAAATTCACTCACATTCATTATTGGCAAGAACGATTTGCAATCAACATCAACTCTATGCAATGGTTCAAGGAGTCACACATTCCCTCAAAGGTAAGCAAGGGACAAGGTAATCAACAAATCAATGGACATCATCACACTTGCTTTGCACTCCATGTCCATAGATATCCTTGTATTTGTCTCTTGTGTGTTGGGACTAACCCATGTAGGTGAGAAGAGTAAGGAAACAACAAGGATGCTCCCAACTCATGGTGATCTTCATCAACTTTGAGCATCCACCACTACTTCACCTACATGAAGTCTTCATCGACAAAACCCAAGGTTAGTTTATCCCTCCTTTGGGGGGATGCCACATCAAGGGGGAGCTTTACTCTAAGACTTGAGTCAAAGCATCTCATAGTATGTGACAACATTAAATGCTTTATGTAAAGGTGGTAACCCCACTTGTGCTTAAACGATGAGTATGACCTATGATCAAGTATTCTTACTTGGCTCCTAAGTCAATATACTCATATATAGATGACTCCATCATCGCCAAAATGCTTGATAGATGCTAGTATGTATATGCATGTTTGCCATGATTTCATTTGACATCCTTTTGTGTGAGCATGTTGGTCTGCATTTATTTATCCATTTGAGGACATCCAATTGTTGCTATTTGGCTTTTGTTTTCTCTTTTGCCAATTGGATGGACAAGAATGCCTAGGACCACTCTCTAGCTATCTATGCTTTCTCACCTCATATTCTTTTCTTGCTGCATCACAAAACTTGATCAAGCACTTCTCGATCCCTCTATGTGAGATGCACTCGGAGTTCCGTGTCGAAAAGGGCTGCACTCCAAAACCTCCCAAGTGCAACTCGGTGTGACCAATAAACATTTCTCGGTTTCACCAATTGCCAAGGGTTGATCTGGTTTTCCATCTCGGTAACACCGATTCCTTATTCTCGGTTACACCGAGTTTCCCTGTCAGCTGACAGTTGAGAAACTCGGTGACACCGAAAATTTCGAACCGGTGTCACCGACAGCAAGGGGTATATATGTTGTGGACCCGACGCTTTGAAATTCACTCCTCAAACCGTCGCGCTCCAAAACCCTAAGCTGCCAAAAAGGACCCCCCGGTCGTCACCCTTGTCTCCCCGTGCTCCTCCGCCGCTGGGATCCTCGCCGTTGACGAGCATCTTCGCCGCCGTCTTCGCCGTAGCGGACCGTCACCAAGCTAGGGTACGGATCCGATCCTCTCTTGCGCTCCATCGTCTAATTCTTGCGCATTGAGAAGTTCTTATCTATAAGACACTGTGTGCAATTCTCCCTGTCCACCAGAGTTCTCGTAGATTAGCGAACAATGAAGATTTTAGGGTCAGCTGTCCGCAGATTGCATCTCGGTACCACCGAGTTGAAAAAAATCGGTTCCACCGATCGTGTTTTAGGGTTACTCAGAACCATATCGGTGAGACCGAAGCAAACTTTTCGGTTCCACCGAAAAGGCTGCCAAGTCTCTGTTGATGCATATGGTCTGTCTCGGTGACTCCAAAAAATACCACTCGGTGACACCGAAATACCTTCTGCAGAAAGCTAAAACTAATGTCTTCCTTGTTCAAAATTTTGAAAATCTCTGTGCTTTGTGATGCTCAACCCCTCTGCTCCTCTATATTCTTTTCACAGGGTCAGACATGTCTGCTTCAGATGACAGTGAGAACAATTTCAGAGAGGAGAATATTGTCATGAGTTCAGGCACTAGTCCTGAGGAGAGTTTTGATGATGTGCCTAGTTCTCCTGATCTGCACAAGGCTGCTACAAGGACTAGGAGGAAGCTCAATTCTGATGAAGAGGATGAGGACTTCATCCCTGATGAGCTGCCTAAGAAAGATGATGCTGCCACTTCTTCCAAGAAGAAGAAAGCTATCAGAAAGGAGTATGCTAGCTCTGAGACAGTGAGAGCACCTGAGAGCTCCAGAGCAACCATGACTATTGAGCCTCCCAGGAAGTCTATGCCCAAGAAGGCTGGTGAGAAGAAGAGATCCAGGAAGAGGATTGTTTATGTTGTTGGCAGGCCTACCTCTATGTTTGAGGATCCAGAGGAGGCAGCTGCTGCAGAAGAGGAGGTAGAGCCAGCTGCAAAGGCTCCTCCCAAGAAGAAGAAGCTTATGGCAGATGCTATGCCCAAGACTAACACTTCCAAGAGCACCAAATCTGCTCCTAAGAAGGTTGCTGCTGCTGACAAACCCAAGAGGTTCTCCAGAGAGATCCCAGCTTCTTCCAAGAACAAGACCTCCACTTTCAGGGAAGCTGAGGATGATGATGATATCACTGCTTTGATGAAGCTCAGACCACACCTTCCAGAGCATAATGCCAGCCATCTAATTGCTGAAGATATGAAGAAGAGGAAGGATTCTGGTTTAAGGGCATGGAAAGCTATTGATCCATATGCCCAGAGAAGGAAAACAGCTGTGGACTACGGGTGCTACACCAAGAAGCAACAAGATTTCTATGAGACAATCTTGCTTGACAAGAGCCCAGCTGTGAGTGACATGAGATACGTTGACTGGAAGTATATCAAGGCAAATGAAGATTACTTTCCAAATGTTCAAGACAATTTTCATTGCATTGGCCTAGATGAATTTGTTGGCAAAGAATTCACTGCATGGAACGACGAGATGATCATGCAATTCTACTCCACTGCTCATTTCTATGGAGATGGTAGGATTGTGTGGATGACTGAAGGAGCAAGATATGAATCTACTGTTAAGGAATGGGCTGCTATCTTAGGAGTCCCAGATGTGGAAGATGGTGACTTGGATGTCTATTCTGAATCCAAGGAGAGCCATGATTCTATGAAGAATATGTACAATGAGATCCCTGCTGCCAACTTGAAATCACACAAGTTTGGATCTATTTACTTCCTCCAGGCTGGCCTCCGCACCATGAACACCATCTTGAGGCACACACTAATGCCTAAGTCTGGAGATGACAAGATGATTCGAGGCTATTCCATCAACATGCTGATCCATCTTGATAGACACACCAGGATACGAGTGATGGACTTGATTGTAGAGACTGTGAAGAGGGTTGCTGCTGATCAGAAGCGCTCATGCTGCTATGCACCCTACATTCAGATGCTCATCAACTCCAAGCTGGAGAAGCACATCTTTGCTCTTGACAGGCCCCATTTGCCCCTACAGCAAGATCTTGAGGACAATGTTGTGGTGATGGACCCAGATCATCCCACATCAGCTGCAGCACAGGCAGAGGCAGAGGCAGCTAGAGCCACTAGTGCTCTAGTCCCTAGATCCAGGAATGAGCAAATGGATCTTTTGATCTCTACCGTTCAGGGCATGCAGAAGGACATCAAGGACATACTGGGGAATCAGAATAGTCTTGTGAGGATCTTTGAGAATAGGATCAAGACCCTAAGTGGCAAAGTGGATGGGTTGACAAAGAGAGTTAATGAGCCGAAGAAGGAAGTTGACAGCGTGCCCAGTCCTGACACTTCAGATGATGAGGATGACTCTCCTCTTAGGCCAGGCACTCACATCACTACCCAGGCCAGATCAGCCACAGTGCCAGCTCCAGATTTGAGGCCTTCTTCATCAGCACCTGCTATAGCCTCCTCAGTTCCATTAGCTCCAGTACCTCCCATTGCTACTCCAACTCCATCCATGACATCAGCAGAGGTCTTTGCTGACGCAGTTCTCTCGACTCCTTCACCAGCTACCGGAGGAGATCAGCCCCAGAAGAGCGTTTAGGTATACACCTTTGAACTTTTTGGTAACTTGTTGCCAAAGGGGGAGAAGTGTATATAGATCTTTAGGCTTCGAGTGAGAGAGCACTTGGTTTCTATCGCTTTACAAAACATTTGATCTTTTGATTGCTTGTGTTGAACTATGTGGTGTTTGATCATACGCTTAATGTGTGTTGCTACTATTTCCTATCATTATGATGCTTATGAGATGATCATTCACCTTTGCTTGATTGTATTGTGCTATGATGTTCATTCTTATTATTCTCGCACACCACCAAGTAGTATGTGACATGGAAGAGTTCCCCATGTACCTAATCGATTGTGCATTTGCATTCAAACGCAAATTTAAAATAATGCACAAATTTAGGGGGAGCTCTTGCTTATCACATACTTCTCAAAGCGAGGATTATATTCATTGATTATATCATATATCGAAGCTTTGATCTATATGTTGTCATCAATTACCAAAAAGGGGGAGATTGAAAGCACATTTGCTCCCTTGATGGTTTTGGTAATTAATAACAACATATATGTCATTGAACTAATGTTTCCACTAAGCACATTTCAGGAAAAGTTCAATGATAGGGATGACAAAAGGATTGTGGATAACCCCAAGATGCAAGGAAATAGATTGGCAAAGCTTCAAGCAAGGGGACTCTACATTTTACTTTGTGAGAAATCACTTTGAGTCCATAGGAAAGCCAATACTATTAAAAGGGGGTAAGGTACTATTGGTGAACAAAATGCTCATACGTGCACAAGTGATAGTCACCAAAAACACCCACAAGCTCTTCCACAAAAGTCTGTCCAAAGTCAAATATCCAAAATCGGTGCAACCAACACTTTCCACTCGGTGCCACCGATTCCCAAACTCAGACAGACCCATGCAAAACCCTAGCCAGTCAGTGCAACCGATTCTGCATCGGTGCCACCGAGTTCAGTTGCCAAGTCTCTGTTTAGCTATTTTTAGTCTTCGGTACCACCGAGATTTTCCAGTCGGTCTCACCAAGTTTCTGGACCAACTCTCTGGATAGCCATTCACAGGAATCGGTACCACCGAGAATTGTGGATCGGCACCACTGAGTTTCTGGACCAACTCTCTGGTAAGCCATGGTCGAGAATCGGTACCACCGAGATGTGAGAATCGGCATCACCGATATTGCGCAATCTGACCGTTGGTCACCTGATCGGTACCACCGAGATTTATATATCGGTCTCACCTAGATTGAAAAGTTGCTACCTTTGGAGCAACTCGGTACCACCGAGATTCACACATCGGTGTCACCGAGTTGGTCACTTTAGGTGTAACGGTTGGATTTTTGGAGATGCCTGTATATACCCCTTCACCACCACCCACTCGAATGAGAAGCACTCAGAACAGATCCCCACTCATACCAACTGATTTTCTGAGAGAGAGCCACCTACTCATGTGTTGAGATCATGCCATTCCATTCCAACCATATGAATCTTGATCTCTAGCCTCCCCAAGTTGCTTTCCACCAAATCAATCTCTTCCACCATAGCCAAATCTGTGAGAGAGTGATTGTGTGTTGAGGAGTCTATCATCTTGAAGCACAAGAGCAAGGAGTTCATCGACATTGCCAAGCCTATTACCTTTTGGAGGGTGGTGCCTCCTAGATTGGTTAGGTGTCGCTTGGGAGCCTCCTACTTCGTGTTGTGGAGTTGAACCAAGAAGTTTGTAAGGGCAAGGAGATCGCCTACTTCGTGAAGATCTACCAATAGTGAGGCTAGTCCTTCGTGGACGGAAGCCGTTATGGAATAGTCAAGGTTGCTACTTCGTGGACCCTTATGGGTGGAGCCCTCCGTGGACTCTCGCGACCGTTACCCTCCGTGGGTTGAAGACTCCATAAACGTGGACGTACGATAGCACCACCTATCGGAACCACGGGAAAAATCTTCGTGTCTACAAATTGCGTTTGATCTTCCTACCCTTCCTTTACTATTCATGCTTGTCTTTACTTTCCGCTGCTATACTCTTAGACATGCATGTGTAGGGTGTGCTTGACTTGCTATGAATGCTAAAATCTGCCAACACTTAAAATTGAAAAAAGTAGATTTTTATTTGCTCAAGTAGTCTAATCACCCCCCCTCTAGAAATACTTTCGGTCCTACAAATATCCATGATGCTAATGATATGCAAAGCCACAAGCTTGGGGATGCTATGTTTGATGACGATGATATTTCTAGTCTCCCAAGTTTTGATGAGCAAATTTATTATGATGATTGCATGCCTCCTATTTATGATGATGGTGATGACACGTATGCTATAATGAGCAATGATAACCATGAAACTTATCATCATGGTTTTAATTTGCAATGTGGTTATGTCAATCAAGTGTCTCATGATAGTTATTTTATTGAGTTTGCTCCCACTACCATGGATGATAAGGAATTTGCATATGTGGAGAGTAATGAAAATTCTATGCTTGTGCATCATGAAAAGAATGATTTATGTGATAGTTATATTGTTGAATTCCTTCATGATGCTACTGAAATTTATTATGAGGGAGTAACATATGCTTGTAGGAGTTGCAATAATATCAAGTTTCCTCTCTATGTGTTCAAAGTTTCGAAGTTCTGCTTGTTTTGCCTTCCTATGCTAGTTGATTCTTGTTCTCATAAATTGCTTGCTCACAAAATCCCTATGCATAGGAAGTGGGTTAGACTTAAATGTGTTTGTCATGCTATTCATGATGCTCTTTTTCATATTTCAGTTACTACTTTTTATGTGAGCATCATTGAAATCATTATGCCTAGCTAGGGGCGTAAAACGATAGCGCTTGTTGGGAGGCAACCCAATGAATAAATTTATTTTTGCTTTTTCCTTTCTGTTTTTGAGTGTTGACACAATTATGCCTCTGTTATGATTGTGTTTTTATGGTTTATTTAGTGTTTGTGCCAAGTAAAGCCTTTAGGATGATTCATAGGATGAGTAGAAGTGATGCTGAATCTGAAACAGAAACTTTGCGTCCAGTATATGAATTTTCATTTTTTTCTGGAACGTGATCTTGACTTGAAATTTTAACACAGTATTTCTATACAAATTCCTTACTTTGTCCTAAGTTTTCAGAATTTTTAGAGTTACAGAAGTATGGGTAGAGTACAGATTACTACAGACTGTTCTGTTTAAGACAGATTCTGTTTTCGTTGCATTGTGTGCTTGTTTTGATGAATCTATGGGTTATATTGAAGGGTATGAGCTATGGTAAAGTTAAAATACAGTAGGTATAATGCAATAATAAAATATGAATAGGTTTTCAACAGCACCTAAAGTAGTGATTTGCTTTCTTATACTAACGGATCTCATGAAGATTTTGTTGAGTTTTGTGTGATTGAAGTTTTCAAGTTTTGGGTGAGATCACGATGGATGAAGGAATAAGGAGTGACAAAAGCCTAAGCTTGGGGATGCTACCGCACCCCCAAGATATATCCAAAGAGAAACATGCAACTAAGCTCGGGGATGCCCCCGAGTGGCATCCCCTCTTTCTTCTAACGACCATCGGTATTTTAGTTGGAGCTATATTTTTATTCGTCACATATCATGAGTTTTGCTTGGAGCGTCTTGTATCTTTGCTTTCTTTGTTTGTTAGTTTTTATTTTGTATCCTTGCTGTACACACCTATTTGAGAGATCCACAATCATGCTATGATTTTTTAGAATTGCTCTATGTGCTTCACTTAAACTTTTTGAGCTATAGAATTGCTCTAGTGCTTCACTTATATCCTTTTGAGCATGGTGTGCTTGGAAATTTTTGTAGAAATACTCTTGAGATTCACTTAGATTAATTTGAGAGTTAGTAAATTTTGAAGAAATCCTCTCATGCTTCACTTATACCTATTTCAGAGATGAAATCTTTATGCTCATGTGCTTCACTTAAATTTGTTTGAGCTTGCCAAAAAGCAATGGCAATATATGAAACTAGTCCCAAAGTGATAGATATCCAAGGAGGATATAATAAAAACTTTCATGAAGATCATTGGACAAATTAAACTTGATTCCTTATAATAGTTTTGAAACATGATGATAGTAATATGTGAGTCATGTTAGTGAGTAATTATGCTTTAGTAGGAATATTGGTGTTAAGGTTTGTGATTCCCTATGCATGCACGAAAGTCAATAGTTATGCAATGAAGTTACATCCTACTTGTGGTGCATTATTCAGTGTTAGTTATGTTCAATGCTCACTTATGTGAATTTTCGTTTCTTGGTTTGGTTGCTTCTCAATCTATTTGCTAGCCTCCATTTGTACTAAGTAGAAATACTACTTGTGCATCCAAAATCCTTAAACCAAGTTTTGCCTTATGAGTCCACCATACCTACCTATATGCGGTATTTCCATGCCGGTCCAAGCAAATTTGTATGTGCCATCTCTAAATTTTCAAAATAATTTTTCTCTTTTGTGTGCCCGTACCGCTCATGAAATGGTGGGGGCTGTCCAATATTTTTCCAAGCTAGATGTGTTATTCTCAAGATGAGTGTTTATTCACTTGTCATTGCACGAGAGTGCGGCGGTAATAGGGATGCCCATTCCCGAAATGAAAAAGAAAAAAAATATTTACTTTATGTTGTCAAATAATAAATTCCTTTGAAAGTGTTGGTATGGAAGGCAACCGTGGATACGGCCCGCCATGGAAAGTGAAAGTTTGGTGGAAAAAGGAATAAACTTTATTTTCTGTTTGGGAACCACCTATGATATATCTAGCATGGAAAGTATTGTGAACTACATTGTCATTTTCATTGACAGGAAAAGCATGCCACCCAAATATTTTTCTCTCTCAATTTAAACCTTGAGCTCTGGCACCTCTACAAATCCCCACTTCCCTCTGCGAAGGGCCTATCTATTTACTTTATGCAATTTTTATTTTTACTTTGTGTCTCCATCTTCTCTTATAAGCACCAACTAGGGGGCACTATGATCGTACTTGAGCATTGGGCATAGCTAATATTTGAGTGTGTTTCATGAATGGATCAATGATTGAGCATGATGGGCTAGGGATAACTTTCTTTAGTGTTGATATTTTCAAAGACATGGTTGCTTGTTGACATGCTTGAGTATTGAAGTCATTATGTTAAAACTAGACTATTGCTTTGAATCATTATAAGTCCAAATGTCCATGCTATACAAAAGAAAAGAATGTGATGAACATGTTAGGCAGCATTCCACATCAAAAATTCTGTTTTTATCATTTACCTACTCGAGGACGAGTAGGAATTAAGCTAGAGGATGCTGATACGTCTCCAACGTATCTATAATTTTTGCTTGTTCCATGCTGTTATATTATCATTCTTGGATGTTTTACAATCATTTTATAACAACTTTATATCATTTTTTGGGACTAACCTGTTGACATAGTGCCAAAGTGCCAGTTGCTGTTTTTGCTTGTTTTTTACTTCGCAGAAAATCAATACCAAACGGAGTCCAATCGCGACGAAACTTTTTGGAGATTTTTTCTGGACCAGAAGACACCCAGTGGGCCAAACAACTGCCGAAGAGGTGGGTTGTGGAGAGCACAACCCACCAGGATGCGCCAGGGGGGCCCCGGCGCGCCCTGATGGGTTGTGCCCTCCTTGGCCCCCTTCCGCACCGCCTCTGATGCCTATAAATTCCCAAATATTCCAAAAACCCTAGGGGAGTCGACGAAACACAATTCCAGCCGCCGCAAGTTCCAGAACCGCGAGATCCAATCTAAACACCATCACGGAGGGGTTCATCTTCCTCATAGGTGCCTCTCCGATGATGCGTGAGTAGTCCACCATAGACCTACGGGTCCATAGGCAGTAGCTATATGGCTTCTCTCTCTCTCTCTCTCTTATGATTCTCAATACAATTGTCTCTTGGAGATCTATTTGATGTAAACTTTTGCGGTGTGTTTGTTGGGATCCGATGAATTTTGAGTTCATGATCAGTTTCTATCCATGAATATTATTTGAGTCTTCTTTGATCTCTTGTATGCATGATTACTTATAGCCTCGTATTTCTTCTCCGAATCTTTGGTTTAGTTAGGCCGAATAGATCGATTTTTCTTGCCATGGGAAGAGGTGCTTTGTGATGGGTTCGATCTTGCGGTGTTCTTTCCCAGTGACAGAAGGGGCAGCAAGACACACATGTATCGTTGCTATTAAGGATAACAAGATGGGGTCTATTCCTACATGAATAGATCTTGTCTACATCATGTCATCTTTCTTATTGCATTACTCCATTTTTCCATGAACTTAATACACTAGATGCATGCTGGATAGCGGTCGATGTGTGGAGTAATAGAGGTAGATGCAGGCAGGAGTCGGTCTATCTATCTTGGACGTGATGCCTATATAATGATCATCGCCTTGGATATCGTCATGACTATTCGATTTTCTATCAATTGCCCAACAGTAATCTGTTCACCCACCGTGCGCTATACTCATGAGAGAAGCCACTAGTGAACGCTACGGCCTCCGGGTCTACTTTTCCATCATATTTCTTTCCGATCTATGTTTTTGCACTCTTTGTTTTCAGATCTACAAAACCAAAAAACCCAAAAATATATTGCTGCATATTTACTCTTTTTATTTGTGTTCTTGAGAGATCTATCTCTCCTATCTATCACTACCTAATCTATCTTATTACCGTAGAGAGGTTAACAACCTCTCTTTCCCGTCGGGTTGCAAGTATTTGTTGTTTGTGTGCAGGTGCTACTTATTGGGTGTTGGTGATCCTCCTACTGGTTCGATAACCTTGGTTTCATAACTGAGGGAAATACTTACGGTCGCTGTGCTGCATCATCCCTTCCTCTTTGGGGAAATACCGACGCAGTCTCAAGCCACGTTAATCACGTCCAAGATAGATAGACCGACTCCTGCCTGCATCTACCTCTATTACTCCACACATCGACCGCTATCCAGCATGCATCTAGTGTATTAAGTTCGTGGAAAAACGGAGTAATGCAATAAGAACGATGACATGATGTAGACAAGATCTATTCATGTAGTTATAGACCCCATCTTGTTATCCTTAATAGCAACGATACATGCGTGTCTTGCTGCCCCTTCTGTCACTGGGAAAGAACACCGCAAGATCGAACCCATCACAAAGCACCTCTTCCCATGACAAGAAAAATCGATCTAGTCGGCCTAACTAAACCAAAGATTCGGAGAAGAAATACGAGGCTATAAGTAATCATGCATATACGAGATCAAAGAGGACTCAAATAATATTCATGGATAGAAACTGATCATGAACTCAAAATTCATCGCATCCCAACAAACACACCGCACAAGTTACATCAAATAGATCTCCAAGAGACCATTGTATTGAGAATCATAAGAGAGAGAGAGAGAGAGAGAAGAAGCCATCTAGCTACTTCCTACGGACCCGTAGGTCTATGGTGGACTACTCACGCATCATCGGAGAGGCACCTATGAGGAAGATGAACCCCTCCGTGATGGTGTTTAGATTGGATCTCGCGGTTCTGGAACTTGCGGCGGCTGGAATTGTGTTTCGTCGACTCCCCTAGGGTTTTTGGAATATTTGGGAATTTATAGGCATCAGAGGTGGTGCGGAAGGGGGCCGAGGAGGGCACAACCCATCAGGGCGCGCCGGGGCCCCTCTGGCGCGCACTGGTGGGTTGTGCTCTCCACAGCCCACCTCTCCGGCAGTTGTTTGGCCCACTGGGTGTCTTCTGGTCCAAAAAAAATCTCCAAAAAGTTTCGTCGCGATTGGACTCCGTTTGGTATTGATTTTCTGCGAAGTAAAAAAACAAGCAAAAACAGCAACTGGCACTTTGGCACTATGTCAATAGGTTAGTCCCAAAAAATGATATAAAGTTGTTATAAAATGATTGTAAAACATCCAAGAATGATAATATAACAGAATGGAGCAAGCAAAAATTATAGATATGTTGGAGACGTATTATGAAGCTGCAGTCCATAGAACTCGAGAAGGCCCCGAAGAAAGGGGTGAATGGGAAACCCTAAGCCACGCAATAAGAAGGAAACGAAGCATACCCTTTGGCCCTCTTCAGGAGAAGGGTGACTCTTTACATGCACTTGGCCGCACACTGATGTCAAGCCGGAGCGGGTCGCTGTCAAATTTGAATCTGGCAAATATCCTTGCTTGGCCAAGCGCTCCAGTTGAAGGCGCGAGAGGGCGCAACTGCCGCAGTCGTCTCTAATGGGACCGTGAGGGCGCCTCGAAGAACCAGCGTTGCTTGCCATGAAGAATTCTCGAGGGTGGACTTGGGAGAAGGGGAGTGCTTGTGCAATTTGCTTGAAATGAATTGGGGGTGCATGGTAAATTCGAACGCCTGGCTTGCCAATAAAAAGGGGAAAGGGCCGACGCTTTGACGTTTCGCCATAAAGCGGTCCGATTCCCCTTAAGAATTGGTTACAAAGGTCAATAATTAGATGCCATGTGTAACGGGGTCGGGACCACCGGACAGGGCTACTAATATAGCCGAAGACTTTTTGAAACCAAGGTGGAGGAATCAAGGGAACTCGCCTATCAAGCCAACGACTACGGAAGCCAAAGTCCAAGGGCGTCGTCCTCGTCATCGAAGACCAGTTTGGGGCTACCAACGGTGTCCTGAAATAAGGGGCCCTAGCCTAGTCGTCCTAGGCTCCTCGGATTGGGCCGATGGGCCATCCTCCTTCTCAAGATAGACTCCGGAAGCTACACCATGGGGCGTGATCGGGACTGCATCTGCCGAAGACTTCACATATACTCCAAGACTTCTCCTACCGCCTCCACGCCAAGATACCGACCTTGTAACCCTAGATACCCTACCTGGCATGTATATAAGCCGTAGGGTTTAGCTCGTATAGGGGATATCAACACAATACCATTCATCTAGCCCTAGAGTTAGAACACATCTGATGATCTCGAGGTAGATCAACTATGTACCCGATACATCTCCATTAATATAAACAAGAGGAGGACGTAGGGTATTACCTCCATCAAGAGGTCCCGATCCTAGGTAAACATCGTCTCCTTGCTTCTGTTACCATCTATCCGAGATCCATAGCTCGGGACCCCCTACCCTGAGGTCTGCCGGTTTTCACACCGATAACTAATGACCCACAAGTATAGGGGATCAATCATAGTCCGTTCGATAAGTAAGAGTGTCGAACCCAACGAGGAGCAGAAGGAATTGATAATCGGTTTTAGTAAGGTATTGCCTGCAAGTACTGAAAAAATGTAGTGACAGATAGTTTGATAATAGGATAATTTGTAGCAAGTAACTAGTAACCAAAGTAACAAGGTGCAACAAGGTATCCCAATCCTCATATTGCTAAGGACATGCCAAGAGTATTTCTTATAATGAGCAAAGCATTCTCGAGGACACAGATGAATTTTGTCTAGTCTTGATCATCATGTTTCATTTGATTCGTGTTCACTACTTTGATAAATTGTATGTGGGTGGACCGGTGCTAATGCATTGTTCTTACTTGAACAAACAACCTTCTTATGATTACCCCTCTCGCAAGCATCCGCAAGTACAAAAGAAGAATTATGATAAATCTAACCATAGCATGAAAGATATGGATCCAAATCAGACCCTTACACAATTGCGCATAAACTAGGGTTTAAGTTTCTGTCACTCTCGCAACCCACTAGTGTAGGCGGCTCTTATACAAACGGTTTTTACCCCCTTTCTGCGGCGTAGTTTTAAACCGTCACCTTGCCTTTATGTGCGATAGGGGGGCCTATCCCACATGAAACAGATAAATTGTAGGTGATGCCTCCTCCGCTCATACACGTTGGGCAAAAAGAGCTCGTGTGCGATTGGGAGGCCCATCTCAAACACACATATTATAGAAGTCATGTGAGATGCACTTGGCATCCCTGTCGGTGTCAAAACCGGCAGACCTCGGGTAGGGGGGCTAAGCTATCAGATTGGATCGAGTGTAACAGGATACAAAGAACACGAGGCTTTTACCCAGGTTCGGGCCCTCTCGATGGAGATAAAACCCTACGTCCTGCTCTTGTTGTATTGATGATGTAGCGAGTACAGAGTTGATCAACCTCGAGATCGTAAGTTTGTGGTCTAAACCCTAGGGGTTATGATGTTGTGTATAGGTATCCTCTACTGGCTAAACCCTACGGCTTATATAGCCACCGTGGGTATCTAGGGTTGCACGAATGTCTGTTACCATCTACAGATTACATGCCGAACGAATCATCCTCTTCCTGGAGTGCAGATCAAGTCTTTTGGGAGAATCCGATATGCTCACGTCCCTTTAACGGGCCTCCGAAGTCCTTCCCCCAAGGTGGGCCTCTAGCACAACCCATGGACTAGACCAGCTCGGCTGGGACTCCCTAGTCCAGGACTCCCTCAGTAGCCCCCGAACTAGTCTTCGACGCCGACCAATAACCTTGATCAGACAATCTTCTTTGGACATATGGCTTCGGATAATAGAATCTTCGGCTCGACAGACGAGTTCAACAGCTCTCTAGTAATCTGCGTTACGCCTTTCCTCACACGAAGTGTTTAACTGAGTTCCGAAGACTAAATCCCAGGCGTGCCCATTCACAAGGTCCAGACAACTTTTGACGAATCGTCACATAAATGACGCCATTCATATCGGTCATAACTTACTCGAACCGCGGTTCAAGGCGACCCTTGACATGTCGTATCAAAACAGAGATTGTGCCCCGCATTTTAGGGGATATCATTAATCGAGTGCTTCATCCCACACGTCCACAACGGCTTGATCCAGTCAAAACATGGCGATTTTACCAGCGTAGTTAAGGGGACTCTTCATATTTTCACTAGCCTATAAAGGCCCGGGGAGGTTAATCCTTTTTTCCCCACACTCCGTTACTGCTCTTGCCTCGAAACCCCCTCCGCTTCCAACGCCCACAAACTTTCCCGTTCCAAGCTCCTCCACCACAACGGCGAACGCCGATCTTAAGGGGCAATGGGTCCCTTCAAAGGTCGACCTCGCCATCATCAACGAGCTCCGGGCTGTGGGATACATCCCCACAGATGCCGCCTGTAGAGTGCCGAAGCCTAACTAGCACATCCCTACTCCCATAGATGGGGAGCAGGTCATCTTTGTCTCCCACCTCGTAAGAGGCCCTGTCTTCCCCTTGCATCCTTTCGTGCGGGGGGTTCTTTACTTCTACGGGGTCAATTTCTACAACCTCGCCCCCAATTCCATCCTTCACCTTGCTACATTCATCACGATATGCTAGGCCTTCTTGAGGGTCCCGCCACACTTCGGCTTATGGCTAAATACATTTTGATGTAAGCCAAAGAGCGGTGCCGGCCATGGCGGCTTCGCCGACTGTGGCGAGGCAGTGATTAGCAAACGCCAGACAAGTAGATTGGCTGGAGGGGACCTACATGGAGACGGTGAAGATGTGGTAACAAGAGTGGTTCTACATCATCGAGCCCCGTGCCGAGAACCTGGTTGCACCCTCACCTTTCATAGGGCTGCCTCCGAGGAATCTGAACTCCTGGGAGCCGAAGAACCTGGAGTGCGACAACCCCAAGGAGGTATCCATCTTCCAGTCAAAGATACGCAACCTTGGCAAAGCAAAGCTAGTGGACGTCATCGACGTGATGCTGCACCGCTGCATCCTGCCGCTCCAACTTCGAGCCAGCCCAATGTGGCTCTACAAGCCCGAAGACCCCCGGACGATCCACCACTTCTTCCGCATCAACCTGAAAGGCATGTGGTTGGCTCTCTTCAAGCCGAAGAAGAACAAGTTCCTCGTGGTTGGACCAAACAGCGGCTATTCGGAGACACATGCTCCGAAGAAGGTAATTTCTCCTTCCGCTAGCCCTTCGAATATGAAGGTTATTATTTTATAGTTGAGATATTTTTCTCCATGTGCAGAAGTGGGTGGAGCAGGTAGCAAGCATGCCCTGCCCCTCTGCCCGAAGAAGAAATTTCCCCCGATGTCCAGGTGCTTCTGGCCGCGGCGCCCCTGAAGGGCCCGGCCAAGGCGAAAAGAGAGTTTCAAGGAAGCGAAAGAGGACTAAAGGTCCTCAAGAAGAGGGGCCCTCGGATTCCAAATCCGAAGACCTCAAATCCGTCTCCTCGGAAGGAGGAGGCGAGGGGGAAGAGGAGGAAGAGGAGGAGAGCTAGGTCTACTGCTTCCTCCCGAGGAAGGAGACGGGGTCCGAGGACGCTGCCGAGGTGGAGACCCAGGGCGGTCTAAAGTGCCTCAGGAAGGTGTCCAAAGCCACAGGACGCAAGGCCCTTGCTAAGCCCAGGGTCATCCTATCCTCCTCGGAGAGCGAGTAGTCCCAGGCGGGCAGGAGGAAGCCATCGCCGAAGAGGTAACTGTTCAACTTTTATCGTTCATATCACCTCCCCTTGTCTGCACCTTCAGTGAATCATCCCCTTCCGCCCTTTACATGACCTAGAGGTTGGTCCCAAGTGATGGGGGATCAAGCGGGCTTCCTCCAGGCAGCTCGTCAGATAGGCATCACCCTTCCCCGCCTACACGCGAAGTGTCGGGCGAGGCGACTTCGCCAGCCCGGCCCACGCTTACCATGGGTGCCAGTAGTAGCACACCTATGGTCGGGGTGGAGTTTTTGGCTGCCGAGGACCCTTCGACAAAGGTTCCATCTTCTATAGAAGGAACAAAGCTGGTAGAGCCTGCATCTTCGGTGTCCAAGGGCGCCGAATCACCTCGACTGTCAACCCCGGCGAACCCTTCTCCGCTATGGGAGGGAGCCGATGTGATTAGTTCACCTCCGCCCGTCCGAGTGCAGGCGTCCAAGGGGCTGACGGAGGAAGTGGGAGAAGCCATGGAGCGCTCTTCCATCCGCTCCATGCACCGCACCATGATGGGTGCGGTGCTGCAAAGCTACCGGTCCACAGAGGCCGGCATGAGGGAGGTCTTCTGAGGCCTTTTTCAAAGTTTTGAGGTAAGTCGTCTTTATGCTTACCCTTTATAATACAATCAGTGTATAAATTTGCTAGGAACTATGACACAATGAATGATCGTTTAATGATAATTGGTCCAATGACCATAAGTGTCTGACCACAGTAGCCCCCGAGCTCTAAGTGAGATCCGAGGATCGTACTCAAGGGTCTGAATTTTAAGTAAACAACAAATAGCAGTAGCCCCCGAGACCCTGATCGGATGAAATTATCCAATCAGGGGATCGATGTCATCCGAGAAGTATTAACGTCTGCTTGTTTGTTTTTTATATGTGCGGGTTTCAGCTTCCACCTCCGGGAGCTAGAAAAACTGAATCGCAAGCTCGAGATGCCCGAAAAGGACATGAAGCTTATGAAGAAGAAAATGGAGGAAGCATCGGGTAAATCTGTGAATTGGTATTTGTATTTCTGCATCCAATCTGTTGATGTAGCCATAGGCTCTAAAGCACGAGTGCGTTTGATCTTGCAGCATCCTCCATGGTACTGGAGAAACTCCAGCAGAGCTGGAAACGTCTCGGCAGGAGACCGAGCAGCACAGGGCTGCGACGGGGCAGGCCAGCAAGGAGCTGGCCATAGCAAAGGAGGCCTGATACGTCTCTAATGTATCTATACTTTTTGATTGTTCGATGCTGATATATTATCATTCTAGGGTACTTTTTGGGTCTTTATTTACCAATTTATAATATTTTTGAGCACTAACCTATTGACCCAGTGCCTAGTGCCAGTTGTTGTTTTCTGCATGTTTTTGCCTTTTCAGGTTTACAGTACCAAACGAAGTCCAATTGCCACGAAAATTTTTGATGATTTTTTTTGGACCAAAAGAAGACCTGGAAGCTTTAGAAGGAGGTCGGGAGGCGCACGAGGGCCCCACCACATATCAGAGCGCGCCCTGGGGGGGGGGCCGCGCCCTGATATGTGGTGACCCCCTCGTGGCTCTCCCGACGTCCCTCTCTGGCCTATAAATTCTCTAATATCGTAAAAACGCTGAATGCAGTCCCGGAACCCTTTTTCCGCCGCCACAAGTCTATGTTCCCCCGCGAGGCCATCTGGAGCTCCGTTTCGGTAGCCTGCCGGAGGGGGATCTATCACGGAGGGCCTCTTCAGCAACCTTGATGCCATCATGATGATGTGTGAGTAGTTCACCACAGACCTACGGGTCCATAGCTAGTACCTAGATGGCAATCTCTCTATCTCTTGATCTTCAATACAATGGTCATCGCATCTTCGCTTTGATCTATCCGATGTAATCCTATTGTGCGGTGTGTTTGTTGGGATCCGATGAATTGTGGGTTTATGTTCAGATTATTCATGAAAAGTATTTGAGATTCCTCTGATATATATTATCTCTCAATTGCATGATCCTTATAGCTTTGTAATGCTCTCCTGTCTATTGATGTGCTTTGGCCAAGTAGATTGATATTTCATTGGTGGGAGTGGTGCGTTGTGGTAGGTTCAACCTGGCGAGTTTCTATATCCCAGTGACAAAGTAGGGGACAAGATGCATCTTTGTGTTGTTGCTACTAAGGATAAAACGATGGGGTTTATTCATATTGATTGAGTTTACTTTGTGTACATCATGTCATCGTTCTCCAAGCATTACTCTGTTTTACTTAATACTCTAGATGCATGTGATACGTCTCCAACGTATCTATAATTTTTGATTGTTCCATGCTGATATATTATCATTCTAGGATACCTTTTGGGTCATTATTTACCAATTTATAATATTTTTGAGCACTAACCTATTGACCCAGTGCACAGTGCCAGTTGCTGTTTTCTACGTGTTTTTTGATTTTCAGGTTTACTGTACCAAACGAAATCCAATTGCCACGATTTTTTTTGATGATTTTTTCTGGACTATATGAAGACCTAGAAGCTTTGGAAGGAAGCCAGGAGGTGCACGAGGGCCCCACCACACATCAGGGCCCGCCCTGGGGGGGCTGATATGTGGTGCCCCCCTCGGACGCCTCCCGACGTCCTTGTTCGGCCTATAAATTCCCTAAAATCCTAATAACCCTAGAAGCATTCCCGAAACCCTTTTTCGGCCGCCGCAAGTCTCTGTTCCATCGTGAGGCCATCTGGAGCTCCGTTCCGGCACCCTGTCGGAGGGGGGATCGATCACGGAGGGCCTCTTCATCAACCTTGCTGCCCTCATGATGATGTGTGAGTAGTTCACCACAGACCTACGGGTCCATAGCTAGTACCTAGATGGCAATCTCTCTCTCTCTCTTATTTCAATACAATGGTCATCACATCTTCTCTTTGATCTATCCGATGTAATCCTATTATGCGGTGTGTTTCTTGGGATCCGATGAATTGTGGGTTTATGTTCAGATTATTCATGAAAAGTATATGAGATGCCTCTGAATTATATTATCTCTTAAGTGCATGAACATTATAGCTTCGTAATGCTCTCCGATCTATTGATATGCTTTGGCCAAGCAGATTGATATTTCATCGGTGGGAGTGGTTCGTTGTGGTAGGTTCAACCTGGCGAGTTTCTATATCCCAGTGACAAAGTAGGGGACAAGATGCGTCTTTGTGTTGTTGCTAGTAAGGATAAAACGATGGGGTTCATTCATATTGTTTGAGTTTACTTTGTCTACATCATGTCATTGTTCTCTAAGCATTACTCTGTTTTACTTAATACACTAGATGCATGCTGGATAGTGGTCGATGAGTGGAGTAATAGTAATAGGTGCAGGCAGGAGTCAGCCTATTTTCTTATGGACGTGATGCCTATATATACATGATCATTGCCGTGAACGTCGCATAACTATCCGCTTTTCTATCAATTGTCCAACAGTAATTTGTTTACCCACCGTATGCTGCCTACATGAGAGATGCCACTAGAGAAGACTATGGCCCCCGGGTCTATTCACTTATATATTTGCAAATGCTATTATTACCTCTCTCCCTTTATTTACTTTTTATTTATTTTGCACTTATCAACAATTATCTACACAACTCATTTGCTTGCAAATAACGAGATCAAGGGGATTGACAACCCTCTTGCCCGCGTTGGCTGCAAGTTGTTTGTTCATTTGTGTGCAGACGCTGAAGACGGTTGAGAGATGATATTTCTATTGGTTCGATAAACCTTGGTTTCATAACTGAGGGAAATACTTATCCACTTTGTGCTGCAATTACCTGTTCCTCTTCACGGAAAACCCAACGTAGATCACAAGTATCAGGAAGGATTTCTGGCACCGTTGCCGGGGAATATCATCATAAACTACCAAGTAACTTCACACAAATTTTCATTCACTTGTTCTTCTTTTTATTGACTGTTATATTTAGCTTGTCTCATAATAATAAAAAATACAAAAATATCTTTGCTTGTTACTAGTTTACTTCTTCGCTTGCTAGTTTAGTTGTCCTGCTTGTTACTTTGCTTGTTCGGTCACCATGTCTCAAGATACTACTAAGTTGTGTGACTTCTCAAATACTAATAATAATGATTTTATTAGTACACCAATACCACCCACCACTAGTGCGGAGGCTTTTGATATTAATGCTACATTGCTAAATCTTGTCATGAAAGATCAATTTTCGGGAAGTCCTAATGAGGATCCCGCGTTACATCTTAATACCTTTGTTGAATTATGTGACATGCAAAAGAAAAAGGATATGGATAATGATATCGTGAAATTAAAATTATTTCCTTTTTCACTAAGAGATAAAGCTAAAGCTTGGTTTTCATCTTTACCGCGTAATAGTATTGGAACATGGGATAAGTGTAAAGATGCTTTTATTGCCAAGTATTTTCCTCCTGCTAAGATCATCTCCCTTAGAAATCAAATAATGAATTTTAAATAGAAAGATCAAGAGCATGTTGCACAAGCTTGGGAGAGAATGAAATTAATTATAACAAATTGTCCAACTCACGGTTTAAATATGTGGATGATTATCCAAAACTTCTATGTTGGACTAAACTTTGTGTCTAGAAATCTTCTAGATTCTGCTGCAGGTGGTACCTTTATGGATGTGACCTTAGGAGAGGCCATAAAACTTTTGGACAACATTATGACAAATTATTCTCAATTGCATACCGAAAGGGCTCCAACCGGTAAGAAGGTAAATTCTGTTGAAGAAATTGCTACTTTGAGTGAAAAAGTGGATGCCCTTATGAATATGGTTACTAGTAAAAATGCTCATGTTGATCCCAGTGATGTTCCCTTGTCTACTTTGATTGAGCAAAATAATTATGCTATTGATGTGAACTTTTTCTCGCGAAATAATTTCAATAACAATGCTTATAGAGGAAATTTCATTTCAAGACCATATCCCGGTAATTCCTCTAACAACTATGGAAACTCTTATGGTAATTCTTATGGAAATTCTTCTAAAAATGCTAATAGGATACCGTCTGATCTTGAGAACACAATTAAAGAATTTATTTATTCTCAAAAGGTTTTCAACACTATGGTACAAGAAAAATTGCATGTAGTTGACACTTTGGCTAAAAACATGGATAGAATTGCTCTTGATGTGGAAACTCTTAAAAATAAAGCTTTGCCACCCAATAATGATTTTAATGATGCTATTAAATCTATACAAATATCTATTAATGAAAGTAAGGAGAGGATCGCTAAGTTGAGAGCTAAGCAGGAGTTCTTAGAAAAAGCTCTTCCACCCGGTTTTTACTGGAATCATGATGAAGATCTTAAAATAATTGGTTTTTCTCCTATTGAATATTTATTTACCTCTCTGAATATAAATGATAAAGGGACTGTAGATGAGTCAACTTTAGTAGAGGAGCGTCCCGTTTGCCTGGAGGGTGATGATTTTGATGCTAAAACTAAAAAATGTGGGTCTGGAGAGGTCAAAACTTTAACTAGTGATGCAACCACTATCTTGGATTACAAGGAATTTAATTATGATAATTGATCTTTAGTAGAATGTATTTCCTTGTTGCAATCCATTATTAGCTCACCCAATGCTTATGAACAAAACAAAGCTTTTACCGAACATATAGTAGAAGCTATGATAAGAGCTTACGATGAGAAACTTGAGCTTGAAGTTTCTATTCCTAGAAAATTGCATGATGAGTGGGAACCTACTATAAAAATAAAGATCAAAAAATATGAATGCAATGCTTTGTGTGACCTTGGTGCTAGTGTTTCAACTATTCCTAAAACTCTTTGTGATGTGCTAGGTCTCACTAATATTGAAGATTGTTCCCTCAACTTGCATCTTGCGGATTCTACCATCAAGAAACCTTTAGGTAGAATTAATGATGTGCTTATTTTTGCAAATAGAAATTATGTGGCTGTATATTTTATTGTGCTTGATATTGATTGCAATCCTTCTTGTCCCATAATACTTGGAAGACCTTTCTTACGAACTATAGGTGCAATCGTTGACATGAAAGAGGGAAACATAAGGTTCCAATTACCATTAAAGAATGGGATGGAACACTTCCCTAGGAAGAAAATTAAACCACCTTATGAATCAATTATGAGAGCCACTTATGGGTGGAGTGTCAAAGATGTCAATACTTGAAACTATGCATTATGCCTAGCTAGGGGCATAAAACAATAGCGCTTGTTGGGAGGCAACCCAATAGTTATCTTTAAATTTTTGCTTTAAACTTTCCACTTATTATTATTAGCATGATTATTGCCTATGTAATGATTATGTTTTTTTGTTTAAATTAGTGTTTGTGCCAAGTAAAGCCTTTGGGATGACTCACAAGATGAGTAGAATCGATGCTGAAACAAAACAGAAACTTTTGACCCCAGTATAGGAATTTTTTTATTTTTCGCTGGAGTGTGATAATGATCTAAAATTTTGACACAGTATTTCTATAAAAAAATTCGAGGTTTTCCTAATTTTCCCGAATTTTTAGAGTTACATAAGTATAGGGTCTCTACAGATTGCTACAGACTGTTCTGTTTTAGACAGATTCTGTTTTTGCTTGCATAGTTGCTTATTTTGATTAAACTATGGATTCTAAGCCACGGAGAAGTTAGAATACAGTGAATATTATGCATTTATGAAATTTGAATCAATTTACAACAGTAATTAAAGTATGCAATATGTTTCTTATACTAACGAATCTCACGAGGTTTTGTTGAGTTTTGTGTGATTGGAGTTTTCAAGTTTTCGGTGTTATCTTGATGGACAAAGGAATAAGGAGTAGCAAGAGCCTAAGATTGGGGATTCCCAAGGCACCCCAATGTAATATTTTAAAGGAGACTCAAGCGTCTAAGCTTGGGGATGCCCTGGAAGGCATCCCCTCTTTCGTCTCAAATCCATCGGTATGTCACTTGGAGCTATATTTTTATTCGTCACATGATATGAGTTTTGCTTGGAGCGTCTTTTGCTTTAGTTTGATTTTACTTTCAGTTTGCCACAATCATTGTTTGATGGACACACCTATTTAAGAGAGACACACCTTCATCATAATTTTTTAGAATACTCTATGTGCTTCACTTATATCTTTTGAGCCTAGCAGTTGCTCTAGTACTTCACTTATATCTTTTTCAGCACGGTGGCGTGTAGATTTTAAAGAAATGATTTCACTCTCAGTATTCACTTATATTTGTTTGAGTGTTAATAAATAGTGATGGTAATTTGCATGGGTCATACAAACTGGTCCAAGAATATTAGGTATTCAAAGAGTGATAATCGAAACCATCATGTAGCAGATATAAAGAAATTGTGGGTTAATGATATTGATGCAGTAATATGAAATAGGTGTGAGTTCATAATTGTTAAACCTTAGAAGTGTCGATATTAAGAGGGGTTGACCTTTTTGTTCATCTAAAAATTAAAGAGGCATGGTGATGATGTGTGAGCATTTCTATTCCCCGTTGAAATCCTAGTGTTGTTTCGGGTCGGAAGCGCGCGATGGTTAACTACTACCAACCTTTTCCCTCGGGGCATGCGATTAGTACTTTGATCTATGATAAACTAATAAAACTTTGCAATAAGTATATGAGTTCTTTATGACTAATGTGAAACTATGGACATACGCAATTTGCTAGCCTCTTCGGTACCGTACATAGCCCGTTCTCACCTTGAGGATCGGTGCAACTTTTGCCGGTGCATCCAAACCCCGTGACATGATATGCTCTATTGCACATAAGCCTTATTATATCTTCCTCAAAACAGCCACCATACCTACCTATCATGTCATTTCCATAGACATTCCGAGATATATTGCCATGCAAATTCCATCATCACTTCACATGACTAGTTCGTTCATCGTCATATTGCTTTGCATGATCATATAGAGCTGACATGTCACGCTAGATCATTGCACATCCTGGTACACTACCAGAGGTATTCATACGGAGTCATATCTTCATATCAGTTCTCCATGCTGAGTTGTAAGTAAATATAAGTTTGATGATCATCATTATTAGAGCATTGTCCCAGTGAGGAAAGAATGATGGAGACGATGATTCTTCCATAAGTCGAGATGAGACTCCGGGCGAAAATAAATATGGGGGAGGCCAAATGAGCCCACCATCCATTCAAAAAAATGAGAGAAAATGAGAGAAGGGACTTTGCTACTATCCTTTACCGCACTTGTGCCCCAAAGTGGCACCATGTTCCTCATGTAGAGAGTCTCATGATATATCACTTTCATATGCTAGTGGGAATTACCTATTCATTATTACAAACTTGGCTTGTATATTCCTATGACGGGCTTCCTCAAATGCCCGAGGTCTTCATGAGCAAGCAAGTTGGATGCACACCCCACTTAGCTTCATTTGAGCTCTCATACACTTATAGCTCTACTGCATCATTTGCATGGCAATTCCTACTCCTCGCATTGACATCTATCGATGGGCATCTCCATAGCCCGTTGATACTCCTAGTTGATGTGAGACCGTCTTCTCCACTTCCTACCCCTTTGATATCTACCACCATATTATTTTCCACTTAAATGCTATGTCCAATGGTTCACGCTCATGTATTGCGTGAAGAATAAAAAGTTGATGCATATTGAAAAAGTATGAACCAATTGCCTGACTTGGACACCGTGGTGCTTAACATTTGTATTAATGTGGTGAAGATGGAGCCATGCCTTGCTAATACAATAAGATGAATGGGGGGGGGGGGTAAACGTTTCTTAAGAATCGTATACTTTTAAGAATTAACAATTATGTTTCTTACACTTAATATTGCTATGTTAATATTTGTTGATTCATATTTTCTCAATGAGCATACCTGAATAAGATTACATAGTGGATGGCATGTCACATAAAAAAATTCTGTTTTTATCATTTACCTACTCGAGGACGAGCAGGAATTAAGCTTGGGGATGCTTGATACGTCTCCAATGTATCTATAATTTTTTATTGTTCCATGCTGATATATTATCATTCTAGGATACTTTCTGGGTCATTATTTACCAATTTATAATATTTTTGAGCACTAACCTATTGACCCAGTGCCCTGTGCTAGGTGATGTTTTCTGCGCGTTTTTTTGCTTTTCAGGTTTACTGTACCAAACGAAGTCCAATTGCCATGAAATTTTTTGATGATTTTTTCTGGACTATATGAAGACCTAGAAGTTTAGGAAGAAAGCCACGAGGTGCACGAGGGCCCCACCACACATCAGGGAATGCCCTGGGGGCGGGAGCCCTGATATGTTGTGGCCCCCTCGGGCGCCTCCCAACGTCCCTCTTCGGCCTATAAATTCCCTAAAATCCTAAAAACCCTGGAAGCAGTCCCGAAACCCTTTTTCCGCCACCGGAAGTCTCTGTTCCATCGCGAGGCCATCTGGAGCTCCGTTCTGGCACCCTGCCAGAGGGGGGATCAATCACGGAGGGCCTCTTCATCAACCTTGCTGTCAATGAAGATGTGTGAGTAGTTCACCACAGACCTACGGGTCTGTAAGTGCACCTAGTGCCCCTTAGTGATTTTGGTGTATTGAAGACTTATAGGTTAAGGGACTAAAATGTGTGTGAGTGTACACAGGCTCTATAAGTCGCTGAGGAGTTTGATAAATATGAAGAATGTCAACCCCTCAAAATGAATGTCTTCAGCTGAAGACTTTGGTGAAGACTTTGGTATTTCCCTGAAGACTTTGAAGCTGAAGAATTCGGTGTGACCTTGAAGATATTAACAAGGACTATGAAGTGTGAAGACTTTTGTTTTCGTAGTTTCATTTCCTTTCTTTGAGTCATAGGAAACACCATATTGTTAAAGGGGACTGAGGTAATACTAAGGAAAAATTTCCAACTGATGATCAACATAACCAATCCTTCGAGTGAAGCCTTTGGAAATCTCTTATAGTTCAGTCAATTTCTTCAGTGACAGAGACGATGTTCTTCTGGTCTCTGAAGAAATTGGTCTGACTGAGGAGTTAGGATTTCGCCAGTGCGAATTGCCTACCGAGAGGAATATGATAAGCCCTGAGGAATTTGACAGTTCAAATTCCGATCGTTGCTGTGCTTTGCGCCAGCTGTCCAGATATTTTATCCACCTAACGGTCATATCATTGGGGGCATTTATGTCTTATCATGTCAGGTTGCACCCTGGCTATAAATAGCCGCCCCCCACAACCAATAGCTGGTTGGCTGCTCCGAGAGAGAACTTGACACTTGTCATTTGAGAGCAACCCATTCCTCGAGGACTTTGTGAGAAAATCATCAGTGAGGAAACACCCCAAAATCCAAACCACCAATACCCAAAGTCATTGAGCATCACTGAAGAGATTGTTCCTGTGTGGAGCCGACGCTTTTTACCTTTGAAGACTGTGTATCTTCCAGATGGTTAGGCGTCATGGTCTAGAGCATCCAGCAGTCAATTGTGGATCGCCGGTGACCGAGTTTGTGAGGGTTTGGAAGTCTACCCTGAAGACTTACCACGAGTGTTGGGCGAGGTCTGTGTGACCTTAGCTCAAGGATAATACGGTAAGGACTGTGTGTCCTGGGACTGTGTGTCCTTTGGTTTAAATACCAAGCCACTCCGAACCAGACGTACGACTGTCACAGCAGTTGGAACTGGGTCATCAAATCACTGTCTTCATCGAGCACCTGGTTCTATTTCCTCAACCCCTTCATTTCCTCGAAGTACTTGTTGATGAATCTGATCGTTACTGTTTGAAGAATTTGACCAAAGACTTTCTCAATTTCCTCATCTCAAATTCTTCAGTCACTTTATCTTCTGCCTGCCTATCCTGTTCACGCTACTTATGCTCTGTGTATGTTTCATTTCATCATGATGACCATGCTACTGCTATGTTTCGCATGCATTTGAGTACTTATTCCACTGCTAGTATTTCGTCACTTAGCAAATTCCTCATCTAGTAATTCCTCAGTGACGAATTTGTAAAAATCGCCTATTCACCCCCCCTCTAGTCGATATAACGCACTTTCAATTGGTATCAGAGCAAGGTACTCCCTTGTTCTGTTTGATTTTGGTTTAACCACCTGGAGTTTTAGTTATGTCGACTGCAGGCATGATCAAGGTCTCAGCTGGGTGTCCTACCTTCTATGGGACGGACTACCCCTACTGGAAGAACAAGATGCGCATGCATCTTGAGGCAATTGACAACGATCTCTGGTATGTTGTGGAAAATGGTGTTCCCTCCGTCACTCCCACTATCAATGCTGCTGATGTGAAGAGATTCAAGCAACTCGATTCTCATGCGAAGAATATCATATGTGGCCATCTGAGCAAAGGTCTGTATGGCAGAGTGAGTGCTTTGGAAACTCCTAAGCTTATCTGGGATAGGATGTCCAAAGTCAATGAAGGTGTTTCAACTCAATGTGACTCTCGAGTTGATGTTCTTCGCAATCTCTTCAACCGCTTCAAAAGACTCGACAACGAAAATGTTCAGCAAACTTTTGATCGTCTCACTGATAACTCCAATGAGCTCCAAGCTCTTGGTGCCACTGGCATCACTGACCATGGAGTGGTGAAGAAACTGCTGAGATCTCTTGTTTCCTCATTCGATACACTTGCTTTAATGATCCATGAACGTGGAGACTACAAGTCACTAGATCCTGCTGATATTCTTGAGAGACTCAATACTCATGAATTCCAACAAGCTGAGAAGAGAGACCTCTACGGGCCAAGCTATGGAAGATCTCATGCTTTGAAGGCTAAGGCAATTTCCTCATCCGAAGGCAAAGAATCTGACAGTAGCCTTGGTGATCCCGAAGAACTAAGTCAGGAGCTTGCAATGCTCGTGTGGAAATTCCAGAAGTTCTGAAGGAGAGGTCGGTTTGGAAAGTCATCAAGAAGTGTTATGAAGAACTCAGAATCTTCATCAAGCGATTACAAGAAGAGAACTTGTCACAAATGCAACAAATCTGGCCACTATATTGCTGGCTGTCCTCTCTGGGAAAAAGAATCAAAGAAGAAGAAATACAAGGATGACAGTTCTGATGATTCGAAGAAAAAGAAGAAATCTTCAAAGTCCTCAAAGTCCTCATCTTCAAAGTCCTCATCGCACAAGAAGAACAACTTAAGGAAGGCTCGGGCACTTATTGGCAAGGAAATGGATTCGGAAGAAGAATCTGAAGAATATGAAGAAGAGGAGGAATCTGAAGTGGAATTTGACTCTGGTGTGGCTAGTCAGCAAGTCAATCTTCAACACTGAGGAAAGTGATTATGACTCCAACCTTGGCAACGATGACTATGCTCCCACCTATTGCTTCATGGCAAGGAGTGCCCAGGCAACCATAGTGTGCCCCGTCTTTGATGGTTCTGACTATCCCAAATGGAAAGTCGTCATGCAGAAGCACCTCATATCAAAGAACAGTGAGCTATGGACTGTTACTGAGCTTGGACTGACAGATCTCTACAAGATGGCAAACGCTGATGACATTCATAAGTACACACAGCTGGACGCTCAGGCGAAGAATATCATTTGCTCTAGCTTATCAAAGATTCAAAAGCAGCTACCATCTTCAAAATGCAAAGCTCATCTGGGACAGGCTCTCTGATGTTCATGAAGGCTACCGCACTCGTCAAGATCCCATGTTCATCGAATACAAGGATTTCCTCAAAACTCTGAAGACAGATCCAACTTCATCTTCATCATCTATGTGCCTCATGGCAAAAGGTTCAAAGGTACTCACATATCATTCCTCATCTGAATCTAGTGAATGAGAATCTGATGAAAACCTCAAACCTAGCTATTCCAAACTTGCTAATATTGCCACCAAACAACAAACTGCCTTGGAAAAGCTTCAGAAACTGCTAGACAAAAGCGATGACCTGTTGAATGAGGAAATGGATCGCACTCAAACTCTGACTAAGGGACTTCAAAGTCTTCAGCCTAAGTTTGATAACCTTCAAAGTCGTCATGATGCTCTCTTAGTCGATCATGAGAAGCTTTCTTATGAATTTCTTCAAAGAAAGCAAGATCTTGAGAAACTAAGGGTGTCTCATGAAGATCTTCAGAGGGATAACGATTATTTGCTTGCTCAATAGATCAGTACCGCTCAGGAACATTTCGTTCCACCTTGCTTAAAATGCATCGAACGTGAAACTGCTCATTCTTCACCTGAAAGTTCAAATGCTTCTATTGCTGCAACTAACGAGATCAAGGGGATTGGCAACCCTCTTGCCTGCGTTGGGTGCAAGTTGTTTGTTCATTTGTGTGCAGCCGCTGAAGACGATTGAGGATTGATATTCCTATTGGTTCGATAAACCTTGGTTTCATAACTGAGGGAAATAATTACCCACTTTGTGCTGGAATTACCCGTTCCTCTTCACGGAAAACCCAACACAGATCACAAGTATCAGGAAGGATTTATGGAGCCGTTGCCGGGGAATATCATCATCAACTATCAAGTAACTTCACACAAATTTTCATTCACTTGTTTGTCTTTTTATTTGCTGTTATATTTAGCTTGTCACATAAAAATCAAAAATACAAAAATATTTACCTTTCCTTGTTACTAGTTTGTTCGTCGTTATGGCTAGTTTTTCTTCCGCTCGCTTTACTCCCAATGTTGAGGTAGTCAATTTTAAACAAAGAGGAGGAGAAAGTTTAAAAGATGCATGGTATAGGATATGCTTTACCCAAAACAAAGCAACTAAAAAGTTATCCACCATTACCTTGCTTCACAATTTTTATGTTGGTGTGACCACTTGGTATAGGTTTGTGCTTGACACCATCACCGGTGGGAACTTCTTAATGTGCCACACCTTGGATGCCTACGCCGCAATTGAAAATCTTGTAGGGACACCACCCATTATTGTTAATGAAACAAATTTGACCTTGGAACATGTTATGCAAAGGCTTGATGCTATTGAAAAGAATATGATCACAAATAAACCAATCGAGGAGTTGGATAAAAAACTTCATAATCATATCACTCAACTTGGGTCACGGGTAGGAATGACTTTGAAAACCTTAAAGGAAAAAGACACTACTATTGATGAGAGGATAGAACAAGGTTTGAATAGAATTGATAAAATGGAATAGGTCATTAACAAAGTAGGTTCCGCTTTCACACCTTCTAAGGCTAATGCTTGTACCTCTCACAATAAAAAATCCAAGTTCATATATATTCCTAAGAGCATTAGTACACCTCCTACCAAAAGGAACGAGGTTCTAAAGATGATTAGTGTTCATCCCAACTTTATAAATTTGATAAAATATCCTATTGCCAAGCCTCCTATTGCACATATTATCCATGGTTGTGTTATTAAGGAGCTTGATGTCAAAGGTGACAATACTTGAAACTATGCATTATGCCTAGCTAGGGCCATAAAACAATAGCGCTTGTTGGGAGGCAACCCAATAGTTATCTTTAAATTTTTGCTTTAAACTTTATGTTTATTTTTTATAACATGATTATTGCCTCTGTAGTGATTATCTTTTTGTGTTTAAATTAGTGTTTGTCCCAAGTAAAGCCTTTGGGATGACTCACAAGATGAGTAGAATCAATGCTGAAATAAAACATAAACTTTTGACTCCAGTACAAGTATTTTCATTTTTTACTGGAGCGTGATAATGATCTGAAATTTTTACACAGTGTTTCTATAAAAAATTTGGAGGTTGTCCTAATGTTTCAGAATTTTTAGAGTTACAGAAGTATAGGTTATCTACAGATTGCTACGGACTGTTCTATTTTCGACAGATTCTGTTTTTGCTTGCATAGTTGCTTCTTTTGATTATGCTATGGATTGTATCGGGGGCTATAAGTGATAACCCACAAGTATAGGGGATCACAATGGTGAAGTAAAGAGGGTATTGCCTTTGAGAGGAAACTCAATGTTGATGGATCCTACTGGAAACCTGAGCAGTATCCCAAAACCTCGTGGGTTGCTGCAAAAGGACCTCCTGTAGATCCATCCACTTTATCTGGTTTTACTTGTGAATCTTCATATTCCTCTGATGAGTCATTTGACTCCAACTATAAACTGTTCAAAAATCAGAATGGTGAAGTATTTGCCAGATATGTTGGTACTAACTGCAGGAACGGTCCTCCGATGAAGAAAATCTGGGTCCCCAAAAGGTACCTTCAAAATCTTCAAGTGAATGTCATCATGACACCACCAGTGAAGAACAGGAACCCCAGATCAAATTCTTCATTTGGACCAAAGTCTTCACAAGGACCAAAGTCCTCACATGGACCAAATTCCTCATATGGTCAAAAATCATATCATTCTCGTGCTAATGCTTCTGTTTCGCAGGGAAATTCTAAGGGTCATGAATATGTTCATTATTCTTCAAATCATTATGTTCATAAGTCCTCGAAGAATTTCTCTGCTTATTCATACGAGTACTCTAACCCCCCTCCTGTGAAACGAAGTGCACTTGCTTCAATGCCACCATTCTCATATGGAGCGCGCAGAATGATGAACTCTTTACCACCCCTTCAGATGTGGGTGGTGAAGAAATTGAACTAATCTCTTATGCAGGGTCAGGTCTCCAGACGAACTTGAACGTCTGATGAATTTGCTGGAGACCTGAGGATATGCTTGAAAGGACGCAAGCTAATCACGAAGAAATGAATCACTCAAGCTAATCACGAAGAAATGAATCATTCATTTCTCACGTCCTCACATTACGTTGCTTACTATACTATGTGATGAAATTGAATCTGATGAATTTGATGTCATATTCTTCACTCTGAAGTATATGTGTTCGTAAGTGGTACTAATTCATCTGCAGGATGAGTCACCCAAAGCTACTGAGTGGGTCTTAGACAGTGGCTGCACCAACCACATGACTGGTGACAAGAGTTTACTGATGAACATTCCACTGGCCCCTTCTCATCTGAAGCATATCACCTACGCTGATAAAGGAAAAAGCAAGGTATTGGGTCTAGGTAAGGTTGCAATCTCGAAGGATCGACACATGGACAAAGTGATGCTTGTCGAATCCCTTGGATTCAACCTCATGTCTGTCTCAATGCTTTGTGATCTTGAAATGGTTGTCATCTTTGGCAAATACCGTTGTGTTGTCATCATGGAATCTGACAAATCCAAAGTCTTTGAAGGCTTTAGGAGAGGAGACTTGTATATTGTTGATTTCTCTACAGGTCCACAGCCGGCCACATGTCTACTTGCAAAAGCTTCAGAAGGCTAGTTATGGCATCGACGACTTGGACACGCTGGCATGAGGAACTTGCACATGCTCGCGAAGAAAAAGCACGTCATTGGTATTGAGGGTGTAAAATTCCTCAATGATCGCTTGTGTGGGGCTTGTGAATCTGGAAAGATGACCAGATCCAAGCATCCATCCAGGACCATCATGACAACCACTCTTCCTTTCGAATTGCTTCATATGGATCTCTTTGGTCCCACTCACTATGCCACACTAACAAATACTCCATGCTTATAGGGCTTTGTCATTGTTGATGATTTCTCTCGCTATACTTGGGTGCACATTATCCTGTACAAATCTGAAGTGCAGAATGTCTTCAAACGATTTTCTTCAAGGGCCTCAACGAACTTCGGCGTCAAAATCAAGCACATCAGGAGTGATAATGGGACTGAGTTCAAGAACACTAGTCTTGATGATTATCTTGATGAACTTGGTATTACTCATGAGCTATCTGCCCCTTATACTCCTCAGCAGAATGGCGTTGTGGAGCGCAAGAATAGGACTCTTGTTGAGATGGCTCGCACCATGCTTGATGAATACAAGACCCCTCGTCATTTCTGGCCTGAGGCAATCAATACTGCTTGCCACATCATTAACAGGGTATATCTTCACAAATTCCTCAAGAAGACTTCATATGAACTCCTCACTGACAAGAAACCCAATGTGAGATATTTCAAAGTCTTCGGTGCTAAATGCTGGATTAGGGATCCTCACCATAGTTCTAAATTTGCACCGAAAGCACATGAAGGTTTTATGCTTGGTTACGGAAAGGACTCGCACACCTACAGAGTCTTCAATACCTATCACAACAAGGTTATTGAAACTATAGATGTGCGGTTCGATGAAACTAATGGCTCGCAAAGAGAGCACCTACCTCCTGTAGATGAAATGCCTCCTGAGGAATCCATTAGGTTCAAGGCCACTGAAGATGTGATCCCTACTAAAGAACAACTACTCTCTGAAGAAGTTGTACCCAACGCTGAAGACATTCATCCTGATACACCTGAAGCAAATGGCGCTGAAGAAAATGCTCAGCCTCAACAAAGTCTTCAGCCTGCTCATCCACGACTTGCAAATGAAGTGCAGATCGAGAAAATCCTCGACGACATCAATGCACCAGGTCCTCTCACTCGCTCAAGAGCTTCCCATTTGTCTAACTTTTGTGGGCACTTTGTTTTTGTCTCTATCACAGAGCCCACCAAAGTTGATGAAGCATTCTTGGAGCTGAGTGGATTCATGCCATGCAAGAGGAATTGCATCAATTCAAGTTCAACAACGTGTGGGAACTTGTCAAGCGCCTAGATCCTCGCAAGCATAACATCATAGGTACCAAGTGGATCTACCGCAACAAACAAGATGAACTTGGTCAGGTAGTGAGGAATAAGGCCTGTCTTGTGGCACAGGGCTACACACAGGTTGAGGGAATTGACTTTGATGAAACTTTTGCACCTGTTGCTAGACTTGAAGCTATTCGCATATTGCTTGCTTATGCTAATCATCACAATATCATCTTATATCAAATGGATGTGAAAAGTGCATTCCTCAATGGTAAGCTTGAGGAAGAAGTATATGTTGCTCAACCCCCAGGTTTTGAAGATCCTAAGTATTCGGACAAAGTCTTCAGACTCAACAAGGCTCTCTATGGCCTCAAGCAAGCCCCTCGGGCGTGGTATGACACACTGAAGGAATTCCTCATGAAGAAAGGCTTCAAACCCAGTTCACTTGACCCAACTCTTTTCACAAAATCATATGATGATGAATTATTTGTGTGCCAAATATATGTGGACGATATTATCTTTGGATGTACTGACAAACGTTACAGTGACGAATTCGCCTATATGATGAGTGAAGAATATCAAATGTCTATGATGGGAGAGCTCAAATTCTTCTTAGGGCTTCAAATTCATCAACAATGCAATGGCATCTTCATCTCTCAAGAGAAATACCTCAAGGATGTCCTGAAGAAATTCGGCATGCAGGATTGCAAAGCCGTCAAGATTCCTACGCCCACATCGGCTCAACTCTGCACTGACGAAAGTGGTAAAGATTTCGATCAGAAGGTATATCGCTCCATGATTGGTTCTTTATTGTATCTATGTGCATCTAGGCCAGATATTATGCTTACTGTTTGCATGTTTGCCCGATTTCAAGCAAAACCGAAGGAATCACACCACAAGGCTGTGAAGCATATTCTTCGATATCTAGCTCACACACCAACACTAGGATTATGGTACCCCAAGGGCTCAGATCTTGACCTCATTGGATATTCTGATTCTAATTATGCTGGCGATCGTGTGGACCGCAAGTCAACGTCAGGCACTTGTCATTTCCTCGGACGATCCTTAGTCTATTGGTCCTCGAAGAAGCAGAACTGTGTGTCACTATCTACTGCTGAAGCTAAGTACATTGCTGCTGGTTCTTGCTGTGCTCAATTGCTATGGATGAAGCAAACCCTCAAGGACTACGGCATCACCGTGAAGAATGTTCCTCTCTACTGTGACAGCGAGAGTGCCATCAAGATTGCATACAACCCAGTTCAGCACTCAAAGACCAAGCACATCCAGATTCGTCATCATTTTCTTCATGACCATGTGATGAAGGGCGATATCTTCATCGACCACGTGAAGACTGAAGAACAACTGGCTGATATCTTCACAAACCCTTGGATGAGAAGAGATTTTGCAAGTTGCGGTGTGATCTAAATATCTTAGAATCATCAAATGTTATTTGAAAGGACACACATCCTAACACTTATGCAAAATTGATGACTTTGATGTGCAACACACGAAGTAACGTTTTTCTTCAATCAATGAAGACTAACTCTCTAAGTGTGAAGAAATTATTTAATAATTTGATTCTCAGAACCCTACGACAATTGTACGGGGTGTCTGAAATCATCATTCTTATACGGTGGGTCGCGCCACCAACCACAGTTGAAATTCTTCATGTTTGAGTTTTTCCTCATTTTGCAAATTCTTCAAAATTTTCAAATTCTTCAAGTTTGCAAAATCCTCAAAATCTTCAAATTCTTCAAACTTTCAGCTTGAGATCTTCATTGACTATATATATATATATATATATATATATATATATATATATATATATATATATGAGTTTTTCAATGTCCTCAACAACATTCACTTATAGCTAATTCTTCAAGTTGATTTTCCTCTAAGTGAATGTGATCGGACCCGTTCCCCCTCTATGCTAAACTCAACCCAGTCTGTTCACAAATTCTTCATATGCGCTATACTTTGAAACCCGTTCAAAGTCTTCACTGTGTCCTTGACAGCTGAAGAATTTGCGAACGAAACTTTAAAATTTTCAATTTCAATTTTTGGCGGTTGCCGCTCAAATCGTTCCGATTCCCACGACTGGATAACCCACGATCCCCCACTATCTCCACTACCCATTATGTGGGTGACACATGTCGCGTGGATAGCAAGGGTCGGGGGTATACTGGTCCAGAATGTTCGGACCAGTTAGATTTTACTGCCACTATAAATACCCCCCTCCCTTCCTCTTGCTCGAGTTACTCCTCACTCCCATCTCTCCCGCTCCAGACCTAGCGCCGCCACTAACCTCATCATCGCCGGAGAGGAAGAGCTTTGCTGCCTCGACCTCGCCGTCGTCGTACTCGCATCGGCTGCGGAAGTCTTCACTCCGCCGCCGCTGTAGCTGTCTCCCTCAGCCAAGCTAGGGCGTGGAAGATCTGGACTGACGAACTCCTCCACTTCACCTCTCTGTTCATCGTGTTCATCACATACGGTAAATAAAATCTAATTTTATTACCATCTTTGATCCAAATGTTTTTCACAAAATCCTCAAAAGGAGTTTATTCTTCAACAATCCATCTCCTAAGCACCAAACAAATTCCTCTCTTGATTTATTTCACCAAGTTATGATTTTCTTCAAGATTCCTCAATTGTGTGGATCCTCAGATCTACACAACTCTCAAACCTAAAGTCAAGAACACTTAATGAAATTCTTCAAGTCATCCATGGTCAAATTCCTCAAACTTGATACTTTTGCAAAAAATTCTGAGAACGCATATGAACTCTTCAAATTCTTCAAAAACTGCACACCTCGTCAGAATCCTCAAAAGTACAGAATCCTCAGCCGAAGAAAATGACTGATGGCAAAAGACCTCGGAAAGGAGGAAAGCGACCAGAAGTGTAAACTGCATTTGAGATACCCGATGATTTGTATGAGGAATATTGCACACCAGATGAAGCCACTCATGGCAAAGAAACTCAAAAGCAGCGTAAGATACGCATCCAGAGGATTGAGAGGAGCTGGGCACGAGAATGGAGAGAATATCGATATGTCACTCCAAAATATATGAAGAAATTTGCTATCAAACCTCCGTGCAACAGGCCACCTTTGGCTCAAGGTCAACGTGCCGATCCTATTGGAAATATGCCCTAGAGGCAATAATAAAATGGTTATTATCATATTTCCTTGTTCATGATACTCGTTTATTATCCATGCTAGAATTGTATTGATCGTAAACTCAGATACATGTGTGGATACATAGACAACACTGTGTCCCTAGTAAGCCTCTACTAGACTAGCTCGTTGATCAGAGATGGTCAAGGTTTCCTGACCATAGACAATGAGTTGTCATCTGTTAACGGGATCACATCATTAGGAGAATGATGCGATGGACAAGACCCAACCATAAGCATAGCAGTTGATCATGTCAGTTTGTTGCTACGGCTTTATCCATGTCAAGTATATGTTCCTACGACCATGAGATCATGCAACTCCCGGACACCGGAGGAATGCCTTGTGTGTATCAAACGTCACAACGTAACTGGGTGACTATAAAGGTGCTCTACAGGTATCTCCGAGGGTGTCTGTTGAGTTCGCATGGATCGAGACTGGGATTTGTTACTCCGTGTGACAGAGAGGTATCTCAGGGCCCACTCGGTAATACAACATCACAATAAGCCTTGCAAGCAATGCGACTAAGTGTTAGCCACGGGATCTTGTATTACAGAACGTGTAAAGAGACTTGCCGGTAACAAGATTGAACTAGGTATGGAGATACCAACGATCGAATCTCGGGCAAGTAACATACCGATGAACAAAGGGAACAACGTACGGGATTAACTGAATCCTTGACATAGAGGTTCAACGGATAAACATCTTCGTAGAATATGTAGGAACCAATATGGGCATCCAGGGCCCGCTATTGGTTATTGACCGTAGAGGTGTCTCGGTCATGTCTACATAGTTCTCGAACCCGCAGGGTCTGCACACTTAACGCTCGGTGACGTTTCTGTATTATTGACTTATGTATGTTGGTGACCAAAGGTTGTTCGGAGTCCCGGATGAGATCCCAGACATCACGAGGAGCTCCGGAATGGTCTGGAGGTAAAGATTTATATATGGGAAGTCATATTTTGGCGACCGGAAAAGTTTTGGGTTTTTCCGGTATTGTACCTGGAAGCTTCTAGAAGGTTCCGGAAACTTCCAGAGGAGTCCGGAAGTCCACCAAGGGTTCCACCACGTCCCAAGGGTTTGCATGGGCCGAGGGGAGGCGCCCTGGCCTTATTGGGCCAGGCGCACAAGTCCCTCAAGGCCCATGTGGCTTGGGAGAGGTGGAAAGTCCACCTGTTTATGGAAAGGGGGGGAATTGGACTAGGAGTCCAACTCCTCCCCCTTGGCTGTGCCCTAGGTCTTGGAGGGGCTGATCTCCATGCCCCTCCACCTATATATAGAGGGGAGGGGCGCCCCAAGAGGACACACGAAGCCCTTGGTGCCCCTCTCTCTCCCTAGATCGTTTTCTCCTCCGTTCGTGGTTTCGGTAGCGCTAGGCGTAGCCCTGCCGGGATAGCATCACCACCACCGCCAGCACGCCGTCGTGTTGCCGGAGAACTCATCTACCTCTCCGCTCTCCCTTGCTGGATCAAGAAGGCGGAGATCGTCATTGATCTGTACGTGTGCTGAACGCGGAGGTGTCGTCCGTTCGGCGCTAGATCGTGATTGGATCGCGGGACGGTTTGCGATTTGGATTACGAAGACGTTCGACTACATCAACCGCGTTTCTTATCGTTTCCCGCTTAGAGATCTACAAGGGTATGTGGATCCGATCTCCCCTCTCATAGATGCTCATCTCCATGGAGAGATCTTTTATGTGCGTAGGAAATTTTTTGTTTCCCATGCAACGTTCCCCAACAGTGGTATTAGAGCCAGGTCTATGCGTAGATGAGATCACGAGTAGAACACAAAGGAGTTTGTGGGCGTTGATATTCAGATTGCTTCCCTCCAAGGTCTTATCTTGATTCGGCGGTATTGTGGGATGAAGCGGCTCGGACCAACCTTACCCGTCCACGTACGAGAGACCGGTTCCATCAACTGACATGTAACTTTGTTGCATAAGATGGCTGGCGGGTGTGTGTCTCTCCCACTTTAGTTGAATCGGATTCGACAGAGGCGGTCCTTGTAGAAGGTGAAATAGCAACTTGTATATCACCGTTGTGGTTTTGCGTAGGTAAGAATCGTTCTTGCTAGATACCCATAGCAGCCACGTAAAACATGCAACAACAAATTAGAGGATGTTTAACTTGTTTTTGCAGGGTATGATGTGATATGATATGGCTAGAAACATGATGATATATATCTGATGTATGAGATGATCATGTTTTGTATAGATTATCACGACTTGCATGTCGATGAGTACGGCAACCGACAGGAGCCATAGGGTTGTCTTTAATTTATTTTCACCTTTTTTGCTTTACTTTATCGCTATGAGTTAGCAATAGTTGTAGAAGCAATAGTTGGCGCGACAACCTCATGGCGACACGTTGATGGAGATCATGGTGTTATGCCGGTGACGATGGAGATCATGCCGGTGCTTTCAAGATGGAGATCAAAAGCACAAGATCATGGCCATATCATGTCACTTATGATTTGCATGTGATGTTGATCCTTTTATGCACCTTTTTTGCTTAGGACGACGGTAGCATTATAAGGTGATCCCTCACTAAAATTTCAAGATAAAATTGTGTTCTCCCCGAGTGTGCACCGTTGCGAAAGTTCGTCGTTTCGAGACACCACGTGATGATCGGGTGTGATAGACTCTACGTTCACATACAACGGGTGCAAGCCAGTGTTGCACATGCGGAACACTCGGGTTAAACTTGACGAGCCTAGCATGTACAGACATGGCCTCGGAACACAAGAGACCAAAAGGTCGAACATGAGTCATATAGTATATATGATCAACACGGAGATGTTCACCATTGAAACCACCTCATCTCATGTGATGATCGGACTTGGGTTGGTGAATTTGGATCATGTAGCACTCGGATGACTGGAGGGATGTCAATTTGAGTGGGAGTTTTTTAGTAATATGATTAACTGAACTCATTATCATGAACATAGTCAAAATGTCTTTAAAAATTATGTTGTAGATCAATAGCTCGCGCCGTAGCTCCCCTGTATTTTTGATACGTTCCTAGAGAAAATGTAAGTTGAAAGATGATGGTAGCAATTATGCGGACTGGGTCCGTGATTTGAGGATTGTCCTCATTGCTGCACAGAAGGCTTATGTCCTCGATGCACCGCTCGGTGCGCCACCCCCTCAAGTGTCGTCTGTGGATGTTGTGAACGTCTGGCAGACACGTTCTGATGACTACTTGATAGTTTAGTGCGCCATGTTTTACGGCTTAGAATTGAGGCTCCAAATACGTTTTGAACGTCACGGAGCATATGAGATGTTTCGAGAGCTCAAATTGGAATTTCGGGCTCATGCCCATGTTGAGAGGTATGAGACCTCTGACAAAGTTCTTTGCCTGCAAGATGGAGGAGAATAGCTCAATCGGTGAGCATGTGCTCAGAATGACTGGGTACTACAATCGCTGGAATCAAGTGGGAGTTCATCTTCCAGATAAGATAGTGATTGACAGAGTTCTCCAGTCACTATCACCAAGCTACTAGAGCTTTGTGATGAACTATAACATGCAAGGGATGGCGATAGTGATCCCGGAGCTGTTCGCAATGCTTAAGGCCGTGAAGGTAGAAATCAAGAAGGAGCATCAAGTGTTGATGGTTAACATGACCACTAGTTTCAAGAAGGGCAAGGGCAAGAAGGGAAACTTCAAGAATGACAAAACAGTTGCCGCTCCAGTGAAGAAACCCAAGGTTGAACCCAAACCCGAGACTAAGTGCTTGTATAATAAGGGGAACGGTCACTGGTAGCGGAACTGCCCCAGATACTTGGCAGATAAGAAGGCTGGCAACGTCAACAGAAGTATATTTGATATACGTGTTATTGATGTGTACCTTACTAGTACTCCTAGTAGCACCGGCGTATTAGATATCGGTTCAGTTGCTAATGTTAGTAACTCGAAATAAAAGCTACGGAATAAACAGAGACTAGCTAAAGGGCAAGGTGACGATGTGTGTTGGAAGTGTTTCCAAGGTTGATGTGATCACCATCGCACGCTCCCTCTACCTTCGGGATTAGTGTTGAACCTAAATAAATTTTATTTGGTGTTTGCGTTGAGCATGAACATGATTAGATCATGTTTATTGCAATACGGTTACTCATTTAAGTCAAGAGAATAATGGTTATTCTGTTTACATGAATAATACCTTCAATGGTCATGCACCCAATGTGAATGGCTTATTGAATCTCGATCGTAGTGATACACATGTTCATAATATTGATGCCAAAAGATGCAAAGTTAATAATGATAGTACCACATACTTGTGGCACTGCCGCTTAGGTCATATTGGTGTTAAACGCATGAGGAAGCTCCATGTTGATGGACTTATGGAATCACTCGATTTTGAATCGCTTGATACATGCGAACCATGCCTCATGGGCAAGATGACTAAGACCCCGTTCTCTGGAACAATGGAATGGGCAAGAGACTTGTTGGAAATCATACATACTGATGTGTGCGGTCCGATGAGCATTGAGGCGCGTGGTGGATATCGTTATTTTCTCACCTTCACCGATGACTTAAGTAGATATGGGTATATTTACTTAATGAAACACAAGTCTGAAACTTTTGAAAAGTTCAAGAAATTTCAGAGTGAAGTTGAAGATTATCGTGACAAGAAGATTGAATGTCTATGATATGATCGTGGAGGTAAACATCTGACTTACGAGTTTTGGTATATATTTAAGACAATGTGGAAGTTGTTTCACAACACATGCCACCTGGAACACCACAGTGTAATGGTGTGTCCGAATATCGTAGCCGTACTCTATTGGATATGGTGCGTTCTATGATGTCTCTTGCCGATTTGCCACTATCATTTTGGGGTTATGCGTTAGAGACAACTACATTCACTTTAAATAGGGCACCATCTAAATCCGTTAAGACGACACCGTATGAATTATGGTTTGGCAGAAACCTAAGTTGTCATTTCTTAGAGTTTGGGAATACGATGCTTATGTGAAAAGACTTCAACCTGATAAGCTCGAGCCCAAAGCGGACAAATGCGTCTTCATAGGATACCCTAAGGAAACAGTTGGGTATACCTTCTATCTCAGATCCAAGGGCAAAGTGTTTGTTTCTAAAAACGGGTCCTTTCTCGAGAAAGAGTTTCTCTCGAAAGAATTGAGTGGGAGGAAGGTAGAACTTGATGAGGTTATTGAACCGTCACTTCAGTTGGATGGTAGCACAACGCAGAAAGATGTTTCTGCTGTGCGTACACCAAATGAAGAGGAAGCTAATGATGATGATCATGAACCTTCGGATCAAGTTACTATCAAACCTCGTAGGTCGACAAGGGCACGTACTGCTCCTGAATGGTACGGTAACCCTGTCTTGGTGGTCATGTTGTTGGACAAGGATGAACCTACGAGCTATGGAGAAGCGATGGTGGGCCCGGATTCCAACAAATGGCTAGGAGCCATGAAATCCGAGATAGGATCCATGTATGAAAACCAAGTATGGACTTTGGTTGACTTGCCCGATGAATGGAAGGCCGTTAAGTACAAATGGATCTTTAAGAAGAAGACAGGCGCTGATGGTAAATGTCACCATTTATAAAGCTCGACTCATGGCAAAGTAGTTTTCGACAATTTCAAGGAGTTGACTACAATGAGACTTTCTCACCCGTAGTGATGCTAAAGTCTGTTGGAATTATGTTAGCAGTTGCTGCATTTTTTGATTATGAAATCTGGTAGATGGATGTCAAAACAGAGTTTCCTTAACGGTTTTCGTGAGGAAAGGTTGTATGTGATACAACCAGAAGGTTTTGTCGGTCCTAAGGATGCTAAAAGGTATGCAAGCTCCAGCGATCCTTCTATGGACTGGAGCAAGCATCTCGGAGTTGGAATATACGCTTTGATGAGGTGATCAAAGCTTTTGGGTTTATACAAAGTTTATAAGAAACTTGGTTTTACAAGAAAGTGAGTGAGAGCACTATATAATTTCTGATAAGTATATGTGGATGACATATTGTTGATCGGGAATGATGTAGAAATTTCTGGAAGGCATAAAAGGTTGTTTGAAAGGTGTTTTTCAAAGGAAGACCTGGATAAAAAAGCTACTTAAATATTGGGCATCAAGATCTATAGAGATAGATCAAGACGCCTAATATGACTTTCAATGGGTACATACCTTGACAAGATTTTGAAAGAGTTCAAAATGGATCAGTCAAAGAAAGGGTTCTTAACTAATTTGTAAGGTGTGAAGTTGAGTAAGACTCAGAGCTCGACCACGGTAGAAGAAACAGAAAGGACGAAGGTCGTCCCCTATGCCTTATCCATAGGCTCTGTATAGTATGCCATGCTGTGTACCGCACCTGGTGTATGCCTTGCCATGAGTCTGTCAAAGGGGTACAAGAGTGATCTAGGAGTGGATCACTGGACATCGGTCGAAATTATCCTTAGTAACTAGAGGACTAAGGAAATGTTTCTCGATTATGGAGGTGATGAAGAGTTCGTTGTAAAGAGTTACGTCGATGCAAAGCTTTGACACCAATCCGGATGACTCTTAGTAAGTAATCCGGATACGTATAGTCGAGCAGCCATTTGGAATAGCTCCAAGTGGAGCGTGGTAGCATCATCTATAGTATGACATACAGATTTGCAAAGAACACACGGATCTGAATGTTGCAGACCGTTGACTAAAACCTCTCTCACATGCAAAACATGATCGAACCAGAGAACTCATTGGGTGTTAGATTCATAACAATGTAAATCACATAGAGATGTGAGCTAGATTATTGACTCTAGTGCAAGTGGGAGACTATTGGAAATATGCCCTAGAGGCAATAATAAAATGGTTATTATCATATTTCCTTGTTCATGATAATCGTTTATTATCCATGCTAGAATTGTATTGATCGGAAACTCAGATACATGTGTGGATACATAGACAACACTGTGTCCCTAGTAAGCCTCTACTAGACTAGCTTGTTGATCAGAGATGGTCAAGGTTTCCTGACCATAGACAATGAGTTGTCTTCTGATAACGGGATCACATCATTAGGAGAATGATGCAATGGACAAGACCCTACCGTAAGCATAGCAGTTGATCGTGTTAGTTTGTTGCTACTGCTTTATCCATGTCAAGTATATGTTCCTACGACCATGAGATCATGCAACTCCCGGACACCGGAGGAATGCCTTGTGTGTATCAAACGTCACAACGTAACTGGGTGACTATAAATGTGCTCTACAGGTATCTCTGAGGGTGTCTGTTGAGTTCGCATGGATCCAGACTGGGATTTGTCAGTCCGTATGACGGAGAGGTATCTCTGGGCCCACGCGGTAACACAACATCACAAGAAGCTTGCAACCAATGTGACTAAGGATTTAGTCACGGGATCTTGTGTTAGGGAACGAGTAAAGAGACTTGCCGGTAACAAGATTGAACTAGGTATGGACATACCGACGATCGAATCTCGGGCAAGTAACATACCGATGAACAAAGGGAACATCGTACGTGATTAACTGAATCCTTGACATAAAGGTTCATCCGATAAAGATCTTCGTAGAATATGTAGGAACCAATATGGGCATCCAGGTCCCGCTATTGGTTATTGACCGTAGAGGTGTCTCGGTCAGTCTACATAGTTCTCGAACCCGCAGGGTCTGCACACTTAACGTTCGGTGACGTTTCGGCATTATTGAGATATGTATGTTGGTGACCGAAGGTTGTTCGGAGTCCCGGACGTCACGAGGAGCTCCAGAATGGTCCAGAGGTAAATATTTATATATGGGAAGTCATATTTTGGCGACCAGAAAATTTTCGGGTTTTTTCGGTATTGTACTGGGAAGCTTCTAGAAGGTTCCGGAAATTTCCGGAGGAGTCCGGAAGTCCACCAAGGGTTCCACCACGTCCAAAGGGTTTGCCAGGGCTGAGGGGAGGCGCCCTGGCCTTATTGGGCCAGGCGCACAAGTCCCTCAAGGCCCATGTGGCTTGGGAGAGGTGGAAAGTCCACCTGTTTATGGAAAGGGTGGGCATTGGACTAGGAGTCCAACTCCCCCCCCCTTGGTTGCGCCCTAGGGCTTGGAGGGGCTAATCTCCACGCCCCTCCACCTATATATAGAGGGGAGGGGCGCCCCAAGAGTACACACGAAGCCCTTGGCGCCCCTCTCTCTCCCTAGATCGTTTTCTCCTCAGTTCGCGGTTTCGGTAGCGCTAGGCGTAGCCCTGCCGGGATAGCACCACCACCACCGCCAGCACGCCGTCGTGTTACCGGAGAACTCATCTATCTCTCTGCTCTCCCTTGTTGGATCAAGGAGGCAGAGATCGTCATCGAGTTGTACGTGTGCTGAACGCGGAGGTGCCGTCCGTTCGGCGCTAGATCGTGATTGGATCGCGGGACGACTTTTGATTTGGATCGCGAAGACGTTCGACTACATCAACCGCGTTTCTTAACGCTTCCCGCTTAGAGATCTACAAGGGTATGTGGATCTGATCTCCCCTCTCGTAGATGCTCATCTCCATGGATAGATCTTGTATGTGCGTAGGAAATTTTTTGTTTCCCATGCAATGTTCCCCACCCGTCTCAAATCTGGTGAAGATTTTCCTCATGAATGTGAAAAGCATCAAGCCAAGCTGGCAATAAAGGCAAAAGAAGTAGTGAAGAAATTCAATGAGGACTCTGTTGCTGCTGCTGCTGCCGGGGCCTCTGCTAGCGCCACTGCCTGAAAGAAAGCTGTGTTGAAGAAATCAGCTGTGAAGCAAAAATCGTCAGCACCAAAGTCTTTAGCTCCAAGTTCTTCAAAGTAAATGACTCAGGCAAAATCATCAAGGGCTCCTGCAATGCCCTGAGTGGCTGCACAATCATCAATTGCTGCTGCCAAGTCCTCTACTCTAGTGCACCTAGCAACGTGTCAGAGGACTGATGGTTTTTCAATTGCTTCAGGGGCATCTGCAACTTCATTAGACCAAGCACATTCATCAAGCAGTCCCACTTTGCTGAAGATAAAAGCTACTGCTGGACGAGGAAGAAGGCCAAGTCCTCACGTCACGAAAGTTGCATTTCAAGTTCCCTTAGGATCTGAGGATGATGAGGCCGATGATGAAGAACTGGCTGCTATAGTTAGAAACAAGCAAGAAAGAGTGGCTCAAGCTAAGGGGACTCAAATTCCTCTCCTGCTTGATCCAAAAATTGTGTTGGATTTCATAGACTTGTGACATCAGGATAAAAACACACCTATTGATGACTTGAAGCTTCCACCTGGCCCAAGTCATGTCCTCGCTGCTTTCATCGGGGAAGAAAAGTGGAAGTATGAGCAGGCCAGAAGGGCCAAGAAAGCTCAACTGAAGAAAGAACGATTCCTAAAGGACAATGTCCTCAACCTGACGCCAAATCAACTTGTCTCAGTCCAAAGAGACATCAAAGGCCTCAGTGAAAAATACAACAGTCACAACTCAGATTGGCAAGGTGCCAAGGACAGATTCATCAAGATGGCTGACCAAGTCATCAAGGACCACAACACAAGGGTTGCAGCTCGCTCGCAACCACGAAATCCTTAGGCAAGCTCTTCTGCCCAGCGTGCTGAGGAAACTACCAGTGCAGCTGGAGAGATTCCTGCTGCTGAAGAAATTCCCAGGGCAACTCCCACTGTTGTGCCTAAAGAAACTGACAGGGCGACTGCATGAGTCGTGCCTAAAGAAAATGCTCCTCCTTCACCTCATGCTCCTCAAGCAAAATCCTCAAAGGTGAAGAAGTTAACTCTTCCTTCTACATCAGAAGCGAAGAAAACTAAGGCTGCAGAAAAGGTAGCTACTCAGAAAAGGAAAGCATCACCATCTGCAGATTCCTCGGCTGTGAAGAAATTGAAGACACTACCCAGTTCTTCAACAGAACCCATTGATGCTACACCACTGTCATCTGTCCCAGCCTATGAGATTGTCCCGTTTGGTGAAGAGTATCACATTCCAGTTGATGATGCTGATGAAAATCAATCTGCTGCTTCAAAACCAGTTGATGAAGAAATAAAGGTTGATGAAAATGCTCCAATACCTGTGACATCATCCCCCCAGCCTGAGTTAACCGCTGAAAAGGCTGGAGTTAAAGAAATGGAAGAGGATGTGGACATTGGATCCACCACTCCTGTTATACATGATGAATTTTGGGAAGCAACTCACCCAAATTCGCCAATGGCCACCCCTCTTGCACAGGTTCCTCAGTCCCCTGCGCAAACTGAAGAAATTCCAATAGGATCTGAAGAACATCATAATCCTCTCCAGCCACTCAATGAAGAAATTCCAGCCGCATCAGCTAACGAAAAAAATGTCCCAAGTGCACCTGAGGAACATGAAGTGCAAATTCCTTAGAATACTAAAACTGCAATTGTGACAAGGAAGGTTGGGAGGCGTGTCAAACCTAATCTTCAGCCCAAACCTGCACTGCCTTTCAAAAGGCGACCCAAATTCCTCAAAGAAAATTTCTATGATGAACACCATTTCTTCACTGGTGTAAATCCTTATGATTCTCCAAGGATTCGACAAAAGCGTTTCTGGACTGCAACTCAAGCCAATTTCTACAGTGCCATACTATTCCAGAAGGACAAGGTTTTTCAGCATTATCAAATTCCTCATGCTGACATGGAAACCATTCCTTGCTTCACCCCAGTGCTCAATGTTCTTCATGATGCTGGTTTGCTACCATTCTGTGTTGACATCTGTGATTGGAATGAAGAACTCATTCTTCAGTTCTACGCTACACTTCACATCTGAGGTGATGCTGAAGATATCAACACATGGGTACTTGACTGGATGACTGAGAACACCCATTACACTGCTCCAGCAACAGAGTTACTTCGAGTAGTTCCAGTCAGTATTCCCTCAGCTGATGCCAGATGCCTCTATGAAGAACCTGAATGTCCAAATCATCTCATGCAAGTACTGATGAAGCCCTTGGCTCCAGGTCAAGCTCCCAGGACCACCTTTCTGGTGAAGGATTTGCTCTATGTGCCTCGCAATGTGTACCGCATCATGACCAAAACCCTCTGCCCTATCAAAGATCACAACAATGAAGAGGAAGATGTGGTAGGAGTGATGAAGAACCTGCTGTTGAACATTATTCACGGTATTCCTATAAATCTTCATGATTTCTTCATGAGGACATTGGCGAACATTGCTCTGTCTTCGTTTGAACTGGAGCCTTATGCACCTTGGATCATGAAATTCATCAGAGCAAGATCCTCAATTCCTTATGAAGCTGATCTTCAGAATCATTTCAGTTACCTACCCCCAATTGAAGTCCTCAAGAACACATTTTCCTTATTTAATGGGAAGGGAAAATCTGTTATTGATGAAGGATCTCGACCTCTGAACGGTCAATTTCGTCCTGCTGCTTCTTATTCCACCAATGATGACACTGCATCACAAGACTCAGCAGCCAGAGCCACCGCTCAAAAGCCCCTTGAAACAGCTCCAAGAGTGATGACTGATCGTGAGTTACTCCTCAGTCATCATCAAAAGGTCGATCGCAATCACAAGTGGGTCAAGAGGCAGTTTGGTGCAATTCGTCGTGATATGACTGTCACGCATAACGCTATGAGGAAAAACCACTACTATCTGCACGAAGTCTTCAACCGCACATGGGCCACACTTGAGCATCTATATACCCCTGAAGAACTTGCAGAGAAGGAATTTCACAGGGATTTTTTTATTGGTCTTATCCTCCTAAGAAGAAATACAAGAAGCTTCCCGTTCCTCAGCTCGTTACAAGTTCATTTTCTTCATCGCGCGGAACTGACTCCAATGAGGATATTGATGACACTGCTGCAGGCCCTGCATCGACAAACGACCCCGACAATGCTGGCGCCCCTCCACCACCTTCAAGATGAAATTCTTCAGGGGCGTTAGTCCTCAATTTCATCCCTTTTGGTCACTTGATGACAAAGGGGGATAAATTTGAGTTAGTCTTCAAGCGGATCTCTTTATATGGGCTATTTTTGTTTAAGTTACAACTCTCGCTCTTCTGAAGTGTTTGTTGGTTGAGTTGTAAACTTAAGTCCAATGGTGGTCTGATACTTTTGAACTGCCATCTGCATGCTTATTTCCTCAAGTATCTTAATGCACGCATGCTGAATTTCATCAGACACCATTTTCCATCATGCATTTCAATTTCTTCATGATATATGTTAAATGCGTGTATGGATTACAAGATATAGGGGGAGATCTCCAAGATTTTATCCTGCCATGTGCATTTGCAGTCCAAAGCAAATTCCTCAAAAATGCACATCTTCAGGGGGAGTTCCTATATATCTTGCAATCAAATTCCTCAAACTCGGTACTTACACTTCATATGTTTATCCCCGTTGAAAACTTAACCTATTTGTCATCAATCACCAAAAAGGGGGAGATTGTAAGTGCATCTAGTGCCCCTTAGTGATTTTGGTGTATTGAAGACTTATAGGTTAAGGGACTAATATGTGTGTAAGTGTACACAGGCTCTATAAGTCGCTGAGGAGTTTGATAAATACGAAGAATGTCGACCCCTAAAAATGAATGTCTTCAGCTGAAGACTTTGGTATTTCCCTGAAGACTTTGAAGCTGAAGAATTCAGTGTGACCTTGAAGATATTAACAAGGACTATGAAGCGTGAAGACTTTTGTTTTCGTAGTTTCATTTCCTTTCTTTGAGTCATAGGAAACACCGTACTGTTAAAGGGGTCCGAGGTAATACTAAGGAAAAATTTCCAACTGATGCTCAACTCAAAAGCCTCAACATAACCAATCCTTCGAGTGAAGCCTTTGGAAATCTCTTACAGTTCAGTCAAGTTCTTCAGTGATAGAGACGATGTTCTTCTGGTCTCTGAAGGAATTGGTCTGACTGAGGAGTTAGGATTTCGCCAGTGCGAATTGCCTACCGAGAGGAATATGATAAGCCCTGAGGAATTTGACAGTTCAAATTCCGACCGTTGCTGTGCTTTGCGCCAGATGTCTAGATATTTTATCCACCTAACGGTCATATCATTGGGGGCATTTATGTCATATCATGTTGGGTTGCACCCTGGCTATAATTAGCCACCCCCACAACCAATAGCTGGTTGGCTGCTCCGAGAGAGAACTTGACACTTGTCATTTGAGAGCAACCCATTCCTCGAGGACTTTGTGAGAAAATCATCAGTGAGGAAAAACCCCAAAACCCAAACCACCAAAACCCAAAGTGATTGAGCATCACTGAAGAGATTGTTCCTATGTGGAACCGACGATTTTTACCTTTGAAGACCGTGTATCTTCCAGACGGTTAGGCGTCATGGTCTTGAGCATCCAGCAGTCAATTGTGGATCGCCGGGTGACCGAGTTTGTGAGGGTTTGGAAGTCTACCCTGAAGACTTACCATGAGTGTTGGGCGAGGTCTGTGTGACCTTAGCTCAAGGAGAATACGGTAAGGACTGTGTGTCCGGGGACTGTGTGTCCTTTGGTTTAAATACCAAGCCGCTCCGAACCAGACGTACGACTGTCACAATAGTTGGAACTGGGTCATCAAATCACTGTCTTCATCGAGCACCTGGTTCTATTTCGTCAACCCCTTCATTTCCTCGAAGTACTTGTTGACGAATCTGATCGTTGCTGTTTGAAGAATTTGACTGAAGACTTTCTCAATTTCCTCATCTTAAATTCTTCAGTCACTTTATCTACAGCCTACTTATCCTCTTCACGCTACTTATGATCTGTGTATGTTTCATTTCATCATGATGACTATGCTACTGCTATGTTTCGCATGCACTTGAGTACTTATTCCGCTCCTAGTATTTCGTCACTTAGCAAATAACTCATCTAGTAATTCCTCGGTGATGAATTTGTTAAAATCGCCTATTCACCCCCCTCTAGTCGATATAACACACTTTCAATTGGTATCAGAGCAAGGTACTCCCTTGTTCTATTTGATTTTGGTTTGACCACCCGGAGTTTTAGTTATGTCGACTGCAGGCATGATCAAGGTCTCAGCTGGGTGTCCTACCTTCGATGGGACGGACTACCCCTACTGGAAGAACAAGATGCGCATGCATCTTGAGGCAATTGACAACGATCTTTGGTATGTTGTGGAAAATGGTGTTCCCTCCGTCACTCCCACTATCAACGCTGCTGATGTGAAGAGATTCAAGCAACTCGATTCTCAAGCATAGAATATCATATGTGGCCATCTGAGCAAAGGTCAGTATGGCAAAGTGAGTGCTTTGGAAACTGCTAAGCTTATCTGGGATAAGCTGTCCAAAGTCAATGAAGGTGTTTCAACTCAACGTGACTCTGGAGTTGATGTTCTTCGCAATCTCTTCAACCGCTTCAAAAGAATCGACAACGAAAATGTTCAGCAAACTTTTGATCGTCTCACTGATATCTCCAATGAGCTCCAAGCTCTTGGTGCCTTTGACATCACCGACCATGAGGTGGTGAAGAAACTGCTGAGATCTCTTGATTCCTCATTCGATACACTTGCATTGATGATTCAAGAATGTGGAGGCTACAAGTCACTAGATCCTGCTGATATTCTTGAGAGACTCAATACTCATGAATTCCAACAACCTGAGAAGAGAGACCTCTACGGGCGAAGCTATGGAAGATCTCGTGCTTTGAAGGCTAAGGCAATTTCCTCATCCGAAGGCGAAGAATCTGACAGTAGCCTTGGTGATCCTAAAGAACTAAGTCAGGAGCTTGCAATGCTCGTCAGGAAATTCCAAAAGTTCTCAAGGAGAGGTCGGTTTGGAAAGTCATCAAGAAGTGGTATGAAGAACTCAAAATCTTCATCAAGCGATTACAAGAAGAGAACTTGTCACAAATGCAACAAATCTGGCCACTATATTGCTGACTGTCCTCTCTGGGAAAAAGAATCAAATAAAAAGTAATACAAGGATGACAGTTCTGATGACTCGAAGAAAAAGAAGAAATCTTCAAAGTCCTCAAAGTCCTCATCTTCAAAGTCCTCATCGCACAAGAAGAACAACTTAAGGAAGGCTCGGGCACTTATTGGCAAGGAAATGGATTCTGAAGAAGAATCTGAAGAATATGAAGAAGAGGAGGAATCTGAAGTGGAATCTGACTCTGTTGTGGCTAGTCAGCAAGTCAATCTTCAACACCGAGGAAAGTGATGATGACTCCAACCTTGGCAACGATGACTATGCTCCCACCTATTGCTTCATGGCAAGGAGTACCCAGGCAACCACAGTGTGCCCCATCTTTGATGGTTCTGACTATCCCAAATGGAAAGGCCTCATGCGGAAGCACCTCATATCAAAGAACAGTGAGCTATGGACTGTTACTGAGCATGGACTGACAGATCTCTACAAGATGGCAAACGTTGATGACATTCATAAGTACACACAGCTGGACGCTCAGGCGAAGAATATCATTTGCTCTAGCTTATCAAAGGTTCAAAAGCATCTACCATCTTTGTCGTCGTTTTCTCACAACAGATGCCATGGGGTGGCTTATCGAGAGTGGTTGGGGCCGAAGGACGCCGACGGGCTCCGGTGACGGGATTGGGGACAAGCGATGAGAGACACGCGATGTACCTAGGTTCAGGGCCCTCTGTGGGAGGTAATGCCCCTAGTCCTGCTAGTATGGTTGATGAACCAAAAGGGGTTACAATGGTGCTCCTTGAGCTGTCTGGGTAGAGGAGGAAGAAGGAGCTAGCTTGCTCTCCTCGCCTCTCTACGTGAGTGTATGTGTGTGTCTCCATCCATCCCCCCATCACGGGAGAGCTCCGGGGGGTTTTATAGGCCAACCCCTTGGATTACAATATGTGTAGAAGGCGCCAGAGGGCCCCAGATGGCGGTCTCTCTAGCCGGCCATGGGGCCCCCGGCTGAGGAGTCTTGTCGCTGGTAGGGCCCGCCGGTTGTAGGGTCCCGTCGCTGGTAGGGCCCGCTGGCTGCAGGGTCCTGTCAGGAGCCGGAAGGGGCCCGGTTGGCAGACTCACATGCCTGTCACGTCGCGGCATGGGTCATCCTGCAGGGCGTCGTCTTGCGGTAGCCGGCCGCGGTCAGCGGTATGGCCGGCCGCACTTTGGCCATGCCGGGGCAGGTAATGGAGTGGTTGAGGGCATGCCGGCACAGTGCCGCCGGCCCGGTCGCAGTCGGCCAGAGTTAGAGGCACTATTGCCTCCACTGTGGCCATTTGGGCGCTGACCACCGATGCGACGGGGGCCACTGTAGCCACGCATGCCCTGACCGCGGTACCGGGGGCACTGCTGACACGCGGGGCATTAGGTCGTCGTCCTGCGAGGCATGGCGACAGGACGGGAGCCGACCCGCCGGCTAGAAGGCCAGGAGTCTCCTCCTCCGGCCGGCCGGCTAGTCGCGGCCGGCCGCGCAGAGCCGGACTACAGGGGGAGGCGGATCGCCCTGTAGTCATTTTTCGAAAAGCTGGAGTAAAGACCCCGCTGAGGCTACCCCAGGGTTATCTCCCCGTCAGTAGTCGCCGAAGCAGGGGACCCCACCAGCTTGAGTCTCGCGTTTTGGGACCGCGGGGCGGTCCCGGAGCCGGAAGATGTGGGATCGCGGTGGCCGGCCCCGTAGCCGGCCGACGCTTCTCCAGGCGCCTCGACTACCACGAGGGGTAGAGGAGGCGCGCCACGTGGGGAGCGCGGCGGGCCGTGGCCTGACAAGCCACGCGGAGGACAAGACCGGACCGTGGGGCGGGGCCTACTTCGGCCGCGGCCTCGGCCCGCGCGCGTGGATCTTCTACGACCCGGGCCGTCGGTTGGCGTTCCCGAAACGCCTTAACGCCCTTCCCGCGCATGGCGGAAGTAGTGGGGTTTGTGCGCGACGGATCCGCTCCCCACTACTCCACATGGGGTTTAAATGGGAGGGGAGAGGAGCGGAACGGGGCATTCGCTCCCCTGCCCCCGCATGTCGTCTTCGTCGCACGTCCCCCTCGCCGCATTGAGAGAGAGAGAGAGAGCAGAGGCCGCTCGTCCGCCGCACCGCCGTCCGCCGCCGTCGGGAGTTGCAACGTGACCGAGCCCACTCGCCCCGCCGCCGCGACCAAGACTTCCTCGTGGCGCATGTCGTGCAAGGGGGCCTGGGACGGCAGCGATGTCGACGAGCCCTATATCGAGCATCTCCGCTACCGCCGCAAGCTGCCGCCGGTGGAGAACTTGGAGGCGCGCATCGCCGAGGCGGAGAATGCGCCGGCCCTGCGAGAAGGCGAGGTGGTGGTCTTCGCCGAGCACTTCGCTCGCGGGCTCGGCCTGCCGGCGAGCGCGTTCTTCCGGCGCTTCCTCACGCACTTCGGGCTGCAACCGCACCATCTTAGCGCCAACGCCATGCTGCAACTGGCGGCGTTCGTCACCCTCTGCGAGGGCTTCCTGGGAGTGGAGCCGCGCCACGACCTCTGGTGCCGGCTCTTCTACCTGAAGCTCCAGACGGTGAAGATCCAGGCAACCGGCCAGAAGGTTATGACCGCCTGCGGAGCCGCTCTGGTCCATTATTGCCCCGGAGCCGGGTTCCCGCAGCTTCCCCTGCAGGACTCAGTTAAGAGTTGGCAGAAGGGGTTCTTCTATGTGAAGAACGTGAAGCCGGAGGAGGACTACATCAACCTCCCCGACTTCGTCGACCAGCCGCCGGTCGCGATGCAAAACTGGAGGACGCCTCCGCCCCAAGCGCCCGAGACGGCGGACCGGCTCTGCGAGCGGCTGGTGGTGATGACCAAGACGGAGGGGCTTACGGCCGTGGACCTCCTGGCCACGAGGGTGGCACGCCGGGTGCAGCCGCTGCAGCGCTGGCCGCACCTCATCTGCCAGATGGGAGGGCGGCACGACCCCTGCCGACTCTCCGCCAAAGAGCTGAAGGCGGTGCAGGTGGCGAGGAGGGTGAACTCCATCTCGGCCGCCAAGATGGACGAGGGCGAATGGCGATGGGGGAAGGCCCCGTACAGCTGGGACCGTCCGGCTCCGCGGGTACGTGCCGAGCCGTCCCCCACCCTTTTTCCTTCTGAAGCTGGGGTTCCTCCCTAGCCTGACGGCGGTAAGGCTTCTCTTGCATGCAGGTTTTTCCTCAGCTGCAGAATTACTGGGAGCCGGCTGCCGACATGGCAGAGTCAGACCGCGAGGAGGTCGAAGACGCCGACGATGTGGAGCTGGCCGAGTCAGAGCGAGTCGGTGCGGCCGAAACCGGCGGGACGGAGGCGGAGGCAACCGAGTCGGCGGGTGAGTTCCTCCCCCAGTCTCTTTTGCGGGACTGGCCTAACGATGACGCTGAATCAGAGGAGGTGCGCGATGCAGCAGCCCCGGAGGACCCCAAAGCTACGGGAGACGAAGCCACCGCGCCGAGGAAGCGCGTTCGCCGGGTCGACCGCGAGCCCAGCCGAGGCGAAACGGCCGTGGGCGGAAAGGGGAAGCAGCCGGCCAACTCTAGGCCGGCCCCAAACGGGCAACCAGCGGCCAGTCGGGCGGCAGCCATGGAGGCGGCGGGAAGAAACCGCGGGTCGCCCGGACGGGCCCTGTCAGGCGGGCGGTCCCCGTTAGCGTTGGGTAAGTTTTCTATGAGTTCCTGCTTGGTTTCCGGTCAGCCTTCTTTCCTTATTTTGTTTATCCAGGGAGCCGCGTGCCTTGGGGAGGGCCACAACCATCAAGACGTCGGGGACAGCACCGCCGACCGCCGCCGATGAAAGGGAGCGCGAGGCGTTGTGGGACCTCGAGGCGGCCGAGCGAGAACGGCTTGAGGAGGAGCACCGCCCGTGGGTGGAGGCGGCGCAGAAGCAGCCGCCAGGGAAGGCCCGCGTGGAGGCGGCCGGCCAGTCGTGGGAGCCATTTGCCCTTGGCCGGGAGAGGAGGTCCAAGGACAAGCATGACCCCGCACGGCGGGCGGAGGCGGATGCGCGGGCCGAGGAGGAGGCGCGCGCGAGTGCGCGCGCGGCGGACGCCACCAAGAGGACGGAGTCGGACCGCAACGCGGCACCGCCAGGGGCGGACGACGTGACGCCTGGTGCTGATGAGCCCCCGGAGGTCATCGTTCCAGAGGCGGAGGTCCCGGCTCCGGAGGCCCTGGCCCCGGAGGTCCCGGCTCCAGAGGTGAGCCGAGGGGGCGCCGCCGGAGGCAGCGTACCGGAGTTCGAGGCCGCAGCGCCCGGAGGGGCCGCCGCCACCGACTCGTCAGCCGGGGCACCCGGAACCGGGGTGCTGGGAAGAGCGGGTCCCATAGTTGTCACGATGCGGGGTTCGCCCGAGCCCGCCGACGGGGGTCGGCCGTAGGAGACCTGGGCCGCAGCCGGTGGCACACCCATAAACAACGCGCCGAGCGCCCTTGGGGCTGCGGTGGCTGTGGTCGTCGCTGAGTTTGCCGCTAACCGCACCCAGGCGGTGCAGGAGGCCCAGGCCGCCAGCAGCCGGCTGGTGCACCTCGAATAGTCCGTCGCGGTAGGGACTCGAGGTCTTGTCTTTTTTGCTTTTCTAGTGGGGGCGCGCTAGCGCACCCACTGGGTGTAGCCCCCGACACTCGGGGCGGCTGGGATGCAGGCGGGTCGAGTCTAATTGCGTAGCGTCTTTGTTTCTGTGTCCCTTGCAGGCTGTCCACGACCGTCGGGTGGCTGCGTACAACGCGCTGCTGGGCTTGTATCGGGGAGCCGAAAGCCGGCTGGCCGTCGTGTCCGCGGATCTGCAAGGTACGCATCTTGTGAGTTTCCAGTGGGGGCGCGCGAGCACACCCACTGGGTGTAGCCCCCGGGATTCAGGCTGGCTACTCCGAAGGTGGGCTGAATCCCCATCTTTGCTTGCTTTCTGACAGAAGCGTCTTTGTGCCGGGCAGCCACCCATGCCGAGACGGTCTGCCTCCGTCGCCAGGTGGTGCATCTTGGCGAGCGGCGGTACCTCTTGTCCGTGGAGTGCGACCGGCTCTGCCAGGAGGCGGATCGGGCGCAGGCGGAGAAGGACGGGCGCGAGGCGGCCCACCGTCGGGAACTGGAGGAGCGGGAGGCGACCCACCGTTGAGAGCTGGAGGAGCGGGAGACAACCCATTGCCAGGAGCTGGAGGCCAAGGACGCCTCGGAGACGAAGGTGGCCGAGGACGCGCAGGCGGCGCATGCTGAGCACGAGCGCCGGATCCAGGAGTGGTCGGCCAGGGATGCCGCGCTGCAGGAGGAGGCGTACGCGGTGGACCGCCTTCTGGCTGGTAAGTTTTGTTGTTTCTCTTGTCTTCGTGTGTCGGATCCGAGCCAACGTTTCCTTTGTCGCTCACCCCGCACCCCCTTCTCCCTTAGGGCTCTTTCCGGGTATGCAAGAGGTCGCGGAATTGGCCGTGGAGGCCCATCGCGAGGATCAGTGGGCGCAGGGGATCCCCGTCGGGCCGCTTGTCGCCTGGACCGTGGACGAGGTGGGGATTGCCGCCAAGGTGCGTATGACCGAGGTGGTCCGGGCCATGAAGCGACTTCAGGGTGCTGGCTTGGCACTGGTTCGCACCCTTTGGCCGGGTGCGGTGGAGCCAGCCTCCATGAGCCGGCTGTCGAGGTGGCTGGAAGCCGGGTCCGCGTGGGTGGACGCTTGGAGGGCTTCCACCACGCGCGCCGGATTGGCCATGTCGCTTTGCATTGCGAGGTCATGGTACCCCGAGCTGGACTTGGGGCTGCTTACAGCCCAGCGCACCAGCACCGACGCGGAGCTGGAGGCGGTTGCCGACGCACTGGCCGTGCGGGCCAGTGATCTCGCGTCCTTTGCTCCGTGGGACGAGTACGTCCCGGAGCGCACGGCGGACGGCGAGGTGATCCCGGAGGACCGGTACGCGCTTGCCCTTGACGACCCGGAGGGTAGCGCCGGCGAGACAGGCGGTGAAGACGCCGGGTCCAGCACCGACGACTACTTCGACTCCGAGCCGGCTCAGGACTTGGACGCGGGGGCCGATACGGAGCGTGCCGTGGCCAAGGACGGGGCTTCTACCTCAGCCACCGCGGAGGGCGCCGGGGGAGGAGACGGTGCCGCCACTAGCTAGGATCCTTTTGTTTTCCTGATGGTTTTGTTAGACTGCAGTTCCACCCACTGGGGTGTAAAATGTAATGAACATTTGGCCGTGGGCCGTTATGCTTTTGTATATGAGTTGATGCTTTTGTTTTGCCAAAGTTTTTTGTGCGTGCCGACTCGGCCTTAGCTTTTTGTCCTTTTGACTCCTTCTGCCCAAAACCTTGTCCCCTTCAGCTTCGGCCCCGCCAGCCGGACAGCCGGGAGCCGGTCTGTAGCTGGGACGGGGCATCCGCCTCGGGGGAGTCGGTCGTGAGTTTGGGAGCCGCGGGGACATATTGGCCAAGGTGAGTTTGACAGAGGCCAAGAAAAGTGATTCGGCTAGCCCTAGCCGGCGACCCCCCTATGACCGTTTTTCATGTGCACTAAGTTTTCCGTCTCGAGAACCCGTCAGCCGGACATCCGGGAGCCGGTCTGTAGCTGGGAGGGGTGGGAGGGTTTTTCCTTAGTTCACATTACTCGACCGGATTTGGGGAGCGATGCCAAGGCTAGCCGGCGAGCCCTCGGGACCATGGGACCGGGTCCGGCAGCCGGTATGTGGGACGAACTGCTTTGGAAGGAAACGGAAGAGGTGTGCCCCAAGAGCTGGCTTGGGGCACCCGTTGCATTCATAAGCCCAAAAGGGAGGATACATACATACACTGGTCCTTCTTAGCAGTAAAACGGTTGGAGGAGCGCCACGTTCCACGGGCGCTCCGTCTCCTCGCCGGAGGCGTCTCTCTTGCGCTTCTGCGGCTTCTGGGCGTCTATTAGATAGTACGCATTGTTGTGTAACGCCTTGCTGACAATGAACGGACCCTCCCATGGGGAGGACAGCTTGTGCTGGCCAGCGGTTCACTGGATCCGCCTGAGCACCAGGTCCCCTTCGCGGAAGGAGAGGGGCTGGATCCGCTTTCTGTGGTAGTGCCGGAGCTTCTGCTGGTAGATAGCCGTTCGGCTCAGCGCTAGCTCGCGGGCCTCTTCGAGGAGGTCGACGCCGTCTTCCCTTGCCTCCTTTGCGTCCGTCTCCGTGTACAGGGTGACGCGAGGCGAGTCGAACTCGATGTCCGTGGGGATGACTGCCTCGGACCCGTACACGAGGAAGAAGGGCGTGAAGCCGGTTGAGCGGTTGGGCGTGGTTTTGAGGCTCCACAGGACGGCCGACAGCTCTTCGATCTAGCAGCCGGCTGACCGAACGAGCGGTGCCACGAGCTGGGGCTTGATGCCGGCCAAGATCAATCCGTTTGCTCTCTCTGCTTGGCCGTTCGATTACGGGTGGGTGACCGATGCAAGGTCGAGCCGGATGCCTTGTTTGGCGCAGAAGCGCGCCAGCGTGCCCTTGGCGAAATTGGTGCCGTTGTCGGTGATGATGCTATGCGGGACGCCGTAGCGGACTGTTATGTCTTCGATGAACCAGACGGCCGTGGGGCCGTCCAGCTTCTTGATGGGTCTGGCCTCGATCCACTTGGTGAACTTGTCGACGGCTACCAAGAGGTGCGTCATGCTGCCTCGAGCGGTCTTGAATGGTCCCACCATGTCGAGCCCCCACACGGCGAAAGGCCACGACAGGGGGATGGTCTTGAGTGCCACAGCCGACACGTGGCTTTGTGCGCGGAAGCGTTGGCACCCCTCGCACTTGTCGACGAGCTGCGTCGCCTCTTCCATGGCAGTTGGCCAATAGAAGCCGTGACGGAATGCCTTGGCCACCAAGGTCCTCGAGGCGGCGTGATGCCCGCACTCGCCCTGGTGGATATCTCGGAGGATCTCCTGGCCCCTCTCAGACTCGACGCTGCGCTGGTACACGCCGGTTGTGCTGCAGTGGACCAGCTCGCGATTGATGATGCTGTAGCCGGGAGCCCGGCGCTGGATCTGCCGAGCCTTGTCTTCGTCGGAGGGGAGCTCGCCGCGCAAGAGGAAAGCCAAGATCGGCTGGGCCCACGAGGGTGCCGAGACGAGGGCCGGCTCCGGCTCGAGCTGGAAGCCCTGGACAGCCGGAGCCCCCGGGTCAGGCCCGCTAGTCCCCGGGTCCGGCTTGCCAGCCCCTGGGTCCTGGGAGGTTGGGGACGCATCGACCGCCATGATGACGGCTGCAGGCTCGGAGCCGGCAGCAATTGGAATAACAGCGGTCGGAGCCTGAGCGGCGGGCGGAGCCGGCGGAATTCCCAGGCCCGTCGAGGAGCCGGCGGGATCCGCAGGTACGAAGATGGATTCCGACTCGGCGGAGGGTTTGATCGACGGCTTGAGTAGCCGCTCGAGGGAGACGCCGGCTGGGATTAACTGCCGGGTGGAGCCGATTTTAGCCAGCGTGTCCACCGCCTCGTTGTCCGCCCGGGGGATGTGGTGGAACTCACACCCCTGGAAGGAGCCGGTGAGCTGTTGGATGAGGAAGCGGTAGCTGGCCATGTTGGCGTCCCAGGCGTCCCATTCGCCAGAGACCTACTGCACCACCAGATCTGAGTCGCCAAAACAGAGGATGTGTCGGATGCCGATTTCCTTGGCGAGCCGGAGGCCATGGACGAGCGCCTCGTACTCGGCTACGTTGTTGGAGGCGGCGAAGAGGATCTGGAGTGCGTACTTGAGCTGGTCCCCTTTTGGGGATGACAGGACGATGCCGGCTCCCAAGCCGGTCCGCATCTTCGAGCCATCAAAGTGCATGCGCCAGTGCGTGGAGTCCAGAGGCGGCGGCACGAACTGGGTCTCCGCCCAGTCGACGAGGAAGTCGGCCCTCGTCTGCGACTTGATGGGGGTGCGCGGCTCGTACCGGATTTCGTAGTCGGCAAGGGCGATAGCCCATTTGGCGATCTGGCCGGTGGCGTCCCGGCCGCTCATGATTTCTCCGAGTGGCGCCGTGCTCACCATGGTGATGATGTGCTCCTGGAAGTACTGCTTGACCTTCTTGGCGGTGAAGTATTTGCCGTAGCACATCTTCTGGTAGTGGGGGTAGTTCTGCTTGGAGGCGGAGAGGACCTCACTGAGGTAGTAGACGGGACGCTGGACTGGCAGCGCCTTACCTTCCTCCGGCCGCTCCACCATGAGGACGACGCCGATCACGCGCATGGTTGCAGCGATGTACGCGAGCAAAGCCTCCTTCTCGGCCGGAGCCGCCAGGACGGGCGCGCTGGAGAGGGCGCGCTTGAGGTCGCGGAATGCTTCGTCCGCCTGGTCGGTCCACTCGAACTTGGCTGGCTTCTTCGTCGGGTCGTGGCCCGGCTCGATTTTGGCGGTCTTCTTTAGAGGGGTAGGGCCTTCTCGCCCAGCCGGCTGATGAACCAGCTGAGCAAGGCAAGGCAGCGGGCGAACTTCTGGACGTCGCGGAGCTTGGTCAGTTTGTGCATACGCTCGATGGCTCTGATTTTTCCGGGTTGGCTTCGATGCCGCGTGCGGACACAAAGAAACCCAAGAGCTGGCCGGCTGGCATGCCGAAAACACACTTCTCCGAATTGAGCTTGAGCTTGTACTCGCGCAGGTTGGCGAAGGTCTCTGGAAGATCGTCGAGGAGGCTGAGATGCTTCTTGGTTTTGACGACGATGTCGTCCATGTAGACGTGGACGTTCCAGCCGATCTGGGGCAGGAGGCACTTCTGCATGCAACGCTAGAAGGTGGCGCCTGCATTCTTCAGGCCGAAGGACATGGTGATGTAGCAATAGGCCCCAAAAGGGGTGATGAAGGAGGTCTTCAGCCGGTCGGCTGGGTCCAGCTTGATCTGGTGGTAGCCGGAATAGGCATCCAGGAAGGACAGCAAATCGCAGCTGGCCGTGGAGTCGATCACTTGATCGATCCGAGGCAGGGTGAAAGGGTCCTTGGGACCGGCCTTGTTCAGGCTGGTGTAGTCGATACACATGCGCCAAAGTCTTGTTCTTCTTCAGCACCAGAACTGGGTTGGCCAGCCAGTCCGGGTGGAACACTTCCATGATGAAGCCGGCTGCGAGCAGCCGGGCGATCTCCTCTCCTATAGTACGCCGCTTCTCCTCGGAGAAACGGCACAGGGGTTGCTTGACCGGCTTGGCATCCGGCCGCACATGAAGTTTGTGCTCGGCGTACTTCCTCGGAACACCCGGCATGTCTTTTGGATACCATGCGAAGATGTCCCGATTCTCATGGAGGAAGTCGACGAGCTCGCCTTCCTATTTGCTGTCGAGGTGGGCGCTGATGGTGATGCACTGCTCGGGGTTTGCCGGGTCGAGTGGCACCTGCTTGGTGTCCTTGGATGGCTGGAACGACGCCTCGCTGGCCGACTGGGACGGAGGAACCGGCACGGCCGGCTGGTTAGAGGCGTGAGCCACGAGCCGGTCGAGCTGCCACCTCTCCTCCGCTACTTCCAGGGCCTCGGCCAGCCGGCTGCTGTCGCGCGCGCACTCGATCGACATTTTGTAGTCGCCATCGATGGTGATGATGCCCTTGGGACCCGGCATCTTGAGCTTGAGGTAGGCATAATGGGGGATCGCCATGAATTTGACGAGGGCCGACCTGCCCAGCAGCGCATGGTAGGGACTGTTGAGGTCCACTACCTCGAACCATATCGGCTCGCGGCGGAAGTGGCTCTTGTTGCCAAAGAGGACGTCGAGCCGGATTTTGCCGATGGGGGTGCAGGATTTTCCCGGCACAATGCCATGGAAAACTGTCCGGCTCGGTTGCAGGTCTGTCTCCTGGAGCCCCATCTTGAGTAGTCTGTCGCGGTAGAGGATGTTGATGCTGCTGCCCCCGTCGACCAGCACCCGCGAGAAGCGGCAGGTGAGCCTATCGGAGGCGATGGTGGGATTGAGGATGAGGGCGTAGCTGCTGGGGTTTGGCATCACGGCCGGGTGGTCCGCCCGGCTCTAGGTAACCGGCTTCTCGGACTAGTGCATGAACTGGGGGACCGAGGGGACGGTGGCGTTCACCTCGTGTCAGTGCTGGCGCACACTGTGCTTGTCGGTCCCCTCGCTGGTGAAGATGATGTAGGCCCCGTCCTGGTCGGGGAACTGGTCATGAAGGCGGCCGTCGTTGGCAGCCGGAGCCGGGGCTGGTGGTTGCACCGGTGCCGGAGCCGGCGCGCGGAGAGCCGGAGGCGGAGGAACCGGGAGGCCCTCGCCTCGGGCTAGCCGCTGGGAGAAGCTGCACTGCCACAGCGTGTGCGTGGCTGGCTTTGCCCCAGAGTGCATCTTGCACGGAGCATCGAGCATCTGCTCGAAGGTGAGCTTGGGCTGCCACGCGTTCTTGCCGTTTCGGTGACGCTGGCTGGGCGCCTGGGCAGCCAGCTATTCCTCTTCGACAGTGGTGACCTACCAGCTCCCATAGCGGGGATCCGGCTGGTCAGTTTTGCACTTTTTGTTCTACTGCTACTGGTTGTCGGTAGCCGCCCGCGACGCGGCAGGCGGCGGGGTCAGTTTGGCAGGCGTGGTGACCTTGATCCGCATCGCGGAGTCGGCCGTGGCGTACTTGTCTGCCTTGGCCATTAGATCCGCCAGGGTTGCCGGCTTGGAGCACAAGAGCTTGTGCTTGAGGTGGGTGCCGTCGTGGCAGCCCTCGATGAAGTACTGGATGGCCTGCACCTCGTGTACCCCCTCGCAGGAGTTGCGGAGCTCGGTACAACGCGTGAGGTAGTCACGGAGGGACTCGTCCGGCCCCTGGACGCACATGGCCAGCTCGCGGGGCCGGCCGGGCCGCTTGTAGGTGCCGGTGAAGTTGCGGACGAACGCCTCCTCAAAGTCTGTCTAGGTGTTGATGCTGCCGGTGGACAGGCTGTTGAGCCAGGTCCGAGCCGAGCCGATCAACATGAGGGGGATGTAGCACACGGCTACGCGCTTGTTCCCCCTGGCTACGCCGACTGCGGTGGTTTAGTCGACTAGCCAGTCTTCCGGCTTGGCGGTGCCGTTGTACTTCGGGGTGTCACGAGTGAGCGTGAAGCCAGTTGAGAACGGCTCGTTGCGGATCCGTGGGCCGAAGCACGCCAGACCAATCGGACCCTCCTCCTCCAGGAGGGCGAATTGCGCCAGCCGGTCAATGCGGGTACGGGCGTCGTTCTCACTCTGCGGGACGCGCGGGCCGAGACGAGCGGCGAGCTCGGGACGGACAGCTGGGGCAGGCGAGCGCGCGCGCTCCCACCGCAGGGGCGGGGTATGGTCCCGGCTGCACCGGCTGCTGCCAGCCGGAGCGTTGTTGCGCCGGCTTTTGATGGCCGGCGGCTCGTCTCCCTGTCGGGAGCGTCCGTTATGGGACCCAACGCCCCGCCGGCCGGAGCCGCGGGGGGAAGAGGCTTGCTGGAACGGCCGGCGCTGGCTAGCAGTTGGCGGGGCGTCTCCCTCGGGGACGGGAATTTCGGAGCCGGCGTTGGCGTCATCGAGCCGGGCCTGTTGAGCGTTGGCGGCGGCGATGAGGTCTTGGATGTGCCGCTCCTGCTGCTCTCGCTCCTCGCCCACAAGGTCGGCGCGGTCGGCATAGGCCACCTAGGCGGCCCTCATGTTGGCAGCCGGCGTGCCGTAGGTGGGGAGCCTGCCATCGAGGATTTCCGTGACCACACGGCCGCGGTTGCGGACGTCACCGCGCCGGTTGGGCTCGTTGCCGGCGGGGGTGAGGCCGTAGGCGGAGTTGTACTCGCGCTGCGCGGACTCCATCCGGCGCTTGGTGGTGGCGAGAGTGGTTGCCTCTGCGAACAGCAGCTGGCGAGCAGCCTCCAGCTCGGCCGTAGCCGTGGCCGGGTTCGTCGTAGGCGCGACGGGGGTGCTGAGGCCCCGAAGCACAAAGCCAAGGGGGTCGGAGGTGCCGGTGCGGGAGGCTGCGGCAGCCGCCTCCGCCTCCGCCCAGACGCGACCGGAGGTCGTGGAGGAACTGGTGGCCATCACCCCCGCGCGGACGCAGGAGTCGTCAGCACTGCCCGGGGCGAGCACGCCCAAAAACGAGGGCGCGTCGTGGCAGTCGAGCACCTTGCTAGGGTAATCATCGGCAGCTGGCTCACCGGCGAGGCCCAGCTTGGCGAAGCGCTCGGTGAGGGTGGCGACGTCGGACAGAGGGTCGCCGCCACGCCACTCGCCGGAGAGATCGGCTGCGGCGCCCGCAGAGCCGGCGGGAACGGGATCCCGCCCTGCGGGAGCAAGCCCCACGAGCGTGCAGTTCCGCCCAGATGCGGGGCGGCCGGGGGAGGTGGTGAAGGGTCCCGCCCGGAGCGTGACTCCGGCCGGCGCCGCGGACAGCCCCACGGTGGGCGCCAACTGTCGTCGTTTTCTCATGACAGATGCCATGGGGTGGCTTATCGAGAGTGGTTGGGGCCGAAGGACGCCGACGGGCTCCGGTGACGGGATTGGGGACAAGCGGTGAGAGACACGCGATGTACCCAGGTTCGGGGCCCTCCGTGGGTGGTAATGCCCCTAATCCTGCTAGTCTGGTTGATGAACCAAAAGGGGTTACAATGGTGCTCCTTGAGCTGTCTGGGTAGAGGAGAAAGAAGGAGCTAGCTTGCTCTCCTCGCCTCTCTACGTGAGTGTATGTGTGTGTCTCCATCCATCCCCCCCGCATGGGGGAGCTCCGGGGGGTTTTATAGGCCAACCCCCTGGATTACAATATGTGTAGAAGGCGCCGGAGGGCCCCAGACGGCGGTCTCTCTAGCCGGCCATGGGGCCCCCGGCTGAGGAATCTTATCGCTGGTAGGGCCCACCGGCTGCAGGGTCCCGTCGCTGGTAGGGCCCGCTGGCTGCAGGGTCCCGTCGGGAGCCGGAAGGGGCCCGCATGGCAGACTCACGTGCTTGTCACGTCGCGGCATGGGTCGTCTTGCGGGGCGTCGTCTTGCGGTAGCCGGCCGCGGTCAGCGGTACGGCCGACCGCACTGTGGCCATGCCGGGGCAGGTAATGGAGTGGTTGAGGGCGTGCCGGCACAGTGCCGCCCGCCCGGTCGCAGTCGGCCGGAGTCAGAGGCACTGTTACCTCCACTGTGGCCATGCGGACGCTGACCACCGACGCGACGGGGGCCACTGTAGCCACGCGTGCCCTGACCGCGGTACCGGGCGCACTGCTGACACGGCGGGCGTCAGGTCATCGTCCTGCGAGGCGTGGCGACGGGACGGGAGCTGACCCGCCGGCTAGAAGGCTAGGAGTCTCCTCCTCCGGCCGGCCGGCTGGTCGCGGCCGGCCGCGCGGAGCCGGACTACAGGGGGAGGCGGATCGCCCTGTAGTCGTTTTTCGAAAAGCTGGAGTAAAGACCCCGCTGAGGCTACCCCAAGGTTATCCCCCCGTCAATCTTCAAAATGCAAACCTCATCTGGGACAGGCTCTCTGATGTTCATGAAGGCTACCGCCCTCGTCAAGATCCCATGTTCATCGAATACAAGGATTTACTCAAAACTCCTAAGACAGATCCAACTTCATCTTCTTCAGCTATGTGCCTCATGGCAAAAGGTTCAAAGGTACTCACATATCATTCCTCATCTGAATCTAGTGAATGTGAATCTGATGAAAACCTCAAACCTAGCTATTCCAAACTTGCTAATATTGCCACCAAACTACAAACTGCCTTGGAAAATCTTCAGAAACTGCTAGACAAAAGCGATGACCTGTTCAATGAGGAAATGGATCGCACTCAAACTCTGACTAAGGGACTTCAAAGTCTTTAGTCTAAGTTTGATAACCTTCAAAGTCGTCATGATGCTCTCTTAGTCGATCATGAGAAGCTTTCTTATTAATTTCTTCAAAGAAAGCAAGATCTTGAGAAACTAAGGGTGTCTCATGAAGATCTTCAGAGGGATAACGATTATTTGCTTGCTCAACAGATCAGTACCGCTCAGGAAGATTTCGTTCCACCTTGCTTAAAATGCATCGAACGTGAAACTGCTCATTCTTCACCTGAAAGTTCAAATGCTTCTATTGCTGCAAATAACAAGATCAAGGGGATTGACAACCCTCTTGCCCGCGTTGGGTGCAAGTTGTTTGTTCATTTGTGTGCAGCCGCTGAAAACGATTGAGGATTGATATTCCTATTGGTTCGATAAACCTTGGTTTCATAACTGAGGGAAATACTTACCCACTTTGTGCTGCAATTACCCGTTCCTCTTCACGGAAAACCCAACACAGATCACAAGTATCAGGAAGGATTTCTGCCGCCATTGCCGGGGAATATCATCATCAACTATCAAGTAACTTCACACAAATTTTCATTCACTTGTTTATCTTTTTATTTGCTGTTATATTTAGCTTGTCACATAAAAATCAAAAATACAAAAATATTTACCTTTGCTTGTTACTAGTTTGTTCGTCGTTATGGCTACTTCTATTTCCGCTCGCTTTACTCCCAATGGGATAGGCTTTGCCCAAAACAAAGCAACTAAAAAGTTATCCACCACTACCTTGCTTCACAATTTTTATGTTGGTGTGGCCACTTGGTATAGGTTTGTGCTTGACACCATCACCGGTGGGAACTTCTTAATGTGTCACACCTTGGATGCCTACGTCGCAATTGAAAATCTTGTAGGGACACCACCCATTATTGTTAATGAAACAAATTTGACCTTGGAACATGTTGTGCAAAGGCTTGATGCTGTTGAAAAGAATATGATCACAAATAAACCAATCGAGGAGTTGGATAAAAAACTTCATAATCATATCACTCAACTTGGGTCACGGGTAGGAATGACTTTGAAAACCTTAAAGGAAAAAGACACTACTATTGATGAGAGGATAGAACAAGGTTTGAATAGAATTGATAAAATGGAATAGGTCATTGACAAAGTAGGTTCCGCTTTCACACCTTCTAAGGCTAATGCTAGTACCTCTCACAATAAAAACCCCAAGTTCATATATATTCCTAAGAGCACTAGTACACCTCCTACCAAAAGGAACGAGGATCTAAAGATGATTAGTGTTCATCCCAACTTTATAAATTTGATAAAATATCCTATTGCCAAGCCTCCTATTGCACATATTATCCATGGTTGTGTTATTAAGGAGCTTGATGTCAAAGGTGACAATACTTGAAACTATGCATTATGCCTAGCTAGGGCCATAAAACAATAGCGCTTGTTGGGAGGCAACCCAATAGTTATCTTTAAATTTTTGCTTTAAACTTTCTTTTTATTTTTTATAACATGATTATTGCCTCTGTAGTGATTATATTTTTGTGTTTAAATTAGTGTTTGTCCCAAGTAAAGCCTTTGGGATTACTCACAAGATGAGTAGAATCAATGCTGAAATAAAACAGAAACTTTTGACTCCAGTACAAGAATTTTCATATTTTACAGAACCGTGATAATGATCTGAAATTTTGACACAGTGTTTCTATAAAAAATTTGGAGGTTGTCCTAATGTTTCAGAATTTTTAGAGTTACAGAAGTATAGGTTATCTACAGATTGTTACAGACTATTCTGTTTTAGACAGATTCTGTTTTTGCTTGCACAGTTGCTTCTTTTGATTATGCTATGGATTGTATCGGGGGATATAAGTGATAACCCACAAGTATAGGGGATCACAACAGTTTTCGAGGGTAGAGTATTAAACCCAAATTTATAGATTCGACACAAGTGGAGCCAAAGAATATTTGAGAGCCAAATGGTTTTGTAGCAGTTGGAACAGTAACATCAGTAGTAACTTAGCAAGAACAATAAGTGGAAAACTCGTAGGCACTGGATCGGTGAACTCGTTGGATGATATTCGTCATGTAACAGTCATAACCTAGGGCGATACAAAACTAGCTCCAGTTCGTCAATGTAATGTAGGCATGTATTCCGTAAATAGTCATACTTGCTTATGGAAAAGAACTTGCATGGCATATTTTGTCCTACCCTCCCGTGGCAGCGGGGTCCATAAGGAAACTAAGGGATATTAAGGCCTCCTTTTAATAGTGAACCGGAACAAAGCATTAACACACGGTGAATACATGAACTCCTCAAATTACGGTCATCACCGGAAAGTATCCCAAATATTGTCACTATGGGGTTTACGGATCATAACACATAATAGGTGCATATGACTAGGCAAGATCGGATCAAGAACATAAATATAATGGTGATAACATAAATGGTTCAGATCTGAAATCATGGCACTCGGGCCCTAGTGACAAGCATTAGGCAAAGCAAAGTCATAGAAACATCAATCTCAGAACATAGTGGATACTAGGGATCAAGCCCTAACAAAACTAACTCGATTACATGATGGATCTCATCCAACTCCTCACCGACCAGCAAGCCTACGAAGGAATTACTCACTCCCTGTGGGGAGCATCGTGGAATTGGCGATGGAGAAGGGTTGGTGATGTGGAAGACCGAAGATTCCCCTCTTCGGAGCCTCGAACGGGCTCCAGATCTGGCCTCCCGATGAAGAACAGGAGGTGGCGGCGGCTTCTTATCATAAAACATGATGAAACTTTCTCTCTGATTTTTTCTCCGAAAATAGGAATTTATAGTGGCGTAATTAGGGTCAGTGGGGCCACGAGGTGGGCACAACCCACCAGGGCGCGCCCAGGGGACCTGGCACGCCCCGGTGGGTGCTGCTCTCCCTGGCCCCCCTCTTCGGTAGATTTTGGCTCCAATAATTCTTATATATTCGGAAATAATTCTCCAAAAAGTTCCGTTCCGTTCCGAGAACTTTTATATCTGCACAAAAACAACACCATGGTAGTTCTTCTGAAAATAGCGTCAGTCCGGGTTAGTTCCATTCAAATTATGCAAATTAGAGTCCAAAACAAGGGCAAAAGAGTGAGGAAAACTAGATACGTTGGAGACGTATCAACTCCCCCAAGCTTAAACCGTTGCTTGTCCTCAAGCAATTCAGTTGACAAACTGAAAGTGATAAAGAAAAAAATTTACGAACTCTTTTGTTCTTGTTTACATATATATGCTTAAGTAGCACCCAGGTTTTCAGCAAGGATTATGACTAACCATGCCAACAATAACTCTTAGAAATTATATTAACTCATATCAATAACATAAGCAACTAGCGAGCAATAATAAGATATCTCAAGCGCCAAAACTTTGTCAAAACAATCATGATACAATATATGACAATAGTGGTATCTCGCTAGCCCTTTCTAAGACCGCAAAACATAAATGCAGAGCACCTCCAAAGTTCAAGCAGCGACTAAACATTGTAATTCATGGTAGAAAAGATCCAGTCATGCTGCACCCAACATCGACTATACACAATGCATGAGGATGACAATAGTGCTCTCAGGTCTGGCGCTTATTTGAGAAGGTGATGACTCAACATAAAAGTAAATAGATAGTCCCTTCGCAGAGGGAAGCATGGATTTGCAGAGGTGCCAGAGGTCAAGGTTTAAAACAGAGATAGATATAATTTGGGAGGTACACCCTTCCTGTCAATGTTACGACCAAGAGTTATCAATATCTTCCATGCTAAACAAATTAGCGGCGGTTCCCAAGCGGTAAAAGTAAAGGTTTACTCCCCCTCCACCAACAATCACACTCCACGGCTAGCCGCATCCACGGGTACCATCCAAACCAACAACATTCCTCGGTGAGTTTTGTTTAATTATTTTTTGATTTTTGATTTCGGGACTAGGAATCCCTATTACCGCCCCTCTCGTGTAAGGACGAGTGAATAAACACTCATCATGAGAGTAACCCGCTTAGCATGGAAGATACTGACCACCCCCTGTCGCTCCATGAACGGTCCAGGCACACAAAACAGATGTTTATTTGAATTTTTAGAGGTGGCACATGCAAATTTACTTGGAACGGCAGGGTAATACCGCATATAGGTAGATATAGTGGACTCATCTAGCATAACTTGGTTTAAGGATTTTTGATGCACAAGCAGTATTCCCACTTAGTACGGGCAAAGGCTAGCAAATAGATTGAGAAGCGGCCAGCTAGAGAGCGAAAACGGTCATGAACATGCATTACATATAATAAACATTGACTACTAGCATGAGTAGGATATGAACACCATGAACATAAATATCATGAAGGCTATGTTGGTTTTGATTCAACTACATGCGTGAACATGTGCCAAGTCAAGCCACTTGAAACATTCAAAGGAGGATACCATATCATCATACTACATCACAACTATTTTAATGCATGTTGACACCCAAGATAAATCATTCTCCACTCCTAGCTACTTAAGCATGGCATGAACAACTATAATCTCTAATGGTCATTGCAAACATGTTTGGCCATAATAGGCTGAATCAAGGATACTAGGTTAAACATATTTACAAAAACAAAAACAAGTTGAGTTCATACCCGCTCTTCTCTGCCATAGTCAATTCATCAAATATCGTCATTATTGCCTTTCACTTGCACGACCGAATGATAAGAAAATAATAATAGTGCAAGAGTGCCGTGGACTAAGCTGGAATCTGCAAACATTTTATTCAAGAGGAGAAGACAAGGTAAAATGGGCTCTTTGTTAGATTAACAATGATGCATATGAGAGCCACTCAACATTTTCATCGTGGTCTTCTCCTTGGTACGAATCAAACGAAAAAAAGAAAAGAAATTCAGAGAAACACACTGAAATATTTTTGGAGTTTTTGGTTTTTCTTGAAGAAGGCAAATTAAAGAGAAAAACAAAAACGAGAAAAACTATTTACACGGGAAAGCTCCCAACAAATAAAAGAAGAAATGAGAAATCTTTTTGGGTTATCTTTTAATGCTACAATTGAACTAGGCTAGAAAGGAAAGCCGAAAAGAAGTAGGAAATATTTTTGGGTTTTCTCAAAGTTTTTCAAACACACAAGAAGAAAGCGAGAAAACAAATTTAGCATGAATATTACAATGAAAAAGTAATAACACCGACAACTGGAATGAAAAGTGTGAACATGAATGTAATGTCGGTGGAAATACATACTCCCCCAAGCTTAGGCTTTTGGCCTACCTTGGTAATCACCATCCGTATGAATAATAATCTGGGCGATGGCTCACCGAGGCCTCGATGGCTAACCGAGGCCCTCGGTGCAAACTCCGCGGCCCTCCTGGCGACTTCATCCTCAGCATTGTACGCATGGGCCTCGCTCTCAAGGACATAGTATCTTCCCCTACTGTGAAAATCAAAGAGAGCAGGAGCAGGCAAAGCAACAGGCACAACAAGTTTTTTTATTAAATCTCAAGTTATAGGTGTAGTTAGTGGCCATGCCTGTAAGAAACTTATGACGCTTCATGGCATCAAAGTCTAAATACTGAGTAGGTAAAATGGGGTAATTAGGCCATGGTGAGACATTTAATCTCTCCGCTACACGGGAGGCATAGATTCCTCCATAAAAATTACCATTGGCAGCATTGAGCTACAACCTCCGTGCAACAATTGCACCAAGATTATAATATTTATTTCCAGTTATGGCATTGTGTATGAGACTCAAATCATGAGCACATAGTGTGCTACAATCTTGTTTGCCTACAATACATTTACCATTGAAGAGTGCGAAATATTGTATTGATGGAAAATGGATGCTGTTAATTCTCCCTTGTGCTACCCCTCTATCTTCACCAAAGCAAAGATTGACTAAAAATGAATCATATTCAGATTTTGTTGGTTCGTCGAGGGAACCCCAATATGGAAGTTTGCATGCTTCACTGAACATTTCTAATGGCATGGTGAAGGAACGGTCATAAACTCTAGACTCACGAGAAAAATATTTAAATTTCTTTGTGAAGGTTTTCGTGAGTTTGAGGTGTTGGGGGCACTTATCTGCGATGAAGGGACCAAGCTCTGTATTGTGGATATATTGGTCAAATTCCTCCTTAATACCTGCACCTACCATGAACTCGTCGCACGGCCACCGGCATGATTTAGTGGTGGCGTCTCGCATCGGGCTTTCGCTTGGCTCAACATAAGATTGTCGAACTGAGCTTCCACTTGATGAGGCTTCCGAGGATCTCCTCCTCGAAGAACTCCTAAATAATTGCATTTTTATTTGCGAACAAATTTTTGAAATATTTTTGAGACACAAAATTTTGTCAACAAAACTTCGTGAAGTTGATAGCAACTACTCCTATGCATCCATGCATAGAGGCCATATTGAGCATTCAAACTACTTAGAACTCTAAGAATTCAACATGCAAGCTCATCTACAGCAGCACCAAGAGTAGCTAATTACTCTAAAAATAACCCACTAAATCAAAAACTAATTGGAGCAATGGAGGAGTCACATACCAAGTAGCAATCCCTCCAAACAGTTTCAGAAACAGAGCTTCAAGCTAAGAGATTAAAATCCGCGGATTTGAGAGCAAGAACACGGGAATGGTGGATGTGGTGAATTTTTTCTAGAGGTAGGTGATGATGTGGGCTAAAGAGGTAAGTGAGGGCGCCCACATGGGGGCCACAACCCACCAGGGCGCGCCAGGGGGTGCTGGCGCGCCCTGGTGTCATATGGGCACCAGGTGCACCCCCCCTCTGTTATTATTTGCACCAGAAATTCAGAAATTTTTGGAAAAAATCTTGTTAAATTTTCAGGGCATTCTGAGAACTTTTATTTTTGGGTCATTTTTTTATTGCACGGCGAAAACAGAAAACAGGATAATCATGGCATTTTTATTTTATTTGACTAACTAAAACAGAAAATAAAAGGTGGGAGCAGAGAGTTGTGCTTACTAGATTCATCGACTTCATACCTCTAAAAAATGATCCATTAATAAGGTTGATCAAGTCTTATTAACAACCACTTTCGATTAGCATGAAACCGAAGAACTTTCGTAATACACTAAGTTACCTCAATGGGGATGTGCATATCCCCTCCAATAAGTACATCATATTTCTTTTTGGCAGTAGGTAGAGGTAATTGGAAACTACCGATAGTGATGGTCGGAGATTCTTCAATAACATTTATACCATTCACCTGGAATTGTTTCTTCGGAAAGTGCACCGTATGCTCATTACCATTGATATGAAAAGTGACTTTGCTTTTATTGCAATCAATAACAGCCCCTGCAGTATTCAAAAAGGCTCTACCAAGGATAAACGACATGTTGTCGTCCTCGGGCATCTCAAGAATAACAAAGTCCGTTAAGATAGTAACATTTGCAACAACAACGGGCATATCCTCACAAATACTGATAGGTATGGCCGTTGATTTGTCAACCATTTGTAATGATATTTCGGTAGGTGTGAGTTTATTCAAATCAAGTCTTTTGTATAAGGAGAAAGGCATAACACTAACACCGGCTCCCAAATCACACAAAGCAGTTTTGACATAGTTTCTTTTAATGGAGCATGGTATAGTTGGTATTCCCGGATCTCCAAGTTTCTTAGGTATTCCATCCTTAAAAGAATAATTAGCAAGCATGGTGGAGATTTCAGCGAGCAATCATATCAGAGTTATATTTCAATTGTTTTAGGACATGTGCATTGAAATGATCTTGCTTCATAATATAGTTGTGAAACTCATATAGGCACTGACTAGGATGTTTATTGTAAGGTATATCACCTTCATCAAACTTTAATAAAGAATTTACCTCTACCACCTGTGGAGGTGGTGGTGTGTTAAGGCCATGTATTTCTTCAATAGGTGGTAAATTCTTAACATCCACAGCTTAAATACCTTTTTCCTTCATAGATTTCTTTGCCTCTTGCATATCTTCAGGACTGAGAAATAAGATACCCCTCTTCTTCGGAGTGGGTTTAGGCGATGGTTCAGGAAGAGTCCAATCATCATAATTCTTCAATATGTTATTCAATAATTCCTCAGCTTGTTCAACAGTTCGTTCCCTGAAAACACAACCAGCACAACTATCTAGGAAGTCCCTAGAAGCATCAGTTAGTCCATTATAGAAGATATCAAGTATTTCATTTTTCTTGAGAGGGTGATTGGGCAAAGCATTAAGCAATTGGAGAAGCCTCCCCCATGCTTGTGGGAGACTCTCTTCTTCAATTTGCACAAAGTTAAATATTTCCTATAAGGCAGCTCGTTTCTTATGAGCAGGAAAATATTTTTTAGAAAAATAGTAGATCATATCCTCGGGACTACGCACACAACCAGGAGCAAGAGTATTGTACCATGTCTTAGCATCACCCTTTCGTGAGAACGGAAATAACTTAAGGATGTAATAGTAGCGAATCTTCTCATCATGAGCAAAGAGGGTGGCTATATCATTCAGCTTAGTAAGGTGTGCCACTACAGTTTTAGTTTCATAGCCATGGAAAGGATCAGATTCAACCAAAGTAATTAACTCTGGGTCGACAGAAAATTCATAATCCTTATCAGTAACAAAGATAAGTGAAGTAGCAAACTTAGGATCACATTTCATTCTAGCATTCAAAGTCTTTTCCTTATACTTGCGTAGCTATTTCTTGAGATCGTTTCTATCCTTGCAAGAAAGAATTTCTCTAGTTACCTCTTCGTCCATAACATAACTTTCAGGTGTCTTAGGCATTTCAAATTTAGGGGAGCTAGGACTAATAAGTGTTTCATAGTCATCATCAGTTTCATGGGTTTCATCAGTTTCAGCAATCTCATCAGTTTCAATAGTTTCATTCTCTTTTACTCTAGCAATTTGTTCATCAAGAAATTCTCCTAGTGGCACATTATCATCAAGCATGGTACTAGCATCATCATAAGCATCATTCATAGAAGAAGTAGCATCATCAATCACTTGCGACATATCAGGATTACTAGAATGTGGTGGTGTTGCAAGCTTACTCAAAACAGAAGGTGAAACAAGTGCAGAGTGTGATGGCAATTCCTTACCTCCCCTCGTCCTAGAGGGAACGATCTTGGTCTTTGGATCCTTAAGATTCTTCATAGTGATAAATTGATATAAATCCCAAGTGACTCAACAAATATAACTATGCTCCCCGGCAACGGCGCCAGACAAAGGTCTTGATAACCCACAAGTATAGGGGATCGCAACAGTTTTCAAGGGTAGAGTATTCAACCCAAATTTATAAATTCGACACAAGGGGAGCCAAAGAATATTTGATAGTATTAGCAGCTGAGTTGTCAATTCAACCACACCTGGAGATTAAATATCTGCAGCAAAGTGATCAATAGCACATTAATATGATAGTTTTCATAGAAGTAGCAGCAGTAACGATAACGGTAACAGTGATAGCAATGGTTTTGTAGCAGTTGGAACAGTAACATCAGTAGTAACTTAGCAAGAACAATAAGTGGAAAACTCGTAGGCCTTGGATCGGTGAACTCGTTGGATGATATTCGTCATGTAACCGTCATAACCTAGGGCGCTACAAAACTAGCTCATGTTCGTCAATGTAATGTAGGCATGTATTCCGTAAATAGTCATACGTGCTTATGGAAAAGAACTTGCATGACATCTTTTGTCCTACCCTCCCGTGGCAGCGGGGTCCATAAGGAAACTAAGGGATATTAAGGCCTCCTTTTAGTAGTGAACCGGAACAAAGCATTAACACACGGTGAATACATGAACTCCTCAAACTACGGTCATCACCGGAAAGTATCCCAAATATTGTCACTATGGGGTTTACGGATCATAACACGTAATAGGTGCATATGACTAGGCAAGATCGGATCAAGAACATAGATATAATGGTGATAACATAAACGGTTCAGATCTGAAATCATGGCACTCGGGCCCTAGCGACAAGCATTAGGCAAAGCAAAGTCATAGCAACATCAATCTCAGAACATAGTGGATACTAGGGATCAAGCCCTAACAAAACTAACTCGATTACATGATGAATCTCATCCAACTCCTCACCGACCAGCAAGCCTACAAAGGAATTACTCACTCCCGATTGGGAGCATCATCGAATTGGCGATGGAGAAGGGTTGGTGATGACGAAGACCGAAGATTCCCCTCTCCGGAGCCTCGAACGGGCTCCAAATCTAGCCTCCCGATGAAGAACAGGAGGTGGCGGCGGCTCTGTATCGTAAAACGCGATGAAACTCTCTGATTTTTTTCTCCGAAAATAGGAATTTATAGTGGCGGAATTAGGGTCAGTGGGGCCACGAGGTGGGCACAACCCACCAGGGCGCGCCCAGGGGGCCTGGCGCGCCCTGGTGGGTGCTGCTCACCCTGGCCCCCCTCTTCGGTAGATTTTGGCTCCAATAATTCTTATATATTCTGAAATAATTCTCCAAAAAGTTTCGTTCCGTTCTGAGAACTTTTATTTCTGGACAAAAACAAGACCATGGTAGTTCTGCTGAAAACAGCGTCAGTCCGGGTTAGTTCCATTCAAATCGTGCAAATTAGAGTCCAAAACAAGGGCAAACGAGTGAGGAAAAGTAGATACGTTGGAGACGTATCAATAAGCCATGGAGAAGTTAGAATACAGTACCTATTATGCATTTATGAAATTGGAATCAATTTATAACAGTACTTAAAGTATGCAATATGTTTCTTATACTAACGGTTCTCACGAAGTTTTGTTGAGTTTTGTGTGATTGAAGTTTTCAAGTTTTGGATGTTATTGTGATGGACAAAGGAATAAGGAGTAGCAAGTACCTAAGATTGCGGATGCCCAAGGCACCCCAGGGTAATATTTTAAAGGAGACTCAAGCGTCTAAGCTTGGGGATGCCCCGGAAGGCATCCCCTCTTTCGTCTCAAATCCATCGGTATGTCACTTGAAACTATATTTCTATTCGTCACATGATATGAGTTTTGCTTGGAGCGTCATTTACTTTTGTTTGCTTTTACTTTCAGTTTGCCACAATAATTGTTTGTTGGAAACACCTATTTAAGAGAGACACACCTTCATAATAATTTGTTAGAATAATCTATGTGCTTCACTTATATCGTTTGAGCTTAGCAGTTGCTCTAGTACTTCACTTATATCTTTTTCAGCACGGTGGCGTGTAGATTTTATAGAAATGATTTCTCTCTCATTCTGCACTTATATTTGTTTGAGAGTTAATAAACAGTGACGGTAATTTTCATGGGTCATAAGACTAGTCCAAAAATATTAGGTATTCAATGAATGATAATCAAAACCATCAGGTAGCACATATAGAGAAATTGTGGGTCAATGATATTGATGTGGTAATATGAAATAGGTATGAGTTCATAATTGTTGAACCGTAGAAGTGTCGATATTAAAAGAGGTTGACCCTTTTGTTCATCTAAAAAAATTAAATAGGCATGGTGATGATGTGTGAGCATTTCTATTCCTCGTTGAAATCCTAGTGTTGTTTCGGGTCGGAAGCGCGCGATGGTTAACTCCTACCAACCTCTTCCCTCGTGGCATGCGAGTAGTACTTTCATTTATGATAAACTAATAAAACTTTGCAATAAGTATATGATTTCTTTATGACTAATGTGAAACCATGGAAATATGCAATCTCACCTTCTCATATTTGGTAGCCTCTTCGGTACCGTGCATAGCCCGTTCTCACCTCAAGGATCGGTGCAACTTTCACCGTTGCATCCAACCCCCGTGACATGACACGCTATGTTGCACATAAACCTTATTATATCTTCCTCAAAACAGCCACCATACCTACCTATCATGGCATTTCCATAGCCATTCCGAGATATATTGCCATGCAAATTCCATCGTCATTTCACATGACTAGTTTGTTCATCGTCATATTGCTTTGCATGATCATATAGAGTTGACATAGTATTTGTGGCAAAGCCACCGTTCTTCATTTTTTTGATACATGTCACGCTAGATCATTGCACATCCTGGTACACTACCAGAGGCATTCATACAGAGTCATATCTTCATATCAGTTCTCCATACTGAGTTGTAAGTAAATAAAAGTGTGATGATCATCATTATTAGAGCATTGTCCCAGTGAGGAAAGAATGATGGAGATGATGATTCTCCCATAAGTCGACATGAGACTCCGGACGAAAAAATAAAGATGGGGGAGGCCAAATGATCCCACCATCCATTCAAAAAAAGAGAGAAAATGAGAGAAGGGACTTTGCTACTATCTTTTACCACACTCGTGCCTCAAAGTGGCACCATGTTCCTCATGTAGAGAGTCCCATGATATATCACTTTCATATGCTAGTGGGAATTACCTATTCAGTATTACATACTTGGCTTGTATATTCCTATGACGGGCTTCCTCAAATGCCCAAGGTCTTCATGAGCAAGCAAGTTGGATGCACACCCCACTTAGCTTCATTTGAGCTTTCATACACTTATAGCTCTAGTGCATCATTTGCATGGCAATCCCTACTCCTCGCATTGACATCTATCGATGGGCATCTCCATAGCCCGTTGGTAAACCTAGTTGATGTGAGACTATCTTCTCCACTCTCTTTGATATCCACCACCATATTCTATTCCACCTAAATGCTATGTCCAATGGCTCACACTCATGTATTGCGCGAAGAATAAAAAGTTGATGCATATTGAAAAAGGTATGATCCAATTGCTTGACTTGGACACCGTGGTGCTTAACATTTGAATTAATGTGGTGAAGATGGAGCCATGCCGTGCTAATATAATAAGATGAATGGGGGGTAAACATTTCTTAAGGATCGTATACTTTTAAGGATTGATAATTCTGTTTCTAACACTTTAGTATTGCTATGTTAATATTTGTTGGTTCATCTTGTCTCAATGAGCATACATGCATAAGATTACGTAATGGATAGCATGTCACATCAAAAATTCTGCTTTTATCATTTACCTACTTGAGGACGAGCATGAAATAAGCTTGGGGATGCTTGATACGTCTCCAACGTATCTATAATTTTTGATTGTTCCATGCTGATATATTATAATTCTAGGATAGTTTTTGGGTCTTTATTTACCAATTTATAATATTTTTGAGCACTAACCTATTGACCCGGTGCCCAGTGCCAGTTGCTATTTTCTGCATATTTTTGCCTTTTCAATTTACAGTACCAAACGAAGTCCAATTGCCATGAAACTTTTTGATGATTTTTTCTGGATGAAAAGAAGACCTAGAAGCTTTGGAAGGAGGTCGGGAGGCGCACGAGGGCCCCACCAGACATCAGGGCGCGCCCTGGGGGGCGCCCTGATATGTGGTGGCCCCCTCGTGGCTCTCCCGACGTCCCTCTCTGGCCTATAAATTCTCTAATATCGTAAAAACCCTGAAGGCAGTCCCGAAACCCCTTTTCCAACACCGCAAGTCTTTGTTCTGCCGCGAGGCCATTTGAAGCTCCGTTTCGGCAGCCTGCCGGAGGGGGGATCTATCACGGAGGGCCTCTTCATCAACCTTGCTGCCCTCATGATGATGTGTGAGTAGTTGACCACAGACCTACGGGTCCATAGCTAGTACCTAGATGGCAATCTCTCTATCTCTTGATCTTCAATACAATGGTCATCGCATCTTCGCTTTGATCTATCCGATGTAATCCTATTGTGCGGTGCGTTTATTGGGATTCGATGAATTGTGGGTTTATGTTCAGATTATTCATGAAAAGTATTTGAGATGCCTCTGAATTATATTATCTCTTAATTGCATGATCATTATAGCTTCGTAATGCATTCCGATCTATTGATGTGCTTTGGCCAAGTAGATTGATATTTCATCGGTGGGAGTGGTGCGTTGTGGTAGGTTCAACCTGGCGAGTTTCTATATCCCAGTGACAAAGTAGGGGACAAGATGCGTCTTTGTGTTGTTGCTACTAAGGATAAAACGATGGGGTTTATTCATATTGATTGAGTTTACTTTGTGTACATCATGTCATCGTTCTCCAAGCATTACTCTGTTTTACTTAATACTCTGGATGCATGCTGGATAGCGGTCGATGAGTGGAGTAATAGTAATAGGTGAAGGCAGGAGTCGGACTATTTGTTTATGGACGTGATGCCTATATACACATGATCATTGCCATGAAAATCGCATAACTATCCGCTTTTCTATCAATTGCCCAACAGTAATTTGTTACCCACCGTATGCTGCCTACATGAGAGATACCGCTAGGGAACACTATGGCCCCCGGGTCTATTCACCTTTATATTTACAAACGCTACAATTACCTCGCTACCTTTATTTACTTTTTATTTATTTTGCAATTTATATTTATCAAAAATTATCTACACAACTCATTTGCTTGCAAATAACGAGATCAAGGGGATTGATAACCCTCTTGCCCGCGTTGGGTGCAAGTTGTTTATTTATTTGTGTGCAGCCACTGAAGACAATTGAGGATTGATATTCCTATTGGTTCGATAAACCTTGGTTTCATAACTGAGGGAAATACTTACCCACTATTTGCTGCAATTACCTGTTCCTCTTCACGGAAAACCCAACGCAGATCACAAGTATCAAGGCCACAGAAAAGCATGTGGCCCGGGTCCAAGAGGTGGAGGTTGACCTAGAGGAGGTTGAGGGAGTCCTGGTTTAAGGGGTCCTCGGGAGGCCGACCTGTTTCTTATGGGCCGGACTATATGGGCCACTTGCCGAGCACTGGATGGATCAAAGACCCTATCTCTAGGAAGGAAGCTTTGGGAATCGTGGCGTGTCCTCCACGTTTGGAGTAGTGAATAGGCATGTTTATCCCTTCGACGTGTAACCGACCATGTGTAAACCCTAGGTACACTCGGCGTCTATATAAGCCGGAGGGTTTTAGGTTGTAAGACAGAGAACTCATCTAGGGTTTAGCTATTCGATCTCGAGGTAGATCAACTCTATAACCCCTATACCATCAATATAATCAAGTAGGACGTAGGGTATTACCTCCATAGGAGGGCCCGAACCTGGGTAAACATCGTCTCCTTCGTCTCCTGTAACCATCGATTCTAGTCTCACAGCTCGGGACCCCCTACCCGAGATCCGCCGGTTTTGACACCGACATTGGTGCTTTCATTGAGAGTTCCACTGTGATCGCCAAAGGAATCGATGGCTCGCCATGTCATCAACGAAGAGGTCCGCAATACGGACACTTTCGTCCCCGGACAGATCTTCGCTTTCGGCAGCATTGTGCTGCACGCCGACCCGACCGGCCATCTAGGCCATGTCGGAAGTTTCGCCCCTAATCAAGAGGTCAGATTCGGGAACCTAGAGTTCTCCGTAGATTCTCGGGGCGACCTGTCACTTACCGGGCTCGCAGTCGCGCCTGCCACGCCCGAAGACTCTGAGGCTTTAACCTCAGATCCATCTTTCGGTCCCACCCATGGGATCTGCCCGGGCGAGGACCGAACTTTCAGTCCGGACCTGGTCATAGTGCCAGATGCCCGGATACCTGTTCTTGCCGAACACTCCCCCCACGCGGACGCATAGGAGGTTAACTCAGGAAGCTCTGAGCGGGCCGACCCGATCGAGCTCTCGATACTCAACGAGGCTCTAGATTGGATCTCGTCGATGAAGATTGCCGATGACCCATACCCGATCTGTGCTCAGACCGGGCTCAAGGCAGGTCAGGGCGAATTTTTCGTCCCACCCACCACCCACTTGGTAGCCACTGTTGAGGATTTAACCGACATGTTGGACTATGCCTCATAGGAGGCAGAATACATGGATGAGGAGGATCGCGCCCTCACCCCCGTTAACACCGGGCGGTGGACTGCCACCTCAACATATGACGTCTACATGGTGGACACTCCGAAAAACGATGGCGACAAATCGGATGAAGCGCCGTCAAGACGCCGAAAGCCGCATAAACGGTCAAAAGGAAAAAAGGGAAGAAAAGCTATCGACGGCACCGGGGACGGAGACACCCCGGAAGACCTCGGCGATCCCGAAATCCCCGAACACCCGTTAGAGGGTCAGGAGAGGCCGGAAGACCGACGCAACCCCGACGATCTAAATGATTCCGAGGACGACAATTACCTCCGCCCTACCGAGGAGGAGGACACCGCGGAAGCCGATGACTTCGCCATCCCCGATAATCCTGAAGATCAGGAACTGTTCAGGCAACAGCTTATAGCCACGGCCCGCAGCCTGAGAGCAAAAGAACGACAGCTTAAAGCCGAACAAGACAACCTCAACGATCGATGGACGAAAGTCCTCTCAGCTGAGGAAGGATGCGACATCGGTCGATCGGACCAACCTAAGAGCTATCCACGTAGAAAGCTGCTGCAACAATTCGATGACGAGCTCACTGATACGCCGTCTCCCAAACATACCCCTTACGACAAGCCAGACCGCCCTCCTCGAGGATGAGACAGGACGGCTGATGACACCGGCTATAGGCCGACGATACCCCGTAGACGGGGAAAAGAGCCACTAGAGCCCGATGACAGGTTCGACCTGCGACACGACCTGGACTACAGAGCAGGTCGTACGCGATCCATCTACGGATCCAGAGGATACTCACCCGATAGACGGGAAGGATACCGGCCTTGGTTCGACCGCAACAATGAAGGTCGGGAACGAAACCGGGCTAGGACAGACGCCGATCACCGGTGCGACATAGCTCGGGTCAGAGGCGCTGCCCACCCACTGTGCTTCACGGACGAGGTGATGCGGCATCAGTTCCCGAAAGGGTTTAAACTCGTAAACATAGAACAATACGATGGGACAACTGAGCCAACCGTATGGATCAAGGATTTCCTCCTCCACATCCACATGGCGCGAGGAGATGACCTCCACGCCATCAAATACCTACCCCTGAAGCTTAAGGGGGCAGCTCGGCACTGGTTAAATAGCCTTCCCGAAAATTCCATTGGGAGCTGGGAGGATCTAGAAGATGCATTCCGATCTAACTTCCAGGGCACTTATGTTCGGCCGCTGGACTCCTCCGACCTAAGCAACGTCGTCCAGAAGCCAGGAGAATCCGCGCGGCTATTCTGGAATCAGTTCTTGACCAAGAAAAACCAGATCATTGACTGCCCGAACGCCGAAGCAATAGCCTCTTTCAGGCATAATATTCGGGATGAATGGCTGGCTCGCCAGCTCAGCCAGGATAAACCTAGGACAATGTCTGCCCTTACATCACTCATGACTCGCTTTTGCGCGGGAGAGGATAACTGGCTAGCAAGACGTAGCCACAACCCCGAAGACCCCGGAACCTTCGAAGTTCGGGATGCAAACGAGAAACCAAAGCGCAACAAGAATAAGCGCCGGCACAACAATAGTGATGCCGATGACACGGCCGTTAACGCCGGCTTACGCAACTCCCGACCTGGGCAGCGGAAGAAGCCTCCTAAAGGCAACCGCGACGGACCCACCCCGTTGGACAAGATCATGGAGAGGCCTTGCCAGATCCATGGCACTCAAGAGAAGCCCGCCAACCACACCAACCGTAACTGTTGGGTATTCAAACAGGCCGGCAAGCTCGCATCCGAGGACCAAGGCAAGAGCCCACGCAGCGAGGACGAGGATGAGCCCCGCGGTCCGATCGGTGGCGGACAAAAGAAATTCCCTCCAGAGGTGAAAACAGTAAACATGGTATACGCCACTCATATATCCAAAAAGGAGAGGAAGCGCGCCCTTCAAGAGGTATACGCCGTAGAGCCTGTAGCCCCGAAGTATAACCCATGGTCGGCATACCCGATCACCTTCGATCGACGTGACCACCCGACCAGTATCCGTCATGGGGGTTCGACCGCCCTCGTCCTAGACCCCATCATAGACGGGTATCACCTCACTAAAGTCCTAATGGACAGAGGAAGTAGCCTCAATCTGATTTACTCAGACACGGTGAAAAAGATGGGTATAGATCCGTCAAGGATCAAACCCACCAACACTACCTTTAAAGGAGTGATCCCAGGCGTCGAAGCCCGGTCCACGGGCTCTGTAAGCTTGGAAGTAGTGTTCGGCTCGCCCGACAACTTTCGAAGCGAGGACTTGATCTTCGACATTGTACCTTTCCGCAGCGGCTATCACGCCCTGCTCGGCCATACAGCGTTCGCTCGCTTTAATGCCATTCCACACTACGCATACCTCAAGCTCAAAATGCCCGGCCCCAAGGGGGTCATTACTGTCAACGGCAACACGGAGCGCTCCCTCCGAACTGAGGAACATGCGTTGGCCCTGGCGGCCGAATTCCACTACAGTGATGATCGGCAAACGCCGATATCCGCCGTAAAGGCATGTAAGGCCGGGAAGCGAGCTCGGTTTCATCCCGAGGTCGCGGAACCTTTTTCTCCCCATAAATAGGGACTCGCCCCCCCATCGCACAGCCCTAGAACCAGCAAAGTACGTGCCGAGGAGGCACAACTTCGCGCTTAAAATTCCATGGGCAGCGGTGGGGAAAAACTATCAAAGGGTAAGTGTTCGGCTGGTCCGAACTATCACCATCAAAACGTCTTCGGACACACTACAGGTACCATTAAGTACCTGCTAAGGCGTAAAGCTCATCCACACTTCGGCGACTTCTCAAGATTTTTCTCCAAAGCCCCCTCGCCGAACAAGCAAAACCCATAGCGGTATACAACTCCTTAGGAGACGCAGGAGCGGACAAACAACAGGGCACATTGAGGACGTCAGGTCATCCACCGAAGACCCCTGGTACAACCCCTCCTGTAAGGTTTATATTTCATTTTCAAATACCTATAAGCAGTTGCATTAGAAATTTGAATAATAAGAGTTGTTGAGCAAAGTACAGACATATTATACATGATCGCTTTGCTGTCTTTTTTGGAGCACTCTCTATTTTCCACCTCTTCTTGCGAACCTGTTCGGTATACTTTACGATGCAACCGGCTAATAGACCGGGGCCTCGAGCTTAAAAAATCGCCCTAAGCACAATTGATTTTGCGTTCGGCATCTTGTAATTCCGCTTTATATGCATTGGTTCCGAACTATGTCTTGGGTCAATATTTGGGTTGCCCGGCTCCTGTGCTTGCCCCTTTACGTTCTGCTCGTTCGGCTAAAAGGGCAAATGATGAGGATATATTCACGAAATATGATGATTCTGCTTGCTTAAGCTGGAAAGAAATATTGAGCCTCGTTGACAAATATCATAAGGTGAATTCATTCCTAGTTGAACTTGTTACTTTGATTCGAAAGAACTTTATACTGCCTAAATCCTTGTGTGTATGTATCGTTAGGTACATTGGAGAGGAAGGCATGGCACAAGGGAACAAAGAGGCATTGCAGCAAGGAAGGGAGGAAGACCCTGCAGTTTCCAGGGCGGTAGTACCGCACCACACAAGCGGTAGTACCGCCCAAGTACTACCGTCCTAGTACCGCTTAGGAAATTTCTTCTGGAATCCAAGCGACCCCAAGTGGTACTAAAGCGGCACTAAGTATTTTTATAGCGGAAGTACCGCTTACGAGCGGTAGTACCGCTTGCTATAAGCGGTACTACCGTGCTGCCTGCGCGCAGACTTTGGGGCTGACGGCCCGTGTACCCCTTCGATCTATCTTAGGATATAAATACCCTTTCTTAGGGTTAGTTAGAGGCAGACCACGTTTAAGATAAACCCTAGTTCTTGAGATTGCTTGTAAGCATTCATCTTGAATCCTCATCTCCAATTCGTATCGATCTGGAGATCATATACTGCAAGTTGAGTGTAATATGTTGTTCCATTGGGAATTAGTATATTGCAATTATACCGTTTCGTGGTCGACGGCTACGTGCGCAAGTGTGTGACATTGTGAATATCCAAAGGGTTGAGACCTTTTGCATTGGCATCAGGGATCAAGCGAGGGAGAGTTTATCGGCGACATACAAGTTATCTATCATCTTCATCATCACCACCGCCGCTTACTGAGAAGATCGGGACACCCCATATCATCTTGGTATCAAAGTAACAAGTTCAACTAGGAATGAATTCACCTCATGATATTTGTCAACGAGGCTCAATATTTCTTTCCAGCTTAAGCAAGTAGAATCATCATATTTCGTGAATATATCCTCATCACTTCGCTTGGCGGACTTGCTCCTCAAAGGACCGCCTGTCCACCCGCTCCTTTTGGAGATTGGTTTTCAGGGTGGATAGTTCGGTGGCCTGCTCCTTACCTTTCCGCTCAAGGTCCTCGCACTTTTGGCCAGCGTCCTTGAGCTCCTGTTGGATTTCCTCCACTCGAGCTTCATGCTTGTCGCTGGTGGCTCTTAGGGCGGATAGCGCGGTAGCCGCTTCTTTGGCCGCCGCCCTCTCAACCGCAGCCTCCTGCTTCGCCTTCTCAAGCTCGGCCTTGAGCTTCTCAATTTCCTTCGCCGAGGTTGAGTAAGCACTAAACATATCAAAAATACTGCGTTGACAGTACGGTCATGAAGAATTTGGATACTCTAATCCGGCTTACCTTGTGCCTCGTCGAATCTCTTATTCAGAGCTTCGAGCTCATCTTCGGAGCTCTTGAGTTTCCGATTTAGCTCGTCCAGCTCGGCGGCATTAACAGCCGCCGCCGATGACGAAGCCTGTACAAAACAAAACCATATCAAGTTATATGGGTTCACAACTTCCGAACTATCATAAATATGATCCTATGTCCGGTCCTCTTAAGCGCTGTTAGAACGTTCCGAACAAATACTGTCCTATACATAGTTCGGATAATGACCTATGATTGACCCCTAGGTATGTTTTTTCCAAAATTACCTAGGGCCCGGGGGCTGCCATGTATATAATGATAACTCAAAGAAATTAATATTTCACAAACAGAGCATTACGCGGCTCACTGGACAGCCCGTCAGGAGACCTTTGAAGGCCTCCTTCAGTCCGCTGTCTACGGACTGAATGCTCTGCAATACTGCACCCATAAGGGTGCGGTGCTCCTCGGAGATGGAGGCGCTTGACAGAGCCTCCCCCATAGCCGGCCACCCATTGGTCGGTGGCACCGGTGGGGGTCGGTTGACCCGATCTCCAACCGGGGATTGAACCGGTGCCTCCGGAGGCATGGTGCGCTCCGGAGATGACCTCGGAAGGGACTGGACATCCCCTCGTCCGGTCTCCTCAGTATCCGGGAGGGGCTTTTCCCCCCGGTCTTCGGCGGCCGAGGCGTTAGCCTCGACCATGACGTTGTCACCCCCACCTCTGGTGTCCGGCTCCAAAGGAGCCTGTTGGAATGACACCTCCGCGGCATCCTTCGCGGTGCCCGGAGGAGAGGGGTGTGACGCGGTCCCGCCCTCCGCTAGCTCGGCGGGCGGGGTCTCCCCGTCCGAGACTTGATCGGCAGGGAGAACGCATGGTGGGCTGCAAGTCAATAGGCGCCCACATGTTAATAACATTCAAAACTTAGCACTAATAGCTCGGGAAGTCTTCGGATTTTTACCTTCGAGCTGGGGGCTTGACCCTGAGGTTCCTTCGTGGAACCCTCTCGAAGACCTCGGACTCGGTATCCGAGTCTGAACTGTCATCGGACAGAACTAACTGCGTCCGGCGCGCTTTCTTCGGGGCGGGAGGAGGTACATCCTCTGAGGCGTCTCATGACGCCGCCCTCTTTCCTGCGAGGGGGGAATCACCTCCCCCCTCACCCTCGTGCTCCTCCTCTTGATTCGAGGAGGCATGGGTTTCCTCGGACACAGCCCCCGGCTGGTCCCTGATGCGCAGGCCTGCTCGGCCTGGTTTCTTCTTCTGCTCCTTCTTCTCTGGCGCCTTGTAAGGCGCCACGACGAGCATCTCCGACAGCAGCTGGGACCCAGGGTCTTCGGGCTGTGGAGCCGGGCATTTGATGCCCGTGGCCTTGCTCAACCATTCCTGTGGAAGTAATCGGAAAGTGCTTAGTTTTCTTTAGGAAAACGAAGCCGATCAAGCGGAACTGTGTTATACCTCGGAAGGGGGCTTATCGGCGCGCAGGCCCTGGTCCTCCTTCTTGGCAGGCCAGTTCTCCTGCGCCTTGAACAACGCCTTCCACAGCTTCTCCTGAGTGGTGCGAAAGAGCTGATGAATCATAGGCTCATCGTCAGTCCGATAAGTCCACATAGGAGAGCCCCGGCGCTGGCAGGGGAGGATGCGCCGCCGGAGCATAATCTGGACCACGTTGGTCAGCTCGATTTTGTCCTTGATCATGGAGGCGATGCCCCTCTGCAGGTCATCAACCTCTGTATCCGACCCCCAGTCGAGGCCCTTTCGGACCCATGAGGTCAATCTGGTCGGGGGGCGGATCTGAATTCGGCAGGAACAGTTCCGCCCTCCTCCCTTGGCTCGGTGATGTAAAACCACTCTTTTTGCCAAGTCTTGATGGTGTCGATGAAGGTGCCGGATGGCCATCCTACGCGGGGAAGCTTGCTGATGAATCACGCCGCCGCAGTCTGCGTGTTCGCCTGCGACACACTTCGGCTTGACATTGAATATCTTGAGCCACAATCCAAAGTGTGGTTCGACCCGCAAGAAGGCCTCGCAGATGCTGATGAAGGCCGATATGTGCATGAAGGAGTTCGGTGGGAGGTCGTGGAAGTCGAGTCCGTAGAAGAACATGAGGCCCCTAACGAAGGGGTGGAGCGGGAAGCTCAGTCCTCGGATGAAGTGAGGAATGAAGACCACCCTCTCGCCTGGTTTGGGGGTGGGGATCACCTGGCCCTCCTTCGCGGCGTGGTGGAAGATGTTGGCGGGGAGGTAGCCGGCATCCTTGAGGTCCCGGATGTCCTGGTCTGTGACCGTGGAAGCCTCCCACTTGCCGTTGGAGCCTGAGCCGGCCATGGCTGAGTTCGGAGGAGGAAGGATGGAAAACCTAAATCTGGGCTCTGGAGGCTCAGGAGATTGGGGAAGCAGGGATGCGAATGGGAAGTGCGGTTAAGCCTTGGGGTTTTCTTTCCCTTTTATTGGGCTTGTCGCCGGTTAGCCTCCCTTCTGCGCCATGAATCCCTCCGCTTCCCAAGGCATGCGTGCCGTTATACGCGCATGATTAAACATATCCCGTGTGAAACAGAGCACGATCTGTGCATTGATGGGTCGTGCTGATGAAGACGGCCTTGAACCGCGAATCGAGCCTTTGTGACTGGTTTAGCGGTCGTGGTGGGCCGTGACCTTTCGCCTGAAAGGTTGTCAGGGACACTATTTACTCCTTGACGTTTGGCCTTCGGGGCCGGGTTATACATGGTGTTCGGACGATCCATGATCGGGAAAATTACACGTCGTCGGAGGCCGAACTGAACTCGGCCGAATCACTGTTTGGAGAAAGGAACTCGCCTCGCAAGCCGAAGACTCTGATCATATGAAGCAGCTAGAGCTGGGACCCTTGGCGTTGGAGGCTAGTTCGGGGGCTACTGAGGGAGTCCTGGTTTAAGGGGTCCTCGGGAGGCCGACCTGTTTCTTATGGGCCGGACTATATGGGCCACTTGCCGAGCACTGGATGGATCAAAGACCTTGTCTCCAGGAAGGAAGCTTTGGGAATCGTGGCGTGTCCTCCACGTTTGGAGTAGTGAATAGGCATGTTATCCCTTCGACGTGTAACCGACCATGTGTAAACCCTAGGTACCCTCGGCGTCTATATAAGCCGGAGGGTTTTAGTTTGTAAGACAGAGAACTCATCTAGGGTTTAGCTATTCGATCTCAAGGTAGATCAACTCTGTAACCCCTATACCATCAATATAATCAAGCAGGACGTAGGGTATTACCTCCATAGGAGGGCCCAAACCTGGGTAAACATCGTCTCCTTCGTCTCCTGTTACCATCGATTCTAGTCTCACAGCTCGGGTCCCCCTACCCGAGATCCGCCGGTTTTGACACCGACAGGGGTATGCTCTGAGCGGAACACCCCGCGGGAGGAGAAGAAGAACTCTCTGTCGAGCTTGCCAAGGCAAGCTCGGAGTGCAAGGAGGTCAAGACCCAGGCCTGGGTGGATCGCGAAGTGCTCAACCAAGTGAGCCAGATCACCGCCGGTAAGCCCTATTTGCTCCAATGTGTTTTTGGCAATCGCCGTTTTGCCAATCTTTTGAAAAACTAGCATTCCTCAGAGGCCTTCAAGGACCTCCCCCTTAGCGCCTCGGACGCCTCCACTCACTATGCCGCCCGTCTCGACGAGCCAGCAGAGAAGCTGTTCTGGCGCCACTTCCTGGCTCCCGAGCATCCGCCGCAGCTCAACAACCAAATGAAATAGCTGGCAGAGCTGGTTCGGGCAGCGTGGCCTGTGATGCAGGATCTCTGCGTCAACCTTTGGACGTCCAGGCCAATGCCCAGCAGCTTCTACGGGTTGCTGTGCAAGTTGCGCGAGGCCAGTCCCCAGGTCTTTAACTGGAAGAGGTCAACATGCCTGGAGGGTGCTCAGCGGGCGTATGCATCAGTAATGGCGCATTTTCCAAAGATCAAGCCACTGGACATCACCGCCGGGCCGCCAGAAGGAAAGAACCAAAGGGCCGAGCAGTACCTGGCCGAGGTCTTGGAGGGTGCCAAACAGACCAAGGCGCAATGCTCAAAATCTGAGATGTACTTCCAGTAGGTCCCTTGGTATGCCGAGGATGGCTTTGTGTAAGAAAAAGCAAGTAAAAAATTATCAATGAATCAATTTGGCTGTTATCCGATGTTCTTATATTCCCCTCCCTTGTGACTTGTATTTATCTGAAAGTTTTCGTCATCGGCTTCTGCCCCCTTGTTGAGACAACTTGGGGTGTTCTCTTAGCACCGTAAATCATTAGCCAACTTCTTGGAACCGTAGTGGCAATTTATGTACTTAGATGAACAAGACAATCGAATCATAATGGCTTTATCTCTTACACTTAGTCATAGGAGCTCTAATTGTGGGGTAGGTGAACTAGACCCTGGTGTAGTGGTGATCGGTCCAGTTGAAGTTCTCCATTGTAAACACCTCGGTCATTTTAGGAATGGCCCTTCATTTATCACGGTTTCACAACTAACGACGTATTAGTGTTGCACTGTCTTCGGATCGCTTGACCTATTCGCGCTTATCGTGACAGTCGATTTTCAGCTTTCTCCACTAAGGCGCTTAACCATCTAGGATGGAAGCGCAATCGCAGTGGTTCTCCCTTTACACTCTTAGCCGAACAGAGCGGAACGTAAGAGGCAAGCACTGACCAAAATCGCGATTCGAAACACGTGCATATAACACAATATCCAAGACGCCGACCGAACATCAGACTTGAACATGGGCTCGTCTATAAAGCTGAGCCTGAGCCGGAGAAACCACCTCGGAGCAATTATGAAATAGAAAACAATATGAAAAAGATGTGCAGAGACCAAAAAAGGGTCTGTTTTTCTTATTCATAAGGCCTGGCCATGCGGGCCGAGCTGAAAACAAATACAGAGAGTATGTTAAAAATAAAAGGATAGATGTGGAGAGTAGTAAAGGGTTGTAGATAATCGGGCCTCATGGCCCATTGTTCCCCTACCGCACGTCTGCGACTCCGAGTTGCTGACCAGCCAAGCCTTGTCCACTTCAAGGCTGATACATAAGGCCGTCACCCGCGATGACGAAGACATGTGAAAAGCGGGGCCTCCAAAGAGGCTGAAGTCGTCATTTGGCTGATTGAAGCTGCCAAGAAGATCCTCTAATAGGCCTTGATGTGCCGAAGAGGTCACCAGGCGTCAAGTGTGTTTGGACCGTCCGAGGTAACTTATATGTCTCCAATGTATCTATAATTTTGGCTTGTTCCATGCTATTATATTATCATTCTTGGATGTTTTAAAATCATTTTATAACAACTTTATATCATTTTTTGGGACTAACCTATTGACATAGTGCCAAAGTGCCAGTTGTTGTTTTTGCTCGTTTTTTACTTTGCAGAAAATCAATACCAAACGGAATCCAATCGCGACGAAACTTTTTGAAGATTTTTTCTTGACCAGAAGACACCCAGTGGGCCAAGCAACTGCCGGAGAGGTGGGCTGTGGAGAGCACAACCCACCAGGGCGCGCCAAGGGGGCCCTGGCGCGCCCTGATGGGTTGTGCCCTCCTCGTCCCCCTTCCGCACCGCCTCTGATGCCTATAAATTCCCAAATATTCCAAAAATCCTAGGGGAGTCGACAAAACACAATTCCAGACGCCGCAAGTTCCAGAACCGCGAGATCCAATCTCAACACCATCACGGAGGGGTTTATCTTCCTCATAGGTGCCTCTCCGATGATGCGTCAGTAGTCCACCATAGACCTACGGGTCCGTAGGCAGTAGGTAGATGGCTTGTTCTCTCTCTCTCTTATGATTCTCAATACAATGGTCTCTTGGAGATCTATTTGATGTAACTTTTGCGGTGTGTTTGTTGGGATCCGATGAATTTTGAGTTCATGATCAGTTTCTATCCATGAATTTTATTTGAGTCCTCTTTGATCTCTTATATGCATGATTACTTATAGCCTTGTATTTCTTCTCCGAATCTTTGGTTTAGTTAGGCCGACTAGATCGATTTTTCTTGCCATGCGAAGAGGTGCTTTGTGATGGGTTCGATCTTGCGGTGTTCTTTCCCAGTGATAGAAGGGGCAGCAAGACACGCATGTATCGTTGCTATTAAGGATAACAAGATGGGGTCTATTCCTACATGAATAGAACTTGTCTACATCATGTCATCATTCTTATTACATTACTCCATTTTTCCATGAACTTAATACACTAGATGCATGCTGGATAGCGGTCGATGTGTGGAGTAATAGAGGTAGATGCAGGCAGGAGTCGGTCTATCTATCTTGGACGTGATGCCTATATAATGATCATCGCCTTGGATATCGTCATGACTATTCGATTTTCTATCAATTGCCCAACAGTAATTTGTTCACCCACCGTGCGCTATACTCATGAGATAAGCCACTAGTGAACCCTACAGCCCCCCCGGGTCTAATTTTCCATCATATTGCTTTCCGATCTACGTTTTTGCAATCTTTGTTTTCAGATCTACAAAACCAAAAACTCAAAAATATATTGCTGCATATTTACTCTTTTTATTTGTGTTCTTGAGAGATCTATCTCTCCTATCTATCACTACCTAATCTATCTTATTACCGTAGAGAGATTGACAACCTCTCTTTCGCGTCGGGTCAAGTATTTGTTGTTTGTGTGCAGGTGCTGCTTATTGGGTGGTGGTGACCCTCCTACTGGTTCGATAACCTTGGTTTCATAACTGAGGGAAATACTTACCGTCGCTGTGCTGCATCATCCCTTCCTCTTCGGGGAAATACTGACGCAGTCTCAAGCCACGTCAAAGGAATTTCTGGCGCCGTTGCCGGGGAGGGAGCGGTCTCTTCTAAGTGCCTATCATAGGCGCCGAGGGGACTCCCTCATCATCTACCAGGTTCCTAATCACAAATCTCATCTCCTTGCAATTACATTATTTGCCATTTGCCTCTCATTTTCCTCTCCCCCACTTCACCAAATTTGCCGTTTTATTCGCCCTCTTTTCCGTTTGCCTTTTTGCTTGTTTGCTATCTTTGCTTGTGTTGTCATGTGCCTTCTATTTAATTGCATCTTCGCTCGCTAAAAATCTATTGACATGGATTCTCATCCAATCTTTTCAAAAGGCCAAATTATGATGAACCAATTGCTAGTGAGTTGAGTGCACTTGATTATCTCTATGAAGTTTTGTTTGAAAATCATGAATCTGAAAATTTTGATGAAGTGTTGAAAGAAGAAATTTATAAGGTGATTCATGATAGTTCCTTGAATGATGAGCATGATTGCAATGTTGCTAGTATGAATTCTCTAAATATCCATGATGCTAATGATATGCAAAGCCACAAGCTTGGGGATGCTATGTTTGATGAAGATGATATTTCTAGTCCCCCAAGTTTTGATGAGCAAATTTATTATGATGATTGCATGCCTCCTATTTATGATGATGGTGATGACACGTATGATATAATGAGTAATGATAACCATGAAACTTATCATCATGGTTTTAGTTTCCAATGTGGTTATGTCAATCAAGTGTCTCATGATAGTTATTTTGTTGAGTTTGCTTCCACTACCATGGATGATAAGGAATTTGCTTATGTGGAGAGTAATGAAAATTCTATGCTTGTGCATTATGAAAAGAATGATTTATGTGATAGTTATATTGTTGAATTCCTTCATGATGCTACAGAAATTTATTACGAGGGAGGAACATATGCTTGTAGGAATTGCAATAATATCATATTTCCTCTATGTGTTCAAAGTTTTGAAGTTATGTTTGCTTTGCCTTCCTATGCTAGTTGATTCTTGTTCCCAAAAGTTGTTTGCTCACAAAATCCCTATGCATAGGAAGTGGGTTAGACTTAAATGTGTTTGTCATGAGATTCATGATGCTCTGTTGCATATTTCAGTTACTACATTTTATGTGAGCATCATTGAAATCATTATGCCTAGCTAGGGGCGTAAAACAATAGCGCTTGTTGGGAGGCAACCCAATGAATAAATAAATTTTTGCTTTTTGCTTTATGTTTTTGAGTGTTGACACAATTATGCCTCTATTATGATTGTGTTTTTATGGTTTATTTAGTGTTTGTGCCAAGTAAAGCCTTTAGGATGATTCATAGGATGAGTAGAAGTGATGCTGAATCTGAAACAGAAACTTTGCGTCCAGTATATGAATTTTGATTTTTCTCTGGAACGTGATATTGAGCTAAATTTTTAACACAGTGGTACTATACAAATTCCTTACGTTTTCCTAATTTTTCAGAATTTTTAGAGTTACAGAAGTATGGGTAGAGTACAGATTACTACAGACTGTTCTGTTTAAGACAGATTTTGTTTTCGTTGCATTGTGTGCTTGTTTTGATGAATCTATGGGTTATATTGAAGGGTATGAGCCATGGTAAAGTTAAAATACAGTAGGTATAATGCAATAATAAGATATGAATGGGTTTGCAACAATACCTAAAGTAGTGATTTGTTTTCTTATACTAACGGATCTCACGAAGATTTTGTTGAGTTTTGTGTGATTGAACTTTTCAAGTTTTGGGTGAGATCACGATGGATGAAGGAATAAGGAGTGATAAAAGCCTAAGCTTGGGGATGCTACCGCGCCCCCAAGATATATTCAAAGATAAACAAGCAACTAAGCTTGGGGATGCCCCCGAGTGGCATCCCCTCTTTCTTCTAACGACCATCGGTATTTTACTTGGAGCTATATTTTTATTCGTCACATATCATGAGTTTTGCTTGGAGTATCTTGTATCTTTGCTTACTTTGTTTGTTAGTTTTTTCCTTTGTATCCTTTCTGGACACACCTATTTGAGAAAGCCAAAATCATGCTATGATTTGTTAGAATTGCTCTATGTGCTTCACTTAAACTTTTCGAGCTATAGAATTGCTCTAGTGCTTCACTTATATCTTTTTGAGCACGGTGTGCTTGGAAATTTTTGTAGAAATACTCTCATGCTTCACTCGGATAATTTTGAGATTTAGTAAATTTTGAAGAAATCCTCTCATGCTTCACTTATACCTTTTTGAGAGATGAAATCTTTATGCTCATGTGCTTCACTTAAAATTGTTTGAGCTTGCCAAAAAGCAATAGCAATATATGAAACTAGTCCCAAAGTGATAGATATCCAAGGAGGATATAATAAAAACTTTCATGAAGATCATTGGACAAATTAAACTTGATTCCTTGTAATAGTTTTGAAACATGATGATAGTAATATGTGAGTCATGTTAGTGAGTAATTATGCTTAGTAGGAATATTTGTGTTAAGGTTTGTGATTCCCTATGCATGCACGAAAGTCGATAGTTATGCAACGAAGTTACATCCTACTTGTGGTGCATTATTCGGTGTTAGTTATGTTCAATGCTCACTTATGTGAATTTTCATTTCTTGGTTTGGTTTCTTCCCAATCTATTTGCTAGCCTCATTTGTACTAAGTAGAAATACTACTGATGCATCCAAAATCCTTAAACCAAGTTTTGCCTTATGAGTCCACCATACCTACCTATATGAGGTATTTCCATGCCGTTCCAAGCAAATTTGTATGTGCCATCTCTAAATTTTCAAAATAAAATTTCTCTTTTGTGTGCCTGTACCGCTCATGAAACGGTGGGGAGTGTCCAATATTTTTCCATGCTAGATGTGTTATTCTCAAGATGAGTGTTTATTCACTTGTCATTGCACGAGAGTGCGGCGGTAATAGGGATGCCCATTCTCGAAATGAAAAAAAAATTACTTTTTTTGTCAAATAATAAATTCCTTGGAAAGTGTTGGTATGGAAGGCAACCGTGGATACGGCTGATACGTTTCCAACGTATCTATAATTTTTGCTTGTTCCATGTTGTTATATTATCATTCTTGGATGTTTTACAATCATTTTATAACAACTTTATATCATTCTTTGGGACTAACCTATTGACATAGTGCCAAAGTGCCAGTTGCTGTTTTTGCTTGTTTTTTACTTTGCAGAAAATCAATACCAAACGGAGTCCAATCACGACGAAACTTTTTGGAGATTTTTTCTGGACCAGAAGATACCCAGTGGGCCAAACAACTACCGGAGAGGTGCGCTGTGGAGAGCACGACCCACCAAGGCGCGCCAGGGGGCCCCGATGCGCCCTGATGGGTTGTGCCCTCCTCGGACCCCTTCCGCACCACCTCTGATGCCTATAAATTCCCAAATATTCCAAAAACTCTAGGGGAGTCGACGAAACACAATTCCAGCCGCCGCAAGTTCCAGAACCGTGAGATCCAATCTAAACACCATCGCGGAGGGGTTCATCTTCCTCATAGGTGCCTCTCCGATGATGCGTGAGTAGTCCACCATAGACCTACGGGTCCGTAGGCAGTAGCTAGATGGCTTCTTCTCTCTCTCTTATGATTCTCAATACAATAGTCTCTTGGAGATCTATTTGATGTAACTTTTGCGGTGTGTTTGTTGGGATCCGATGAATTTTGAGTTCATGATCAGTTTCTATCCATGAATATTATTTGAGTCCTCTTTGATCTCTTATATGCATGATTACTTATAGCCTCGTATTTCTTCTCCGAATCTTTGGTTTAGTTAGGCCGACTAGATCGATTTTTCTTACCATGGGAAGAGGTGCTTTGTGATGGGTTCGATCTTGCGGTGTTCTTTCCCAGTGACAGAAGGGGCAGCAAGACACGCATGTATCGTTGCTATTAAGGATAACAAGATGGGGTCTATTCCTACATGAATAGATCTTGTCTACATCATGTCATCGTTCTTATTGCATTACTCCGTTTTCCATGAACTTAATACACTAGATGCATGCTGGATAGCGGTCGATGTGTGGAGTAATAGAGGTAGATGCAGGCAGGAGTCGGTCTATCTATCTTGGACGTGATGCCTATATAATGATCATCTCCTTGGATATCGTCATGACTATTCGATTTTCTATCAATTGCCCAATAGTAATTTGTTCACCCACCATGCGCTATACTCATGAGAGAAGCCACTAGTGAACCCGACAGCCCCCCGGGTCTACTTTTCCATCATATTGCTTTCCGATCTACGTTTTTTGCAATCTTTGTTTTCAGATCTACAAAACCAAAAACCCAAAAATATATTGCTGCATATTTACTCTTTTTATTTGTGTTCTTGAGAGATCTATCTCTCCTATCTATCACTACCTAATCTATCTTATTACCGTAGAGAGATTGACAACCTCTCTTTCGCGTCGGGTTGCAAGTATTTGTTGTTTGTGTGCAGGTGCTGCTTATTGGGTGGTGGTGATCCTCCTACTGGTTCGATAACCTTGGTTTCATAACTAAGGGAAATACTTACCGTCGCTGTGCTGCATCATCCCTTCCTCTTTTGGGAAATACTGACGCAGTCTCAAGCCACGTCAGTAACACTCCTGGTATGATAATTTTTTGCTCCTCTATTCCCCAAGGAATTTTAAGTGCGAAATTGTGTACTCAAGGTACGTAGTCTGCCACTAGATGGAATGGGCGGGGGAGCGCGTATCCCTATTTAGGAGGGATGCGAGTTCGGCCAGTGGTTGTGCAGACACGCTTGGAGGAGCCTGGGAGATTACGCTGAGCTTCTTGTCGTGCCGCCTCTTCATCCTTCTGGGAATTGGCTGCATATGCCGCTGTGTGCTCCTCTATACGGAGGGAGCGCTCTGTGTTGCCTTTAATAGTGATGACCCCATTGGGTCCTAGCATCTTGAGCTTAAGGTTTGCATAGTGCGGCACCGCATTGAAGCGGGCGTAGGCAGTACGACCGAGCAATGCATGATAGCCGCTGTGGAAAGGGACTATATCGAAAATCAGGATCTCGCAGCGGAAATTGTCACGAGAGCCGAGAACAACTTGTAATATGATAGTGCTCGTGCACTGGGCCTCCACTCCGGGTATTACCCCCTTGAACATGGTTTTGCTGGGTAGGATCCGTGATGGGTCTGTCCCCATCTTCCTTACCGTATCCACATATATGAGGTTCAAACTGCTTCCGCCGTCCATAAGGACGCAGGTGACATGAAACCCATCAATAATGGTGTCCAGAACCAGTGCGGATGACCCACCATGACGGATACTGGTCGGAGGGTCCTTCTTATCGAAGGTGATTCGGCAGGCCATCCAGGGGGTGCGCCTCGGGGCTATGGGCTCTAAGGCGTAGACGTCTCGAAGGGCATGTTTTCTCTCCTTTTTAGGAATGTGGGTGACATAAATCATGTTCACTTCCTTTACCTCGGAAGGAAACTGTGTTTGGCCGCCATGGTTTGGCCGTCGAGGTTCATACTCGTCTTCATTGCTCCTGGACTTGCCTTTGCTAGAATCCTTGGCCAGAGCTTTACCGGCCTACTTGAACACCCAACAATTACGGTTGGTGTGGTTAGCAGGATTATCTGGGGTGCTGCGGATTTCGCAAGGTTTTTCGAGTACTTTATCCAAGGCGATTGGGCCATCCTTGTTTCCTTTGAAAGATCTCTTTTTGGGTCCAGCCCGTGAGCTGGTGAATCCCGCGTGAACTGCTGGGTTCTCGGCATCGCTGCCGCTGTTCTTGTTTCGGCGCTTGTGCTTATTACGCCTAGGCTTGCCGTTCCCATCCCAGACTTCCGAGGTACCGGGGTCACTCCTTTGAGAGTTACGGGCCAGCCAGCTGTCTTCTCCCGTGCAAAAGAAGGTCATTAATGCCATGAGGGCCTACATGGTCCTTGCCTTATCATGTCCGAGCTGCCGAGCTAGCCATTCATCTCGGATGCTGTGCTTGAATGCTGCGATGGCTTCAGCGTCCGGGTAGTCAACTATTTGGTTCTTCTTAGTTAAGAACCGGTTCCAGAATTTTTGGGCCGATTCACCCTCCTTCTGGATGACATGGCTGAGGTCGTCGGCATCAGAGGCCGACCATAGGTTCCTTGAAAGTTAGACCTGAAAGCGTCCTCCAGCTCCTCCCAGCTTCCGATAGAATTTCTGGGAAAGCTATGGAGCCAATGCCGTGCCGGCCCCTTAAGTTTGAGCGGCAAGTACTTGATGTCATGGAGGTCATCTCCTCGGGCAATGTGGATGTGTAGAAGGAAATCTTCTATCCAGACGACCGGGTTTGTAGTGCCGTCGTATTGATCAATGTTGATAGGTTTAAACCTTTCTCAAAACTTATGTTCCATGACCTTGTCTATAAAACAGACTGGGTGTGCAGGAGCTCGATATCGGAGCGTGTCCTGTCTAGTATTGGTGGTCGCCTGTTCTCTCCTTAGTTCTCGGGCTCGGCCTTGCCTGTCTATCCAGGCGTCATACCCTTCCCGGCCGGCAGACACATAGTCCCGCGCTCTGTATATGGATCGGGGAGGCGATCTTTCCCTTCATATTTTATTGCGCAGTCGCAAGGCTCGTGATAGCCAACCAGATCGTGTCCTCTAGGAGGACGATCAACTTGATCTTTGTGGCCGTATGCGAGAGGATCAACTTCCAATTCATCCTCAAATTCGGGCAGTAGGCGTCGTCGTGGGTATGACTTGGCCTCCGTACGCCGCGCTCCGAGATCTTCCTCGGTCGCAAGTACCTGGTCCCACTTTTCGTCGAGCAGGGTTTCGTGAGAGTGCAATTCACGTTGTTTTCTCTTCATGCTTCGTGCGGTTGCTTCTAGCCAACACTGGAAGCGTATTTGTATGTATGGACTTGTGGGTACCTCGATGTCATCTGGTCCGGGGCTGTTATCATCCTCGGATTCTGCTAGGAGACACCATTGTAGGAGGCTCTCCATGAGGGATTAGGCTAGGAGACACCATGGGAGATGGTGTGGAGGAGGGAGGGGAGGTGGGAGGTGGGAGACGCCATCGAATAAAGCTGAAGTCATAAGCTTCATTGTTAGAGCAACAAGGCAATGAAAGTAATTCATCACAAGATGTATCAATGTTATGAGTAGATGAATTACTAGGACTAGCACATGGCAAGATAGCATTTTGAGAAGAAGTAGTGCTTATGTCCAAAGGCTCACTAGATGTTACCTTAGAGATACTAGCCTCATGAGCTAACAATAGCCATTTATGGGAGACTAGAAGATCATCATGAGAGCTTGAGAGCTTTGCATGACTTTCTTCCAATTTCTCATAATTGCTAGATAGAACCTCAAGTTGAGACCTTAGCTCAATGTTCTCCTTTTATATGGATGCTTCACAAGAAATAGAGTTAGTAGCACAAGCATCATTATTAACGACAAGAGGAGAAGGCAACTTGGCAAGTTGTTTTAAGTAAGAAGCTTTAAGTTGAGCATGAGACTCGGTGAGTTCGATGAGCGAAGTATTAATGACACTTGAGCCATTTTCGAGGTGCTCAAAGTCCTTAAGGAGTTTAGCATGTCCAGCTTCAAGCTTATCATTTTTAGTTTTGAAATCATTGGCCACCTCAAGAGCTATATCATGAGATTCCTTCACTCTAGATAATTCTAGAGCAAAAGTCTCCTGAAGAGATTCCTTGGTGGTTCGTTCTTCCTCAAGAGCTTGAGAAATATCCGCTATCTCATTTGCGTAAATATCATGCTCATGACCTTCCATTCTCTCAATGGTGACCTCATGCTCCTCGAGATGAGCTTCCAACTCCTCAATGTATTTCTTTCCCTCAAGGGCAATAGACATGATTTCCATGAAGTTGGAACGAGCAATTTTATTCTTATGAATAGCTTGAAAAATCCTTTCACCCTTAATTTTTAAGGAAGCAATATTATCATTCTCTTCATCATTATCCTCATCTTCATTATTAACAATATCATCATCATGAGACATATTTGGTTCCAAAGTAGGAGATACCTTTGAAGCCTTAGCCACAAGGCAAAAGTGAGAAGCAATAGATGATGATGTAGGATCCCTTGAAGCACTATTGAATACCATATCTTGTTCCATGGAGTGTTGGGTTTTCTCTACATTGTTAGCATAACAACTAGAGGAAATTGACGCATTTTTATCATGGAAACAAGACATATAAAACATATCATCATGAGATTTAGTCACGCAATTTCTACATGATATGCAAGGACTGTCGACACAAGCATGTGAAACATTTAGGGTGCTCAAAGTGTTTAAGTCCACAAGAGAAGCATTGCAATAAGATAGTGATAAAGGATGAGTAACAATAAGCTCACTATCAAAATTGCAATGACTAACACTACTCACCATTTCATTACCTTGTGGCAAACCACATGTCGGTGAAGTAGATGAAGTTGAGAACACTACACGACTTGAGGTGGAGGGAGAACAATCATCCCCAAAAATCTTGGAAACACCATATTTATATTGAAGCTTTGTCCACAACTCATGAGCATCCCAGAACGGCATGAGTTGAAATATAACTACATTGCTCAAAGTATCGAAAAACACATTAGAAGCTTGAGCATTGACATAGAGTTTTTCTCATCCTCTAAACATATATTTTGAGGATCCTTTGGAGGAGAAAAACTCATATATACAATTTGCTCTAAATTTGTGTCCATGACCCTAAAGAGATTAAGCATGTGAATTGCCCAAACATCAAAATTTGTGCCATCGAAACTAAGAGTGTCAAAGAATCCTAATCCCCTAGTCTACATACTTACTCTCTAGGTGGTAAAGCCTAAAATGAGAGACCTAAGTTTGATACCAATTGAAAGGACGTGGATGTCGCCTAGAGGGGCGGTGAATATGCGCTTTAAAATAATTACGGTTTAGGCTTCAACAAATGCGGAATAAAACTAGCATTTAATTTGTGAAGCACAAAGCCTAAATCAACTAGGATCACCTATGTGCACCAACAACTTATGCTATGCAAGATAAACAACTAAGTGATAGCAAGATATATAACATGAAACACTATTGCTATGACAAAGGAAAGTGCATTAGTAAAGGGCTCGGGTAAGAGATAATCGAGGCACGCGGAGACGATGATGTATCCCGAAGTTCACACCCTTGCGGATGCTAATCTCTGTTTGGAGCGGTGTGGAGGCACAATGCTCCCCAAAATGCCACTAGGGCCACCGTAATCTCCTCAAGCCCTCGCACAATGAAAGATGTCGTGATTCCACTAAGGGACCCCTGAGGGCGGTCACCGAACTTGTAAAAATGGTAACCCTTGGGGGCATTCACCGAACCCACACAATTGGCAACCCTTGGGGCGGTCACCGAAACTGATGACCCAAGAGTATAGGGGATCAATCGTAGTCCTTTCGATAAGTAAGAGTGTCGAACCCAATGAGGAGCAGAAGGAAATGATAAGCAGTTTTCAGCAAGGTATTCTCTACAAGTGCTATAAGTAACAGTGATAGATAGTTTTGTAGCAAGATAATTCGTAACAAATAACAAGTAACAATAGTAGCAAGTGTGCAGCAAGGTAGCCCAATCCTTTTTATAGCAAAGGACAGGCCAGACAATTCTCTTATATGAAGTAAAGCTCTCCCGAGGACACATGGGAATTTCTTTCTAGTCATGTTCATCATGTTGAGTTCATTCGCGTTCGTTACTTTCATAATTTTATATGTGGGTGGACCTGTGCTAAGTGCTGTTTATACTTGAACAAGCAACCCACTTATGATTACCCCCTCTCGCAAGCATCCGCAACAACGAAAGAAGAATTAAGATAAATCTAACCATAGCATGAAACACGGATCCAAAACAGTCCCTTATGAAATAACGCATAAACTAGGGTTTAAGCTTCTGTCACTCTAGCAACCCATCATCTACTTATTACTTTGCAATGCCTTCCTTAGACCCAAGTATGGTGAACTGTCATGCAGTCGACGTTCACATGACACTACTACAGGAATAAACAACATACATATCATCAAAATATCGAACGAATACCAACTTCACATTATTACTTATAACAAGACTTCTCCCATGTCCTCGGGAATAAAAGTAACTAATCACAAATCATCACCATGTTCAATATCAGGGTTATAATAAATATGATTAAGGATCTGAATAAATGTGATTAAGGACGTAATCAACACTACTAGTAGCACCCAGGTACCACTAGTGCAGCCGCGTGCTATACAAACGGTTTTTAACCCCTTTCCATGATGTAGTCTTAAACCATCGCCTTGCATGTGTGGGCGATAAGGGGGCCTATCCCACACGATAGGGAAAACCCGTCGGCGATGCCTGGACCCGGTCACACACGATGGGCAAAAATATATTGTTTGCGATTCGAAGGGCCATCACAAACAAACATATTGGGGAAGACGTGTGACATGAGCTTATCATCCCACACAAGGAATCCCAAGGTTACGTCTCCATTCGTATTACAGATCACACACAATTTTCTGCATAACATCGTTTGTGATAGGGCTGGTCATCACACACGATAGTTATAATTCTGTCGTTTGCGTTATTCAAAACATCACTCACGGTGTCTAGAAGAAACTGTTTGGCATTGGGCTGCCCATCACACACACTTGCTATGTGAAAACGTTTTTGATTGGGTGTCCTAACGCACACAGTTGTCGACCAGAATTCGTGTGTGATTGCTCACCGATCCAACACGCCCACTTTCTATAAACCGTGTGGGTTTGTTGAGGTCATCGCCCACGGTGTAGTCTTAGAAACCGTCTGGAATGGGAACCCCAATAATCAGCCTGATTGCTCTATTATTTACAATCCATTTAGTAATCAAATTAACATTTCATATCAAGCACAGAATATATTTCTTATTCTTAGTACGACAACTAGGATTTCATAATTGAATTACATCAGGGTAAAACATCATATAGGCATATACTGCCTAGCTACCCAATTGCACAATAGGACAAAGTTTCAAATGCAACATCTAAAACCTTTGGAAATTAAGTATCATCATAGACGGTAAATAGAGAGATGAGTCTCATCTAGAAAACTGTTAAAGCGGAAGGCGAATATTGAGCCTTCAATGATGTTGAAGGTCCTCGCAACTTTAGGCCAGTGCCTGTGGATGAATGCCGGCCCATCATTCGTCCTCTTTTGGAAGACTTCAAGATTATACCGTGGGTGCTGTATGAATACCTTCCTCGCCTCTTGATCATACAGGTGATTTGAGACATAATCATTGATGAACTATCTTGAGAAGGACTGAAAACAAACATACGCATAAATATCTTTTCTAAAATTTGAAATGGTGCAAAGGGAAAAGGACAAGGTGAAAGAGATGGTACCATCCTATAGTTGACTGATGTCTTCTTGATTGTGCAGACAAACATCTTGTTGTTTTTCATAGCTAGTTTCTTTATCTTAACAATCTTTCTGAGTTTCTTGATTTGACTGACATTCTAGGTCAACATAGGTCCTTTGTAATAAAGCTAAGAAAAACAAGGTATTCCTCATCGTCGGAGATATCGATGATGATGGGCTCCTTCAACTTGGAAGAGGGCCAGGCCTCCACACCGTGGGTGCACCCCTCGTAGTGGTGAGTGGTCTGATCCTGCCCCCGCACCGACATGCCGGCTCTGGAGTTGAGGTAAGCACGGGCACGCACATCGAAGTCTTCGTCGAACACACCGGCGGTGCCCTCGAGAAAAGACCACGAGCTGTCGTTTATAGCAACCAACCGCGTGGCTGCGTCAGCGCGTGAGGCGTCGACGGTGGCCTCGACGGCTAGGTGCTCCTCCAAGATCTGGGGGTCGGCATGCATGGAATCCATCGCTGCCTCATCTGCGCGTGCAACCGCGATTTGCTTCTCCGTTGCCAAATGCTCTTTGAGATCCTGGCTATACTGCGTGCACCATGGCTTTCGGCGGCGATTATTTGGAGGATGGGGCGGTGATTTGGGTGGAAGGCGTCGCACTGGCGGTCGGGCCATGTGGGATGGAGGAGGAGGGGGTGAGGAGGTATTGGGGAGGTGTCGATTGCCTTACTAGATGGACAAGGCCGAGCAGCAGGAAGGAGCGTTGCCGGCGAGGAGGCGGCGATGCAAGCAAGCAGTGAAGGTTTGAACTAGGAAACTTAGAGGAAAAGGGGCAAATGTGGCTTTTGATTGGTACCGGGGGGTGAGGGAGGTAGATATTTCCGCGGCATCCCAAAATTTTCATTCGGTGCAGCGAAAAACTGGCGCGGAAAGCACCATCGGACACAGTCCCTTATTTAGAACCGTGTGCGATATCAAAACGTCACAAACAAAGCATGTGTTATACCCCGTGTGTGATGAACTTGAACGTGCAAATTTTTTAGAATAGTTCTCGATATCAACACATCACAAACGAAGCCTGTGTTATATCCCGTGTGTGATGAACTTGGACGTGCAAATGTTTGTCTCCAAGCTTCCGACGTAAGATTGGGTACTACATATCACACGGTTCATGCCAAAAAATCGTGTGTGATGAACTTCAATTTCATTTTCAATTGGAAGATGGAATGGGGGATATGGCAGCAAATTTTTGGTCCAAATTTCCTTGGTTACAGTGGTCATCCACATCGTCGCATAATTTAACATGAATTGCTAACTTGGGTACTATACAAAAGAGCCTACACCACATCCCGAACTTACTTAATTGAGCAATTAAACAGAGCTGGTTGACCTTAACATTACTCTAACAAAAGAACATCGTTCTAAACAAAAAATAATTTTCCGGCTGACGCTCGTGGATCTCCGCCGCATCCTCCATGCACTACTAGGAGAAAGCCTACTAGCAGCGCTGGAAATACCCGTAGCAGTAGCGCTGGTGGCAGCGCTACTGCTAAGGCGCTACAGCTAAGTTGTAGCAGTAGCGCTGGAAAACCAGCGCTACTGGTAAGTACGGTTAGCAGTAGCGCTGGAAAACAACAAACGCTGCTGATAAACCAGCGCTGCCGCTAGATGCCTACCAGCGCTACTGCTAATATTCCTGGTTTCACAGATTACATTCCCCTCTACGTATTTTTGCATGCTCTATACAGTAGTTTCATCATATGACAAAATCAATAATTATTGTGCCAGCAACTACATTTATATTAAAGTGCATGGATGCAAGTGATCATGTTGAATTAGAAGAAAATATGATGTTGCCAATCGCAACATCATATTTTCCTCTAATTCAACATGATCACTTGCATCCATCCACCTTAATCAAATATATGTCATATAACTCATCATCATCTTACTCATCTAACAACTCATCATCATCTTAATCATACCAAGTTAAAATCTCATAAAACAGAAAAACATCATAATAGTAATCATCCTAATCGATCATGCAAGTTAATATAAACCAGAAAAACTTCTCTCTCATAGGACCTAGTCCTCCCTCCTAGGTAAAATGATATAAAACAGAATAACACCTATGTCTCCATGATGAAGCAAAGAGATCCAACGGTCTCCAACTTGTGGCTTGCGATCCTTCTTTATTTCTCCCCATGCTTCAATTTGGAGCCGTCTTGGTGGTTTGCGCTCAGTCGAGTATGCAAAAGAGAACTGGGGCCTCATAGGGCTTTTAATTGTCATATTACCTTCGCCATGCATCAACGGAGGCACAACTTCATTTGGCAGTTTCTATTGAAGAACATAATAGTAGCCTAGTTAGCAATGTAATCAATACCATTTACACAATAGTAGTGTACTTAATTAGCAACTATTACCAAGATATTTCGGCGAATGTCATCTGCCCTCAACCTATGCAGTAGTGTCCTGTACAATGTATAATTTGGACCAGTTCCCAAATTATACGGGAAGATCTCCCTACCAACTAGGACACCAATAACAAAGTTGATAAGATCATGCTTCTCCTCCCAAGTTAGATGTGATCCACAAGTGTAGTGTGTCGTGTCAATTATTTTCTGTGTTTCACACGAAGAAACGAAATAAGCTGTAAATTATAAATTAACAATTTAGTATGGATGAACACCAACTATTTTTAAATATAGAATGCAAATTACTTGACAAATATGCATGGTTGATAAACTCACATGGAGATAAAACAGGAAGCATATCGACATCCACCCAAATGTCGATGTTACCTTCAATATGATCATCAGGACGAAGATCGAAGGTTATTTCCATATCCTCCTGAAATCCATATGCCTTGCAAAGAGCTTCCCAATTTGAGCACCCTAATTCTGGGTTATTAACTGCATTCATTACTTTGACCAGAAATGTGTGACCATGTTTAGTCCTCAGGTTAGCTCTCCTCGTCTCCATACTCTCGTGGTCCTCGAAATCGAGCCTCTCCAAGACATATTGAGCGCCTAAAATTTGTCGGAACGGAAATAAATCAACATTCCGGCAAAACATAGGCACTAGGAGGGGTTCCCTGCAATAACATACACACATGTCCAAATAGACCTAATTCAATATCGGTTGACTTTCGGTCCGTCGAGGCTTTCCTTAAATAACTCTCATATCTTATGGTGTGTTGATGCGCAATCTCTCACACTGATATGGTGGTGTATATATGTTGGTGGGCACTCTCTCACACTAATAGTTCGACCATCGGTGATGGGCGCACCTTCACTCCTCTCCTTGCGCATTACACCGAGGTATATATCGCAAGAAGAGAAGAGGAGGAAGCGCCCCCCACGACAACAGTCGGGATTCCTCCATCAAGAACACACAGGAAAGTCACACAAGGAGCAACGACAGACCGAAAGTCACACAAGGAACAATCCAAAGCAAGCTTATTTCTATATTGATTTTTTGCTCTAAACTATTTTTTTCCACCACCACGAACTAACTATATTGGGTCCCTAGAGAGATTTTTCCTAATATTACAAAACCTAACCCTAGTGAGGGGAGAGGGAAGAGGGAGGAAGGAGGGAGTGGTGGCTACCTGCGGAGGGAGGGGGCTCGGCGGTGAGGGAGGGGGCATGACGGTGGTGGCGTCCGGGTCGGGGCTCGGGGGTAGGCGACGGCGAGGGAGGGGGCGCGACGGCGAGTGAGGGGGCGCGACGGTGGTGGCGTCGAGGCGATGGCGACCGCGGAGGTCGGGGGAGATGGAGTGATGAGAGGGAGACGGGATCGAATGGAGAGAGGGCGACGGAGGAGAGGGATCGAATGGGGGAATGGGGATGGAGGAAAGAAGTGGAGGAGGAAGAAGCCCGCGCGGGCTGGGGTTATGTCAAGATAGCAGTAGCGCTTTTTAGGGACGCGCGCTACTGCTACCTGACATACCTATAGCGCGTTTCAGGAACCAGCGCTACTGCTAAACCTAGCTTGGCGGCAACGGTGGGGCAATATTAGTAGTAGCGCTTTTTATAATGCCGCGCTACTGCTAAGCAGTTAGCAGTAGCACCTGTTCTGGACGCGCGCTACTGCTATGTAGCAGTAGCGCCGCTGTCTATCCAGCGCTACTGCTAAGGTTCTGTGTATAAGGTTTTCCCTAGTAGTGCTGACCAGCTCGCGATCGACGACCTCCAGGGGAAGGGGCTCCATGGCATCCATCGCCACATACTCTGCAAGCATCTTGCAGTCTTCGCCTGCCATCTCTATGGAAAAGGCCGCCACGAGTCTGGTGTGGGCGGCCACGGTCCGGGCATTGACGGCCTCCATCTCGGCAAGGGAGGCTGCCAACGAATGGATGGCTGCCCGAGCGCTCTCGGCGATTGCCAACTCTTCGGACGTAGGTTGCCGACCGTTGTCTGAGAAGGCTGCTGCTATTTGTGCGGTGACCGACACAAGCTGGGCGTGGGCGGCCTCGGCATAGGCGTGGATAGCCGCCATCAGGGCTACGGCGGCCGTCGAGGAACGGACAATTGCTGTGCCGTTCTCACCATTTGCTATCCCGGTCGCGGATGTTGCTGCCGCCATCTCAGATGCAGCAACTGCCCTTTCGGCGGCTGCAGCCCCCTTGTCGGAGATTGCATCCGCGCTCAAGGATGTTGTGAGCGCGTTCATGGCTGATGCAGCCATGCTCGGGCCGGAGTGGGTCACCGAAGTTACCCTCACGATGCGAATCCACGTCCCCATCTTTCACCGGCGATGCTTGAACAGTACAGTGGTCTAGGGGAACAAGTGTGATTGTGTGGTTGACGCGCCGGTGGTGGACTGAAGCTTCCGACCTAAGCCATATATGAGAATTGGCCCAAGATATTTTTATACTACATCACACACGTTTCGTGATCAAGAACTGTTTGCCATGTATTTGATTTTCATATTGCTTTGAAACGAAAAATGAAGTTAGATCGGCAATTGAAGGTGTTTGGATGGCAATAACATTTATTTGCAGTGAAGGTGCAACTATAGGAGTGTCTGTTAAATATGGAATTATTCAGGGTTGTTTAGGCCCTTTTAAATATTTAAAGAGTTTTTTTGACATTTCATGTGCATACTTCAAATTTGAACTCCAGTTAAGCACATACTAGAGTGCACCTGAATGGGTTGAAAATCATCTATGTGTCACTGGATACATGTTTTGGTCCAATGCAAGAAATGCAAATTAAACGAATTCCAAACCTCTCGGTATTTTGGCTCGGTCGTAGACTCTGAGAAGCCGTGTTTTCAAATTCCAGTAAATCCAAATATTGTCAGAAATTCATGAAACTTTGCATGGTGTCATGTCATGGCTCATGTGTGTCGTGGTAAAAAAATGCCCACTTTGGGACAAGTTTTGGCACAAACCTCTTACAAACCGAAGATTCTCACAAGAAGTCATGTTGTTCCTATAGGGAAAGTTCACATTTTATGTGTGAAATAACATCTGATGTCTCTTCTCGCCTTGAATTTATTTCTAGAGTCTCCATAGAGCAACATCAATGTGTCGTGCTAAACAATGGAATAATGCAGAGTTTGTTTGGCCTTTTTAGTAAATTAATTGAGTTTTCTAGGCATGTAATGTGCATAATTCAAATTTGAACTACAATCACACGGTCCAGCACATGAAAATAGGTCAAAAAATCATACACGTTTCCCTGGCTGCATGTTTAGGTCCCACGCAAGAAATGGGAATAAATTTCAAAATATCATCGTCTTGGCTCGACCACAAACATTGGGAAACTTAGTTTTTAAATTCATGTAAATGCAAACCTCGACAGAAATTCATGAAATTTGGGCATGGTGTCATCAATTGCCCTGTTGTGTGTGTTGTGGTAAAAAAATTGCCCTATTTTGGACAGGTTTTGGCACAAAGCCTCTTACAAACCGGCGATTCTCACAAGAAAGTCGTGTGTTCCGATAGGGAAAGTTCACCTTTTATGTGCGAAACAACATCCGTTGTCTCTTCTAGGGTCACCATAGAGCAACATGACAGTCATGCTAAACTATGGATTTTTTCCATGGTTCGTGAGACCTATTTAATACATTAATTGACTTTTCTAGCCGTTTAATGTGCATAATTAAAATTTGAACTACAATCACAAGGTCCAGCGCATGAAAAATAGGTTGAAAAAATCATATGCCTTTCCCTGGATGCATGTTTAGGTCCCACACAAGAAATGGGAATGGATTTCTAACATCTCATTGTTTGTTGGCTCGGCCGCAAACATTGAGATACTTGGTTTTCAAATTCCCGTAAATCCAAAACTAGTCAGAAATTCATGAAACTTGGCATGGTGTCGTGACAAGGTTACACATATTTCGTGGTAAAAAAATGTCCAAATTGGACATGTTCTTGCACAATCCCCTTCAAATCGGAGCTCCTCACAAGAAGCTTTGTGGTTTCGATAGGGAACATTATATATGCATGTCACATATGCGGGCGAAAAGACATCCGATGCCTCTTATCTCCTTGATTTTTTTATAGAAACAACACAGACATGCACGTGCGAAGTGAAAATATATGAATAAATTAAGGGATCATCTGGATTTGAAATACATTAATTGAGTTTTCGGTGCATTATTTAATGTGCATAATTCAAATTTGATCCACAATCACAAGGTCCGAGGTAGCAAAATGGGTTCAAAAATCATATATGTTTCCCTGGATGCATGTGTTAGGTCACATGCAAGAAATGAGAACGAATTTCAAACATCTCAGCATGTTGGTTCGACCACAAACATCGAGAAACTTGGTTTTTAAATTTTCGTAAATCCAAAACTCCGTCAGAAATTCATGAAACTAGGAATGGTGTCATGACAAGGCACACATATGCCGTGGTAAAAAATAATACCAACTTGGACATGTTTTCTCACAAGCCTCTCTTACAAACCGGAGCTTCTCACACAATAAGTTACGTGGTTCCGATAGGGAAAATATGCATGCCACATCTACGGGTGAAATGACATCCGATGCCTCTTCTCTCCTTGATATTTTTCTACAAACAACATAAAGCAATAGGTGTGTGCTGCAAAAATATGAAATTATTAAGGGTTCGTATGCCTTTTTTATACACTAATTGAGTTTTATGTGCAATTAATGTACATAATTCATATATGAGCTACAGTCACAAGGTCTTTGTTGGGCAGGGCCTCGTCATATAAAGCACAAATATGTTGTGGTATTTTTTAGTGTCCACTTTGAGAGAAAGAGCAAGCATTATTAATAGCCAACAAAGGCATTTTGGAACAAAAATCTATCACGTTACCATCGCAAACGAGCGTATTATTTATAATTCATGGATGTTCTACAGACCTTTTACGTGCTGCCACGTGTCGCTCTCTGTATTAGCAAGGAGGTAGCATGCGGAAAGGTGTTTGAGTAGACAGGTGGCGTGCGAGCAGTGTCCTCTACACACTCATCGGGGAGGCGTGTCCTTTGCCAGTCATCAAAGACGTTTTAGACTGAATACCCATATACATACCGTGGGCAATGGTTGCTTCCCTACCAAGCAAAGCGAAAATCTGGCGTGAAGGAATTTTTTCAGTGCATCATCGCAAACGGTTGTGAATGATGACCCGTGTGCCCTTCCCAATGCTACACCTTGTACTGGTGCTAACGGCTAAGGTTGCCCTGTATGCAAAAAAATCCTATGTAGGAAGGTAATTAAGAGGAGAGATATGAGTTTGATGACCACGCGAAGAAACAATGACAAGCGTGTGACCCTTGGCAAAACACTTAAATGAAGGAAACTCACCAATGCATGCAAGAGTTTAGCTGCTAAATCATTAAATGAAGGGACCTTAGCAACAATGCATTGTGGACTTGGGTAAATCTTCATTTGTTAAATTGGAAACACTGTCATTTGTCAAATTTTGCAGGAACAAAATCACTATTACGGTGCACTTTTGCAACTGAAATTCAACAAACATATATTTCATTCATAGATTAAGCATTGGTATTTGTACAAAATAGTTCAACTCGACAGCTGAATCGAACAAACTTTTCCCCATTTGTTGCCAACCACGTACTGAAATAGCTAGTTCAACTATATATACTAGCTAATTTAAAGTAGGTGGGACAGTTCAACCATATCTACAGTTAGATGACCTGAACAAAATAGCCCCTAAATACTACTCCGGAGGGGCTCTGTGCTACTGCCAGTAGCCTTCATTCTCCTCTGCCGAGTGCGTTCAGTAAGAGGCAGAGGAGGAGTTGCCTACCGACGAGCTAGAGGAGTCAAATTCGTCGGTTGCTGCTGCTTCCCTTCGCCGCTCCTGACGCGCCTCGTCGAAGTGGCGGGACTCAGCGTAGATCTCCTCATTCCGCGCCACAGCTGCGGCGTCTGCTGCGGCCACGACGGCGGTGAGCCTCTTTGCGTGCTCGACCTGGCGCTCCTCCTCCTCATGTAGGAAGTTGATGTAGCGCGCTAGGCCGCTGACGCAAAAGCCGAGCGGCTGGGCTTCAGCAGCGGCCTCCTCCTCCTGCCTTCGGGCCGCAGTGGCGGAGCGGGTGATGGCCCCGGCGGCTGATCGTGGGGTGGCTGCCATGGCGGATTGAGGTGTGGTGGCGGCTAAGGAGGCCACTGGTGGGGTGGCCAAAACGGCGGCCGACGATGGGGTGGGGGCCACGGCGGTCGCCGGCAGCAACTGCCTTCGGGAAAAGGTGGAGGAGCGTGTGGTGGGTTCCATGCGCACAGCCAACAAGGACGCCACACGTACTACACGCTTCCGGGTACTGCGCCGCCGACGTGGTGCGGCCTCCTAGCTGGAGCTGCCCTCTGGCAGAGTGGCGGAGCGACGACGACAGACATGTGGCATTGGCGATTGGGGGAGAAGCAAACTTGGGAAGCTACGGGCAGGGAGGGGGTGAATGAGATGTGGAGGCACCGGCCATGAGGTTTATAAAGCAGGCGGCAAAGGCGAGCCGAGCGGGAAGCTTGCGCGCGTTCCTGCGTGGTTGCGCGGGAACAGGAAGCCCAAAAGAAACGCCGCGCGCTTTCGAAGCATTGGGTGTTTGGGGGATTTCGACGAGCCGGGCGGGAAGCTTGCGCGGGAACCTGCGCGCTCCCGAAGCGTGCACTAGAATCCTCGGGCGGCAACGCGATGACAAGACGGGATGGAGGTGGGAGAAATGACAAGTACACAAACGATTAATAATAATAAAAAACGTTTGCGTTTTACTACAAAGCAAACGGTCGTTCTGTACGCACCGTCTGGAATTAATCTATGCATAAGGCGGTTGATGCGGTCGCGGCGCGCTGTGCTAGCGTCCGTGCGTGCTCGCTCTGTCGGCATCCACGCGCGAACGATCACGTGCATTCAGGGTGCCATATGCATGCGATTGTGCCGCTCCCGGTGCCACCATGCAATTAAGCGCTGCAAAAACTCCCATGCGGACGTGCCAAAATTCCAGACCGTCCGGTGCAATTTATTCCCGCGGCCATTTACCTACGTCTCTTCCACCTTCTGATCACGCCACACAACACAAGAAGTACACCCACGATCTCTTCATCGCTTCAACCTTCCCGTGCGGATCCAATGGCGGCTGCCGGTGTCAAGCGACAGTTCGCTAAAATTGTCAAAGTGGGCACCCACATCAGGAAGACGGACCTCTCGATGGTGTACACCAACGACCCGGTCATGGTGGTGAACTCCATCAACACGTTGGAGCAGCTGCTTGCTGAGGATGACAAGTACAAACTGGTCGGCTTCGACCTCGAGTACACTGGCGGTCGTGCCGGGCATGTTCAGAAGGTTGACGTGCCCAGTTGTGTGTGCGCCATCACGTGTTCATCTACCACTACTGCCTGGCCACAAGGCCTTGCGAGCGTTTCGCCGGGTTTGTCAACAGCCCCAACTACAGGGTCGCAGCGGGGGACACCACCAACGATCTAAAGGATCTCAAGACTTCGAGCTTGTCCTGCCAGAAGCTTGTCAACATCCAAGGTCAGTACAGGGTCTGGGGCGGCGAGAAGAAGAAGCAGAAGGACTCCCTGGTTGACCTCGCTGCGGTCATCATCGACTCTTACTACAGAGACATGAAGGCTGAGTGCTACAAGGACAAGTGTGCCTGGCAAAAGGCCTGGGTGAATGAACTGGATGAAGAACACATCAAGTACGCGGACAAGGACAAGTACAAAAGCTATGAGATGTACAGGAGGATCATTGACATGAGGAAGTGCCTCCTTCCTGCAGACGGCGAGGGATAGCCACAAGCAGAGCAGTGTCGGAAACCGTCGTCAGAAGAACAGTATGATTTGGTGATCGTCTACTTCTTCTAAATTTATATTGAGGAATGTACATGTGTGATACGTCTCCAACGTCTCCATAATTTATGAAGTATTCATGCCATGTTTACAATAATTTTATATGATTTTGGTATGATTTTATTAGAACTAACCCGGACTGACGCTGTTTTCAGCAGAGCTACCATGGTGTCGTTTTTTGTGCAGAAATAAAAGTTCTCGGAATGGGCTGAAAATTTACAGAGAATATTTTTGGAAAATATAAAAAATACTGGAGCAAAAAGATACCGGAGAGGAGTCCCGAGGTAGCCACAAGCCTAGGGGGCGCCCCCTCCCCTAGGGCGCGCCCCCCTGGCTTGTGGGCCCCTCGGGAGTCCCCTTGATGAGAGACCGACGCCAAAAATTCCGATAAAAACCAAAACCCCCAGAAAGAAACCTAGATCGGGAGTTCCGCCGCCGCATGCCTCTGTAGCCAAGAAAAACCAATCGGGAGCCCGTTCCGGCACCCTGCCGGAGGGGGAAACCATCACCGGAGGCCATCTTCATCATCCCGGCAGTCTCCATGACGAGGAGGGAGTAGTTCAGCCTCGGGGCTGAGGGTATGTACCAGTAGCTATGTGTTTGATCTCTCTCTCTCTCGTGTTCTTTTGATGACACGATCTTGATGTACCGCGAGCTTTATTAATATAGATGAATCATATGGAGTTTTCCCCTCTCTATCTTCTTGTGATGAATTGAGTTTTCCCTTTGAAGTTTTCTTATCGGATTGAGTCTTTAAAGGATTTGAGAACACTTGATGTATGTCTTGCGATGGGATATCCGTGGTGACAATGAGATGTTCTATTGATCCACTTGATGTATGTTTTGGTGATCAACTTGCGGGTTCCTTGACCTTGGGAATCTATGCATAGGGGTTGGCAAATGTTTTCGTCTTGACTCTTCGGTAGAAACTTTGGGGCACTCTTTGAAGTTATTTGTGTTGGATTGAACATGATGAATCTGAAATTGTGTGATGCATATCGAATAATCAAGCCCATGGGTACTCGTGGTGACATTGGAGTATCTAGGTGACATTAGGGTTTTGGTTGATGTGTATCTTAAGGTGTTATTTTAGTACGAACTCTAGGGCTGTTCATGACACTTATAGGGATAGCTCATACGATTGATCGGAAAAGATAACTTTGAGGTGGTTTCGTACCCTACAATAATTTCTTTGTTTGTTCTTCGCTATTTGTGACTTTGGAGTGAAGTCTTTGTCGCACGTGAGGGATTTACATATGATTAAACTATGTCAGTATTGTTGAGAGAACTTGCACTAGTGAAAGTATGAACCCTAGGCCTTGTTTCTAAGCATTGCAATACCGTTTGTGCTCACTTTTATCATTAGTTACCTTGCTGTTTTTATATTTTCAGATTACAAAAACCTATATCTACCATCCATATTACACTTGTATCACCATCTCTTCGCCGAACTAGTGCACCTATACAATTTACCATTGTATTGGGTGTGTTGGGGACACAAGAGACTCTTTGTTATTTGTTTGCATGGTTGTTTGAGGGAGACCATCTTCATCCTACGCCTCCCACGGATTGATAAACCTTAGGTCATCAACTTGAGGGAAATTTGCTACTGTCCTACAAAACTCTACGCTTGGAGGCCCAACACGAGTCTACAAGAAGGTTGCGTAGTAGACATCAAGCTCTTTTCTGGTGCCGTTGCCGGGGAGGTGAGTGCTTGAAGGTATATCTTTAGATCTTGCAATTAAATCTTTTAGTTTCTTGTTTTTCACTAGTTTGGTTTTATAAAAGAAAACTACAAAAAAATGAAGTTTAGGTTGCATCAATTGGTTCGTCTTTTTAATGTATTTCGTAGAGGAAGAATTTATGCTCAATTGGTAGAGGAAGAATTTATGAAAATACTTAATGGGAATTCCTTGAATGATGAGCATGATTGCAATATTGCTAGTATGAATACTCTGAATATCCATGATGCTAATGATATGCAAAGCCATAAGCTTGGGGATGCTATGTTTGATGAAGATGATATTTTTAGTCCCCCAAGTTTTGATGAGCAAATTTGTTATGATAATGACATGCCTACTATCTATGATGATTATGATGATGACATATATGCTATAAAGATTGATAGTAACCTTGAAACTTGTCATCATGATTTTAATATTCAAAGTGGTTATGTCAAACAAGTATCTCATGATAGTTATTTTGTTGAGTTTGCTCCCACTATTATGAATGAGAAGAAAATTGCTTATGTGGAGAGTGACAAATTTTCTATGCTTGTGGATCATGAAGATAATGCTTTATGTGATAGTTATGTTGTGAAATTCCTTCATGATGTTACTAAAAATTATTATGAGGGAGGAACATATGCTTGTAGGAATTGCAATAATATCAAGTTTCCTCTCTATGTGTTCAAAGTTTTGAAGTTATACTTGTTTTGCCCTCCTATGCTAGTTGATTCTTGCTCCCATAAATTGTTTTCTCACAAAATCCCTATGCATAGGAAGTGGGTTAGGCTTAAATGTACTAGTCATATGCTTCATGATGCTCTCTTGCATGTTTCAATTCTTATCTTTTATGTGAGCGTCATTCAAAGAAAAGCGCTTGTTGGGAGATAACCCAACACTTTTACTTTCTGTTTTTGAGTGTTCACATGATTAAGCTACTGTATTAATCATGTTTTGTATCTTTTATTTCAATAAAGTGCCAAGTAAAGCCTTTGGGATGACTCACAAGATGAGTAGAATTGATGCTGAACCAAAACAGAAACTTTTGACTCCAGTACAGGAATTTTCATTTTTTACTGGAGCGTGATAATGATCTGAAATTTTTACACAGTCTTGATATACAAATTCTTCAGGTTGTCCTAATTGTTCAGAATTTTTCAAGACAGGGAAGTGGTTACACTACAGATCTTCACAGACTGTTCTGTTTTCGACAGATTCTGTTTTGCATGCATAGTTTGCTTGTTTTAGTGTTTCCATAGCTTATATTTAGTGGTATAAATTATGGGAATGGTAGAATACAGTAGGTATCATGTGGTAACAATTATGAATCTTGTCTTGACAGTACCTAAGTGAATGATCTTTGTTTATTATACTAACCCATCTCACGAAGTTCCGTTAAGTTTTGTGTGATTGAAGTTTTCAAGTTTTGGGTGAGACACCGATATGAGGAGAATAAGGAGTGACAAGAACCTAAGCTTGGGGATGCCCAAGGCACCCCCAAGGTAATATCCAAGGAAGACTCAAGCGCCTAAGCTTGGGGATGCCCCGGAAGGCATCCCCTCTTTCGTCTTCAACATTATCGGTATATCTTACTTGGAGCTATATTTTTATTCGTCACATAATATGAGTTTTTCTTGGAGCGTCATTTTATTTTCTTGTTTTCTGTTAGGTGTTATTTATAATCTTGTTTTTCAATAATAGGTTCCAAGAATTGCCCTTTAGGATGCTTGAATTGCATGTTTGATGTGTGCTGTGTATAAACAGAAACTTTTGCTGTAGTGTTTGAATTTTCATATTTTACTGGAACGTGGAAAGTTCCTGAAATTTTTACACAGTGATTTCATGTAAATTATTTAGCATGTCCTAAATTTTCATAATTTTTTGAGTTACAGAAGTACACTGTTTTCATAAATTTCTACAGACTGTTCTGTTTGGACAGATTGTTGTCTCAGTTTCGTTATCTACTTATCCTATAGTTTCCATAGCCTATATTGGTAGATATAAATTGTAGAGATGATAGTAAAAATTAGATGATGTTTGAAAATTATTGTGCAACTTGTCTTTGCAGTACATAAAGAGTTGATTTATTATTATGTGTACTAACCTATCTCACGAGTTCTTTTCGAGTTTTGTGTGGATGAAGTTTTTGAGAATAGGTGAAACCATGATATGAGAGGATTGAACGAGATACAAAAGCTCATGCTTGGGGATGCCCAAGACACCCCAAGTAAATATTTCAAGAAGTCTCAAGCATCTAAGCTTGGGGATGCTACGCATCCCACCTCTCTTCATCAACAATTATCGGTTAGCCTATGTTGAGCCTAAATTTTTATTCGTTCACATGATGCGTGCTTTTCTTGGAGTGCTATTTTTGTTTTGCTTGCTGTTTAATAAAATTCTTAAGATCCGAAATTCTTAGATGAGAGAGTCCTCACATAGTTATTTAATTGTTGGCTACGCATTGATCTTCACTTATATCTTTTTGGAGTAGTTTGTCATTCACTCTCGTGCTTCACTTATATCCTATTAGTAAATGGTTGAATGAATTGAATATCATAAATCTGAAATTAAATATGCTTCATATACTTATCCCATGGGGAGTAATGACTTCACACATAATAAGTATAGGTGGTAAAATTTATTGAAAGTTAGCAAACACCGCATTGGTCACTTGAACAATTCATTAAAGAATATTGAAGGAAGAGAGATTCCACATATAAATATACTATCTTGGACATCTTCTATGATTGTGAGCTCACTAATTATTTTCAAACTTGAGCAAATTAGTTAAAATTGGACAAGGAAGACAACTTAATGAGTTATGTTTGGGTATATTTGTATACAAGTTATATTGTTATGGATCCTCCAACATGTGGTGCTTGCTTCCACCTCATACTAGCCAAAACTTCCGCACCAAGTAGAAATACTACATGTGCATCCAAACACCCTTAAACCCAAAGTTGTTCCATATGAGTCCACCATACCTACCTATATGCGGTATTTACCTGCCGTTCCAAGTAAATTTGCATGTGCCAAACTCTAAACCTTCAAATAATATTCGGTTTTGTATGCCCGAATCGCTCATATAGTGACTAGGGGCTGTCAGTATCTTCCATGCTAGGTGGATTATTCTCACGATATGTGTTGATTCACTATCATTCACGAGAAAGTGGTTGGTATTCGGGGTGCCCAGTTCCATGCTCAAAAATCAAATCAAAATATAATGAAACAAAACTCCCCCAAGATTGTTGTTTGTATGGACGGTACCCGTGGATTCGGGTCGCCGTGGAGTGTGATTGATTGGTGGAGGGGGAGTAAAAACTTTACCATTCTGTTTGGGAACCGCCTATAATGTATCTAGCATGGAATATATCGAGATCTCTCGATTGTTATGTTGACAATGAAAGCATACCGCTCAAAATTATTATTCATCTCTGTTTTAAAAGCTCGAGCTCTGGCACCTTTGCAAATCAATGCTTCCCTCTGCGAAGGGCCTATCTTTTACTTTCTAGTACTTACCTTTATGCAAGAGTCATGGTGATCTTCACCACTTCCTATATTTCGCCTTTTTCTCTTGGCAAGCGTCATGTGTTGGGGAATGATCTAGACATATATATCCACACAAATATATTTGATCATTAATTATTATTGTTGACAATTATCTATATGATAAATAAGTTGGGAGGCGAAACATTAAGCCCCTATCTTTCTCTGTGTTCGATGGATGCTATTTGTTCTAAAAATATGCTTTGAGTGTCAATAATCATGGAAGACTATATGATAGTTGAGTATGTGGAATTTGCTAAATCAAAGCTCTTACATAGACCCTTCCTGAAAATAAGATGAATTGCAATTGTTCGATGACTAGGAATATGGTTTGTTAGTTTTCAAGAAACTTTCTGGCCTATACTTTAACATGTGAATAGCTTGTTACTTGATCATGAGAAGTTTTATGAGATGAGCTACTGTTTATGGTTTATATTGATGCTAGAAAAAGTGAGTGGAATTATCATTGATCAAACTTGTGCACTTGCTAGCATTCACACTTCATAAATTATTTCTTTTATCATTTACCTACTCGAGGACGAGCAGGAATTAAGCTTGGGGATGCTGATACGTCTCCAACGTATCCATAATTGATGAAGTATTCATGCCATGTTTACAATAAGTTTATATGATTTTGGTATGATTTTATTAGAACTAACCCGGACTGACGTTGTTTTCAGCAGAGCTACCATGGTGTCGTTTTTTGTGCAGAAATAAAAGTTCTCGGAATGGGCTGAAAATTTACGGAGAATAATTTTGGAAAATATAAAAAATACTGGAGCAAAAAGATACCGGAGAGGAGTCCCGAGGCAGCCACAAGCCTAGGCCCCCCCCCTAGGGCGCGCCCCCTGGCTTGTGGGCCCCTCGGGAGTCCCCTTGACGAGAGACCGACGCCAAAAATTCCTATGAATACCAAAAACCCCCAGAAAGAAACCTAGATCGGGAGTTCCGCCGCCGCAAGCCTCTGTAGCCACGAAAAACCAATCGGGAGCCCGTTCCGGCACCCTGCCGGAGGGGGAAACCATCACCGGAGGCCATCTTCATCATCCCGGCGGTCTCCATGATGAGGAGGGAGTAGTTCACCCTCGGGGCTGAGGGTATGTACCAGTAGCTATGTGTTTGATCTCTCTATCTCTCTCTCTCTCTCGTGTTCTTGACATGACACGATCTTGATGTACCGCGAGCTTTATTAATATAGATGAATCATATGGAGTTTTCCCCTCTCTATCTTCTTGTGATGAATTGAGTTTTCCCTTTGAAGTTTTCTTATCGGATTGAGTCTTTAAAGCATTTGAGAACACTTGATGTATGTCTTGCGATGGGATATCCGTGGTGACAATGGGATGTTCTATTGATCCACTTGATGTATGTTTTGGTGATCAACTTGCGGGTTCCGTGACCTTGGGAATCTATGCATAGGGGTTGGCACATGTTTTCGTCTTGACTCTCCGGTAGAAACTTTGGGGCACTCTTTGAAGTTATTTGTGTTGGATTGAACATGATGAATCTGAAATTGTGTGATGCATATCGAATAATCAAGCCCTTGGGTACTCATGGTGACATTGGAGTATCTAGGTGACATTAGGGTTTTGGTTGATGTGTATCTTAAGGTGTTATTTTAGTACGAACTCTTGGGCTGTTCGTGACACTTATAGGGATAGCTCATACGATTGATCGGAAAAGATAACTTTGAGGTGGTTTCGTACCCTACAATAATTTCTTTGTTTGTTCTCCGCTATTTGTGACTTTGGAGTGAAGTCTTTGTCGCACGTGAGGGATTTAAATATTATTCAATTATGTCAGTATTGTTGAGAGAACTTGCACTAGTGAAAGTATGAACCCCACGCCTTGTTTCTAAGCATTGCAATACCGTTTGTGCTCACTTTTATCATTAGTTACCTTGCTGTTTTTATATTTTCAGATTACAAAAACCTATATCTACCATACATATTACACTTGTATCACCATCTCTTCGCCGAACTAGTGCACCTATACAATTTACCATTGTATTGGGTGTGTTGGGGACACAAGAGACTCTTTTTTATTTGGTTGCAGGGTTGTTTGAGAGAGACCATCTTCATCCTACGCCTCCCACGGATTGATAAACCTTAGGTCATCCACTTGAGGGAAATTTGCTACTGTCCTACAAAACTCTGCGCTTGGAGGCCCAACACGAGTCTACAAGAAGAAGGTTGCGTAGTAGACATCAATGTGTTGTGTAGTCACTTATGTAACTGGATGTTCAAGTTGGTTATGCAACAATAATGTTGGTGTTCTGTAGACAGAGCATATAGATGTTGTGCAAATAGATCAAATCACATCTCATACAATTATTAGCAGCAACCGTCTGCCCACAACACACACAGGTTGTCAGGATGAATCGTTTGGGTTATTATTGGTCTTCCCACACAATTCTGATGAATGAACTGTTTGCTTGGTATCACACAACACACACGGTTGTTAGGATGAATCGTTTGGGTTATTATTGGTCTTCCCAAACAATTATGATGAATGAATTGTTTGCCGCGTATCACACACGCCTTCTTAGGCTAACTCGATTGTGTTTTGCTGGATCAGCGCAAACAGTTTGTCCGAGTGAACTGTATGCCGCACTACGCACACGTATGTAGTTTGTTAACCGTTTCTGTTATATTCCATGATCATAAACTGTTCATAATAACAAACTGTATGCGACGCATCACACACACAACTACTTTTTCAATCGTATTTGATGGTTCCTCCATCGCACACAGTTTTCATCATTGGCGACGGAGCTTTGAACTATACCGTTTGCGATTGATGGATCGCGCACAGTTTCGTCAAAGGGTCTGTGATTGATGTGTCGTGTTTGGACCATCCTGCAGTAGTGTACCAATCTGAGGTTTTGAGACAAATATTGAATACAAGAGATGAACTAGGGTTTAAGATGAGATGGTGTTGGTGAATATGTTGACGAAGATTGGTCCTCCCACGAAGGAGGAAGCTTTGGTGATGACGATGGCTTCAATTTCCCCCTCCCGAAGGGATGTTTCCCTGGTAGAATCTCTTCGTCGAAGAGCAAAAGGGCCTCTGCCCAGGTTTCCACCTTGAGACGGCGGCGCTTCATCCTGAAAGTATCCTCTTGATTTTTTTTCTAGGTCAAACACATCATATAGCAGAAGAGGGGGGCCGGAGGCCGCCTGTGGGCCTGCCAAGCCATCAGAGCGTGCCCGGGGGGTGGGCGCGCCCTATTCGCTTGGCACCAATAGGTGGCCCCCCTATGGTATATTTTTGCTCCATAAATTCTCATATATTCCACAAAAATTCCTCGTGAAGTTTCAGGTCATTTGGAGTCCAGCGAATTTTCAGCCTTTTTCTTGGTTTTCACGTCTAGAATTCCAGTTTCCGACTATTTCCCTATTTGTGATGTACCTTGTAAATTAAGAGAGAAAAGGCATAATAATTGTATCATAAAGTGAATAATGACCAAGAATACTATAATTATCAATTAGAAATCATGATGCAAAATGGACGTATCAACTCCCCCAAGCTTAGACATCGATTGTCCTCAAGAAAAAGCCGAACTCGATAATAATGACCACATAATTAGAGAGAGAGGTGTCAATAAAAACAAAATATGGACATGCGAGCATCATGAATATTATCATAGTAGCAAGTTCTTATCGTATAGCTTCACCTAAACAAGTAACAATCTATCCACAACCTTGAAGTATGAAGTATAAACTTTATTGACAACCAGCAAACTATGTTCTTAGTCATTGAGACAATCACAATTCATCATATTTCAGAGAAGAATCTATGTAAGAGCTTTTCATTTTAGCAAGTTCACATATTCAACCATCATTTAGTATTCTATGATTGCTGACACTCAATGCATATTTTTGGAGCAAATGTTTCCATCGGACACATAGGAAGATAGGATAATTTCAGCAATAATGACTCATGATCATCAACATCCAACTGGATATATGCCTGGATCTTTCCCTAACACGCGATGCTTGCCACTACGGAATTAACAAAGTAGGATAGGAATAAACATTATTGACTCTTGCATAAAAGTAAATATATGAAAGTAAAGGATAGGCCCTTCACAGAGGGAAGCAGAGATTGTTATGCGCTTTTTATTTTTCGGTGTGCAAGCTCATTATGTAAAGGAATGCCACTTTATATTGCCCCTTATGATGTCAACCTTTATTATGCAATCTGTCACTTTTATTTCTTTGCCATCACAAGATCGTACAAAGCTTATTTTCCCTTACAATAAATGATCATACATATTTAGAGGCAATTTTCATTGCTTTATGCACCAATGAGAACTTACTTGAGGGATCTTATTCAATCCATAGGTATATATGGTGAACTCTCATGGCAAGATACCAGGTTTAAGGGTTATGGATGCAAGTAGTATCTCTACTTAGTGCGGATTTTTGGCTGAATGTCCTAAGCAAGCACCACATGTTAGAGGATCCATGACAATATAACTTCTATGTGAATGTAAACTAACATAACTCATTACACTATCTTCCTTGTCCAACATCAACAATTCGATCATTATATAATATTTGATGGGGGCTCACAATCATAAAAGATGTCCAAGATAGTATATTTGTATGTGAATCTACTCTCCTCTTTCATAATTTCGCATGGATTGTATCAATGACTAACACTATGTTTGTTAACTCCCAAAAACTTTTTATCAAACACACTTCTTTCTATGTGAAGTCACTAATCCCCATGGGATTAGCATGTGATTTTTCTATTCCCTTTATTTCATTGCTATTATTGATGCATGAGAGTAAAGAAAACAAACTCAACTAATCTTTATTATATAGCTCTCACACTCGATTACAAGGATAGATAGATCATGAACCAAGCACTATAAGCAAAGCAATATGTCATAGTAAACAAACAGGGTGTTCATTTCCCCTGACTTGTGCACGGACAGACAGCCACCGGCGCCCGGCAGCTACAACCTGCAGAAGGTCAAGCCAACCCGGCAACAATCAAGACAAGACTTCAACAAGCTCAACACGGCAGCCCAAGCCTGGACTGCAACGCGCCAAGCACGTCCCCGACGCTTGCCGGGGACCAAGACATGCACACCTCCCAGAAGACCCGGCAGGCCACTCCCCGGCAGGGGCGAGTCAACCAGCCACCGCTCCACCGCATCGCCACGCCTGTCACTTATCGATGCGATGTCGAGCCCTCAGGCGGCTAATCAGCTCTCACTAAGCACGTGGTGACACATCGGAATGCAAGTTACGCTCAGTTGACACCCGCCCTGCAGCGTGTCAAGACCATAAGCAACGACCGGCCAAGCGGTGGCAAGAGCTTGCCGGGGATGCGCCCCCAAGCGCCACCTAGGCAGCTAATCATGGCATTTTGTCCTAAATGCCAGATTTAGGTATGATAGCTCTGCTTAGCTATCTAATTAACAGATAATGACTATTTTGCCATTGTGGTAACCCCTTGCACTATAAAAGGAGGCCCAAGGCAACCTAGCTCAAGGTTGGCAACTGGAACCCCCGAACGCATGTACTCACATAGCAGCTCCTTCCCCGATAGCAGTCCTTGCCAGGGTTAGGCATTGTGCGTCCTTCGTGTTCCTCCAATCAATCCACCAAAAAGCAGGAGTAGGGTTTTACGCTTAGCAGCGGCCTGAACCTAGGTAAAATGCATGTGTCCTGATCGTCGTGCCGTCTCATGCTCTCCGCTCTTCGTGCAACATGACCCCCCTTGACGAACCACAAGGGACCTCTGGTCCCATAGGTGATCGTGAGCATCCGTGCCCCGACATCTTTGGCGCACCAGGTAGGGGGCGTGCATCATTTGCGCGAAAGTTCATGAGCGGTGAATCGATCTCCATCATCATCTTCTTCAACAATGGCTCCTAACGAAGAAGACCAGCACTGCCGCGCATCCTTCCACTTCAAGGGATCCCTCGCACGCAACCATAAGCGTGGCGGGCGTCACGGCAGTCACAAGTGAAGATAGCACCACGGACAACACAGCTGGCATAGGCGGCGCCCCCGTCGTGTTCTCCGCGGCCGGCAGCGTCAAGGGCGACGGGCGCAAAGTAGCACGTCGCCAATCCTCTCGCCTTACTCAGGCCAAGGTATCCCCCGCCAAGGGCAGCGGGCGCGAAGTAGCACGTCGCCAATCCTCTCACCTTACTCAGGCCAAGGCATCCCCCGCCAAGCGACGGAAGGTGTAGGGGGTGGACCCCAGCCCCCCGTCAAGTCCAACTCCTCCGCCAGGCTCGCCCTTGCCAGCAGTCCTGGCCTCTCCGTCAAGCCCTGCTCCCCCAACTCTGAAGAGGGGCCGGGCGACTCCACCGCCCGCGTCGTACGAGCTGGGCTCAATGCTCCTGGCCTCGGAGTGAGTCTAGCTGATCTCTGCTTCCGTCAGAATGCCCTTGATTTTTAATCTTCCTGACTGATCTTGTATTGTTGATCTTGGCAGGGACGAAGATGAGGAGACTCTTGTGCACAGGGTCAAGAGGGTCAAATCCACAGTGGGATCAGACCTTGCGGCAGGCGGAGGCTCAGTGGGAGACGCGGGAGAGAACCCCGTGTCTAGCCACTAGCCTAGTCCTCCCCGTGAAACCCGAGTGCAGGCCTCATCTGCTGGCGGAGATGAGGAAGGATGCCTCCCTTCGCCTGCCAGGGAAACGGGAGAGGAAGGTCGGAGGGAGGCTCGCCAAGTGGAGCTCCTTCTCCAAGGTTCCCCGTCAACTATTGCCTATGAGGTGGATTCGCCAGCAAGGGCCTCCGCCGAGGAACCTGCTCGTGCAAAGGTCATTGGCGAAGGGACGGTGTCAGACCGTACGCCGGCAACTGATGTTGCCGGGGAAGGAGAGGTTCTTCCGCAGCATTTTCCATCGGGTATCCCTCTTGCCGGAGTTCTCATTTCCCCTGTATCTTTTCTTTGCATGCTTTATTGACTCTTGATTTCCATATTCTTGTTTTGTTGTTCTGATCCGCAGCTCCGACCTTTGAAGAGCCTGAACTACTGGAGGTGGTTGCTGGTATTGGGAAGGATGCTGCCGAGGAAGCGATGAAGATTGATGCCGCTGAAGGATATGGCTCGGCTACCGGGGATATTCAGGGTCCTTTAGAAAGAGCGGAACAAAATCCCGGCAGCTTGCTGATACGTCTCCAACGTATCTACTTTTCCTCACCCTTTTGCCCTTGTTTTGGACTCTAATTTGCATGATTTGAATGGAACTAACCCGGACTGACGCTGTTTTCAGCAGAATTGCCATGGTGTTGTTTTTGTGCAGAAATAAAAGTTCTCGGAATGGAACGAAACTTTTTGGAGATTTTTTTTGGAAAATATAAAAAATACTGGAGCCAGAAACCACCGGAGAGGGGGCCCAGGGTGCGCATCACCCACCAGGGCGCACCAGCCCTCTCCCGGCATGCCCTGGTGGGTGGTGACCACCTCGGGCCCCCCCTTGCCCTAACTCCGCCACTATAAATTCCTAAATTTGGAGAGAAAAATAAGAGAGAAAGAATTATCGCGTTTCACAAGACGGAGCTGCCGCCACCTCCTGTTCTTCATTGGGAGGCCAGATCTGGAGGCCGTTTGGGGCTCCGGAGAGGGGAATCTTCGGTATTCGTCATCATCAACCTTTCTCCATCGCCAATTCCATGATGCTCCCCACCAGGAGTGAGTAATTCCTTCGTAGGCTTGCTGGTCGGTGAGGAGTTGAATGAGATTCATCATGTAATCGAGTTAGTTTTGTTAGGGCTTGATCACTAGTATCCATTATGTTCTGAGATTGATGTTGCTATGACTTTGCTATGCCTAATGCTTGTCACTAGGGCCCGAGAGCCATGATTTCAGATCTGAACCGTTTATGTTATCATCTCTATATCCATGTTCTTGATCCGATCTTGCCTAGTCATATGCACCTATTACGTGTTATGATCCGTCAACTCCATAGTGACAATATTTGGGATACTTCGCGGTGATCACCGTAGTTTGAGGTGTTCATGTATTCACCATGTGTTAATGCTTTGTTCTGGTTCTCTATTAAAAGGAGGCCTTAATATCCCTTAGTTTCCTTATGGACCCCGCTGCCACGGGAGGGTAGGACAAAAGATGTCATGCAAGTTCTTTTCCATAAGCACGTATGACTATTTACGGAATACATGCCTACATTACATTGATGAACTGGAGCTAGTTCTGTATCGCCCTAGGTTATGACTGTTACATGATGAATATCATCCAACGAGTTACCGATCCAGCGCCTACGACCTTTCCACTTATTATTCTTGCTAAGTTACTACTGTTGTTGCTGTTGTTCCAACTGCTACAAAACTATTGCTACTACTGTTACCGATACTGTTACTATTGCTACTGCTATCAAAACTACCATATTACTGTGCTACTGATCACTCTGCTACAGATATTTAATCTCCAGGTGTGGTTGTATTGACAACTCAACTGCTAATACTCTCAAGTATTCTTTGGCTCCCCTTGTGTCGAATCTATAAATTTGGGTTGAATACTCTACCCTCGAAAACTGTTGCGATCCCCTATACTTGTGGGTTATCACTTGCCCTGCCCGGGCCTAGTGGTCGAAATGAAGACTCCTATCCAAACCATGAAGCCTTCCTCGTCCAGTTATCCCTTGGCGTCGGCACTGCAGTCCCCGCAGAGTCATCTGGCACTGATCACTGCTCCGTTAAGCCACACAGCTCTCGGTTCGCCCTTCTCAGTGGGTGCAGACCTTGATGAAGAGATCAACAAGATCCTGGCGCCGCTATCTCAGAAGATCGAGGGAACTCACAGAACTGCTGACGCCGCCAAGGACTTGGCTTTCTTAGAGTCCATAGCAGCAAGGCTTAAGGACGTGCAGAGCAGGTACAGCCTCCAATGGCAGGCAGCACAGGAGCAGCGTGACTCAGCCGAGCTCGCGAACCAGCAGTTGAGGAGCAAAGGGAACGAGCTGTGGGACTGGTACAATCGTCAGGTCCATTCTCTCAAGAGGCAGCATGAGACGCTGTCCATGGCCAACGAGGATGTTGACGCCTGGAAGGTTCGCCTGACGGAGTGCGAGGCGCTACTGGACGTCAGAGAGGAGGGCATTTCCCTCCGGGAAGAGAACCTCGAGGCTACTCTCCGCGCCAAGGATGAGGAGCTGGAGGACCGCGTCCGGCAGCGTACCAAGGAGCTGGAAGATGGCCACAAGACCGCTCTTGATGCACTTTCCTTGGATTCTGCTGCACAACTGAAGAAAATAGCTGACGAGCTGGCTGCCGCATCTGCCGCCAAGGCTAAATTTGAAGCCCAACTGGTCAAGCTGACAGAGGATCTTGTTGGGAGCACGAGGGAGGTCGAGACCCTCAAAGAGGAGGTGTGAAAAGCAGCGGCAACTCTAGAAGAGGAGCAATCATAGCTTTCCTCCAAGGACCAGGACCTCGATGTTGCTAATGGCGCCATCTCCGAAATGAAACCCAGGATGGTTTCCTTGGAAAGTTACCTCGAATCAGCTGGGGCTCGCGAGAAGCTGTTGCTGACAGATGTGACCCATGCGCAGACCCTTCAGAAGGATGCCGAAGAGAAACTGGAGAACTTGGTTGAGCAGTGTGACCTCTGGATCAAGAGGATGGTTCATATTGCCGAGCGCCTCACTGTTTAGATTGCCAAAATGGACATGAAGAGTTGGGCCTATTCCGCCGGCAAGCATGAAGCCCCAAGCGTCAAGTTGACAATCTTCTTCGATGGCCTGATTGAGGGGCTAAAGACGTATGAGGAGGACAGGGCCGCCTCCTTTGCCAACGAATCTCGGAAGCTAGCGCATGATGCCCTCTTCCTGGTCTTGAGAAACCTTGCCTTCTTCCATCCGGAGCTCAATCTTTCTGATGGTTTCAAGAAGCAACCGTCGGGCGCCGACACCTCGGCTACCGTGGAGAAGGCCGGTCCTCTTGCCGACAGGATCCTTAAAGTTCCAAGGACCCAGGGGAGCCACCGGAGTTAGCTTTATATCTTCCTTGTCGCCACGTTGCCCTGTACTTAAGGCACAGTAGGTATCTCATATTAGGGCGTGAACTTTCCTTATTTCACCATTTGCTGAACTGATGTTTTTGTATAATCGTATATTATGCCCTTCGTTTCCCTTCCGGCGTTCGTATGATAATCACCTTTACGTGTTTCTAGTTACCCGCCAACGATGTGCTGCAACGAATTGCTTTGAGGAATGGGTCCTTAGCTTTCTGCTGGCAAGAGCACGCTGCCGGCTGGGTTACCTTTGGCAGTGTTGACGCTGCCGCATGTTTCGTTGAGCAGGCTTGAAACAAAACACAGGCGCGAACGAACACAGTAAGGTTCTGTCACACGCAAGGTTTAGCATACAAAACCTTTTGGTTCGACGAAGGGGCATATAAATGTATATCTTAATGGAAATTGACTATTTGAGTCAACTTAGCTTTTGTCATGGCCTTTCATTTTGTCCTGGTGTCTTCTTTCTCCCATGCCCCTTATGGTATGCATGCAAGCATGTGCTCACCGCAGCCCTGAAAGAGAAGGGATGCAGAGAAGAGCAAAACGAGGATACTTGAAGACCCGTTAGTCATGCATATGGTCCGCGGCAGGAGCCTGCCGGGTTAATGAGACATTCATGATCAATTCGGGAATGGAAAAAAGGAAGCAAGGTATGGCCACTTCTTCCCCCCCCCCCTCTTTCTTCGCACCCAACGGTCCCGTGGCGACCCACGATGGGCGTACGGGACCTTGCCGTGATTCACCTGCCAGGAGCGTCTATCAGCGGATATACTCTAGCATTCGGTTCAGGACTCGTCCCCTGGAGGGACAAATGCAAAACTGAACCTCACGCGATCTTATCGACGCTAACGACGTCGTCACCGCGCAGGGCTAACCACAGGCGGGGAAGGAGGAGGAGGGAAGATATGGCCAGGTACCTCTTTCTTCCCTTGGCCTGCTGGATTACGCCATATCCCCCTAGGGTCGAGCGGACCCATTTCCTTCTGGTGTTCTCTGCTCCGGTCTCGGCCGTGGAGAACACGACGACGGCGCCGCCTACGCCAGCTGTGTTGTCCGCGGCACTTCCTTCACTTGCGGCCGCTGTGATGCCTCCCGCGCTTACGGCTGCATGCGAGGGATCCCTTGAAGTGGAAGGATGTGCGGCCGTGCTGGTCTTCTTCATTAGGAGCCATTGTTGAAGAAGATGATGATGGAGATCGATTTGCCGCTCACGAACTCGAGTTCGCGCAAATGATGCACGCCCCCTACCTAGCACGCCAAAGATGTCGGGGCACGGATGCTCATGATCACCTATGGGACCAGAGGTCCCTTGTGGTTCGGCAAGGGGGTGGTCATGTTGCACGAAGAGCGGAGAGCATGAGACGGCACGACAATCAGGACACATGCATTTTACCTAGGTTCGGGCCGCTGCTAAGCGTAAAACCCTACTCCTGCTTTTTGGTGGATTGATTGGAGGAACACAAAGAACGCACAGTGCCTAACCCCCGGCAAGGACTGCTGTCGGGGAAGGAGCTGCTACGTGAGTACATGCGTTCGGGGGTTCCAGTTGCCAACCTTGAGCTAGGTTGCCTTGGGCCTCCTTTTATAGTGCAAGGGGTTACCACAATGGCAAAATAGTCATTATCTATTGATTAGATAGCTAAGAAGAGCTATCATACCTAACTCTGGCATTTAGGACAAAATGCCATGATTACCTGCCTAGGTGGCGCTTGGGGGCGCATCCCCGGCAAGCTCTTGCCACCGCTTGGCCGATCGTTGCTTATGGTCTTGACACGCTGCGGGGCGGGTGTCAACTGAGCGTAACTTGCATTCCGATGTGTCGCCACGTGCTTAGCGAGAGCTGATTAGCCGCCTAAGGGCTCGACACCGCATCGATAAGTGACAGGCATGGCGATGCGGTGGAGCGGTGGCTGGTTGGCTCGCGCCTGTCGAGGAGTGGCCTGCCGGGTCTTCTGGGAGGTGTGCATGTCTTGGTCCCCGGCAAGCATCGGGGATGTGCTTGGCGCGTTGCAGTCCAGGGTTGGGCTGCCACGTTGAGCTTGTTCAAGTCTTGTCTTGATTGTTGCCGGGTTGGCTTGACCTTCTACAGGTTGTAGCTGCCGGGCACCGGTGGCTTTCTGTCCGTGCACAAGTCAGGGGAAATGAACACCCCTATTTGTTTACTCTGACACAATACTAAACTTTTATCTCACTAGATCACAAAATAGCTAAGGACCAAACTAAAATAAATCATCATGGTAAAAGTGATGGTGATACGATACCGGGGCACCTCCCCCAAGCTTGGAACAAGCTAAGGGTGGTGCCCATACCCATGTACTCAAGTTTCCTTCTTGGGTGATGGTGGTGACGAAGTAATCCTTTTAGAAATGATGCTCTTTAGGATACGAATCTCCTCATTAAGTTTATCAACCTCTCACTTAAGTTCTCGGTTCTCCTTGCGAAGTTTGTTGGTCACGATCGTTGCTCGTTCCATCAAAGGACGGGTTTTGGTAGCGGAGGCAGTAGTAGTATCTACCTGCGCATGATGATTAGGGCTGACTCAAGTATTGGAAGGTGTAACCTTATTTGGTAAGCTCGACTTCTTGAACTCCACATGCATATCTCTAGGTTGAGGTAGAGGTACTTCCTCTTCTTCTTCATCACTTGAAGGTTCGATCCTTTTTAGATCAGCCTCCACCTCTTCCTCCGTTGACCACCGATAAGGATCAATACTCTCATAAACTTGGGGATTGACGATTAGATCTGAAACATAGCTCTCTCCCTCTGAATCTTGCGATGACACATTGCTTCTAAATTTGTCAGAGAAACAGACTAAAATAAGAACAGAGGAGAAACCTGCAATGCGGTGGTCAAAACATTCGGGAGTATATATATAATGAATTTTTGTAGGTCGAAATACGTTTCCAAGAAGAAAACGGAGTCCGGGAGGCACACGAGGTGCTCCCAAGCCATTAGGGCGCGCCCGGGGGGGTGGCTGCGACCTGTTGGCTTGGGACTCCTCATGGGTCCCCCTGGCTAGTTTTTATTTTGGTAATTTTTCTAATATTCCAAAACTGACATAAACTATATTTATGGAATTTTTGGAGTCGGTTTACTTACCATATCACATACCTACCCCTTTTCAGGTTTCTGGAGTTTTTCAGAAGGTCTCTCTTATGTGCTCTTCCGGTGTCATTACTTGAATAACATTACTTTCAATATTAATGGGCGTACCTGAAATATAATGTTTAATTCTTTGCCCATTAACCACTCTCGGATTTGGGCCTTCAGCGTTATTGATCATAGTGGCTCCGGAGCGATAAACTTCTTCGACGATATAGGGTCCTCCCCATTTGGAGAGAAGTTTTCCTGCAAAAAATCTGAAATGAGAATTGTACAAGAGAACTAGATCACCGATTTTAAATTCTCATTTTTGGATTCTTTTGTTATGCCATCTTTTAACTTTTTCTTTAAATAACTTGGCATTTTCATAGGCTTGTGTCCTCCGTTCATCTAGAGAGCTACTGTCAAATAACCTCTTCTCACCGACAAGTTTGAAATCATAATTAAGTTCTTTAATTTCCCAATAAGCTTTATGTTCTAACTCAAGAGGTAAATGACATGATTTTCCATAGACCATTTTATATGGGGACATTCCCATATGATTTTATAAGCAGTTCTATAAGCCCATAATGCATCATCAAGTTTGTTAGACCAATTCTTTCTGGATCTATTAACAATCTTTTGCAAGATCAGCTTTATTTCGTGGTTACTCAACTCAACTTGACCTCTAGACTAAGGGTGATAAGGTGATGCAATTCTATGGTTAACATCATATTTAGCTAGAAGTTTACGGAAAGCACCATGAATAAAGTGTGAACCACCATCAGTCATTAAATATCTAGGAACTCCAAACCTGTGGAAAATAACCTCTTTAAGCATTTTAATAGACGTGTTGTGATCAATACTACTAGTTGGAATAGCTTCTACCCACTTAGTAACGTAATCAACAACAATTAAGATATGACTGTACCCATTAGAGGAAGGAAAAGGTCCCATATAATCAAAACCCCAGACATCAAATGATTCAATTGCAAGTGAATAATTCATAGGCATTTCCGGACGTCTACGAATGTTACCAATTCTTTGACATTCATCACAAGAAAGGACATACTTACGAGCATCCTTAAAAAGAGTAGGCCAATAAAAACCAGATTGTAGTACCTTGTGTGCAGTTCTGTCACCTGCGTGGTGCCCACCGTAGGCCTCGGAATGACACTTATGTAGGATCTGTTCCTATTCATGCTCAGGTATACAACATCTAATAACACCATCTACTCCTGCTTTATATAAATGTGGGTCATCCCAAAAGTAATGTCTTAAATCAAAGAAGAAATTTTTCTTTTGTTGCACTACTGCAGGAAGGTCCAAAGACGACACATCAATCAGACACCCTTCGACCAAACTGTGTGCGATGCATCACAAACACTATAGTTCTAGCTCTGTCACCAATAATGCAAACTGTATGCGATGGCGGTCCATCAAGCCCGATTCAGAAAGGACTTACGTGTGCGATGCGTGGCAGACAGTTCTTCCATATGAATTGTTTGCGATTAGCTAAAATAACACAAACAGATATATATAGATCCAGATGTGTGTGATAGAGGGCAAACAATTCAGTATCAAAAATTATGTGCGATAATATAACAGAGCACACATGATTTAGCGTAAGAAGGTGTGTGTGATATGCAGCAAACAGGTCAACAATCAGAATCGTGTGGGAAGACCGATAATAACACAGATGAGTCATCCTGACAAGTTGTGTGTGTTGTGGGCAGACGGTGGCTGGTAAACAATTGTCAGCGATTGTTGAAATCATTGCCAACGTGTTCCTTAATTTAATCGTGTGACATGTGATTTGCTCTGTTTGCACAACATCTATATGTTGTATATACGGAACAATAACATATGGACTTATAGCAACATGATTGCATAACCAAAAAAGAAAACAATGCCATTTCAAATATTGTATCACAAATACCAGAAATATTACAAGGTTCAAATTCCAGCTTTACAAGGCCCAAATTCAAAGATTACAAGGTTCAAACTGGTATTAAAAATCAAATTCATCTTCTTCAGAATCTGAGTCATGCAATATTTCTGCGAAGGGATCCGCCACTGAGAAGTCATATATCGGCTTGATACAGTGACTTCCAAATAATCTTTCATTTGAAGTTCCAAATTGAATTTTAGCTTCTCCAGAGGCTTTTCCATTCAGATGTAGACGCCTTCGCTGATCAGCAAACCGTTCATTTCGGCGCACTAAATATAGGTCAAACCTCATTACCTTGAGCACCTTGCTTTCTGAACAAAGAACCTGGCTAATTGAATCTTTGGTTTTGTGCCTCGGTACTGGTGGAAAGTAATTTAATTGAGATGGAAATCAATGCATTCAATGGGTTTGTTATATTGTGCCACATTTTCCACTTTCGAGACTGCTTGTATCTGCAAATGAAGACAACATATCAGTGCCTAGATGTAGTTTTGTACACTGTGTGCATCTTTGATTTGCAGGATTTATAAAATACACTAATTCATTGAGATGTGATCCTCAATCGTTCATGATTAACATCTCAAAAATATGTATTGGAATCATACAAATTTCCTTTAGAAATCATTGTACATTTGTCATTGTAATGATGGGTAAAGTACCAACAAATTGAAATCCATTGTGGTTAACAATTAACAGGAAAGGAGGATCACCTCGATGTATAGCTTCTCCGTGCATGGAAAGCATATAAGAAATCTAACAATTTCATACAGATTGGGGCTGATAGATTGTAGTGCGAGGATCTTCACTGTGCGCATAGACAGGGTGAAGCCTGTGGGAGTCAATTCCTGCATAACAGCCAAACACAGGTTAACAAAAAATAGGTAAAATGTGATGTACAATAATAAGAAGGAGAACAAGAATGTTGTACCTAAATGGGTATGGATCCATATGTAACAAGTTCGGAGAATTGACCCTGATTCTTGTTGGACCTTCTTTATCAAGTACAAACAATCTCTCAAGGAAAGACGCATTCTCAATGACCATATCGTGAAACACCTCAACTGACCGCATGTTGCACATAAATGGTACGGGCATTCATCGTAGCGATTTGGAGGCTACTGAACCAAAACATCACCTAAAGATGAAGGTACTAGAGCGCAGTACAGCCACGGAGCAGGAGCTCCAAATCCTCCTTCGAGATGTTGACGGCAATGATCTCGAGGTCCTTCAATTTAAGGAGATGAAGAGCGTGCGCGGCATTAATCCAGGGAAAAAGCACTCCCTGAATGTAGCGCGGCGTAGCGTGGGCGTGAGACAGAGGCAGCGAGCGCACATGTCCAGCTACAAAACTGAGCTCCTCGAGCTGATCTAGGGTAGGGGATAAGAACCACTCGTGAAACTTGGGTTTGACCTTACAGTTGGAACGGAACTTGCCGATGGCAAGGCGTCTGACTGGTGCAGTGTGCGCGGCGAGGATGTGGGACAATGCATCCAAGCGTTTGTGATCGTCGCTGCAGAGCTCGTCGTCATCAAGGAGGTCAAGGGTGGTGGAGTGCCATAGGGGGCGCCACCGCCTCGAGAGGTTGGTGGTCTGCACGGTAGATTTGATGGGGAGGAGGGACATGATGGTTAGCAACATCTCGTCGGGGATGCTGTTGATGAAGTCCACGCTCGCCGGAGGCTCTTGCGGTTCAGCCTCGACCTGCACCTGCTTGTTGGCCGCCTCATCCTCCATCGGAAAACTAGGTGATCCTCGGCGGTGACCCTTATAGATAAGAATGGAGGAGAAGGAGGAGCATTACTGGAGAACTTGGGAGCGAGGCGGGCGGTGGGTGGAGGTTAAAGGGATCGAGTCCTGGTGAGCCGGTTGTGCCTGCGCGGCGGACTGCTCTCACACGTCCCGCTGAGCCTTCACGGCGGACTGGTCGACGCGTCCCGTCTAATCAAACCTGCACCCAAAGCACCTCCTAGCCAATAAAATAAGAGGGATGCATGGCAGCATGTGCCTTTAGTTCAAATTTGAAATATGCACACTAAATGCCTAGAAAACTCGATTAATGTATAAAAATGACCAAATGAACCCTGGATAATTCCAAATTTTAACACGACACTCCTAACAATCCATGTTGATTCTAGAAAAAAAACCAAGGGGAGAAGAGGCAACCAATGTCGTTTCGTCCACAAAGGTGACATGTTCCCTATCGGAGCCACGAGGCTTCTACTGAGAAGCTCTGGTTTGTAAGAAGCTTATGCCAAAACCTTTCCCATATTTGACAATTTTTTTACCACAACATGTTGGCACCATTTCATGACACCATGTCAAGTTGCATGAATTTCAGACGAGTTTTGGATTTATAGGAATTTAAAAACCAAGCTTTAAAATGCTTGCGGCCCAGCAACGACGCTAAGGTGTTTGAAATTCATTCTCATATCTTGCATGTGAACTAAACATGCACCGCGAGACACATATATGATTTTTCAACCCAATTTGATTTACTGCAGCATATGCCTTTAGTTCAAATTTGAAATATGCACACTAAATGCCTAGAAAACTCAGTTAATGTATTAAAATGTCCAAATGAACCCTGGATAATTCCAAATTTTAACACGGCACTCCTAATAATCCATGTTGCCTCTAGAAAAAAATCAAGGGAAGAAGAGGCAACCATTGCCGTTTCATCCACAAAGGTGACACGTTCCCTATCGGAGCCACGAGGCTTCTAGTGAGAAGCTCTGGTTTGTAAGAAGCTTATGCCAAAACTTTTCCCATATTGGACAATTTTTTACCACATCATGTTGGCACCATTTCATGACACCATGCCAAGTTTCATGAATTTCAGACGAGTTTTGGATTTATAGGAATTTAAAACCAACTTGTTAAAGTTTGCGGCCCATCAACGATGCCAAGGTGTTTGAAATTCGTTCCCATTTCTTGCATGGGAACTAAACATGCACCCCGGGACACATATATCATTTTTCAACCCAATTGGGTTCACTGGAGCATGTGCTTGCAGTTCAAATTTGAAATATGCACACTAAATGCCTAGAAAACTCGGATAATGTATAAAAATGTATAAACGAACACTGGATAATTCCAAATTTTAACACGACACTCCTAATAATCCATGTTGCCTCTAAAAAAATCAAGGGGAGAAGAGGCAACCAATGCCGTTTCATCCACAAAGGTGCCACGTTCCCTATCGGAGCCACGAGGCTTCTAGTGAGAAGCTCTAGTTTGTAAGAAGCTTATGCCAAAAGAAATCCCTTACCGGACAATTTTTTACCATAGCATGTTTGCACCATTTCGTGACACCATGCCAAGTTTCATGAATTTCACACGAGTTTTGGATTTATCGGAATTTAAAAACCAAGCTTCTCAATGTTTGCGGCCGATCCACGACGCCAAGGTGTTTGAAGTTCATTCTCATTTCTTGCATGGGAACTAAACATGCACCCCGAGACACATATATGATTTTTTAACTCAATTTGGTGCACTGGAGCATGTGCCTTTATCTCAAATATGAAACATGCGCACTAAATGCCTAGAAAACTTGGTTAATGTGTAAAAATGTACAAACGAACCGTGGATAATTCCAAAATTTAACACGCCACTCCTATAGTTGCATGTTCACCGGAGAAAAATGTTCTAGCAATTCAAACACCGTCCTTTAGATTTTGTAACCCCGTTTTACTTTTCAATTCAAAATGAAAAATCAAGTACACCTCAAATAGTGCATTAGCAAGAATTGTGTGCGATGCAATATAAAATATCTTGGGGTCTAGCTTACTCCGGAAGCTTGGTCGGCTACAATCCACCGCCCCTGCATCAACCACACTTGCGCGCCAGTTTTTCACCGCATCAAGCGAAAATTTTCAGCAACCGCGGAAATATCTACCTCGTCACTACCAAAATTCACATCTCCACAGTTTCATCCTTGTTTCCCCAAGTTCAAACCTGCACTGCATGCTTGTAGCGCCGCCCCCTCTCCGGCGACGCTCTTCCCGCTGCGCGGCCTCGTCGATCTTGCCACGTAATCCACACCCCACCCACATCCTTCTCCCCATTCCCCTTTTTCACCCCACATGCCCAGACAGCTGGCACAACACCTGTCGGGTAACGTTGCATGGGAAACAAAAAATTTCCTATGCACACGCAAGATCTATCCATGGTGATGAGCATCTACGAGAGGGAGAGTGGATCTACATACCCTTCTAGATCGCTAGGCGGGAAGCGTTAAGAAACACGGTTGCTGTAGTCGAACGTCTTCGCGATCCAAATCGCCGAGTGTCCCGGGATCCAATCACGATCCGTCTCGCGATCCAATCATGATCCGTCCCGCGATCCCATCACGATCTGTCTCGCGATCCTGATCACGGTCCTTCCGATCTAGCGCCGAACGGACGGCACCTCCGCGTTCAGCACACGTACAGCTCGATGACGATCTCTGCCTTCTTGATCCAGCAAGAGGGAGCGGAGAGGTAGAAGAGTTCTCCAGCGGCGCGACGGCGCGGCGGCGATGGTGGTGGAACAATTCCGGCAGGGCTTCGCCTAAGCACCGCTGAAACTAGACTAGAGGAGAAACCGATCTAGATGAAGTAGAGGGAGCACATGGCAATTAGGGTTAGCTCTTCCCTCTAAATCCTCTAGTATATATAGGAGGGAGGAAGGGGAGGAGGCAGCCTCAAACCCTCAAGGTTTGGCCGAAATTGGAGGTGGAGGAGTCCTACTCCAATCCTATTAGGAGTAGGATTCCTCCTCTCCACTTGGAAACCCTTTCCACCTTTCCTCCTTTGGATTTTTTCCACCCAAAGCCACATGGGCCTTAGTGGGGGTGTTAGGCCAGCCCACTAGGGGCTGGTTTGACTCCTCCCACAGCCCATGCGGTCCTTTGGGTCGAGACACCCCTCCCGATGGTCCCCGGTACCCCTCCCGACACTCCCGGTACACTACCGAAATACCCGAAACTTTTTCGGTGACCAAAACAGGACTTCCTATATATCAATCTTTACCTCCAGACCATTCCGGAGCTCCTCGTGATGTCCAGGATCTCATCCGGGACTCCGAACAACCTTCGGTCACCACCATACATAACTCTACTATACCGAAACGTCACTGAACCTTAAGTGTGCAGACCCTGCGGGTTCGAGAACTATGTAGACATGACCAAGACACCTCTACGGTCAATAACCAATAGCGGGACCTGGATGCCCATATTGGTTCCTACATATTCTACGAAGATCTTTATCGGTTGAACCTCTATGTCAAGGATTCAGTTAATCCCGTACGCTGTTCCCTTTGTTCTTCGGTATGTTACTTGCCCGAGATTCGATCGTCGGTATCTCTATACCTAGTTCAATCTCGTTACCGGCAAGTCTCTTTACTCGTTCTGTAATACAAGATCCCGTGGCTAACACTTAGTCACATTGCTTGCAAGGCTTATTGTGATGTTGTATTACCGAGTGGGCCCTGACATACCTCTCCGTCACACGGAGTAACAAATCCTAGTCTTGATCCATGCCCACGCAACAGACACCCTCGGAGATACCTGTAGAGCATCTTTATAGTCACCCAGTTACGTTGTGACGTTTGATACACACAAGGTATTCCTCCGGTGTCAGTGAGTTGCATGATCTCATGGTCATAGGAACAGATACTTGACATGCAGAAAACTATAGCAATAAACTGACACGATCATATGCTATGTTTATAGTTTGGGTCTTGTCCATCACATCATTCTCCTAATGATGTGATCCCGTTATCAAATGACATCTCATGTCTATGGCCAGGAAACCTTGACCATCTTTGATCAACGAACTAGTTAACTAGAGGCATACTAGGGACACAGTGTTGTCTATGTACCCACACATGTATTTTAGTTTCCAATCAATACAATTATAGCATGGATAATAAACGATTATCACGAACAAGGAAATATAATAATAACCAATTTATTATTGTCTCTAGGGCATATTTCCAACAGTCTCCCACTTGCACTAGAGTCAATAATCTAGTTCACATCACCATGTGTTTTACATTGTTATGAATCTAACACCCAATGAGTTCTGGGGTTCGATCATGCTTTGCATGTGAGAGAGGTCTTTAGTCAACGGGTCTGCCACATTCAGATCCGTGTGTACTTTGCAAATCTCTATGTCATACTGTAGACACTGCTACCACACTCCACTTGGAGCTATTCCAAATGGCTGCTCCACTATACGTATCCGGATTGCTACTCAGAGTCATCCGGATTGGTGTTAAAGCTTGCATCGACGTAACCCTTTACGACGAACTCTTTATCACCTCCATAATCGAGAAATATTTCCTTAGTCCTCTAGTTACTAAGGATAATCTTGACCGCTGTCCATTGGTCCACTCCTGGATCACTCTTGTACCCCTTGACAGACTCATGGCAAGGCACACACAGGTGCGGTACATAGCATGGCATACTATACAGAGCCTATGGATAAGGCATAGGGGACGACCTTCGTCCTTTCTCTTTCTTCTGCCGTGGTCGAGCTTTGAGTCTCACTCAACTCCACACCTTACAAATCAGGCAAGAACTCTTTCTTTGACTGATCCATTTTGAACACTTTCAAAATCTTGTCAAGGTATGTACTCATTGAAAGTTTTATCAGACGTCTCGATCTACCTCTATAGATCAAGATGTCCAATATTTAAGTAGCTTCATTCCAGGTTTTCCTTTGAAAAACATCTTTTCAAACAACCCTTTATGCTTTCCAGAAATTCTACATCATTTCTGATCAACAATATGTCATCCACATATACTTATCAGAAATTCTATAGCGCTCCCACTCACTTTATTGTAAATACAAGTTTCTCATAAACTTTGTATAGACTCAGAAACTTTGATCACCTCATCAAAGCGTGTATTCCAACTCCGAGATGCTTGCTCCAGTCCATAGAAGGATCGCTGGAGCTTGCATATATTTTAGCATCCTTAGAAGTGACAAAACCTTCCGGTTGTATCACATACAACCTTTCCTTACGGATACCGTTAAGGAAATGATGTTTTGACATCCATCTGCCAGATTTAATAATCAAAAAATGAAGCAACTGCTAACATAATTCCAACAGACTTTAGCATCACTACGGGTGAGAAAGTCTCAGCGTAGTCAACTCCTTGAACTTGTGAAAAACCCTTTGCCACAAGTCGAGCTTTATAGACGGTGACATTACCGTCCGCGTCTGTCTTCCTTTTAAAGATCCATTTGTTCTGAATGGCCTTTCACCCTTCATGTAATACTTCCAAAGCCCATACTTTGTTTTCTTACATGGATCCCATCTCGGATTGCATGGCCTCTAACCATTTATCGGAATCCGGGCCCATCATCGCTTCTCCATAGCTCGTAGGTTCATCGTTGTCCAACAACATGACCTCTAAGACAGGGTTGCCGTACCACTCAGGAGCAGTACGCGTCCTTGTCGACCTACGAGGTTCGATAGTAACTTGATCCGAAGCTTTATGATCATCATCATTAACTTCCTCTTCAACTAATGTAGGCTCCACAGAAACAACTTTCTGCGCTGCGCTACTCTCTGGTTGAAACAAAGGTTCAACAACCTCATCAAGTTCTATCTTCCTCCCACTCAATTCTTTCGAGAGAAACTCTTTCTCGAGAAAGGACCCGTTTTAGCAACAAACACTTTGTGCTTGGATCTGACATAGAAGGTTTACCCAACTGTTACGTTAGGGTATTCTATGAAGATGCATTTGTCCGCTTTGGGTTCGAGCTCATCAGGTTGAAAACCTTTTCCACATAAGCGTCGCAGCCCCAAACATTAAGAAATGACAGCTTAGGTTTCTACCAAACCAAAATTCATACGGTGTCATCTCAACGGACTTAGATGGTGCCCCTTTTTAAAGTGAATGTAGTTGTCTCTAATGCATAACCAAAAAACGATAGTGGCAAATCGATAAGAGATATCATAGTACGCACCATATCCAATAGAGCACGACTACGACGTTCGGACACACCATCACACTATGGTATTCCAGGTGGCGTGAGTTGTGAAACAACTTCCACACTGTCTTAAGTTGTATACCAAACTCGTAACTCAGATATTTACCTCTACGATCATATCGTAGATATTTTATCTTCTTGTCACGATGATCTCAAACTTCACTCTGAATTTTTTCGAACTTTTCAAATGTTTCAGACTTGTGTTTCATTAAGTAAATATCCCCATATCTACTCAAATCATCAGTGAAGGTAGGAAAATAATGATATCCACCGCACGCTACAACATTCATTGGACCGAATACATCAACATGTATCATTTCCAATAAGTCACTTGCCCGCTCCATCATACCGGAAAACGGGGTCTTAGTCATCTTGCCCATGAGGCATGGTCCGCATGTCTCAACCGATTCGAAATCGAATGAGTCCAAAGATCCATCAACATGGAGTTTCTTCATGCGTTTTACACCAATATGACATTTAGCGGCAGTGCCACAAGTATGTGGTACTATCATTATTAACTTTGTATATTTTTGCATCAATATTATGAACATGTGTATCACTACGATCAAGATTCAATAAACCATTCTCATTGGGTGCATGACCATTGAAGGTATTATTCATGTAAACAGAATAACCATTATTCTCTAACTTGAATGAATAACCGTATTGCAATAAACATGATCTAATCACGTTCATGCTCAACGCAAACACCAAATAACATTTATTTAGGTTCATCACTAATCCCGAAGGTAGAGAGAGCGTGCGATGGTGATCACATCAACCTTGGAAACACTTCCAACACTCATCGTCACCTCACCCTTAGCTAGCCTCCGTTTATTCCGTAGCTTTTATTTCGAGTTACTAACATTTAGCAACCGAACCGGTATCCAATACCCAGGTGCTACTAGGAGTACTAGCAAGGTACACACGTATATCAAATATACTTCTATCCACGTTGCCAGCCTTCTTATCTACCAAGTATCTAGGGTTGTTCCGCTTCAGCGACCGTTCTCCTCATAATAGAAGCACTTAGTCTCGGGTTTGGGTTCAACCTTGGGTTTCTTCACTGGAGCAGCAACTGAGTTGCCATCCATGAAGTTTCCCTCCTAGCCCTTGCCCTTCTCGAAACTAGTGGTTTCACTAACCATCAACACTTCATGCTCCTTCTTGATTTCTACCTTCGCGGTGTCAAACGTCGCGAATAGCTCAGGGATCAATATTTCTATCCCTGGCATTTTATAGTTCATCACGAGGCTCTAGTAGCTTAGTGACAGTGACTTGGAGAACTATATCAATCACTATCTTATCTGGAAGATCAACTCCCACTCGATTCAAGCGATTGTAGCACCCAGACAATCTGAGCACATGCTCACCGATTGAGCTATTCTCCTTCATCTTGCAGGCAAAGAATCTTGTTGGAGGTCTCATACCTCTCAACACGGGCACGAGCCTGAGATCCCAATTTCAGCTCTTAGAACATCTCATATGTTCCGTGACGTTCAAAACGTTTTGGAGCCTCAATTCTAAGCCGTAATGCATGACGCACTGAACTATCAAGTAGTCATCAGAACGTGCCTGTCAGATGTTCACAACATCTACAGACGACGCTTGAGGGGGTGGCGCACCGAGCGGTGCATTAAGGACATAAGCCTTCTCTGCAGCAATGAGGACAATCCTCAGATCACGGACCCAGTCCGCATTATTGCTACCATCATCTTTCAACTCTATTTCTCTAGGAACATATAAAAATTCAAGGGAGCTACAGCGCGAGCTAGTAATCTACAACATAATTTGCAAAGACATTTTGACTATGTTCATGATAATGAGTTTAGTTAATCATATTACTTAAAAACTCCCACTCAAATTGACATCCCTCCGGTCATTCGAGTGACACATGATCCAAATCCACCAACTCAAGTCCGATCATCACGTGAGTTGAGGTGGTTTCAATGGTGAACATCTTCATGTTGATCATATCTACTATATGACTTATGTTCGACCTTTTGGTCTCTTGTGTTCCGAGGCCATGTCTGTACATGCTAGGCTCGTCAAGTTTAACCCGAGTGTTCCGCACGTGCAACACTGGCTTGCACCCGTTGTATGTGAACGTAGATTCTATCACACCCGATCATCACATGGTGTCTCAAAACGACGAACTTTCGCAACCGTGCACACTCGGGGAGAACACAATTTTATCTTGAAATTTTAGTGAGGGATCACCTTACAATGCTACCGTCGTCCTAAGCAAAATAAGATGCATAAAAGGATTAACATCACATGCAAATCATAAGTGACATGATATGGCCATGAACTTGTGCTTTTGATCTCCATCTTCAAAGCACCGGCATGATCTCCATCGTCACCGGCATAACACCATGATCTCCATCATCTTGATCTCCATCAATGTGTCGCCATGAGGTTGTCGCGCCGATTGTTGCTTCCACGACTATTGCTAACTCATAGCGATAAAGTAAAGCAAAAACGGCGAAAATAATTAAAGATAACCCTATGGCTCCTGTCGGTTGCCGTACTCATCGACATGCAAGTCGTGATATTCTATACAATACATGATCATATCATACATCACATATATCTCATCATGTAATTGGCCATATCACATCACAACATACCCTGCAAAAACAAGTTAGACGTCCTCTAATTGTTGTTGCAAGTTTTACATGGCTGCTACGGGTATCTAGCGAGAACAATTCTTACCTACGCAAAAACCACAACGGTGATACAAAAATTGCTATTCAACCTTCTCAAGGACCGCCTTTGTCAAATCCGATCCGACTAAAGTGGGAGAAACAGACACCCGCCAGCCATCATTATGCAACGAAGTTACATGTCAGTTGATGGAACCGGTCTCTCATAAGCGTACGAGTAATGTTGGTCCGGGCCGCTTCATCCCACAATACCACCGAATCAAGAAAAGACCAAGGGAGGAAGCAATCTGAATATCAACGCCAACAAACTCCTTTGTGTTCTACTCGAGATCTCATCTACACATAGACCTAGCTCATGATGCCACTGTCGGGGAACGTTGCATGGGAAACAAAAAATTTCCTACGCACACGCAAGATCTATCCATGGTGATGAGCATCTACGAGAGGGAGAGTGGATCTACATACCCTTGTAGATCGCTAAGCGGGGAGCGTTAAGAAACGCGGTTGATGTAGTCGAACGTCTTCGCGATCCAAATCGCCGAGCGTCCCGCGATCCAATCACGATCCGTCTCGCGATCAAATCACAATCCGTCCCGCGATCCCATCACGATCTGTCTCGTGATCCTGATCACGGTCCTTCCGATCTAGCGCCGAACGGACGGTACCTCCGCGTTCAGCACACGTACAGCTCGATGACGATCTCCGCCTTCTTGATACAGCAAGAGGGAGCGGAGAGGTAGAAGAGTTCTCTGGCGGCGCGACGGCGCGGCGGCGATGGTGGTGGAACAATTCTGGCAGGGCTTCGCCTAAGCACCGTTGAAACTAGACTAGAGGAGAAACCGATCTAGATGAAGTAGAGGGAGCACGTGGCAATTAGGGTTAGCTCTTCCCTATAAATCCTCTAGTATATATAGGAGGGAGGGAGGGGAGGAGGTAGCCTCAAACCCTCAAGGTTTGGCCGAAATTGGAGGTGGAGGAGTCCTACTCCAATCCTATTAGGAGTAGGATTCCTCCTCTCCACTTGGAAACCCTTTCCACCTTTCCTCCTTTGGATTTTTTCCACCCAAAGCCACATGGGCCTTAGTGAGGGGGTTAGGCCAGCCCACTAGGGGCTGGTTTGACTCCTCCCACAGCCCATGAGGTCCATTGGGTCGAGACACCCCTCCCGATGGTCCCCGGTACCCCTCTTGGCACTCCCGGTACACTCCCGAAATACCCGAAACTTTTCCGGTGACGAAAACAGGACTTCCTATATATCAATCTTTACCTCCAGTCCATTCCGGAGCTCCTCGTGACATCCAGGATCTCATCTGGGACTCCAAACAACCTTCGGTCACCACCATACATAACTCTACTATACCAAAACGTCACCGAACCTGAAGTGTGCAGACCCTGCGGGTTCGAGAACTATGTAGACATGACCAAGACACCTCTACGGTCAATAACCAATAGCGGGACCTGGATGCCCATATTGGTTCCTACATATTCTACGAAGATCTTTATCGGTTGAACCTCTATGTCAAGGATTCAGTTAATCCGATACGCTGTTCCCTTTGTTCTTCGGTATGTTAATTGCCCGAGATTCGATCGTCGGTATCTCTATACCTAGTACAATCTCGTTACCAGCAAGTCTCTTTACTCATTCTGTAATACAAGATCCCGTGGCTAACACTTAGTCGCATTGCTTGCAAGGCTTATTGTGATGTTGTATTATCGAGTGGGCCCTGAGATACCTCTCCGTCACACGGAGTAACAAATCCTAGTCTTGATCCATGCCCACTCAACAGACACCCTCGGAGATACCTGTAGAGCATCTTTATAGTGACCCAGTTACGTTGTGACGTTTGATACACACAAGGTATTCCTTCGGTGTCAGTGAGTTGCATGATCTCATGGTCATAGGAACAGATACTTGACATGCAGAAACTATAGCAATAAACTGACACGATCATATGCTATGTTTATAGTTTGGGTCTTGTCCATCACATCATTCTCCTAATGATGTGATCCCGTTATCAAATGACATCTCATGTCTGTGGCCAGGAAACCTTGACCATCTTTGATCAACGAACTAGTTAACTAGAGGCATACTAGGGACACAGTGTTGTCTATGTACCCACACATGTATTTTAGTTTCCAATCAATACAATTATAGCATGGATAATAAACGATTATCACGAACAAGGAAATATAATAATAACCAATTTATTATTGCCTCTAGGGCATATTTCCAACAGTCTCCCACTTGCACTAGAGTCAATAATCTAGTTCACATCACCATGTGTTTTACATTGTTATGAATCTAACACCCAATGAGTTCTGGGGTTCGATCATGCTTTGCATGTGAGAGAGGTCTTTAGTCAACGAGTCTGCGACATTCAGATCCGTGTGTACTTTGCAAATCTCTATGTCATACTGTAGACACTGCTACCACACTCCACTTGGAGCTATTCCAAATGGCTGCTCCACTATACGTATCCGGATTGCTACTCAGAGTCATCCGGATTGGTGTTAAAGCTTGCATCGACGTAACCCTTTAGGACGAACTCTTTATCACCTCCATAATCGAGAAATATTTCCTTAGTCCTCTAGTTACTATGGATAATCTTGACCGCTGTCCAGTGGTCCACTCCTGGATCACTCTTGTACCCCTTGACAGGCTCATGGCAAGACACACACAGGTGCGGTACATAGCATGGCATACTATACAAAGCCTATGGATAAGGCATAGGGGACGACCTTCGTCCTTTCTCTTTCTTCTGCCGTGGTCGAGCTTTGAGTCTCACTCAACTCCACACCTTACAAATCAGGCAAGAACTCTTTCTTTGACTGATCCATTTTGAACTCTTTCAAAATCTTGTCAAGGTATGTACTCATTGAAAGTTTTCTCAGACGTCTCGATCTACCTCTATAGATCAAGATGCCCAATATTTAAGTAGCTTCATTCTAGGTTTTCCTTTGAAAAACTCCTTTTCAAACAACCCTTTATGCTTTCCAGAAATTCTACATCATTTCCGATCAACAATATGTCCTCCACATATACTTATCAGAAATTCTATAGCGCTCCCACTCACTTTATTGTAAATACAAGTTTCTCATAAACTTTGTATAGACTCAAAAACTTTGATCACCTCATCAAAGCGTATATTCCAACTCCGAGATGCTTGCTCCAGTCCATAGAAGGATCGCTGGAGCTTGCATATATTTTAGCATACTTAGAACTGACAAAACCTTCCGGTTGTATCACATACAACCTTTCCTCACGGATACCGTTAAGGAAATGATGTTTTGACATCCATCTGCCAGATTTCATAATCGAAAAATGCAGCAACTGTTAACATAATTCCAATAGACTTTAGCATCGCTACGGGTGAGAAAGTCTCAGCGTAGTCAACTCCTTGAACTTGTGAAAAACCCTTTGCCACAAGTCGAGCTTTATAGACGGTGACATTACCATCCGCGTCCGTCTTCCTTTTAAAGATCCATTTGTTCTGAATGGCCTTTCACCCTTCAGGTAATACTTCCAAAACCCATACTTTGTTTTCTTACATGGATCCCATCTCGGATTGCATGGCCTCTAACCATTTCTCGGAATCCGGGCCCATCGTCGCTTCTCCATAGCTCATAGGTTCATCGTTGTCCAACAACATGACCTCTAAGACAGGGTTGCCGTACCACTCAGGAGCAGTACGCGTCCTTGTCGACCTACGAGGTTCGATAGTAACTTGATCCGAAGCTTTATGATCAGCATCATTAACTTCCTCTTCAACTAATGTAGGCTCCACAGAAACAACTTTCTGCGCTGCGCTACTCTCTGGTTGAAACAAAGGTTCAACAACCTCATCAAGTTCTATCTTCCTCCCACTCAATTCTTTCGAGAGAAACTCTTTCTCAAGAAAGGACCCGTTTTAGCAAAAAACACTTTGTGCTTGGATCTGACATAGAAGGTTTACCCAACTGTTACGTTAGGGTATTCTATGAAGATGCATTTGTCCGCTTTGGGTTCGAGCTCATCAGGTTGAAAACCTTTTCCACATAAGCGTCGCAGCCCGAAACATTAAGAAATGACAGCTTAGGTTTCTGCCAAACCAAAATTCATACGGTGTCATCTCAACGGACTTAGATGGTGCCCCTTTTTAAAGTGAATGTAGTTGTCTCTAATGCATAACCACAAAACGATAGTGGCAAATCGATAAGAGACATCATAGGACGCACCATATCCAATAGAGCACGACTACGACGTTCGGACACACCATCACACTATGGTATTCCAGGTGGCGTGAGTTGTGAAACAACTTCCACATTGTCTAAAGTTGTATACCAAACTCGTAACTCAGATATTTACCTCTATGATCATATCGTAGATATTTATCTTCTTGTCACGATGATCTCAAACTTCACTCTGAATTTGTTCGAACTTTTCAAATGTTTCAAACTTGTGTTTCATTAAGTAAATATCCCCATATCTACTCAAATCATCAGTGAAGGTAGGAAAATAATGATATCCACCGCACGCTACAACACTCATTGTGCCGAATACATCAACATGTATCATTTCCAATAAGTCACTTGCCCGCTCCATCATACCGGAAAACGGGATCTTAGTCATCTTGCCCGTGAGGCATGGTCCGCATGTCTCAACCGATTCGAAATCGAATGAGTCCAAAGATCCATCAACATGGAGTTTCTTCATGCGTTTTACACCAATATGACATTTAGCGGCAGTGCCACAAGTATGTGGTACTATCATTATTAACTTTGTATCTTTTGGCATCAATATTATGAACATGTGTATCACTACGATCAAGATTCAATAAACCATTCTCATTGGGTGCATGACCATTGAAGGTATTATTCATGTAAATAGAATAACCATTATTCTCTAGCTTGAATGAATAACCGTATTGCAATAAACATGATCTAATCACGTTCATGCTCAACGCAAACACCAAATAACATTTATTTAGGTTCATCACTAATCCCGAAGGTAGAGAGAGCGTGCGATGGTGATCACATCAACCTTGGAAACACTTCCAACACTCATCGTCACCTCACCCTTAGCTAGCCTCCGTTTATTCCGTAGCTTTTATTTCGAGTTACTAACATTTAGCAACCGAACCGGTATCCAATACCCAGGTGCTACTAGGAGTACTAGCAAGGTACACACGTATATCAAATATACTTCTATCGACGTTGCCAGCCTTCTTATCTACCAAGTATCTAGGGTTGTTCCGCTTCAGCGACCGTTCTCCTCATAATAGAAGCACTTAGTCTCGGGTTTGGGTTCAACCCTGGGTTTCTTCACTGGAGCAGCAACTGACTGGCCATCCATGAAGTTTCCCTCCTAGCCCTTGCCCTTCTCGAAACTAGTGGTTTCACTAACCATTAACACTTGATGCTCCTTCTTGATTTCTACCTTCGCGGTGTCAAACTTTGCGAATAGCTCAGGGATCATTATTTCTATCCCTGGCATTTTATAGTTCATCACGAGGCTCTAGTAGCTTAGTGCCAATGACTTGGAGAACTATATCAATCACTATCTTATCTGGAAGATCAACTCCCACTCGATTCAAGCGATTGTAGCACCTAGACAATCTGAGCACATGCTCACCGATTGAGCTATTCTCCTTCATCTTGCAGGTAAAGAATCTTGTTGGAGGTCTCATACCTCTCAACACAGGCACGAGCCTGAGATCCCAATTTCAGCTCTTAGAACATCTCATATGTTCCGTGACGTTCAAAACGTTTTGGAGCCTCAATTCTAAGCCGTAATGCATGACGCACTGAACTATCAAGTAGTCATCAGAACGTGCCTGTCAGATGTTCACAACATCTACAGACGACGCTTGAGGGGGTGGCGCACCGAGCGGTGCATTAAGTACATAAGCCTTCTCTACAGCAATGAGGACAATCCTCAGATCACGGACCCAGTCCGCATTATTGCTACCATCATCTTTCAACTCTATTTCTCTAGGAACATATAAAAATTCAAGGGAGCTACAGCGCGAGCTAGTAATCTACAACATAATTTGCAAAGACATTTTGACTATGTTCATGATAATGAGTTTAGTTAATCATATTACTTAGAAACTCCCACTCAAATTGACATTCCTCCGGTCATTCGATGGACACATGATCCAAATCCACCAACTCAAGTCCGATCATCACGTGAGTTGAGGTGGTTTCAATGGTGAACATCTTCATGTTGATCATATCTACTATATGACTCATGTTCGACCTTTCGGTCTCTTGTGTTCCGAGGCCATGTTTGTACATGCTAGGATCGTCAAGTTTAACCTGAGTGTTCCGCACGTGCAACACTAGCTTGCACCCGTTGTATGTGAACGTAGAGTCTATCACACCCGATCATCACATGGTGTCTCAAAACGACAAACTTTCGCAACGGTGCACACTCGGGGAGAACACAATTTTATCTTGAAATTTTAGTGAGGGATCACCTTATAATGCTACCGTCATCCTAAGCAAAATAAGATGCATAAAAGGATTAACATCACATGCAAATCATAAGTGACATGATATGGCCATGAACTTGTGCTTTTGATCTCCATCTTCAAAGCACCGGCATGATCTCCATCGTCACCGGCATAACACCATGATCTCCATCATCTTGATCTCCATCAATGTGTCGCCATGAGGTTGTCGCGCCGACTGTTGCTTCCACGACTATTGCTAACTCATAGCGATAAAGTAAAGCAAAAACGGCGAAAATTATTAAAGACAACCATATGGCTCCTGCCGGTTGCCGTACTCATCGACATGCAAGTCGTGATATTCTATACAATACATGATCATCTCATACATCACATATATCTCATCATGTAATTGGCCATATCACATCACAACATACCCTGCAAAAACAAGTTAGACGTCCTCTAATTGTTGTTGCAAGTTTTACGTGGCTGCTACGGGTATCTAGCAAAAACAATTCTTACCTACGCAAAAACCACAACGGTGATACAAAAATTGCTATTCAACCTCCAAATAAGCGCTGCCCTTAGCCATGGTGCACGCAGTATAGCTAGGAGCTCAAGGAGCATCTGGCAGCAGGGAAGCAAATCATGGTCTCATGTGTGGATGGGGTCCCAGGGCTGCCATGCGTTCCGACCGCCAGATCTCGAAGGAGCACCTCGCCGTAGAGGCCACCATCGTTGCCTCGTGCGCTGACGCCACCACGCGGTTGGCTGCTTTAAACGACAGTTCATGGTGTTTTCTCGAGGCCACCGCCAGTGCCTTCTTGTGATGTTAATATGCAATCTGATCTTCTAGTATATATGTCATATAATGTGCAATGTCGTGCTCAGTTAAATGTTTGGTTCTTTCGTTGTGATGTTCAGTTAACTCTTTGGTTCAATTCTCAAATGCGATGTTCAATTCTTGTGGGTTCAATTTTGTATTGTTATGCAGTGAGAAATATATCGAATTTGGCTACACTAAATACTTGAGAAACATATAAAGTTGCTACATTTCCTAGTTCTATAATGTGTTTATTTTTCATCAATATATTTTACTTAAAGTACGCCAACTCTCACTTAAACTGATCAATACCTACCTTATATGTGTTACAGGGAAACAATGGGAGACACCGAGGTTTACCATCGAGGTTTGTACATGCACAGTCCTTTAGCTAATAGCACATTCTAATATCTGGGTATTTAACTTTTTGGGTCTTGCATATGTAGGTCCTGCACTCAGAGGTTTAGACCCACCGTTCCATCCATTTTGCATATGGGGAAATGACATGTCCATGAATGTCAGTTGATACTTGTGATCTGCGTTGGGTTTTCTGTGAAGAGGAACGAGTTATTGCAGCACAAAGTGGGTAAGTATTTCCCTCAATTATGAAACCAAGGTTTATCGAACCAATAGGAATATCGATCCTCAAACGTCTTCAGTAGCTGCACACAAATGAACAAACAACTTGCACCCAACGTGGGCATGAGGGTTGGCAATCCCTTTGATCTCGTTATTTGCAAGCAAATGAGTTGTGTAGATAATTGTAGATAATTGTAAATTGCAAAATAAAATAAAAAGTAAATAAAGGCAGCAAGGTAATAGTAGTGTTTGTAAATATATAAGTGTATAGACCCGGGGGCCATAGTTTTCCCTAGCGGCATCTCTCATGTAGGCAGCATACGGTGGGTAACAAATTAATGTTAGGAAAATGATAGAAAAGCGGATAGTTATGCGATTTTCACGGCCATGCTCATGTGTATATAGGCATCACGTCCATAAACAAATAGGCCGACTCCTGCGTGTACCTATTACTATTACTCCACTCATCAACCGCTATCCAACATGCATCTAGAGTATTAAGTAAAACAGAGTAATGCATGGAGAACGATGACATGACGTAGACAAAGTAAACTCAATCAATATGAATGAACCCCATCGTGTTATCCTTAGTAGCAACAACACAAAGATGCGTCTTGTCCCCTACTTTGTCACTGGGATATAGAAACTCGTCAGGTTGAAACTACCACAACACACCACTCCCACCGATGAAATATCAATATACTTGGCCAAAGCACATCAATAAATCGGAGAGCATTATAAATCTATAATGATCACGCAATTAAGAGACATAATATATATCAGAGATATCTCAAATACTTTTCATGAATAATCTAAACATAAACCTACTGCACAATAGGATTACATCGGATAGATCAAAGCGAAGATGCGATGATCATTGTATTGAAGATCAAGAGATAGAGAGATTGCCATCTACCTACTAGCTATGGACCCATATTGTAACAGCCCGAGATTGACACTCCAGAAGATTCCCTTTTTATTCTGTTGCCTTCGTGTGATTCGCTTGTTTTGTCGCATTCATCATCGCATCATCCGCATTGCATCGGCACTCCGTTGCCATCATTTTTTTCAAAAAACTCGCATCCATTTATAGTTGTCGATTCTCTCCGTTTTCGTTGCCGACCGTTTTGTGCCAACCACACAAAAATGTTATAAAATGCGCGCGGAAAATATTCTAGGATTGGGTCGAAAGTTGGCGTGCGGTCTTGTATTATTGTAGGTAGACCGCCTGCCAAATTTCGTCGCAATCGGATGTCGTTTGATACCTGAACGGTCGACCATAGCGGCACCATCATCGGTTTATTATCGGACATTTTCGGTTTTCAAAAAAACGTGTGTCACGAGCCACAAACTTCCCTCTCTTCCCCACCTTGCCTCTCTAACACAGCCCATTAGCCCACTAACCCATCTAGCCCCCCCCCCCTCCGCTTCCGGACCGTCCGATCAAGATCAAATGGTCCGAAAATGGATGAATTACCCAAACCCTGGCCCCCCATTGCTATAAATAGAACCCTAGCCATCCAAATCGGGCAACCCTAGCCGCCTCAGGATCCATGCATGTCGGATTTCGAGCTCCGCAAAACCCTAGGAAGTTCGAACCCAGGGGCGTGTGCGAAGATCCCCAACAGCTTCACCCCCACCAATCCCCCAACACGATAACCCCGCTCGATGGCAAGGAAGAAGATAGCACACGAGAGTTTACCCAGGTTCGGGCCACTATGAAGCGTAAAACACTACTCCTGCCTTTGGTGGATTGCCCCACGAGGAGGTTTGTGGATGAACTAGTACAGTGGTGAGTTGCCTCGCGGTGTGTTTGCGGGTGGTTGTGTCCTCCTTCTCTACCGGGCAGCCTAGCCTCTATTTATAGCGGCCCGGGTCCTCTTCCCTTATCGCAATGGCGGGAAGGGATCCCACAAGGGCCAAATTCAAAGGGGGACAGGAGGTACACCCTATCCTGACGAAAGGTGGTCTTCGCCTGCAAAGTGGGCGGTGGTGACGCGATGGTGGGCTCGCTGGCGACATCCGTCCTGCCGTGCCCGCTGGCCCGGTCTCGTTGCACCGGAATGGAAACCTTTGGCGGGGCTCCTTGGGAACCTGCACTCGTCCTTATCTCCTTTGCACCAAAGGGGAAACCGTCCCCTCTGGCGCGCTGGCGCCCGCCTGGCCTGGCTGGCGTCACCCTTGACCTCCTGAGGCTTGGTGTTGCATAGAGATCTCCGCCGCTCGGGAGGAGGCCTGGGGAGGCCTAACCCCCTGCGGGTCTTGGCGCTGTCTCCCTCCCGAGCTCGGGGTCTCGCGAGGGCCTTGTTTTGAGTGAAGCCGCGCAGGGCCGTACGGACCGTCAAGTGGGCCACACCCTGGGCCGCAAGCAGGCAAGTCTGGGTACCCCGGTATCCAGAACGCCGACAGTAGCCCCCGGGCCCAAGGCGCGCTCGAGTTGGCCTCGAGGGGAAGCTGTAGAAGATGGCCTGGAGCATCGCGGGCCCCTATTGCTTGCGGGCCAGGTCTGGCGCGCGGTGCGTGGCTGGGCGCGGGCGTCCCCGCTCCCGTGTCTCTTCGGCAACTGCCCGAACCGACAAAAGCCTGATGTCCAGCGTTGAGCCATTATTGCTTTCCTCTTCGGCGCTCCTGCTCTCCCTTCCAGATCTCCATCCTTTGTAGGAACCTCTCCAGATCTCAGCACCGCTCCGTCCTCCTTCTTGCTTCCTCGGCCCCAAAGGCTTCTCGATGGCTCCCGTTGGCAAGTCAAAACCTGAAGCCCAGAGCTTGGCTTCCGCTCCCATCTCGCCGGCGCTCTCGGAGTCCACCATAGCCAAGGACGGGGACCTCGCCCCGGTGCTTCCGTCGACGGCGGACGACACCAATGAGCGGGGGCGGATCTTGATATGGTGCGGCTCCACTGAGAGGCATCGCCTGGACAAGTCTGCCTACCCCTTCTTCCTCCACAGCGTCTTCTCCAGGCTCGTCCCACCCTTCTCCGCGTTCTTCACCGCCGTCCTTGAGCACTACGGGATCCAGGCCCTCCATCTTCAACCCAACTCCATCCTGCTTCTGTCTGTGTTCGCCTTCTACTACGAGGCTTTCGTGGGCGTGAGGCCTTCGGTGGCCCTGTTCCGCCATTTCTTCAGCTTGCGGCTTCATGACGGCGCTTAGCGGTCGGCATGCGTCTCCTTCGTCGCGGTCCAGAGCGGGAACATGCTCTTCAAGGCCGGGAAGAAGGTGGAAAACTTCAGGAACCGCTGGGTCTTCTTGGATCTCAAGAGCAACAACTCTCGCCTGGAAATCCCAAAGGGGCTGCCGGAGAAGATCCCGGCGTGGAGCTCTGCGAAGCTCTCTGACCCCCGGGCCAAGCCCGTCTTGGAGCGGGTCCTTCGAGACATCAGCGCCAGGAAGTTGACCAGAGGAATGATAGTGAAGGAGTTCCTGGTGCAACGCCTGGCGCCCCTCCAGTCTCACTCACGGCCCATGTGGGACTATCAAGGTGGTGGCGACGACATGAGGCTCCGTTCTGCGCACCTGACCCCCTAGGAGTTGAACAGGGTTATGGCGACCCTGCTCAACGGCGACCCCGGACACCTTCCCGAGGCCTACGCCTTGCTGTACTGCCGTGACGACAAGGCCGATCTGGTCGCCGTGATGCCCATCTTCGACGAGCCGGGGCTCTCTCCGGCTGAGAGCCCCGGCGCCCCCGTGGCGGTGTCCTCCGACGACACCGCAGACGAAGAAGGCTCGGAGGAAATGGCGGATGATGATTTGGAGGAAGTATCCCCTCCGTCGCGGAGTGTGCTTCTCCGCGGCTTTGACGACGACGACGCCGGCGATCCCCCTGCTGCGAGTCTTCCGCAACTCGCCAGAGTCCTCAAAGGGTCAGGACCCACACCTTGGGCCGCACGGTCTGCCTGCCGGGCAACCCCGAGGAAGCGCGACGCCGGGCCTCCTCCGGAGCGCCCAGCTCTTGCCAGCAAGGTGGTCGAAGTGCCCGCCTCGCCCCGGTCTGAGCCGCAATCTGCGGGCGAGGCGGCCGCGTCCAGGGCTAGTGCGGCCTCGCCGGCCGTGGCCCTTACGAGTGGTTCCACTGCTCCTTCACAGGGCGGCAGCTCCTCGAAGAAGGACGGAGGCTTCCCCGCCTTTGCCGAGGTGGAGAGAAAGAGGAAGTGGTTTGACGTCGAGGAGTAAGTAGTCTCGCTTGGTTTCAGGCCGCCTTCCGGTGGTTTATGTACCGATGGGCCTCTCTTTGCCTGACAATCAGGGGCGCCGCCGCACCGAAGTCGAGGAAGAAGAAGGCATGCGTCAAGCCGAGGGCGCCTTCCGACGCGACACCCGTTCCTGGTGCCTTGCCGCCGCCTGACGAGGCGTCGGATATCGAGTGCGAGGAGGCCCGCTGGGCGACTCTCCTTGTCGCAGCTACGGAGCCCCCGATGCCCACTAGAGGGGCCGTCCCTGTCCTTGGGGGCGTGTCCACGCTGCAGCCCAAGGGGCCAGCCCCCGAGGGCCAGCTGGGTGCAGGGCCGTCTGCCCCTGCCTTGTCTGTAGCAGTGGCGCAGCCACCGGTGTCTTCCGCTCTCCATGCTTTCGCCCCTCCGGAGGCGGCTCCTACCGCCGCACAAACGCCGCCTCCGGGCCGTGCCCTCGTGCCACCGACTCATGGCCCTCCAGTCGAGTCAGGCGCCCTGGACGGGGCCTACTCCACCTTGGGTCAGGTTCGAGACGCCCTCGGTGGCGCCGACGATCGCCTCGCAAGGGAGCGTCTGGGTCTTCTTTCTGGGTGGCTCCAATTTGATGCCTCAGCTGTGGCGTTTTGGATCCAAGCCGAGTCCGCCGCGGCCGAGGGAAGGAAGGAGGCCGTGTCGGCCAAGGCAGCCCACGACGTGGCGCTGGCCGAGGCAGCGTCTGCCGCGAAGCGCTGTGATGAAGCGGAGGCCCACCTGAAGGCTCTTCAGGAGGAGAGGTCCGCACTCGCGGAGAGGCTTCGCCAGCGGGAGGAGGACCTCAAGACCTGCGAGGCCAAGCTTGCCGAACGTGACTCCGCGATGTCCAAGGCGGCGGCCGACCAAGCCGCTGAACGCGAGCGGCAGGACAAGTTGAGGGAGGAAGTGGCTGCGGAGAAGGCCCGGCTTGCCTCCAGGGAGAAGACCCTCGCCGCGGCTGAGGAGAGGAAGGCTGCAGAGCTCGACGCCCTCCCCTCCGTCGAGCTCAGGCTCCGTCAGGCGCTGCAGTCCATCTGCCGAGGGGGATTCACAGAGCCCCTGGCGGCTCCTGAGAGTGGCTTCGTTGGGCTCTCTTTAAAGCTCGCCGAAGTGCTTGAGGGTGCCGTCGCTAGGGTGGAGAACGTCTTGGAGAGCGAGTGCCGCGACCTCTTCTCCGCGGCTGCAACGCGCGTCTTCAGCAACCTCTACCTTCGCGAGCCGAGTTTCGACTTCGGCTCCGTGATCCGCCCGGTTGACCCTGGGGTTCGCACCGCCATGGCGACAGCCGTGGAGGGCGCCGTGGAGGTGCTGATGAAAAGTTCGCCTGCGTTGCCATTCCCTCACCTCCTCCTGCGGCTGCGGGGGTTGGCGACGATGTTGACAGCTGCAGTGATGTCGACGACGAGCTCCCCGCGGCCGGGGCGAGCGGCGGTGCCAGCTCCTCCTAGTTCCTCTTCCCGGGTCCTTTCCTGTAACGTTCATCGTGCCTCGTGGAGGCGTTAGACTTATTTGCATTTTCGGAGACATTTTAACGTTTGTAATGACTGCTAAACTGTGTGATTTTATTTCCTCGCTTCGTTTCCTTCCTGCTTGCTGTAGCGCTCTGCGTTGGCAGGGCCCGGTCCCGCGCATACCTCGACTGCCGTTGGGGCGTCCGGATCACCAGGACGGTGCCAAGGGGCAAGGGGCTATGTGACCAGTGAGGCTCCTGAGTCGCGATGCTCAGGAGTCCCCCTTGACATATGAGCAGCCCTCACGAAGGGAACTCAGCGAAGATGGGGTCGACTTGGAGATTGGAGCGCCCTGAGCTCTGCGTCGGCAGGGCCCGATCCCACGCATACCTCGACCGCCGTTGGGGCGTCCGGATCACCAGGACGGTGCCAAGGGGCGAGGGGCTACATGACCAGTGAGGCTCCTGAGTCGCGATGCTCAGGAGTCCCCCTTGACGTACGAGCGGCTCACATACCTTTCCTCGCCAGCTTTCGCCTGAGAGGGACGCGTGAAGACCAGGTACCATGGACCTGTGGAGGTGGCGTGTGCCAGGCCCGGCCTGAACGCAGCCCCCTTGCAGCCCCCTCACGCGTGCATCCCAAGGGAATGCTGCGAGATGGAGCCGCGAGGGGCCATCCTGAGGTTGAATGCGCCCGCTAAGGCGCCCTCAGTTGTTTATCCCTAGCGCGGAGCATAGGGCTTCCACGTTGCGTGGGCATAGCCATTGGTGGGCCGTGTCATCCGCCAGCGCGGAGCATGGGGCTTCCACTTGGGCGTGGGAATGGGGGGCCCTGGCTCCTGAGCCCCCCGGGCATGTACAGCCCATTAAGTTCGTACACGTGGCCTGCACGGTAGAACTGGGAGGTGTATCTGGGCGACGTGAGACAGCTCGGGTCTCACGTGGCCCTACCTCAAAGGCGGGTTGCGCCTGAATCTTCTTGGTGGAAGACGCCGCTTGAAGTCCTGTACATTTTTGAGGAACCTGCGCCGAACGGATTTCCAAGGGCCATCGCATGAGAAGGCCAAACACCAATGACCCCAGGAGGTGACATGAACGGGGCCGGCCCACCAGACAGAGCTCAGCCATTGGATTTATCGACGCTGCAGGGACGGAACCGAGCACAGACGCCGTGCCCAGTCTTCTCATGGGACAACTCCGAGGAGAAAACACCCGGCGTGCGGCTCCCACGACGGCGAAAGGCCGTCTGGAACTGTGCCGCGCGCCCTGACTCACCAATTCCCGATTAGCTCATGCGAGGGCGAAGCACCGAGGGCCATGGGAGGTGACGTACATGGGGCTGGCCCGCGAGACATAGCTCGACCACTCGGATTTGTCAACGCTGCAGGGACGGACTCGAGCACAGACGCCGTGCCAGCCCTTAATCATGAGGCGGTCGAGGAAAGGATCATTAGGGCGCGGCGACATTCATGGCGACGAAGCGCCGAGCATGCAGGTTAGAATATTTAGGAAAAAGATCAAATGCATGAAAGGATCAGATACACGCGAGACGACACGGCTGGGATGAGCCCCGATCGCCTGGGGATAATGCAGCCCGGTGGGCGCCCTCGAATCGTAGGTCGACAAGGACGCGTACTGCTCCTGAGTGGTACGGCAACCCTGTCTTAGAGGTCATGTTGTTAGACAAACGATGAACCTACGAGCTATGGAGAAGCAATGATGGGCCCGGATTCCGAGAAGTGGTTAGAGGCCATGAAATCCGAGATGGGATCCATGTATGAAAACAAAGTATGGACTTTGGAAAGTATTACCTGAAGGGCGTAAGGCCATTCAGAACAAATGGATCTTTAAGAGGAAGACGGACGCGGACGGTAATGTCACCGTCTATAAAGCTCGACTTGTGGCAAAGTGTTTTTCACAAGTTCAAGGAGTTGACTACGATGAGACCTTCTCACCCGTAGCGATGCTTAAGTCCGTCAGAATCATGTTAGCAATAGCTGCCTTTTTCGATTATGAAATTTGGCAGATGGATGTCAAAACAGCGTTCCTTAAACGGTTACCTTAAGGAAGAGTTGTATATGATGCAACCAGAAGGTTTTGTCGATCCAGAGAATGCTGACAAAGTTTGCAAACTCCAGCGATCCATTTATGGACTGGTGCAAGCATCTCGGAGTTGGAATCTTCGTTTTGATGAGGTGATCAAAGCGTTCGAGTTTATACAAGTTTACGGAGAAGCTTGTATTTACAAGAAAGTGAGTGGGAGCTCTATAGCGTTTCTAATATTATATGTGGATGACATATTACTGATTGGAAACAATATAGAAATGCTGGAAAGCGTAAAGGAATATTTGAACAAGAGTTTTTCAATGAAGGACCTAGGAGAAGCTGCTTTCATATTAGGCATCAAGATCTATAGAGATAGATCGAGACGCTTGATAGGACTTTCACAAAGCACATACCTTGACAAAGTTTTGAAGAAGTTCAAATTGGATCAGTCCAAGAAGGGGTTCTTGCCTGTATTGCAAGGTGTGAAGTTGAGTAAGACTCAATGCCCAGTGACTGCAGAAGATAGAGAAAAGATGAGTGTCATCCCCTATGCTTCGGCCATAGGCTCTATCATGTATGCAATGATGTGCACAAGACCCGAGGTCAGCCTTGCCATAAGTATGGTCGGAAGGTTTCAAAGTGATCCAGGAATGGAACACTGGACGGCGGTCAAGAATATCCTGAAGTACCTGAAAAGGACTAAGGACATGTTTCTCGTTTATGGAGGTGATCAAGAGCTCGTCGTAAAGGGTTACGTCGATGCAAGCTTTGACACTAATCCGAATGACTCTAAGTCACAAACCGGATACGTATTTATTCTTAATGGGGGTGCGGTTAGCTGGTGCAGTTCCAAGCAAAGCGTGGTAGCAGATTCTACATGCGAAGCGGAGTACATCGCTGCCTCGGAGGCGGCGAAGGAAGCTGTCTGGATGAAGGAGTTCATGACAGATCTTGGAGTAGTGCCTAGTGCGCTTAACCCAATGACTCTGTTTTGTGATAACACTGGTGCCATTGCTCTAGCCAAGGAACCAAGATTTCACAAGAGGACCAGACACATAAAGCGACGCTTCAATTCCATCCGCGATTACATCAAGGAGGACGACATAAATATTTGCAAAGTACACACGGATCTGAATGTTGCAGATCCGATGACTAAACCTCTTCCAAGGGCTAAACATGAACAACACCAGAACTGCATGGGTGTTCGATTCATTACAATATAAATCACATAGTGATGTGAACTAGATTATTGACTCTAGTGCAAGTGGGAGACTGTTGGAAATATGCCCTAGAGGCAATAATAAATTGGTTATTATTATATTTCCTTGTTCATGATAATCGTTTATTATCCATGCTATAATTGTATTGATTGGAAACTCAAATACATGTGTGGGTACATAGACAACACTGTGTCCCTAGTAAGCCTCTAGTTGACTAGCTCGTTGATCAAAGATGGTTAAGGTTTCCTAGCCATTGACATGAGATGTCATTTGATAACGGGATCACATCATTAGGAGAATGATGTGATGGACAAGACCCAAACTACGAACGTAGCATATGATCGTGTCAGTTTATTGCTATTGTTTTCTGCATGTCAAGTATCTGTTCCTATGACCATGAGATCATGCAACTCGCTGACATCGGAGGAGTACCTTGTGTGTATCAAACGTCGCAACGTAACTGGGCGACTATAAAGGTGCTCTACAGGTATCTCCGAGGGTGTCTGTTGGGTTGGCATGGATCAAGACTGGGATTTGTTACTCCGTATGACGGAGAGGTATCTCAGGGCCCACTCGGTAATACAACATCAAAATGAGCCTTGCAAGCAATGTGACTAAAGTGTTAGCCACGAGATCTTGTATTACGGAACGAGTAAAGAGACTTGCCGGTAACGAGATTGAACTAGGTATGGAGATACCGACGATCGAATCTCGGGCAAGTAACATACCGAAGAACAAAGGGAACAGCATACGGGATTAACTGAATCCTTGACATAGAGGTTCGACCGATAAAAGATCTTCGTAGAATATGTAGGAGCCAATATGGGCATCCAGGTCCTGCTATTGGTTATTGGCCGTAGAGGTGTCTCGGTCATGTCTACATAGTTCTCGAACCCGCAGGGTCTACACACTTAACGTTTGGTGACGATTAGTATAGTTGAGTTATTTTGTTGGTGACCGAAGGTTATTCGGAGTCCCGGATAAGATCCTGGACATGACGAGGATCTCCGGAAGAGTCCGGTGGTAAAGATTAATATATGTGATAATAGTGTTGTGATCTCCGGAAAGGTTCCGGAATTCACCGGAAGAGGTTCCGGATGTTTACCGAAGTGTTCGGGTGCAGCAACACTTTGTATGGGCCAAAAGGAAAAAGCCAACGAGGTATTGGTAAGTGCAAAAAGTAGTTTTACTGCCGCGTAAGCGGTACTACCGCTTGTGTGAAGCGGTACTACCGCTTGTGTGAAGCGGTACTCCCGCCCAAGCGGTACTACCGCTTGTGTGAAGCGGTACTACCGCTTGTGTGAAGCGGTACTACCGCTTGTGCGCGGTACTGCAGGGATCCGAGTTGGACTCTTTTCCTGCGGGCCAAACCGACCTTGTGCGGGCAAAACCGACCTGGAGGAGGCTTTTACTCCAAGTTTAGACCCCAAGGCTCAACATATAAATAGAGGGGCAGGGCTAGCACACGGGAGACATCAAGATTTCCCCAAGCTGTGTGCGGCAACCCTAACCCTCTAGTTCCTCCGTCATAATCTCCGTAGCGCTTGGCGAAGCCCTGCTGAGATTGTTCCTCACCACCATCATCACGCCGTCGTGCTGCTGGAACTCATCTACTACTTCACCGTCGCTCACTGGATCGAGGAGGTGAAGGCGTCATCAAGCCGTACGTGTGTTGAACGCGGAGGTGCCGTCCGTTCGGCACTAGTTCGTGATCGGATCGAGGGACGACTTGCGATTTGGATCGCGGAGACGTTCGACTACATCAACCGCGTTTCTTAAACGCTTCCGCTTAGCGATCTACAAGGGTATGTAGATCCACTCTCCCTCTCGTAGATGCTCATCACCATGGATAGATCTTGTGTGTGCGTAGGATAATTTTTGTTTCCCATGCAACGTTCCCCAACAGTGGCATCTGAGCTAGGTCTATGCGTAGATGAGATCTCGAGTAGAACACAAACGAGTTGTGGGCGTGGGTGTATACATATTGCTTGCCGTTACTAGTTGATACTTGATTCGGCAGTATTGTGAGATGAAGCGGCCCGGACCGACATTACGCGTACTCTTACGCGAGACAGGTTCCTTCAACTGACATGTAACTTCGTTGCATAAAGATGGCTAGCGGGTGTCTGTCTCTCTCACTTTAGTTGAATCGATTTCAATGAAGAGGGTTCTTTTAGAAGATCAAAAAGCAATCACTACACCACGTTGTGGTTTTGCGTAGGTAAGAACGGTTCTTGCAAACCCGTAGCAGCCACGTAAAATTTGCAACAACAATTAGAGGACGTCTAACTTGTTTTTGCAGGGTATGTTGTGATGTGATATGGCCAATTACATGATGAGTTATATGTGATGTATGAGATGATCATGTGTTGTATAGAATATCACGACTTGCATGTCGATGAGTACGGCAACTGGCAGGAGCCATAGAGTTGTCTTTAATTATTGTATGACCTGCGTGTCAATCATTAAGCGCTATGTAATGCTTTACTTTATCGCTAAGCGTTAGCAATAGTCGTGGAAGCAACAGTCGGCGCGACAACCTTATGGCGACATGTTGATGGAGATCAAGATGATGGAGATCATGGTGTCATGCCGGTGACGATGGAGATCATGCCGGTGCTTTGGAGATGGAGATCAAAAGCACAAGTTCAAGGCCATATCATGTCACTTATGATTTGCATGTGATGTTAATCCTTTTATGCATCTTATTTTGCTTAGGACGACGGTAGCATTATAAGGTGATCCCTCACTTAAATTTCAAGATAAATTGTGTTCTCCCCGAGTGTGCACCGTTGCGAAAGTTCGTCGTTTCGAGACACGCCGTGATGATCGGGTGTGATAGACTCCACGTTCACATACAACGGGTGCAAGCCATGTTGCACACGCGGAACACTCGGGTTAAACTTGACGAGCCTAGCATGTACAGACATGGCCTCGGAACACAAGAGACCGAAAGGTCGAACATGAGTCATATAGTAGATATGATCAACATAAAGATGTTCACCATTGAAACCACCTCAACTCACGTGATGATCGGACTTGAGTTGGTGGATTTGGATCATGTTACACTCGAATGATCGAAGGGATATCAATTTGAGTGGTAGTTTTTTAAATATGATTAACTAAACTCATTATCTTGAACAATAGTCTAAGTTGCCTTTGCTATATTTATGTTGTAGATCATGGCTCGCGCAGTAGCACCCCTGAATTTTAATGCGTTCCTAGAGAAAGCTAAGTTGAAAGATGATGGAAGTAACTTTGTGGACTGGGCCCGTAATCTAAGGATTATCCTTACGGCTTCCCAGAAGGCTTATGTCCTTGATGCACCGCTTGGTGATCCACCCGCTCCAGTTGAGTCTCTAGACGTTGTGAACGCCTGGCAGGCTCGTTCTGATGATTACTCAATAGTTCATTGTGCATTATTGTATGGCTTAGAACCGGGACTTCAAAGACGTTTTGAACGTCATGGAGCATATGAGATGTTCCAGGAGTTGAAGTTTATCTTTCAGAAGAATGCCCGGATCGAGAGATATGAGATCTTCGATAAGTTCTATGCTTGCAAGATGGAGGAGAACGGCACTATCAGTGATCACATACTCAGAATGTCTGGGTACTCCACCCGTCTGGCTGAGTTAGGGATGCCCCTTCCGCCAGAGGCTATCACTGACAGAGTTCTTCAATCATTGCCACCTAGCTACAAGAGCTTCGTGTTGAACTATAACATGCACGGGATGAACAAGTCAGTCGCCGAGCTGTTTGCGATGCTGAAAGCCGCTGAGTCTGAAATTCAGAAGGAGCATCAAGTGTTGATGGTCAATAAAACCACTAGTTTCAAGAAAAATGGCAAGGGTAAGAAGGGTAAATCCAAGAAGGGTGGCAAAGCAGTTGCTACTCCCGTGAAGAAACCAAAGGCTGGACCCAAACCAGAAACTGAGTGCTTTCATTGCATGGGAACTGCACACTGGAAGCGGAACTGCCCCAAGTATTTGGCTGACAAGAGGGCGGCCAACAACAAACAAGGTATATATGATATACATGTTATTGATATGTTCCTTACCAACCCTCGTTGTAGTGCCTGGGTATTTGATACCGGTGCGGTTGCTCATATTTGCAACTCTAAACAGGAACTGCGGAATAGACAGAGGCTGGCAAAGGACGAAGTGACGATGCGCGTGGGAAATGGTTCCAAGGTTGATGTGATCGCCGTCGGCACGCTCGCTCTTCGATTACCGTCGGGATTAGTGATGAACCTAAATAAGTGTTATTTGGTGCCTGCGTTAAGCATGAACATTATATCTGGATCTTGTTTATTGCGAGACGGTTACTCATTTAAATCAGAGAATAATGGTTGTTCTATTTATATGAGTAATATCTTTTATGGTCATGCACCCAATGTGAGGGGTTTATTCTTATTGAATCTCGATAGTAATGATACACATGTTCATAACATTGATGCCAAAAGATGTAGAATTGATAATGATAATACCACTTTCTTGTGGCACTGCCGTTTAGGTCATATTGGCGTAAAACGCATGAGGAAGCTCCATGCTGATGGACTTTTGGAGTCACTTGATTTTGAATCACTTGACACATGTGAGCCATGCCTCATGGGCAAGATGACTAAAACGCCGTTCTCTGGAACAATGGAACGGGCAAGTGACTTATTGGAAATCATACATACTGATGTGTGTGGTCCGATGAGTATTGAGGCGCGCGGTGGTTATCGTTACTTTCTCACCTTCACTGATGACTTAAGTAGATATGGGTATATTTACTTAATGAAACACAAGTCTGAAACATTTGAAAAGTTCAAACAATTTCAGAGTGAAGTTGAGAATCATCGTAACAAGAAGATTAAATTCCTATGATCTGATCGAGGAGGAGAATATCTGAGTTATGAGTTTGGCAGTCACTTAAGACAGTGTGCAATTGTTTCACAATTAACACCGCCTGGAACACCACAGCGTAATGGTGTGTCCGAACGTCGTAATCGAACCTTATTAGATATGGTGCGATCTATGATGTCTCTTGCCGATTTGCCACTATCGTTTTGGGGTTATGCATTAGAGACAGCTGCATTCACTTTAAATAGGGCACCATCGAAATCCGTTGAGACGACGCCATATGAACTTTGGTTTGGCAAGAAGCCAAAGCTGTCGTTTCTTAAAGTTTGGGGATGTGATGCTTATGTCAAAAAGCTTCAGCCTGAAAAGCTGGAACCCAAAGCGGAGAAATGCGTCTTCATAGGATACCCAAAAGAGACAGTTGGGTATACCTTCTACCTCAGATCCGAAGGCAAAGTGTTTGTCGCTAAAAACGGAACATTTCTTGAGAAAGAGTTTCTCTCGAAAGAATTGAGTGGGAGGAAGATAGAACTTGATGAGGTTGTTGAACCTTTACTTCAACCTGAGAGTAGCGCAGCGCAGAAAGTTGTTTCTGTGGAGTCTACATTAGCTGAAGAGGAAGTTAATGATGATGATCATGAACCTTTGGATCAAGTTGCTATCGAACCTTGTAGGTCGACAAGGACGCGTACTGCTCCTGAGTGGTACGGCAACCCTGTCTTAGAGGTCATGTTGTTAGACAAACGATGAACCTACGAGCTATGGAGAAGCGATGATGGGCCCGGATTCCGAGAAGTGGTTAGAGGCCATGAAATCCGAGATGGGATCCATGTATGAAAACAAAGTATGGACTTTGGAAAGTATTACCTGAAGGGCGTAAGGCCATTCAGAACAAATGGATCTTTAAGAGGAAGACGGACGCGGACGGTAATGTCACCGTCTATAAAGCTCGACTTGTGGCAAAGGGTTTTTCACAAGTTCAAGGAGTTGACTACGATGAGACCTTCTCACCCGTAGCGATGCTTAAGTCCGTCAGAATCATGTTAGCAATAGCTGCCTTTTTCGATTATGAAATTTGGCAGATGGATGTCAAAACAGCGTTCCTTAGACGGTTACCTTAAGGAAGAGTTGTATATGATGCAACCAGAAGGTTTTGTCGATCCAGAGAATGCTGACAAAGTTTGCAAACTCCAGCGATCCATTTATGGACTGGTGCAAGCATCTCGGAGTTGGAATCTTCGTTTTGATGAGGTGATCAAAGCGTTCGAGTTTATACAAGTTTACGGAGAAGCTTGTATTTACAAGAAAGTGAGTGGGAGCTCTATAGCGTTTCTAATATTATATGTGGATGACATATTACTGATTGGAAACAATATAGAAATGCTGGAAAGCGTAAAGGAATATTTGAACAAGAGTTTTTCAATGAAGGACCTAGGAGAAGCTGCTTTCATATTAGGCATCAAGATCTATAGAGATAGATCGAGACGCTTGATAGGACTTTCACAAAGCACATACCTTGACAAAGTTTTGAAGAAGTTCAAAATGCATCAGTCCAAGAAGGGGTTCTTGCCTGTATTGCAAGGTGTGAAGTTGAGTAAGACTCAATGCCCAGTGACTGCAGAAGATAGAGAAAAGATGAGTGTCATCCCCTATGCTTCGGCCATAGGCTCTATCATGTATGCAATGCTGTGCACAAGACCCGATGTCAGCCTTGCCATAAGTATGGTCGGAAGGTTTCAAAGTGATCCAGGAATGGAACACTGGACGGCGGTCAAGAATATCCTGAAGTACCTGAAAAGGACTAAGGACATGTTTCTCGTTTATGGAGGTGATCAAGAGCTCGTCGTAAAGGGTTACGTCGATGCAAGCTTTGACACTAATCCGAATGACTCTAAGTCACAAACCGGATACGTATTTATTCTTAATGGGGGTGCGGTTAGCTGGTGCAGTTCCAAGCAAAGCGTGGTAGCAGATTCTACATGCGAAGCGGAGTACATCGCTGCCTCGGAGGCGGCGAAGGAAGCTGTCTGGATGAAGGAGTTCATGACAGATCTTGGAGTAGTGCCTAGTGCGCTTAACCCAATGACTCTGTTTTGTGATAACACTGGTGCCATTGCTCTAGCCAAGGAACCAAGATTTCACAAGAGGACCAGACACATAAAGCGACGCTTCAATTCCATCCGCGATTACATCAAGGAGGACGACATAAATATTTGCAAAGTACACACGGATCTGAATGTTGCAGATCCGATGACTAAACCTCTTCCAAGGGCTAAACATGAACAACACCAGAACTGCATGGGTGTTCGATTCATTACAATATAAATCACATAGTGATGTGAACTAGATTATTGACTCTAGTGCAAGTGGGAGACTGTTGGGAATATGCCCTAGAGGCAATAATAAATTGGTTATTATTATATTTCCTTGTTCATGATAATCGTTTATTATCCATGCTATAATTGTATTGATTGGAAACTCAAATACATGTGTGGGTACATAGACAACACTGTGTCCCTAGTAAGCCTCTAGTTGACTAGCTCGTTGATCAAAGATGGTTAAGGTTTCCTAGCCATTGACATGAGATGTCATTTGATAACGGGATCACATCATTAGGAGAATGATGTGATGGACAAGACCCAAACTACGAACGTAGCATATGATCGTGTCAGTTTATTGCTATTGTTTTCTGCATGTCAAGTATCTGTTCCTATGACCATGAGATCATGCAACTCGCTGACATCGGAGGAGTACCTTGTGTGTATCAAACGTCGCAACGTAACTGGGCGACTATAAAGGTGCTCTACAGGTATCTCCGAGGGTGTCTGTTGGGTTGGCATGGATCAAGACTGGGATTTGTTACTCCGTATGACGGAGAGGTATCTCAGGGCCCACTCGGTAATACAACATCAAAATGAGCCTTGCAAGCAATGTGACTAAAGTGTTAGCCACGAGATCTTGTATTACGGAACGAGTAAAGAGACTTGCCGGTAACGAGATTGAACTAGGTATGGAGATACCGACGATCGAATCTCGGGCAAGTAACATACCGAAGAACAAAGGGAACAGCATACGGGATTAACTGAATCCTTGACATAGAGGTTCGACTGATAAAAGATCTTCGTAGAATATGTAGGAGCCAATATGGGCATCCAGGTCCCGCTATTGGTTATTGGCCGTAGAGGTGTCTCGGTCATGTCTACATAGTTCTCGAACCCGCAGGGTCTACACACTTAACGTTTGGTGACGATTAGTATAGTTGAGTTATTTTGTTGGTGACCGAAGGTTATTCGGAGTCCCGGATAAGATCCCGGACATGACGAGGATCTCCGGAAGAGTCCGGAGGTAAAGATTAATATATGTGATAATAGTGTTGTGATCTCCGGAAAGGTTCCGGAATTCACAGGAAGAGGTTCCGGATGTTTACCGAAGTGTTCGGGTGCAGCAACACTTTGTATGGGCCAAAAGGAAAAAGCCCACGAGGTATTGGTAAGTGCAAAAAGTAGTTTTACTGCCGCGTAAGCGGTACTACTGCTTGTGTGAAGCGGTACTACCGCCCAAGCGGTACTACCGCTTGTGTGAAGCGGTACTACCGCTTGTGCGCGGTACTGCAGGGATCCGAGTTGGACTCTTTTCCTGCGGGCCAAACCGACCTTGTGCGGGCAAAACCGACCTGGAGGAGGCTTTTACTCCAAGTTTAGACCCCAAGGCTCAACATATAAATAGAGGGGCAGGGCTAGCACACGGGAGACATCAAGATTTCCCCAAGCCGTGTGCGGCAACCCTAACCCTCTAGTTCCTCCGTCATAATCTCCGTAGCGCTTGGCGAAGCCCTGCTGAGATTGTTCCTCACCACCATCATCACGCCGTCGTGCTGCTGGAACTCATCTACTACTTCACCGTCGCTCGCTGGATCGAGGAGGTGAAGGCGTCATCAAGCCGTACGTGTGTTGAACGCGGAGGTGCCGTCCGTTCGGCACTAGTTCGTGATCGGATCGAGGGACGACTTGCGATTTGGATCGCGGAGACGTTCGACTACATCAACCGCGTTTCTTAAACGCTTCCGCTTAGCGATCTACAAGGGTATGTAGATTCACTCTCCCTCTCGTAGATGCTCATCACCATGGATAGATCTTGTGTGTGCGTAGGAAATTTTTTGTTTCCCATGCAACGTTCCCCAACACTGCCGTGACCGGTGCACGTCGGCCAGAAGACATCATGTGATGTGGCCCTGTTGATGCCGGGTACGTTGACGCAGATGCGCGGCGCGCCGCCCGGGTCGATGACGGCGACTGCGTTGGGTGGTGCAGGGCCGTGCCCACCTCGCACAGCTTGTGCTTCCTGCAGCTCCTCGATTGCTCTGGTGACGAACTCCCACAAACTTGGCGCCTCGCGCCTTGCTCCTTGTTCGGATGGGTACGCGCCGGCACGCGCCCCCAAGTCGTGCCCGAGCACCCCCCTTGTCTCACTGGTCAGGCCGGTGGCTTTCCAGGTGGAAGCCCCCAAGCCCGACCCAAGGGAGGCGCCGGGCGCGCCTTCCTATGCGAGGAAGGACGGGGCCTTGGCCCCAGGCGCAGTGCCTGAGGCGTCACCCTTTGAAGTCTCTGCCCCCTGGCGTCCCTTGGAAAGGAGCTTCTTCTTCTTCTTGGGGATGTCCTCGCGTGGCAGGACGCCTCCTTCGTCGTCAGAGTGCTCGGCCGCCGCAGCACGGTAGACGCGTTCGAGGGAACAAATGGCGTTGCTGCTTCCCGGCATCTTGAGGACGTTGTAGCCATGGTGGGTCACCGCCATGAACTTGGCGAGGGCTGGGTATCCAAGGATCGCGTTGTACGCGAGGTGGATGTGGGCGACGTCGAAGACGATGAGCTCGGTGTGGTAGTTGTTGCGCCCGCCGAAGGTGATGGGTAGGCACACTTGCCCGATGGGGACCGTGGAGCCGTCGGTGACTCCGGAGAAGGGCTTGGTTGGCATGAGCTGGTCGTAAGGTACTTGGAGCGTCTCAAACGTCTCGATGGAGAGGACATTGAGCCCGGCGCCGCCGTCGATGAGTGTCTTGGTGACGAGGACATTGCTGATGCTGGGTGTGCACAGCATGGGGAGTGCGCCCGCCATGGCTGAGCACCTGAGTTGATCCTTGGAGTCGAAGGTGATGGCGCACTGGGACCACTTGAGGGGGCGCGCAGCCTCAGGCTTTGGAAGAGCCGCGTTCACCTCCCGCGAAAACTGCTTGAAGAGGCGGTTCGATGCCGGGGCTTGGGCGCCGCCCAGGATCCAAGCTATTGCCCTGACCTCCTGGAAGCCCCCAGCCCCGTCGTTCTGTCTGTCTTCCTCCTTCCTCCTCGGTGGCGGCGAAAGCGGGGGAAGACCGGCCTCACGAGGGCGGGCCTCGCGAGGCTGGCCGCGACGTGACCCCTCCGGAGGTTCGTCACGCCAGCGGTCCTCCCGAGCTTGATCGCGCCAGCGGTCCTCCCGAGGCCGGTCTCGCCACTCCTGGCGCGAGTCTCGATTGTCCCAGCGGCCTTCTCTTCGGCTTCCACCACGTCCGTAGCCCCGGTCGCTACACGCTGGACGCCGACCGAAGTGTTCGTCGCGGACCACCCTGAGCTCCTGACAGTCGACGGTGTTGTGGATGTTGGTGCCGTGGAAGATGCAGAACGGTCGCCCTCCCGCGGGGGGTTCTTCGTCTCGGCTGTGCTTTGCCTCGGGTTCAGCCGCCAGCACTGCGGGGGCCTTGCGCTTCAGTTCCTGGTCTTGGTCTTCTTGTCTTCGGGTTCCGCCTCCGGAAGCTCGCGGAGGGAGAGGCGGCCCTCTTCGGCCTTCGCGCACTTGTTCGCCAAGTTGAACATCTCCAAGGCCGAGCTCAGGTCGTTATGGATGGCGAGCTCCTCCCTCATCCTGAGGTCCCTGACGCCGTCGGTGAATGCCGAGATGATGGCCTCATCTGACGCCCTCGGGATCTTGAGGCGGACAGTAGTGAAGCACTGTATGAACTTGTGCAGGGTCTCGTCAGGCTGTTGCTTCACGCGACGGAGGTCACCCACTCCAAGCGCGCGGTCATGGGTGCCTTGGAAGTTGGTGACGAAGCGCTCAAGCGGGTCTTCCCAGGAGGTGATCGACCCCTCCGGGAGGTTGAGGAGCTAGGAGAGCGCACCACCCTTGAGCGCCATGGGGAACCAGCTTGCCATGACCTTGTCGTCCCCGCCAGCCGCCTGGATACTCAGCGAGTAGAGCTGTAAGAACTCGGCGGGATCTGGGGTGCCGTCGTAGCGAGGAGGTAGGTCAGGCTTGAACTTGCAGGGCCACACGGTCGGATGGAGCTCCGGGGCGATGGCGCGGCAACCCACTGGGCCTACAGGCGCCGCGCGCTTGGGAGGGACCCGGTCTCGATGCTCCTGCACGGGTGCCTTGAGGGGCGCCCGGTCGCGTCGCTGATGCAGCTGCGAGGGGAGCGCGCGCGTGTCGGCACGCGGCCGCGGCACCACCTGGTCGCGCGGGCGTGCTTCACAGCTGGGCTCGGGGTCGACGTCGCGCTGGGGAGGGGGAGGCGACACATCGTGGGCCTCGTCGCTCGCAAGGGAGGGCTGAGGTCGGAACGAGTAGGAGAGCGCCGAGGCGTCGCCGGCGGCGCTGACGAGCTTGGCGACGCGCCCGAGCCAGTCGTCGATGCGGTTGGGGGCAGGGCGGTAGCGCAACAGCTCGCGCGCCATGAGGAGTGCGCCCGACCCACGTGCCGGCCCTAGGCAAGCACGGGATGATGACCCGGTAGCCGGAACGATGGACAGAGTAGCGGTGCGGCCGTCGCACCGCGCGGTGACCGGGTGCGATGAGTCCTGCTGCTCGTGGGCTTCCGGGCCCGTGGCAGCGTTGGCCACAGGAGAGGCGGCCCGGCGCGCGGCGGTGCGGCCCACCAACGCCGTCTGGGCGACGCGAGTAGCACGGCGCTCGGCACGAGCTCGGCGAGCGTTAGCCATGGGGGCGGTGAGGCGGAGGAAGAGCTAGGCTTGAGGAAGACTTCGACACGCCCCTACCTGGTGCGCCAAATGTCGGATTTCGAGCTCCGCAAAACCCTAGGAAGTTCGAACCCAGGGGCGTGTGCGAAGATCCCCAACAGCTTCACCCCCACCAATCCCCCAGCACGATAACCCCGCTCGATGGCAAGGAAGAAGATAGCACACGAGAGTTTACCCAGGTTCGGGCCGCTGCGAAGCGTAAAACCCTACTCCTGCATTTGGTGGATTGCCCCACGAGGAGGTTTGGGGATGAACTAGTACAGTGGTGAGTTGCGTCGCGGTGTGTTTGCGGGTGGTTGTGTCCCCCTTCTCTACCGGGCAGCCTAGCCTCTATTTATAGCGGCCCGGGTCCTCTTCCTTTATCGCAATGGCGGGAAGGGATCCCACAATGGCCAAATTCAAAGGGGGGCAGGAGGTACACCCTATCCTGATGAAAGGTAGTCTTCGCCTGCAAAGTGGGCGGTGGTGACGCCGTGGTGGGCTCGCTGGCGACATCCGTCCTGCTGCGCCCGCTGGCCCGGTCTCGTTGCACCGGAATGGAAACCTTTGGCGGGGCTCCTTGGGAACCTGCGCTCGTCCTTATCTCCTTTGCACCAAAGGGGAAATTGTCCCCTCTGGCGCGCTGGCGCCCGCCTGGCCTGGCTGGCGTCAATCTTGACCTCCTGAGGCTTGGTGTTGCATAGAGATCTCCGCCGCTCGGGAGGAGGCCTGGGGAGGCCTAACCCCCTGCGGGTCTTGGCGATGTCTCCCTCCCGAGCTCGGGGTCACGCGAGGGCCTTGTTTTGAGTGAAGCTGCGCAGGGCCGTACGGACCGTCAAGTGGGCCACACCCTGGGCCGCAGGCAGGCAAGTCTGGGTACCCCGGTATCCAGAACGCCGACACTGCGCGCTGCAGCCGCCACCCAGCTGCTCCTGCCTCCGCCTCCGTGGCCCTGGAGGCCCAGATCAGGCCCCGCCGAGCCTGCTCGGGTCCGAACCAGTCGCCATCGCCCCGAGAGGAGCCCGAGGCTCCCGCCTCCGCCTCCCCGCCATGGAGCCGAGCTCCCTCACGCCTCCGAGCAAGCCCACCTACCGGAGCTCCACTACTGGCGAGCCCCAGGTCCCCGCGCCCCTCTCCCTTCCTCTCGTCCCGCTGGTTCCCTCTCTTCCTCACCCCCCTTGAACTCTCTCTTCTTTAGGAGCTCTACGAGGAGGCCATGACCGACGAACTCCTCAAGCCTCTCCCGCCCCAGATCCGTAGCTCCCTCGCCCAGATCTGGCTCCCTGCACTCCGTTCCCGCCGTTCCCGGCCTTCCTCATGCCGGATCCTGTCCGCCATCGCCGCTCATTGTCGTGGCCATGGCTAGCCACCGCCCTGCTCGAGCCCCCTGCCAGGAGCGAACGGGCGAGCGAGCGAGCCGCTCGCGTGGGCTGCCCCAGCGGGTCGCCAGCGCCAAGGCCCACCAACGCCCCTAGCCGGCCCAACTCCTGCAGCGCCAGACGGCCCAGCCGCAAGCCTCGACGCAGCTCCTCCGACTGGGCTGAAGCCCATGGGTGAGCAACCCAGCGCCCAGCCCCAGCTATTCCTTGCTCTGAGCGTGCCGTAGTTATGTTGCGCTCAATGTGGTTAGCCCAGTTCCTCTTGCTATTTGACGCTGTGAGCGCTATTTAGTTTTTTGCGCACTCCCTGGTGAGCCCATCAGTGCGCGGATTCGGCCCGTCGTAGTTTTTTCCACGTTCTGCGAATTTATCCAATATCCAGGGAATTACAGATTTGCATAAAAGTTCTCAATGTTCATGCATTTAATAACTTCACAACCGTGCATCGGATGAAAATGTTTTATATATGGATAATGCTTGGAATTTTGTGTAGATTAATAATTTGCAACTTTCATCCATGTTTAAAATGTTTAAATTGCTGTTTTCATGTAATTTGCGTAATTGCCATGCCAAAATGATTTATTTCATAACTACAAAACCGTAGCTCCGATAAAAATGTTCCACATATGTAACTTGACTAGAAAAATGCGTAGAATCACACGGTGCACTTTATTTACCTGTTTAACAAATATAAAATTGTGTTAGGACAGATCTGGACCAAATTCATAATTTGCATATGAGGTCACTTCGGAAGTCCTATATGTTGCTTTCGGCCTCATTTAAAATGCCTAGATGATGTAGTTGTGTATGCTTCACCTCTTGCCATGATGAACAACATTTAAAATGAATGTTTAGTTAAACAACATCAACCACATTTCTCCTAATATGGAGAATTATTATTTTGTTATATGTATGCCCCCCCCTTCTCCATTTAAAATTGCTTTAATGCCATCTTCACCTTATGCCATGACCACCCACGTTAAACAACATTTAATATTGATGAGTACCTAAACAAGAGTGAACTAAATAATTCGAATGTGGAGTCTCGTCAATATGCAACTCGTTGCATATTGAACTTCACTTAATTTGTAGTGTTTGATTGTTACATCTTGGCATGCCATGCCTTGCATATTTAAACCGGACATGCATCATATATGTTTGCGCATCATGTCATGCATATGTTGTGGTGTTTATCATGTGTTGATTGTTGTTTCCGGATTGCTTCTTCTCGATAGAGTTCTGAAAGCGTTCGGAGTGTGAGGATTCGTTCGTCTACTTCACGGATCGACTTCTTCACGGACTCGTTCTTCTTCCAAGCGGGATCTCAGGCAAGATGATCATTTCCCTAGATACCATTACTATCATTGCCATGATAGTTGTCTCGTTTCTATCGCTTGTCTCGCTACCTACCACTTGTATGTCAAGCCTCCCAAATTGCCATGAAAAGTCTCTAACCCCTCCACATCCCAGCAAAACCATTGTTTGGCTATGTTACCGCTTGCTCAACCCTTCTTATAGCGTTGCTAGTTGCAGGTGCAAGTTGTTCCTTGTGTCAACATGGATATCCATTTGTTATATCACAATATTATTGCTATTTAATTTAATGCACATATATACTTGGTAAAGGGTGGAAGGCTTGGCCTTTTGCTCTGTGTTTTGTTCCACTCTTGCCGCCCGAGTTACTTGTGTACCGGTGTTATGTTCCATATTGAGCGCTCCTAACATGCTCGGGGTTGTTATGGGGACCCCCTTGATTTTCGTTTTAGAATAAAACTCTTCTGGCAAGGCCCAACATTGGTACTATATTTGCCCAACATAATAATACTGATCACCTTATTAACGCATAGAGGGTCGCCCCCTCGTGGATTAATTCAACATAATACAGGGGGCCAGTGCTGTGGTCCAAAACAGAGTCGTGTGTGGGGCCAACCCGGGGCAACTCGGGAGATGTCTATCAGGCCACTGTACGCTACGCTCATCCCGTTGTGCCCTGAGAACGAGATACGCGGCTCCTATCGGGATTTTCGGCACGTCGGGCGGCCTTGCTGGATTTGTTTTACCTTTCTCGAACGTCTTGTGCACGGGATTTCGACGACACTTCGGGCTATCTCGAAGTTGAGAATTTCCATCGAGATTCCGCGAATACTACGGGTGATTCCGCGGTTGAGGAATTCCAACGCAGCTTGTGGTTAATTTGTGATAGATGAGTTGGAGCACCCCTACAGGGTTAAATCTTTTGGAAAGCCGTGCCCGCGGTTTCGTGGCAACTTGGAAACTTTGTTTAACACCCGGTCATAGCAAACTTGAAGTAAACACAAATAAAATACACCAACCGTGTGCGTAACCGTGGCTGTCTCTTCTCGTGATTTCTGGACCGAGAGAGAACACGGTGGGGTTATGTTTGTTCGTAAGTAGGTGTTCAGGATCTCTTAGAGATCATTACTAGTTCATGACCGTTTATGCGATGATCATCCCCCTTATTCTTGTACTCGTAAGTTAGCCACTCAAATAAATGCTTAGTGCTTGCTGCAGCCTCACCACTTAACCATACCTCACCCATTAAGCTTTAATAGTATTGGTACCCTTGGAAATGAGATTGGTGAGTCCCTGTGGCTAACAGATTCCTACAACAACAGTTGCAGGTACAGGTAATGTGATGATTTGACGTGAGCACGATGCTTGTTTGATTTGGAGTTCTTCTTCTTCTTCTTCATCGAACATAGGATGGGTTCCAGACCGGCAGCCTGGGATAGCAAGGATGGATGTCATTTTATCATTTGATTTCATCCGTAGTTGGACCCTGCTCTTCTGTATGATGATTGTTATGTTGTTGTATTGATGTGATATTGATGTAGCTTGTGGCGAGTGTAAGCCAATTCCATATACTCATCTCTTCTTTACATGTACTTGTAATGATATCCATTCTTGCGAAAACGACGAGATGCGCTTCTATCACTGTCAAGGCCCTCGAGCCAAAATTAAGGATAGGATCGCATCTTGGGCGTTTCAAGTTGGTATCAGAGCCTGTACCGACCTAGGAGCCCCCTTGATTGATCGAACTTGGCCGAGTCGAGTCTAGAAAAAAATACTTTGAGTCTAGTTATATTTGGAGAGTAGGACTCTTTTTACTTCTCTTCCCTGCTCTGGTGAGGAATCCTGACGTAGAAATTTTAATTCTACTCCGCTTCTCACTCAAATTTTTTTAGGATCACGCGGGTATTTTGGAGCCTCAATGATGTCGATGTGACCAGAACTCTGTTCTTGGTGCCTCCCGTACGTATGGATTGGACCCGGGGAGTTGAGCTCCAAGGGGTTCTTGACACATCGCTATCGTTCATTTTCCTTAGTATCTCGGGACGCGGATGTTCGAAATTGCTTGAATACTATTCGTGGTGCGAAGAGTGTGGCGGCACCCAGTACTGGGGAGCAGGATCACATGTACTGCCATCTTTAGTATCGTTGTGAATACGAGGGTCTGAGGTAGATGAGTTTTCGAGACCTCTGGTTGTGTGTTGACGGATGAGATACACTGGAGAGTAGTGTTATTGCTAGGAGTTGAGTGATGGATAAAAACTCCGTGTATCCGTGGACCCGATTGCATAACCAAAGATTTCGGAAGTTCTTAGGTGGGAATTCAAGTAGTTACCTAGGATTATCTTCAACAAATGCATGATGTGAGGTTGGGGTTCTACATCTAGTGGTTCGTTTGTTCACGGTCATTTGTACAGAGGACAGTCTCGGTAGGCTTCATCAAGCCTTGTAGTGCGCTACACCTAGGGAGCATATTCGAGCGTCATTTCAATATGACAATCCGATGTACGATCGAGCCCGTGCGAGCCTTACCACGAAAATATCGGGAAAATCTCTGTCATGAATTTGTTTCCGGCTTGTTTCAGAAGCCTCAACCTTTGTTTTGTTGGAGTTTCGTAATTCGAGTTGCTTCGATGTCAAGTGGTGATTTCATATCTTTCCTAGGCGATGTTCTCATATTTTTTATGGGAATGCTAATCCTTTTGTTCTTCCGGAGTTGCTATGAAATTCTTTTCAACCGGTGTGCTTCTCGTCAAGATAATGCTATCCTCTTCAATATTTGCAAGATCTATCCTCGTATTTCATCCCAGAGTTCTTTTCATCCGTCTAAGTTGTCTTCTTCTTTTGCCCGCCCTCCCACCCTTTTTCTTCAATGATTAAATTCTCTTCCAAGTGCCTTGCTTTTCATTGATGCTTCTGCGATCATTTCTTCCGTTGGATATACGGTGATTCATTATGAAGATCCTCAAGTTCTAAGTTCATCAGTTCTTCGTTCTTGTTTTCTTCCCTAGTGCATTCTATCCAATCTCTCGGTGTTCGTCATCTCCTTGTAAATTGCCCAATGCTCTCCCATGTTGGAAATTCTTATCCAAGCCTCTCTTGTTTATTCGTCTCTCTTTATCCTATCTGGAGTACTGAAGATATCTCAGAAGATTCATGTTTCTATTCAAAATCCGCTTAAATTATTTCGAGGTTCTCACCTCATCAAGTTTTCATTCGTACCGGTGCAATCTCTCTTCCTAAGCAACAATTTCAACAGTGTTCTTTTTAGTGGGCCCATAACCGACAGGTTTTTCCCAGGAGCTTACCTGGCTCTTCTAATCTTTTTCCGGAGACCTCAAGTTCTTTTAAATATGACATAAGAATGAATCTCATCATTCATATTCCTTCTCGAAGATCGCTTCGAAATTATTTTCATCATTGGCTCAACCTTTCCTTATTCATTGTTCCGGAGTGTCTCAGTAATTCATGATCCTGTTTCTCGTCATCATTCTCAGCATTGAAGACCGAAGGAGTGTTTCTCTTAAATCTTGTTCGTTCTCTCAGAGATTCACGGTTTCAGCTTGTTGCTATCCTCGCAAATTGTTTTCAATCATGAGTAATTCTTTTCATATCTATCCGGAGAATTTCAGAGTTGTTTCCATTCCTAGATCCTCCGAAGACCATCATTTCAGAAGATTTCTTTGTTATTAGCTTTTAGCTTTCGCTCTCAAATTCTTCTCAATTGTTGTCCCTTCGTTCGTATCTCAGTTATTCCGGTGCTTCGCTAAAGATTTCTCTAGGCGGATCGTGATCTCTTCGTTCTCATGTCATGTATCTCCGTCCATTTGAAGTATCCTCATTCGTTTCAAATTCGTACCGGTGTTTCGTTCAAGACTTCTTCAAGTTTGTGCTCTATCTCTCTCTCCAATCTTTTCAACAAGAATAAGTAGTATGCAAATCCGTTGCTTGTCATCAATTTAACTTGAGGAAGGATGAGCATAACCTGATTCTTATTCTTGTTGCATCAAGATGATTTCAATCCTTCTTCCAGAGTTTATCATGATATCAAATTCTCGACTCTAAGTTGTTCATCTTTGCTTTTTCGGAGTTCAAAGTTTTCTCAAGTATCTCAAAGCGTCATCTAAATCTTTGCAAGATCATAATCTTATTATTTTCAACCTTCATTTCCTTTTGATCATTCTTTCGCATTCGGAGGTTCTTCAAGGTGGTTCAACAAGAATTTAATTCATTCTCGAAGTGTTCTTCAAGATTCTTGTTGGAGGAGCTCAAGTATTCTTTATCTTGCATTTCAAAGTCCAATTCATTCTCCCTCATCTTTTGAGATGGTGTTATAGCATTCTTGATTCATGAGGAGTCTCGAGGAGAATTTGTCAAGAATGAAGTATTTAAACCCATCTTTTTCTTCCTTGGAGTTATCTTGGATTGGATTTGACCTAAAGCGTTTTCCTAAGTATTTTGCTATCATGGTGCTCATCAATGATCCAAGCTCTCAAGGCATCTTCTTGGTGAAAGAAGTTTTCCATATCTTGATGCTCGCAAGCAATCTTTGTTTCCGTTAGTGGCCGGTTGTCACCTCATTATTTGAGTTGTTTTCCATAAGCCCACCACAAGTCTATCCTTTTCATTGTTGATGTTCCAACAACTCCGTTCAATCTCTTCTGGTAATGATAGTTTCCAAATCAAATTGTAGTTGAAGTTGTCTTTTTCTTCTCCGTGTTTTTCTCTCCAATGATTTAGATTCTATTCTTTTGGTCCGGAGGCATTGTGATGTTGCTCTCTTCAATCTATCATACTGTTTTGTCAAGATCATGTTCCTTCTTTGCTTATTCATTTAACCGGAGTGTTGTGTCCTCTCTTCAAGTTCTTTCCATCTTATCAAGTTTTGCCTCTCTTTTCTACCGAAGTGCTGCCCAAATTTCTTTTGAATTCTTGCTTGTTCCTCATGTCATTCGTCATCTCGTTGAAACCTTCAATGATCATTGGTTTCACTCGTTTGTTAAACAAGCAACTAAGTTACCTCTTCTCTTTCTCTTCCCCTTCTCATTCTAAGATCTCGGGTCGAGATCTCTTGTAAGTGGAGGAGAGTTGTAACAGCCCGAGATCGACGCTCCAGAAGATTCCCCTTTTATTCCGTTGCCTTCGTGTGATTCGCTTGTTTGTCGCATTCATCATCGCATCATTCGCATCATCCGCATTGCATCGGCACTCCGTTGTCGTCATTTTTTTCAAAAAACTCGCATCCGTTTATAGTTGTCGGTTCTCTCCGTTTTCGTTGCCGACCGTTTTGTGCCAACCACACACGCACGCGCCGGCGACATCGTTAAAAAAATGTTTTAAAAGGCGCACAGAAAATATTCTCGGATTGGGTCAAAAGTTGGCGTGCGGTCTTGTTTTATTGTAGGTAGACCGCTTGCCAAATTTCGTCGCAATCGGAGGTCGTTTGATAACCGAACGGTCGACCGTAGCGGCACCGTCATTGGCTTATTAATGAACGTTTTTGGTTTTAAAAAAATATGCGGGTCACGGGCCACAAACTTCCCTCTCTTCCCCACCTTGCCTATCTAACACGGCCCATCAGCCGACTAACCCATCTAGCCCACCCTCCGCTTCCGGACCGTCCGATCGAGATCAAACGGTCCGAAAACGGATGAATTACCCAAACCCTGGCCCCCCATTGCTATAAAAAGACCCCTAGCCGTCGAAATTGGGCAACCCTAGCCACCTCGGGATCCGTGCGCGCTGCAGCCGTCACCCAGCCGCTCCTGCCTCTGCCTCCGCGGCCCTAAAGGCCCAGATTGGGGCCCGCCGAGCCCGCTCGGGCCCGAACCAGCCGCCATCGCCCTGAGAGGAGCCCGAGGCTCCTGCCTCCGCCTCCCCGCCATGGAGCCGAGCTCCCTCGCGCCTCCGACCAAGCCCAGCTGCCGGAGCTCCACTACCGGTGAGCCCCAGGTCCCCGCGCCCCTCTCCCTTCCTCTCCTCCCGCTGGTTCCCTCTCTTCCTCACCCCCCCCTCGAACTCTCTCTTCTTCTGGAGCTCTACGAGGAGGCCATGGCCGACGAACTCCTCAAGCCGGCGCCGCCAAGCCTCTCCCGCACCAGATCCGTAGCTCCCTCGCCTAGATCCGGCTCCCCGCGCTCCGTTCCCGCCATTCTCGGCCTTCCCCATGTCGGATCCCGTCCGCCCTCGCCACTCCTTGTCGTGGCCATGGCCAGCCGCCGCCTTGCTCGAGCCCCCTGCCAGGAGCGAGCGGGCGAGCGAGCGAGCCGCTCACGTGGGCTGCCCCAGCGGGTCGCCAGCGCCAAGGGCCACCAACGCCCCTAGCCGGCCCAACTCCTGCAGCACCAGACGGCCCAGCCACAAGCCTCGACGCAGCTCCTCCGACTGGGCCAAAGCCCATGGGTGAGCAACCCAGCGCCTAGCCCCAGCTATTCCTTGCTCTGATAGTGCCGTAGTTATGTTGCGCTCAATGTGGTTAGCCCAGTTCCTCTTGCTATTTGACGCTGTGAGCGCTATTTAGTTTTATTGCGCACTCCCTGGTGAGCCCATCAGTGCGCGGATTCGGCCCGTTGTAGTTTTTTACACGTTCTGCGAATTTATCCAATATCCAGGGAATTACAGATTTGCATAAAAGTCCTCAATGTTCATGCATTTAATAACTTCACAACCGTGCATCGGATGAAAATGTTTTATATATGGATAATGCTTGGAATTTTGTGTAGATTATTAATTTGCAACTTTCATCCATGTTTAAAATGTTTAAATTGTTGTTTTCATGTAATTTGCGTAATTGCCATGCCAAAATGATTTATTTCATAACTACAAAACCGTAGCTCCAATAAAAATGTTCCACATATGTAACTTGACTAGAAAAATGCGTAGAATCACATGGTGCACTTTATTTTCCTGTTTAACAAATATGAAATTGTGTTAGGACAGATCTGGACCAAATTCATAATTTTCATATGAGGTCGCTTCGGAAGTGCTATATGTTGCTTTCGGCCTCATTTAAAATGCCTAGATGATGTAGTTGTGTATGCTTCACCTCTTGCCATGATAAACAACATTTAAAATGAATGTTTAGTTAAACAACATCAACCACTTTTTTCATAATATGGAGAATTATTATTTTGTTATATGTATGCCCCCCTTCTCCATTTAAAATTGCTTTAATTCCATCTTCACCTTATGCCATGACCACCCATGTTAAACAACATTTAATATTGATGAGTACCTAAACAAGAGTGAACTAAATAATTCGAATGTGGAGTCTCGTCAATATGCAACTCGTTGCATATTGAACTTCACTTAATTTGTAGTGTTTGATTGTTACATCTTGGCATGCCATGCCTTGCATATTTAAACCGGACATGCATCATATATGTTTGCGCATCATGTCATGCATATGTTGTGGTGTTTATCATGTGTTGATTGTTGTTTCGGATTGCTTCTTCTCGATAGAGTTCTGAAAGCGTTCGGAGTGTGAGGATTCGTTCGTCTACTTCACGGATCGTCTTCTTCACGGACTCGTTCTTCTTCCAAGCGGGATCTCAGGCAAGATGATCATTTCCCTGGATACTGATGTCTACTACACAACCTTCTTCTTGTAGACTCGTGTTGGGCCTCCAAGCGCAGAGTTTTGTAGGACAGTAGCAAATTTCCCTCAAGTGGATGACCTAAGGTTTATCAATCCGTGGAAGGCGTAGGATGAAGATGGTCTCTCTCAAACAACCCTGCAACCAAATAACAAAGAGTCTCTTGTGTCCCCAACACACCCAATACAATGGTAAATTGTATAGGTGCACTAGTTCGGCGAAGAGATGGTGATACAAGTGTAATATGGATGGTAGATATAGGTTTTTGTAATCTGAAAATATAAAAACAGCAAGGTAGCAAGTAACAAAAGTGAGCAAAAACGGTATTGCAATGCTTGAAAACAAGGCCTAGGGTCCGTACTTTCGCTAGTGCAATCTCTCAACAATACTAACATAGTTGAATCATATAAAAATCCCTCACGTGCGACAAAGAGTTCACTCCAAAGTCACAAATAGCGGAGAACAAACGAGGAAATTATTGTAGGGTACGAAACCACCTCAAAGTTATCTTTTCCGATCAATCTTATGAGCTATCCCTATAAGTGTCACGAACAGCCCTAGAGTTCGTACTAAAATAACACCTTAAGATACACATCAACCAAAACCCTAATGTCACTTAGATACTCCAATGTCACCACGAGTACCCATGGGCTTGATTATACGATATGCATCACACAATTTCAGATTCATCATGTTCAACCCAACACAAAGAACTTCAAAGAGTGCCCCAAAGTTTCTACCGGAGAGTCAAGACGAAAACGTGTGCCAACCCCTATGCATAGATTCCCAAGGTCACGGAACCCGCAAGTTGATCACCAAAACATACATCAAGTGGATCAATAGAACATCCCATTGTCACCACGGATATCCCATCGCAAGACATACATCAAGTGTTCTCAAATCCTTAAAGACTCAATCCGATAAGTAAACTTCAAAAGGAAAACTCAATTCATCACAAGAAGATAGAGAGGGGAAAAGTCCATATGATTCATCTATATCAATAAAGCTCGCGGTACATCAAGATGGTGTCATCTCAAGAACACGAGAGAGAGAGAGAGAGATCAAACACATAGCTACTGGTACATACCCTCAGCCCCGAGGGTGAACTACTCCCTCCTCGTCATGGAGACCGCAGGGATGATGAAGATGGCCTCCGGTGATGGTTTCCCCCTCCGACAGGGTGCCGAAACGGGCTCCCGATTGGTTTTTCGTGGCTACAGAGGCTTCTGGCGGCGGAACTCCCGATCTAGGTTTGTTTCTGGGGGTTTCTATATTTATAGGAATTTTTGGCGGCGGAAACAAGTCCAGGGGGGCCACGAGGTGACGACAAGCCAAGGGGGCACGCCCTAGGGGGGGGTGCACGCCCCCCAGGCTTGTGGTGGCCTCGTGGCTCTTCTGGCCCAACTCCAATGCTCCCTGGGCTTCTTCTGGTCCATAAAAAATCACCGTAGATTTTTATTCCCTTTGGACTCCGTTTGATATTCCTTTTCTGTAAAACTCAAAAACACGGAAAAAACAGAAACTGGCACTGGGCTCTAGGTTAATAGGTTAGTCCCAAAAATAATATAAAGTTGTAGTAAAATGATTGTAAAACATCCAAGAATGATAATATAACAGCATGGAACAAGCAAAAATTATAGATACGTTGGCGACGTATCAGCATCCCCAAGCTTAATTCCTGCTCGTCCTCGAGTAGGTAAATGATAAAAACATAATTTTTGATGTGGAATGCTGCCTAACATGTTCATCATATTCTATTCTTCTTTGTATAGCATGGACATTTGGACTTGTAAATGATTCAAAGCAATAGTCTAGTTTTAACATAATGACTTCAATACTCAAGCATGTCAACAAACAACCATGTCTTTCAAAATATCAACACTAAAGAAAGTTATCCCTAGCCCATCATGCTCAATCATTGATCCATTCATGAAACACACTCAAATATTAGCTATGCCCAATACTCAAGTACGATCATAGTGTCCCATAGTTGGTGCTTATAAGAGAAGATGGAGACTCAAAGCAAAATAAAAATTGCATAAAGTAAATAGATAGGCCCTTCACAGAGGGAAGTAGGGATTTGTAGAGGTGCCAGAGATCAAGGTTTAAATTGAGAGAGAAAAATATTTTGAGTGGCATGCTTTTCCTGTCAACGAAAATGACAAAGTAGCTCACAGTACTTTCCATGCTAGATACATTATAGGCGGTTCCCAAATAGAATGGTAAAGTTTTTACTCCCCCTCCACCAATCAATCACACTCCACGGCGGGCCGAATCCACGGGTACCGTCCATACAAACAACAATCCTGGGGGAGTTTTGTTTCATTATATTTTGATTTGAATTTTGAGCATGGAACTGGGCATCCCGAATACCAGCCACTTTCTCGTGAATGATAGTGAATCAACACATATCGTGAGAATAACACACCTAGCATGGAAAAATATTGGATACTCCCCACCGTTTCATGAGCGGTACGGGCACACAAAAGAGAAAATTTATTTTGAAAATTTAGAGATGGCACATACAAATTTGCTTGGAACGGCATGGAAATACCGCATATAGGTAGGTATGGTGGACTCATAAGGCAAAACTTGGTTTAAGGATTTTGGATGCACAAGTAGTATTTCTACTTAGTACAAATGGAGGCTAGCAAATAGATTGGGAAGCAACCAAACCAAGAAACGAAAATTCACATAAGTGAGCATTGAACATAACTAACACCGAATAATGCACCACAAGTAGGATGTAACTTCATTGCATAACTATTGACTTTCGTACTTGCATAGGGAATCACAAACCTTAACACCAATATTCCTACTAAAGCATAATTACTCACTAACATGACTCACATATTACTATCATCATGTTTCAAAACTATTACAAAGAATCAACTTTAATTTGTCCCATAATCTTCATGAAAGTTTTTATTATATCCTCCTTGGATATCTATCACTTTGGGACTAGTTTCATATATTGCTATTGCTTTTTCGACAAGCTCAAACAAATTTAAATGAAGCACATGAGCACAAAGATTTCATCCCTCAAAAAGGTATAAGTAAAGCATGAGAGGAAATGACAAGCTACTCACAAAAGATATAAGTGAAGATCAATGAGTAGTCAAACAATTTAGCAGCTATGTGAGGACTCTCTCTCTCTCTCAATAAATATTTTCAGATCTGAGTATTTTATTCAAACAGCAAACTAAACAAAAATAGAACTCCAAGAATAGCACGCATCATGTGAACGAATAAAAATTTAGGCTCAACATAGGCTAACCGATAATTGTTGATGAAGAGAGGTGGGATGCGTAGCATCCCCAAGCTTAGATTCTTGAGACTTCTTGAAATATTTACTTGGGGTGCCTTGGGCATCCCCAAGCTTGAGCTTTTGTATCTCGTTCAATACTCTCATATCATGGTTTCACCTATTCTCAAGAACATCATCCACACAAAACTCGAAAAGAACTCGTGAGATAGGTTAGTACACATAATAATAAATCAACTCTTTATGTACTGCCAAGACAAGTTGCATAATAATTTCCAAACATTAGGTACTGCATACTATCATTTCCACAATTTATATCTACCAATATAGACTATGGACACTATAGGATAAGTAGATAACAAAACTATGACAGCAATCTGTCCAAACAGAACAGTCTGTAGCAATCTATTAAACCAGTGTACTTATGTAACTCAAAAAATTATGAAAATTTAGTACATGCTAAATAATTTATATGACATCACTGTGTAAAAATTTCAGAAACTTTCCACGTTCCAGTAAAATATGAAAATTCAAACACTACAGCCAAAGTTTCTGTTTTTACCCAGCACATATCAAAACATGCAATGCAAGCATCCTAAGGCAATTCTTGGGACTTTTTATTGAAAAACAAGATTATAAATAACACCTAACAGAGAACAAGAAAATAAAATGACGCTCCAAGCAAAACTCATATTATGTGACGAATAAAAATATAGCTCCAAGTAAGATATACCGATAGTGTTGAAGACGAAAAAGGGGATGCCTTCCGGGGCATCCCCAAGCTTAGACGCTTGAGTCTTCCTTGGATATTACCTTGGGGGTGCCTTGGGCATCCCCAAGCTTAGGTTCTTGTCACTCCTTATTCTCCTCATATCGGTGTCTCACCCAAAACTTGAAAACTTCAATCACATAAAACTTAACGGAACTTCGTGAGATGGGTTAGTATAATAAACAAAGATCATTCACTTAGGTACTGTCAAGACAAGATTAATAGTTGTTCCCACATGATACCTACTGTATTATATCATTCCCATAATTTATACCACCAAATATAAGGTATGGAAATACTAAAACAAGCAAACTATGCATGCAAAACAGAATCTGTAAAAAACAGATAAGTCTGTGAAGGTCTGTAGTGTAACCATACTTCCCTGTCTCTAAAAATTCTGAAAAATTAGGAAAATCTAGGCAATTTGTATATCAATTATTTGTAAAAAATTCAGATCAAAATCACGTCCCAGTGAATTTACAAAATTCCTGGACTGAGAGAAAAAGTTTGTTTTTTTGCACAGAATCAAGTCAACTATCATCCACACTATCCCAAAGGCTTTACTTGGCAATTTATTGAAACAAAACTATAAAACATGATTATACAGTAGCTTAATCATGTGGACACACAAAAACAGTAGGTATAAATATTGGTTTGTCTCCCAACAAGCGCTTTTCTTTAATGCCTTTTTAGCTAGGCATGATGATTTAAATGATGCTCACATAGGAATAATGATTGAAACATGCAAAAGAGCATCATGAATCTCATGAAAAGCACATTTAAGTCTAACCCACTTACTATGCATAGGGATTTTGTGAGCAAACAATATATGGGAGTAAGAATCAACTAGCATAGGAAGGCAAAACAAGTGCAACTTCAAGACTTTGAACACATAGAGAGGAAACTTGATATTATTGCAATTCCTACAAGCATATGTTCCTCCCTCATAATAATTTTCAGTAGCATCATGAAGGAATTTCACAATATAACCAGCACATAAGGCACTCTTTTCATGATCTACAAGCATAGAAAATTTGTCACTCTCCACATAAGCAATTTTCTTCTCATTCATAATAGTGGGAGCAAACTCAAAATAACTATCATGAGATATTTGATTGACATAACCACTTTGAATATTAAAATCATGATGACAAGTTTCATGATTACCATCACTCTTTATAGCATACGTGTCATCATCATAATCATCATAGATAGGAGGCATGCCATCATCATAATATATTTTCTCATCAAAACTTGGGGGACAAAAAATATCATCTTCATCAAACATAGCATCCCCAAGCTTGTAGCTTTGCATATCATTAGCATCATGAATATTCAAGGAATTCATACTAACAACATTGCAATCATGCTCATTATTCAAAGATTTAGTGCCAAACATTTTAATAACTTCTTCTTCTAACAATTGAGAACAATTTTCCTTTCCATCATTTTCACGAAAGACATTAAAAATATGAAGCATATGAGGCAACCTCAATTCCATTTTTTTTGTAGTTTTCTTTTATAAAACCAAACTAGTAAAAAATCAAGAAACTAAAAGATTCAATTGCAAGATCTAAAGATATACCTTCAAGCACTCACCTCCCCGGCAACGGCGCCAGAAAAGAGCTTGATGTCTACTACGCAACCTTCTTCTTGTAGACTCGTGTTGGGCCTCCAAGCGCAGAGTTTTGTAGGACAGTAGCAAATTTCCCTCAAGTGGATGACCTAAGGGTTATCAATCCGTGGGAGGCGTAGGATGAAGATGGTCTCTCTCAAACAACCCTGCAACCAAATAACAAAGAGTCTCTTGTGTGCCCAACACAACCAATACAATGATAATCGCCCTGAGAGGAGCCCGAGGCTCCTGCCTCCGCCTCCCCGCCATGGAGCCGAGCTCCCTCGCGCCTCCGACCAAGCCCAGCTGCCGGAGCTCCACTACCGGTGAGCCCCAGGTCCCCGCGCCCCTCTCCCTTCCTCTCCTCCCGCTGGTTCCCTCTCTTCCTCACCCCCCCCCCCTCGAACTCTCTCTTCTTCAGAAGCTCTACGAGGAGGCCATGGCCGACGAACTCCTCAAGCCGGCGCCGCCAAGCCTCTCCCGCACCAGATCCGTAGCTCCCTCGCCTAGATCCAGCTCCCCGTGCTCCGTTCCCGCAGTTCCCGGCCTTCCCCATGTCGGATCCCGTCCGCCCTCGCGACTCCTTGTCGTGGCCATGGCCAGCCGCCGCCCTGCTCGAGCCCCCTGCCAGGAGAAAGCGGGCGAGCGAGCGAGCCGCTCACGTGGGCTGCCCCAGCGGGTCGCCAGCGCCAAGGCCCACCAACGCCCCTAGCCGGCCCAACTCCTGCAGCACCAGACGGCCCAGCCGCAAGCCTCGACGCAGCTCCTCCGAATGGGCCGAAGCCCATGGGTGAGCAACCCAGCGCCCAGCCCCAGCTATTCCTTGCTCTGAGAGTGTCGTAGTTATGTTGCGCTCAATGTGCTTAGCCCAGTTCCTCTTGCTATTTGACGCTGTGAGCGCTATTTAGTTTTATTGCGCACTCCCTGGTGAGCCCATCAGTGCGCGGATTCGGCCCGTTGTAGTTTTTTCCATGTTCTGCGAATTTATCCAATATCCAGGGAATTACAGATTTGCATAAAAGTCCTCAATGTTCATGCATTTAATAACTTCACAACCGTGCATCGGATGAAAATGTTTTATATATGGATAATGCTTGGAATTTTGTGTAGATTAATAACTTGCAACTTTCATCCATGTTTAAAATGTTTAAATTTCTGTTTTCATGTAATTTGCCTAATTGCCATGCCAAAATGATTTATTTCATAACTACAAAACCGTAGCTCCAATAAAAATGTTCCACATATGTAACTTGACTAGAAAAATGCGTAGAATCACATGGTGCACTTTATTTTCCTGTTTAACAAATATGAAATTGGGTTAGGACAGATCTGGACAAAATTCATAATTTTCATATGAGGTCGCTTCGGAAGTGCTATATGTTGCTTTTGGCCTCATTTAAAATGCCTAGATGATGTAGTTGTGTATGCTTCACCTCTTGCCATGATGAACAACATTTAAAATGAATGTTTAGTTAAACAATATCAACCACTTTTTCATAATATGGAGAATTATTATTTTGTTATATGTATGCCCCCCTTCTCCATTTAAAATTGCTTTAATTCCATCTTCACCTTATGCCATGACCACCCATGTTAAACAACATTTAATATTGATGAGTACCTAAACAAGAGTGAACTAAATAATTCGAATGTGGAGTCTCGTCAATATGCAACTCGTTGCATATTGAACTTCACTTAATTTGTAGTGTTTGATTGTTACATCTTGCCATGCCATGCCTTGCATATTTAAACCGGACATGCATCATATATGTTTGCGCATCATGTCATGCATATGTTGTGGTGTTTATCATGTGTTGATTGTTGTTTCTGGATTGCTTCTTATTGATAGAGTTCTGAAAGCGTTCGGAGTGTGAGGATTCGTTCGTCTACTTCACGGATCGTCTTCTTCACGGACTCGTTCTTCTTCCAAGCGGGATCTCAGGCAAGATGATCATTTCCCTGGATACTGATGTCTACTACGCAACCTTCTTCTTGTAGACTCGTGTTGGGCCTCCAAGCGCAGAGTTTTGTAGGACAGTAGCAAATTTCCCTCAAGTGGATGACCTAAGGTTTATCAATCCGTGGGAGGCGTAGGATGAAGATGGTTTCTCTCAAACAACCCTGCAACCAAATAACAAAGAGTCTCTTGTGTCCCCAACACACCCAATACAATGGTAAATTGTATAGGTGCACTAGTTCGGCGAAGAGATGGTGATACAAGTGTAATATGGATGGTAGATATAGGTTTTTGTAATCTGAAAATATAAAAACAGCAAGGTAGCAAGTAACAAAAGTGAGCAAAAACAGTATTGCAATGCTTGAAAACAAGGCCTAGGGTCCGTACTTTCGCTAGTGCAATCTCTCAACAATACTAACATAGTTGAATCATATATAAATCCCTCATGTGCGACAAGGAGTTCACTCCAAAGTCACAAATAGCGGAGAACAAACGAGGAAATTATTGTAGGGTACGAAACCACCTCAAAGTTATCTTTTCCGATCAATCTTATGAGCTATCCCTATAAGTGTCACGAACAGCCCTAGAGTTCGTACTAAAATAACACCTTAAGATACACATCAACCAAAACCCTAATGTCACCTAGATACTCCAATGTCACCACGAGTACCCATGGGCTTGATTATACGATATGCATCACACAATTTTAGATTCATCATGTTCAACCCAACACAAAGAACTTCAAAGAGTGCCCCAAAGTTTCTATCGGAGAGTCAAGACAAAAACGTGTGCCAACCCCTATGCATAGATTCCCAAGGTCACGGAACCCGCAAGTTGATCACCAAAACATACATCAAGTGGATCAATAGAACATCCCATTGTCACCACGGATATCCCATCGCAAGACATACATCAAGTGTTCTCAAATCCTTAAAGACTCAATCCGATAAGTAAACATCAAAGGGAAAACACAATTCATCACAAGAAGATAGAGAGGGGAAAACTCCATATGATTCATCTATATCAATAAACTCGCGGTACATCAAGATCGTGTCATCTCAAGAACACGAGAGAGAGGGATCAAACACATAGCTACTGGTACATACCCTCAGCCCCGAGGGTGAACTACTCCCTCCTCATCATGGAGACCGCCGGGATGATGAAGATGGCCTCCGGTGATGGTTTCCCCTCCGGCAGGGTGCCGGAACGGGCTCCCGATTGGTTTTTCGTGGCTACAGAGGCTTCTGGCGGTGGAACTCCCGGTCTAGGTTTGTTTCTGGGGGTTTCTATATTTATAGGAATTTTTGGCGGCAGAAACAAGTCCAGGGGGGCCACGAGGTGACGACAAGCCAGGGGGGGCGCGCCCTAGGGGGGTGCGTGTAGGAGATATGCCCTAGAGGCAATAACAAATGTTATTATTTATCTCCATGATCATAATTATGTTTATGTTCCATGCTATAACTGCTATGGTTCTCGAGTCTGCAATAACCACGAGGCTTGAAGGAAGACTCATATGCACGTGTGGAATAATAAACGGTAAAATGTATTCCTAGTCTGGCCTCTAAGACTAGCTCAAGTGTTGCATGATGGTTCTGTTTTCCTGATCATGGGCATGACTATGCCGGCAACTTTGAGGGCACGATGTTAGTAGAACACTTGTGTTGAATCGACCCGATTGATGTTATGCTATGAGATTCATTCGTCATAAGTTAATGGTTAATAACACAGAGAAGTTAATGTTTGCATAATTCCTTAGACCATGAGAGTGTTGAGTTTCTTCATACTTGCTTCATGAACTTTGGGGTTTGTTAAACGTCATCCGTAAATGGGTGGCTATTACGGCGGCTTACGGGTTCATGGAAAAGTGTGTTAAGTAACTTGATAGCTCAAGATTGGGATTTGCTCCTCCGACGATGGAGAGATATTCTCGGGCCCTCTCGCTATTACGGTATCCATCATCGTCTGGCTAGACACAAGTGTGATTTGATCACAGGGATGCCGGAACACGGAAACGAGAAAAGAGAACAAAAACCGGCAACGAGGTAACTGGCATTGTGGACAAGTGTTGATCCACGAGGATGCCGATGTTTCTCACCTCGGGTATTTGTAACATATCACGAAGCAACAGGAATAGCACACGGCAACTGGAGGTTCACTCGAATATTCATTCGTGTGGGTATAGGGGTCAATATGGGTGTCCACGGCTCCGATGTTGATCATTGATCGGAAAGAGTTCCGGTCATGTCTATACTTCACCGAACCTATAGGGTCACACGCTTAAGGGTCATCTATCTGCTGAATACTAGACGGGGAGTCTGAGAGAAAATCACCGAAAAAGTTTCGAACGAAACGGAAACGTTCCGGAGAGAACACCGGAATAGTTCCGGTGAAACTGAAAAGTTGTTTCAGGGTATTCCATTAAGTCAAATTGGTTCTGGCACACGCCTAGAAATTCTTGGAGGATGCCAGAAGTGTTCTGGAAACTTCTGGGAATTTTCCGGGACAAAAACCGGAAATGTTCCGGAGCAGCCGGAACCACTTTGGTTGCTTTTCGCTGAAGAAACATTGTTCCGAAATTGTTTCGGAATGCGTTCAAAATTGTTTTTGTGGGTGCTAGAATTATTCTAGGCACACAGAAATAATTTGGGTTTTAACGGACGCAGAAAAATGTGTTCGTGAATAGTGAAAAGCACTTTTTGGGCTGATTTGCAAATGGGGTTTTCTTCTAGAAGAAAACCACTTTTGGTGTGTGAAAGGGAGGTGGAGCTCCCCAAGGGGGCTGCAAATTTCGGCCATGGCATGGGCGGGCCCCTCCTTGAGGTGTCCTTCCACCTCATGGTGGATATCTTCTACACACCCTTATGTGGCATGTGGTGGAAAGATCCTAGGAAGGTCCTTTTGGTCTTTCCTCTACCCCTTGCTCCTCCTATAAATAGATGTGGAGAGAGCTCTCCAAAATCAGATCATGGTTGCTCTCATACACATGCCATAGACTTGTCTGGCTTCTCTCTCCCTCCCAGCGAAATAGTTTCGTAGAGCCGAAAGGCTGTCTGGGTTCCGGTGGGAACTAGTTCTGGACGGCGAACCCCTGCCGGATAGATGACACCGTATGTGTGCAACTCTGTAGAGAGATCCTAGTTTCGGTCTTAGTTCGAGAGTGCCTCCCGAAGGGCTGTCCGAGTGATCGTCCGAGTTTCGAGGGTCCTCCCGAAGGGCTGTCCGAGGATCCGTCCGGTGGGACTATCCGAGGGACTGTCCCGATGCCTCCCGAAGGGCTGCCCGGAGATCCGTCCGGTGAGCTGACGTGGGAGTACATCCTCGTGGTTGGGAGGTTGTAAATCCTAGCTGCGGGGATCTGCACCACCGATCGTCATCGACTCTACTTCCGCTGCGCTATGAGTCGGTAACGAAAAAGATCAAACCTTGTATGCAGTCTCCATAGTGATCCTGGGCTGGTACGTAGGTCGGAAAATTTTTGTTTTCTGCTGCGTTCCCCTACAGTGGCATCATGAGCCGTGCTATGCGTAGATGCAGGTTGCGATCTAGAATACATGAGATGTATGGGTGTTTTACAATATAATTAGGTAGTAGATGAGTTCTATTGCTGAAAATTATTTGTGCGGGTAGCAGATGAAATCTGTTACCCGATGTTCTTGTTGCTTCCCTGAAATTTGCATATTTCTGATCTTGATAACGGTATGGTGGAGTTTCAAAGTTCTGGCCATCCGCGATCCTGATTGATCAACGAAGTGCTAACAGTTCTTTGAATTCCACCGTAGTTAAAAAGAAAGATGAAATTTCGCAGACGAAAGGGCAATGCAGATATGATCTGCACGGGGGTCATGCGTATGACGAAGTTTAGTATGGGGCTCGGGATTTAATTATCTCGTGTTTCATAGACCCCGCGATGTTAATCTAGCGACTTGAATTATCATACTTGATGATAAAACGTTGGTAGCTGCGGTTTGTTCGAAACCTTAGAAGCCACGTAAAATGAAAATTTGCATGAACCGATTAGAGGCGTCTAACTTAGTTTTGCAGGATGGTTTGCATGTGATGTGGTATAGCAAGTCTCATATTAATTTGATTATGTATGAGATGACTATATGATGTAATTAACATGACCTGCGTGTCATGATTCGGCATGATGGCTGGAGCCATATGATTGCACTTTAATGACCTGTGTGTCAACCTTATGTAATGCACTTATTTTATTAGCTATAGAGATAGCAATATTATCTGGTGCATCGACAAGGTGGTGGCAATCTTCGCGAAGGTGAACACCAACGCGAATGCCGAAGACGAAGAAATGAAAGACTTCTCCGTCAGAAAGGGCTATACCATATCATGCTATTATGAATTGCCTGAGATGTTTATCCCTTATGATGCACCCTTCTTGATTGCGCGGTAGTCGCTTTTTATTAGGGTGATCTCTCACAAAAATATCAAGTAGTTAGTGTTCTCCCAAGTGTAGCACCGTCACGGCACCTATCTTTTCGGGGTGCGCCGTGTCACACGGGTACGAACGATTAGAGAAGTGTGAGGCGGGTGAGTTGAGACCTCGCAGCGAGATCACTTGGTTGTCTTGACGTTCAGGCATGACCGTCATGAGCTCGGAACACACGCATCGAAAGATGAACAAGAGTCACATAGAGATGTGATTGGCAAGTTGGCCTACCGGTTGAGATTTTCGTCATCAGTGGTGTTACACCAATGGCGAACATTTTAAATGCGGGTCTTGTATCACTCACAATCAATTATGAGAGATATTGATTTGAGTGGGAGCGCACTGTAGAATTAATTCTTTTAATTCTCAGTGCAATTAATTATGAACACTGTCTAAGTGTTATTTGCATAATAGTTGTAGAATAATGGCTCGCGTTTCCACCTTCCCAATTAAAATTGAATAGCTGTTAAATATCTGGTTAAAACTTTTCGGTTGGTAACGTAATGAGAGGATTGTCCTCTACAGTGCCGAGAAGGACTTGTCCTATCGCATGCTTTCGGTATTCTCCCGCTAATGCTATGGATCATGTGACTCTCGTCCATCGATCCAAAAGCTAGAATTCCGTTTCAGTCAAGTGCAATATGTTTGCTTCCATGAGACCCGAACTTCGAAAGTTTGGATAGTTATGTGATATTCATGGAATCTGAAAATCATTTTCAGAGACAGACAAAGGCTAAAAGATATGAGATATCCAAAGCAATGTTTGTTTGCAAACTATTAGTAAAGGAGTTTACTATGCATTAGACTGATAAGAGAGGGATCCAGAAGAACGCCTGTCATATGATGATGGTGAATAAAACAAACAACTTAAAGACAAAAGGAAGTGTCCGAAGGGTGTTAGTGAAACTTTCACGCCTAGGAAGTCCGGGGCTATCGCCACTCTTAAGTTGAGTGCTTCTTCTGAGAGTAGGAGAAATACTAAAAGTTAAACTGTTAGAAGTATAAAGGCAAAATGAGAGAAGATTGGAATATCCAGCTCATGTATGAAAGTCATACAAGTTATTGATGTATAGAAGGCTGGTCAAAGAAATAGTTCTTGAGAATTATGATTAAATTGTTAATCATTGATTCTTGGGAATTGTGAGTTTATCACAGAGATACCCGCTCGATTGCACTCTGTTGCGACTCGATGCAAGAACTACTATGGCCTGAAAGACTAGCCAGGAATGAGATTTAAATACATGTTGGGAACTTAGTAAAAGTTACTATACCTTCCATCGGTGTATTACCTATGTATTTTTCATAATTCATTATAGAGTTTTACACACTCTAGCCCATTGCATAAGGTATCTTGCAAGAAGGTTATTCATAAGAGAACTTTTGATGTTCGGTGTTATGAATAACATAAGGGCCATACTTTCATTATGAATGAGATGTATGTTATGAATATTGATAATAATACTTTACCTCTGTATTTACTTTCATAAATCATTTTAGAGTTTTATACACTCTAGCCCATTTGCATAATGTTTGTTGCAAGAGTGTTGTTCATGAAAGAACAATTGTTGTTCGGAATCATGAATAACATAAGGGCCATACTTCCATCAACGATGGAACGTATGTTATGAATATTGATGGTAATATGATACATCCATACCACTGACGCTAAATGTCGCAAGACTAAAAGAATACCACACAAGTGTGGCACTGCATTTGGTCACATTGGAGAAACCCGCATGGAAAAATTCCATTATGATGGATTTTGAAGTCATTTGATTTTGAATCATCTGACACTTGCAACTTTCCTCCGAAAAGTGAAGTGACTAAAATACCGTTCATAAGCCATAAGGAACGAGCAACGAACTTATTGGTAATCATTCATTTTGATGTGTGTAGTCCGATAAATGTTGTTGAAAACAGTGGATTTGTCTATCTTCAAAAATGACTCAAGTGGATATATGGATATTTACTTGATGAGACGTAAGTCTGGATCTTTTGAAATCTTTCAAAAGGTTTTCAACATGAAGTAGGAATTATTGTAACAAGAAAGATTATGTTTCTGCAAACTAGATTGCAGAAAGGAATATCTGAGTTGCAAGTTTAGCGAATGTCTGATGAGTTGTGAAAGGAGTTTCATAACTTACACCTCCCGGAACACCACTGTGTGTGGAATGTCTGTGAAGATGTAATCAAACCATTTTCGACATGGTAAGATCAAAGATGACATAAATCAATTTGCCATTATCCCTTTTAAAGTAATGCTTTACAGACTGCGATTTTTCACTGAAAAGAGCACCATCAGGTCTGTTGAAATGACGCCATGGTATGGTACGCCCAACCATGCTTGGTCTTTCCTTAACATTTGGAATATGGGGCTTGTGTAAAAGGTTACAAACCTATTCCAAATCAGACAAGAGCTACTTTGTAGGTTATCCCAAGTAATTGGAAATTCCTCCACCACTATACCGAGGCAAAAGGTTTGCCACCGAGAACGGTATGCTTTTAAAGAGAATAGTTCTTGCAAAAGGGTGAGTGGGAGAATAGTGCAACTCGACGAGATAAGCAGTATCTTCGTCATCAGATCAAAGGAAAGGAACCTTGGAAGTGATTCCAGAGTTTCCTACTGCGACTGATACGGAAGTCTCTACAATAAAATGTATGGACTTCAGTCGAACTTGCAGCTGAACCACGTAGGCAAAACTCGTGCAAACCTCTCAGGTGTGCAAGCGAGATATTGTTGTTACACAACAGTATACCTACGATACACAAGGAAGCGTTGATGGGCCCTGACTCCGGAATTGGCTAAATGCCAATACAATCTGAGATAGTTTCCATATAAGTGATTCAAGATTAAAATCTTATTACACCTTTTCGGAAGACTTAGAGTCTAACGAATATTTATGGAACTATAAACTGATGTCGATAAAAGGTTTTATCCATAAAGCTTGACTTGTTGCAATAACAAGTTCAAGGAGTTGACTACGATGAGATTGTCTCACCGTAGCGATGCTAAAGGTCGGTTCGGATTGAACTAGCAATTAATACATATTTCAACATGAGATATGAAACAAGGATGCCAAAAGGATTTCCATATGATGGAAATACAACCTAGGACTTGTATGAGATACAGTCCAAAGTATTTTGTTGATCTAGAGGATGCTAGTAAGTATGCAAACTTCAGAGTTCCAGCGATGGACAGAAGAGAGCAAAATGGAGTTGGAATCTTCGTTTTTGATGAAATAGTTTGATTTCATCAATGGATAACGAAGATGCTTGTGGTTTCAAGAAAGTAAGTGGGAGCATAATAATATTTCTAAAAACTTTGTGTGCTTGACACATTGTTGATTGGAAATTTCTTGACACGAATTAGTACTTCATTAAAAATAGTTTTTCAATGAAGTGCTTGGGCTAAATAGCCTTGACATTAGGCATATTTATCTACGAGATAGAATTGCCTAATAGGCTAAAGCCAAAAATACATATTGACAAGATGCTAAAACGTTTTAGCATTAAAACGCCAAGGAGTGATTCTTGCCGAAGTCACATGGGAAGAGTTTTTGCAAGACTCGGTGTCCCAAAACACTGATGAGCGAAATACATGATGGAGATTCCACACACTTTCATGTTTGGATTAATCATGTATTCCATGGTATGTAAAACAACCAGATATGTCCAATACTCCAAGTTGTTGCGAGTATAGATACCAAAGTGATCAAAGTACTGATCATGGGACAACAGTGAAAAATGTCATTAAGTACTAAAGTAGCACTGATGAGATGTTTTCTCGCAAGCAGAGATTATGAAGTGCTCATTGTAAGTGATTACATCGATACAGTCTTCATCAATGCTCCATGCGATTTTCGATTTTAAGGGTTTTGTGTAACACACAATATGGTGGCACAGTGTTTGGAAATCGTTTCCAAACAGGTTACTATGGCGAATTCTATAACTAAGGCTAAGTATGTTGCCGCTTTCGAAGCAACATAGTAGATGTTGAATCATACAGTTCGTTCATGAACTTAGTATGATTCCAAGATGGCTTTGGTCAATGGAACACTATGGAAGATAGTTGCTCCATAGCTCAGTCTGAGGAATCAAGGTTTGACCAGTGATTCACATATATACGAAGCCAAGTCCACACAAAATATGAATTTTGTGAAAGCATGAAAATGCGAGGACATGCAAAGATACACACGCAACTGAAGTTGTCAGATCCGTTGGACATCAGGCTATACCACATGCGAAGCATTTTTACACCGGTGTGCCACAGGTGTAATGTGCATTAGCATTGACTAGATTATTGACTCTAGTGCAAGTGGGAGTCTGTAGGAGATATGCCCTAGAGGCAATAACAAATGTTATTATTTATCTCCATGATCATAATTATGTTTATGTTCCATGCTATAACTGCTATGGTTCTCGAGTCTGCAATAACCACGAGGCATGAAGGAAGACTCATATGCACGTGTGGAATAATAAACGGTAAAATGTATTCCTAGTCTGGCCTCTAAGACTAGCTCAAGTGTTGCATGATGGTTCTGTTTTCCTGATCATGGGCATGACTATGCCGGCAACTTTGAGGGCACGATGTTAGTAGAACACTTGTGTTGAATCGACCCGATTGATGTTATGCTATGAGATTCATTCGTCATAAGTTAATGGTTAATAACACAGAGAAGTTAATGTTTGCATAATTCCTTAGACCATAAGAGTTTTGAGTTTCTTCATACTTGCTTCATGAACTTTGGGGTTTGTTAAACGTCATCCGTAAATGGGTGGCTATTACGGCGGCTTACGGGTTCATGGAAAAGTGTGTTAAGTAACTTGATAGCTCAAGATTGGGATTTGCTCCTCCGACGATGGAGAGATATTCTCGGGCCCTCTCGGTATTACGGTATCCATCATCGTCTGGCTAGACACAAGTGTGATTTGATCACAGGGATGCCGGAACACGGAAACGAGAAAAGAGAACAAAAATCGGCAACGAGGTAACTGGCATTGTGGACAAGTGTTGATCCACGAGGATGCCGATGTTTCTCACCTCGGGTATTTGTAACATATCACGAAGCAACAGGAATAGCACACGGCAACTGGAGGTTCACTCGAATATTCATTCGTGTGGGTATAGGGGTCAATATGGGTGTCCACGGCTCCGATGTTGATCATTGATCGGAAAGAGTTCCGGTCATGTCTATACTTCACCGAACATATAGGGTCACACGCTTAAGGGTCATCTATCTGCTGAATACTAGACGGGGAGTCTGAGAGAAAATCACCGAAAAAGTTTTGAACGAAACGGAAACGTTCCGGAGAGAACACCGGAATAGTTCCGGTGAAACTGAAAAGTTGTTTCAGGGTATTCCATTAAGTCAAACTGGTTCTGGCACACGCCTGGAAATTCTTGGAGGATGCCAGAAGTGTTCTGGAAACTTCTGGGAATTTTCCAGGACAAAAACCGGAAATGTTCCGGAGCAGCCGGAACCACTTTGGTTGCTTTTCGCTGAAGAAACATTGTTCCGAAATTGTTTCAGAATGCGTTCAAAATTGTTTTTGTGGGTGCTAGAATTATTCTAGGCACACAGAAATAATTTGGGTTTTAACGGACGCAGAAAAATGTGTTCGTGAATAGTGAAAAGCACTTTTTGGGCTGATTTGCAAATGGGGTTTTTCTTCTAGAAGAAAACCACTTTTGGTGTGTGAAAGTGAGGTGGAGCTCCCCAAGGGGTCTGCAAATTTCGGCCATGGCATGGGGGGCCCCTCCTTGAGGTGTCCTTCCACCTCATGGTGGATATCTTCTACACACCCTTATGTGGCATGTGGTGGAAAGATCCTAGGAAGGTCCTTTTGGTCTTTCCTCTACCCCTTGCTCCTCCTATAAATAGATGTGGAGAGAGCTCTCCAAAATCAGATCATGGTTGCTCTCATACACATGCCATAGACTTGTCTGGCTTCTCTCTCCCTCCCAGCGAAATAGTTTCGTAGAGCCGAAAGGCTGTCTGGGTTCCGGTGGGAACTAGTTCTGGACGGCGAAGCCCTGCCGGATAGATGACACCGTATGTGTGCAACTCTGTAGAGAGATCGTAGTTTCGGTCTTAGTTCGAGAGTGCCTCCCGAAGGGCTGTCCGAGTGATCGTCCGAGTTTCGAGGGTCCTCCCGAAGGGCTGTCCGAGGATCCGTCCGGTTGGACTATCCGAGGGACTGTCCCGATGCCTCCCGAAGGGCTGCCCGGAGATCCGTCCGGTGAGCTGACGTGGGAGTACATCCTCGTGGTTGGGAGGTTGTAAATCCTAGCTGCGGGGATCTGCACCACCGATCGTCATCGACTCTACTTCCGCTGCGCTACGAGTCGGTAACGAAAAAGATCAAACCTTGTATGCAGTCTCCATAGTGATCCTGGGCTGGTACGTAGGTCGGAACTTTTTTGTTTTCTGCTGCGTTCCCCTATAGTGCGCGCCCCCCAGGCTTGTGGTGGCCTCGTGGCTCTTCTGGCCCAACTCCAATACTCCCTGGGCTTCTTCTGGTCCATAAAAAATCACCGTAGATTTTTATTCCCTTTGGACTCCGTTTGATATTCCTTTTCTGTAAAACTCAAAAACACGGAAAAAACAGAAACTGGCACTGGGCTCTAGGTTAATAGGTTAGTCCCAAAAATAATATAAAGTTGTAGTAAAATGATTGTAAAACATCCAAGAATGATAATATAACAGCATGGAACAAGCAAAAATTATAGATACGTTGGAGACGTATAAGATACCATTACTATCATTGCCATGCTAGTTGTCTCATTTCTATCGCTTATCTCGCTACCTACCACTTGTATGTCAAGCCTCCCAAATTGCCATGAAAAGTCTCTAAGCCCTCCACATCCCAGCAAAACCATTGTTTGGCTATGTTACCGCTTGCTCAGCCCTTCTTATAGCGTTGCTAGTTGCAGGTGCAAGTTGTTCCATGTGTCAACATGGATATTCTTTTGTTATATCACAATATTATTGCTATTTAATTTAATGCACATATATACTTGGTAAAGGGTGGAAGGCTTGGCCTTTTGCTCGGTGTTTTGTTCCACTCTTGCCACCCGAGTTACTTGTGTACCGGTGTTATGTTCCATATTGAGCGCTCCTAACATGATCGGGGTTGTTATGGGGACCCCCTTGATTTTCGTTTTAGGATAAAACTCTTCTGGCAAGGCCCAACATTGGTACTATATTTGCGCAACATAATAATACTGATCACCTAATTAACGCATAGAGGGTCGCCCCCTCGTGGATTAATTCAACATAATACAGGGGGCCCAGTGCTGCCGGTGCTGGTCCAAAACAGAGTCGTGTGCGGGGCCAACTCGGGAGATGTCTATCAGGCCACTGTACGTTGCGCTCATCCAGTTGTGCCCTGAGAACGAGATACGCGGCTCCTATCGGGATTGTCGGCACGTCGGGCGGCCTTGCTGGATTTGTTTTACCTTTCTCGAACGTCTTGTGCGCGGGATTTCGACGACACTTCGGGCTATCTCGAAGTTGAGATTTTCCATCGGGATTCCGCGAATACTACGGGTGATTGCGTGGTTGAGGAATTCCAACGCAGCTTGTGGTTAGTTTGTGATGGATGAGTTGGAGCACCCCTGCAGGGTTAAATCTTTCGGAAAGCCGTGCCCGCGGTTATGTGGAAACTTGGAAACTTTGTTTAACACCCGGTCATAGCAAACTTGAAGTAAACTCAAATAAAATACACCAACCATGTGCGTAACCGTGACTGTCTCTTCTCGTGATTTCTGAACCGAGAAAGAACACGGTGGGGTTATGTTTGTTCGTAAGTAGGTGTTCAGGATCTCGTTTATGCAACGATCATCCCCCTTATTCTTGTACTCGTAAGTTATCCACTCAAATAAATGCTTAAAGCTTGCTGCAGCCTCACCACTTAACCATACCTCACCCATTAAGCTTTAATAGTCTTGGTACCCTTGGGAATGAGATTACTGAGTCCCTGTGGCTCACAGATTACTACAACAATATTTGCAGGTACAGGTAATGCGATTATTTGACTTGAGCGTGATGCTTGTTTGATTTGGAGTTCTTCTTCTTCTTCTTCATCGATCATAGGATGGGTTCCAGGCCGGCAGTCTGGGATAGCAAGGATGGATGTCATTTTATCGTTTGATTTCGTCCGTAGTCGGACACTGCTCTTCTGTATGATGATTGTTATGTTGTTGTATTGATGTGATATTGATGTAGCTTGTGGCGAGTGTAAGCCAATTCCATATACTCATCTCTTCTTTACATGTACTTGTAATGATATCCATTCTTGCGAAAATGACGAGATGCGCTTCTATCCCTGTCGAGGCCCTCGTGCCAACATAAGGATAGGATCGCATCTTGGGCGTTTCACATAGGTCTGTGGTGAACTAGTCACACATCATCATGAGGGCGGCAAGGGAACAGAGACTTGCGGCGGCGGAAAAAGGGTTTCGGGACTGCCTCTGGTGTTTTTAGGGTAGATGAGAATTTATAAGCTAGAGGGAGGCACAAGCCATTAGGGCCCCCCCGGGGCGCCCTGTTGGCTTGTGCGGCCCTCGTGCGGCCCCCGGCCTCCTTCCAAATCTTCCAAGTCTTCTTTTGGTCCATAAAAAATCATCAAAAAGTTTCGTGGCAATTGGACTTGGTTAGGTACTGTAAACCTGAAAAGTGAAAAACACGCAGAAAACAACAACTGGCACTGGGCACTGGGTCAATAGGTTAGTGCTCAAAAATATAATAAATTGGTAAATAAAGACCCAAAAAGTATCCTAGAATGATAATATATCTGCATGGAACAATGAAAAATTATAGATACGTTGGAGACATATCAAGCATCCCCAAGCTTAATTCCTGCTCGTCCTCGAGTAGGTAAATGATAAAAACAGAAGTTTTAATGTGACATGCTATCCATTATGTAATCTTATGCATGTATGCTCATTGAGAAATGATGAATCAACATATATTAATATGGCAGTAATTAAAGTGTAAGAAACAAAATCATCAATCATTCAAAGTATATGATCCTCAAGGAATGTTTCCCCATTCATCTTATTATATTAACAAGGCATGGCTCCATCTTCACCACATTAATACAAATGTTAAGCACCACGGTGTCCAAGTCAGACAATTGGATCGTACTTTTTCAATATGCATCAACTTTTTATTCTTCAAGCAATATATGAGCGTGAGCCATTGGACATATCATTTAGATAGAATAGAGTATGGCGGTAGATATCAAAGGGGCGAAAAGTGGAGAAGATTGTCTCACATCAACTAGGCGTACCAACGGGCTATGGAGATGCCCATCGATAGATGTCAATGTAAGGAGTAGGGATTTCTATGCAAATGATGCACTAGAGCTATAAGTGTATGAAAGCTCAAATGAAGCTAAGTGGGGTGTGCATCCAACTTGCTTGCTCAAGAAGACCTCGGGCATTTGAGGACGCCCGTCATAGGAATATACAAGCCAAGTTTGTAATAATGAATAGGTAATTCCCACTAGCATATGAAAATGACATATCATGAGACTCTCTACATGAGGAGCATAGTGCCACTTTGAGGCACAAGTGTGGTAAAAGATAGCAGCAAAGTCCCTTCTCTCATTTTCTCTCATTTTTTTGGATGGTGGGCTCATTTGGCATCCCCCATCTTTATTTTTCGTCCGGAGTCTCATCCCGACTTGTGAGGGAATCATAGTCTATATCATCCTTTCCTCACTGGGAGAATGCTCTAATAATGATGATCATCACACTTTTATTTAGTTAGAACTCGATATGGCGAACTGATACGAACATATGACTCTGTATGAATGCCTCTGGCAGTGTACCAGGATGTGCAATGATCTAGCGTGACACGTATCAAAAAATATGATGAACGGTGGCTTTGCCACAAATACTATGCCAGCTCTATATGATCATGCAAAGCAATATGATGATGAACGAACTAGTCATGTGAAGTGACGATGGAATTTGCATGGCAATATATCTCGGAATGGCTATGGAAATGCCATGATAGGTAGGTATGGTGGCTGTTTTGAGGAAGATATAATAAGGCTTATGTGCAACAAAGCGTATCATGTCAAGGGGTTTGGATGCACCGGCAAAAGTTACACCGATCCTCAAGGTGAGAATGGGCTATGCACGGTACCGAAGAGGCTAGCAAATATGAGAAGGTGAGATTGCGTATGTCCATGGTTTCACATTAGTCATAAAGAACTCATATACTTATTGCAAAGTTTTATTAGTTTTAACATAAATCAAAGTACTACTCGCATGCCCCGAGAGAAGTGGTTGGTAGGAGTAAACCATCGCACGCTTCCGACCCGAAACAACACTAGGATTTCAACGAGGAATAGAAATGCTCACACATCATCACCATGCCTCTTTAATATTTAGATGAACAAAAAGTTAAACTTTCTTAATATCGACACTTCTACGGATCAACAATTATGGACTCACACATTTTTCATATTACCACATTAATTGTTGGAAATATGCCATAGAGGCAATAATAAATTGGTTATTATTATATATTTCCTTGTTCATGATAATCGTTTAATATCCATGCTATAATTGTATTGATTGGAAACTCAATTGCATGTGCGGATACATAGACAACACTGTGTCCCTAGTATGCCTCTAGTAAACTAGCTCATTGATCAAAGATGGTCAAGGTTTCCTAGCCATAGACATGAGATGTCATTTGATAACGGGATCACATCATTAGGAGAATGATGTGATGGACAAGACCCAAACTATGAATGTAGCAAATGATCGTGTCAGTTTATTGCTATAGTTTTCTGCATGTCAAGTATCTGTTCCTATGACCATGAGATCATGCAACTCACTAACACCGGAGGAATACCTTGTGTGTATCAAACGTCGCAGCGTAACTGGGTGACTATAAAGCTGCTCTACAGGTATCTCCGAGGGTGTCTGTTGAGTTGGCATGGATCGAGACTGGGATTTGTTACTCCGTGTGACGGAGAGGTATCTCAGGGCCCACTCGGTAATACAACATCACAATAAGCCTTGCAAGCAAAGTGACTAAAGAGTTAGCCATGGGATCTTGTGTTATGGAACGAGTAAAGAGACTTGCCGGTAACGAGATTGAACTAGGTATAGAGATACCGACGATCGAATCTCGGGCAAGTAACATACCGAAGAACAAAGGGAACATCATACGGGATTAACTGAATCCTTGACATAGAGGTTCAACCGATAAAGATCTTCATAGAATATGTAGGAACCAATATGGGCATCTAGGTCCCGCTATTGGTTATTGACCGTAGAGGTGTCTCGGTCTTGTCTACATAGTTCTCGAACCCGCAGGGTCTGCACACTTAACGTTCGGTGACATTTTGGTAGTATTGAGTTGTGTATGGTGGTGACCGAAGGTTGTTCGGAGTCCCGGATGAGATCACGGACGTCACGAGGAGCTTCGGAATGGTCCAGAGGTAAAGATTGATATATAGGAAGTCCCGTTTTGGTCACTGAAAAAGTTTTGGGTACTTCCGGTAGTGTACCGGGGGTGCCGGGAGGGTTCCGGGGGACCATCGGGAGGGGCCACTCACGCCAGGATGCCACATGGGCCTTAGGGGTGGTGCACCAGCCCTTAGTGGGCTGAGCAAGCCAGTCCCTAAGGGCCCATGCGGCTGGGGGTGAGAAAAGGGAAAAACCCCAAGTGGGGGAAGGAAATCCAAGTAGGATTGGAATCCTACTTGGAGTAGGATTGGAGGTGGACTCCGCCACCTCTCCTTCGGCCGACTCCTAGGGGAAACCCTAGGGGCGCCGGCCCCTCCCCTCCCTCCTATATATATTGGAGGGGAGAGAGGGCAGCCGCACCCAACCCTAAGCCACGGTGCAGCCCTCTCTCCCCACTAGATCGTCTCCCCTAGTTTTCGGCGGTGCTTAGGTGAAGCCCTGCCGGAGTAGTTCCACCACCACCGTCGCCACGCCGTCGTGCTGCTGGATACCTCATCTACCTCTCCGCTCCCTCTTGCTGGATCAAGAAAGCGGAGATCGTCATCGATCTGTACGTGTGCTGAACGCGGAGGTGCCGTCCGTTCGGCGCTAGATCATGATTGGATCGCGGGACGGCTTGCGATTTGGATCTCGAAGACGTTCGGCTACATCAACCGCGTTTCTTAACGCTTCCCGCTTAGTGATCTACAAGGGTACGTAGATCCACTCTCCCTCTCATAGATGTTCATCACCATGGATAGGTCTTGCGTGTGCGTAGGAAAAGTTTTGTTTCCCATGCAACGTTCCCCACATTGGCATCATGAGCTAGGTCTATGCGTAGATGAAATCACGAGTAGAGCACAAAGGAGTTTGTGGGTGTTGATGCTCAGATTGCTTCCTCCCTTGGTATTTTCTTGATTCAACGGTATTGTGGGATGAAGCGGCCCGGACCAACCTTACTCGTACGCTTACGAGAGACCGGTTCCATCAACTGACATGTGACTTTGTTGCATAAAGATGGCTGGCGGGTGTCTGTCTCTCCCACTTTAGTTGAATCGAATTCGACAAAGGCGGTCCTTGAGAAGGTTGAATAGCAATTTGTGTATCACCGTTGTGGTTTTGCGTAGGTAAGAATCGTTCTTGCTAGATACCCATAGCAGCCACATAAAACATGCAACAACAATTAGAGGACGTCTAACTTGTTTTTGCAGGGTATGTTGTGGTATGATATGGCCAATGACATGATGAGATATTAGTGATGTATGAGATGATCATGTTATGTATAGATAATCACGACTTGCATGTCGGTGAGTACGGCAACCGACAGGATCCATAGGGTTGTCTTTAATTTATTTTTGTTGTTTTTGCTTTACTTTATCGCTATGAGTTAGCAATAGTTGTAGAAGCAATAGTTGGCGCGACAACCTCATGGCGACACATTGATGGAGATCAAGATGATGGATATCATGGTGTCATGCCGGTGACGATGGAGATCATGCCGGTGCTTTGGAGATGGAGATCAAAAGCACAAGATCATGGCCATATCATGTCACTTATGATTTGCATGTGATGTTAATCCTTTTATGCATCTTATTATGCTTAGGACGATGGTAGCATTATAAGGTGATCCCTCACTAAAATTTCAAGATAAAATTGTGTTCTCCCCGAGTGTGCACCGTTGCGAAAGTTCGTCGTTTCGAGACACCACGTGATGATCGGGTGTGATAGACTCTACGTTCACATACAACGGGTGCAAGCCAGTGTTGCACATGCGGAACACTCGGGTTAAACTTGACGAGCCTAGCATGTACAGACATGGCCTCGGAACACAAGAGACCGAAAGGACGAACATGAGTCATATAGTAGATATGATCAACATGGAGATGTTCACCATTGAAACCACCTCATCTCACGTGATGATCGGACTTGGGTTGGTGAATTTGGATCATGTGACACTCGAATGACCTAAGGGATGTCAATTTGAGTGGGAGTTTTTAAGTAATATGATTAATTAAACTCATTATCTTGAACAATAGTCTAAGTTGTCTTTGCAAAATTTATGTTGTAGATCAATGGCTCGCGCAGTAGCACCCCTGAATTTCAATGCGTTCCTCGAGAAAGCTAAGTTGAAAGATGATGGAAGTAACTTTGTAGACTGGGCCCGTCATCTGAGGATTATCCTCACGGCTTCCCAAAAGGCTTATGTCCTTGATGCACCGCTCGGTGAACCACCTGCTCCTGTAGAGGCTGCAGACGTTGCGAACGCCTGGCAGGCACGTTCTGATGATTACTCAATAGTTCAATGTGCAATGTTGTATGGCTTAGAACCGGGACTTCAAAGACGTTTTGAACGTCATGGAGCATATGAGATGTTCCAGGAATTGAAGTTTATCTTTGAGAAGAATGCCCGGATCGAGAGGTATGAGACCTCCGATTAGTTCTATGCTTGCAAGATGGAGGAGAACGGGTCTGTCAGTGAACATGTGCTCAGAATATCTGGGTATTCTAACCGTCTAGCGGAGTTGGGAATTGTTCTCCCGCCAGAGGCAATCACTGACAGAGTTCTTCAATCACTGCCACCTAGCTACAAAAGCTTTGTGTTGAAATATAACATGCAAGGAATGAATAAGTCAGTCGCCGAGCTGTTTGCGATGTTGAAGGTCGCTGAGTCTGAGATTCAGAAGGAGCATCAAGTGTTGATGGTCAATAAAACCACTAGTTTCAAGAAGAATGGCAAGGGAAAGAAGGGTAACTCCAAGAAGAGTGGCAAAGCAGTTGCCCCTCCCATGAAGAAACCCAAGGCTGGACCCAAGCCAGAAACTGAGTGCTTTCATTGCAAGGGAACTGGTCACTGGAAGCGGAACTGCCCCAAGTATCTGGCTAACAAGAAGGCAGCCAACACCAAACAAGGTATATATGATATACATGTTATTGATGTGTACCTTACCAACTCTCGTTGTAGTGCCTGGGTATTTGATACTGGTTCGGTTGCTCACATTTGCAACTCAAAACAGGAATTGCGGAATAGACGGAGGCTGGCAAAGGGCTAAGTGACGATGCGTGTGGGAAATGGTTCCAAGGTTGATGTGATCGCCGTCGGCACGCTCGCTCTTCGATTACCATCGGGATTAGTGATGAACCTGAATAATTGTTATTTAGTGCCTACGTTAAGCATGAACATTATAATAATTGTTATTTAGTGCCTGCGTTAAGCATGAACATTATATCTGGATCTTGTTTATTGTGAGACGGTTACTCATTTAAATCAGAGAATAATGGTTGTTCTATTTATATGAGTAATATCTTTTATGGTCATGCACCCAATGTGAGGGGTTTATTCTTATTGAATCTCGACAGTGATGATACACATGTTCATAACATTGATGCTAAAAGATGTAGAGTTGATAATGATAGTACCACTTTCTTGTGGCACTGTCGCTTAGGTCATATTGGTGTAAAATGCATGAAGAAGCTCTATGCTGATGGACTTTTGGAGTCACTTGATTTTGAATCACTTGACACATGTGAACCATGCCTCATGGGCAAGATGACTAAGACCCCGTTCTCTGGAACAATGGAACGGGCAAGTGACATGTTGGAAATCATACATACTGATGTGTGCGGTCCGATGAGCATTGAGGCGCGCGGTGGATATCGTTATTTTCTCACCTTCACCGATGACTTAAGTAGATATGGGTATATTTACTTAATGAAACACAAGTCTGAAACGTTTGAAAAGTTCAAGCAATTTCAGAGTGAAGTTGAGAATCATCGTAACAAGAAGATTAAATTCCTACGATCTGATCGAGGAGGAGAATATCTGAGTTATGAGTTTGGCAGTCACTTAAGACAATGTGGAATTGTTTCACAATTGACACCGCCTGGAACACCACAGTGTAATGGTGTGTCCGAACGTCGTAATCGAACCTTATTAGATATGGTTCGTTCTATGATGTCTCTTGCCGATTTGCCACTATCGTTTTGGGGTTATGCATTAGAGACAACTGCATTCACTTTAAATAGGGCACCATCGAAATCCGTTGAGACAACGCCATATGAACTGTGGTTTTGCAAGAAGCCAAAGTTGTCGTTTCTTAAAGTTTGGGGCTGTGATGCTTATGTCAAAAAGCTTCAGCCTGAAAATCTGGAACCCAAAGCGGAGAAATGCGTCTTCATAGGATACCCAAAAGAGACAGTTGGGTATACCTTCTATCTCAGATCCGAAGGCAAAGTGTTTGTCGCAAAGAACGGGTCATTTCTCGAGAAAGAGTTTCTCTCGAAAGAATTGAGTGGGAGGAAAATAGAACTTGATGAAGTTGTTGAACCTTTACTTCAACCAGAGAGTAGCGCAGCGCAGAAAGATGTTTCTGTAGAGCCTACATCGGTTGAAGAGGAAGTTAATGATGATGATCATGAAGCTTCAGATCAAGTTACTATCGAACCTCGTAGGTCGACAAGGACGCGTACTGCTCCTGAGTGGTACGGCAACCCTGTCTTAGAGGTCATGTTGTTGGACAACGATGAACCTACGAGCTATGGAGAAGCGATTATGGGCCCGGATTCCGAGAAATGGTTAGAGGCCATGAAATCCGAGATGGGATCCATGTATGAAAATAAAGTATGGACTTTGGAAGTATTACCTGAAGGGCGAAAGGCCATTCAGAACAAATGGATCTTTAAGAAGAAGACGCACGCAGACGGTAATGTCACCGTCTATAAAGCTCGACTTGTGGCAAAGGGTTTTTCACAAGTTCAAGGTGTTGACTACGATGAGACCTTCTCACCCGTAGCAATGCTTAAGTCCGTCAGAATCATGTTAGCAATAGCTGCATTTTTCGATTATGAAATTGGCAGATGGATGTCAAAACAGCGTTCCTTAACGATTTCCTTAAGGAAGAGTTGTATATGATGCAACCAGAAGGTTTTGTCGATCCAGAGAATGCTGACAAAGTTTCCAAGCTCCAGCGATCCATTTATGGATTGGTGCAAGCATCTCGGAGTTGGAATTTTCGCTTTGATGAGGTGATCAAAGCGTTCGGGTTTATACAAGTTTACGGAGAAGCTTGTATTTACAAGAAAGTGAGTGGGAGCTCTATAGCGTTTCTAATATTATATGTGGATGACATATTGCTGATTGGAAACAATATAGAAATGTTGGAAAGCGTAAAGGAATATTTGAACAAGAGTTTTTCAATGAAGGACCTGGGAGAAGCTGCTTTCGTATTAGGCATCAAGATCTATAGAGATAGATCGAGACGCTTAATAGGACTTTCACAGAGCACATACCTTGAAAAAGTTTTGAAGAAGTTCAAAATGGATCAGTCCAAGAAGGGGTTCTTACCTGTATTGCAAGGTGTGAAGTTGAGTAAGACTCAATGCCCAGTGACTGCAGAAGATAGAGAAAAGATGAGTGTCGTCCCCTATGCTTCAGCCATAGGCTCTATCATGTATGCAATGCTGTGCACAAGACCCGATGTCGGCCTTGCCATAAGTATGGCCGGAAGATTTCAAAGTGATCCAGGAGTGGAACACTGGACGGCGGTCAAGAATATCCTTAAGTACCTGAAAAGGACTAAGGAAATGTTTCTCGTTTATGGAGGTGATCAAGAGCTCGTCGTAAAGGGTTACGTCGATGCAAGCTTTGACACTGATCCGGATGACTCTAAGTCCCAAACCGGATACGTATTTATTCTCAATGGGGGAGCGGTAAGCTGGTGCAGTTCCAAGCAGAGCGTGGTAGCTGATTCTACATGCGAAGCGGAGTACATCGCTACGTCGAAGGCGGCGAAGGAAGGTGTCTGGATGAAGGAGTTCATGACAAATCTTGGAGTAGTGCCCAATGCACTGAACCCAATGACTCTGTTCTGTGACAACACTGGTGACATTGCTCTGGCCAAGGAACCAAGGTTTCACAAGAGGACCAGACACATAAAGCAGCGTTTCAATTCCATCCGCGATTACATCAAGGAGGAGGACATAAATATTTGCAAAGTGCACACGGATCTGAATGTCGCAGACCCATTGACTAAACCTCTTCCAAGGGCTAAATATGATCAACATCAGAACTGTATGGGTGCTAGATTCATTACAATGTAATTCACATAGTGATGTGAACTAGATTATTTACTCTAGTGCAAGTGGGAGATATTTGGAAATATGCCCTAGAGGCAATAATAAAGTGGTTATTATTATATATTTCCTTGTTCATGATCGTTTATTATCCATGCTATAATTGTATTGATTGGAAACTCAATTGCATTTGTGGATACATAGACAACACTGTGTCCCTAGTATGCCTCTAGTAGACTAGCTCGTTGAGCAAAGATGGTCAAGGTTTCCTAGCCATAGACATGAGATGTCATTTGATAACGGGATCACATCATTAGGAGAATGATGTGATGGACAAGACCCAAACTATGAATGTAGCAAATGATCGTGTCATATTATTGCTATAGTTTTCTGCATGTCAAGTATCTGTTCCTATGACCATGAGATCATGCAACTCACTAACACCGGAGGAATACCTTATGTGTATCAAACATTGCAATGTAACTGGATGACTATAAAGATGCTCTACAGGTATCTCCGAGGGTGTCTGTTGACTTGGCATGCATCGAGACTGGGATTTGTTACTCCGTGTGACAGAGAGGTATCTCAGGGCCCACTCGGTAATACAACATCACAATAAGCCTTGCAAGCAAAGTGACTAAAGAGTTAGCCATGGGATCTTGTGTTACGGAACAAGTAAAGAGACTTGCTGGTAACGAGATTGAACTAGGTATAGAGATACCGACGATCGAAGCTCGGGCAAGTAACATACCGAAGAACAAAGGGAACAGCATACGGGATTAACTGAATCCTTGACATAGAGGTTCAACCGATAAAGATCTTCGTAGAATATGTAGGAACCAGTATGGGCATCCAGGTCCTGCTATTGGTTATTGACCGTAGAGGTGTCTCGGTCATGTCTACATAGTTCTCGAACCCGCAGGGTCTGCACACTTAACGTTCGGTGACGTTTCGGTAGTATTGAGTTGTGTATGGTGGTGACCGAAGGTTGTTCGGAGTCCCGGATGAGATCACGGACGTCATGAGGAGCTCTGGAATGGTCCAGAGGTAAAGATTGATATATAGGAAGTCCCGTTTTGGTCACCGGAAAAGTTTCGGGTACTTCCGGTAGTGTACCGGGGGTGCCGGGAGGGTTCCGGGGGGCCATCGGGAGGGGCCACTCACGTCGGGAGGCCACATGGGCCTTAGGGGTGGTGCACCAGCCCTTAGTGGGCTGCGAAATCCAGCCCCTAAGGGCCCATGTGGCTAGGGGTGAGAAAAGGGAAAAACCCCAAGTGGGGGAAGGAAATCCAAGTATGATTGGATCGCGGTACGGCTTGCGATTAGGATTGGAGGTGGACTCCTTCACCTCTCCTTCGGCCGACTCCTAGGGGAAACCCTAGGGGCGCCGGCCCCTCCCCTCCCTCCTATATATATTGGAGGGGGGAGAGGGAAGCCGCACCCAACCCTAAGCCACGGTGCAACCCTCTCTCCCCACTAGATCGTCTCCCCTAGTTTTCGGCGGTGCTTAGGCGAAGCCCTGCCGGAATAGTTCCACCACCACCGTCGCCGCGCCATCGCGCTGCCGGAGAACTCATCTACCTCTCTGCTCCCTCTTGCTGGATCAAGAAAGTGGAGATCGTCATCGAGCTGTACGTGTGCTGAACGCGGAGGTGCCGTCCGTTCGGCGCTAGATCGTGATTGGATCGCGGTACGGCTTGCGATTTGGATCGCGAAGACGTTCGACTACATCAACCGCGTTTCTTAACGCTTCCCGCTTAGCGATCTACAAGGGTACGTAGATCCACTCTCCCTCTCATAGATGCTCATCACCATGGATAGGTCTTGCGTGTGCGTAGGAAAATTTTTGTTTCCCATGCAACGTTCCCCACATTAATATCATTGACCCACAATTTCTCTATATGTGCTACATGATGGTTTTGATTATCACTCATTGAATACCAAATATTTTTGGACTAGTCTTATGACCCATGCAAATTACCGTCACTATTTGTTAACTCTCAAACAAATATAAGTGAAGAACGAGAGTGGAATTATTTCTATAAAATCTACACGCCACCGTGCTCAAAAAGATATAAGTGAAATACTAGAGCGACTGCTAAGCTCAAAAGATAAAAGTGAAGCACAAAGAGTATTCTAACAAATTATGATGAGGGTGTGTCTCTCTTAAATAGGTGTGTCCAACAAACAATGATTGTGGCTAACTGAAAGTAAAAGCAAACAAAAGCAAACGACGCTCTAAGCAAAACTCATATCATGTGACGAATAAAAACATAGCTTCAAGTGACATACCGATGGATTGAGACGTAAGAGGGGAAGTGTCGTGGTTTTGTCAACCCGGCAGATGTCCTCGTAAAACGACTTAGGTGTGAGGCCATCACCGCTAGGTGGCGACTCGAAGGGGTTGAACGGGAAAGAGAGTTGGGTTTACCCTGGTCCGGCCACTCCGATGGAGTTAATAGCCTACGTCCTGCTTTGTGTGTATTTGATGGATAGATCTCGATTACAAGGGTACGGAATCGCTAACCTAGCTATCGAGAGATTGTAACTTGAGTCTTTTTGTCCTAGGGGCCTGCCTTTATATATAGGTCAAGCCCTAGGGTTTACAAGAGAATCCGGGTCATATCATGACCCGTAACCTACAATGTCTCTAACTTTCCTTGCGCCTTAAGCAAGGAAATCCGGCTGGCATCTTCAGCTTTGTGGGCCTTGAGCTGCCATCTTCAAGTGTTGGGCCGTCTGGCGATCTTCAGTCAGCCACCGCCTCGCTTGCTTTGTCTTCATTACACGGCCCATTTCAAACTTAATCGTAAAGCTATAGATAGGTTAACCCGTCACCATAGGGCGGGTCACACCGTGGAGTTATATCCCCATCAGGAAGCCTTCCGGGGCATCCCCATGCTTAGACGCTTGAGTCATTCTTAAAATATTACCTTGGGGTGCCTTGGGTATCACCAATCTTAGGCTCTTGCTACTCCTTATTCCTTTGTCCATCGTGATAACACCCAAAACTTGAAAACTTCAATCACACAAAACTCAACAAAACTTCGTGAGATCCGTTAGTATAAGAACCATATTGCATACATTAGGTACGGTTATAAATTGATTCTTATTTAATAAATGCATAATAGGTACTGTATTCTAACTTCTCCATGGCTTATACCCCCCAATACAATCCATAGCATAATCAAAACAAGCAACTATGCAAGCAAAAACAGAATCTGTCTACAACAGAACATTTTGTAGAAATCTGTAGAGAACCTATACTTATGTAACTCGAAAAATTCTGAAACATTAGGACAACCTCGAAAATTTGTGTAGACATACTGTGTAAAAATTTCAGATCATTATCACGCTCCAGTAAAAAATGAAAATTCCTGTACTGGAGTCAAAAGTTTGTGTTTTGTTTCAGCATCGATTCTACTCATCTTGTGAGTCATACCAAAGGCTTTACTTGGCACAAACACTAATTTAAACACAAAAACATAATCATTACATAGGCAATAATCATGTTATAAAAAACAAAAAGAAAGTTTAAAGCAAAAAATTAAAGATAACTATTGGGTTGCCTCCAAACAAGCGCTATTGTTTTATGCCCCTAGCTAGGCATAATGCATAGTTTCAAGTATTGTTAGTTTTGACATTCCACCCATAACTAGCTCTCATGATTTATTCATAAGGTGGTTTAATTATATTTCTAGGGAAGTGTTTGATAACCCACAAGTATAGGGGATCGCACCAGTTTTCGAGGGTAGAGTATTCAACCCAAATTTATAGATTCGACACAAGGGGAGCCAAAGAATATTTGAGAGTAAATATCTGCAGCAAAGTGATCAGTAGCACAGTAATATGATAGTTTGATAGTAGTACTAGCAGTAACGGTAACAGTAGCAGCGATAGCAATAGTTTTGTAGCAGTTGGAACAGTAGTAACAGCAGTAGTAACTTGGCAAGCACAATAAGTGGAAAACTCGTAGGCACTGGATCGGTGAACTCATTGGATGATATTCATCATATAACAGTCATAACCTAGGGCGATACAGAACTAGCTCCAGTTCATAAATGTAATGTAGGCATGTATTCCGTAAATAGTCATACGTCCTTATGGAAAAGAACTTGCATGGCATCTTTTGTCCTACCCTCCCGTGGCAGCGGGGTCCATAAGGAAACTAAGGGATATTAAGGCCTCCTTTTAATAGAGAACCGGAACAAAGCATTAACACATAGTGAATACATGAACTCCTCAAACTACGGTCATCACCGTGAAGTATCCCAAATATTGTCAGTATGGGGTTGACGGATCATAACACGTAATAGGTGCATATGACTAGGCAAGATAGGATCAAGAACATAGATATAATGGTGATAACATAAACGGTTCAGATCTGAAATCATGGCACTCGGGCCCTAGTGACAAGCATTAGGCATAGCAAAGTCATAGCAACATCAGTCTCAGAACATAGTGGATACTAGGGATCAAGCCCTAACAAAACTAACTCGATTACATGATGAATCTCATCCAACCCCTCATCGACCAGCAAGCCTACGAAGGGATTACTCGCTCCCCGTGGGGAGCATTATGGAATTGGCGATGGAGAAGGGTTGATGATGACGAAGACCAAAGATTCCCCTCTCTGGAGCCCGAAACGGGCTCCAGATCTGGCCTCCCGATGAAGAACAGGAGGTGGCGGCGGCTCCGTATGGTAAAATACGATGAAACTTTCTCCTTGATTTTTTTCTCCGAAAATAGGAATTTATAGTGCCGGAATTAGGGTCAGTGAGGCCCCGAGGTGGGCACAACCCACCAGGGCGCGCGTGGGGGGGCTGGCGCGCCTTGGTGTATCTTGCCCAGCCAGGGGCCCCCTCTAGTGGTTCTTCGCTCTAGTATTTTTTATTTATTCTAAAATAAATCTCCAAAAAGTTTCGTCCAATTCCGAGAACTTTTATTTCTACACAAAAAACAACACCATGGTAGTTCTGCTGAAAACTACGTCAGTCCGGGTTAGTTTATTCAAATCATGCAAATTAGAGTCCAAAACAAGGGCAAAAGTGTGAGGAAAAGTAGATAGGACGGAGACATATCAACTCCCCCAAGCTTAACCCATTGCTTGTCCTCAACCAATTCAGTTGACAAACTGAAAGTGATAAAGAAAAACTTTTACAAACTCTTTTGTTCTTGTTTACATATATATGCTCAAGTAGCACCCAGGTTTTCAGCAAAGATTATGACTAACCATGCCAACAATAACTCATAGAAATTATATTAACTCATAGCAATAACATAAGAAACTAGCGAGCAATAATAAGATATCTCAAATGCCAACACTTTGTCAAAACAATCATGATACAATATGACAATAGTGGTATCTCGCTAGCCCTTTCTGAGACCGCAAAACATAAATGCAGAGCACCTCCAAAGTTCAAGCAGCGACTAAACATTGTAATTCGTGGTAGAAAAGATCCAGTCATGCTGCACCCAACATCAACTATACACAATGCATGAGGATGACAATAGTGCTCTCAGGTCTGGCGCTTATTTGAGAAGGTGATGACTCAACATAAAAGTAAATAGATAGTCCCTTCGCAGAGGGAAGCATGGATTTGCAGAGGTGCCAGAGCTCAAGGTTTAAAACAGAGATAGATATAATTTTGGGAGGTACACCCTTCCTGTTAATGTTACGACCAAGAGTTATCAATATCTTCCATGCTACACAAATTAGCGGCGGTTCCCAAGCGGTAAAAGTAAAGGTTTACTCCCCCTCCACCAACAATCACACTCCACGGCTAGCCGCATCCACGGGTACCGTCCAAACCAACAACATTCCTGGGGGAGTTTTGTTTAATTATTTTTAATTTTTGAATTCGAGTCTGGGAATCCTATTACTGCCCCTCTCGTGTAAGGACGAGTGAATAAACACTCATCATGAGAATAACCCGCTTAGCATGGAAGATACTGACCGCCCCTGTTGCTCCATGAGTGGTCCAGGCACACAAAATAGATGTTCATTTGAATTTTTAGAGATGGCACATGCAAATTTACTTTGGAACGACAGGGTAATACCGCATATAGGTAGATATAGTGGACTCATCTGGAATAACTTTGGTTTAAGAATTTTGATGCACAAGTAGTATTCCCGCTTAGTACAGGCGAAGGCTAGCAAATAGATTGATAAACAGCCAGCTAGAGAGCGAAAACGGTCATGAACATGCATTACATATAATAAACATTGACTACTAGCATGAGTAGGATATGGACACCATGAACATAAATATCATGAAGGCTATGTTGGTTTTGATTCAACTACATGCGTGAACATGTGCCAAGTCAAGCCACTTGAAACATTCAGAGGAGGATACCATATCATCATACCACATCAGAACCATTTTAATGCATGTTGACGTCCAAGGTAAATCATTATCCACTCCTAGCTACTTAAGCATGGCATGAACAACTATAATCTGTAATGGTCATTGCAAACATGTTTGATCATAATATGCTGAATCAAGGATACTAGGTTAAACATATTTACAAAAACAAAAACAAGTTGAGTTCATACCCGCTTTTCTCTGCCACAGTCACTTCATCAAATATCGTCATTATTGCCTTTCACTTGCATGACCAAATGATAAGAAAATAATAATAGTGCAAGAGTGCCGTGGACTAAGCTGGAATCTGCAACATTTGATTCAAGAGGAGAAGACAAGGTAAAATGGGCTCTTTGTTAGATTAACAATAGTGCATATGAGAGCCACTCAACATTTTCATCGTAGTCTTCTCCTTGGTACTACTCAAACAAAAAAGAAAAGAATTTCAGAGAAACACACTGAAATATTTTTGGAGTTTTTGGTTTTTCTTGAAGAAAGCAAATTAAAGAGGAAAACAAAAACGAGAAAAACTATTTACACGGGAAAGCTCCCAACAAGCAAAAGAAGAAACAAGAAATCTTTTTGGGTTTTCTTTTGATACTACAATTAAACTAAGCTAGAAAGAAAAACCGAAAATAAGTAGGAAATGTTTTTGGGTTTTCTTAAAGTTTTTCAAACACATAATAAGAAAGCGAGAAAACAAATTTAGCATGGATATTACAATGAAAAAGTATGAACACCGACAACTGGAATGAAATGTGTGAACATGAATGTAATGTCGGTGGAAATACGTACTCCCCGCAGCTTAGGCTTTTAGCCTAGCTTGGTAATCACCATCCGTAGTAGCCATCCGGTCCCAAGTTGTAGTGAGGTGGAGGCGGCACCTGAGCATCCCACCCCTGGGGCTCCTCCTCAGCAGCTGCTAGGTTGTTCCGGTAGGCTGTAATGTTATCTGGCATAATCCTGTATCCGTTCCTGGCAATAGAATCAAACAGAGCAGGTGCAGGCAACGGAATAATATCACGGGTTTCTACGCTGAATACTAGGTTGTAATGAATGTCACGGAAAGAATCAGTTGCATCAATAAATTGGTGATCCTGCAACGACCTGTGATCAAGATAAACTTGGGACAAGAGATAATCATGTGGGCGAATTTGAACATTAAAGTGTTTAGCTAAGCGAGTAGCATAAATACCACCATGTATCTTTCCCTTGGTCCTGTTAAGGTGTAAGCGACGTGCAATAATAGCTCCCATACTAGAGGTGTGATCATTATACAGTGCACGGCGTAAAATAGCGAAGTCGAGGGCACTGAGTGCGCCAACCTTCTCCCTAGCGATTAAACACTTCGCGATGAACAAAGCAAAGTAATGCACTGAAGGAAACTGCAGACTGGTAGCAGTAGCGTTTGACACGCCTCTATCCTCACCCAATGTTAAAGTGAGGAGAAAGTCCTCAAACTCCGCTGGTCTAGGTTCTCTCAATTCCCCATCAGAGGGAATCAAGCATATGTCGCAAAAGTCAGTTAGCGGCATTTTGTGAGTTTCAACATAAAGGTTAAACTGCACCTCAGGGGGATTATTCTTTCTCAGGAAATGAAAACTTTGCACAAAGGAATTTGTAAGGATGTGATATTGGTCATACTTAGCTGCGAGGAACTCGGTCAGCACAACGTTTGCAACAAATTGAGCGAATTCTTGATGGAACCCGGCCTCCTCCATTAAGGCATCATGCGGCCATTCGCACGGTCGCACCTCCAACCTTCGTGGAGTGTGAATGTCATTATTCGATGATTCCCCAATGACTCCTTTGGCACTTTTCTTGGAGGAAAACTTCCTAAAGAAATCCATCTTATTCCAATAATAAAAATTCTAAAATTTTTAGCCTATAAACATTTTGTCAACAAAACTTCGTGAAATTGGTAGGAACTTCTCCTAAGCATGCATAGAGGCCATATTAAGCATTCAAACTACTTAGAACTCTAAGAATTCAACATGCAAGATCATCTACAGTAGCACCAAGAGTAGCTGATTACTCTAAAATAACCCACTAAATCAAAAACTAATTGGAGCAATGGAGGAGTCACATACCAAGTAGCAATCCCTCCAAACAGTTTCGGAAACGGATCTTCGAGCAAAGAGATCGAAATCCGTGGATTTGCGAGCAAGAACAAGGGAATGGTGGTTGTGGTGATTTTTTTTCTGGAGGTAGAGGATGATGTGGGCTAAAGGGATAAGTGAGGGGGCCCACGTGGGGGCCACAACCCACCAGGGCGCGCCTGGGGTTGCTGGCGCGCCCTGGTGTCTTGTGGGCACCAGGTGCACCCCCCCTCTGGTATTATTTGCACCAGAAATTCATAAATATTCAGAAAAAATCGTATCAAATTTTCAGAACATTCTGAGAACTTTTATTTTTGGGTCATTTTTTTATTGCACGGAGAAAACAGAAAACATGATAATCATGGCATTTTATTTTATTTGACTAACTAAAACAGAAAATAAAAGGTGGGAGCAGAAGATTGTGCCTACTAGAATCATCGACTTCATACCTCTCAAAAATGATCCATTAATAAGGTTGATCAAGTCTTATTAACAACCACTTTCGATTAGCATGAAACCGAAGAACTTTCGTAAAACACTAAGTTACCTCAATGGAAATGTGCATATCCTCAACAATAAGTATGTCATATTTGTTTTTGGCAGTAAGTAGAGGTAATTGAAAGCTTCCAATAGTGATGGTCGGAGATTCTTCAGTAACATTTATACCATTCACTTGGAATTGTTTCTTCGGAAAGTGCATCGTGTGCTCATTACCATTGATATGAAAAGTGACTTTGCTTTTATTGGAATCAATAACAGCCCCTACAATATTCAAAAAGGGTCTACCAAGGATAATCGACATGTTGTCACCCTCGGGCATCTCAAGAATAACAAAGTCCGTTAAGATAGTAATATTTGCAACAACAACGGGCACATCCTCACAAATACTGATAGGTATGGCAGTTGATTTTTCAGCCATTTGCAATGATATTTCAGTAGGTGTGAGTTTATTCAAGTCAAGTCTCTTATATAAGGATAAATGCATAACATTAACACCGGCTCCCAAGTCACACAAAGCAGTTTTGACATAGTTTCTTTTAATGGAGCAAGGTATAGTTGGTATTCCCGAATCTCCAAGTTTTTTAGGTACTCCATCCTTAAAAGAATAATTGGCAAGCATGGTGGAGATTTCAGCTTCAGGTATCTTTCTTTTATTAGTGATGATGTCTTTCATGTATTTTGCATAAGGGGCCATCTTCAGGATATCAGTTAAGCGGGTACGCAAAAAAGACTGGCCTAATCATTTCAGTAAAGCGTTCAAATTCTTCATCATCCTTTTTCTTAGATGGTTTAGGTAGAAAGGGCATGGGTTTCTGAACCCATGGCTCTCTTTCTTTACCATGTTTCCTAGCCACAAAGTCTCTTTTATCATAACGTTTATTTTTAGGTTGTGGGTTCTCAAGTTCAGCAGCAGGCTCTATTTCAACATCATTATCTGGTTCTTTATCATTGTTAAGTTGAGCATTTTTATGAACATCATCATTATCATTTTCATTATCACTAAGTGAATGTTCATTACCAGACTGAGTTTCAGCATCGGAAACAGAGACATCATTATTATCCAGAGGTTTTTGTATCTCAGGTTCACTAGAGGTACGCAAAGTCCTATCATTTTTCTTTTTCTTTCTAGAAGGACTAGGTGCATCAGTATTAATTCTCTGAGAGTCTTGTTCAATTCTTTTAGGATGACCCTCAGGATAAAGTGGTTCTTGGGTCATTCTACCTCCTCTAGTTATTACTCTAGCAGCAAAATCATTCATATTATTATTCATTTCATCAAGCAATTCTTTTTGAGATTTAGCAACTTGTTCTAACTGAGTTTGAACCATAGAGGCATGCTTTCCTACACCTCTAACATCATTACTGATTCTAAATAGCAAGTCACTCAAGCGAGCAATCATGTCGGAATTACATTTCAATTGTTTCAGAACATGTGCATTGAAATGATCTTGCTTCATAATATAGTTGTCAAACTCATATAAGCATTGACTAGGATGTTTATTGTGAGGGATATCACCTTCATCAAACTTTAATAAAGAATTTACCTCTACCACTTGTGGAGGTGGTGGTGTGTCAAGGCCATGTATTTCTTCAATAGGTGGCAAATTCTTAACATCCTCGGCTTTAATACCTTTTTCCTTCATAGATTTCTTTGCCACTTGCATATCTTCAAGACTGAGAAATAATATACCCCTCTTCTTCGGACTGGGTTTAAGTGGTGGTTCAGGAGGAGTCCAATCATCATAATTCTTCAATATGTTATTCAATAATTCCTCAGCTTGTTCAACAGCTCGTTCCCTGAAAACACAACCAGCACAACTATCTAGGAAGTCCCTAGAAGCATCGGTTAGTCCATTATAGAAGATATCAAGTATTTCATTTTTCTTGAGAGGGTGATCAGGCAAAGCATTAAGCAATTGGAGGAGCCCCCCCCCCCCCAAGCTTGTGGGAGACTCTCTTCTTCAATTTGCACAAAGTTAAATATTTCCTGTAAGGCAACTTGTTTCTTATGAGCAGGAAAATATTTTTCAGGGAAATAGTAAATCATATCCTCGGGACTACGCACACAACCAGGAGTAAGAGTATTGTACCATGTCTTAGCATCACCCTTTAATGAGAACGAAAATAACTTAAGGATATAATAGTAGCGAATCTTCTCATCATGAGCAAAGAGGGTGGCTATATCATTCAACTTAGTAAGGTGTGCCACTACAGTTTCAGTTTCATAGCCATGGAAAGGATCAGATTCAACCAAAGTAATTAACTCTGGGTCGACAGAGAATTCATAATCCTTATCGGTAACAAAGATAGGTGAAGTAGCAAACTTAGGATCACATTTCATTCTAGCGTTCAAAGTCTTTTCCTTATACTTGCATAGCAATTTCTTTAGATCGTTTCTATCATTGCAAGAAAGAATTTCTCTAGTTACCTCTTCATCCATAACATAACCTTCAGGTATCTTAGGCATTTCAAATTTAGGAGAGCTAGGACTAATAGGTGTTCCATAGTCATCATCAGTTTCATAAGCTTCATCGGTTTCAGCAATCTCATCAGTTTCAGTGATTTCATTCTCTTTAGCTCTAGCAATTTGTTCATCAAGAAATTCTCCTAGTGGCACATTATCATCGAGCATGGTACTAGCATCATCATAAGCATCATTCATAGCAGAGGTAGCATCATCAATAACTTGCGACATATCAGGATTACTAGCATGTGGTGGTGTTGCAAGCTTACTCATAACAGAAGGTGAATCAAGTGCAGAGCTAGATGGTAGTTCCTTACCTCCCCTCGTCTTAGAGGGAAAAATCTTGGTCTTTGGATCCTTCAGATTCTTCATAGTGATCAATTGATATAAATCCCAAGTGACTCAACAAATATAGCTATGCTCCCCGGCAACGGCGCCAGAAAAAGGTCTTGATAACCCACAAGTATAGGGGATCACAACAGTTTTCGAGGGTAGAGTATTCAACCCAAATTTATAGATTCGACACAAGGGGAGCCAAAGAATATTTGAGAGTATTAGAAGTTAAGTTGTCAACTAAACCACACCTGGAGATTAAATATCTGCAGCAAAGTGATCAGTAGCACAGTAATATGATAGTTTGATAGCAGTAGTAGCAGTAACGGTAACAATAGAAGTGATAGCAATAATTTTGTAGCAGTTGGAACAGTAATAACAGCAGTAGTAACTTGGCAAGAACAATAAGTGGAAAACTCGTAGGCACTGGATCGGTGAACTCGTTGGATGATATTCATCATATAACAGTCATAACCTAGGGCGATACAGAACTAGCTGCAGTTCATAAATGTAATGTAGGCATGTATTCCGTAAATAGTCATACGTGCTTATGGAAAAGAACTTCCATGACATCTTTTGTCCTACCCTCCCGTGGCAGCAGGGTCCATAAGGAAACTAAGGGATATTAAGGCCTCCTTTGAATAGAGAACCGGAACAAAGCACTAACACATAGTGAATACATGAACTCCTCAAACTACGGTCATCACCGTGAAGTATCCCAAATATTGTCACTATGGGGTTGACGGATCATGACACGTAATAGGTGCATATGACTAGACAAGATCGGATCAAGAACATAGATATAATGGTGATAACATAAAAGGTTCAGATCTGAAATCATGGCACTCGGGACCTAGTAACAAGCATTAGGCATAGCAAAGTCATAGCAACATCAATCTCAAAACATAGTGGATACTAGGGATCAAGCCCTAACAAAACTAACTCGATTACATGATGAATCTCATCCAACTCCTCACCGACCAGCAAGCCTATGAAGGGATTACTCACTCCCGGTGGGGAGCATCATGGAATTGGCGATGGAGAAGGGTTGATGATGACGAAGACCGAAGATTCCCCTCTCCGGAGCCCCAAATGGGCTCCAGATCTGGCCTCCCGATGAAGAACAGAAGGTGGCGGCGGCTCCGTATGGTAAAACGCTATGAAACTTTCTCCTTGATTTTTTTCTCCAAAAATAGGAATTTATCATCCCGGAATTAGGGTCATTGGGGCCCCGAGGTGGGCACAACCCACCAGGGCGCGCCTGGGGGGGCTGGCGCGCCCTGGTGTATCTTGCCGAGCCAGGGGGCCCCCTCCGGTGGTTCTTGGATCCATTATTTTTTATTTATTCTAAAATAAATCTCCAAAAAGTTTCGTCCAATTCCGAGAACTTTTATTTCTGCACAAAAAACAACACCATGGTAGTTCTGCTGAAAACAGCATCAGTCCGGGTTAGTTTCATTCAAATCATGCAAATTAGAGTCCAAAACAAGGGCAAAAGTGTGAGGAAAAGTAGATACGACAGAGATGCATCAGTGTTCCATCCCTTTCTTTAATGGGAATTGGAACCTTATGTTTCCCTCTTTCATGTCAATGATTGCACCTATAGTTCGTAGGAAAGGTCTTCCAAGTATTATGGGACAAGTAGGATTGCAATCAATACTAGGCACAATGAAATCTATAGGCACATAATTTTTATTTGCAATAACAAGCACATCATTAATTCTACCTAGAGGTTTCTTAATGGTAGAATCCGCAAGATGCAAGTTAAGGAACAATCTTCAATATTTGTGAGACCAAGCACATCACAAAGAGATTTAGGAATAGTTGAAACACTAGTACCAAGGTCACACAAGGCATTGCATTCATATTTATTTATCTTTATTTTGATAGTAGGTTCCCACTCATCATGCAATTTTCTAGGAATAGAAACTTGAAGCTCAAGTTTCTCATCATAAGCTTTTATCATGGCTTCTACTATATGTTCGGTAAAAGCTTTATTTTGTTCATAGGAATTGGGTGAGAAAATAATGGATTGCAAAATCGAAATATATTCTACTAAAGATAAATTATCATAATTAAAGTCCTTGTAATCCAAAATAGTGGGCACATCACTAGTTAAAGTTTTGACCTCTCCAAACCCAAGTTTTTCAGTTTTAGCATCAAATTCATCACCCTCCAAGCAAACGGGCCGCTTCTAAACTAGAGTTGTCTCATCTCCAATCCCATTATAATTTATATTCAGAGAGGTAAATAAAGATTCAATAGGAGAAGTACCAATCATTTTAAGATCTTCATCATGATTCCGGTAAAAACCGGGTGGAAGAGCTTTTTCTAAGAATTCCCGCTTAGCTCTCAACTTAGTGGTCCTCTCCTTAATTTCATTAATAGATATTTGCATAGATTTAATAGCATCATTAAAATCATGCTTGGGTGTCAAATCTTTACTTTTAAGAGTTTCCACATCAAGAGCAATTCTATCCATGTTTTTAGCCAAAGTATCAACTAGGTGCAATTTTTCTTCTACCATAGTGTTGAAAACCTTTTGAGAATTAATAAATTCTTTAATTGTGTTCTCAAGATCAAAGGGTATCCTATTAGAATTTGTAGAAGAATTTCCATAAGAATTACCATAGGAATTTCCGTAGTTGTTAGAAGAATTACCGGGATACAGTCTAGAGTTGAAGTTTCCTCTATAAGCATTATTGTTGAAATTATTTCGTGAGACAAAGTTCACATCAATAGCATCATTATTTTGCTCAATCAAAGTAAGCAAGGGCATATCATTGGGATCAACATGAGCATTTTTACTAGCAACCATATTCATAAGAGCATCCACATTTTCACTCAAAGTAGCGATTTCTTCAACATAATTTACCTTCTTACCGGTTGGAGCCCTTTCGGTATGACATTGAGAATAATTTGTCATAATGTTGTCCAGAAGTTTTGTGGCCTCTCCTAAGGTCACATCCATAAAGGTACCACCTGCAGCAGAATCTAGAAGATTTCTAGACACAAAGTTTAGTCCAGCATAGAAGTTTTGGATAATCATCCACAAGTTTAAACCATGAGTTGGACAATTTCTTATCAACAATTTCATTCTCTCCCAAGATTATTTAACATGCTCTTGATCTTGTTGTTTAAAATTCATTATTTGATTTCTAAGGGAGATGATCTTAGGAGGAGGAAAATACTTGGCAATGAAAGCATCTTTACACTTATCCCATGTTCTAATACTATTACGAGGTAAAGATGAAAACCAAGCTTTAGCTTTATCTCTTAGTGAAAAAGGAAATAATTTTAAATTCACAATATCATTATCCATATCCTTTTTCTTTTGCATATCACATAATTCAACAAAGGTATTGAGATGTGACGTGGGATCCTCATTAGGACTTCCCGAAAATTGATCCTTCATGACAAGATTTAGCAATGCAGCATTAATATCAAAAGCCTTCGCACTAGTGGCGGGTGGTATAGGTTTAATAATAAAATCATTGTTATTAGTATTTGAGAAGTCACACAACTTAGTAGTATCTTGAGACATGGTGACCAAACAAGCAAAGTAACAAGCAAGACAAGTAAACTAGCAAGCGAAGAAGTAAACTAGTAACAAGCAAAGATAAATATTTTTTGTATTTTTGATTTTTATAAGACAAGCTAAATATAAAAGCAAATAAAAAGAAAAACATGTGAATTAAAATTTGTGTGCAGTTACTTGGTAATTGAAGATGATACTCCCCGGCAACGGCGCCAGAAATCCTTCCTGATACTTGTGATCTGTGTTGGGTTTTCCGTGAAGAGGAACGGGTTATAGCAGCACAAAGTGGGTAAGTATTTCCCTCATTTATGAAACCAAGGTTTATAGAACCAATAGGAATATCAATCCTCAACCGTCTTCAGCGGCTGCACACAAATGAACAAACAACTTGCACCCAACGCGGGCAAGAGGGTTGTCAATCCCATTGATCTCGTTATTTGCAAGCAAATGAGTTGTGTAGATGATTGTAATGTGCAAAATAAAATAATAGGTAAACAAAGGCAGCAAGGTAATAGTAGCGTTTGTAAATATATATGTGAATAGACCCGGGGGCCATAGTTTTCCCAAGCGACATCTCTCATGTAGGCAGCATACGGTGGGTAACAAATTTCTGTTGGGCAATTGATAGAAAAGCGGATAGTTATGCGATTTTCACGGCGATGATCATGTGTATATAGGCATCACATCCATAAACAAATAGGTTGACTCCTACCTGCACCTATTACTATTACTCCACTCATCGACCGCTATCCAGCATGCATCTAGAGTATTAAGTAAAACAGAGTAATGCATGGAGAACGATGACATGATGTAGACAAAGTAAACTCAAGTAATATGAATGAACCCCATCGTGTTATCATTAGTAGCAACAACACAAAGACGCATCTTGTCCCCTACTTTGTCACTGGGATATAGAAACTCGTCGGGTTGAACCTACCACAACGCACCACTCCCACCGATGAAATATCAATCTACTTGGCCAAAGCACATCAATAAATCAGAGAGCATTACGCAGCTATAATGATCATTCAATTAAGAGACATAATATATATCAGAGACATCTCAAGTACTTTTCATGAATAATCTGAACATAAACCCACAATTCATTGGATCCCAACAAACACACCGCACAATAGGATTGCATCGGATAGATCAACGTGAAGATGCGATGATCATTGTATTGAAGATCAAGAGATAGAGAGATTTCCATATAGGTACTAGCTATGGACCCGTAGGTCTGTGGTGAACTACTCACACATCATCATGAGAGCAGCAAGGTTGATGTAGAGGCCCTCCGTGATCGATCCCCCCTTCGGCAGGGTGCCAGAACGGAGCTCCAGATGGCCTCGTGGCGAAACAGAGACTTGCGGCGGCGGAAAAAGGGTTTCGGGACTGCCTCTGGTGTTTTTAGGGTAGATGAGAATTTATAAGCCAGAGAGGGGCGTCGGGAGACGCCTGAGGGAGGCACCAGCCATCAAGGCGCCCCCCTGGGGCGTGCCCTGTTGGCTTGTGCGGCCCTCGTGCGGCCCCCTGCCTCCTTCCGAAGCTTCCAGGTCTTCTTTTGGTCCAAAAAAATCATCAAAAAGTTTCGTGGCAATTGGACTTCGTTTGGTACTGTAAACTTGAAAAGTGGAAAACACGTAGAAAACAGCAACTAGCACTGGGTCAATAGGTTAGTGCTCAAAAATATTATAAATTGGTAAATAAAGACCCAAAAAGTATCCTAGAATGATAATATATCAGCATGGAACAATCAAAAATTATAGATACGTTGGAGACGTATCATCAGTCAAGTCAAGAAACTCAGAAAGATTGTTAGGATAAAGAAACTAGCAATGAATAACAACAAGATCCATGTTTGTACAATGAACAAGACATCAGTCAACTATAGGATGGTACTAACTCTTTTACCTTTTTTTCCTTTGTGCCATTTCAAAATTGTCCTTTACAAAGAAGTTCACCGATGATTACCTCTCAAACCACCTGCATGGTCAAGAGACTAAGAAGGTATTCATTCAACACCCACAATACAATATTGAAGTCTTCCTCAACAGGATGATGGTTGGGCGAGCAATCATGCACAACCACTGACCTATTTAAAGTTGCAAGGAGATTGAACATCACTGAAGGCTCAATATTCGCCTTCAGATTCAACAGTTTTCCAGATGAGATTCATATGTGTATTTACCGAATATGATGCTATTTTCCAAAGGTTTTAGATGTTGCATGTGAAACTTGGTGTTGTTGAGTAATGTCGTAGCTAGCTACTCCCTCCGTTGAACTCTGATGTAATTCAGTTATGAAATCCTAGTTGCTATAATACGACTATGAAATATATTGTCTGTTTGACTTGAAATGTCGATTTGATTACTAAATGGGTTATCAATAATAAGCCAATTAGCCTGCTTATTGGGGGTTTCTAGTGCATACGGTTTCTCGGACACCACCGTGGGCGATGACCTCAAACAATCCACACAGTTTCTTGAAAGTAGGTGTGTTGGATCAATGAACAATCACAAACAGCTTCCACCCGACAAATGTTTGCGTTAGGCCACATTGCACAAACGTTTCCGCATCAAAATTGTGTGTGATGGACAACCTATGCCATACCGTTTCTTCTAGCAACCATGTGAGATGCTAAGAACATCTCACACAGTTTTTCCCGTTTAATTGTTTGCGATGGCTCACCCGATCGCACATGCGCTTTTTTCTCAACTTGTGTGACCGAAGGACCTATCGCTGACAGTTTCTGGGTCGTGTGGGATGGACCCCCTATCACACACACACGCAAGGCGGCGGTTTAAATCTCTGTTGCGGAAAGGGGGTAAAAACTGTTTGTATAGGATGCATCTGCAGCAGTGTTGGTATGTAAAATTAGGTGGTATATATTTAGCGACGATGTAATTAGCATAATCTGCATACCAAGGAGTGCTACGGGAAGCATTTATAACAGCCAATTGCTCATCAGGAAAATTACCATCAATAGGCAGTGGGTCATCAAGAACATATTCCATTCTAGACAAGTTATCTCCTACATGATTTTCAGCTCCTTTTCTATCAACAATATGCAAATCAAACTCTTGAAGTAAAAGCACCCACCTAATTAATCTAGGCTTATCATCTTTCTTTTCCATCGGATATTTAATAGCACCATGATCTGTGTGAATAGTAACTTTGGAATCAACAATATAAGGTCTAAACTTATCACATGCAAACACAACTGCTAAAAATTCCTTCTCAGTAGTATCATAATTTCTTTGAGCACTGTCTAGAGTCTTACTAGCATAATGAATGACATTCAATTTCTTGTCTACTCTTTGCCCTAGAACAGCACCAACAGCATAATCACTAGCATCACACATAATTTCAAATGGAATATTCCAATCAGGTGGTTGAACAATAGGTGCTGAAATTAAGGCTTCTTAAGTATCTCAAAGGCTTCTACACAATCATCATCAAAAACAAATGGAATATATTTTTGAAAAAGATTAGTTAATGGCCGACAAATCTTCGAGAAATCTTTAACAAAATGCCTATAGAAACTAGCATGACCGAGGAAATTTCTTATACCTTTAACATCTTTAGGACATGGCATTTTCTCTATTGCATCAACTTTGGCTTTGTCGACCTCGATACCTCGTTTGGAAATTTTATGCCCAAGTACAATACCTTCATTCACCATAAAGTGGCACTTCTCCCAATTCAAGACAAGATTAGTTTCTTCACATCTCTGCAAAACTCGATCAAGGTTGCTCAAGCAATCATCAAAAGAAGTCCTGTAAACGGAAAAATCATCCATGAATACCTCAACAATCTTTTCACAAAAATCAGAGAAATAGCAGTCATACATCTTTGAAAGGTAGCAGGTGCATTGCATAAACCAAAAGGCATACATCTATAAGCATAAGTTCCAAACGGACAAGTAAAAGTAGTTTTCTCTTGATCTTCTTTTGACACGGGTATTTGAGAAAAACCAGAGTATCCATCAAGGAAACAAAAGTGTGTATGTGTGGGGACTCCGACTCATAAGTCGTGATCACCGAATGTACGTGCACAGTGATCCCAGAGATCAATGCTTACTGAACACACAGAAACTGAATAACAAGAGTCTTACATCCATTACATACCGTTTGTACTCAAATATGGCCTTTATGGCCAAGCCTTCATAAACTCGCAGCGGAAATCTTCAACGATAGCATGAACCCATGCCATCTGCATTAACCCTACATGCATTCTGACTGGGAAGCGTCCTAGCTCGCATGTTCGTCACCATGGTGCTCTTCATAATACCCTGTTCTTTCTTGCCTGGCCAATAAAATAACCAGTGGCAAGCCAATGAGTACTTTGAATGTACTCGCAAGAAACCCATGTATGGAACAAGGTTTAACAATGCATGATATAGCACTAAGTAGGTAAGTTGCAGAAAGCTAATTTTGAGTGCAATGACATGTTCAAACCAACTTGTAAAGCATGCATCAATAGGTTGCAGATATCAATATGAACAAGTTACATATATCAATATAAGCACGGGTTGAACATCTCATGTTCAATCATCATGCCAAGTCATCTGACTTAACTCAAGTACCATCTTTTTCCACACACACGCGCGCGCGTGCGCACGCGCCACGTTTATGAAAACATCGGACGTAGTTTAAGCAGGACCTCTAACTGTCCATGACCGTGGACACGGCTATTCGAATAGTTTTACACTCTGCAGAGGTTGCACACTTTACCCACAAGATTCGGGGAACTTCCATGTCATCCACGACTCGCGGTATATTACAACCCAAGGTAAGCACCCGAACAATGCCTTTCCCATGACGATACTAGCAAGGAGTCCACTTGTTGGTGCCATCCCTCATGATGAACACCACAAGTATCATCCACGAGGGCACGCAACGGTGTGCCCGGTGTCTGTGAAAACAGACCATGGTCGTCCTATCAGGCATGACCTCGTATCGAGAGTGACCACATCACTCTTGCCACTAGTAATGCGGGCTCTCTGCTAGCAGCGACCAAGGTAATCAACAAACCCCCGTCCCATAAAGTGGTATCGTGGTTGTACATGTAAGGTTGGGACGGTCAGCAGATCTTAAATCTCTCCATTTTCAAAAAACACACACACTCACTTGCCTCGGTACACCACTTCTTTGTCAAGTGGTTACCTAGCTCGACATCATCTCCCTCGGGCATTAGTGCCACCCGACGGGTTTTTTGAAAGGTCTTTGCAAACACTTCCTTTCCGACACCATGCATTTTCCCATCCCACTTGCGTAGCAACTACTTAGCATCCTAACTACTTCCCACCCGCACAACCCTCATAGGAAGGTAGGGTCATGCTCAGTGCAAGTATCAACAAGGAAAGTAATGGAGGTAACCCATAAAGGTGGTCACCACAATCATCATGATTCGATGCAACAAAGTAAGTGCTATATGCCATGCAAAAAGGTTTTCATAGACATGGTCAAAGGGCTGCTTGCCTGGCTCAGCAAAGTCTTCGAGGTCTTCACATGCTTCTCGTCCAACTCCGAGCACTCCATCTACTTCGTCAACTACCGTCGGAAACAACCATGAGAAGCAACACAACAAGCAGAGAAATAAAAGTGCTCTATAAATAGGAGTTTTATTTTTCTTGGACATCTCTGGTCATAAGAAAAATACCTAAAATTGCTCTAATGGATTTGGATCACCAGAGGTTTTTGAATGATGGAAAGGGATGGATTAATGGTCTTATGAGAAGTCCACAGAAAATATTTTTAAAAAAATGAGTGGATGCATTCATCAAGTAGGGCATGATTTTAGAAGAATTTAGAAAGTGGTTTCACTGGATTTGGAGTTGGTATGAATATTCTAGAGATTTAACAAGTGGTTCATATATTAATAAATAGCTCAATAATCTAGATTGCAGAGGAGGTGTAAGGAAAAATGTTCATCACTTAGTGCATGAATTTATACCAACCTAGGAGTTAGAATCATTTGGATCTAGGGTGAGCTCCCTAGGAATTCCAAAGCCCAAGGCAGAAATACAAAAATAGGGTTTCATCTATTAGGTGTAAAGGAAAGTTTCTTGGAAAAATGTGCAAGCTGGTAATCTGGATAGAGCAAGATTTTTGGGACCTCTAGGAATTTGAATCACCAAGTTTGGAGTTCATAAGAATTTACTACGAATTTTTGAACCTGTCTGAAATAAAGAAAAAGAGAAAAAGGTTTATACCTACGGGCCAAAACCAATGGGCCGCACAGCTCAACGGGGCGGAGCCGCTACTAAGCCAGACCAGTGGCTCAACCGCGCGGGACGACGGGGCCACGTCGATGGCGCCTTCGCGTGAGGCACTTCCAACGCGGGAAAGCGTATACAACGAAAGCCATATCCACTTAAACGGGGTGGGCCCGGCCGGCCGGTCGCTGAGAGGCGGGGCCCGCCTATCGGGTCCGTCCCTCACCTCCCGCTCGAACAGGGAATAGCAGGGAAGGCGAGGCCGACCGACGCCAGCGTCGTTCTGGTGGCTCAGGCTGCCTCCGGCGAGGCTCCGGCTACTCGCGTGCTCGGGGCGAAGAGCCGCGTCCGCCTGGGTGCAGGACGCCCACCGGGAAGAAACGCAACGGCGAGGCTTGGACGGCCACGGGGGAGGCCATCAGTGATAAAGGGTCCGACACTACGAGCATGGGAGGGAGCAAATGGTGCAAGGGAGAGGCTCATGGGGATGCAGGAGATGCTCCAGTGCAACTCTAAGCAGAGGGGAGGCATGGAAGAGCTCAAATTTGAGTCGAGGCCGCTGGCAAGGTTTCGGCCATGGGAGGAGAATTGGAGCTAAAAAGCTCGATTGGCTCATCCAGGAGGGACTCTAGGAGGTAGAGAGAGTGAAAGGAGTGCAGAGGGGAGCCTAGGGCTAGTTTATATGGATGGGGGCGAGCTCATTGTGGACGGGGTCCATGACCGCGTCACAGGCGAGGCTAGGGCCACGGGAGAACTCCGGGGGCATGTGTACGGAGTTCGTGGGCGTCGTCTATGTCCAGGGAGAGAAAAGGGGAGAGCGGGGGTGCGCCAGAAGCCCGCGCATGCGAGGCCGTCCATTGGAGCTCGTGGGCGGTCGGCCCGCGTGCGAGGAGGGGCAAGGAAGGAGGGGTCCGACAAGGAGGAGGGTTGAGGACGTCTAGGGGAACCTGCTGGCGAGCGGGAGGGGCTCGAGGATGTCGGGAGGAGGGATTGGGTGCCGGCTACAGTGCGGGTGCGCACTGTAGCATGCACCAGAGCGCGCCATCTGCATGCCAGGGCATGACTTTGGCATGCAAGGCGTGGCCACTTGCGTCCTGCGTGTGGCTAAGGTTGTCCACTAGCTCCTGGGGTCTACTCGGGATGCCCTAAGATGCTTAGGTGCTAAGGGAAGAGGTAGAAAGTAAAAAATGGGGGGAGAGAGGTTTTTCCAAGGCTGTCCAGAGAGGAAAAATAGGGGTTTTACCCCCTCCAATGATTGATCCTTGGCCAGGGAAACTTACTGGAGGTGCAAGGTAACACTAGTAAGCTGTGGTAAAAAGTTGGGGTGAAGGGAAATAGTGAAAGGGGTTCAAAACATGTTTTTACCAAATCACCAGAAGGTGTTTGATGTGTGTTTGGGCAACATAATTTTTCCCACTTGCAGTGAGATTTAACATGATCAAATGGTAGTTAAAATTAAGGTTTACCACCAAGTTTGAGATTATTTGAGGAAAGTTCCCAATGTAACTTTGGCAAACCCTAGGAATCAACAGAAATAGATTTCCTTAGATATGATCATTCTAAGCCATTCTCCTTGATGCACCACTTGGTGTGGTGGCATAATTTGATGATTAGAGAATTACCACAAAGTTTGGGATCAAGTGGAGAAACTTGACAATGCAATAATTCTCAATTCTAGAAATCAGCACAAGTGGTTTTGGGGGGATTTTGCCAAGTGGATCTGTTCTCCTTGATGAACCAATTTTTGTGGATGCATTATTAGAGGATTAGAACATGTACACAAAGTTTGAGCACAATTGGGGGCACTTGGCAATGTAAATTTGCTCAAGTTTGGATCTGGACAGAGAGGGTTTTGGAGCATTTTGGTGAATCAAAAGCATTGGGATTGTGATGAGACTTGTCAAGATGATCACATATGGCATATTTGACATGCTAGAATTTTGTTGGATTTATTTGAGAATATTTCCTATATAAATATTTCAAATACGTGGAATATGCAGAAAGGGTTTGGAGGTTTTTGTCCCATATTTTGAACATGACCATGTGTTGAAACTCATATATATGGAAAATATATGTCCACTGAGTTTCCTTAAATTTTCTCAAATATTTTGAAGCATAAAAATAATTTTTCACTATAAAAGACCATTTTTGGCCTTAAGAAAAAGCCTTTAAATAAAATAGGAAAATAATCTTTAAAAACAATATTTTGTGGTTTTGGGAAGTCCCATATATGGTACGTTCCAAATAAAGTCTTTGGGGCAAAACATCCACCCTAATTTGAGGACTTGCAGTTCAATCAATTCAGGGGTTTTTCTAGACCTAATTTGAATAAATGCTTTTTGGCCAAAATAATATTTTACAAAAATAGTTTTAGGTCCTATACACATGGCATGATCATTGGGCAAATATTTGGATAAAGGAGATGGGTTTTGAGAGTAGTATCAAGTTTATGACTCAAAGCACAAGCAAGCAAACAAGCAATCAGCAATCAAGTCAAGCATCGCAAGCACACAAAAAGTTTTTGTTGGCCCTAATTTTTGAGTCATGTTAACTTAGTCATGAGGTAAAACACAGGTTGAACAGTATGCTTAGATAATCTTTCTAACATTTGATCAATAAAAGGCAAGGGGTAATGCTCTTTTCTAGTAGCTTTGTTTAATTTCCTGAAATCAATTACCATCCTATAACAAGTTACTATCCTTTGTGGGATGAGTTCATTTTTATCATTAGGAACAACAATTATACCTCCTTTCTTAGGAACACAATGAACATGTCTTACCCATCTAATATCAGCTATGGGATAGATTATACATGCCTCCAGAAGCTTTAATATTTCAGTTCTTACCACTTACTTCATTTTAGGATTCAAGCGGCGTTGATGGTCGACGACGGGTTTAGCATCTGGTTCCATATTAATCTTGTGCTGATATAGAGTGGGGCTAAATCCCTTAAAATCATCAAGAATATATCCAATAGCAGCTCGGTGTTTCTTCAGAGTTTTGAGTAATCTCTTTTCTTCATGCTCTGGAAGGTTAACACTAAAAAGAACATGATATATCTTCTTTTCATCGAGATAAGTATATTGCGTGTATCAGGTAATTTCTTTACCTCAAACACGGGGTCTCCCTTAGGTGGGGGAGGATCCCCTAAAATGTCAAAAGGCAAGTTGTGTTTAAGAATAGGTGTTTGTCTAAAGAATATCTCATCTATTTTAGTTCTCTCATTCATAAGAATATCATTCTCATGGACTAGCAAATACTGTTCTAATGGATCAGTTGGAGGCACAACAATAGAAGCAAGACCAATAATTTCATCCTTACTAGATAATTCTTTCTCATGTGGTTGCCTACCAAACTTAGAGAAGTTAAATTCATGAGACACATCACCAAAGCTTACTTTAACCTTCTCTGTAACACAATTAATTTCAAAATTAACGGTATTCAAGAAAGGTCTACCGAATATAATGGTACAAAAATTATCTTCTAGTGAACCAAGAACTAAGAAATCAGTGGGGTACTTAATTTTTCCACACAAGTCTTCAACATCTCTAACAATCCCAAGTGGTGAAATAGTGTCTCTGTTTGCAAGTTTAATAGTAACATCAATGTCTTACATCTCAGCGGGTGCTATGTCATTCATAATTTCTTGATATAAGGTCAAAGAAATAGCACTCACACTAGCACCCATATCGCACAAACCATGATAACAATGATGTCCAATCTTAACAGAAATAACAGGCATGACAACAACGGGTTTATTCTTATCTAGCACATCCTGTTCATTTCTAGGAGGTTTAGCAATTCTAGCAGCCTCATCACAAAAGTAAATAACATGGCCATCAATATTATAAACCAAGAGATCTTTAACCATAGCAATATTAGGTTCTACATTTATTTGTTCAGAAGGTTTGGGTGTTCTAATATGGCTTTTATTAACCACAGTTGTAGCCTTAGCATGTTCCTTAATCCAAATAGGAAAAGGTGGTTTTTCAATATAAGTAGTGGGCACAACAGGATCAATATTATAAATAATGGTTTCTTCTTTAGCAATAATAGGTTCTAACAATTCTTCAATGGGTGGATGATATTTAAACCATTTCTCCTTAGGGAGATCAACATGAGCAGCAAAGGTTTCACAAAAGGAAGCTACTATCTCAGAGTCAAGTCCATATTTAGCGCCAAACTTATGAAAAGTATCAGTTTCCATAAAAGATTTAACACAATCAAACTCAAGATTTATACCTAACTCTTTACCTTTGTCGAGTTCCCAATCTTCAGAGTTACATTTAATTCTTTCCAAAAGATCACATTTGAATTCAATAGTTCTCCTCATGTAGGAACCAGTGGAAGAAGAATCGAGTATTAATTGATCATCATGAGAAAGACGAGCATAAAAGTTTTGTATAATCATTTCTCTTGAGAGCTCATGGTTGGGGCAAGTGTGCATCATAGATTTAAGCCTCCCCCCAAGATTGAGAGATGCTTTCTCCTTCACGAGGCCAAAAATTATATATATAATTCCGATCACGATGAACTAGATGCATAGGATAACACTTCTGATGAAATTCCAGTTTCAAGCGATTCCAGTCCCATGATCCAATATCATCCAATAGCATATACCAAATCAATGCTTTTACCTCGAAAGATAACAGGAAATCCTTCTTCTTAACCTTGACCTCCGATAGACCTGCAAGCTTAAATAATCCACAAATCTCATCTACATATATCAAGTGCAAATCAGGATGAGTTGTTCCATCTCCTGCACAAGGATTAGCTAGCAATTTCTCTAACATACCCGAAGGAATCTCATAATAAATATTTTCAGTTGGCTCAGTAGGTTGAGGGGCAACTTTTTCCACTTTTGATCGGGGTGAAGATACCCCAAACAGGCCCTTCAAAGGATTACTATCCATAGTTACAAGCAACGGTAAATTTCAGCACGTACCAGAAATGTTTACTCACCAAAGGCGCTTCACTCCCCGGAAACGACGCCAGAAAAGAGTCTTGATGACACACAAGTATAGGGGATCAATCGTAGTCCTTTCGACAAGTAAGAGTGTCGAACCCAATGAGGAGCAGAAGGAAATGATAAGCAGTTTTCAGCAAGGCATTCTCTGCAAGTGTTATAAGTAACAGTGATAGATAGTTTTGTAGCAAGATAATTCTTAACAAATAACAAGTAACAATAGAAGCAAGTGTGAAGCAAGGTAGCCCAATCCTTTTTATAGCAAAGGACAGGCCATAGAATTCTCTTATATGAAGTAAAGCGCTCCTGAGGACACATGGGAATTTCTGTCTAGTCATGTTCATCATGTTCGGTTGATTCGCGTTTGTTACTTTGATAATTTGATATGTGGGTGGACCGGTGCTAAGGTGCTGTTATTACTTGAACAAGCAACCCACTTATGATTACCCCCTCTCGCAAGCATCCGCAACTAAGAAAGAAGAATTAAGATAAATCTAACCATAGCATGAAACATGTGGATCCAAATCAGCCCCTTATGAAATAACGCATAAACTAGGGTTTAAGCATCTGTCACTCTAGCAACCCATCATCTACTTACTACTCCACAATGCCTTGCCTTGGGCCCAAGTATGGTGAAGTGTCATATAGTCGACGTTCACACGACACCACTAAAGGAAGCAACATCATACATATCATAAAAATATCGAACGAATACCAACTTCGCATGATTACTTATAACAAGACTTCTCCCATGTCCTCGGGAACAAAAGTAACTACTCACAAATCATCACCATGTTCAATATCAGAGGTATAATAAATATGATTAAGTATCTGAACATATTATCTTCCACCAAGTAAAACAACAAGCATCAACTACAAGACGTAATCAACACTACTAGTACCCCCAGGTACCAATCCGAGGTTTTGAGACAAAGATTGAATACAATAGGTTAACTAGGGTTTGAGATGAGATGGTACTGGTGAAGATGTTGATGAAGATTGGTCCTCCCACGAAGGAGGAAGTGTTGGTGATGACGATGGCTTCGATTTCCCCCTCCCGGAGGGAAGTTTCCCCGACAAAATCTCTTTGCCAGAGAGCAAAAGGGCCTCTGCCCAGGTTTCCGCGTTGAGACGGTGGCGCTTCGTCCCTAATGTATCCTCTTGATTTTTTCTAGGTCAAAACACATAATATAGCAGAAGGGGGGCGGAGGCCGCCTGTGGGCCTGCCAACCCATCAGGGCGCGCCCAGGGGGTGGGCGTGCCCTGTTGGCTTGGCACTAAAAGGTTGCCCCCCTCTGGTATATATTTTCTCCATAAATTCACATATATTCCACAAAAATTCCTCGTGAAGCTTCAGGTCATTTGGAGTGTGGAGAATTTTCATCTTTTTTCTTGGTTTTCAGGTCCGGAATTTCAATTTCCGGCAATTTCCTTATTTTTTATGTACGTTGTAAATTAAGAGAGAAAAGGCATAAGAATTGTATCATAAAGTGGAATGAGGACCAAGAATAATATAATTATCAATAAGAAATCATGATGCAAAATGGACGTATCAGGAACCCGTAATAATTGCTTGGGGCAATCTCCACAACTTAATTGGATACCCCTGACGCTTGTCCCGGAGCTTTCCACCACAATGATTGAGCTCTGCAACACCACCAACCGTCTAGGGCGCCCAAGTACCCAAGAGGAACAAGCTCTAGGGTGCCCAAACACCCAAGAGTAATAAGTTTCTCAAGTTTTCACTTCCACGTATCACCGTGGAGAACTCAAATGGATGCAACTAATGCAATGGCAAGAACACGCGAAGTGGTCAAGTCCCTCACTCACAAAATCCCACCACAACAACAAAATTTATGGAGGAATATGAGAGTAAGAACAAGGAGAATACACAAGAACTCCAGGGCTAGATCCAAGGGGTTCCCCTCACATAGAGGAGAAAGTGATTGGTGGAAATGTGGATCTAGACCTCCTCTCTCTTTACCTCAAAAAGAATCAAGAATCATAGGAGGACTTGAGAGTTTGCAAGCTCCAAGAGGTCAACAATGGTGGTGGGGAAACTTGCAGAGGTTTGGGGATGGAGGAGGAAGAAGGGGTATTTATACCCCTAAGGAGAATATGGCCGTTGCATATAGCCACCACCCCGGGAACCCGGACTAAAGGGGTCCGGCCACGTGGACTCGCGAGAGAAAATATCCAAGAAAAGTGAAGAGGACCGGGCACTCAGGGGTGAAACCCCGGGCACCCGGGGCGGCCATAGCAAGGGGTCCGGGCACCCGGGGGTGGAACCCCGGGCACCCGGGGAGCGCGCACATGAAGGTCCGGGCACCCAGGGGTGGAACCCTGGGCACCCGGGGTGGGACGAACAAAAGGGTCAAGTTGCAGGTGACCCTGGGCACCCGGGGGTCTAGACTCCAGGCACCCGAGGGTCAAGACCCCGGGCACCCGGGTTAGGCAGAGAGGTGCGGGAGCCAGAAAACCCAAAATGGGCGTAACTTTTCCAAATGAACTCCGATTGCAACAAAATCAAGTTTGTTGGAAAGAACATGATGAGAGCTAACACAAGCTTGAAAGAAATATTAAGAACTAGTAATGGAGAAAATATCACTAATAAAATGGTGACAACCCATCCTAAAATAAGAACCGATAAAATCTGCAACACAGAAAACACAATAGAAGATGCATAGGAAATCAGTTTTCAGTGAACTAGAGCTTATCACCAAGATAACCACAATCTCTAAAACATCACAAAGAGAAAATCCAAACAAGAACCAAGATAGGTGATTGATATGTCTCCAACTTATCTATAATTTTTTATTGTTCCATGCTACTATATTATCATTCCTCGATACTTATATGTATTTATATGTTGTTTTATATCATTTTTGTGAACTAACCTATTAACCTAGTACCTAGTGCCAGTTGTTGTTTTCTGCTTGTTTTGGCCTTTTAGGAATACTATACCAAACGAAGTCCAAATGCCCCAAAACTTTTTGATTTTTTTCTGGACAAAAATAAGACCTGGAACCTTCGGAGGGAGACCGGAGGCCACACGAGGTGGCGCTAAGCCAACAGGGCGCGCCCAGGGGGTGGCCTTGCCCTGATGGCTTGGGACCACCTCCCGCAGCCTCCTAACCTAATTCCGCCTCTATATATTCTCTAAAATCAGGAAAACACCCAAGAGCCAGCCAATATACTTTTTCCGCCGTCACAAGTCTCTATTCCGATGGGAGGCCATCTGGAGCCTAGTTCCGGTGCCCTGCCGGAGGGGGGGGTCGATCACGGAGGGCCTCTACATCAACCTTGTTGCCACCATGATGATGTGTGAGTAGTTTACCATAGACCTACTATTGGAAATATGCCCTAGAGGTAATAATAAATTGGTTATTATCATATTTCCCTGTTCATGATAAACGTCTATTATCCATGCTAGAATTGTATTGATCCGAAACTCAGATACATGTGTGGATACATAGACAACACCGTGTCCCTAGTGAGCCTCTACTAGACTAGCTCCTTGATAAAAGATGGTTAAAGTTTCCTAACCATAGACATGAGTTGTCATTTGATAACGAGGTCACATCATTAGGAGAATGATGTGATGGACAAGATCCAACCGTAAGCATAGCATTTGATCGTATTAGTTTATTGCTACTGCTTTCTTCATGTCAAGTATATGTTCCTAAGACCATGAGATCATGCAACTCCCTGGCACTGGAGGACTACCTTGTGTGTATCAAACGTCACTTCGTAACTGGGTGATCATAAAGGTACTCTACAGGTATCTCCAAGGGTGACTTTTGGGTTGGCATGGATCGAGACTGGGATTTGTTACTCCGTATGACGGAGAGGTATCTCTGGGCCCTCTCGGTAATACAACATCACAAGAAGCTTGCAAGCAATGTGACTAAGGAGTTAGTCACGGGATCTTGTATTACGGAACGAGTAAAGAGACTTGTCGGTAACGAGATTGAACTAGGTATGGAGATACCGATGATCGAATCTCGGGCAAGTAACATACCGTTGGACAAAGGGAATTGCATACGGGATTGACTGAATCCTTGACATCATGGTTCGACCGATGAAGATCTTTGTGGAATATGTAGGAACCACTATGGGCATCCAAGTCCCGCTTTTGGTTATTGGCCAGAGAGGTGTCTCGGTCATGTCTACATGATTCTCGAACCCGCAGGGTCCGCACGCTTAACGTTCGGTGACGCTAGAGTAGTATTGGAATATGTACAATGGTGATCGAATGTTGTTCGGAGTCCCGGATGAGATCCAGGACATCACGACGAGTTCCGAAATGGTACGGTGGTAAATATTTATATATGGGAAGTCCTATTTTGGTTGCTGGAAAAGTTTAGGGCATTACCGGTAGTGTACCGGGGTGCCGAAAATGGTTCCGGGGGTCCACTGGGGGGTCCACCTGCCCCGTGGGCTCACATGGGCCATAGGGGGTGCGCCCTAGCCATCATGGTCCAGGTGTATCATCCCCTAGAGGCGAATTAGGCTTGGGGGCAAGAGTCCCAAAGGGACAAGGCACCCCGGAGGTGCCTTGGAGGAGGGGGACTCCTCCCTTCCTTGTAAAGGGAGGACTCTCCCTTGGCCGCCGGCCCCTCCCTTGGAAGAGGGGTCAAGGCTGCACCTCCCCTCTCCCCTTTGCCTCCTATATATAGTGGAGGGGAGGGGAGGGTTGCACAGACCAATTTCTACGCCCTGGTGGCAGCCCTTCCTCTCCCGTTACTCTGTTTTCTCCTCAAATCGCATCTACGGTAGCGCTTGGCGAAGCCCTGCCGGGATTGCTCCACCACCATCTCCACCATGTCGTCGTGCTGGTTGAGATCCCATCTACTTCTCCTCCCTCGCTTGCTGGATCAAGAAGGAGCAGACGTCATCAAAAGTCGCACGTGTGCTGAACGCGGAGGTGCCGTCCTTTCGGTGCTAGATCGGGTCGGATCGCGATTGGATCGTGAAGAGTACGACTACATCAACCGCGTTATATACGCTTCCGCTTAGCGATCTACAAGGGTATGTAGATACACTCCCCCTCTCTTAGCTATGCATCTCCATAGATAGATCTTGGGTGTTCATAGGAAAAAATTTGTTTCCCATGCAACGTTCCAAAACACCTACAGGTCCATAACTTGTACCTTGATGGCTCTCTCTCTCTATGATCTTCAATACAAAGTTCATCGCATCTTCGTGATTATCTATTCGATGTAATCTTCCTTTGCGGTGTGTTTGTTGGGATCCAATGAATTGTGGGTTTATGTTCAGATTATTCATGAAAATATATTGAGTCTTTACGGATGTCTTATATGCATGGTTGTTCTAGCTTCATATTTCTCTCCGATCTATCGGTTTGATTTGGCCAACTAGATTGATTTATCTTCAGCGGGAGTGGTGCATTGTGATGGTTTTAATCTTGAGGTGCTCTATCCTCGTGAATTAAGGGGTCAAGACATGTATTGTATTACTTCCATTAAGGGGAAAACGATGGGGTTTATTCATATCTATTGGATTTACTTTGTCTACATCATGTCATCTTGCTCCAAGCATTACTCAGTTTTTACTTAATACTCTAGATGCATATTGGATAACGGTCGATGGGTGGAGTAATAGTAGTAGATGCAGGCAGGAGTCGGTCTACTTGCTTATGGACGCGATATATACATGATCATTGTCGTGAATAAATATTGCATAACTCTGTGCTTTTCTATCAATTGCCCAATGGTAATTTGTTTACCCACTGTATGCTTTCTTCGAGAGAGAAGCCTCTAGCGAAAACTATGGCCACCGGGTCTTCACAAAATATATATTATAAAAACTACAAAAATATTGCTACTATTTATTTACTGTAATTTTATTTTATATTTATATTATCTATCTATCACTACTTATTGGTTGCAAGTAACGAGTTCAAGGGGCTTAACAACCCTCTTGCCCGCGATGGGTGCAAGTGTTTGCTCTTTTGTGTGTAGATGCTCAAGATGGGAATTTGCGTGGTCTCCTATTGGTTCGATAACCTTGGTTCTCACTGAGGGAAATACTTATCTCTATTGTGCTACATCTCCTGTCCTCTTCGGGGAAAATCCGAACGCAGTTTACAAGTAGCGGGAAGAATTTCTGGCGCCGTTGCTGGTGAGTATCACCAAATTCTTATCAAGTACCTTCACACAAATTATCATTCACTTGTTCTACTTTTTATGTGCTGTTATATTTTGCTTTATATAAAAAACAAAAATACAAAATATTTATATTTGCTTGTTTGCTTAGTTATCTACTATACTATCTAGTTTACTCGTTTGCTTGTTAGTTTACTTGTTTCGTCACCATGTCTCAAGATACTACTAAGTTGTGTGATTTCTCAGATATTAATAATTATTATTTTATTAGTACTCCTATACGAGCCACCACTAGTGCGTAGTTTTATGACATCAATGCTGCTTTGCTAAATCTTGTTATCAAAGAACAATTTTCGGAAACTCCTAATGAGGATCCCGCTTAGCATCTTAATACCTTTGTTGAATTATGTGATATGCAAAATAAAAAGGATATGGTTATGATGTGGTTAAATTAAAATTATTTCCTTTTCACTGAGAGATAAAGCTAAAACTTGGTTTTCATCGTTGCCTCGCAATAGTATTGGAACATGGGATAAGTGTAAGGATGCTTTTATTGCCAAGTATTTTCCTCCCGCTAAAATTATATCTCCCCGAAAGCAAATTATTAATTTTAAATAATATGAGCAAGAACATGTTGCACAAGCATGGGAGAGAATGAAAATGATGATTAGAAATTGTCCCACTCATGGTTTGAACTTATGGATGATTATACAAAATTTCTATGTGGGACTGAACTTTGTGTCTAGAAACCTTCTAGATTCTGATGCAGGTGGTACCTTTATGGAGGTGACATTAGGAGAGGCTACAAATCTTCTGGACAATATCATGACAAATTATTCTCAATGGCACACCGAGCGAGCTCCATCTGGTAAGAAGGTAAATTCCGTCGAAGAAATGGCTACTTTGACTGATAAAATGGATGCTCTTATGAATATGATTGCAAATAAGAATGCTCAAGTTGATCCTAATGATATGTCATTGTCTACTTTTATTGAGCAAAATAATGATGCCATTGATGTGAACTTTGTCTCATGAAATAATTTCAACAATAAAGTTTATAGAGGTAATTTCAATGCTAGGCCATATCCCGGTAATTCCTCTAATAATTATAGCAATAATTATGGTAATTACTATGGAAATTCATCCAATAATAATAGGATACCTACTTATCTTGAGAACACCATTAAAGAATTTATTAGTTCTCAAAAGATTTTTAGTACTATGGTAGGAGAAAAATTGCATAAAGTTGACAATATGGCTAGAAACGTGGATAGGATTGCTCATGATGTGGAAACTCTTAAAAGTAAAACTTTGCCACCCAAGCATGATATTAATGAGTCTATTAAATCCATCCAAATATCTGTTAATGAAAGTAAGGAGAGGACCGCTAGGTTACGAGCTATGCGAGAATTCTTAGAAAAAGCTCTTCCACCCGGTTTTTACCGGAACCATGATGAAGAAATTAAAATGAGATATACTTCTCCCATTGAATCCTTGTTTACTAATATTAAAATAGATTTTAAAGGGACTAGAGATGAGTCAACTTTAAGTATAAGGCGTCCCATTTGCTCGGAGAGTGATGATCTTAATGATAAAAATGAAAAAAAGTGGGTTTGGAGAGGTCAAAACTTTAAATAGTGATGTACCCACTATCTTGGATCACAAGGACTTTAATTATGATAATTCATCTTTAGTAGAATGTATTTCCTTGCTGCAATCCATAATTAGCTCACCCAATGCCTATGAACAAAATAAGGCTTTTACTAAACATATCGTAGAAGCTATGCTAAAGGCTCATGAAGAAAAACTTGAGTAAGAAGTTTCTATTCCTAGACAGTTGCATGACGAGTGGGAACCTACTATTAAAATAAGGCTTAAAGAATATGAATGCAATGCTTTTTGTGATCTTGGTGCTAACATTTCCACTATACCAAAATCTTTATGTGATGTGCTAGGTCTCACCGAGATAAATGAATGTTCCCTTAAATTGCACTTAGTGGATTCCACTATTAAGAAACCATTGGGTAGAATAAATTATGTGCTTATTATTGCTAATATAAATTATGTTCCCATGGATTTCATTGTGCTTGATACTGAATGCAATCCATCTTATCCAATAATACTTCGTAGGCCTTTCCTACGAACTATAGGTGCTATTATTGATATGAAGGAGGGAAACATAAGATTCTAATTCCCACTAAATAAAGGGATGGAACACTTCCCTATAAATAGAATTAAACCACCTTCTAAATATATTATGAGGGCCACCTATGGACTGAGTGTCAAGGATGACAACACTTGATACTATGCAATATGTCTAGCTAGGGGCATAAAACGATAGCTTGTTGGGAGGCAACCCAATAGTTATCTTTAAATTTTTGTTTTAATTTCTGTATTTGTGTGTTTAAATGATTATTTGTACTGTAATTATTGTGTCAAAGACTTTGGGATTGATTTGGAAGATAGTAGAATTGATATTGTGCAAAAACAGAAACTTTTGCGTCCAGTGCAGAATTTCTCTGATTTTACAGGAACGCCTTTTTGATATAATGTTTTTATAGAGTATTGGTATAAAAATTTCCTAGGTTTTACTAATTTTTCAGAATTTTCGGAGTTACATAAGTATGGATTTTGCGCAGATCATTACGGACTGTTCCGTTTTAGACAGATTCTGTCTTTGCTTGCATAGTTTGCTTGTTTTAATGATTCTATGGATTGTATCAGGGGGTATAAGCCATGGAGAAGTTACAACACAGTACCTTATGCAATAATAAAATATGAATCAATTTACAAAAGTACCTAAAGTTTTTTATTTACCTATTATACTAACGGATCTCACGAGTGTTCTGTTGAGTTTTGTGTGCTGAAGTTGTCAAGTTTTTGGTGCGTTCACGATGGATGAAGGAATAAGGAGTGGCAAGAGCCTAAGCTGGGGGATGCCCAAGGCACCCCAAGGTAAAATTCTAGGAAGACTCAAGCATCTAAGCTTGGTGATGCCCCGGAAGGCATCCCCTCTTTCGTCTCAATCCATTGGTATGTCACTTGGAGATATATTTTTATTTAGCACATGATATGTGTTTTGCTTGGAGCGTCGTGTGTTATAGTTTGCTTTATTTTTAGTTTGCCACAATCATTGTTTGTTGGACACACTTATTTGAGAGAGACACATGTTCATCATGATTTGTTAGAATACTCTATGTGCTTCACTTATATCTTTTGAGCTAAGAAGTTGCTCTAGTGCTTCACTTATATCTTTTAGAGCATGGTGGCGTGTAGATTTTACACAAATAATTGAACTCTCGTGCTTCACTTAAACTTGTTTGAGAGTCTTATAAATATTAAGGTAATTTTCATGGGTTATAAGACTAGTCCAAAAAGGATAGGTATTCAAGGAGTGTATAATCAAAACCTTCATGTAGCTCACCATATAAGAGAAATTGTGGGTTAAGGATATTGATGTAGAAATATGAAAGGGCGTGAGTACATGTTTTTTGGTTAGTAGAAATATTGGTAGTTTAAGCATGTTACTCGTTGCTCATCTAAATATTGCTTATGGCATGATGATGATGTGTGAGCATTCTTATTCCTCGTTGAAATCCTAGTGTTGTTAGGGTCGAAGGCGCGCGATGGTTAACTCCTCCCTAGGGGTATGTGGTAGTACTTTGCTTCGAGAGAGCTAATAAGTCTTTGCAATAAGTATATGAGTTCTTTATGACTAATGTGAATCCATGGATGTATGCACACTCACCTTTCCATATAATGCTAGCCTCTTCGGTATCGTGCATTGCCCCATCCTCACCTCGAGGATCGGTGCAGCTTTCGTTGGTGCATCCAAATCCCGTGATATGATGCGCTCTATCACACATAGGCCTCCTTATATTTTCCTCAAAACAGCCACCATACCTACCTATTATGGAATTTCCATAGCCATTCCGAGATATATTGCCATGCAACTTCCACCGTTACATCACATGACTTGTGTGTTCATCATTATATTGCTTTGCATGATCATGTAGCTGACATAGTATTTGTGCACAGCCATCGTTTATCATTGCTTGCGTGTTACACTAGATCATTGCACATCATGGTACACTTCCAGAGGCATTCATATTGAGTCAATTCTTTTTCATCATTGAGTTGTTATATCGAGTTGTAAGTAAATAAAAGTGTGATGATCATCATTATTAGAGCATTGTCCGAGTGAGGAAAGGATGATGGAGTAATGATTCCCCCACAAGTCGGGATGAGCTCCGGACGAAAAATAAAAAATGGGGGAGGCCAAATGAGCCCACCAAGAAAAAGAAAAAAAGAGAAAAAAGAAAAATAAAAAAGGAAAAGGAAAAAATAAATGAGAGAAAAAGAGAGAAGGGACTTTGCTACTATCCTTTACCACATTTGTGCCTCAAAGTGACACCATGTTCTTCATATATAGAGTCTCCTGAGTTGTCATTTTCATATGCTAGTGGGAATTTTTCATTATAGAACTTGGCTTTTATATTTCGATGATGGGCTTCCTCAAATGCCCGAGGTCTTCATGAGCAAGCAAGTTGGATATACACCCACTTAGCTTCCGTTGAGCTTTTATACACTTATATCTCTAGTGCATCTGTTGCATGGCAGTCCCTACTCCTCGAATTGATATCTATTGATGGGCATATCCATAGCCCGTTGATACGCCTAGTTGATGCGAGACTTTCTTTCCACTTTGACTCCTTTTGATCTCTACCACCACATTCTATTCCACCCATATGCTATATCCATGATTCACGCTCATGTATCGAATGAGGTTGAAAATGTTGAAGCGGGTTAGAAGTACGATCCAATAGCCTGACTTGACACCGTGGTGCTCATGATTTGTACTTATGTGGTGAAGATGGAGTCATGCCATGCTAATATGATAAAATGAGTGGGGAGTAATGTTCTTTCAGGATTGTATATTTTGAAAGTTAATGATTATGTTGCTTATGTTTATGGATATTACTATGTTGATGTTTATTAGTTCATCGTTTCTCAAAGATCATACCTAAAAGAGATTACATGTTGGGTAGCATGTCGCATCAAAAATTCTGTTTTTATCATTTACCTACTCGAGGACAAGCAGGAATTAAGCTTGGGGGTGTTCATACGTCTCCAACGTATCTATAATTTTTGTTTGTTCCATGCTACTATATTAGCATTCTTGAATACTTTATACGCATTTATATTTTGTTTTATATCTATTTTGTGAACTAAGCTATTAACCTAGTGCCAAGTGTCGGTTGTTATTTTCTGCTTGTTTTTCAGGAATACTGTACCAAACGAAGTCCAAATGCCCCGAAACTTTTTGATAAATTTTTCTAGACAAAAATAAGACTTGGAAGCTTTGGAGGGAGACCGGAGGTCACACAAAGTCGCGCCAAGTCAACAGGGCACGCCCAGGGGGGTGGCCGAGCCCTGATTGCTTGGGACCACCTCCCACAGCCTCCTGACATAATGCCTCCTCTATATATTCTCTAAAATCGGGAAAACACCTGAGATCAGCCGATATACTTTTTCCGCCGCCGCAAGTCTCTGTTCCGAAGGGAGGCCATCTAGAGCTCTGTTCCGGTGCCCTGCCGGAGAGGGGATCGATCATGGAGGGCCTCTACATCAACCTTGCTGCCTCCATGATGATGTGTGAGTAGTTTACCACATACCTACGGTTCCATAGCTAGTACCTAGATGTCTCTCTCTCTCTCTCTATGATCTTCAATACAAAGTCCATCCCATCTTCGCGATGATCTATTTGATATAATCTTCCTTTGCGGTGTGTTTGTTGGGATCTGATGAATTGTGGTTTTATGTTCAGATTATTCATTAAAATATATTGAGTCTTTACTAAATTCTTATATGCGTTATTGTTATAGCTTCGTATTTCTCTTCGATCTATCGGTTTGGTTTGGCCAACTAGATTGATTTATCTTCAGCGGGAGTGGTGCATTGTGATGGGTTTAATCTTGTGGTGCTATATCCTCGTGACAGAAGGGGTCAAGACACGTATTGTATTACTTCCATTAAGGGGAAAACGATGGGGTTTATTCATATTGATTGGATTTACTTTGTCTATATCATGTCATCTTGCTCCAAGCATTACTCTGTTTTTACTTAATACTCTAGATGCATGCTGGATAGCAGTCGATGGGTGGAGTAATAGTAGAAGATGCAAGCAGGAGTCGGTCTACTTGCTTATGCAAGTTATGCACATATACATGATCATTGCCGTGAATAAATATTGCATAACTATGTGCTTTTCTATCAATTGCCCAACAGTAATTTGTTTACCCACCATATGCTTTCTTCGAGAGAGAAGCCTCTAGCGAAAACTATGGCCCCCGGGTCTTCACAAAATATATATTACAAAAACTCCAAAAATATTGCTGCTATTTACTGTTATTTTATTTTATATTTATATTATCTATCTATCACTACTTATCGCTTGCAAGTAACGAGTTCAAGGGACTTGACAACCCTCTTGCCCGCGTTGGGTGCAAGTGTTTGCTCTTTTGTGTGTAGGTGCTGAAGACAGGAATTTGCGTGGTTATCCTATTGATTCGATAACCTTGGTTCTCACTAAGGGAAATATTTATATCTAGTGTTCTGCATCTCCTCTCCTCTTCGGGGAGAATCCCAACGCACTTTACAAGTAGCAGTGATGATGCTAAGAATGCAATGGTTTGAGCTCTCTACGAACGATATGATCAAGCTACTCACTCGACAGCCCCCCCCCCTTAATAGTATGTCTATCGATCCTATAGCTCAGTCTCCCAACTAACACCATGAGACCGGTAAAATAGAAAACCTATCATGGTCAAACATTTTGCCTTGCACATAGTCCACTTGAGCTAGATGATGACGATCATGATTTTCTCAAGTTGGACCACCTTTCTTGATTGCACTGGCTCGATGAAGACTTGTAAATTGCTCCCCCATACTCCACTATGGGTGAGTATCTCTTAGGCACATCTTCACATGTCCAATGTAACCATAATGAATGGCCAGTTTCAAGCATGTAATCTCTTTGTAATGCTCCACTTGAACTTGCACATCGCAACCTTGATGACGATCACCACTTGATGTCATCCTCCATGGGTCATATGAGATCTTCCTTTTGATGCATTCCCATGGAAACATACCTAACCCCACAAAGAACTCTCACATAGACCATGGGTTAGTACACAAAGTGTAATGGACACTCCTTACCATACCATAGGATCACTTGATCCTTCTCGGTACATCTTCTACGCTTGTGTGTTGATCAACATGAATCACTCTTCGTACTTAGTCTTGATCAACCATACCATAAGATCACTTGATCCTTCTCGATACATCTTCTACGCTTGTGTGTTGATCAACATGAATCACTCTTCGTACTTAGTCTTGATCAACATGACCAATCTTTGGATAACTCCTTGAATATCACCTTGGTGACACATATTATTCTTCTAATAGCCTACAAACCAACAAATGCTCTTCAAGCAATGCATATGGACAAACCTTAAAGTATAACTCAAAGAAACCATTAGTCCATCGGGTTTGTCATCAATTACCAAAACCACACATGGGGGCACCATGCTATTTCAATAGGGATAAATAAAAGACAAAAGTTTGGATAGTCTCACACCAACTACGTGGATCGTTAGGCTATGGAGATGCCTTTCAATCTATATATGTGTGAGGAGTAGGTATTGTCATGCAACTTTTGATGCAGTAGATCTATAAGTTTATGCAAGCTCTCTACTGAAACTAAGTGGGTGTGCATCTACCTAACTCCATCATGAAGAACTCGGGCAATTGAGGAACCCATAAATGAAATATGCAAACTAAGTCCTATATTGATTCCCACTAGTATATGAAAGTGACAAAACATGGAGACTCTATATATGAAGAACATGGTGCTACTTTGAAGCACAAATGTGATAAGAGGATAGTGGCATGCCCCTTATCTTTTTTTATTTTTTTATTTTCCCTTTTTTCTTTTTTCTTTTTATTCTTTTCTTTTTTCTCTTTTTTCATTTTTATTTTTCTTTTCTTTTTAGAACAACATCATGTACTTTATCCTCACTTTTTGGAGGACTCATCAATATCCATTATCCTTTTCCTCACTGGGGAAATGCTCTAATAATGATGATCATGACATTTTTATTTACTCATAGCTCGATAAAAACTGAAAAACCATATGACTACATATGAATGCCTTTGGCAGTGTACTAGGATGTGCAATGATACTAGAATAACATGTATACAATGATGAACAGTGGTTGTGCCATAAATATCAAGTCAGCTCTATGATCATGCAAAGCAAAATGACAATGAATGCTCAAGTCAGATGAACGATGGAATTTGCATGGCAATATATCTCAGAATGGCTATGGAAATACCATGATAGGTAGGTATGGTGGATGTTTTGAGGAAGATATAATAAGTCTGATGTGTGATAGATCATATCATATCATGGGGTTTGGATGCAACGGCTAAGTATGTGCCAAATCTCGAGGTGAGAACAGGCAATGCACGATACCGAAGAGGCTAGCAAAATATGGAAAATATGGAAGTACTTATAGTCCACAAACTCACATTAGTCACAAGGAACTCAAATACTTATTGTGTCCTCTATTAGCTCTCTCTCAAAGTGAAGCACTCATCGCATGCCCCTAGGGGGAGGTTGGGAGGAGTTAACGACCGCGCGCCCCCGGCCAGACAACACACAAGGTTTTCGATCAAGGAACAAAACACTCCAACTTCCTTGTCATGCCACGACCGACACTTTAATGAATAGTGGATCACAAACCTTAATATCATTATTCTTACTAATCAGTTTCCACAAGATAGTAACCCCCATATTATAACCTTAATACCATTGACCATACACTTTGCATTTAGTGATCTACATGCAGGTTTCTATTATATCCCTCTTGTATACCTATAATTTTCTGACTAAACATATAACCCGTGCAAGTTACCACTTCCTATTTCAGATACTCTCAAAAAAGATTTAAGTGAAGCATGAGAGTGCTAATGATTTCTATAAAATATAATTTTCGTCGTGCTCTAAAGGTATAAGTGAAGCACATGAGCATAATTGCCTTAACTTAAAAGATATAAGTGAAGCATAATGAGCATTCTAATAAATTATGATGAATACGTGTCTCTCTCAAAAGGTGTGTCCAGAAAACAATTATTATGGCAAACTAACAAGCAAACAAAATAAAACTATAATACATTACGCTCCAAGCAAAACTCATATCATGTGATGAATAAAAATAAGCTCCCAGTAACATACCGATGAATTGTAGACAAAAGAGGGGATGCAATCCGGGCCATCCCCAAGCTTAGATGATGGGTCTTCCTTGAATATTACCTTGGGGTGCCTTGGGAATCCCAAGCTTAGGGTCTTGCCGCTAATTATTCTTTCATCCATCGTGATCTCACTCAAAACTTGAAAACTTCAGCATACAAAACTCAACAGAAACCTCGTAAGATCCGTTAGTATAATAATAAGATCATACACCTTAAGTATTGTCATAAATAGTTCATAATTGTTCTTTCATAATACCTACTGTATTCTAACTCTCTCATGTCTTATACCTCCCGATGCAATCCATAGAATCATTAAAACAAGCACACTATGCAAGTAAAAACAGTATCTGTCTAAAACAAAACAGTGTACAATGATCTGTACTAAAACCATACTTCTGTAGCTCCGAAAATTCTAAAAAATTAGGAAAACCTGGGAAATTGTATCTAAATACTTTGTAAAACTTTAAGAAGAATCATTAAAACAAGCACACTATGCAAGTAAAAACAGTATCTGTCTAAAACAAAACAGTGTACAATGATCTGTACTAAAACCATACTTCTGTAGCTACGAAAATTCTAAAAAATTAGGAAAACCTGGGAAATTGTATCTAAATACTTTGTAAAACTTTAAGAAATTTACCATGTTCCGGTAAAAAATTAAAAATCAAATACTAGGCATAAAAGTTTCTGTTTCTGCACAGTATGAAATCAACTATCAACCAAATCATCCCAAAGGCTTTACTTCGCACAAACACTAATTAAAAGAAAAAAAACACAATCCTTACAGTCGGAACAGTCATGTTATCACACAAGAATAGAAAATAAAAGTTGAAAAAAGATAAATATTGGCTTGCTTCCCAATAAGGGTTGTTGTTTTATGCCCCTAGCTAGGCATAATGCAAAGTTTCATGTTTTGTCGCCCTTCAATTTAATTCCATAGGTGGCTCTCATAACGGATTCATATGGTGGTTTAATTATCTTCCTTGGGAAATGTTCCATCCCTTTATTTAGTCAAAATTGGAACCTTACATTTCTATGGTTCGTAGGAAAGGCCTACCATGTATTATAGGAAAAGACGGGTTGCATTCAATATCAAGCATAATGAAATCCATGGGCACATAATTCATATTTGCAATTATGAGAACATAACTAATCCTACCCAATGGTTTCTTAATAGTTGAATCTGCTAAATGTTGTTTAAGGGGACATTCATCCATATCGGTGAGGCCTAGAACATCACATAAAGATTTTGGTATAGTATAGACGCTAGCACCTAGATCACACAAGGCATTACATTCATAATACTTAATTTTATCGTTAATACTAGGTTCCCGTTCATGTTGCAATTTTCTTGGTATTGAAACTTCCAACTCTAGCTTTTATTTGTTGGCTTTTATGATAGAATCAACGATATGTCTAGTGAAGGCTTTATTTTTTTCGTAAGCATTGGGTGAATTTATCATAGATTGTAATAAGGATATGCACTCAATTAAAGAACAATTATCAAAATTGACACCTTTACAATCCAAAGTAGTGGGCACATCACTATCTAAAGTATTCACCTCTTCAAACCCACTTTTGATGTTTTTATCATTAAGATCACCACCCTCCAAACAATTGGGATGCCATGTAGCTAAAGTTGACTCATATCCACTCCCCTTTTCATGAAGTTTTATATTACTAATCAAGGCATAGATAGGTGACACACAAATCATTTTAACATCTTCATCATGATTATGATAAAAACCGGGTGCAAGTGCTTTATCTAGAAACTCTTGTTTAGCTCTTATCCTTTCAAACAAAAATCTACTCTCATCCATGGTGACTTGGATAGACTCTAGAAACTCAGCTACTATATCATTCGTATGTGGAATTTTTTTAATTTTGAGTGTTTCCACATCATGAGCAATTATATCCATGTTTCTAGCCATGTCATCCATCTTGTGTACTTTTTATTCTACCATGGCATTAAAAATCTTTTGAGAACTAATAAATTCTTTAATGATGTTATCAAGTTCAATAGGTATCCTGTTATTATTATATGAATTACCATAGGAATTACCATAATTATTAGAGGGATTACCGGGATACGGTCTGGGATTAAAGTTACCTCTATAAGCATTGTTGTTGAAATTATTTCTAGCGACACAATTCACATCAATAGAATCATTGTTTTGCTCAATCAAAGTAGATAGTGGAATATCATTAGGATCAACATGAGCACTTTTACTAGATAACATTTTCATAAGAGCATCCATTTTATCACTCAAAGTAGAGACTTCTTCAACGGTATTTACCTTCTTACCAGTTGGAGCTCGCTTGGTGTGCCATTGGGAGTGGTTTGTGGTTATGTTGTCGAGAAGCTTCATGGCTTCCCCTAATTTCACTTCCATAAATGTTCCACCTGCAGCTGAGTCTAGAAGGTTTCTCAAAGCAAAGTTCAATCCATCATAGAAGTTTTGTATAATCATCAATAAAATCAAACCATGAGTAGGACAATTTCTAATCATTAAGTTCATTCTTTCCCAAGGTTGTGCAACATGTTCTTGCTCATGTTGTTTAAATTTCATGATTTGATTTCTAAGAGATATTATCTTGGCAGGAGGAAAATACTTAGTAATAAAAGCATCTAAGAATCAATACTATTGCGAGGCAAGGATGAAAATCAAGTTTTAGCTTTATCTCTTAGTGAGAAAGGAAATAATTTCAACTTGATAATATCATTATCCAAATATTTTTTCTTTTGCATATCACATAGTTCAACGAAGGTATTAAGATGGGATGCAACATCTTCATGAGGATTTCCAGCAAATTGCTCTTTCATAATAAGATTTAATATTGCCGCATTAATATCACATGACTCCGCACTAGTGGCAGGAGGAGCAATTGAAGTACTAATAAAATCATTCCTATTAGTATCCGAGAAGTCACACAACTTAGTGTTTTCTTGAGACATAGTGGCAAATCAAGCAAGCAAGTAAGATAAAATATTTTTGTGTTTTTGATTTTCATATAACAGAAAATAAAAGCAAGTAAAAAGAATAACAAGTAAAAGATAATGTGTGTGAATGAACCTTGAGTTGTTTGATGATACTCCTCGGCAATGACACTAGAAATCCTTATGCTACTTTGTAGATGCGTTGGGTTTTTCCACAAAGAGGAAGGGATGAAGTAGTAAAGTAGATAAGTATTTCCCTCGGTTGAGAACCAAGGTTTATCGAACCAATAGGAGAATCACGTAAACAACCATCTACGGTACCTACACACACAAGAGAAAATACTTGCACCCAACATGGGCAAGAGGGTTGTAAATCCCCTTGTACTCGTTAATTGCAAGGATCAAATCTAATAGTGGTAGATAAATAAATTGCAAAGTAAAATAAAAGTAAATAAATTGCAGCAAGGTAAATAGGGTTTTAGTAAATATGTTGAATAGACCCCGGGGCATAATTTTCACTAGAGGCATCTCTCTCAAGAACATAGCATATGGTGGGTAGATAAATTACTATTGGGCAATTGATACAAAAGCGCATAGTTATGATGTTATTCATGGCATGATCATGTATATAGGCATTACGTCCATGACAAGTAGACCGACTCTTGCCTGCATCTACTACAGTTACTCCACCAATCGACCGCTATCTAGCATGCATCTATGGTATTAAATTCATAACAAACGGAGTAACGCCTTAAGCAAGATGACATAATATAAACAATTAAAACAAAATAGAATCAAGCAATGTGATTAAACCCCGTCGTTTTATCCTTAGTAGTAACAATACAAATACGCGCCTCGCTACCTCTTTTGTCACTGGGTGAGGACATGGCAAGATTGAACCTACTACTATGCACCACTCCCTTTGATGATCTACTCATCTACTTAGCCAAAGAAAACTCATAGATCAAAAAGCATACATAGCTATAACAATCACACATAACAAAGTTCAGAATAGACTCAATTACTTTTAATGAATAATATGATCATAAACGCACAATTCATCGGATCCCAACAAACACACTGTAAAAGAGGATTACATCATATCGATCTCCGAAGAGAACATTGTATTAGGATCAGAGGGAGATAGAGAGAGAGAGAGACATCTAGCTAATCACTATGGACTTGTAGGTCTGTGGTGGACTACTCAAATATCACCATGGAGGCAGAAATGTTGATGGAGACGACCTTCATGATCGATTCCCGCTCCAGCAGAGTGCCGACGGAGGACTCCAGATGTGATCGCGGAAAACAGAGGCTTGCGGTAGTGGGAAAATTGTTTTGGGTCTTGGTTTTGGGAATTTATGGAGTCGGAGTTAGGTCAAAAGGACCCACAAAGGGGCCCACAAGCTCAGACGGCCCCAGGGGGCGTGCCGTGTGAGCTTGTGGCTCTCTCGTCTGGCATCTGGCCTCCTCCCGACGCTTCCAGGTTTCCTTCTGGTCCAGAAAAATCACCGTAAAGTTTCTTTCGTTTGGTATTGGTTTTCTGCGAAACAAGAAAATATACACAAACAAGAACTGGCACTTGGCACTAGATTAATAGGTTAGTTTCCAAAAATGATATAAAATAGCCTCCAAAGCATACAAGATTGATAATATAATAGCATGAAACAATAAAAAATTATAGATACGTTGAAAACGTATTAAGTCCCACCAGCCAAAGTGCATGTAGATGAAGAGGTTGCCAATGAATTGCGGAGTTGCCAATACGTTCAGTTTATTAACTCTTGTGGCTGCAATATCATGTTGCAGGATTACCGTGTCGAAGGAGAGATACAAAGTAGGGTTACGACACTATACTCAACTCTTACTTGTCAGTGGATGGACGCGACAATACTAGAATATTATCTCCGCTGCATGATTGTATCAAAGCTAGACCATGAGCTAAGCAGGTGTGTGTTGTAAAGCACTGGATCTGTGATGTAATGCTACGACATATGATGTATTCTTAGTATTTCATCGTTGACTATGCGTGTCAGCTATTGATCCAGGGATGCAACAGAAAACACAAAGATTCAGGGTGCCTCTCGGCACCGGGTCGTGATACAATTGATCCATTTACTGCCAAAGCCTCTAGAGGTAAGCATTTTCACAGAAAAATCCCAACTTACTCTATCACAAAGTTTCTCATAATCTAATTTCAGAACTAAACCACTAGCAACCGTTCTATGAATTTCATGAATGACTTCATGTGCTATGACCACACTCTCTAATATGAATCTATTTTTTATAAAAGCGGTATGATTAGAGAAGATGGGTCTGTCACAAGTTGGAGCAACTCTAGTGATCATGGCTTTTGAAAAAAAATCACTACACAATTACTTGAGCTAATATATCTGATATTGTTCATCTCCTTAGCATTAGGGACTTTAAGATGAGAGTAATGATAGCAAAATTAAGATGGTATACATCTAGAGTTTGAGCCTCAAAATCCCTCACCAACCACACGAAATATCTTTCATCCAATCCTAGAAAGTTTGAGGAAAAAAGAAGGACAAACCATCTTCCTCGGAAAAGGGTTTTTCCAGTAAAGCATTTTCCCCATCAGTGACTAAATTATTTTCAGACCAAATATTAGCTTCTAGGTGGATATCAGGTTTGGTTCAAAAGCAAAAAGGTCTTTGTAGATTTGACAAAGCTGGTAGGCTAGACACCAGATCAAGAAGGCGATAATCCAGGTGCCCGTGGCAGGGGTGCCCAGACCGACCGTGGCGCGACGGTCGAGATGTGCATGATGACCTCGGTGGGCTGCCATCGATCTGTATCATGTGATTTGGTGCATGTGAAGGCGCACCCGTAGTCATGCCCGAAAATTAGTCATGATGGTGAACCTCATATTTTCTAACAAGCTCGTAAAAATGTTCTAAGAGGAAAAATGGGGGATGATTGTTCATGGAATAACTCTTGCATAAAACTCACTACATATATGCCTATTTGACGGCTCTGATGCGAACCCAAAGTCTCTGTTTTCTTTCTTAAATGTTCGAAACCCAGAGTCTATGTTATTGAGATATGCATCGGAAAAATCACTATGTGTGCTAGAGACGGTCTGAGCCACCAAGCTCTTGTTTGATTGCAGATCCTTCGAAGCTCCGTCACTGTTATAATTAGTGTCCATTCTTGCGTGCTGTCCCTTGAAGAAAATTCCCGTTGACGTGCTCTTCTGCACACATCACCCCCCTAATAATGCTTAAAAAATCATCATTTATTGGCTTGCATACGCCCGCCACGCAAGAGCATCATCATCGTATTCATCTTGACTGGTGAATAGCAATCAGAAGTCCAATAATGACGAACCAATAATTTAGTTCACGTGAGAGGTAAGTGGCCTCGTCACATTTTTTTCTTAGTACAAAACTCCAAACTGCATAGCCGTTATGTGTTGGCAAGCTAGGATTGGCATAAAAAGAGCTCGTCTAGCTAGCCAAGGAAACAGAATCCACAATAATCCACGTGATGCAAACTCACGGTTGCGTGACTCAACCGATCTACTACCAAAACTGGAGGTGGCCAGCTCGGCCGGCTTAGTACGATGCAGCACAAAAGGAAATGAGATAGGGATGAGCACGCTATACTAGTCTTTTTTTTTGAACTTAGCACGCTATACTTGGAGTGAGGCGTTTTGGTGCCCAGGCTCATCTGCACCCGTTCAGTAAATAAATCAAAACAAATACTAAAAAAATTCAAAAAATTCCAAAAAAAAATTGGGTAGTATATAATTTCATGCGTGAGGTTACCCCGAATTTGTCTTTTTTGCCGAGAGCTGCTGATGTTCAACTGATACAAAAATTGGAGCGAACCTCACGCGTGAAATTATCTACCACCCAAAAAAAATTGGAATTTTTTGAATTTTTTTAGTATTTGTTTTGAATTTTTTACTCAGCGGGGGTGCAGACGAGCCTGGGCTCAGAAATGGATTTTCGCTATACTAGTCTTTTTTTTAACTTAGCACGCTATACTAGTCGATCGTACGTGACAACGCATAAAGCCACGTACCCTTTCCACCCATTCTATTTCCCTTTGCCTTCTTTGAACGAAACCGAATATAGTGCACACAGTCCTTTGAAAAACTTCCTAAATAAAACGTGTTACCCCGCGGGTGACCTAGGCAGAACCCTAGCCGCCGGGCGAACTCCCTCCTTGCCAGATCTCCCTTCCCTCGTCGCCGTCGGGCAAAGCCCGCGCAGCGGCGGCGGTGGCGGGGCAAGGCACTCCGGTTCTCCCTCTCGCAGGCCTCGGGCATTGCGGGGCGTTCGCCATGCGGGCGCGTGGTTGCCGTGGCGAGCTTGCGCCGGGGATGCGCGGCGAGCGTGTACGGCATGTGGGAGCATGTGCGGTGCGCGGACGCAGGCGTGGTGGCTCTGGCTCTCATGGCACGGCAGCGACTGGCAGATCGGATCTCGGAACGGCGGCTTTGATCGGTGGCGCGTGGTGCGGCCTACCCAATGGGTGGCATCGACAGGTGCAAATAGGCGGTCTTCCACGGTTGTGTGGGCGGCGTGGAGGCGACTCTCGCTGGCTGACCAGTCTTCCATGGGAAGCGTCGTCATCGACTTGATCTGCTCCGGTTCGTGCTGGCTCTAGTACCTGGCGACTGTGGTCGACGTTTACCGGTGATTCCTGGAGGGATCTGGTGGGTGGGCATGGATTGGGGGGGAAACTCCAGGCCGGCGTGGCGGCCGCACCAAAATCGACACCCCTCGGCGCTGATTCCCTTCCTAGTGGCTTCGGTGTGGATCCCGCTCCTCGCACCTCTGCCATGAGCGTAGGCGAAAGCCTCTGTTCCTCTGTTTGGGCGACGAAGACACCTTGGTGTCGTGTTCCTTCCTGAAGGCGTTGGTCGGGGACTCCTCATGGTGGTGGAGTTGCTGGTAGTTTGGAGTCGACGTGAGATGTCATGTAGGTGGAGCGGCGTGGCATCAACCATATCGTCGACGTTGGTCTCGGTGGTATGGTGCAGCAGAGTCTCGGCGTCGGATGCATCTTGATGGACGTGTGTAGGGAGGTGTTTTTATCTGGCGTCGTGGTGGCGTTGATGGCAGGCCTGGCATGGTCGATGCATCAGTACCTGCTCTGAAGATGGATCGGTGAAAGACGACGACGACAGACTCTTTGAGAGTGTCGGACCGGTGTGTACCCCAAACCCGGCAAGCTGCTTGGTGGGGCCCTCCGTCTTTAGATGTTAGGCTGCGATGTATTTTTGGTATTCGGCTCGGTCTTTAGGCACCCTTCATACTGGATAGGAGTAGCGACACATGTTGTCAAGATGATGGCTGCAGATTTACTGATGTATTACTTTGTAAGGTCTTTGTGAATAATTAATAAAATGGCTACATGCATCGCCCAAATGCAAAGGCCGGGGTCGTCCTTCTTTTCGAAAAAATTATGTATAATTCTGGGAAAGTTATTTCATGACTACATTTCTTAGTCGTCGTGAACATCCTCTAATCTGTTTTTCCATTAAACAAACCTAGCTAATAAATTAAGACATGCAAGTCATTGACACTTGCGAACGGTGTCCGACGAGGTGCAGTGCGGGGCGGCGCGGCGACAGCCCGGTGACGCGGCGGGCCGACTGCATGGCGGCGTGAGGATCTCCTCTCATGAAAGTTTAGGCGACTTCATGTCTGCCAGATTATACGAGAAGGGTCTTCTTCCGTGAGCGGATGAAGGGAATTATATAGGACCGTGTAAAAAAATTGTCGTCGCATGAGGCGTTCAAAGGTTATTTTTGTTCAACTCCCCATAAGTGATTCATAGTTGGATGGATACAACTTTGTAAATAAGGGACAATCAATATGGATTAGAGGGAGTAGTTTTTCTAATATAAGAGCAACTCCAACAGTTTCCCTAAAAATCTTCCCGTAAAATTAGTTTTACGGGGTGACCGTAACCTTTAGGAGAAGTTGTTTGGGAGCAACTTTTGACAATTCCCATAAACATCTTCCCCTAAATGTGATCTTATTTTATTTTTTCATTAAACAAAACTAGACAAATGGTATAGGCCCCTCTAGTCAGTGACACGCGTGAAGGCCTCCGGCGATGGGTAGCGGGAGGCAGTGTGATGGGCGCCAGCGAGAGGCGATGTTGTGAAGCTAAGCGGAATGTGACGGCGGCGGCACTGGCGGCGGTGGCGGGTGGTGACGGTGTCGCGGTGCATCAACGGGGCGGGTGGCGGTGGCACCGGCGATCAGCGGCGGTGCTTGGAGGCGACGCACTCGGGCTGCAGCCGGAGGCAACGCATCGGGCTCTCGACAGTAGCCAAAGTCGCACTTGGGCAACCGCGCAAGCCGGCGACGGCACGGGATCCTGGCGTCGCGACGGCAGGCAGGCAGCCGGCCGACAGTGGGCCAACGACGATGCGGCAACGCCTCGACGGTGACGACCAGCGTGCGGTAGCAGGGACGGGCGCAACAACATTGGGTATGGTGCGTGTGGTAGTTGCTGAAATTTAAGCGCGCCAAAAATATACAGAAAAATGATCTTCCCCTAGACCCACGAGAAAATGCCATTTTCACACGATTCCCTAAAGTTATGGACAATTTTACGGGATTGTTGAAGAGGTTTTCCCTCAGGTTCTCATGAACGACGGTTAATTTGGAGATAGATGGATGTTGGAGTTGTTGTAAGAGACTATTGGAGTTGTTCTTAGACGTGGCCACGGTACAATGCAACCCAGAAAATGGAGGCCATCAGGGCAACTCCAACGGGCCCACACATTTTGTCGGTCCGCATCCAATTCCGTGCGTACAGACGAAAACAGTGGCCCAATGCGGTGAAGGTGACGTAAACGGACATATGCCCGTTTTGTTGTCCGCTTGGACCCATTTCAACCCAAATTTAACTTGTCGGCGACACACAGATCCCTCCCAACCGAGTTCAACTACCTCAACCTCTTCGCTCTCGCCACCGCCACCTAGCTTTCGGCCTCTTTGCCCTCACCCAGCCGCCACCTCCACCGACGCTTCCATCGATGTCACCGTCGCTGTTGTTGTTCCCACTTCTATTCGTCGATGATGTAGCTAGCTTGAGCCCCGCACCCTACCCAGGGTTGTCGCCGCCCTCGGCACACCATCGCCACCTCCACGACCACCGCCAGAAGATATGGGGTTCAACAGCCCTGCTACCTGAACGTGCCAAGGACCGGGGCCTTCACCAGCTGAGGCTCATCCGGTGTTTGAAAGGCTTTCGACATGGCAGGTTCTCACAATGACTTCGGCGTGCTTCAACGCTCTCATGTGTTCGGAAGACTTTCGGAAGGCAATTTCCCAAAGGTAAACTATGAGATCAATGACTACAATACAACAAGGGATACTACCTAGCTGATGGTATTTATCCTTAATGGTCTATGTTTGCGAAGACAATCTCCGATCTCGTAAGAGAGAAGAGGACTAGATTTGGTTGTAAACTATGCGATTTTTATTTATTTGAATGTAAAGTATGTAACTTATTTAGATGTAAATTATGTGACTGATTTGTGTATGTATTCCAATTGAAATTGTATGTAATGACCGAGGCGACATCGCCGCGTTGAATGCACTGACTATGAAATGACACACAATAGACGAACATCTGTCCGTTCGGCCATTCAAACGGACAGAAGACGGACACATTCTTCGTCATCAGCTTGGCTAGGTTTTTCCTCTTTTAGGCGAAACAACTTGGCTAGTTTCTCACTGTCACCCGTGTCTCGGCGGCACCGGGCTGCTCTTTGCATCCATTCATCCTCACGAGTGGGCTGGGGCCTGTGGGCGGTGGAGGCCGGAGTACTTTGATATTTTCGTGGACCAACGTGTGTACCTACGCAGGATAAGGGCGAAACCTCCCCTGGTCCAGGTCCGCGTCACCCGAATCCTCTGGAAACCGTGTGCCCACAGAATCCGTTTAAATACCTCCCCCATAAGCTTCCTATCTGACAAATCACTACTACTCTATCAGCTTACGCCACTTCCTAATCCTAAAAAACTCGCAGCATTCGTCCCACCCGACCCGATCCACTCTCGATTTCCCCCAATCCACAGGAACGCGCTCCAGGATTCAGCCGCGATTCGATCGCGGAGGCGACCGCGCCGCGCAGCGCCGTCCCGCCCACTCGATTCAGTCGCGTGTGCGCTAGGAAGTTCGTCACACGCCTCGCGGTTTTGTGTTCGTTTTCTCGTTCGGTTACCGCTTTTAATCGTAGCTAGTTCGATCGATCTCTGTAGGTATGTGTGTTCTTCTGATTGCTTGCGCCTGCGCGTGGGTGATGATCATGACTAACTGCTTGACTGATTGCTTGATTCTGTTGTGGTGACTAATTTTCCTGATTCGGTTTAACCCTGCTCGTTAATTTGGTAAACTGCTGCTTGATGTTATTGGTCATTTAAATTCGATGATGTGCATCCAGTGCCAGTACGCGGGGTTTGGGTTCCGTTTCATCTTCTAGGTACGATGTTTGTTCCATCTATTTACTGGCTACAACTATTTGGGCGTGTGGGATCATAGCTGCAGAAAGCGTGTCAGTGATTCACATTACCATATATATACATGCGGATGATTTCTGAAAAAAATATTCATGCGGACGATGAAGAGGCGTGCACTGTGCAAATGGGCTCCTGTTATTTCTGAAAATTTGAAGTTCGTAGATCCCTGCTCATATGTCCCATATTTTTAGATTGAACTGGCAACTTATGTCCTTCATAAAATTCTGTGCTGTTCTGGCTAATCCAAACTGCCCCATGGACATTGGGACGCTCCATTTTGCTTCCTCTCCATGTGCCTGAAACGAGGCCCCTGTTTTGGTTCCTCGTTCAACTCTCATTGTGCCAAAGTCAGAAACACTTATTTTGTTCTCGTTCACCAATCAAACAAAACAATGGATGTGCTTGTACCAACGTTATTGAGGGCTCATTCTCGAAAGGAAAAAGAAAAACAAGGCTGAGGGGAAGCTATCACTCTTCTAGACAAGTTACCTTCAGGCATCCTAGTTAAAGAGAGCATGTTCGGAAGGTAGCAGCAACTTGCAGACTACTTACTTGCTGCGTGCAGCATTGGTTACTAATTTTATTTACTGCTTTGGCACAGAGTTGGGGGAAGTGAATTCACTTATGCAGGTTCTTTCAATGATGTTGCTTCACTAGTTATCAAGACAATCCCTATTCAGTAGGAAATTGTAGATAGGTTACATTTCAGGTACAAACCGCTGAAGTCTTAATTAGGATGCTGGCTTTCTCAAGATCTTCTTGATGGGAGAATTAGAGGAAGTTTAGTTTATTTGTGGATATTGCACGACCTTAAACCATTGTTTGGACAAGTTTCTTCCGTTGAAGATGAAGCCAGTGGCTGCTGGAGGTAGGCTCCCTTGTAATCTAACATCTTACGGAACCTTTCAGTTCGATAAAAACATTCACCGACGGTACTAGCTAACACGTCGAAACCTTTTCATGAAACCATCCCATCCCCTTCACTTTTGTTTCCTGGCATTTGATGCTATTGCCTGTTCCTCTTGCCAGAGAACGGGGGGCCAGCACCACGGTAAAACTGATGCAGATGGATCACTGTGTACGAATTGCTTGGGAATGCTTCTCTGGATGGATATCAGTTGTGTAATTTATTTTCTCACAGCTCACAATCCAGCTAGTTTATTCTAGCTGTGATTGTTTGGTGATCAAACTATGAGGTTTTTGCTGATTGGAGCTGTCCGGCGTTGCTTTGGTCTTGTGTTGATATGCCTGGTCTTCAGCAGTATACAGCAATCAGACCTACATGCAGTGGTTTCCTCCATATTTAGGACCTGTGACTGCATTCTGTATTGAGATCCATCCTGCTAAATGTATAATACTTGCAGGTATTTGTGTTGTGTTTGCAACGCGATAGCTTTTCCGCTACCAAACAGCCGACATGGGTGCCGTGCAGCTTGAGTCTGTTGTTGCTCAACATGCACACGCTAAGCTAAATATGGATTCACTTCCTCAAGGCCCTTCGTTGTTTGATGGAAATGACACGGCCAGGGTCAATGGTTCTAACTCTGATGAGTATGAAAGATTTGAGAAGGGATTAATGCAGTATGGGTATGTCCTATTATCTCACGAGTCATTTTTTTTCTAACATCTGCTCACAGTAAATGGGTTCTTGGTAAATTATTGTTGTAAGAACTTTACAAGTATGTGCTGTTGCAGATGTGCACATTACCGAAGAAGATGCCGCATACGAGCACCATGCTGCGACGAGATTTTTGATTGCCGGCACTGCCACAATGAATCAAAGGTACAATTTCATACGAACAGTGTCTGAGTTTTAAATTTTGCACTCATATTATCACTGATTTTAAGGCCAAAAACTATAATCGATGATAAGTGTCTAGATGGGGTTTGATTAGAGCTTTGACCGTTGTCTGCTGCTATATGAATCTTACGGTGCAAAAATAATCTGATTTAGTAGCTGTTATGTGCTGCTACAAGGACACGAACCATGATATATTGATATTAATATACGGTTTAATTAGATGATTATGGTTTGACCTAGACGAGTATCTTAAACAGTAGACGACTATGCGTTCTGTTACGGTTTAAGTGCCCATTATTTGTTCTTGATTTTATTTTATTTGGAAATTTTGTGGAGAAATAATGTACTATGTATTGACAGAATTCGATTAAAATTGATACTCCTAGGCGACATGAACTTCCACGTCATGAATTGCAGCAGGTTTGTTTTGTTTTATTTTGAGGTATATCACTACTTTGCAACCCTCGTTACTCTTACAGTCATGCTGAGTTGGTTCTTGATCTGTAAGCAGGTCATATGCTCATTGTGTGGCACTGAACAAGAGGTTCGTGACTGAACCATGGTCATTGCTTCATAAAAGTAGTGCTTTCCTGTCTAGCTTCAATGTGTCATCACGATGCTTCTTGCTTATCTGTTACCAGGTACGACAAATATGCATCAGCTGTGGTGTATGCATGGGAAAGTATTTCTGTGAAGTGTGCAAGCTCTTTGATGATGATGTGAGTAAGAGGAGTTTCCAGTTTAGGTTGTTTTGTCTACTTTGATCAAGGTGCAGCAGTATGCCATGCTAAGACTTAATTTTGTGATTGCAGGTCTCAAAACAGCAGTATCACTGCCATGGTTGTGGAATATGCAGGTATGCAATTTTGTCCTGTGATAATTTCCAGTCCTGGAATTGTATGGATGTATGTCTCTAGACTTATTTTTATTGAAAGTTGTGTTTAAATTTGAATTTGTTCTTATCTATGCAGAATTGGTGGCAGGGAGAATTTCTTTCACTGCTCAAAATGCGGTAATGCGTCATTCTTGTGTCTAAAATTGCATCCTTGAAAGCACAATGTACCATTATGATGTCATTTAGGAAGCTTGCTGCAACATGTTTGTACACACATTTTTCTTTGTAGACTTGTGCAGTTACACAATGTTGCATGACTTGTAGTTCATTTGTGCCAAAAATAGGAAGAGTTTTTTTCCGAGACATTTTCATTCTGCTGTACGTTATAAATTACTAGGTGAATAGTGCCGCATAGTATTTTTCAACTTGCAACTCCAAATTCACAATTTTTAGTCGTCTATTCCTCAAGTTCTTTACTCATTCTAAAGTCTTAACCACACTATAGTGTACATTTGAATAGTGCTACTTTTGTTGTAAAAATCTCAGTATTGGGCTTAATTCATTTTTTCACGCTTATGAATTAGTTTCTTATAACTATATTACTTCATTCCATTTAGTTGGTTTAACCCTTCTTGCTTATGTATCTCATGCAGGATGTTGTTATTCCACAGTTTTGAAGAACAGTCATGCATGTGTTGAAGGAGCCATGCATCATGACTGTCCAATCTGCTTCGAGGTTGGTGTTCAATTGCTCATTTGAATCTGCAGCATATAGTTTGATGAATGGCTTATTTGTGATTTCTTATTATCTTCTGGCTGACCCTGTCATGATTTCCAGTACTTGTTTGAGTCGAGAAATGATGTCTCTGTTTTGCCGTGTGGGCATACAATTCATGAAAAATGCTTGAAAGAGATGAAGGAGCATTGCCAGTAAGTTTTAACTTGGTCTTCGATATACGCTAGTTTATCATGTGTAGTAGCACTAGGCCTTGGCAGCTGACATGTATAAAACCAAATTTTAGATTTGCATGCCCGCTCTGCTCCAAGTCGGTGTGTGACATGTCGAAGGCATGGGAAAGACTGGACGCGGAACTAGCGACTCTGTCAAACTCTTTCGACGATAAAATGGTAATGTTCTCGTTTTGAGCCGTTTGCTCATGCAAGTGGCATACTCGGCACATCATTAACCAATTTCGTTGCTAGATAATTTGAACTGGAACGCTAAATTTGTTAGCCGCTGCTGATCCACTTTTCCTGGTTGTAGGTTCACATATTGTGCAATGATTGCGGGGCTGTATCAGAGGTGCAGTTCCACTTAATTGCACATAAGTGCCATAGTTGCAAGTCATACAACACCCGGCAGATTTGAAGTAGTGAAGCCCTGGAGGGATTCTACGTACTTCCTGGAAGTTGGCGAGAGCGCTCCGGCAGTGGAGATTCGTTCATCTATGTGATGTTTTCCGCGAAGGCAGATCACTAGACAATTTATCTGCGTCCTCCGCAGTTAGCTGCCGCCTTTTGGCTGTCCTTCATTTTTTTCTGCGTCGTCTCCTTTTTGTTCAGTGTGTAACAGCTTCCGTGCGTCCGTTCAGGCCTTACATATTTTAGCACAACGTGGCAGCCTGGTAGAATTGTGTTCTACTCGATCTGTATCATTGGTCAGGACTGCAACCTGTAGGATCACCACTCCAGCGAGCCTTGCTGTGTGCATGCAGCAGGCTGTGTGGCATAGGGTTTATGGTTGCAAAATTTCTTAATTCCCAATCTCAATGTCAGGATTACCAAGTTGGGCTGCAATTTCTGGGTCTACATTGTTACTGCTTTTTTATTCAGTTTATTGCATGCCTTCCCGGTTAATGTTCCTGAGACCTCTTTGGAAGGATTGTTATCTGAGCAATGCTGTTTAGTGTTGATGCAAAAGCTTTGCCAAGGCAACTGCTTGCTAGGCGTAGAGAATCGAGTAGATTCAGACGGAGGCACTGCCAAAGCTAGGGGTTCTTGGGCTTACAAGATGTACCTTTAGGGCCTCTTTCATTCCAACATTTTTTTTCTATCGTATGCAGGTCATCTTATATCAACTCTTTTCGTAAAGATGCATTTTATAGAAATATTTCAGCTGAGTTGAAGTTATTAGAAAGATTCAATTATTCTATGTCGTAACAAAAACCATTGTTTCAATCATATTGTACACAAGAGGGCGGTTGTGCAAATATTCGATACGGAGTCCAGGCTCACATGCTCCTACATGAGTAAATTCTGAAAAGAAAAAACTGAATTTATTCTGACAACACACATGTTTCATATAAAGTACACAAAATTTCGTGAAGAAATAATGTGCTGTGACCTAGGAAAAAAACTTCTGCCCTCACAATTACGCGCTCTTCCTATTTCAGTATTTCAGAAAATCATATACCGCTACAGGGGCATACATGGAGCTCCCAAAGATTGTGTTTCTTTTAGCAAAAGAGAGGTTTTCCCCTCCGATTGGATACCTCCCCCAGTCGAGCAAATCCAGTATCGAAGACAACCCAAGCAAAAGGAACCGAGTCTGAATTACAGGACTACAAAGGCACAAAACAAGAGCACCAGAACTGCTATGGAGTAACGCCAAGCCTTGCCACACGCAAAAGGGACACAAAAGCTAGAGAAATTGATCAGTCTGGTCCTCCAAGCCTCGGAACACCAAGCCTCCTACACTGCGCCGCACAGACTTCATTTGCTACCCGCTCTACCACCCTTGCTCCCAGCAGCAGCATTTTTGTCTCCGGGTCCTTGTTCTGCAAAATAGACCAATCCGATATCCAGTTGCAAATTAGTTTCACAACATATATTAGGATCATAAATTTTCACTTTCGAATATCACATCATTACGACTCCTCCAAATTGCCCAGAATAATGCAGAAATCCCAACCAACACTAACTTCGTGTCAAACTTCGTAAATGTTTTGATCCAGCTACCAAAACAGTCACTCAGGGTGACAAGAATGGACCTTAGATCAAATGCACATCTTAAAGAGTTCCAAATAAGTCTGGCAATAGAACAGGAAAAGAACAAGTGATCTATAATTTCATCTTTCCCACAGAAAATACAATATTTATCTCCTTTTCATCCTCTTTTAAGTAGGTTATCTTTAGTCGGTACACTTTTCTTATTGAGCAACCACAAAAAGAATTTGATTTTAGCAGGCACTTTAACTTTCCATGGAAATTTTGGGGGAAAGCCACATTCACTTTTGATAAAAAACAAGTATAAAGATTTGACAGAGAACACTTTATCAACAGTTAACATCCACATGGGTTTATCTCTACCCCCATATACATGTACTTCTTCACATCTTAATTTCAGGTATTCCACAGATCAACGGCTTATCCCACTAAAGATCTCCTAAAATAAAAGGCATGCCATCCTTTGGCCATTGCCTCAGCAACAGAAATGTTATGATCATTGCTAATAAAATACAATTTGGGATAGGCTTCTTTGAGTGGTTTATCCCCCACCCACCAGTCCTCCCAAAACCTTGTATTTTACCATCTCCAATTTTCTTTTTAATGTGTTTAAAATACATCTCCCTAACTTTCAGCACACTGGTCCAAAACTGAGTCACCCACCATGTGGACCACCCCAGACAGAGGTTTGTTTTTAACATACTTCTGTAACAGGATAACTTGCCATAGCCCTGTTTCATTTTCCAATTTCCATAGCCACTTGGCCAGGAGAGCTTTATTAAAGATATCAAGATTAAGGAGGCCCAAACCACCTTACATTTTTGGCATGCAACAAGCCTTCCAATTCACTAGGTGATACTTTTTCTTATCCTCTATTGGCCCGCCAAACCAATCTAGCCCTATAGAAATCTGTCTTTTGTCTGACCCCAATAGGCATGGGGTAGGAAGACATCATGTAGATGGGGAAATATTGGAGAGACAGGACTGAACCAAGGTCACCTTGCTTGCGATGTTAAGCAGCCTTCCCTGCCAGCAGGCACATCTCTTTTCAATTTTTTCAGCAACATTCTTCCACATTTTATTTCTAATCCTCCTATCAACAGGAAGCCCAAAATATTTCAGTGGTTATTTTCCAAGTTCACATGTAAAAATCTCCTGGTAAATGGAGGCTTTATCAACAACGCCCCCCCCCCTAGCAAGAAATTTCACTTTTATGAAAGTTGATGGCCAGGCCAGACATCTGCTCAAAAGCAGTGATGATGGATTTTAAATTTCGGGCACTATCTTCATCACCTTATAAAAGAAAAATGGTGTCATCTGCATATTGCAGCATGTTCACCCATGTGTCGTAAATTTCATTTAGCACCCCTTCTACAAACCTTCCCTTCTTGTAGTATCCATGATAATTGCAAGAGCATCTACGGCTAGGTCAAAAAGGAGGGGGGACAAAGCATCCCCTTGCCTCAATCCTTTGTGTGTTTTAAAGTAGGTACCAATGTTATCATTGACCTTGACCCCAACATGCCCCCAATCATTGTGTGCAAAACCTAGTCACACCATTGACCAGGGAAAAAATTCAACTTAAGAATTTTGTATACAAATGGCCATTTAATTTTATCATAGACCTTCTGAAAGTCCACTTTAAACAACATAGCATTCTGTTTTTTTGAGTGTATGGTATTAAGAGCTTCATGAAGCACCACCACCCCTCCATTATATACCTCCCTTTGATAAAGGCAGTTTAGATGGGGGAAATGATGGGGTTGCCTACTTTACTAAGTTTGTTCATAAGAACTTTAGTAATAATTTTGAAACTGACATTCAACAAACAAATGGGCCTAAACTTGTGAGTTTGTTTGGCACCCTTGGTTTTAGGCACCAGAGTGATTATACCATAATTAATCCTAGTTATGTCTAAGTTACTTTTATGGAAATCATCAAGCATAGCCTTCAGACCCCATTTAATCATGTCCCAAAAATGTTGATAAAAGTCTATAGGGAAACCATCAGGGCCAGGGCTTTTCTTTTTCTCCATGGAAAAAACTACCTCCTTCAGCCTTGCATAGAGATAGGCTTGGTGAGTTCCACAACCTCCTCAACAGATATTTTGTCTACATCTTTTATATTTAGACTAATACTGGAGCTCTCAGGTTACCCAAACAGGTTTTTGTAGAACTCGGTGATATATTTAATGAGGTTCTCCTCTCGCTCAATGACACCTTCAGCCTGTTCTAGGGAGAGTATCCTATTTTTCCTTCTTCTGGCATTTGCATTGGCATGATAATATCCAGTGTTGCAATACCCCTCATTAATTTCTTGATATTTATATCTTTGAAAACCATTTCAGTTCTTCCTGTTTAAGAATATCATTCAATTCTCTCCTCAATTTCCTCTGTACCTCTCTGTCATGAGCAGTCAGACCCATTTCTTCAGCATTTTAATCTATATCGTTTAATTGATCAAGTAATTCTTTATTTTTCTTTCTATAAGTAGCATTAGCATTCAAATTCCACCCCCTCGTCTTTTGTCTAAGGGCTCTCATTTTCCTCTGCCATCTGTCCACACTGGTCCCTGAGTTGGTGCCCCCCATTTTTTCTCAATAAACTCCCTAAACCTCTCCCTTTGCATCCAAGCATTCTCAAATCTGAAAATGGGAGCAAAGGAGGTATGATTTCTTGTATCTAAACTAGGGGAGTATGATTAGATAATTCTCTCTCTAAAGCAGAAACTACAGCAAGACGATATTTCTCCTCCCACTGAGGACAAGCTAAAATTCTATCGAACTTCTCATAAGTGGGGCTAGAAAATTTTTAGCCCATGCAAATTTTCTCCCATTCAGTGGGAGTTGCCTCAACCCAGCATGTTCAATTATGGCATTAAAAACAAAACTCCAATGATCAGTTTCAGAGGGTTTGTCTTTATCTACACTATATCCAAGAATATTAAAATCACCTCCCACCACACAAGGTATAGGATTATCATGATCGATTCAGGAAAGTTTTAGCTAAATAAGCTGATTTCCCATCAGATTTTGCATCACCATAGACAGTGACTAAATTCCAATATAATTTAGCTTGTTTGTCATAAAGTTATAGTCTAACACAATATCCCCCTTTTTCCACATGCTCAATGTCAAAAAGATCAGAATTAACCCCAACCAAGATGCCTCCAGATCTACCTCTAAGGGGAATCCACTCCCAAGAAAAATTCCTCCCAGCACTCAGATTTAGCAAATCTGTATTAGAGAAATCAGCTTTAATAGTTTCCTGAAGACCAATAAAATATAGCTTCTTATCTAAAATCATCTCTGTAATGAATCTTTTCTTAATATCCTGCCCAATCCCTCTCATGTTGGGGAGCGTTGCATGGGAAACAAAAAAATTCCTACGAACACCCAAGATCTATCTATGGAGATGTATAGCTACAAGAGGGGGAGTGCATCTGCATACCCTTGTAGATCGCTAAGCGGAAGCGTTAAGAAACATGGTTGATGTAGTCGTACGTCTTCGCGATCCAATCACGATCCGTCCCGATCTAGCGCCGAACGGATGGCACCTCCGCGTTCAGCATACGTACAACTCGATGACGTCTCTGCCTTCTCGATCCAGCGAGCGAGGGCGGAGTAGTAGATGAGTTCTCCGGCAGCACGACGGTGTGGTGGCGGTGGTGGTGGAGCTGTCTCGGCAGGGCTTCGTCAAGCGCTACCGCTAACGAAGGAGAAATCAATCTAGAGAGAGAGGGAGGGCTGCGCCGTGGCTTGTGGTGCGGCTGCCCTCCCTCTCCTCTCATATATATAGGGGAAGGGAGGAGGGCCGGCACCCTAGGGTTTCCCCTAGGGTTTGGGGCGGCGGCCAAGGGGGCTGCCTTGGCCCCCAAGGCAAGGGGGCGGCGGCCACCCTTGGGCCAGCCCTAGCCCTGGCCGCATGGGCCTTAGGGGAGGTGGGGCGCCCAGCCCATCAAGGGCTGGTGCGCCTCCCTCTCAGCCCATGGGGCCCTCCGGGGCTGGTGGACCCTCCCGGTGGACCCCCGAAACTCCTTCCGGTACTTCCGACGAAATCCGGCAAATCCCGAAACTATTCCGGAACTCGAATACCAACTTTCCATATATGAATATTTACCTCCGGACCATTCCGGAACTCCTTGTGACATCCGGGATCTCATCCGAGACTCCGAACAACTTTCGGTCACCAACATACATATCTCACTAATACCATATCGTCATCGAACGTTAAGCGTGCGGACCATACAGGTTCGAGAATCATGTAGACATGACCGAGACACCTCTCCGGTCAATAACTAATAGCGGGACCTGGATGCCCATATTAGTTCCTACATATTCTACGAAGATCTTTATCGGTCGAACCACGATGTCAAGGATTCAGTTAATCCCGTATGCAGCTTTGTCCATCGGTATGTTACTTGCCTGAGATTCGATCGTCGGTATCTCCATACCTAGTTCAATCTCGTTACCGGCAAGTCTCTTTACTCGTTCCGTAATACAAGATCCCGTGATTAACTCCTTAGTCACATTGCTTGCAAGCTTCTTGTGATGTTGTATTACCGAGCCGGCCCAGAGATACCTCTGCGTCATACGGAGTGACAAATCCCAGTCTCGATCCATGCCAACCCAACAGACACCCTCGGAGATACCTATAGAGCACCTTTATGATCACCCAGTTACGAAGTGACGTTTGATACACACAAAGCATTCCTCCGGTGTCAGGGAGTTGCATGATCTCATGGTCATAGGAACATATACTTGGCATGAAGAAAGCAGTAGCAATAAACTAATACGATCAAATACTATGCTTCGGTTGGGTCTTGTCCATCACATCATTCTTCTAATGATGTGATCCTGTTATCAAATGACAACTCATGTCCATGGTTAGGAAACCTTAACCATCTTTGATCAACGAGCTAGTCTAGTAGAGGCTCACTAGGGACACGGTGTTGTCTATGTATCCACACATGTATCTAAGTTTCCGATCAATACAATTCTAGCATGGATAATAAACGTTTATCATGAACAAGGAAATATGATAATAACCACTTTATGGTTGCCTCTAGGGCATATTTCCAACAGTCTCCCACTTGCACTAGAGTCAATAATCTAGCTTTACATTGTAATGAATCTAACACCCATAGAGTTCTCGTGTTGATCATGTTTTGCCCGTGGAAGAGGTTTAGTCAACGGGTCTGCAACATTCAGATCCGTATGTACTTTGCAAATGTTTATGTCCTCCTCCTTGATATAATCGTGGATGGAATTGAAACGGTGCTTTATGTGTCTGGTTCTGTTGTGAAACCTGGGCTCCTTGGCCAGAGCAATAGCACCAGTGCTGTCACAAAAGAGAGTCATCGGATCTAGTGCACTGGGCACGACTCTGAGATTCGTCATGAACTGCTTCATCCAGACACCTTCCTTCGCTGCTTTTGAAGCAGCTATGTACTCCGCTTCACATGTAGAATCTGCTACCAAGCTTTGCTTGGAACTGCACCAGCTTACCGCTCCACCATTCAGAATAAATACGTATCCAGTTTGTGACTTAGAGTCATCCGGATCTGTGTCAAAGCTAGCATCGACGTAAACCTTTACGACGAGCTCTTGATCACCTCCATAAACGAGAAACATTTCCCTAGTCCTCTTTAGGTACTTAAGGATATTCTTTATCATTGTCTAGTGTTCCACTCCTGGATCACTTTGAAACCTTCCAGCCATAGATGTGGCAAGGCTGACATCTGGTCTTGTGCATAGCATTGCATACATGATAGAGCCTATGGCTGAGGCATATGGGATGACACTCATCTTTTCTCTATCCTCTATAGTCGCTGGGCATTGAGTCATACTCAACTTCACACCTTGCAGGACAGGCAAGAACCCTTTCTTAGACTGATCCATTTTGAACTTCTTCAAAACCTTATCAAGGTATGTGCTTTGTGAAAGTCCTATTAAGCGTCTTGATCTATCTCTATAGATCTTGATGCCTAAAATGTAAGCGGCTTCTCCGAGATCTTTCATTGAGAAACTCTTGTTCAAATATATCTTCACGCTTTCCAAAAGTTCTATACTGTTTCCAATCAGCAATATGTCATCCACATATAATATTTGAAGTGCTATAGAGCTCCCACTCACTTTCTTGTAAATACAAGCTTCTCCATAAACTTGTATGAACCCATACGCTTTGATCACCTCATCAAAACGAAGATTCCAACTCCGAGATGCTCGCACCAGTCCATAAATGGATCGCTGGAGCTTGCATACTTTGTCATCATTTTTAGGATCGACAAAACCTTCCGGTTGCATCATATACAACTCTTCCTTAAGGAAACCATTAAGGAACACTGTTTTGACATCCATCTGTCAGATCTCGTAATCGAAAAATGCAGCTATTGCTAACATAATCCTGACGGACTTAATCATCGCTACGAGAGAGAAAGTCTCATCGTAGTCAACTCCTTGAACTTGTGAAAACACTTTTGCAACAAGTCGAGCTTTATAAACGGTGACATTACCGTCTGCGTTCGTCTTTTTCTTAAAGATCCGTTTGTTCTGTATGGCCTTACGAACATATGGTAAGTCCTCCAAAGTCCACACTTTGTTCTCATACATGGATCCTATCTCGGATTTCATGGCCTCTAGCCATTTGTCAGAATCCGGACCCACCATCGCTTCTTCATAGCTCGTAGGTTCACCGTTGTCTAACAACATGACCTCCAAGACAGAATTGTCGTACCACTCAGGGGCGGTACGAGTCCTTGTCGACTTACGAGGCTCGGTAGTAACTTGATCTCAAGTTTCATGATCATCATCATTAGCTTCCTCTTCACTTGGCGTAAGCGCTGCAAAAACATCTTTCTACGTCGTGCTACTCTCCAACTGAAGCGACGGTTCAACAACCTCATCAAGTTCTACCTTCCTCCCACTCAATTCTTTCGAGAGAAGCTCTTTCTCTAGAAATGATCCATTCTTGGTAACAAAGACCTTGCCTTCGGATCTGAGATAGAAGGTGTACCCAACTGATTCCTTAGGGTATCCTATGAAGACGCACTTGTCCGCTTTTGGTTCGAGCTTATCAGGCTGAAGCCTTTTCACATAAGCGTCACAGCCCCAAACTTTAAGAAACGATAGCTTAGTTTTCTTGCCAAACCATAATTCATACGGTGTCGTCTCAGTGGATTTAGATGGTGCCCTATTTAAAGTGAATGCGGGTCTCTAATGCATAACCCCAAAACGACAGTGGCAAATCAGTAAGAGACATCATAGATCGCACCATATCTAATAGAGTACGATTACGACGCTCGGACACACCATTACGATGTGGTGTTCTAGGTGGCGTAAGCTGTGAAACAATTCCACACTGTCTTAAATGCATGCCAAACTCATAACTCAGATATTCTCCACCACAATCAGATCGTAGAAACTTTATCTTCTTGTTACGATGATTCTCTACTTCACTTTGAAATTGCTTGAACTTTTCAAACATTTCAGACTTGTGTTCATTAAGTAAATATACCCATATCTACTCAAATCATCAGTGAAGGTAAGAAAATAACGATATCCACCCCGCGCCTCAACACTCATTGGACCGCACACATCAGTATGTATGATTTCCAACAAGTCACTTGCCCGCTCCATTATTTCGGAGAAAGGGGTTTTAGTCATCTTGCCCATGAGGCATGGTTCGCATGTATCAAGTGATTCAAAATTGAGTGATTCCAAAAGTCCATCCCCATGAAGCTTCTTCATGCATTTTACACCAATATGACCTAAGCGGCAGTGCCACAAGAAACTGGTACTATCATTATTAACTAATTTGCATCTTTTGGTATCAATGTTATGAATATGTGTATCACTACGATCGAGATTCAATAAGAATAAACCATTCACATTGGGTGAATGACCATAAAAGATATTACTCATGTAAATAGAACAACCATTATTCTTTGATTTAAATGAATAACCGTCTCGCAATAAACAAGATCCAAATATAATCTTCATGCTAAACGGAGGCACCAAATAACAATTATTTAGGTTTAAAACTAATCCCGATGGTAACTGGAGAGCGAGCGTGCCGACGGCGATCACATCAACCTTGGAACCATTTCCGACGCGCATCGTCACTTCGTCCTTTGCCAGCCTCAGTCTATTCCGTAGTTCCTGCTTCGAGTTACAAATATGAGCAACTGAACTGGTATCAAATACCCAGGCACTACTGCGAGAGCTAGTAAGGTACGCATTAATAACATATATATCAAATATACCTTTGTTGACGTTGCTAGCCTTCTTATCAGCCAGGTACTTGGGGCAATTTCGCTTCCAATGGCCAGTCCCCTTGGAGTAGAAGCACTTAGTCTCAAGCTTGGTTCTAGCCTTGGGTTTCTTCATGGGAGAGGCAACTTGCTCGCCATTCTTCTTGAAGTTTCCCTTCTTTCCCTTGCCTTTCTTGAAACTAGTAGTTTTATTAACCATCAACACTTGATGCTCCTTTTTTATTTCTACTTCCGTGACTTTTAGCATCGCGAATAGCTCAGAGATTGACTTGTTCATCCCTTGCATATTATAGTTCATCATGAAGCCCTTATAGCTAGGTGGCACTGACTGGAGAACTCTGTCAGTGACCGTCTCAGGTGGAAGCTCAACTCCCAGCTGATTCAAGCGGCTGTAGTACCCAAACATTCTGAGTATGTGCTCACTGATGGAACTATTCTCCTTCATCTTGCAGGCAAAGAACTTATCAGAGGTCTCATACCTCTCAATCCGGGCATTTTCTTGAAATACTAACTTCAACTCCTGGAACATCTCATATGCTCCATGGCGTTCAAAACGCTTTTGAAGTCCCAATTCTAAGCCGTACAACATGGCGCACTGAACTATTGAGTAGTCATCAGCACGCGCCTGCCAGATGTTCACAACATCCGCAGACGACACTGGAGGGGGTAGCGTACCAAGCGGTGCATCAAGGACATAAGCGTTTTGCGAAGCCGTGAGGATAATCCTCAGATTACGGACCCAGTCCGCATAGTTACTTCCATCATCTTTCAACTTAGCTTTCTCTAGAAACACATTAAAATTCAAGGGAGCTACTGCGCAAGCCATTGATCTACAACATAATTTTACAAAGACAACTTTAGACTATGTTCATGATAATGAGTTCAATTTAATCATATTACTAAAGAACTCCCACTCAAATTAACATCCCTTAGGTTGTCTAAGTGTGACATGATCCAAATCCACCAACCCAAGTCCGATCATCACGTGAGATGAGGTGGTTTCAATGGTGAACATCTCCATGTTGATCATATCTACTATATGACTCATGTTCGACCTTTCGATCTCATGTGTTCCGAGGCCATGTATGTACATGCTAGGCTCGTCAAGTTTAACCCAGGTATTCCGCATGTATAAAACTAGCTTACACATGTTGTATGCAAACGTAGAGTCTATCACACCCAATCATCACGAGGTGCTTTGAAACGATGAACCTTCGCAACGGTGCATACTTGGGGAGAACACAATTTTATCTTGAAATTTTAGTGAGGGATCATCTTATAATGCTACCATCGTCCTAAGCAAAATAAGATGCATAAAAGGATAAACATCACATGCAAATCATATAAGTGACATGATATGGCCATCATCGTCTTGTGCTTTTGATCTCCATCTCCAAAGCACCGGCATGATCTCCATCGTCACCGGCATGACACCATGATCTCCATCATCATGATCTCCATCATCGTGTCATCACGTGGTTGTCGCACCAACTATTGCTTCTACCACTATTGCTAACTCATAGCGATAAAGTAAAGCAAATGGCACAAATAAATTAAAGACAACCCTATGGCTCTAGCCGGTTGCCATACTCATCGACATGCAAGTCGTGATAACTATTACAAAACATGATCATCTCATACATCACATATATCAAATCACGTCTTGGCCATATCACATCACAACATGCCCGCAAAAACAAGTTAGACGTCCTCTACTTTGTTGTTGCAAGTTTTACGTGGCTACTATGGGAAACTAGTAAGAACCGTTCTTACCTACGCAAAGCCACAACGGTGATAATCAAGTTGCCTTTTAACCTTCTACAAGGACCGCCTCTGTCGAATCCGATTCAACTAAAGTGGGAGAGACAGACACCCGCCAGCCACCTTTATGCAACAAAGTTACATGTTAGTCGGTGGAACCGGTCTCTTGTGCGAGGAAAAGTAAGGTTGGTTCGGGCCGCTTCATCCCGCAATACCGCCGAATAAAAATAAGATTAAGGAGGTAAGCAATCTGAACATTAACGCCCACAAACACTTTGTGCTCTACTCGTGCATATCATCTACGCATAGACCTAGCTCATGATGCCACTGTTGGGGAACGTTGCATGGGAAACAAAAAAATTCCTACGAACACCCAAGATCTATCTATGGATATGTATAGCTACGAGAGGGGGAGTGCATCTACATACCCTTGTAGATCGCTAAGCGGAAGCGTTAAGAAACGCGGTTGATGTAGTCGTACGTATTTGCAATCCAATCACGATCCGTCCCGATCTAGCGCCGAACGAACGGCACCTCCGCGTTAAGCACACGTACAACTCGACGACGTCTCCACCTCCTCGATCCAGCGAGCGAGGGCGGAGTAGTAGATGAGTTCTCCGGCAGCACGACGGCGTGGTGGCGGTGGTGGTGGAGCTGTCTCGGCAGGGCTTCGCCAAGCGCTACCGCGACACGAACGAAGGAGAAATCGATCTAGAGAGAGGGGGAGGGCTGCGCCGTGGCTTGTGGTGCGTCTGCTCTCCCTTGGGTTTTGGGCGGCGGCCAAGGGGGCTGCCTTGGCCCCCAAGGCAAGGGGGCGGCGGCCACCCTTGGGCCAGTCCTAGCCCTGGCCGCATGGGCCTTAGGGGAGGTGGGGCGTCCAATCCATCAGGGGCTAGTGCGCCTCCCTCTCAGCCCATGGGGCCCTCCGGGGCTGGTGGACCCTCCCGAGGGAACCCCGGAACTCCTTCCGGTACTTCCGACGAAATCCGGCAAATCATGAAACTATTCCGGAACTCGAATACCAACTTCCCATATATGAATCTTTACCTCCGGACCATTGCGGAACTCCTTGTGACGTCCGGCATCTCATCCGGGACTCCGAACAACTTTCGGTCACCAACATACATAACTCAATAATACCATATCGTCATCTAACGTTAAGCGTGCAAACCCTACGGGTTGGAGAATCATGTAGACACGACCGAGACACCTCTCCGGTCAATAACCAATAGCGGGGCCTGGATGCCCATATTAGTTCCTACATATTCTATGAAGATCTTTATCGGTCGAACCACGATGTCAAGGATTCAGTCAATCCCGTATGCAGTTCCCTTTGTCCATCGGTATGTTACTTGCCCGAGATTCGATCGTCCGTATCTCCATACCTAGTTCAATCTCGTTACCGGCAAGTCTATTTACTCGTTCCGTAATACAAGATCCTGTGATTAACTAGTCACATTGCTTGCAAGCTTCTTGTGTCCGGAGATACCTCTCCGTCATATGGAGTGACAAATCCCAGTCTCGATCCATGCCAACCCAACATACACCCTCAGAGATACCTGTAGAGCACCTTTATGATCACCCAGTTACGAAGTGACGTTTGATACACACAAAGCATTCCTCCGGTGTCAGAGAGTTGCATGATCTCATGGTCATAGGAACATATACTTGACATGAAGAAAGAAGTAGCAATAAACTAATACGATCAAATGCTATGCTTCGGTTGGGTCTTGTCCATCACATCATTCTCCTAATGATGTGATCCCATTATCAAATGACAACTCATGTCCATGGTTAGGAAACCTTAACCATCTTTGATCAACGAGCTAGTCTAGTAGAGGCTCACTAGGGACACGGTGTTGTCTATGTATCCACACATGTATCTAAGTTTCCGATAAATACAATTCTAGCATGGATACTAAACGTTTATCATGAACAAGGAAATATGATAATAATCACTTTATTATTGCCTCTAGGGCATATTTCCAACATCTCACATTCCAGAACATCCCTATCATGACTTCTTTTTAGTTTTTCTACCCAGCCCCCAATAGAGACAATATGCTTCACAAAACTATTTCGTGTGGAGCCATCTCTTTTTTTATACCTACTTGAGAAAATATTCTTCAAGTGCCCATAGTAGTTCTTTTCTATCTCTGCATGAGAGTGGTTATCATCTGAGCATAATTCATGTAACATAGCATCTCCAGTGTTAATAGGACCTAGAGAGCTGGGTTTATTTTTCTGTTTTTATTAGCAATGTTATGTAAATAGATATCTTTCCTGACAAGTTCCATAGAATCAATTAAATTCAAGTTCTGATCAATCATATCAATGGAACATCCCAAGTCAACTCCAATCAGATTAGACATAGTAAGTAAAGAAGTTTTAGCAGGTGAAAGAGTAGTATCAATACCATAGTTATCTTTTTTGGCAGCTCTCTCCTTAGCAAGATCTTTAATCTTGGCATCTCTCTTATCCAGGTTCCTGTCACTTTTCCTGCCCCGGGTTTCTCCTTCTATTTCTCTAGCATCATTGGCACTTTTGGAAACCCCCATTTTAGTACCAAAAGATTCCACTGACTCCTGGCTACCATTAAAATCAATTGGCTTAGCTCCCTTCATTTCCATCCATTGTTCTTCTTAGCTCCCTTCTTATTTATTTCTTTATCATCATCTGATATGCTTCCCCATAGGTCTGACTTCTCTTCTCCTCATACCATCCATGTTCCACCACTTCTTCTAGCTTAGTAGACACTTTGTATATCATCAAATCTTTGTCAGTCACCTCAGTAAATGCATGTATTTTTTTCAAAGTTCTTGGCCCCAATCTTGGCTCTAATTGTCTCTTGCATAATAGTTCCCATATCAATTTCCAGGGCTAGACCACGTGTAGCAGCCACCTCACACATCGCAGAGAAATGTCTAAAACCCTCAGGTACCTGTCCAAACTTAACTAGCACATCGTGAAGTTTGCCAATCGGTTGAGTATCATATGTCCAGTTCTTCATTTTGATGATAGCCTTGGTTCCCAACATATTAAATTCATCAAAATTTGCCAACTCCATTAGTCTCCCCTTGTTAGGAAATCTCATCAGATATGCAGTATTCCCATGTTTCTTGCATCTCCATTGAGAGTTCCAATTGAACATGTACTTGAAGCCTTCCAAGAACTGAGTTCATTGATATCACCACAAACAATTTTGACAATTGCCATGGGATTAGCTTGCTCAAAGTTAAGCACATCTTTGGAATTCTGAACAAGCAGGACCCCCAAACCCCTGGTAGCATAGCCCACAAACTTAGGTACATGCTTCGGGCCAGTTCTTTTGCTAGCTTTTAGAATAAGCTGAAATAAGCTGCCCCCTACTCAGCTTATTCTAGAAGTTCAACCAAATTTATTTATTTAGAAGCCTACTAATTAATACTTCACTAGTAGGTTTCTAAAAAAATATTTTTAGTTGGACTTCTAGAATAAGCTGGGTAGGGGGCAACTTATTCTAGAAGCCCAAAAAAGCTACCAAAAGAACTGGCCCGTCATCTGTTTGAGCCGGGCACATTCTTCAAAAATATGAGATATTTTTCCACAGATGACACAATTCCCCAACTTGCATTCTTTGTTCATGTGTCTAGTACCTTTGCATTTGTTGCAAGCTGGCTTGAAGTTGTTACCATTTCTCCCTCCATCCTGGTGATCTCTGGTGGAGTTTCTATGAAATTGCACCATAAAATCAGCTGTAAATCTACCACCGGTTCCATTACTTCCAAGTCCACCATCAGCAGCTCCAATAGGTATATGCACCGCTTGTTTCTTCTAACTATCTCCTCGGTTTTGTTGTTTCCAGAGGTCACCAAATTAGGGACACTCACCTCCACCGGTACGACCTTGATCTGATTGTTTTGATTGGGCCAACAAAGCCACAAGCCACTGTTGTTGTTGAAGAAGATCTGGCATAGGGCACGTAGGTTGCTTTGCTGTCTCCGACTCCACTTGTCCCCCCCCCCATCACCACCTCTATCACTACCCTGCACCTGTCTCAAGGAGTTCCTAGCCCCACTTCACCCTGATTCATGTATCCACTTGAATCTCTCGGCCCAAATTCCTCCATACTTTCATTGGATCCCGGATCTAAATTTCTTCTAGCAAAATCTCTTCGCTCTTATCCCTTATGACCTACCTCCTATTCTCTCTTTCTGTACTGGAAATTATCTTTGTTCCCTCGATTAAACCTCCCAGTACCTCGGTAGCCACCAAAGTGCCTGTCCATGGTGGTTTCTCTCTATGGCGGCTGGCTAGGAAACCCTAGCTCGTCAAAAGGATCGAACCCCTCACCCAGAGAGCACCCAGAGGGCTCATTTATATGCATAAAGGAAAGGGAAAGCGTATCATCAGAATGTGCTTTCACCAACTTTCAAAAAATGCCCTTCTATCGATTGTGGGTGTCTAAAAAAGCCTTTCTAAGAGCATCTACAGCCGGATCTCACGCCTCAAATCTTCTCCTCCACATCCAACTCTCTCATATTTCATCCCTTATATCCATACAAAAGCATGCAATATATATCCTACGTACTACCTAGTGCACTACGCATCTTCGTCGTCGAAGATGGCCTAATCCGCCTATGCCGGAGCCTGATCCGCCTGCGCTGCCGCCCGGCCGCCTCCTCCTGTGCCGCTCGCACTGCCTCCATCTGCTGCTGACTCCGTGCGGATGGAGTTGAGGATGGTCAGTTGCTCAAGCCACAGATCCACAACCGCCGGTGCCTCCTCCTCCGGCTCCTGTGGCGGCGCCTCCTCCTCCGGCTCCTGTGGCGACGCCTCCTCCGGCGCCTGTGGCTCCTCCTCTGGCGCCTCCTCCTCGGGCTCCTCCCCCTCTCCTCGAAATCCTCCTCCGGTTCCAGAGGTAGCCCCGCTTCCCTCCGGATTCAGACCTGCTAAAGGAGGAAGAGACAGTGCTGGATCGTGTAATGTCGGCGGCGTGGTGCATGGCTGACGGGCTCGGAGAGGGAAGTGCGAGAGGAGGCGGACATGCTCGGGTGGCGGCGGAGAGAGGGAGCAGACGGATGAGCTAGGGCTTAGGGACGCCGTCCGGCTTAAATAGCCGACTATGGATAAGGACGGGGAGCCGGAACGGCGCCACGCGGCGTTCACAACGCACCGACGGTCAAGGCGCCCGTCGGACCGTCGGGTTTCCCGGTGAGTCCGCGTGGGGCCACGCCGTTAGTCCGACGTGGCGGGGGAGCCAGGGCGCGGTCAAGGCGCCCGTCGGACCGTCGGTTTTCCCGGCGAGTCCGCGTGGGACCACGCCATCAGTCCGACGTGGCGGGCGTGCCCGGGCTCCCCCATATCCGCCCCATATTTGGGCTGGAAATGAATGGTGCCGGTCAGCCCGGGCGTTTGAGAGGCCCGTCTGGGTCGATTTTTTTGACCGGGTGGCCTGCCCGGGTCCCCTTCTCCATTCCTACCATCATCCCCCCCCACCACCACCACCACACACACACACACACACACACAACCACACAACCAATTTCCACTCTACAGTTTGTCACCACCAAATCTTCCATTCCCATCCTCATATCAGACCAGCAGTCAGGAATTATCGAGAATTGGAGTTGCATCATTTTCTGCCGAACCAATTCGCCGCTGATCCCAACCGCAGGCTGATTAATTTGAGGATTTTGCATATCACCCTCATCGCTCACACAACACTCCCTAGTATCCAAGAGAACGCGTGATTTCCTCCCCACTGGCTGTTTATTTCTACTAGAATTCCTCCTCTCAACATTATCATCACCCCCGCATTCACAGAATTTGGGGAAAGTGCTCTCAAAGAGTGTGGAGGGGGAAAGGGGAAATTTGCAAGCCCCCGGGGAAATTTCTCATGCCTGTCTATTCATTGTGAAAAGAAGCTGGTCATCCTTGTTCAAGATGCTATCTGCTCAAGTCGCGAGCGATGAATGACGCTCAAGTCAAGAGTCCTGCTTTCTCCGGGCGCATCGCATCGGATACCCTTGGCGTTTTGCCTGTAGCAGCCGTACTGTCCTCCAACGCTTAGGTTTTGCCTACCCGCGTCCTTGTGTCGATGCAACATGCCACTGTAGCTCGACAGGGCCCTCTACAGGGAACCAGATCCTCTGCCGTGCCACTGGGCACGGCACAGGTACCGTGCCTTCTTACAACGACCCCAGCGACGCACTAATATGGGCCAAAAAAATAGCAAAGCCCATTCACACAGGCCCGATCTACCCAGCCGTTCTGGCGCCAAAATACGCCGCCGTATCATCTTCTGGCGCCAAAACGCAGAACAGAGCATCGTGAGCGTGCGCGGCGGCGGCCGATGCGGCGAAGCTTGCGCTCCCCCTCACAAAGCGTCGTGAACGTGCCGGCAGGTCCGTCGGAATGATCTTGGTGATTCTTCCTTTGGGGCCGTCACATACCTTTGATCAGCCTCTTCTCTGATCGCTCCGCCGGCCAGGCTGTGCTCCTACTTCATCGTTCATACCAGTCAAACCCTCCATACAGTGTAAAGGTAATCCAACAATCAGATTGACCACATGCATATATCATATTATTAGTAACTAGATCCACTTCTCATTGATTCTCAGTGTTACATGTATTCTTTTTGTAGCCTGCAATACTTGTTGGGCTCTGCCATTCTTCATTGCTCATCCGATGGAAAACCAGACGAGTAGAAATTTGAACAAAATTGATGAAGAGGAAAATGAAGGAGAAAATGAGTAAGTCAAATCTGAGAAGTACTATATTTAGTCAACTCTGTTTTGTAGTACTGCCTTTTGCCATCTTTCTATTCAGAAATTGGTTGTGAACACTATGCTTTTGATGCACAACTCAACTAGCAATCAAACATTTGAACATAAATTGCTCTTGACCTGCTCTTTTGTTTTTTCCAGGACAAGTGCCATACCTAGCTGGGCACCACATATTGGCATGAGATTTAGCACTTTGGAAGATGCTTGGAACTTTTGGGAATATTACGGAGGTCGAATTGGGTTTGGTGTCAGGAAGAGGTATGCAAATCCAAGTAAGTTTGACGGTATAATCACATCAAGCAGATTTGTGTGTCGCAAAGAGGGACATAAGAAATCAGACAGAAGAGATCACCTGAGTAAGCAACCTCGAGCTGAAATTAGGAATGATTGCCCAGTTCACATTGGCCTTACCATAGATCGAGAAGTGGGGAATTATGTAGTTTTTGATCTTGTTCTCGAGCACAATCACAAGCTGCAATTGCAGGAAACATGTCATCTTTTGCCATCGCAGCGGAAGATTTCTGAACTTCAAGCTTTTGAGATTGAAAATGCCGATGAGTCCAGTATTAGGCCAAAAGCCGCACATGAGCTAGCTAGTCGGCAAGTTGGTGGATCTTTGAATCTTACATACACTCCTCGTGATCACAAAAATTATTTGCGTAGTAAGCGGCAAAGGGAGCTAATTTATGGGGAAGCAGGGAGCATGTTGAAATATTTTCGGGATAGAACCATTGAGAATCAATCATTTGAGTATGCCATACAACTGGACTGCGAAGAACAAATTGCAAATATTTTTTGGGCTGATGCTAAAATGATCATTGACTATGCTCATTTTGGTGATGTTGTCACTTTTGATACAACCTTCGGAACAAACAAGGAGTATAGACCATTTGGGGTATTCCTTGGATTCAATCATTTCAGAGAAACGGTTGTTTTTGGTGCTTGTCTTCTATATGATGAAACATTTGATTCTTTCCGGTGGTTGTTTGATACTTTTTTGTCAACACACAACAAGAAGCAACCTAGAACAATATTCACGGATCAAGACACTGCAATGGGAAATGCGGTCGAGGATGTATTTACAGAAGCAAGGCATGGACTATGCACTTTTCACATAATGCAAAATGCCATCAAACATTTGTCTGCTCATTGCACTAAAGAATCAAATCTTATTAAGGATTTTAGTGCTTGTGTGTTCGAGTATGAGGACAAGGAAACATTTGTGGAGGCTTTCTACACCCTGAGAACTAAGGTAGAGAAGCAAACTTGGTTTGATAGCATCTATAAAGTAAGAGAAAAGTGGGCTGAATGTTATATGAGGGATGCATTCACCTTAGGGATGTGAAGCACACAACTAAGCGAGAGCCTAAACAATGACTTGAAACTCCACCTGAAATCAGACCTTGACCTTGTTCGTTTTTTCAAGCATTTTGAAAGGGTTGTGAAAGGGAAACGAGACAATGAGTTGAATTCAGAGTATGAGTCCAGAGAGAAACTACCTAGAATCAAAATAACTACACCGATGTTAGTCCAAGAAAGCGAGGTATACACTCCTGGCATATTTGAAAGTTTTCAAACAGAGTACGTGAGATCTATAGCAGCCTGCAGTAAAGTACTGGATGGGGATTTTGTATTTGCAGTGGCAGTTGGTAGCCTTTGCGGAGATCCAATATTTGAAGATGAGCGTGCGGTTGTTGGTAATCCGTTGGAACAAACAGCCACATGTAGTTGTGGGCAATTTGAGAGAATTGGACTACTATGCGCCCATGCTCTAAGAGTTCTCGATTTGATGAACATTAAATTACTGCCACCACATTATATTTTAAAGCGTTGGACTCTAGGTGCGCGGTGTGGAACTATCCAAGATAGAAGTGGAAGGAATGTTGTTGAGAATCCAATGCTGGAAGCCATTCTTAGCTGCAAATTTCTCACACACAAATTTGTCAATTTAGCCACTCAAGCACTAAGCTCCCAGCCATGTCGTATTTTACTTGACAATGCACTTGATATCCTCACTAAGGAAGTTGAAGAGCAATTGAAAAAGGAACGTGAAGGTCACCTTGTCAAGGAATGTGATACCCAAGTGGTACCTGAAGAATCAAATCAAGATTTAAGTGTTGCACGCCTAAAGAAAAAATCCCCACAGAAAAAAGGTTCGAAGCGAAAGAGAACTTGGATCGATAGGCAACACAAGAAATGGACGACAAGACCAACTGAAGTTAAAGAGACACAAGAATTACCTACGGCATGTTATTTATATGCTGAAAAATAATTACTTTGTTGACCTTTCAAATATAGTATGTTTGTATGACTGAATCTCTTATGTCATTTTGTTTTCAGCAACCAGAGAATGAGATTCAGCAACAAATGAAAGGGCGAAAAAGACCAACCAAAGCTAAAAAGACACAAGTATTTCCTACAATATGTCTTTTGTATGCTAAAAGAAATTTACTTTCTTTACCATTCAAGTGTAGTCTTTTACTTTGTTCTCCCTTTACATGTAGCAGCAAGAGAATGGAATCAAGAAAACCAACAAAGGAAGCAAACAGCCTACCAAAACCACTAGTGCACATGACTTGCCTATGGGTTCCCAGCAACACAAAGATGAGACTCATTCATTGACAGAGAAAGATACTGAGAGCATTGGGAATGATTTTAATGGTTATGGATGTATTAAGAGTTACACTGAATTATTGATGGTATGCTTCATCCCATTTACCATTATGCTTGACTAACCGTTTCAGCAAAATAGATGCTTTTTCTAATATGAGTAGTCCTTTAATGATGCAGGGTTCTAGTGTCGAACAACTGTACGTAAATGATATGTTTCTATCAGATCCCTTTTGTCATCAGTAGAATTGAAGATCCATTTGGCGACTGGAGGACTTGAAGAGTGGTGGATTCTAAAGATTGGACGGATGCTGCTGGTCATGCATTCATTTTTCTTATATAGTGTTAGTCATGTAGTAATTAGTTAAATCTACCCCAAGGAAAAACATGTGGAAATTCTAGTATTTTACCTTTTGTACTGCTCTTGAATTTGTCAATGCGAGACCAACAGTTGATTAAGACCATTAAGTGGAATGCACTTGATTGTAACAAGCATATCTTGCTTGTTTAAATTTCAGTTTTTCTATTGCAGTGTGATTCTTCAGTTTTGTAGCAGGTTCAGTTCAGCCGAGTGTGATTCTTCAGTTTTGCAGCAGCTTTTTACTTCAGTTTTGTGGCAGCTGTGAACGGCTGATGCATTAGGCTTCTTCAATTTTGCAGCAGCTTTTTACTTCAGTTTTGCGGCAGCTGTGAACGGCTGATGCATTAGGCTTCTTCAGTTTTGCAGTAGCTTTTACTTCAGTTTTGCGGTAGCTGTGAACGGCTGATGCATTAGGCAACGACTGGGTAGATGGGCTTTCTGGCCCATGTCAATGCGTTCGCAAGGCTCGTAAGGAAATCAGTGCGTCGCTGGGGTCGTTATAAGAAGGCAAAGCTGGTGATAATTGCACTGCGACTGTAGTTAGTGCCTCTGACTACCCACCACCAGAGCAGACCATCATGATGCAGTTTTTCACTTTTTACCTTTTCCTCAGGAGCATTCGCTGATGAGCAGCAGAGATACGAACAATCGTTAATCGGCCCCGGCGCAGAACGTATTCGGATGGCCACAACTTGCAGGACTAACAAAAAAAGTATAATAGAAAGGTAGTAATACTATAATTGATTAATTAATATATTTATGGCACATCGATATCTGAGTATTTCCATCAGTCTTGCAGCCAAAAAGGAATACCCAATACCCATGAAAATGGTCCAGCCATTGCGATATGGCAGACACTGAGCTAAATCAAAACCTCTCCTCCATTCAGAAAAAAGCTAGAATGAGAAGCGTTTTTCTCCCTCCCTCCCTCCCCTACTGAGTGAGTCTCCTACCAAGTTTCAAACCAAAACAAGAAACGCTTGTGAGCAACGCCTCCTCGCCACCACTACACCAACAATCTTCACCAGCGCAGATCAGCGGAGCCGCCGGAATCATCCAGCATCATGAGCTCCACCTCGTCGATCTCCTCCTCGACGCAGCACTTCCTGCACTCGTTGCTGCAGAACGCCTTCTCGCCCCTGTATTCCAGCACAAAAACACACACAAAACTCAAGAACTGAAGAACGAAACATATTAACGGATGGAAGCACAGGGTTTCACCACTCACAGATACATGAAGGTGTCCATGTCCTCTCGCAGCCTCTTCCTGCAGAAGGAGCACGAACCAGAAGCAGCGACATCGGCCGGCATCGACGGCCATGACTGCTCATCGATGGGCTCAATGATGAAAATCGGCCTCTTGGAACGGACGCCTTTGGGCACCTCCACCGTCTGGCCTCTCAGGATGTGCGTCGTCCTCGGGTTCGGGCCGTGCTTGATCACGCAGGTGTACTCTTCATCTTCACAATCACAATGAACAAATTCTGTATTCTCGTTCATGGCGGCGCCAGGCGAGCCGGTCTTCTGACACGACGATGCGTCGGCAGCCACCTTTGACAGCCCAAGCTCAAGAAATGGCCTGATGGACTCGAGAAACGAGTTCTTGCCTTCAAAGTGCAACGAGCTCTCGTCGTCGGTGAGGGCGTCGACAAGGCCGAGACCGACTCTTGGGGAGCCGGTTCTGAGCTTCAGAAGATCAGCCTCGATGCCTAGCAACCCAGTGGGCTTCAGGTTGGTGCCCACGGCGTTTGATGACAGGTTCTTGAAATCCAGATGAGAGGTTGGGCTCCAGACTGAGTCAGGGTCCACTGCATTCAGGCCTTTGCTGCTCAGCCTCACGAAGAGGCCGGGGACCCTGAAGAATCCAATGCTCCTCTGCGCAAGGTTCTGGTCGGTGCAGTTGTCCATGGCAGTCTTCTTCCCAAGTACCCAAGATGACAGCACGTCGTCTCTGAAACAGTCAAACAGATTGTTTTTTTATCAGATCAATCCGGAGCGGGTGGATGACGAGAGCAAAGAAAAGTTCAAAGAAATTCCAGCTTTTGCTTTTTACTCATATGGGTCAATGGATCAATCAAAGAGAACAAAAGAACGATGCTCTATCAATCGGGTACATCCCTGATTGGTTTTTTACATGAAAACTGGTTAACAAATTGCCTGTCAGTGCCAAGCACAAACATCTCATCCTTGCAAATTCAAGCAAAAACAAGACCGAAAACTACACTCACTTGAAGATCATGGTAGAGGTAAGAAACCAAGAACGCCAAGCCAAACGAAAAAAAAACAGCAGAAGCTCTTCTCCCCCCAACCCAATCTTACTCCCAAATCCCAGCAGCTGCTTCAAGAAGGATTTACAGGAATGCGGCAATGAAACTGACGGCTCCATAAGCTGGCACTGCGACGACCACGAAAGGAAGGTGGAAGGCGGCATCACCACCGACCAGAAACCATCTGACACGAATCGCGGCTGAATCAAGCAACCAATAACGAAAGCCGTCCAACCCCAGGCCCGGGCCGGGAAACTAGCCAAGAACTGCAAAAACTTCCGGACCAAGCATGCGCAAATCTAGAAAGCGCGGCGGCATCTTTCCCACTCGGGGAGAGTAGCAGACTAGCAGTGGGTGGGGCGCGTACCTCGCGGTCGATTCGGCGGCCGGGCTGGGATGCTCGCTCAGGCGGTGCCCCTCCTCCGCGCGCGACGGGATTAAGAGGGGTCGGGGAGGGGAGAAATGGGGGCGGGGAATGGGGCGGCGGAGGCTTCCAGGGCACTCTGCTTCTCGCTCTAGGCTCGCTGCTCGTCCCCGTGCCCCTCCGTGCTTTCCATGTGGTTTCTCGGGCGTGCTTGCTGGTGTGTTTATGGGGAGAAGACAAGTGTCCTCGGCGCGGACACGCAGCACGCGAAAGGCAACGGGCGGGTGCGGTGCGGTGCCTTCTCCGGGGCTCATCGCCTCTCTCTCTCTCTCTCTCTCTCCTAGTGTCGTGCAGTACGGTACTACTGCTATTTTTGTTTTCTCTTCTCCTTTTGTTTTCTCTTTACTCCTCTGCTCTCTGCCTCTCTTGCTTTTCCTTTTGGTGTTTCTTGGAAGGCACTCCACTGTTGCTTGGTGTGACTATTTTTATTTTTGGAAGACATTAAGTCGGCCAGATATGCCCAGGTTTAGCAAAATGATGATGCTGAACTTTATTTTATTTTAAGTCAACACTCGGAAATTGCTTTTGGAGGCAGAGCTCCATGGAGGCCTCCAAATGCAAACTTCAAATTTCGTGAAAATTCATATTTTAACATTTCAAAAAATTCTGAAAAAAATACATAGATAGGTGAAGGTATAACACACAAGTGTGTAAATTTTCATAACTAAATAAGTTGAAATGAGGGCTATGCAAAAAAGACAAATCTGAGACTTTTTAACACATGCTACTATTCATCCTTTCAGACCATGAATTTGTCTTTTTTGTACAAGATGCGTTTCAAAGTATTTCGGGCTGAAATTTTACACACACACGGACCACACCCTTGTTTAGTTGTACAATTTTTTTTCAGATTTTTTGAAACCAAAATTTTTGAGTTTTGATTTTTTCAAAAATTTCGGCCTCCATGGAGGCCGAGTGCCAAAACGCCATTCTCGTCAACACTGGGCTTCATCATCGGTTAACTTCAGTATCGTTGGAGATGCTTTCAGTTATGCTCTGGGGTATATCTGGCCATGGGCCGGGCCGGGCCGGGCTTGGGTCGGGCCTAAAAAAGCCCACGGCAGAAAACTGAGGCCCAGGACCTGTCATCGGACCTACTTTGAAGCCCAAGCCCGGCCCATTTGTTGAAAAGCCCGCCGGGCCTAGGGTCGTGGGCCGGGCCTCTTCCTTAAAATCCCAATTTGCCAAGCCCGAGCCCGACCCGACCCTGGTGGTGGGCTCAAAACTCAGGCCCAAGCCCGGCCCACGGGCAAGCCCGTCGGGCCTAGGCCCTGGATTTTGGGGCCGGGCCGGAGATGCCCAGGTATACTCTGGGGTGACTTTATCCAGTGCTTCGGGACCTTCTAGGTCCTGCTTTCATAAAAAAAGAAGACGCTTTTCATTTGAATGATCTCTTCGTCTCAAGGGTAACTCCACCACGTTTCATCACATCATTTTCAGATGTCCGAACCGTATGCTCCAAACACTTTTAACAATCCAACGGATGACCAAAATCCCTTACCTTGGAACCAAACCTAGGGGAACTTTAAGAAGTTCCAACAATCCACTTGATCCACTGTTAGTTGATCCACATATCCTTATGGCAATTTTAATGCTAGATCCAATCCTGTCTGGTCATGTCCATTTTGACCAAAACGACCACAAGCGACGACTCAAAGCATGACCGCATTCTCAAAATGTGTCCGCTTGGCGGCTCACTCGGCCCATTTTCGCAGCAAACTTGCTCCTAGTTTGAGATCAAACAGACGACACGCATCATCTTCTCGTCTGCCCTCGGAACCAGACATGAAACCCTAGCTTCACCGGCCGTCGCTCCTCCTTCATATCATCCACCTCCTCGCCGGTCGCCATGGTCTGGTGGAGCCCCGGCGGCAAGGCGAGGCACGACAACGAGGCTGGTTCTTCCTTCGCCCGCCGCCGCTCCACCAGCTCTGTGCCGTCCGTGTTTAGCCTCTCGCCGCCGACGGCCCCGATGCACGCTCGGTCGTACGTCAATGCCGGAATATGTTCCCGTTATTGGGAGTCGGGGACGTCACTCTCGTGGAGCGATGTCCACATCTCCAACAACTAGCATCTCTCCGCGGATCGGGTGCCCATTCCACCGATCCCGGTGAGTGCCCGCGCCCGCCGTGAGGAGATCGACTGTTGCCGCGCCCGTCTGCCACCAGATCTGCTCAACGACCGCAGGTACGCCATGGAGTCCCCGTTGTGGGATACGTGGCTCCCTGGCGAGCATGACATGCAGAGGCAATCTTTTTTTGTCGGTCATGATCTGAGCCCGCCACACGCGTGCTCTCAGCCCGCCCTAGTCGTGCGGGCGTGCGCGAGTGCGCCTCACACTGACGCCATCTCCCTCCCCGTCCCCGCCGTCACCACCTCCTATGACCGCCGAGGAGGAGGCGGAGCTCATGCGACGTGCGCTCGAGAACTCCGTCTGGGAGCACGGAAAAGCACAATGGGAGGGCCTCGAACACATGATGGCCCTCTCCGCTGCCGGCGACGTCGCCATCCCCTAGAGCTACAGGTCAAGGAGGAGCCCATGGTTGACTTCAAGGAGGAGCCCATGGTGGAGGTCAAGGAGGAGGCCGCCGACCCAGCCTTCTCGACATTGGTGGGACAGCCCTCGACGTGGACGAAAACGATGCCGTGCACGCCGGAGTACGTGCTCGTGTCGCCTGAGTGGGTTGGTGCGGACACACGTGGTACCCTAATGACCCACAAGTATAGGGGATCAATCGTAGTCCTTTCGGTAAGTAAGAGTGTCGAACCCAACGAGGAGCAGAAAGAATTGATAAGCGGTTTCAGCAAGGGATTGTTTGCATGTGCTGAAAAAGTGTAGTAACAAATAGTTTGATAGTAGGATAATTTGTAGCAAGTAACTAGTAACCAAAGTAACAAAGTGCAGCAAGGTAGCCCAATACTTATATTGCTAAGGACATGCCCGTAGTAATTCTTATCATGAGCAAAGCATTCTCAAGGACACATGGGAATTTGTCTAGTCACAAACTCACAATCATCATGTTTTAGTTGATTCACGTTCACTACTTTGATAAATTGTAATGTGGATGGACCGGTGCTAGGGTGTTGTTCTTACTTGAACAAACAACCTACTTATGATTACCCCCTCTCGCAAGCATCCACAACTACAAAACAAGAATTAAGATAAATCAACCATAGCATGAAACATGTGAATCCAAATCAGCCCCTTGCGAAATAGTGCATAAACTAAGAATTAAGCTTTTGTCACTCTTGCAACCCATCATCTACTTAATACTTCATAGTGCCTTCCCCTAGGCTCAAATATGTTGAACTGTCATGTAGTCAACGTTCACATGACACCATTACAGGAAACTCAACATACATGTCATGAAAATATTGAACGAATACCAACTTCACATGATAAATTATAACAAGACTTCTCCCATGTCCTCAAGAATAAACGGAGCTACTCAGAAATCATATTCATGTTCGTGATCAGAAGAGATAAATATATGATTAACAATCTGAACATATGATCTTCCACCAAGTAAACCAACTAGCATCAACTACTGTTGGAAATATGCCCTAGAGGCAATAAACTTGTATTATTATATTTCCATGTTCATAATTAAGAGTTTATATTCTATGCTATAATTGCTATGATTCTGGAATATGTGATTCAGTGGAAAACTCATATGCAGATGTGGAATGATAAACTGTAAAACAAAGGTTCCCAGTCTTGCCTGTGAGACTGGCTCATGTGTTGTTAGTGATCATGTTTTCCAGATCTTAGGATATCGTTAAATGTAACGATAGTCCTAAAAACAATATTGAGAGTATGACATTAGAAGAACGATCATATTGAGTCGACCCAAACTTGTCTGTTATACTTTGAGATAATATCGTCTGAAATCAATTGTTATAACACGGAGTGTTAGCATGTGTTTTATGTTCCTTTGACCATGAGAGTATCGTAATCACTTCTTACCGTGTGATGAGCTTTGGGATTGCTCAAACGTCATCAGTAACTAGGTGATCATAACGATAACTTACAGGTTCATCAGAAATTTTGACAAGGGACTAGATAGCTTGAGAGTGGGAATCGCTCCTCTGACGATGGAGAGATATTCGTAAGTCCCTCTCGATGTGACGGCATCCTTCACCGTCTGGCCAGACACAGGTGACTATGTCACGGGGATGCCGAAACACATCAACTGGAAAGAAGAACAAAATCGATAACGAGAATAACGGTATAACGAGCATGCGCATGACTCAAGGGGATACCGATGATTCTCAGGTCTTTTAAAGTATCACAAAGCAAAGGGAATGTCACATGGTAACTAATGGTTCACTCGAATATCATTTGTGCTCATAGGGATCGATATGGACGTCCACGGTACCGCTATCGACCATTGAACGAATGAATTCCGTTCATGTATATGAGTTACCGAACCTACGGGATCACAAGCTTAAGGTAATCACGATCTTCTGAGTGTTAGTAGAACGGGGGTGATGAGAACATATTTTTGAAATTGTTTCATTAATATTTGGAATAGTTCCGAGAGGATCCGGAAGCTTTTTGGGGGTCAGAGGAAGGGTTTCGGAGAAGTATCGTGTAATACCGGGTATTACCGATATATATATATATATATATATATATATATATATATATATATATATATATATATATATAGGGTGGGTCTATTCTGACAACACCCCTTAAGAGTCTTATTCTAACAACACCTCCTTATTCTGACAACACCTCCCACACAGCGTCGCCTCCCTCTTCCCTCCCCGCCTTCTTCCGCGGTGGCGGCCGGGGCGCGCCACTGCCTCTCCCCTCCCGGCCTTCTTCCACGGGAGCGGCCCGGAGCAATGCCACCCCTCCCCTCCCCGCCTTCTTCCGCGGCGGCAGCCTAGGGGCGCCGCTGCCCCTCCCCTCCCACCTTCTTCCGCGGCAGCGGCCTGGGGGCGCCGCCGCCCTTCTCCTCCCCGCCTTCTTCCGTGGCAGCGGACTGGGGGCGCCGCTGCCCCTCTCCTCCCTGCCTTCTTCCGCGGCAGCGGCTTCCGAGATCGGTGGCTCCTCAGGAACAAGTGGGGGGAGATCCACTGCATTCCATCCATCAGATCAGATCTGGTGCTGCCGGGGCATGCCAGTTCGAAGGAAAAGAATAACTCACAAGGTTCGTTCATCTACCGCGACTACATGGATGCAATCTCCGACGAGGTTCTTCTCAAAACTTCCATCTCCGCAAACATTGGGCCAAGTTCAAATCGTTCATGATCTGTTGAAGAAGGGAAAGGGCAATCGGGCTGCATCGGTGGATGCAAGAGAGTTGCAGACGGGCGCTGTGCGGACTTCTGGAAAAGATGCAGTGAACTTGGGAAATCGGGCTACATCAGTGGATGCAAGAGAGCTGCAGACGGGCGCTGTGCGGACTTCTGGCAAATGCAAGAATGAACTGCAACGTGAGGTAAGCATTTCAGTAATACGCGATGCAGTTCGTTCAATTCAGTTCGCCGTGAGTGAACTTGCAGTGCACTTAGAGGATTATGCAGTACAATTATTGATGTTCATACTTTCTTTTGGATGAAGTGCAGTTGCTTCAGTTCGCAAAGTGCGATAATGCAGCCTACAAGCATTAGTTCGCAGTACCCTTTCACATTTAATGCAGTTCGTTTGATTCAGTTCATTTCATCTGACAATGCAGTTCGGATGTTTTGTGCAGGACATGTCCACGTTCAGCAGACAGAAAATGCCGCGGATAATTTACAGCCCACAGCCCTTGAACTGCATGACTAGCCAAGCTTATGGAAACACTGGATGGATAACGCCTGAGATACCTAGAGGATACTTCAATACAACAAGCAGGCTCCCGTACTCTCCGGAAGAAGATTTTGTACAGGAAAAAGAGGCAGTGGAAGATGGCGAAGATGTCACATTCATGTGGGAGGGCACTCACCAACGCCAGCAGGATAATGATGATGATGATGATGATGATGAACCGATAACAGTTCTCAAGCCAGAGTACATGCACGAGTTCACTACATTTGGACAGCATGTCCGAACAGACAATGATGATGTTGTTGGCCATGATGGTGAAGACGGCGATGATGTGCTGCAGCCCCAACAATTTCAAACAAACACGGTGAGACAGCGACACAACACTAGATTTCCACCGCCGCATCCACTTGCTACAAGAAACGGAGCTCCGTGTGCACCTGCGGCATCAAGTTCAGGGCAGCGACCACCAAGAGTGCCTCGGCCAGAAGCCAACAGCAGAAACAAGACTTCCTCACTGCTGCCACCACGAGATCCTAAACTACATAGATCGTTTCTAACCCCGCCATGCCCAATACAACCCGGCGAGCTGCAAACACCGTTGGGTGAGCGACAGTACACACACGTAAGTTTCTGTCCTGGAAATAATAACACGTGGTACTTTCTTATTTCGTATGCAGTCCTCAAATGCTAAACAGAACAGTGCTCTTAGTCTGATAGAGAAGTGTACTGAGTCTGTCGACGTGACGAAAGAAAATTCAGTCATAAACAAAATCAAAAAGATGATGATGCAAATTTTTATCTAATATTGTTTATGACAATGATATGTTGCAGTTCAAAACATGCCGTCAGATCTCGTACCAGCCGCTGGAATGAAGTTCAACACATTCGACGAAGCAAGGGAGTCTTACAACAGTTACGCAAGGCACACAGGGTTTGGCACACGCAAAAGATCAACCAACGACAAAAATAGCTACATTGTCTGCCCCAGAGAAGGGATACATATTGAGACAGTTCCTGAATATGAGCGGAAACGTGCAAAGACATCTAAAAGGACTGGTTGCCAAGCAGGAATCAGAGTCAAAAGGAAGAATAGTGGGCGCTTTGTTATAGAGGAGGTTGAGCTCAAGCACAATCACAGGATGCTAAAAAGCCCCGGGATGCTTTTGCACATGCGCTCACACAAAAAAAGATGATCCTTTGGTTGATCAATTGGTCAAGGACATGATGCTGGACAACCACACACACGCACAAATGATGTCAACGCTGTCGCGTATGTCCGGGGGTCTGGACTACATGGGGCACACTAGCCGGGACTGGGTGAACAAGTAAGCACATCACTAAAACAACTCGTTTGAGCATACTTTTTTTTGTAATTATTTACAGTTTTACCAATGCATGCTTGCATTGTCTTTGAACTGCAGGAAGCAGCAGTTTGCAAGAGAGGAGTCTAAAGACGACGTCGACAAACTACTGGACTATTTTGAGAAGATGAAGAAGATAAACCCAGAGTTCTTCTACGATTACGACAAAGATGCAGATAATCGTGTAAGAAACATCTTCTGGGCCAACACAAGTTGCAGAGGGTCATACGAAGATTTTGGAGACTGCGTGACATTTGACACGATGTATAAAACAAACAAATTCCACATGCCTCTGGGGGTGTTCGTGGGAGTGAACCATCATCTACAAACCACGATATTTGTTGTCACCGTTGTCAGAGATGAATCAATCCCATCTTTTCAGTGGGTTTTCAATACCTTCTTGAGGTGTATGAACTACAAGGCCCCAATTTGCATACTCACAGGTACAAATAAAAAACACCTGCATGTTTACATCTGTTTAGACCCATTCTATTTTGTTCCGTCTTTTATTCCACGAAGCCAACTTCATGATAATACACCGCTTCTGCCTCTCAAATCAATGTTCCTCGATGAGGGCTGCATTATTGACCAGCCTCGCACATACATGGCATAAGCTCTGTCGGTGGCACATGATGAAGAAATACAAAGACCATCTCGCCTTGCTTTATAAGATGTACGACACATTAAAGGCTGACCTCAATAATGTGCTGAACCATCCACTGATGCCTTCGGAATTTGAACGTGCGTGGAAGGACCTTATGCAGAAGTACAACCTGCAAGAGGATGAAGTGATGCAATCGCTATGGGATGACAGAGAAGAGTGGATCTCAGCCTACTACAAGGACGTATTCTGTGCACGGATGACTTCTACTCAGAGAAGCGAAAGCATGAACCGCATATTGAAGAAGAATTTTGTCAAAGAGAAGCATGATCTACATATCTTTGCTCAACAAGTGGACAAGTGCATTCAGACCAAGAGGGGCGTCGAGCATGCAGAGACAATCAGAAACGAGGTAAAATAATAGTGTTCATCAACACCCCCAAAAATTAATACTGTAGTTTTCCCTTGTGTCTAACGCTAATTTTCTGATAACGCAGTCGGAGGTGAAGCCAACAACACAAATTGGGTATGAAGTCCAGCTATCAAAAACATACACAAGGGCCGTTTTTGCTGATTTCCAACTGACTCGTTACCGCAGCACTGCATTCAGAGCTGAAAAGTGCCCCAACAACCCAACAAAATTCTTTGTATACCACTACAACCAATCGGATTTGTTTGATTGGGCAAGGCATAGATTCCAAGTGGTCGCCGATAAGGAGAAGGGTGTCTATGAATGCGAGTGCAGACTGTGGACACACACAGGTGAGCTTCGCTAGCATAAAAACCCTAATTTCATCTTGTCCTGCATGAAGTCCATTTGGGTAAAAAAACATTTCATATACAAGTGAAGTTCACTCTCAATAAAGAAGAATGGTCCATTAATTTAATGCAGTTCACTCACAAACACGAAAAAATCTATGTTGTCTACAGGTCTGTTTTGCGTCCATGTGATATGCATGCTCGATCTGCTGAGAGTGGACAAGATACCTGAAGTGTACATCTTGAAAAGATACACCAGGAACGCACGGTCAAATCCAACATTTGACCGCCGAGACTACGAACAAATAGCACCGGATGGTAGTTCACTATTCTGTCGTAGAAAAACGCTAACAGAAACAGCCATGCACCTTGCAAACAGAGCGACTTTGTCCAACGTTGGGTACCACAGAGCAATTGCTGGTATGAAAACACTATTAGAGGAGGTTGATGTTCTGAACAAAGAAGAAGCAGCAGCAAAAATTCAAGAACAAGAGAAGATTCTTCTTGACAACAGTATTGAGCCAAAAAAGATGCCGGACGCAATACTAATGGTCGAATCAAAGAGGAAATAATTCTTCCTCCTCCTGTTTCAAACACGAAAGGAAGGAAGAAGGGGGTGATAAAGCTAAACAAAAGGCTGCATCCACTGAGAAAAATACTGAAACAAAAAGTAAGCCGCAGCCTCAGTTGGACAGCGATGGTCGGCCACTCGGAATAAGAAGGTGCTTGACGTGTAATGAAATCAACAGCCACAATTCCAGGACATGTAAGAAAAAACTTGAACAACAAATCCATGGCCCTGGCAGTGCGCAACAAAACAAAAATGTTGCACCAAGAAATCCCAGTTCTGCTGCCAACACTGAAAATTTACCAAAAGCAAGACTTTGCAGCATCTGCAATGAGAGGGAGAGACACAATGCAAGAACTTGCCCCGAAAGAACACAGACAGTAAATGAAAGTCAGGATGAAAATGATGAAGCAGAAGAAGAGGAGCAAGGAGAGGAGGAAGAAGAGGAGCAAGGAGAGGAGGAAGAAGAGGAGGAGGAGGACGAAGAAGAGGAGGATGAGGACGAGGAGGAAGAAGAAGAGACTGAAGAAGAAGAAGAAACTGAACAAACAATGCCTACAAGACAACCAAACAAAAGACAGAAAACAGAGGGAAAGTATGTGCAGAAACAAGCAACTACGACACATCGAAAAAACTGGAATGGAGCACAAAAGGATGCAGTTCAGAGTGGTGCAAAATTGACACTGGCATCAACCAACAAGCGAGTAGCAACGAGTACTGCAGTTCACACCAGTGGAAAACAAAAATAGGCAGCAGCCAACATGCGAGGAACTATAAACAAAAACGTGCAGAGAGAAGAAACTGCAACACAACCACGAACAACAAGGAAAAAGATACCAAAAGACTCACTCCAGTCACCAAGAAGAAGCAGCAGGTTGACGTCAAAATAGATACGGTTCATATAGCAGCAGTTTGGTGGTAATCTGTAATACATGCATAGCAGTTTGCATTTCTGTAAAAGATTTATATAGCCATTCGCATTTAACGTTTGCATTTAAGTAAGACTTGTAGAAACACAAATTCTTCCACTGACTGAGAGTAAAGTGAAGTAATAATGGATGTATGAACCATATATTAAAGCAGTTTGACGGTAAATGAAAACAAAACAAGTTGAAAGAATGAAGTCCTGTTCTACAAAACAGGGAGTTCGGATAATGTGAACAAACTGCAAATTGATTTAATAACCAGACACGCGTGTCTCATAGATAGAATACGATACGACTTATTATTACAGAGACCACAAAGTCTTCTGTCCACGAAAAAGTACTTATTACAATCCATCCACCTCAACAAGTTAACCAATCACGTCAAACGTGATTTCAAACATACGATCCTCAATTTCAAAAAAGTTGACGACAACAACTTGGCGAGGCTTCAAGCCACTCCCAATAACGAATTCCTTCCAACCTTTCTGAAGATACAGCCACCCATCAACACCAACACGATACTTTGCTGGTTGTGCGTAACCTTCATCGAGAACAACTTGGAGGATACCCTTCTTCCTAAGATGGAGATACCTAAATGATAAAAATATTATTAATGCACTTCTTATAGATTATGCAGAACAGATGGCAGCTACATGAAGTGCACAATTAGAATAGAAGTAGTTCAGAGCAACATCACAAGCAGATCATTATCATCATACATGAAGTTTACCGGAAGCAGATACAAGCAGTACGCATCATGCTAACATGCAGTCCAAGCATCGCTTATGCTGTAGGTCAGGTCGCTCCACACACTTGGAAAAACTATTATCAAGGCACAAGAACATTGCACCGTATACCTTAATAGATTAAAGTGGTGCACTTCAAGATAAATCACACTAATAGTAGCCCGTATTGATGTATGAACATAAAGATAAATCACACAAAAATAAATGAGACCAAACAAAGCTTACCATCTTGAAATGAGTCTCCACGTCCGTGGGCGTAAGGCGATGGACAAATGGGCTTGTGCATCCAAGGCCACGACGAAGCAGAGCAGAATAGAACACACCAACATTGATCTGGTCCAGATCCAATCCCTCTGTGAAAACAGTGCCATATGCAAGCTGCTCTGCTCGCCCAGATTGGCACAAGACCTTGCCCCTCCGACGAGCACGCCGGGCCTCCGTGCAAGCCAAGCAGTCGCACTGCGTTGGAACACCATAACCATGGCCACAGCAGGATACTCTGGCGTAGGGGCCTGGCGACATGACAAAAATATATAGAAACTGAAAAGAAAGAGAGGGCGGCAGCACGGAAGACTAGTTCGTGATATAGTGCGTCAAAAGTTGCCCTAATATATAGAAGACGAATGCAAAAGGTCTAGGCGAGCAGATGCGGCTGCACAGGAGAGTAATTGAGGGAAAATATTAAAAGTTACATTACAGAAACAAAAGCAAAGTGCCCTGACTGTTCGATGGACCGCTTGGGTGGATGGCGCGATTACTAGTAATAAAGATCCTATTTTCACGCATCACCACCACAAACGCAGCAATTTATTATTTATAAAATTATCGAAGAATGCAGTTCAGAGCATAACACCCTAGAAGTCCGACCTTCAAGCACATGTAGTTCACAGGGGTAATCCGTGTGCATTATGGCTGGAGCAGTGCGCAACGATGGTGCATGCAGTACAGAACGTGCAAAAAACGTATTCATATGAAAAAAAATTGATCGCCCAGGTGCGACCCGAACCCAGCCAGTCTCTTAGTAAGGCAGCGCGCCAGCTGGCATACGCAGGCGCACGCCCGTTCTGAGACACGATGCACGGGGAGAGGCACACAAGGGCCCACAGGTCATGGTACAGCGAGCGCCGTGTGTAAGCGCCCAACAAGTGTATGGAGGAGTTCGGAAGGGACGCCTGGCCAACGCTTATAAACAGGTTCCGCTCGCCCTCGGCGGGCGAGGTGGGACTAAATGTTCCACCGTTCGCACACCGAACCGACGGATGGGCCTATTCGGGAGCCTTCGGCGAGCGAGATGGGCCTAATTGGGCCGATTCAGATTTACTCGCAGTGTGAAAGCACAATCACAATGGGCGCTTCATTACAGAGGAGGGTGAGCCGAATTATTATTTTTAGTTCACATACAAACATCCTCGAACAGAAAGACACAACAAGCATGCAGTCCGCGTCTTTCAGAAATGAAGTGCGTATGGGTAAAGGAAAAAGTTAACTTTCGTTCCTTCTGCAGTTCGATCTATACAAAAAACTGTACTATAGAACACACCCACGGACGTGATACAATACAATATGCTCACAAATATGTGTGCTTCCTCCCCCAAGGCTAGGAACTGCAGCTATATCAAAACAAATATGAAGTACACACCCACAATAAGTGCAGTTCTGAGATGGGAACGAATGAAGTCCATGAGATTACGCAATGCAGTTCGATAACTCTATCACGCTCGATGTCCGTACAGCGTACCGCATACTACAAACAAACGCGCGCCTGTGGATAGCACGGTGGTTAACAAAAAATATTGATCAAATAAAAAAACACGATAAAAAACACACACGATCACAGACGAACCCATGGTCCCATCGGTTGCATCAGTAAAACCCACGATCACAGAAGAAGAACAACCCACGATCTCCACGACCGCATCACCATGGGAGATTGTGCGGTTCCTCCCTTGCGGCCATCCCGCCCATAAATACAGACCTCCAGAACAACATAGATCACCATTGCACTGCCATCACTTCCCCTCCCACTCTTCCCTCCCCACAAGAAATCCACGAATCCTTCTCCAAGGCTCCCGGCGATGGGTTTCATCAGGGAACTCAAGGAGGTGGAGGCACACGGCACCATCAAGTTGCACGCTATCCACACCAACGACCTGAAGAAGGTGGAGGAAACGATCAAGCACTACGAGCAGCACCTCAAGTACCAGCGCAACAAGATCGTCAGTGTTGATGTCGAGTACACCGACGAGCCAACCCACAAGCAGAAGGCCGCCCTCGTCCAGCTCTCTGTCGGCAAGACCCAGCTGGTGCTGCTCTTCCAACTGAGCGCCGCCGAAGACAAGTGCACGGTGTTTGACAACTTCCTCACAGACACAAGGTACACTTTTGCTGGCTTCTCCATCGACCAGGACATCGTGAAGCTGGACCGCGTCGGCCTGGAGATTGGCCGCTTCGTCGACATCCAGAAGGAATGGAGGGTGCCCGAAAGCACCAAGTACTTGGATTTGCTTGGCGACATCTCCACCATGCTCATCGACGACTACTACATCGACATGAAGTACAAGCTGACTGACGAAGATCACAGGCTCTGGGACAAGATGCCCCTGCCCGAGAAGCACATCGAGTATGCGGCAAAGGACGCTTACGCCGCATACGAGATATGGCACCGCCTCACCATCACCCAGGACGGACTTCGCCGCGCAAAGCTGGAGAAGTCCAAGAAGCGCGCCAGGAACTGGTGAAGATGAAGTTGATGCACGCCAAGAAGTATCTTCAAGATTGCTCGTAGTCATCTTAGATTACAAGTTAATTTGCTTTCGAGTTTTTAGTTTGCTTTTGCTTTCCCCAGTATGCTTGTGATGTAGTTGATTTGCTTTGGAATCATGTAGTAGTTTGCTTAAGTACGAAACAAGCTTAGTCTGATGTACATTACTGCAGTTATCCTTTACAGCACGCTGCAGTTCTGGTTTACAATATAATGCAGTGCGCTAGAATGCAAACTACGCCAGTAAACAACCGACAAGACTACGGACAAGGGAATAAGAAAACACACAAAAACTAAAAGGGCAAAGAGACATGCAGTTCGTTATGAAAGAGATAGCAGTACAGTGTGACGAAAACTGCAGTACATATAAGTAAGCCAAAGCAGTTCTCATATTCGATGGACCGCTTGGGTGGAATCGAACGATTACTAGTGATAAAGATCCTATTTTGACGCATCACCACCGCAAGCGCAGCAATTTATTATTTATAAATTATAGCATAATGCAGTTCAGAGTATGATACCCTAGAAGTCCGACCTTCAAGCACATGCAGTTCACACGGGTAATCCATGTGCATAATGACTGGAGCAGTACGCAATGATGGTACATGAAGTACAGAACGTGACAAAAACGTGTTCATATGAACAAAAAAAATTGACCGCCCAGGAGCGACCCGAACCCAGCCAGTCTCTTAGTAAGGCAGCGCGCCAGCTGGCACAAGCAGGCGCACGCCCGTTCTGAGACACGATGCATGGGCACAGGCACACATGGCCCCACAGGTCATGGAACAGCGAGCGCCGTGTGTAAGCGCCCAACAAGTGTATCGAGGAGTTCGGAAGGGACGCCTGGCCAGCGCTTATAAACAGGTTCCGCTCGCCCTCGGCGGGCAAGGTGGGACTAAATGTACGCGCGTTCGCACACCGCAACGAGAAGCAACAGTGCCGGCAGGCCTTTATGGGCCGAATGTAGTTTACTGGGGCAATAAGAAGGCCCAACAATGTGCTTCCCTGCCAGTGCGTTTAGCTATGAACTTAGGTAAAATAGGGAGGGCAGTTCTGATTTGTTTAGTATGCAGTTATCCGTCTACAAAAAATTAAAAGACAAAATAAACGTGCAGTTCTATCTAATAGATAATGCAGTGTAGAAGGTTGACAACTGCAGTACACAACGGAATTAAAGGGCAAAATAAATTTCGGAGGTTATACAATGTAGTCCTAGAAAAAACATTGGCCCCCCAACCCCCCCCCTCTCCCCCTCACGCCCTACAGCCACTAACTCCAGAAAGTCCACATAAAAAAAACTGGCCAGTATATGTAACAAAACAAATGCAGTTCAAAGCATTTACTTATGAAAATATGTTATATTCAACTAAGTAGTTCTTTCACATTTACAATGCAGTCCTCCTGCTAAAATACAGCAGTGCAGTTCACCTAATAAATGCAGTTCCATCCACCGCCTGCCACCTACAACATCAACTACTACTGTAAAACTGACTACATAAAGATCACCCACCCGTGCTCCACACCACACCAACACAAACAGACCCCTCTTCTTCTTATCTCCAAAAATCAGATCTAGGGTTCCACCTACTCCCGCTCCTGCTCCCTGCAGTTCACCCGAGGTCGCCATGGAAGACTGTTCATGCGGCTGCCTGGCAAGGATGGTGCCCATAGCGGAGGCATGCCGGTACTCTGATGGTTTGGAGCTCACCCAGACTGAACGACGCACCCTCCTCTCATGTCTACTCACCGGGAACCGTGCGTTCACGGCCCCATATCTGCATCGCCTCACAGACGCAAATCTGCAGGATTCATGGGTATGTCTTTCAACAAATTATTCTCCATCATCTTAGCTTGCAAATCAAGAAATAAATGTATATATCCGTCGCTTTATCTAGTCTTCCAACAATGTCAGTAATTAAAATTGCGTTCCTACATCTATTTTCCTTTCGGTCCAAACCCGTTAGCTCTACATACTAATTAGATCCATATCTGTGATGGTTAAACACAACACCTGATGAAAGCAGTTCCAACGCTCCACGATGCAGTTCTATTTGCGAAAAATTGCAGTACTTATAAAATATCTCGCAGTGCGGTACTACTAAAAAACAATACTATGTATTTTACCAGAGATACCAGCCAAGTCCGTTCACATTTTCATTCACAAAACTGTAACTTCTTTTATTAGTACTAGCCATATAGATTCTTTTTCATACTCATGCAGATTCTTTTTCTATGCATGCCCAAATACAGAAACTGCCATCCACAATAATGTTTGCTGCTCCAAGCTCAGGGAGGCTTAAGTTGGAGACAGTGCACAAGAATGGGTATGAAGAAATGCAAGCTGACTAAAACATTGACTTTGATGGATGCTTCAACATAGCTGCTGGCTGGAAGGAGTTTGTCTCCCTGAATGGATTTGAGGCGGGAGAGGCGGTGATAGTGATGTTCTACAGAGAAGAACAGTCTCTAAAATTTATGATATTTGGTCTGTAGGTTGTGTAAGCTAAAACAAGCACATTGTGGCTGATCTGTAATGCTTGCTTATGCTGCATGCTTTCAAAGTTATGTTTGTCGGACAACGAAAATCTATGTTCCTCAGTCAGTTAGAACGGTTAATTTTTTAATGTGTGTGAACTGATCTACATCAATCTAAGGCTATTTTCCAAACCTGCTTGTGGAATCACTGTTACCAATTACCTGCATCCTTTTTAAAAGAAATTCATGGTGCACCAAATAAAAAACTGCACCAAAAATAACACTGCAGTGCAATTATCGAAACCATGTAGTTCGATTACGAGGGTTAAAAAAATTGTCGACGCATGCAGTTCTTTTAATAACATAATGAAGTGCTACAATAAAAACAATGCAGTTCACTTCACAGAAGAATGCGTCTGCCAAAAATTAAATCCAACATACTGTAATGTTAACTGCACTTCCATTGCAGTCCAGTATTTATAAGCATGCAGTTCAATGAAAGAAGCGCATGAAGCGCATAAACAACCATATTTTTAAAAAATATTCAACCTAAAATACAACAATTACAGATGACATCAGGTATATTAGGACACAACAAAGACACAAATTACTAGTTTCAAACCGCATCGACGCACAAAAGCGAAAAAACAAAAAATTACACACGAGCGGACGAAGCTCATAACGCCCGCGCAATCGATTTCGCCAAAAATTGACAACTAACTACAAATTATTCACATATACGGGCAAAACGGGGATAATAATCGAACACTGTCTAATAATTTATACTTAGAAACCACGTCACGCAGCAAAAAAAAATGGATCACAGCGAGCACGGACGAACAGAGGAAAGCTCGCCCGCCAAATCAATTGATTTGTGCAGAATTAAGTAAGGATACAGGTAAAATACACACAATAAGGGACTAAGAGCACCCATAAACAAGCACAAACATCCCGCAACACTCGATTCCATTCAGAACACACAGGCGGGTAGCCAGAAACGAAGAAGTTCCCTCGTCTCGCATTGCAGTACTCGTGTGTGAGATGCAGTGCACCCGCGTTAACCATGCAATTCGGAAGTGTTGTCAGAATAGTTATTCTGACATCGTTGTCAGAATAGACGGGCTGTATATATATATATATATATATATATATATATATATATATATATATATATATATATATATATATATATATATATATATATAGGTGGAAAATGTTTCCGGGGATGTTAAGTTATATGTAAAATGGTCTAGGAGTATTTAGAACAATGTTATGTTTAATTTAATATCAACGGGCCTTAAAAGGCCAAGTGGTGGGAGGCCACTTGGGCCCAATTAGGTTGCATCCCCTTCTCCCCATGGAAAGGGGAGAGGGAGACCGAATTGGAGGGGGGGTCCTCCTCCTCCTTGGACGGCCAAGGGAGGGGACTTTCCCTCCCCCTTGTGGCGCCCCATCCTCTCGTCCTAACCTATATATACTTGAGGTATTGGCCCTTTTCTATACACAAGTTTTGAAGCCTCCTCTAGTTCTTCTAGTTCTAGTTCTAGTTGGTCCTGGTTGACTAATTAGAGCTAGGTCTAATTCCTCTAATCTTCATAATTAGAAGCCCAATGTGGTTCTAATCTCCTCCCTCTAATTCTCCGGCGATGGTTAGCTCTGGACGGTGAAGCACTGTGGGGTCATGAAGACCGTAAGCTTGCAACCAAGTAGAGAGGTTGTGCTTTCGGTCTTCGGTTTGAGGGATCGTTCATATATGGTTCGAGGGACTCCAAGCTTGATCTTCATCGTCACGTTCTCTTCCACTGCTACTCGGTGACGGTAACGATCGTGATCCCGACCATTATTGTATCTTCATAGTGTTCCTGGTTGATCATAGGGCGATTTTTTTTGTTTTCTACTATGTTTCCCAATGGTGGCATCATGAGCGGTTCTACGAGTAGATACAGGTTGCGATCTAGATCACATGTGGATGTGAGGGTTTGTTCTTGCTATGCTTCCCTCGATTGTTGCTTCGATTCAGTTCATTGACGGCATGATGTGGCTTTGTACAAAGTTCTGACAGTTGATCGACTCTGGCTGTCGACGATCTGCTAACAGTTCTTTGGGCCTCATCATAGTCAAGAATAGTGAACCATCGCGTACACAAGAGGGTGATGAAGATGATCAATCTTCTAGGGGGTCACGCATATTGACGAAGTTTAGTGTGGGGCTAGAGGTTTTTAATTAAGTCTCTTCCCTCACACACCCCGAAACTTAATCAAACAACAAGGATTATCGCCTTAATCATGGACGTAGGTAGCTAGTGTTATCTTGAAACCCTAGAAACCACGTTATTAAAATTTGCCAAATCGATTTGAGGACGTCTAACTTGGTTTTGCAGCATTGCATGTGATGTGGTATAGTCGTCGTCTTGATAATTTGTTTATGTATGAGATGGTTATATGATGTAACGTTAAGTGACCTGCGCGTCAGAGTACAATACAGGAGCCAAAGGATTGTCACTTTAATGACTTGTGTGTCAAACTCGTTATTTATTATAGACGAACGTGTCGGTCGTGCTACAGAGGACCCCGGAGCAAGGTGGCTTCACCTGACGCAGGAGATCATGGCGGTGACTGAAGTATCATCCCCGGCGCCCAGGACTATACCATATCATGCTACTATGAATTGCATGAGATGTTTATCCCTTTGTTGTTTGCACCCTTGATTGCGCAGTAGTCAATTATTAGGGTGAACTCTCACTGGAAAATATCAAGCTAAAAGGTGCTCTTCCTAGTGTTGCAACCGTCTATAACACATAATTTTCTGGAGTACGTCATGTCCACATGAGTACAAACGGATCGTGAGGTGTAAGACGGGTTAGGTCGGACCTAGCAAAGCAGATAACAGTTGGTTATCTTGAAGTTCTAGAAGAATTGTTCTGAGCTAGGAGTACGAAGCATCAAAAGATGGCCAAGAGTCATATGGTGATATGATCGGCAAAAGATTGCCCACCGGTTAAAATTATCGTCTCAGTGATGTCCACATCAATGGATGAAAATTAAATCAGGGTATTGAATCACTTACTAATAAATTATGAGAGACATTGATTTAAGTGGGAGTGCACTTCTAATTAAAATTTGTTTAATAATAGTGAAAATTAATTATGAAATATGTCTAAATAAAATTTATGTTTATCATTGTAGATCAATGGCTCACAATATGTTCAACTTAGCCCCTATGTTAGAGAAAGAAAAGTTGGCTGCAAATGGTGGAAACTATGCGGATTGGATCCGAAACCTGAGATTCGTTCTCATGAGTGCTAAGCAGTTTTTGCTGGATCAATCCCTAGGTGATCCTCCTGCAAAGGATGCACCACTAGAAGTCATAGCTGCTTTCACTGCTCGTATGATGACTATGAGTCGCCTCATGTTAACTTGCATGGATCCCGAGCTACAGAAACATTTTGAACGGTATACCACTCAGTTTATAATTGGGCCACTGGAAGTTCTGTACAAGAAGCAAGCAAGGACCGAACGTTTTGAAATAACCAAAGCCTTGATTAAATGCAAGATGACAGAAGGTTCCTCAATGTGTGAGCATATAGTAAAGCTTGTTGGCTATGTTGATAGACTAGCTTCTCTGGAATTTGGAATTCCTCCAACACTCGGTATAGACATTGTGCTTCCTTGACTCACCCCATTTGACGATGGTTATATCATGAATTACAACATGAATGGAATGGAGAAAAGTGCAAATGAGTTGTTTGCTATGCTCAAAACTACGGAAGCTGGGATGCAGAAGAACAAATAAGTGTTGATGGTCAATAAGACCGATAGTTTCAAGAAGAAGGGAAAGTCCAAGAAGAAATATGTTGGTGCCGGTAAGACCAAGAATCAGAATAGGAACAAGGGCGGAGCCACTAAGGAGACTGAATGTTTCTACTGCAAGCATAAAGGAACCTGGAAGCGCAACTGCAAGAAATACTCAGCGGAGAAGAGATAGAATGGTTCTTCTGGCAAAGGTATAATAGTTATACAAAGTTAATGTTATTCTACTTGTTGATTTCCTGTATGTCATGAGCATTTGATACCGATTGGGAGCTATCATTTGCAAACCGATACAGGGACTACAGACAGCTCGCAAGTTGAGAATGAATGAAGTCGTGATGCAAATCGAGAATGGTGATGAGATAACTGCTCAAGACCATTGAAGTCATGCGTTAAGTTTATCTTCAAGATTTATCTTAGAATTGAATAATAGTTATTTTGCTTTGGAGTTGTGTAAAACATTATGTTATGGGTTATGCGATGGGTATTCTTATAAGTTTTAAAGAATGTCTGTTCAAGTTATTATAAGGATATGTTTTGTATTTACCTCTATTGTTAGTGGTTTATTCAAAAATCTTGAATTAGAATTTATAACATTATAATTTTCAAACTTCTTAAGAAGACTGATACGATACCACTTAAATGTGCCACTGCAAAGGTTATATTGGAAAATAATCTTCATATAGATGAAGTGTTAAAAGTCAAATCAGTTGACAAAATACATAGTTATGAATATGATCCAATGAGTTAACCAGGGCGCGGTGGATAATTATACTTCATTAATAATTTAAAGTAAGAATTTAAATCTGAAATCTTGAAATGTTTGAAGAAATTCAGAGAGAAATATTTGAAAGGTTCAAAAGATTCAAAGTGAAGCTAATGATCATTATGATGAAAGATTATTCTATCATGAAGAACTCCAAGTCATGAGTTTAGCAGAGCACTCGAATAATTGTGGAATTATTTCATACCGATCTGCTTTTACTAAAAAAATGGGGTATATATAGATATACTTGAAACAACAACAAAAACACTAAACACAACATCGTCTTATAGTCTGTTGAGATGACACCATATTAATTATGGAAATGATAGACGTATTATCACATCTCGAGATTTGGCGTTATAAGATTTTTTTATGTAAAGTGTTTACATCCAAATTAACCTAATCTCAAAGCAAATCAGAAATTGCGAATTTGTAGGATATGCAATGAGAAGTATTGTGTATTTCTTCTACCAAAAGTCCAAGGACAAAAGTGTTTGTCACATAAGAGTGGACACCTTTTCGAGAAGTAATTTTCTCGCTAAAGAAGTAAGTGGGGGACATTACAAGCTAGACAAGCTTATTGAATCTCCAGCAAAGATTAGCAACCAAATGGAAATTGTTCCAAAAATTGTTTGCAAAATTAAACCGGAATTTTTCTACACTGGTTGTAGGAATTAAAGCTTGTAACTAAAATGCATAGATCAGTAAAGATTATTGAATCTAATAAATTATTTCACAATGAAATATTCATCCTATGAGAAGATGAAACTATGCACTACAAGGAAGCGATGGTGGTGCCCAGCTCAGAAGGATTGGCTCAAAGCCCTTAAACTCCAGAATGGAGTAGGTATATAACAATTAAATTTGGAATTTAGTTGATCCTATGAAAGGTATAAACAGATGGATGACAAACTAGTTTCCTAAATGGATGGATGTATGAAAGATACAACCAGAAAAGTTTTTGTCAAAAATCTGATTACCAGAATAAGTATGCAAAACTTCAATGGAGTTTGAAGCAAGCATCAAGGAGCTAGAATTAACATTTTAAATAGTCAAAGAGTTTTACTATGTTATAATGATAAAGAAATTTGTATATACATACAAAGTTTAGTGGGAGCTGTATATCATTTCTGAACTCCATATGTAATTGACATATTGGAAATGATATAAAGTTCTTAAGCACAAATTATGAGTCATAAATATATTTATATGATATAAAGTTCTTAAGCAAATTATGAGTCATAAATATATTTATATGAGATAGATCAAAATGTTTGATTGTACTCAGCCAATAAAAATACATTGACAAGGTTTGAAAAGGTTTAAAATGGAGAATACACTTCTATCAATGTGACATAGCATGATGCTTAGGAGTGATCAATGTCTAATGCCTATTGATAAGCATGAAAAAGGTTGAGAGGTATTCAATATATATATCGATAAATTGAATCCATCTTAAAAGCTATGGAGTGTATAAAGCCATAAAGTTTCTTACGTACTAAAAATGTTAGTAACAAATACTAAAGTGATCTTGGATTAGTTCACGAGGTAAATGTTGATATTATTAAGTACCTCGGAGATGACAAAGAAGTTGTTCCTAGTCAAATAGAGGAGATGAAGCAGGTTGTTGTAAATGGTTACAAGCAAAATTAGATTCATGACTGATATAAATTGGGCTGAAGTTATGTTGTTTGAAACAGTTTTCAAGCATGAACAATATTGTGGACTCTATAACGTTAATAGTGTATATTGAGAATATTAGAGGTTTCAAAGATGTCTGGATCAAGAAGTGTCTTGATGTATACAAGATGTATCTTGATATAAATAATGTATTCAAGAAGTGTCTTGATGTATAAAAGAGGTATCTTGATATAAATAATGTATTCAAGAAGTGTCTTGATATGTATAATGCGATCTGAAATGCAATTAAACCAATGACACTGTATTATGAATAATAGTGATATTGCTCAAAGCAGACGGAATTAAGGATCCTTTAAAAACAGACATGTCTGAAACAAATATTATATGATTTTGAATATGTCAAAACCGGTGACGAAGGCTCTACCACTAAAGCAAAGCAAGAGCAACACCAGATAAGCCATAGGTGTTAACAAACCATGCAACTAAATTATTGACTCTAGTGCAAGTGGGAGACTGTTGGAAATATGCCCTAGAGGCAATAAAATTGTATTATTGTATTTCCATATTCATAAGTAAGAGTTTATATTCTATGTTATAACTGTTATGGTTCTGGAATATGTGATTTGGTGGAAAACTCATATGCACGTGTGGAATGATAAACGGTACAACAAAGGTTCCCACTCTTGCCTCTGAGACTGGCTCAACTGTTTTTAGTGATCATGTTTTCCAGATCTTAGGATATCATTAAATGTAATGATAGTCCTAAAAACAACATTGAGAGTATGATGTTATAAGAACGATAATATTGAATCGACACAAACTTGTCTGTTATACTTTGAGATAATATCGTCTGAAATCAATTGTTATAGCACGAAGTGTTAGCGTGTGTTTTATGCTCCTTTGACCATGAGAGTATCGTAGTCACTTCTTACCATACGATGAGCTTTGGGGTTGCTCAAATGTCATCTGTATCTAGGTGATCATAACGACAACTTACAGGTTCATCAGAAAGTTTGACAAGTGACTAGATAGCTCGAGAGCTGGATGTTCTCTTCCGACGATGGAGAGATATTCTTAGGGCCCTCTCGGTGTGACGACATCTGTCATTGTCTGGCCAGATACATGTGACTATGTCACGGGGATGCCAGAACACATCAACGAGAAAGAAGAACAAAACCGGTAATGAGAATAACGGTATAACGAGCATGCGGATGACTCGAGAGGATACCGATGATTCTTGGGTCTTGTAAAGTATCGTGAAGCAAATGGAATGTCACATGGTAACCGATGGTTCACTCGAATATCATTCGTATACTCATAGGGATCGATATGGACGTCCACGGTTACGCTATCGGTCATTGAACGAAGGAATATCGTTCATGTCTACGAGTTACCGAACCTAAGGGGTCACAAGCTTAAGGTAATCATGATTTGCTGAGTGTTAGTAGAATTATAGTGATGAGAACATATTTTTGGAATTTATTCATTAATATTAAGAATAGTTTCGAGATTATCCTGAAGGGTTTCGGGGTCGCCGGAAGGGTTTCGGAAAAGTATCGGGTAATACCAAGTATTACCGATAAATATATATAGGTGGAAAATGTTTCCAGGGATGTTAAATTATATATAAAATTGTATAAAAGTATTTAGAACAATGTTATATTGAATTTAATATCAATGGGCCTTAAATGGTCAAGTGGTGGAAGACCACTTGGGCCACTTGGGCCCAATTAGGTGGCGCCCCCTTCTCCCCATGGAAAGGACAGAGGGAGGCTGAATTGGAGGGGGAGTCCTCCTCCTCCTTGGCCAGCCAAGGGAGGGGACTTCCCCCCCCCCTTGCGGTGCCCCCTCCTCTCCTCCTAACCTATATATACTTGAGGTATTGGCCCTTTTATATACACAAGTTTTGGAGCCTCCTCTAGTTCTTCTAGTTCTAGTTCTAGTTGGTCGTAGTTGACTAATTAGAGCTAGGTCTAGTTCCTCTAATCCTTATAATTAGAAGCCCAGTGTGGTTCTAATCTCCCGCCTCTAATTCTCCGGCGACGATTAGCTCTCGATGGTGAAGCGCTGCCAGATCGTGAAGACCGTACGCTTGCAACCAAGTAGAGAGGTTGTGCTTTCGGTCTTCGGTTCGAGGGATCGTTAATCTACGGTTCAAGGGTCTCCAACACTGGTACATCGACGTGCTATACAAATGGTTTTTAACCTCTTTCCGCGATGTAGTTTTAAACCGCCGTCTTGCCTGTGTGTGCGATAGGGGTCCATCCCACACGACACAGAAAAATCGTCTGTGATAGTGACCGATGGTAAAGACGCTCTGCCAAATATAATTGTGTGCAATGAAGGAACATATCACACACTCTATATTTTGGGCACATGTGTCGGATTCGGGATCAATCAGACATGAATATCATGAGTCAAACGCATCTAATTGTTCATGGAAAACAAACGGTGTTTGACCTTTAACTGATTGTGAAATATTACCTAATCCACACGGGCCATCATAGAAATTGTGTATGATGGCTGCATCATCACACACGAGTTTTCTCCGGCAAGCGTCTGCCATGCATGATATCATTGCACACATTTTCTCTGGCAAGTTTGATGATCACTGTTGTGCTTCACTTATATACGAAGAGAAAATGTTGAAAGAATTGAATGTCATAAATGTGAAATTATGTATGCTTCATATGCTTGTCCCATGGGCAGTAATGACTTCACATACAAGAAGTATAAGCGGTAAAATTTAATGGAAGTTGGCAAACATAGCATTGGTCAGTTGTATAATTCATGAAAGAATATTGAAGGAAGAGAGATTTCACATATAAATATACTATCTTGCACATCTTCTATGATTGTGAGCCCCCATTAATTATTTTCAAACTTGATCAAGTAGTTGACATTGGACAAGGAAGACAACGTAATGGTTATGTTTGTTTATATTCACATAGAAGTTATATTATCATGGATCCTCTATCATGTGGTGTTTGCTTAGGATCTTTTGCTAGCCAAAAATTCGTACTAAATAGAGATACTACTTGTGCATCCAAAAACCCTTAAACCCAGTTTCTTGCCATGAGAGTCCACCATATCTACCCATGGATTGAATAAGACTCTTCAGGTAAGTTGTCATCGTTGCAAAAAAGCAATAAAATTGATCCTAAATATGTATGATCTTTTATTGGAAGGGAAAATAAATTTTGTACAAACTTGTGATGGTTAAGAAATAAAAGCGACAGAGTGCATAATAAAGTTGCCATCACAAGGGGCAATATAAAGTGACGTTCATTTTCATTAAGAGATTGCACATCCAAAAATAAAAAGCGCATGCCAACCTCTGCTTCCCACTACGAAGGGCCTATCTTTTACTTTTATGTATTTACTTTTCTATATTTACTTTTATGCAAGAGTCAATAATGTTCATCCTTATTCCAATCTATTAATTCTTTAGTTGGCAAGCATCATGTGGTGGGGAAATATCCAGGCACATATATCCAGTTGGATATAGGTGATCATGATTCATTATTATTGACATTATCCCTAAGATAAATAAGTTGGGAGGCGGAACATTAAGCCTCTATCTTCCTATGTGTTTGATTGAAACTGCTTGTTCTAAAAATATGCTTTGAGTGTCAGCAATCATGAAGGACTAATTGATAGTTGAGTATGTGGAATTTACTAAATCAAAGCTCTTACATAGACCCTTCCTGAAAATAAGATGGATTGTAATTGTTTGATAACTGAAAACATAGTTTGTTGGCTTTCAAGAAAATTTATGGTCTATACTTTAAACATGTGAATAGCTTGCTGCTTGATCATGAGAAGTTTTATGAGAAAAAGAGTTGCTGTTTATGATGCTAGAAAAAGTTATTGGCATTATCATTAATCAAACTTATATACTATGCTAGCATTCACACTTCATAAATTATTTCTTATATCATTTACCTACTCGAGGACGAGTAGAAATTAATCTTGGGGATGCTGATACGTCTCCAACGTATCGATAATTTATGAAGTATTCATGCCATATTTACCTATGTTTACAATACTTTTATATGGTTTTGATGCACTTTATATGATTTAATTAAAACTAACCCGGACTAACGCTGTTTTCAGCAGAATTACCGTGGTGTTGTTTTTTTTGCAGAAAATGAAAGTTCTCGGAATCGCCCGAAACTTTTTGATAATTTTTTCTGGAACATATGAGAAATATTGGAGCGAAGAACCACCGGAGGGGGCCCACCAGGCACTCCCAAGCCATCAGGGCGCGCCTGGGAGGGGTCAAAGGGCCCTGATGGCTTGGGACCAGCCCGTAGCTCCGTTTGGCATGATTCCAATGCCAAAAAATCATATAAATAGAGAAACCATTAGAAATTAACCTAGACTCTCCTCTCCACCGCCAAAACTCTTTGTATCAAAGAAAACCCAATCTGGAGAGAAAACAGAGAGAGATATCCAATCTCGGAGGGGCTCTCGCCCCTCCGGGAGCCATGGAGGCCAAGGACCAAAGAGGAGAACCTCTCCCCATCTAGGGAGAGGCCATGGAGGAGGAAGCCTAGGGAGGGAGACTCTCTCCCCCTCTCTTCCAGTGGCACCGGAGTGCCGCTGGGGGAACCATCGCCGCGGTGATCGTCTTCATCAACATCACCGTCTCCATCACCTTCCCTCATCTATCTACGGCGGTCCACTCTCCCGCACCCCACTGTAATCCCCTACTGAACATGGTGTTTTGTGCCACATATTTTAATCCAATGATGTGTTTCCATCTTATGATGATTGAGTATCTTTCTTTTGTCCTTTGGGTTGATTGATGATCTTGATGGGTTTGAGTTGTATGTTTTATATTGGTGCTGTCCTATGGTGCCTTCCGTGATGCGCACACGTGGGGGATTCCTGTTGTAGGGTGTTGCAATATGTTTATGATTCTCTTATAGTGGGCGGCTAGAGTGACAAATGCTTACACCCGAGTAAGGAGGTTTTTTACGTATGGGAGTAAAGGGGACTTGAAGTGCTAATGCTATGGTTGGCTTTACCTTAATGATCTCTAGTAGTTGCGGATGCTTGCTAGAGGTACAATCATAAGTTCATATGATCCAAGTATGGAAAGTATGTTAGCTCATGCCTCTCCCTCATATAAAATTGTGACAATGATTACCGATCTTGTTATCAATTGCCTAGGATGATTCCACACACCATACCATAATTATTCCACACTCGCTATTTGTAATATATTGTAATATATTCTAACTTTATTTAGGCCACAGCTATTCTTCATATTTTAGTTCTCCAATATCATGCAAAGCTATCGTCTTTATACCCACAACGCACTTTTATTTCTCGTTTCTAGATAGAAGCAAATGCTTGGTGTACGTACAGTCGTATCAGTGGCGGATAGGACTTGAGAGAATAGTGATATCACCTTTAGCTCCTTGTGGGTTCGACACTCCATACTTACCGCTTCCATCTTTGTAAAGTGCTATAATGATTCCTTGCACTTGGGTATTATCAAAGCGCTGCAAAATGTCTGTGATTTGGTAGCTATCACCAACATTTTAGTTTATATCTCATGTGCTTTTCATGTAGATCACAGGCGGATGCGCTATGACTGACGTGTGCTATCCGTTCTGGATCGCACACATTAGTTACTTGAACCGTGTGTGCTTAAATGGCCAGGTTATGGTAAAATATTACATTTGAATCACAATATGCAATTGAAAAAATAGTGTCCACAGGAAGAACATTTATCAAAATTCGCCACAATATGCAATTGAACAAATAGTGTCCACAGGAAGAACATTCATCAAAATTTGCCACAATATACAATTGAACAAATGCTAGCTCAATTCCACAGATGTATGGACATATGCAATACATAATCATAGTCTACAAACTACGAAGACCTGATCACATGGAAAACAATGCATCCATGCGTGTATGTTTAGCTAATAACACTATCTGAATGCATACTTATTCTTGGGAGTTAGGAATGTTGAAATCTTCATAGTCTTTACTAGGCTTGATATAGTATTTCATGAAGAAGATGTTGATAAATTTCCTAACAGACAACAATTCATCTGCGGGGAGCGGTTCAGAGGTTATCGGTCCAAAGATCACTGCGGGATTTTAGATCAGAATGTGTGATACGTCTCCAACGTATCTATAATTTTTTATTGTTTCATGCTATTATATTATCAATCTAGGATACTTTATATGCAATTATATGTTGTTTTATATCATTTTTGGGAAATAACCTATTAACCTACAGCCAAGTGGAGTTGTTGTTTTCTGCCTATTTTTTGGTTTTCCAGGAAATTTGTGCCAAACGAAGTCCAAACGCTACATAACTTTTTGAAGATTTTTTTCTGGACAAAAGACGCCCAAGAAGCTTCGGGGGGAGTCAAGAGGCTGCACGAGGAGGCCACAAGGCAGATGGGCGTGCCCAGGCGGTAGGCGCGCCGACCTACCTTGCGAGCCTCCTGTGGCTCTGGTTGACCTAATTCTATTTCTATAAATTCTCAAATATCGGGAAACCAACCGAGACCCACCCAAAACACTTTTTCCGCCGCCCCAAGCCTCTGTTCCGATGGGAGATCATCTGGAGACCTTTTTTGGCGATCTGCCGGAGGGGGAATCGATCACGGAGGCCATCTACATTAACCTTGTTGCCTCCATGATGATGCGTGAGTAGTCCACCACATACCTATGGGTCCATAGCTAGTACCTAGATGGGTTCTTCTCTCTCTACGATCTTTAATACAAAGTTCATTGCGATCTTCGCGGTGATTGATACGTCTCCAACGTATCTATAATTTTTGCTTGTTCGATGTTGTTATATTATCATTCTTGGAGGTTTTATAATCATTTTATAGCATATTTATATCATTTTGCTGGGACTAACCTATTGACTTAGTGCCAAGTGCCAGTTGCTGTTTTTGTTGTTTTTTACTTCGCAGAATATCAGTACCAAACGGAGTCCAATTGCGATGAAACTTTTTGGAGATTTTTTTGGACCAGATGAAGGCCAGTGGGCCAAAGAAGTAACCAGCAGGGAGCCCAGGCCACCCACAAGACACCAGGGCGCGCCAGGGGCCCCGGGCGTGCCCTGGTGGGTTGTGGCCGCCTCTGAGCTCTATAAATGCCCAAATATTCCAGAAACCCTAGAGGAGTCTACGAAAAATACATCCAGCCGCCGCAATTTCTAGAACCGCGAGATCCAATCTAACACCATCACGGAGGGGTTCATCATCCTCATTGGTGCCTCTCCGATGATGCGTGAGTAGTCCACCATAGACCTATGGGTCCATAGGCAGTAGCTAGATGGCTTCCTCTCTCTCTTTTGATTCTCAATACAATGGTCTCTTGGAGATATATGTGATGTAATGACTTTTTGCGGTGTGTTTGTTGGGATCCGATGAATTTTGAGTTCATGATCAGTTTCTATCCATGAATATTATTAGAGTCTTCTTTGATCTCTTATATGCATGATTACTTATAGCTTCGTATTTCTTCTTCGAATCTTTGGTTTAGTTAGGCCAACTAGATCGATTTTTCTTGCCATGGGAAGAGGTGCTTTGTGATGGGTTCGATCTTGCGGTGTCCTCTCCCGGTGACAGAAGGGGCAGCGAGGCACGCATGTATCATTGCTATTAAGGATAACAAGATGGGGTCTATTCCTACATGAATAGATCTTGTCTACATCATGTCACCGTTCTTATTGCATTACTCCGTTTTTCTAAGAACTTAATACACTAGATGCATGCTGGATAGCGGTCGATGTGTGGAGTAATAGTAGTAGATGCAGAATCGTTTCGGTCTACTAATCTTGGACGTGATGCTATAATGATCATCGCCGTGGATATCGTCATGATTATTTGATCTTCTATCAATTTCCCAACAGTAATTTGTTCACCCACCGTGTGCTATACTCATGAGAGAAGCCACTAGTGAAACCTACGGCCTCCGGGTCTACTTTTCCAACATATTGCTTTCCGATCTATCTTTTTGCCCTTTTTGTTTTCAGGTCTATTATTCCAAAAACCCAAAAATACCTTGCTGCACTTTTTATTTGCCTCTTTTATTTTGTGTTCTTGCGAGATCTATCTATCCAATCTATTACAACCTAATCTATCTTTTTACCGTGGAGAGATTGACAACCTCTCTTTAGCGTCGGGTTGCAAGTATTTGTCCTTTGTGTGCGGGTGTTGTTTACATAGTGTTGCGTGATCCTCCTACTGGTTCGATACCTTGGTTTCATAACTGAGGGAAATACTTACCGTCGATGTGCTGCATCATCCCTTCCTCTTTGGGGAAATACCGACGCAGTCTCAAGCCACGTCAAAGGAATTTTTGGTGCCGTTGCCGGGGAGGAAGTTTTCTCTTCTACGTGCCAATCTCTGGCGCTGAGGAGACATCATCAACATCTATCAGGTTCCTAATCACAAATCTCATATCCTTGCAATTACATTATTTGCCATTTGCCTCTCGTTTTCCTCTCCCCCACTTCACCAAATTTGCCGTTTTATTCGCCCTCTTTTTCGTTTGCCTTTTTCTCGTCAGATCTCTTGCTTGCCTACCTTGTCGTTGTGGCTAGTTCTTCCTCTATTGCGTGTACTCCTGATAATGAAGTTATGAATTTTAAGCAAAGGGGAGGGGAGAACCTAAAAGATTCTTGGTATAGGATTTGCAATGCTGATAATAGATCTATTCATAAGCAATCTTCCGTTGTTCTCCTTCGCAGTTTTTATGTGGGCATCACCACTTGGTATAGATTCATCCTTGATACGATTACCGGTGGGAATTTCTTGATGTGTCTATCTTGGGACGCTTTTAATGCTATGGGAAGTTTAGTGGGATCACCATCTCTCATGATCAATGAAACAACCTTAACTCTCGAACATGTTATGGAGAGGCTAGATGCTATTGAAAAGAAGATGATTACCAAAGAAAATCTTGAAAATTTGGATAAGAAAATGCATAATCTTGCTAATAAAATTGGGTCAAAAGCGGGGGATGCCTTTAAATTATTGAAGGAAAAGGAAACCGTAGTTAACGAAAGAATAGAAGAAAGTCCCTACCTGATTGATAAGTTGGAAGAAATTTTTAGTAACTTGCGTTCGGCCTTTTCTTCTGTTAAAACTATTGAAAAAACTCCCGTAAAAAATTGCAAGGCCAGGCAAGTCACTAAGAACAAAAGTGCCACATCTAATAGCCACAAGGGGGACCTTAAAATGATTAGTATTCATCCCAATTTTGTTGAAATAGTAAAAGACCCTATTTTCAAGAATGAATTTTTTGGTCTTATTCCTAGAAGAATTGTCATAGAGAGTGCACATGCTAAATTCTTGAAGAAATCTAGTTGTGTGATTGAGGAGTTGAAAACCAAAGATGACAATACTTGAATCTATGCTTTATGCCTAGCTAGGGGCGTAAAACGATAGCGCTTGTTGGGAGGCAACCCAATGAATAAAATCACTTTCATCTTTTTCTTTCTGTTTTTCAGTATTGACACAATTATGCTTCTGTTATGATTGTGTTTTTATGTTTTATTTAGTGTTTGTGCCAAGTAAAGCCTTTAGGATGATTCATAAGATGAGTAGAAACAATGCTGAATTTGAAATAGAAACTTTGACTCCAGTGCACGAATTTTCATTTTTTTACTGGAGCGTGATAATGTGCTGAAATTTTATCACATTGTTGCTATACAAATTCTTTACGTTGTCCTAAATTTTCAGAATTTTTAGAGTTACTGAAGTATGGTTAGAGTACAAATTACTACAGACTGTTCTGTTTAAGACACATTCTGTTTTCGTTGCATTGTGTGCTTGTTTTGATGAATCTATGGTTTGTATTGAAGGGTCTAAGCCATGGTAAAGTTAAAATACAGTAGGTATAATGCAATAATAAAATTTGAATGAGTTTGCAACAGTACTTAGAGTGGTGATTTGCTTTATTATACTAACGGATCTCACAAAGATTTTGTTGAGTTTTGTGTGATTGAAGTTTTCAAGTTTTGGGTGAGATCACGATGGATGAAGGAATAAGGAGTGAAAAGAGCCCAAGCTTGGGGATGCTACAGCATCCCCAAGATAATATCCAAGGAGAAACAAGCAAGTAAGCTTGGGGATGCCCCAAGTGGCATCCCCTCTTTCTTCTAACGACTATCGGTATTTTACTTGGAGCTATATTTTTATTTGTCACATATCATAAGTTTTGCTTGGAGCGTCTTGTTCTATTTGAGTCTTTGCTTGCTTTGCTTTTTAGTTTGTCACTAGTATCCTTGCTGGACACACCTATTTGAGAGAGCCAAAATTATGCTATGATTTGTTAGAATTGCTCTATATGCTTCACCTAAATTTTTTGAGCTATGGAATTGCTCTAGTGCTTCACTTATATCTTTTTGAGCACGGTGTGCTTTGAATTTTTGAAGAAATACTCTCATGCTTCGCTTAGATTAATTTGAGAGTTAGTAACTTTTGAACAAATCCTATTATGCTTCACTTATATTATTTTGAGAGACGAAACTTTTATGCTCATGTTCTTCACTTAAATTTGTTTGAGCTTCTCAAAAGCAATGGCAATATATGAAACTAGTCCCAAAGTGATAGATTCAAGAGGGATATAATAAAAACTTTCATGAAGATCATTGGACAAATTAAACTTAATTCCTTGTAATAGTTTTGAGACATGATGATAGTGATATGTGAGTCATGTTGGTGAGTAGTTGTGCTTTAGTAAGAATTTGGTGTTAAGGTTTGTGATTCCCTATGCAAGCACGAAAGTCAATAGTTATGAAATGAAATTACATCCTACTTATGGTGCATTATTCGGTGTTAGTTATGCTCAATGCCCGTTTATGTGAATTTTTGTTTCTTGGTTGGTTGCTTCTCAATCTATTTGCTAGCCTCCACTTGTACTAAGTAGAAATACTACTTGTGCATCCAAAATCCTTAAACCCAGTTTTGCCTTATGAGTCCACCATACCTACCTATATGCATTATTTCCATGCCGTTCTAAGAAAATTTGTATGTGCCATATCTAATTTTCAAAATGAATTTCCTTTTTGTGTGCTCGTACCGCTCATGAAACGGTAGGGAGTATCCAATATTTTTCCATGCTAGATGTGTTATTCTCAAGATGAGTGTTTATTCACTTGTCATTGCATGAGAGTACGATGGAATAGGGATGCCCAGTCCCGAAATGAAAAAGAAATTTACTTTATGTTGTCAAATAATAAATTCCTTGGAAAGTGTTGGTATGGAAGGCAAGCGTGGATACGGCTAGCCATGGATTGTGAAAGAATGGTGGAAAAATGAATAAACTTTATTTTATGTTTGGGAACCGCCTATGATGTATCTAGCATGGAAAGTATTGAGAACTACTTTGTCGTTTTCGTTGACAGGAAAGGCATGCCACCCAAAATATTTTTCTCTCTCAATTTAAGCTTTGAGCTCTGGCACCTCTACAACCCCTACTTCCCTCTGCGAAGGGCCTATCTATTTACTTTATGCAATTTTTATTTTTACTTGAGTCTCCATCTTCTCTTATAAAGCACCAACTAGGGGGCACTAAGATCATACTTGTGCATTGGGTGTAGTTAATATTTGAGTGTGTTTCATGAATGGATCAATGATTGAGCATGATGGGCTAGGGATAACTTTCTTTAGTGTTGATATTTTGAAAGACATGGTTGCTTGTTGGCATGCTTGAGTATTAAAGTCTTTATGTCAAAACTAGACTATTGCTTTGAACCATCTAAAAGTCCAAATGTCCATGCTACAAAAGAAAAGAATATGTGATGAACATGTTAGGCAGCATTCCACAACAAATATTCTGTTTTTTTATCATTTACCTACTCGAGGACGAGTAGGAATTAAGCTTGGGGATGCTGATACGTCTCCAATGTATCTATAATTTTTGCTTGTTCCATGCTGTTATATTATCATACTTAGATGTTTTATAATAATTTTATAGCAACTTTATATCATTTTTTTGGGACTAACCTATTGACTTAGTGCCAAGTGCTAGTTGCTGTTTTTTCTTGTTTTTTACTTCGCAGAATATCAGTACCAAATGGAGTCCAATCGCGACGAAACTTTTTGGAGATCTTTTTTGGACCAGAAGAAGGCCAGCGGACCAAAGAAGTAACCAGGAGGGAGCCCAGGCCGCCCACAAGACACCAGGGCGTGCCAGGAGCCCGGTGCGCGCCCTGGTGAGTTCTGGCCGCCTCGTGAACCTTCTCCACCGCCTCTGAGCTCTATAAATGCCCAAATATTCCAGAAACCCTATAGGAGTCGACGAAAAATACATCCAGCCACCGCAAGTTCCAGAACCGCGAGATCCAATCTAACACCATCACGGAGGGGTTCATCATCCTCATTGGTGCCTCTCCGATGATGTGTGAGTAGTCCACCATAGACCTACGGGTCCGTAGGCAGTAGCTAAATCGCTTCCTCTCTCTCTTTTGATTCTCAATGCAATGGTCTCTTGGAGATCTATTTGATGTAATGACTTTTTGCGGTGTGTTTGTTGCGATCCGATGAATTTTGAGTTCATGATCAGTTTCTATCCATGAATATTATTTGAGTCTTCTTTGATCTCTTATATGCATGATTACTTATAGCCTCGTATTTCTTCTTCGAATCTTTGGTTTAGTTAGGCCAACTAGATCAATTTTTCTTGTCATGGGAAGAGGTGCTTTGTGATGGGCTCGATCTTGCGTTGTCCTCTCCCAGTGACAGAAGGGGCAGCGAGGCACACATGTATCATTGCTATTAAGGATAACAAGATGGGGTCTAGTCCTACATGAATAGATCTTGTCTACATCATGTCACCGTTCTTATTGCATTACTCCGTTTTTCCATGAACTTAATACACTAGATGCATGCTGGATAGCGGTCGATGTGTGGAGTAATAGTAGTAGATGCAGAATCGTTTCGGTCTACTAATCTTGGACGTGATGCCTATATAATGATCATTGCCTTGGATATCGTTAGGATTATTTGATCTTCTATCAATTGCCCAACAGTAATTTGTTCACCCACCGTGTGCTATACTCATGAGAGAAGCCACTAGTGAAACCTACGGCCGCCGGGTCTACTTTTCCAACATATTGCTTTCCGATCTATCTTTTTGCCGCTTTTGTTTTCAGATCTATTATTCCAAAAACCCAAAAATACCTTGATGCACTTTTTATTTGCCTCTTTTATTTTGTGTTCTTGCGAGATCTATCTATCCAATCTATTACAACCTAATCTATCTTTTTACCATGGAGAGATTGACAACCTCTCTTTCGCGTCGGGTTGCAAGTATTTGTTCTTTGTGTGCAGGCGCTGTTTACATAGTGTTGCGTGATCCTCCTACTGGTTCGATACCTTGGATTCATAACTGAGGGAAATACTTACCATCGCTGTGCTGCATCATCCCTTCCTCTTTGGGGAAGTACCGACGCAGTCTCAAGCCATGTCAGTGATCTATTCGATGTAATCTTCTTTTGCGGTATGTTTGTTGGGATCCGATGAATTGTGGGTTTTTGATCAGATTATTCATGAAAGTTATTGAGTCTCCTCTGAATTTCAATATGCATGATATTATACCTTCGTATTTCTCTCTGATCTACCAGTTTAGTTTGGCCAACTAAATTGGTTTATCTTCAGTGGGAGTGGTGTGTTGTAATAGGTTCAATCTTGCGGTGCTCTATCCTCATGACACAAGGGGTCAAGACACGTATTTGTATTGTTGCCATTAAGGATAAAATGACGGGGTCTGATATATTGCTTGCCTTACTTTGTCTACGTCATGTCATCTTGCTCCAAGCATTACTTTGTTTGTCATGAACTTAATACCATAGATTGATGGTGGATAGCGGTCGGTTGGTGAAGTAATAGTAGTAGATGGAGAATCATTTTGGTCTACTTGTTTATGTTCGCGATGCATATATATATATATGATCAATGTCGTGAATAACATGTCATAACTATGCACAATTCTATCAATTGCCCAACAGTAATTTGTCGACCCACTGTGTGCTACTTTCGAGAGAGAAGCTTCAAGCGAACACTATGGCCCACGGGTCTAGTTAAACATAAAAACAAAAACATCTACATTACCTTGTTGTACTTTATTTACTTTTATTTTACTTTGCAATTACAATATCTATTCTATCAAGATTTAATCCTTGCAAGTAACGAGTTCAAGGGGCTTGACAACCCTCTTCCCCGCATTGGGTGCAAGTGTTTGGTTTTGTGTGTGTAGGTGTTGTTGAAGGTAATTTGCATTGGTTCTCTTATTGGTTCAATAAACTTGGTTCTCACTGAGGGAAATATCTATACTATAGTGCATCTCCTCTCCTCTTCGAGGAAAATCCCAATGCAGCTCACAAGTAGTAGGAAGAATTTCTGGCACTGTTGCCGGGGAGCATCTTCAAATTCTTGTCAGGTCCCTACACACAAATTATCTTTCACTTGTTCTACTTTTTATTTGTTGTTATATCTTACTTTTTATAAAAATCAAAAAATACAAAATATTTCTATTTGCTTGTTTAATTAGCTATCTAGTTTACTTGTAGCTTACTTGTCTGCTTGCTTGTTTGAAGTTGCTATCCTGTGTGAGTTTGTCATTGAGAAAAGTGAGGATGGTAAAAACCCTAAGGAAGAAATTCCCACAAATTTGGATATGATTTTTTTGTGATGGGAAGTGGGAATGTCATAGGGAAAAGCATTATTCAGGAATTCTTTAATTGCACGGGGACTTTGGTTTGCAATGATATTCCTATTCTTAAAAGAACCAATAGTTACTCCGAAGCTGTTTCAGCACTTGTTCTTAAACTTGAAAGAAAATTTGTGCATACTAACCCCACTTTGCAAAGACTTTTCTACGAGCTACATGTTATAAAAAAACCTAAGGCTAAAAATATTGCTACTCTTATCTTTATGAGTGAGTATGACTATATAGTGTTTGAGGCTCGAGAGATCTTTGATGTTTATAAATGAGTCATAAGCATCCTGTGATAGATGAAATTTTATATGATGAGGATTATATGATGAGATATGTGTTTCGTGATAATCATACTTTTGATGAAAATACTAAAAAAGAAGTCCTCCTTTGCATATTATCCAACAAGTTTTCAATGCTATTAATCAACAATATTCTTGGATAGTGAAAGAGAACCAACAAGGGTTTAAAGAAAGTAGGCTTGCGAATGCTGAGATTTTAATAGATGATGTGTTTTCCATTGTTTTTGAAAAACCTCCTGATGAACACACGTCCCAAGATGCAAAAACTAAGGATGGCAATACTTGAAACTATGCATTATGCGTAGCTAGAAGCATAAAACAATAACGCTTGTTGGGAGGCAACCCGATAGTTATCTTTAAAATATTTGTTTTACTTTATGTTATCTTGTGTTGAAATGATTATTTCTACTGTAATGATTGTGTTTTTATGTTTAAATCAGTGTTGGTGTCAAGTAAAGCCTTTGGGGTGATTTGGAAGATAGTAGAATTGATACGGTGCAAAAACTGAAACTTCTATGTCCAGTGCAGAATTTCTCTGATTTTACTGGAATGTCTTTTTGATCTGAATTTTTTACACAATATTGATATGAAAATTGATCAGGTTGTCCTGATTTTTTAGAATTTCGGAGTTACAAAAGTATAGTTGTTCAACAGATCTTTACGAACTATTCTGTTTTAGACAGATTCTGTTTTTGCTTGCATAGTTTGCTTGTTTTGATGATGCTATGGATTGTATCGGGGGGTATAAGCCATGGAAAAGTTATAATACAATACCTATTATGTAATAATGAAATATGAATCAATTTTTAATAGTACCTAAAGTATTTGATATGTTGATTATACTAACGGTTCTCACGAGGTTTTGTTGAGTTTTGTATGCTAAAGTTTTCAAGTTTTGGGAGAGACCAGGATGGATAAAGGAATAAGGAGCGGCAAGACCCTAAGCTTGGGAACGTCCAAGGCACCCCAAGCTAAAATTTTAGGAAGACTCAAGCATCTAAGCTTGGGGATGCCCCGGAAGGTATCCCCTCTTTCGTCTTCATTCCATCGGTATGTCACTTGGAGCTATATTTTTATTCATCACATGATATGTGTTTTGCTTGGAGCGTCGTGTGTTGTAGTTTGCTTTATTTTTAGTTTGCCGCAATCATTGTTTGTTGGACACACCTATTTGAGAGAGACACATGTTCATCATGATTTGTCAGAATATTGTATGTGCTTCACTTATATCCTTTGAGCTTAGCAGTTCCTCTAGTGCTTCACTTATATCTTTTAGAGCACGGTGGCGTGTAGATTTTATAGAAATAATTGAACTCTCGTGCTTCACTTAAATTTGTTTGAGAGTCTAAATAAATGGTAACGGTAATTTGCATTGGTTATAAGATTAGTCCAAAAAGGATAGGTATTCAAGGAGTGCATAATAAAACCTTCAGGTATCTCACTATAGGAAGAAACCGTGGGTCAATGATATTGATGTAGTAATATGAAAGGGCATGAGTACATGATTGTTGGTTAGTACAAATATCGATAGTTAAAGCGTGTTACTTGTTGCTCATCTAAATATTGGTTGTGGCATGGTGATGATGTGTGATCATTTTTATTCCATGTTGAAATCCTAGTGTTGTTCGGGTCGGAGGCGCGCGATGGTTAATGATAACCCATAAGTATAGGGGATCGCAACAGTTTTCGAGGGTAGAGTATTCAACCCAAATTTATAGATTCGACACAAGGGGAGCCAAAGAATATTTGCGAGTATTAGCAGCTGAGTTGTCAATTCAACCACACTTGGAGATTAAATATCTGCAACAGAGTGATAAGTAGCATAGTAATATGATAGTTTTGATAGCAGTAGTAGCAGTAACAGTAACAGTAGCAGTGATAGCAACAGTTTTGTAGCAGTTGGAACAGTAGCAGTAGCAATAGTAACTTAGCAAGAACAATATGTGGAAAACTCATAGGCACTGGATCGGTGAACTCAATGGATGATATTCATCATATAACAGTCATAACCTAGGGCGACACAGAACTAGCTCCAGTTCATAAATGTGATGTAGGCATGTATTCCGTAAATAGTCATACGTGCTTATGTAAAAGAACTTGCATGACATCTTTTGTCCTACCCTCCCGTGGCAGCGGGGTCCATAAGGAAACTAAGGGATATTAAGGCCTCCTTTTAATAGAAAACCTAAACAAAGCATTAACACACGGTGAATACATGAACTCCTCAAACTACGGTCATCACCGGAAAGTATCCCGACTATTGTCACTCCAGGGTTTACGGATCATAACACGTAATAGGTGCGTATGACTAGCAATATTGGATCAAGAACATAGATATAATGGTGATAACATAAACGGTTCAGATCTGAAATCATGGCACTCGGGCCCTAGTGACAAGCATTAAGCATGGCAAAGTCATAGCAACATCAATCTCAGAACATAGTGGATACTAGGGATCAAGCCCTAACAAAACTAACTCGATTACATGATGAATCTCATCCAACTCCTCACCGACCAGCAAGCCTACGAAGGAATTACTCACTCCCGGTGGGGAGCATCATGGAATTAGCCATGGAGAAGGGTTGATGATGACGAAGACCGAAGATTCCCCTCTCCGGAGCCCCAAACGGGCTCCAGATCTGGAATCCCGATGAAGAACGGGAGGTGGCGGCGGCTCCGTATCGTAAAACGCGATGAAACTTTCTCCCTGATTTTTTTCTCCGAAAATAGGATTTTATAGCATTGGAATTAGGGTCAGTGGGGCCCCGAGGTGGGCACAACCCACCAGGGCGCGCTTGGAGGGGGTGGCGCGCCCTGGTGTATCGTGCCCAACCAGGGCACCCCCTCCGGTGGTTCTTGACTCCAGTAATTTTTATTTATTATAAAATAAATCTCAAAAAAATTTCGTCCAGTTCCGAGAACTTTTATTTCTGCACAAAAAATAACACCATGGTAGTTCTTCTGAAAACAACGTCAGTCCGGGTTAGTTTCATTCAACTAATGCAAATTAGAGCCCAAAACAAGAGCAAAAGCATGAGGAAAAGTAGATACGACGGAGACGTATCAACTCCCTAAGCTTAACCCATTGCTTGTCCTCAAGCAATTCAGTTGACAAACTGAAAGTGATAAAGAAAAACTTTTACGAACTCTTTTGTTCTTGTTTAGATATATATGCTTAAGTAGCACCCAGGTTTTCATCAAAGATTATGACTAACCATGCCAGCAATAACTCTTAGAAATTATATTAACTCATATCAATGACATAAGCAACTAGCAAGCAATAATAAAATATCTCAAGCGCCAACACTTTGTCAAAACAATCATGATATAATATGACAATAGTGGTATCTCGCTAGCCCTTTCTGAGACCGCAAAACATAAATGCAGAGCACCTCCAGAGTTCAAGCATCGACTAAACATTGTAATTCATGGTAGAAAAGATCCGGTCATGCCGCGCTCAACATTAACTATACACAATGCATGAGGATGAAAATAGTGCTCTCGGGTCTGACGCTTATTTGAGAAGGTGATGACTGAACATAAAAGTAAATAGATAATCCCTTCGCAAAGGGAAGCAGGGATTTGCAGAGGTGCCAGAGCTCAAAGCTTAAATCAGAGATAAATATGATTTTGGGAGGTACACCCTTCCTATCAATGTTACGACCAAGAGTTATCTATATCTTTCATGCTAAACACATTAGCGGCGGTTCCCAAGCGGTAAAAGTAAATGTTTACTCCCCCTCCACCAACAATCACACTCCATGGCTAGCCGAATCCAGGGGTACCGTCCATACCAACAACTTTCCTGGGAGAGTTTTGTTTAATTATTTGTAATTTTTTCATTTCGGGACTGGGAATCCCTATTACCACCCCTCTCGTGTAAGGACGAGTGAATAAACACTCATCATGAGAATAACCCGCTTAACATGGAAGATACTGACCGCCCCCTGTCGCTCCATGAGCGGTCCAGGCACACAAAACAGATGTTCATTTGAATTTTTAGAGGTGGCACATGCAAATTTACTTGGAACGACAGGGTAATACTGCATATAGGTAGATATAGTGGACTCATCTGGAATAACTTTGGTTTAAGGATTTTTGATGTACAAGCAGTATTCCCGCTTAGTACAGGCGAAGGCTAGAAAATAGATTGAGAAGCGGCCAGCTAGAGAGCGCAAACGGTCATGAACATGCATTACGAATAATAAACATTGAATACTAGCATGAGTAGGATATGGACACCATGAACATAAATATCATGAAGGCTATGTTGGTTTTGATTCAACTACATGCGTGAATATGTGCCATGTCAAGCCACTTGAAACATTCAGAGGAGGATACCATATCATCATACACATCACAATCATTTTAATGCATGTTGACATCCAAGATAAATCATTATCTACTCCTAGCTACTTAAGCATGGCATGAGAAACTATAATCTCTAATTGTCATTGCAAACATGTTTGATCATAATATGCTGAATCAAGGATACTAGGTTAAACATATTTGCAAAAACAAGAACAAGTTGAGTCATACCCACTTTTCTCTGCCACGGTCAATTCATAAAATTTCGTCATTATTACCTTTCACTTGCACGACCAAATGATAAGAAAATAATAATAGTGCAAGAGTGTCGTGGACTAAGCTGGAACCTGCAACATTTTATTCAAGAGGAGAAGACAGAGTAACATGGGATCTTTTTTAGATCCACAATAGTGCATATGAGAGCCACTCAACATTTTCATCGTGGTCTTTTCCTTGGTACGACTCAAATAAAAGGAAAAGAAATTCAGAGTAACACACTGAAATATTTTTGGAGTTTTTGGTTTTCCTTGAAGAAAGCAAATTAAAGAGGGAAAAACAAAAAACAAGAAAAACTATTTACACGGGAAAGCTCCCAACAAGTAAAAGAAGAAACGAGAAATCTTTTTGGGTTTTCTTTTGATACTACAATTAATCTAAGCTAGAAAGAAAAGCCGAAAAGAAGTAGGAAATATTTTTGGGTTTTCTCAAAAAAATTCAAACACGCTAGAAGAAAGCGAGAAAATAAATCTAGCATGGATAATACAATGAAAAAGTATGAACACCGACAACTAGAATAAAAAGTGTAAACATGAATGTAATGTCGGTGGAAATACGTACTCCCCCAAACTTAGGCTTTTGGCCTAGCTTGGTAATCACCATCAGTAGCCTGGATAATAGTTGGAGTGATAGCCCACCGAGGTCCTTGGTGGAGCCACCTCAACCCTCCTGGCAGCTTCAACCTCCGCATTGTACGCACGGGCCTCGCTCTCACGAACATAGTATCTTCCCCTACTGTGAAAATCAAAGACAGCAGGTGCAGGCAAAATAACAGGCACAACGGGATCTTTATTAAACCTCAACTTGTAAGTATAATTAGTGGTTGTGCCCTTAAGGAACCTATGACGTTTCATGGCCTCAAAGTCTAAGTACTGAGTAGGTAAAATGGGATCGTTAGGCTAAGGTGGTACTTTTAGATTCTCTGCTACACGAGAGGCATAAATTCCTCCATAAAAATGGCCACTAGCAGCGTTGTGCTGCAATCTCCGTGCAACAATTGCTCCAAGATTATAACGTTTATATCCTGTTATAGGAGTGTGTATGAGACTCAAATCAGGATCACACAGTGTGCTGCAATCTTGCTTGCCTACGACACATTTTCCATTAAATAGTGCAAAGTAATGTATTGATGGGAAATGGATGCTTTTAATTCTACCTTGTGTCACTCCCCTATCTTCACCGAAATAGAGGTTAATCAGAAATGACTCATACTCAGATGTTGGTGGTCCGTCTAGCGAACCCCAATATGGAATTTTGCACGCTCTACTAAACACTTCTAAAGGCATGGTGAAGGGACAGTCATAAAGGTTGAATGAAACTCTAGACTCATGGCGAAAATATTTAAATTTGTTCGTGAAAGTTTTTGTGAGTTCGAGATGTTGAGGGCACTTATCTGCGATGAAGGGAGCAAGTTCTACATTGTGGATAATTTTCTCGAATTCCTCCTTGATACCCGCACCTTCCATGAATTCGTCACACGGCCATAGACATGATTTGGTAGCGGCATCTCGCATCGAGCTTTCACTTGGCTCAACATAAGATTGTTGGACCGAGCTTCCGCTTGATGAGGCCTCCGAGGATCTCCTCCTCGAAGAACTCCTAAAGAATTGCATTTTTATCTGCGAACAAATTTCTGAAGTATTTTTGGAACACAAAATTTTGTTAACAAAACTTCGTAAGATTGATAGCAACTACTCCTAAGGATGCATTGAGGCCATATTAAGCATTCAAACTACTTAGAACTCTAAGAATTCAACATGCAAGCTCATCTACAGCAGCACCAAGAGTAGCTAATTATTCTAAAAATAACCCACTAAATCAAAAACTAATTGGAGCAATGGAGGAGTCACATACCAAGTAACAATCCCCCAAAATATTTTCGGAAACGGAGCTTCGAAATCCGCGGGTTTGAGAACAAGAACACGTGAATGAGAGCTATGGTGATTTTTCTGGAGGTAGGAGATGACATGGGCTAAAGGAATACGTGAGGGGCCCACGTGGGGGCCACAACCAACCAGGGCGCGCCTGGGGTTGCTGGCGCGCCCTGGTGTCTTGTGGGCACCAGGTGCACCCCCTCTGGTGTTATTTGCACCAGAAATTCAGAAATATTCAGAAAAAAATCGTATCAAATTTTCACGACTGACGTGGCATGAGACTGCGTCGGTATTTCCCCAAAGAGGAAGGGATGATGCAACACAGCGACGGTAAGTATTTCCCTGAGTTATGAAACCAAGGTTATCGAACCAGTAGGAGGATCACCACCACCTAATAAGCAACACCTGCACACAAACAACAAATACTTGCAACCCGACGCGAAAGAGAGGTTGTCAATCTCTCTACGGTAATAAGATAGATTAGATAGTGATAGATAGGAGAGATAGATCTCTCAAGAACACAAATAAAAAGAGTAAATATGCAGCAATACATTTTTGGGTTTTTGGTTTTGTAGATCTGAAAACAAAGATTGCAAAAAACGTAGATCGGAAAGCAATATGATGGAAAAGTAGACCCGGGGGCCGTAGGGTTCACTAGTGGCTTCTCTCATGAGTATAGCGCACGGTGGGTGAACAAATTACTGTTGGGCAATTGATAGAAAATCGAATAGTCATGACGATATCCAAGGCGATGATCATTATATAGGCATCACGTCCAAGATAGATAGACCGACTCCTGCCTGCATCTACCTCTATTACTCCACACATCGACCGCTATCCAGCATGCATCTAGTGTATTAAGTTCATGGAAAAACGGAGTAATGCAATAAGAACGATGACATGATGTAGACAAGATCTATTCATGTAGGAATTGACCCCATCTTGTTATCCTTAATAGCAATGATACATGTGTGTCTTGCTGCCCCTTCTGTCACTCGGAAAGAACACCGCAAGATCAAACCCATCACAAAGCACCTCTTCCCATGGCAAGAAAAATCGATCTAGTCGGCCTAACTAAACCAAAGATTCGAAGAAGAAATACGATGCTATAAGCAATCATGCATATAAGAGATCAAAGAAGACTCAAATAATATTCATGGATAGAAACTGATCATGAACTCAAAATTCATCGGATCCCAACAAACACACCGCAAAAGTTTACATCAAATAGATCTCCAAGAGACCATTGTATTGAGAATCATAAGAGAGATAGAGAAGAAGCCATCTAGCTACTGCCTACGGACCCATAGGTCTATGGTGGACTACTCACACATCATCGGAGAGGCACCTATGAGGAAGATGAACCCCTCCGTGATGGTGTTTAGATTGGATCTCGTGGTTCTGGAACTTGCGGCGGCTGGAATTGTGTTTCGTCGACTCCTCTAGGGTTTTCCGAATATTTGAGAATTTATAGGCATCAGAGGCGGTGCGGAAGGGGGCCGAGGAGGGCACAACCCATCAGGGCGCGCCGGGGCCCCCCTGGCGCGCCCTGGTGGGGTGTGCTCTCCTTAGCCCACCTCTCCGGCAGTTGTTTGGCCCACTGGGTGTCTTCTGGTCCAGAAAAAATCTCCAAAAAGTTTCGTCGCGATTGGACTCCGTTTGGTATTGATTTTCTGCGAAGTAAAAAACAAGCAAAAACAGCAACTGGCACTTTGGCACTATGTCAATAGGTTAGTCCCAAAAAATGATATAAAGTTATTATAAAATGATTGTAAAACATCCAAGAATGATAATATAACAGCATGGAACAAGCAAAAATTATAGATACGTTGGAGACGTATCAGCATCCCCAAGCTTAATTCCTACTCGTCCTTGAGTAGGTAAATGATAAAAACAGAATTTTTGATGTGGAATGCTGCCTAACATGTTCATCACATTCTTTTCTTTTGTATAGCATGGACATTTGGACTTATAATGATTCAAAGCAATAGTCTAGTTTTAACATAATGACTTCAATACTCAAGGATGTCAACAAACAACCATGTCTTTCAAAATATCAACACTAAAGAAAGTTATCCCTAGCCCATCATGCTCAATCATTGATCCATTCGTGAGACACACTCAAATATTAGCTATGCCCAATGCTCAAGTACGATCATAGTGCCCCCTAGTTGGTGCTTATAAGAGAAGATGGAGAATCAAAGCAAAAATAAAAATTGCATAAAGTAAATAGATAGGCCCTTCGCAGAGGGAAGTAGGGATTTGTAGAGGTGCCAGAGCTCAAGGTTTAAATTGAGAGAGAAAAATATTTTGGGTGGCATGCTTTTCCTGTCAACGAAAACGACAAAGTAGCTCACAATACTTTCCATGCCAGATATATCATAGGCGGTTCCCAAACAGAAAATAAAGTTTATTCCTTTTTCCACCAAACTTTCACTTTCCATGGCGGGCCGTATCCACGGTTGCCTTCCATACCAACACTTTCCAAGGAATTTATTATTTGACAATATAAAGTAATTTTTTTTTCTTTTTCATTTCGGGAATGGGCATCCCTATTACCGCCGCACTCTCGTGCAATGACAAGTGAATAAACACTCATCTTGAGAATAACACATCTAGCTTGGAAAAATATTGGACAGTCCCCACCGTTTCATGAGCGGTACGGGCACACGAAAGAGAAAATATATTTTGAAAATTTAGAGATGGCACATACAAATTTGCTTGGAACGGCATGGAAATACCGCATTTAGGTAGGTATGGTGGACTCATAAGGCAAAACTTGGTTTAAGGATTTTGGATGCACAAGTAGTATTTCTACTTAGTACAAATGAAGGCTAGCAAATAGATTGGGAAGCAACCAAACCAAAAAACGAAAAATCACATAAGTGAGCATTGAACATAACTAACACTGAATAATGCACCACAAGTAGGATGTAACTTCATTGCATAACTATTGACTTTCGTGCATGCATAGGGAATCACAAACCTTAACACAAATATTCCTAATAAGCATAATTACTCATCAACATGACTCACATATTACTATCATCATGTTTCAAAACTATTACAAGGAATCAAGTTTAATTTGTCCAATGATCTTCATGAAAGTTTTTATTATATCCTCCTTGGATATCAATCACTTTGGGACTAGTTTCATATATTGCCATTGCTTTTTGGCAAGCTCAAACAAATTTAAGTGAAGCACATGAGCATAAAGATTTCATCTCTCAAAAAGGTATAAGTGAAGCATGAGAGGATTTCTTCAAAATTTACTAACTCTCAAATTAATCTAAGTGAAGCATGAGAGTATTTCTACAAAAGTTTCCAAGCACACCCTGCTCAAAAAGATATAAGTGAAGCACACTAGAGCAATTTCTATAGCTCAAAAGGTTTAAGTGAAGCACATAGAGCAATTCTAACAAATCATAGCATGATTGTGGCTCTCTCAAATAGGTGTGTCCAGCAAGGATACAAAGAAAAAACTAACAAACAAAGCAAGCAAAGATACAAGACCCTCCAAGCAAAACTCATGATATGTGACGAATAAAAATATAGCTCCAAGTAAAATATCGATGGTCGTTAGAAGAAAGAGGGGATGCCACTCGGGGGCATCCCCAAGCTTAGTTGCTTGTTTCTCTTTGGATATATCTTGGGGGTGCAGTAGCATCCCCAAGCTTAGGCTTTTGCTACTCCTTATTCCTTCATCCATCGTGATCTCACCGAAAACTTGAAAACTTCAATCACACAAAACTCAACAAAATCTTCGTGAGATCCGTTAGTATAAGAAAGCAAATCACTACTTTAGGTACTGTTGCAAACCCATTCATATTTTGTTATTGCATTATACCTACTGTATTTTAACTTTACCATGGCTTATACCCCCCCAATACAAACCATAGATTCATCAAAACAAGCACACAATGCAACTAAAACAGAATCTGTCTTAAACAAAACAGTCTGTAGTAATCTGCACTCTACCCATACTTCTGTAACTCTAACAATTCTGAAACATTAGGACAACGTAAGGAATTTGTATAGAAACACTGTGTTAAAATTTCATCTCAAGATCACGTTCCAGCAAAAAATTAAAATTCAAATACTCGACGCAAAGTTTCTGTTTCAGATTCAGCATCACTTCTACTCATCCTATGAATCATCCTAATGGTTCTACTGGCCACAAACACTAAATAAACCATAAAAACACAATCATAACAGAGGCATAATTGTGTCAACACTCAAAAACAGAAAGTAAAAATCAAAAATTTATTTATTCATTGGGTTGCCTCCCAACAAGCGCTATCGTTTTACGCCCCTAGCTAGGCATAATGGATAGATTCAAGTATTGTCATCCTTGGTTTTGGATCCATAGGATGCCCTCATGACTGATTCATATGGTGGCTTAATTCTTGTTCTAGGGAAGTGCTCCATACCCTTTCTCAAGGGAAATTGAAAACGAATATTGCCTTCTTTCAAATCAATCACGGCACCTATGGTGCGTAAAAACGGTCTACCAAGTATAATGGGACAAGACAGATTGCAATCAATATCAAGCACAATAAAATCAATAGGCACATAGTTCCTATTTGCCAGAATAAGAACATCATTAATTCTTCCCAAAGGCTTTTTAATAGTAGAATCCGCCAAGTGCAAATCAAGATAGCATTCTTCAATGTTGGTAAGACCAAGCACATCACATAGATATTTCGGAATCGTGGAAACACTAGCACCCAAATCACACAAAGCAAAGCATTCATAATTTTTAATCTTGACCTTAATGATAGGTTCCCACTCATCATGCAATTTTCTAGGAATAGAAATCTCCAACTCCAACTTTTCTTCTAAAGATTTCATCATGGCAGCAACGATATGTTTAGTAAAAGCTTTATTTTGCTCATAAGCATGGGGTGAATTCAACATAGATTGCAACAAATAAATACATTCAATCAAAGAGCAACTATCATAGTTAAAATCTTTGCAATCCAAGATAGTGGGCACATCACTAGTTAAAGTTTTGACCTCTTCAAACCCACTTTTATCAAAATTTTCATCAAGATTTTCACCCTCCAAATTATTGGGACGCCTTCTAGATAAAGTTGACTCTACTTCAGTCCCTTCATTATCAATTTTAATATTACTAAACAAGGAATCAATAGAATAAACACCAATCACTTTAAGATCTTCATCGTTTTTATAGCGGCAATTACTAGAAGACGATTTTTTCTAAGATTTCTCTTTTAGCTCTAAGCATAGCGGTTCTTTTCTTACTTTCATCCATAGAGACATATAAAGGTTTAATAGATTCATCAATCTTAGGCACAAAAGCTTTCAACTTGAGATTTTCAACATCATGAGAAATTCTATCAATGCTTCTAGACATATCATCTATCTTATTCAGCTTTTCTTCTATCGTAGTATTGAAAGCCTTTTGCGCATTGATAAATTATTTAATATTACTCTCAAGATCAGAGGTATTCCTTTTATTATTGTAAGAAGAATTACCATAGGAATTACCATAATTATTAGAGAAATTTCTAGGAAAAGGCATAGGATTAAAATTACCTCTATAAGCATTGTTATTGAAATTGTTGCGCGAGACAAAATTCACATCTACGGATTCACTATTTTGCTCAATAAAAGTAGACAAAGGCACATCATTAATATCAATAGGAGCATTTTTACGAGCAACCAATTTCATCAAAGCATCAACTTTATCACTCAAAGTACTAATTTCCTCTACCGAATTAACTTTTTTACTAGTAGGTGCTCTTTCGGTATGCCATTGAGAATAATTAGCCATGATATTATCTAGAAATTTAGTAGCTTCACCCAAAGTAATCTCCATAAAAGTACCACCCGCGGCGGAATTTAAAAGATTTCTAAAGACAAAATTCAATCCCGCATAATTTTTTTGTATGATCATCCAAAGATTCAAACCATGTGTAGGACAATTTTTATCATCAACTTCATTCTTTCCCAAGATTGGGCAACATGTTCATGCTCAAGTTGCTTAAAATTCATGATTTGCGTCCTAAGGGAAATAATTTTCACGGGCGGAAAATACTTAGTGATAAAAGCATCCTTGCACTTATTCCAAGAATCGACACTATTGCGAGGCAAAGAGGAAAACCAAATTTTTGCACGATCCCTCAAGGAAAAACGAAATAGTTTCAACTTCACAATATCATTGTCCACATCTTTTTTCTTTTGCATATCACACAATTCAACGAACGTGTTTAGATGGGACGCGGCATCCTCATTAGGATTACCGGCAAATTGATCTTTCATGACAAGATTCAACAAAGCGACATTAATATCACAAGACTCCGCACTAGTGGCGGGAGCAGCAATAGGCGTACTAATAAAATCATTGTTATTAGTATTGGAAAAATCAAACCACTTGGTGTTCTCTTGAGTCATCGTGACTACGCAAAGAAGATTGCAAGCAAGGAAGAGATCCGGCAAGAAAAAGGGCAAACGAAAAAGCGGGCGAATAAAATGGCAAATTGGTGAAGTGGGGGAGAGGAAAACGAGAGGCAAATGGCAAATAATGTAATTTCAAGGAGATGAGATTTGTGATTAGGAACCTGGTAGATGATGGTGGAGTCCCCTCGATGCCTACGATAGGCACGCAGAAGAGACCGCTTCCTCCCCAGCAAGGGTGCCAGAAATTCCTTTGACGTGGCTTGAGACTGCATCGGTATTTTCCCAAAGAGGAAGGGATGATGCAGCACAGCGACGGTAAGTATTTCCCTGAGTTATGAAACCAAGGTTATCGAACTAGTAGGGGGATTACCACCACCCAATTGTCGGAGAAACGACACCTATGGGATCACGAGGATCCCTTTGCGATTCGGCAGGGAGAGGGGGTTTGTACAGAGAGCAGATCTGATGATCAACACGCGGGAATTTTACACAGGTTCGGGCCGCAAAGATGCGTAAAACCCTACTCCTGCTTGGTTGTATTAAGTGTGTTCTAGCTCAAGTTCTGGGAGCGCTACAGTACTCAGCTGCTACTCATGCAGAAAAGGCTGGAAAAGATCCGATCCTCCTGTAGCTACGCCTTGGGCCTCCTTTTATACGTTCGAAGGGGTCACCAACAGTGGCGTACAGTGCATACATGAGGTGTAAAGTAACTACAATGCTATCATACCTAACACTGACGGTTTAGGACAAGAACATTTAATGCTCCGTTGAGGTGTCCCTTAGCGTCTTGGGGACGGAAAAAGGGGCCGTCCCATCGCACCGCTTAAGCCCATCCACCGCTAGCACCTGACACGTTACCAGGAGGACAACAGCTAAAAGACAAGCTGGTGACCGCACTGGAGCGATGACAGGGCAGCGAAGGCTTGCCGGGTGCGAGCCTTGCCGGGGCTACGAGCCATCCCGGCAAGATCTTGCCGGGGCTCCAGCCTTCAGTCTTCTATCTTCTGATTATTGCTTTGTCTTGGATGCCTCCTTGACCTCATGAACTTGCATTCAGATGTTCTCCGGCAGGCCTTGCTGCAGGTGTAGCTACAACTATTCGTGCACAAGTACGGGGTACTAAAGGACCCAATCTTAGTACACCTACAGGAGCCCCCGGGCCTGGGCCATACACGGGTGCGAGGCGTTGTTGGGCCAGGCCCAAACAGTGCACGGGCACGCATGGCAAGAGTTATCCACCATAATCATTCCATTTACTGCGCCGCCCACGACGCCCATTGAATGCGGGACGTGGGGGAACGTGCGCAGCGCGGGCCGTTGCAGCAGCGCGCTCGCGAAGCGTTTCTATATTATTTTAGTAAAGAGGCGGCCTCGCGTCCTCCCCATAAAGAAGGAATCCGCAGAGGCGCTGCTCATTTACCTCTTGTCTCTTCCAATCTGGAACCGCCGCCGTCTTCTTCCTTGAGTCGAAACAGAGCTTCCCCCTCTCATCCGCCGCCTCCACGCCCTCTCCGCCCTCAGCCTCCGTCTCCCATAGCCGCCATGCCGCCCAAAGCAAGCAGGGGCAAAGAGGTGGATGCCGCCGTCTCGGAGAGCAAGATGGCGAAGATGCGGAAGGAGCACGTCGTCTTTCCCCCGGCGCTTGATGCGGACGCACTGAGGGAGCGGTATCAGTTCATGTGGGCGACAGAGACGAGAGCGCATCCGGCCACCGCCGTGAGTCCAGGTTATTCTAGGGGCGGCCCAAATAAATACCACTTCTTTGCCGATTATTTCTACTGCGGACTCTGTCCCCCTTTCTCCGATTTCTTCAATGACATCATGCTCACCTACGGCTTCCAACTTTTGGATTTCACGCCGAATGTCGTAACTTGCATGTCCGTTTTCGCTCACCTTTGCGAAAACTTTGCCGGAGTAGTTCCTAGCACTGCTCTTTTCCGCCATTACTTCATTCCCCGCATCCAAAAAGGCGAGGCCCTTTCTGGTTCCATCGCTTGGATCCCACGGCCAGGAACCAAGGAGGTCTACCCAGATGGGGCCTTCCGCGAGAAGTGGGATGAATGGCGGGCCAGATGGTGCTGGGTTCGGGAGACAGAAAAATCAGAAGTCCAACATGTCTGCTTGCTGCGGCAGACGAAGATAGTGCGCAGCAACGACTGGAGCGCCCTTGATCCTTACGATAAGAAGCTCACAGTCGCTACTACCAGGATTCACCGCCTCAGAGCTGCCGGGCTCACGATAGAGATGATAGGCGCCGATTTCCTTCGCCGGCGCATTGCCCCTCTGCAGAACAAAGGGAGGCTAGCTTGGCAGTTCAAGAACATGGCAGACATCATGAGACTGCGCCCTGGGCTGAATGGCAATCTGACATTTATCCAGCACGCAGCTCTCTGCCAGAAACTGTTCAGGGGCGACGTGGTATGCAAGCTGCCGGCAATCATAGTCCCTCTATGCAACAACTCCTCTCTAGGCCCAATCATCGCCATGATGCCGGCGTTTGACGCTCACAGCCTTGACGGATCTTGGATAGAGCCATCTGAAGAGCAAGTGCAGCAATTCTTTGACAACCTGACGGAGAGGGCCATCCGGGAAGAAGAGGGCCTCGTCCGCGACACCACTGAGGAAGAAGTGGCATACATCGCCGGCAGGGCGGAGGAAGCAAATCTTGCCACAGAGGCCGGCAGCGCTGGCTTCGTGGAAGGGGGAACCAGCGGAGGAGAAATGCTGCCGGATAAGGATCTTGCCGGGCAGGGCGAGACTGTCGGAGAGTAGGGCGGCGCATCTTCCCGAGGCCCTTCCGCTGTAGACACAGCCGAGGAGGAGCTGCACGAGGAGGCCCCGACTCTTGAGCCAAGGAAGAGGCGCGTCCTTCGGAGCGCCGCTTCTGGGGCCGCAGTCCACCAAGCTTCTTCGAGTAATGCAGCCCCCGGCAAGGGGCCGGCCGGCAAGGCCACACAGCGGCAAGGAGCCCCTCAGCAACCTGCGCCTGCCGCAGCCAAGCGACCTAGGAGCACCCCTCCACCTCCTCCCGTGGCGGAAGTCGACTTCGACCTCTCTGCCTTTAGCTCGGGAGAAGAATAAGAAGAGTGAGGATCTTGCCGCGTCCTTTACTTTCTGAGTTTCTGGTTTTACTTGACTCATTTGTCTTGCTTTGGCCTGTCTCCGCAGGGATACGGAAACTCTGTCGCAGATGATAGCGAAGAGGGCGAAGACTTCGACGGGCGAGGAGCCGCCGGCAAGCACCTCCGGTGTGCCTGAGACGATCACTATCAGCCCGGGGCCCAGCCCGCGACGCAGTCCTCGACTCAGCCCCCGGCGCAGCCCCCAGCGTGAGTCTATTACTCATTTTCCGCTGGCAAGTGCCGGGGTGTGCATCTTTACTGCTGACATCGCCAGGCATGCAGGAGGAGAGCAGCGACAAGGAGAACCATCAGAGGCCACCCCTGATATGCCGCCTCCGTCAACCACGCCGCCCAGAGATGGATCGCCAGCAAGGACTTCCTCTAGTGCGCTCTACCGCGACGAGGAAGAGCCGGCAAGCACAGGCACCGGCAGCTCTACGCCGGCAACCAATGTTGGCACATGTATTTGGTATTCTGTCATTCTCTTTTTTGTCTTCTTGAACTTCCATCTCAATCTCATCTTGATTTGTTTTCTTGGCCCCCAGACATTCCCTCGGTGGAGCATATGGATGTCGATGCTGTCATCGAGGAGACCGCCAGGGATGCTGCCGCCGAGGCTGACAGGATTTCCGCTGACGAGGCCGCCAAGAATGCTGCCGCCAAAGCTGCCGAAGCCGTCAAGAACGCTGCCGCCGAGGCCGCCAAGGATGCCAGCGCCAAAGCTGCCAGGGCTGCGCAGGAAGAGGCCGCCAAGGAATCCGCCGAGAGGGCCGGCGAGGAGGCTAGTGACCGTACTGATGGCATCCCTGCCGCAGGAGCGCCAGGCGCTACGCCGGACACAGAGCCCCCAGCGGCCGGGGAGGCGGCTGTTAAGGAACAGCCACCAACATCCGAAGCTCCCTCATCAAGCAAATACCTCAAGATTGGCGACAACCTGTTCGTCAGCATCCCAGGCACGGCAAGCATTAGGGCGCCAACTGAAGGGGAAGTCTTCGATGAAGACGCCATTGCCGCTGCCGGGCCCGAGGTCGTTGATGAACTAAGCGCCAGTAGCAGCAAATCTGAAGAAGAGAAGCTCCTCAAGGCCATGGACGACAACTACCGGAAGCTCCAAGCACTCCATCGCGCCCGGAAGGAGAAACTAGACTCCAGGGCCGCGATTGCCGACAAGGTTGAAGCAGATCTCCAGAAACGCGTTGAGGAGACGCAGGCTTGGTTTGCTGAAGCTTTTCAGGAGTTGAGGGCCGGGCAAGAGCAGCTGAGCCAAAGATGGAACGACCTCCTCATGAAGCAGTCTGACGTGGAGAAGGCACAGGAGGATGCCAAGCAACAGGCTGCCACAGAGGAAGCACGCTTAAGGGAACTCCGCGTCGGGCTTGAGGCGCATGATGATGACCTCACCGCTCGCGAGAAGGCTCTTGCCGACAAGCTCCGCACCAAGGACGAGGAGATTGAAAAGCTTGTCGCGCAGCGGACCTAGGATCTGGAGCTGAAGCACAAGGAGGCACTCAAGGCTCTGACTGTAGATCATGCCGGCAAGCTGAAGGAGGCCGTCGATGCCGCCAAGGCTGCAGAGGCCGCCAAGGACAAGCTTGCCGACGGGGTGAAGAAGCTGGAAGCAGATCTTGAGGAACACGGCAAGCAGATCTCAACGCTCAAGACCAAGAGAGACAAAGCTCTCCACAGCTTGATGGAGACGCAAGTTGCCGTATCCGACAAGACCAAGGAGCTCTCCACAGCCAACGAATCCATCGCTGATCTGAAGCTGAAGCTATCCACGCTGGAGGAGACTCTGGAGACCGCCAAGGCTCGCGAGAAGGCTCTGGCCAAGGATCTCCGAGATGAGGAGGAGCTGGTCAGGAGTGCTGCTGCTGCCCACAACGACTATGTGCAGGGAGTGCAAATCTGGACTGAGAAGCTTGTCGACATTGCGGAGAAGCTTGCCGCACAATTGTCCACCATGGGCCTGCAAGATCACAGGTATTCTCTTGACGACAGGGTGTCCCCGAGCGCCAAGCTGACCATGTTCTTCGACCATGTGCTTGGAGCTCTGGAGCAGCTCCATTCAGACCGAAAAGCCCATCTGGCTAACGAGTCCCGCAAGCTCTGCCGGGCCGTCCTCCAGAAGGTGCTCATCAAGGTGGTGCACAAGAACCCCAGCATCAACCTCGCCAACGTCCTTGACCGCCTGCCGAAGGATGCGGATCTCAAGGCGGCAGAAGAACTTGTCGCACCCATCGTCGACAGGGTAAGCCAAGTCAAGAGAGTCGAAGGCGATCGCCGGGATTAGCTGCTTCTCCCCCCCTTTGCCACCATCGTTCCATGTCAAAGACAATATTGCCTTATGTTAGAATCGCGGCAGCTATTATTGTAATATGACTTGCTATGTTCTGGATGAATGCTATGCTATTCCCCTTGCTTGATTTCTTTCTGTATGTATTCGCCCTACGCTTGATTGGAAACTTGCCGGCGCACGCACCCTTGCCGCGAGCGCTAGGTGCGGGACTTTAGCAGCCTGCTGGCGGTGCCGCTACCGGCAAGAGACCTTGGTGTTTTCAGTGCAGCCACCTAAACTGTTGAGCGGACTCGAAACAGGATAAGGGCGCAACCAATCACAACAAGGTTCCTTCGCGTGCAGGTTTTCCATACAAGAATTGAAATCGTTCAAGGAGAATAACCTTACCAACAAAAAAAATTGTTCAAAGTTTCTGCAACTTAGCTTTTGGTTGCTGTACTTCTTCCGGCAAGATGTCAACCTTGAACGTCGCCTGTCGGTATCCATACCATCCTATCCCCCCCGGCAAACTTGCATGCGAGGGAACCTTCTGTCCTCTGAGAAAAAGAAAGAAGAGAAAATAGAGATGTGGAACCTTGGCGGTTCATTAGTACTTGCTGGAAGTAAGCGTAATACAATATCTCAGATAAACATGCATGTAAGTAAACATGAAAATCGACAAGAATTGTAAAACACTTAGGCTTTATTCAACTACGCATAGGGTCTGCGCCTGGCTTTGTACAAAGGATTACATGCTTCATCGGCAAGACTTGTACAAAAAGGGTTGCCGGGCAACCGCGCCTCATGGGTAGAACTTACGAAGATGCTCGATATTCCAGGAGTTGCTCACTGGGACGCCATCTTCGGTCTCCAGGCGGACTGCGCCAGGCCTGGTGACTCGCACTACCCGATAAGGGCCTTCCCACTTCGGCGTCAACTTGTTGGAATTCTTGGCGGACTGAATGCGCCGAAGAACAAGGTCGCCTTCCTCAAGACTTCGGGCGTGAACCTTGCGGCTATGATAGCGGCGCAAGGCTTGCTGGTAGCGTGCAGCTCGCACAGCAGCCTGAAGAAGATCTTCCTCAAGGAGCAACGCGTCATCTTGCCACAGCTGCTATTGCTCAAGCTCATCATAAGCGAGCACTCGAGGTGACCCGTATATGAGTTCCGTGGGGAGAACTGCTTCTGCCCCATATACTAGGGAGAAGGGTGTCTGGCCAGTGGCTCGATTCGGTGTCGTCCTGATTGACCAAAGAACCACCGGCAACTCATCAATCTAGCGCCTTCCGCACTTGCGCAGCCTGTCGAAAGTTCTTGTCTTGAGGCCTCGCAGCACTTCAGCATTAGCCCTTTCCGCCCGACCGTTGCTCCTTGGGTGGGCAACAGAAGCAAAACAAATCTTGCCGCCAAGGTCTTGGACATACTGCATGAAGGTGCGGCTCGTGAACTGTGTTCCGTTGTCGGTGATGATCCTGTTCGGTACACCAAAACGGCAAACTATTCCCTTGAAGAACTTGACGGCTGACTGTGCTATCACCTTCCTCACTGCTTCCACTTCCGGCCACTTTGTAAACTTGTCGATTGCAACGTACAAGTACTCAAAGCCCCCGGTAGCACGGGGAAAAGGGCCCAAGATGTCGAGCCCCGAGAATGGCCAGGAGAGAGGGATTGTCTGAAGAGCTTGAGCTGGTTGATGCAATTTCTTTGAATGAAACTGTCATGCTTCACACTTGGTTACTAGCGCAGTTGCATCCTGCAGGGCAGTGGGCCAAAAGAAACCTTGCCGGAATGCCTTACCGGTAAGTGCTCTTGATCCTATGTGGGAGCCACATATGCCTCCATGTATCTCTGCCAACAGCTCCAGTCCATCCTCCCGAGGAATGCATTTCAATTTCACACCGTTCGGCCTCTTTCTGTACAGGACATTGTCCACAAACTGGTACATTTTAGACCGACGGGCTACTTTCTCTGCTTCTTCCTGCTCTTCGGGGAGCTCTCCTGTCTGAAGGAAATGGACGATGTGCTGTGCCCATGCTGGAGCCTGAGGCTCGACGGCAAGGACTAAAGGCATATCTTCTGCCGCGGGAGCAGTTGTCTCGACAGCAAGGGCCTGAGACCCTGCCGGAGCTTGTTGTTCCCCGGCAAGCTTGGCGGGAGCGCTTGTCTCGACGGCAAGAGCTTGAGGCTCCGCCGGAGCCTGTCGCTCACCGGCAAGCTTGGCGTTGTTCCCGGCAACTTCCTTGTCGGCGGCTTCTGGGAGCTCTGCCGGGAAGTACTTGCCGGAACTCAACTTTCTTCTCTTCTCTTGTCCCATTGATGGTGTCACGGATGGTTGAGTCAGTCGAAGCACAAAAGTTCCTGGCTCCACAGGTAACTTGAGAGCAGCGCATTTTGACAGGCCATCAGCGATGCTGTTTTCGGCACGAGGAACGTGCTCCATTTGTAGGCCGTCAAAATGCTCTTCCAACTTCCTCACTTCATCGATATAAGCTTCCATCAATGGGCTCTGATAATCTTTATTGACTTGCTTGACGACAAGTTGAGAATCACCTCTGACAATAAGCTTCTGGATTCCAAGGTCTGCGGCGATCCTAAGACCGGCAAGCAACCCTTCATACTCCGCAGTATTGTTCGTTGACCTCTCTCGGGGAAAATGCATCTGAATCACGTATTTGAGGTGCTCTCCGGTGGGTGCGACAAGCAGCACGCCAGCACCAGCGCCTTGCAGCGAGAAAGCCCCATCAAAATACATGATCCACTCTTGATTTGTTTCCTTGCTGGGGAGAGTTGACTCTAGAACTTCATCTGGCATTGGGGTCCACTCTGCAATGAACTCCGCCAAGGCTCTGCTCTGGATGGTCGAAGTACTTTTAAACTTGAGACCAAAGCTTGACAGCTCCAAAGCCCACTCCACAATCCTGCCGGTAGCATCTGGGTTCCGCAAAATCCGCTGTAATGGAAAGCAAGTGACAACGGTGATCTCATGTGCTTGGAAGTAATGGCGCAGCTTCCTCGAGGCCATGAGGAGGCCGAAGAGCAACTTTTGCACACCAGAATATCTTGACCTAGCCCCCTGTAGAAGGGAACTGACAAAATAGACTAGGCGCTGCACCATCTTCTTCTTCTGTACTGCTTGACTTGACTGCGCAGATTCAACCTTGTCGGCACCAGACTCTGCCGGGGAAGATCCCAGCTCGTCATTTGGCGGTCCTGCCGCTGGCGTTGCTTCTTCATCAGCTTCTCTCTCTGCCACTAGCGCAGCACTTACCACTTGATTCGTTGCCGCTAGATATAGCAGCAATGGCTCTTGTGGTTTTGGCGCGACTAGTACTGGCGGAGAGGAGAGGTACTTCTTCAAATCCTGCAGCGCTGCCTCCGCTTCCGGAGTCCATTTCATTGGACCCGCCTTCTTCAAAATTTTGAAAAAAGGGCAGGGCGCGCTCAGCAAATTTTGAGATGAACCTGCTCAGAGCAGCAACGCAGCCGGCAAGACGGCGCACATCTTTGACACGTCTTGGCGCTTCAATTTGCTCAATCACTTTGATCTTGTCGGGATTTGCTTCAATTCCACGTTGAGATACAAAGAACCCAAGAAGCTTGCCAGATGGGACACCAAACACACACTTCTTAGGGTTGAGCTTTAAGTTGATGTTGCGTAGATTGGCAAATGTTTCTTCTAAATCTGATATGAGCGTTGCCTTATCCTTGGTTTTGACGACTATATCATCCATGTATGCTTCCATATTTCTATGTAGCTGGGGCTCAAAACTAATCTGGACCGCTCTTGCAAATGTAGAACCAGCACTTTTCAACCCGAAAGGCATACGCAAGAAGCAGTACGTACCACATGGGGTGATAAATGCGGTCTTCTCTTCGTCTTCCTTGGCCATGAAAATCTGATGATAGCCTGAATAGGCATCAAGGAATGATAGCAAGTCGCAGCCGGCAGTGGAGTCCAAAATCTGGTCGATGCGCGGCAAGGGAAAAGGATCTTTTGGACAGGCTTTATTGATATTTGTATAGTCAATACATAGCCTCCATTTTCCATTCGCCTTGCGCACTACAACTGGATTGGCCAACCATGTTGGATGAAGTACCCCTCTAACCAAGCCTGCTGCTTCTAACTTCTTAATTTCTTCGGCAATAAACTGTTGCCACTCCAAAGCTTGCTTCCTGACTTTTTGCTTGACGGGCCGCGCATGTGGACAGACGGCAAGGTGGTGCTCAATCACCTTCCTGGGAACACCGGGGATATCAGATGGTTGCCATGCAAACACATCGACATTCGCCCGCAGGAAGGCAATGAGCGTGCTTTCCTATTTGCTGTCAAGGGTGGAACTTATGGTGAAAGTTCCTCCCGAGCCATCTTCCTTGGCGGGCACCTTCTTGGTCTCTGGCGGAGCAGCTTTGGACTTCTTGCTCTTGCCGGTGGAACTCTCTGGCACATCCTCGACGGGAGCGCAGCACTTTGAAGAGGTGCGCTTCCGGAGTGTGTGCGAGAGGTCTTGCCGGTCTTCTTCCCCCCGGGAGTTTCAGCGGCAGGAGCAAGTGCCTTGGCGACAGATGCTGCAACTGCCTCCCGGTAGAGCTGATCAGTGCAGATAAGCGCGTCTTTCTTGTCAGAACTGACAGTGATAACGCTCATCGGCCCGGGCATCTTCAGCACATTGTAGGCGTAATGTGATGCCGCCATGAACTTGGCCAGTGCTGGACGGCCAAGGATCCCATTATATGGCAACGGAATCTTAGCGACGTCGAAGACAATCTTCTCTGTCCTGAAATTCAGGTCACTGCCAAATGTCACCGGCAGCGTGATCTTTCCCTTGGGCTGGCTCCTTCCTGGATTGACCCCTTGAAACGAGCCCGTTTCCTCGAGATCTCCATCAGGAATTTGCAATCTCTTGATTACCTCGGGTGAGATCAAGTTCAAACCGTCCCCACCGTCAACTAACATCTTCGTCACCTTGAGGTTGCGAATCGTTGGTGAGACCAACAATGGCAAACACCCAATCGCAATTACACGATCAGGGTGATCCTCAACGTCGAAAATGATATGCGTGTTGGACCATTTCAAAGGATTCCGGGCGCCAACAGATGGCTCAGTCGCATTAACCTCACGAGCCCACTGTTTAAGTTGGCGGTGGGAAGAATGCAACGAGGCACCTCCGTCAACGCACATGGCGTCCGTAGCTTTCCGGAATTCTTGTTCACTGGATTCATCGTCCTCTTCAATGTCATCATCACCCCCCTCTTGCTTGTCGCGGCCTCGAGCAGGCCGGTCCTTCTGTTGCTTGGCCTTGCCGCGGCGACCTCCTCGGCCACCACGCTTCTTGCCGGACCCCTCCGCGCCATCCTGGGCCTTCTCCTTGTCTCGCCTCTCGTACTCGGCTTTCTGCTTCTCGACAAGCTGCTCAACTTGCCGGCAGTCTTGGAGATCGTGGCCCTTGGTGCGGTGGATCTTGCAATACTGCTTGCCGGAACCGTCTGGCTTGTCGGCGGCCGCCAAGGCCTGGCAGGAGGCACACCCGGCAACATCCTTGCCGGGGTCATCAACCTTGGCCTTCTTGGCAGTACCGGGGTTGCCGGAACCCTCAACAGCATGGCCTTGCCCTTGCGCTTCCTGTTACGCCGCCGGCCCTTCTTTGCCGGAGCGGCGGCATCCTCATCTCCAGAGTCGACCCCTGCACCAGCTCGCCGGGGAGTCTCCTCCTTTCTTCAGCTCGAGCACATTTATCTGCCAAAGCATAAAGCTCGGCAACATCCCTGATCTTGTTCATTGCCAGCTCTTCCCGCATCCTGCGGTTGCGCACGTTCTGATGGAACGCGCTGATAACAGCGGCAGGATGAACGTCTGGAATGTTGTGATGTATGCGGCCGAACCTCTGGATGTACTTGCGCAAAGTCTCGCCTTCCTTCTGGGGGATGAGATGTAGATCGCTTTCCTGGCCAGGAGCTTGGTGGCCTCCAGTGAAGGCGCCAACAAACTCATGGCACAAATCTGCCCAAGAAGAAATGGAATTCTCCGGCAGGTGCATCAACCACGACCTGACGTTGGGCTTAAGCACCAACGGGAAGTAGTTGGCGAGTATCTTGTCGTCGCGAGCCCCGGCAGCCTGCACCGCAATGGTGTAAATGCTCAGGAACTCCGACGGGTGGGTCTTGCCGTCATATTTCTCCGGGACCTCCGGCTTGAACGTGCGGGAATTGGGCCACTGGACTCGCCGCAGCTCACGGGTAAATGCTGGACAACCCACCTCGTAAGGTAGATCGACAGGATACCCCGGCGCAGGCTTATCTACAGTGGGTCCCGCGCGCTTGTCAGATTGATAGCGCGCTTCCCGCCGCCGCTCAATGGTAGTTCGAGCGTCTTCCTTGCCTCGCTTCCGAAGAACTTGACATTGATCGCGGTGAGTTCGCGGATCGGACGACGTCGTGGAATCGTCATCACGGTGTCGACCCGTCGAGTCTGCGTCCGCTGCTGCCGCTGTGGGGGAGAGTACACTGTGGTCGTACCACCCACAGTCTTCTCACCACCGACGCGTGCCAGCTCGATGGACTGCCGCCGCGAGGGCTCCGCCTGCTCCGGCTTATCTTCGTTGGCGAGGCCGATGAGGCTCTGAATGGCAGCTCTCCATTCGTCGAGCTTGTCCGCAGCAGGAGGAAAATTCAGAAGCAGCTGCGCACGTGCCAGCGCTTCCGCTCATGTAGGCGGCGGCGACAGGTGCGAGGAACGTGAGGTGCTCTGACTCCCAACTATGTTGGAAGGAGCTACATCACGGTCCCGCGACCGTACACCACTTCCACCAGCTCGTGGACGTGCATGCTGGTCCCGCACATCCCGAGGTTGATGCTCAGGAGACTTTCCATGGGGACGCCTAGTACCATCAACGTCGCGGCGCTGCTCATCGTGCGCGACCTGGGAAGGCCGCGGCGCATGCGCCGGCATGGGTGTCTTGGAAGGCGCCCTTCCGTCTCTGGAGTTCGCTGCACCGCCTGCTGGCAGCACAGCTCCATCTCTAGATCTAGCGGCGCGAACGACGCCGCTCGCCTGGCTATGATCACCAGAGCGTCGTGGAAGCTCAGGATCTCTACTTCCTCCACCCGCGTCGACACCGTCGCCTGTGCATGTATGCACAGGCGCGGCAGACGTGGACGGTCCAACCGCCGTGAAACCCTTCCTCTTGGGGGCCATGGCGACGAAGATGATGAAGAACTGGCGCGCTAGTCACCAGATCAGGTCCGCACAACCTTCTTCCCCCTACCTGGCGCGCCAAAGATGTCGGAGAAACGACACCTATGGGATCACGAGGATCCCTTTGTGATTCGGCAGGGAGAGGGGTTTGTACAGAGAGCAGATCTGATGATCAACACGCGGGAATTTTACCCAGGTTCGGGCCGCAAAGATGCGTAAAACCCTACTCCTGCTTGGTTGTATTAAGTGTGTTCTAGCTCAAGTTCTGGGAGCGCTACAGTACTCAGCTGCTACTCATGCAGAAAAGGCTGGAAAAGATCCGATCCTCCTGTAGCTACGCCTTGGGCCTCCTTTTATACGTTCGAAGGGGTCACCAACAGTGGCGTACAGTGCATACATGAGGTGTAAAGTAACTACAATGCTATCATACCTAACACTGACGGTTTAGGACAAGAACATTTAATGCTCCGTTGAGGTGTCCCTTAGCGTCTTGGGGACGGAAAAAGGGGCCGTCCCATCGCACCGCTTAAGCCCATCCACCGCTAGCACCTGACACGTTACCAGGAGGACAACAGCTAAAAGACAAGCTGGTGACCGCACTGGAGCGATGACAGGGCAGCGAAGGCTTGCCGGGTGCGAGCCTTGCCGGGGCTACGAGCCATCCCGGCAAGATCTTGCCGGGGCTCCAGCCTTCAGTCTTCTATCTTCTGATTATTGCTTTGTCTTGGATGCCTCCTTGACCTCATGAACTTGCATTCAGATGTTCTCCGGCAGGCCTTGCCGCAGGTGTGGCTACAACTGTTCGTGCACAAGTACGGGGTACTAAAGGACCCAATCTTAGTACACCGACACAATAAGCAGCACCTGCACACAAACAACAAATGCTTGCAACCCGACGCGAAAGAGAGGTTGTCAATCTCTCTACGGTAATAAGATAGATTAGGTAGTGATAGATTGGAGAGATAGATCTCTCAAGAACACAAATAAAAAGAGTAAATATGCAGCAATATATTTTTGGGTTTTTGGTTTTGTAGATCTGAAAACAAAGATTGCAAAAAACGTAGATCGGAAAGCAATATGATGGAAAAGTACACCCGGGGGCCGTAGGGTTCACTAGTGGCTTCTCTCATGAGTATAGCGCACGGTGGGTGAACAAATTACTGTTGGGAAATTGATAGAAAATCAAATAGTCATGACGATATCCAAGGCGATGATCATTATATAGGCATCACGTCCAAGATAGATAGAGCGGCTCCTGCCTGCATCTACCTCTATTACTCCACACATCGACCACTATCCAGCATGCATCTAGTGTATTAAGTTCATGGAAAAATGGAGTAATGCAATAAGAACGATGACATGATGTAGACAAGATCTATTCATGTAGGAATAGACCCCATCTTGTTATCCTTAATAGCAACGATATATGCGTGTCTTGCTGCCCCTTCTATCACTGGGAAAGAACACCGCAAGATCGAACCCATCACAAAGCACCTCTTCCCCTGGCAAGAAAAATCGATCTAGTCGGCCTAACTAAACCAAAGATTCGAAGAAGAAATACGATGCTATAAGCAATTATGCATATAAGAGATCAAAGAAGACTCAAATAATATTCATGGATAGAAACTGATCATGAACTCAAAATTCATCGGATCCCAACAAACACACCGCAAAAGTTTACATCAAATAGATCTCCAAGAGACCATTGTATTGAGAATCATAAGAGAGAGAGAGAAGAAGCCATCTAGCTACTGCCTACGGACCTGTAGGTCTATGGTGGACTACTCACGCATCATCGGAGAGGCACCTATGAGGAAGATGAACCCCTCCGTGATGGTGTTTAGATTGGATGTTGTGGTTCTGGAACTTGCGGCGGCTGGAATTGTGTTTCGTCGACTCCTCTAGGGTTTTCCGAATATTTGAGAATTTATAGGCATCAGAGGCAGTGCGGAAGGGGGCCGAGGAGGGCACAACCCATCAGGGCACGCCGGGGCCCCCCTGGCGCGCCCTGGTGGGTTGTGCTCTCCACAGCCCACCTCTCCGGCAGTTGTTTGGCCCACTGGGTGTCTTCTGGTCCAGAAAAAATCTCCAAAAAGTTTCGTCGCGATTGGACTCCGTTTGGTATTGATTTTCTGCGAAGTAAAAAACAAGTAAAAACAGCAACTGGCACTTTGGAACTATGTCAATAGGCTAGTTCCAAAAAATGATATAAAGTTGTTATAAAATGATTGTAAAACATCCAAGAATGATAATATAATAGCATGGAACAAGCAAAAATTATAGATACGTTGGAGACGTATCAACGACATTCTGAGAACTTTTATTTTTGGGTCATTCTCTATTTCACGGAGAATACAGAAAACAGGATAAACATGGCATTTTATTTTATTTGACTAAGTAAAACAGAAAATAAAAGGTGGGAGCAGAAGATTGTGCCTACTAGATTCATCAACTTCATACCTCTCAAAAATGATCCATTAATAAGGTTGTTCAAGTCTTATTAACAACCACTTCCGATTAGCATGAAACCGAAGAACTTTCGTAAAACACTAAGTTACCTCAATGGGGATATGCATATCCCCAAAAATAAGTATATCATATTTCTTTTTGGCAGTAGGTAGAGGTAGTTCAAAACTTCCAATAGTGAGTGTCGGAGATTCTTCAATAACTTTTATACCATTCACTTGGAATTGTTTCTTCGGAAAGTGCACCGTATGCTCATTACCATTGATATGAAAAGTGACTTTGCTTTTATTGCAATCAATAATAGCCCCTGCAGTATTCAAAAAGGGTCTACCAAGGATAATCGACATGTTGTCGTCCTCGGGCATCTCAAGAATAACAAAGTTTGTTAGGATAGTAACATTTGCAACAACAACGGGCACATCCTCACAAATACCGATAGGTATGGCAGCTGATTTGTCAGCCATTTTCAATGATATTTCAGTAGGTGTGAGCTTATTCAAATCAAGTCTTTTATATAAGGAGAAAGGCATAACACTAACACCAGCTCCCAAATCACACAAAGCAGTTTTGACATAATTTCTTTTAATGGAGCAAGGTATAGTTGGTATTCCGAGATCTCCAAGTTTTTTAGGTACTCCATCCTTAAAATAATAATTAGCAAGCATGGTGGAGATTTCAGCTTCAGGTATCTTTCTTTTATTAGTGATGATGTCTTTTATGTATTTTGCATAAGGGGCCATCTTTATGATATCAGTTAAGCGGGTACACAAAAAGACTGGCCTCCCCCAAGCTTGTGGGAGACTCTCTTCTTCAATTTCCACAAAGCTAAATAATTTCCTGTAAGGCAGCTTGTTTCTTATGAGCAGGAAAATATTTTTCAGAGAAGTAGTAAATCATATCCTGCGGACTACGCACACAACCAGGAGCAAGAGTATTGTACCATATCTTAGCATCACCCTTTAATGAGAACGGAAATAACTTAAGAATATAGTAGTAGCGAATCTTCTCATCATGACCAAAGAGGGTGGCTATATCATTCAGCTTAGTAAGATGTGCCACTACAGTTTCAGTTTCATAGCCATGGAAAGGATCAGATTCAACCAAAGTAATTAACTCTAGGTCGACAGAGAATTCATAATCCTTATCGGTAACAAAGATAGGTGAAGTAGCAAACTTAGGATCACATTTCATTCTAGCATTCAAAGTCTTGTATTGATACTTGCGTAGTAATTTCTTAAGATCATCTCTATCCTTACAAGAAAGGATTTCTCTAGTTATCTCCTCATCCATAACATAACCTTCAGGTATCTTAGGCATTTCAAATCTAGGAGAGCTAGGTCTAATAGGTGTTTCATAGTCATCAGTTTCAAAGGGTTCATCAGTTTCAGCAATCTCATCAGTTTCAATAATCTCAGCAATAGCTCTAGAAATTTGTTCATCGAGAAAGTCACCTAGTGGCACATTATCATCAAGCATGGTACTAGCATCATCGTCATTAGCATCATTCATAGTAGATGTAGAATCATCAATAACTTGTGACATATCAGGATTAATAGCATGTGGTGGTGTTGCAAACTTGCTCATAACCGAAGGTGAATCAAGTGTAGAGCTAGATGGCAATTCCTTACCTCCCCTCGTCTTAGAGGGAAAAATCTTGGTTTTTGGATCCTTCAGATTCTTCATAGTGATCAATTGATATAAATCCCAAGTGACTCAACAAATATAGCTATGCTCCCCGGCAACGACGCTAGAAAAAGGTCTTGATAACCCACAAGTATAGGGGATCGCAACAGTTTTCGAGGGTAGAGTATTCAAACCAAATTTATAGATTCGACACAAGGGGAGACAAAGAATATTTGCGAGTATTAGCAGCTGAGTTGTCAATTCAACCACACCTGGAGATTAAATATCTGTAGCAGAGTGATCAGTAGCATAGTAATATGATAGTTTTGATAGCAGTAGTAGCAGTAACAGTAACAGTAGCAGTGATAGCAATAGTTTTGTAGCAGTTGGAACAGTTGCAATAGCAATAGTAACTTAGCAAGAACAATATGTGGAAAACTCGTAGGCACTGGATCGGTGAACTCGTTGGATGATATTCATCATATAACAGTCATAACCTAGGGCGACACAGAACTAGCTCCAGTTCATAAATGTAATGTAGGCATGTATTCCGTAAATAGTCATACGTGCTTATGGAAAAGAACTTGCATGACATCTTTTGTCCTACCCTCCCGTGGCAGTTGGGTCCATAAGGAAACTAAAGGATATTAAGGCCTCCTTTCAATAGAGGACCGGAACAAAGCATTGAACTCCTCAAACTACGGTCATCACAGGAAAGTATCCCGACTATTGTCACTCCGGGGTTTACGGATCATAACACGTAATAGGTGCGTATGACCAGCAAGATCGGATCAAGAACATAGATGTAATGGTGATAACATAAATGGTTCAGATCTGAAATCATGGCACTCGGGCCCTAGTGACAAGCATTAAGCATGGCAAAGTCATAGCAACATCAATCTCAGATCATAGTGGACACTAGGGATCAAGCCCTAACAAAACTAACTCGATTATATGAAGAATCTCCTCCAACTCCTCACCGACCAGCAAGCCTACAAAGGAATTACTCACTCCCGGTGGGGAGTATCATGGAATTGGCAATGGAGAAGGGTTGATGATGACGAAGACCGAAGATTCCCCTCTCCGGAGCCCCAAACGGGCTCCTGTTCTGGCCTCCCGATGAAGAACAGGAGGTGGCAGCGGCTCCGTATCGTAAAACGCGATAAAACTTTCTCTCTGATTTTTTTCTCCGAAAATAGGATTTTATAGCGTTGGAATTAGAGTCAGTGGGGCCCCGAGGTGGGCACAACCCACCAGGGCGCGCCTGGAGGGGGTGGCGCGCCATGGTGTATCGTGCCCAACCAGAGCACCCGCTCCGGTGGTTCTTGACTCCAGTAATTTTTATTTATTATAAAATAAATCTCCAAAAAGTTCCGTCCAGTTCCGAGAACTTTTATTTCTGCACAACAAACAACACCATGGTAGTTCTGCTGAAAATAGCGTCAGTCCGGGTTAGTTTCATTCAAATAATGCAAATTAGAGTCCAAAACAAGAGCAAAAGCGTGAGGAAAAGTAGATACGACGGAGACATATCAACTCCCCCAAGCTTAACCCATTGCTTGTCCTCAAGCAATTTAGTTGACAAACTGAAAGTGATAAAGAAAAACTTTTACGAACTCTTTTGTTCTTGTTTACATATATATGCTTAAGTAGCACCCAGGTTTTCAGCAAAGATTATGACTAACCATGCCAGCAATAACTCTTAGAAGTTATATTAACTCATATCAATGACATAAGCAACTAGCGAGCAATAATAAAACATCTCAAGCATCAACACTTTGTCAAAACAATCATGATATAATATGACAATAGCGGTATCTCGCTAGCCCTTTCCGAGACCGCAAAACATAAATGCGGAGCACCTCCAAAGTTCAAGCAGCGACAAAACATTGTAATTCATGGTAGAAAAGATCCAGTCATGCTGCGCTCAACATTAACTATACACAATGCATGCGGATGGAAATAGTGCTCTCAGGTCTGGCGCTTATTTGAGAAGGTGATGACTCAACATAAAAGTAAATAGATAATCCTTTCGCAGAGGGAAGCAGGGATTTGCAGAGGTGCCAGAGCTCAAAGCTTAAATCAGAGATAAATATATTTTTGGGAGGTACACCCTTCCTGTCAACGTTACGACAAAGAGTTATCAATGTCTTCCATGCTAAACACATTAGCGGCGGTTCCCAAGCGGTAAAAGTAAATGTTTACTCCCCCTCCACCAACAATCACACTCCACGGCTAGCCGAATCCAGGGGTACCATCCATACCAACAACTTTCCTAGGGGAGTTTTGTTTAATTATTTGTAATTTTTTGATTTCGGGACTGGGAATCCCTATTACCACCCCTCTCGTGTAAGGACGAGTGAATAAACACTCATCATGAGAATAACCCGCTTAACATGGAAGACACTGACTGCCCCCTGTCGCTCCATGAGCGGTCCAGGCACACAAAACAGATGTTCATTTGAATTTTTAGAGGTGGCACATGCAAATTTACTTGGAACGGCAGGGTAATACCGTATATAGATAGATATAGTGGACTCAACTGGAATAACTTTGGTTTAAGGATTTTGATGTACAAGTAGTATTCCCGCTTAGTACAGGCGAAGGCTAGAAAATAGATGGAGAAGCGGCCAGCTTGTCGGTGTCAAATCCGGCATATCTCGTAGTAGGGGTCCTAAGCTAGGCGTCTTGGAGTGATGGTAACATGGACACAGGATTTTACCCAGGTTCGGGCTCTCTCGAAGAGATACTACCCTACGTCTGCTTTTGATTGTATTCATATGGGGTATAGTACAGAGTACATGTGTCTACCACGAGATTATGAGATGTCATATATTGATCTATTGACTAGCCTGGCCTCGGTTTATATATGCACCGTAGGCCTAGGGTTTAGAGGAGTTCTTGTCTTGTGCGCCAAGTCTTGTGGAATCCTCCTTGTATTCGGCATGGGCTGCCCGAAGTGGCCCATTAGTGAATCATCACGGGGGTCCTCGGCCCGACCCACTGGTCGGGAGACGACATGGTGAGTACCCCCTAGTCCAGGATACCGTCAGTAGCCCCCTGAACCGGTCTTCAAGTTGGGGACGCTCCTCGGTTCTTCCGAACAGTTCTTTGTCTTCGGTCGTCGGTCTTGGAAACTGGTTCAACAAATCTTCCCATCTTCGATCTTGAGGATCGCCGAGCTGAATCCAAAGAGTTCACACGTCAGGCATCCGAGGGGCCCCTTTAAGTGCTCGGGCTTTATCAATGCCTTGTAATGTTTACGCCATACTTCGGGGTCGAAGTGTTTCCCGTGTGGCGGTGCCCTCTTGCATCCGAACTCCAACGCCGAACTGCATCTGAGGTATCTTTTTGCAGCCGAGCTCCAACGATGATCAGCATCTGAGCGCCAATGACGGGCTGCGTCCGAGCTCCAATGCCGAATTGTGTCCGAGCTCCAACGCTGGTCGGCATTCGAGGTGTCATAAATTACCTCGGTCTCTGAAAATTTGAGGGACTTCATCCGACCTTAAATGCCGGAATAGTCTTTTATGGAGCCAGCCATTCACATCCGAGCTTTATGCCGGACTCCTTCCGAGGTGGTGCACCACCTCGGCCATGGGCTGATTTTTGTAAATTTAATTTCGATTTGTGCAATGTATTCTTTGCCGAGATATATAGCCAGTAGCCCTCAAGGTGTGTGTCCGTTGAATGTCCGGCATGCACCTGAAGGAAAACATAAAACCGCTGATCCCAGTAGCCCCCGAGACTCAGGTCGATTCACAAAATCGGCCTGAGGATCAACTCCTAGCTCTACAGCATACTTAGTAATAGAAACGCGGTGTAATATATTAGAGGAAATAGTGATTGGCAGGCGGGCCCTTGAGAGAGGGTCTTGAGAAGTTGCCGTAATATATTAGCTTGATGCCGGATAGGTCCATATGGTACCTATTGTTGTCCGAAGACGCATCTGCCCATAGCTCGGGCAAGCCGAACACTGAGTATTTTGAATTTTCTGCATTGAATAGGCAATGCAGTAGCCCCCGAGCCACTGGTCGGGTGGCAACACCAGATCAGGGGATCGATGTGCCCCTTTAATATTTGGAAATGATAAGCGCGAAGCCCAGTAGCCCCCGAGACTTAATGTGGGCACGGGTGTCCGAATTAAGGATCGATATCCGGAGTAAATTGACTTTAATCACAATTTATGTGCAATGATTCTATGTATCCAAGTACTTTTCATCATTAATGCTCGGATCCGCATTGTACAAAACTTTGTCGACCGACCATCGGCTTCAACCTCCTTGGCCAGTGGCCGGGGAGTGTTTGTCCTACTTTATTAAGCCTTTATGAGGGCAAAGATTTATGGCAAACAAGGCAATCCGGCCATACGGTTTTATAAACAAAGGTATGCGGAGAGATATGTTATATTACTATTTAACGTAAGAAACATCTTCCAAAGAAAATAGTCCCGCTATCGGTTCCTTTCTTTGGGTTGTCATGCTGACCATGATCATGAAACCTCATCTCCGATCAATGTGGGAGGAAAATATTGAGGATTTAGTTGGGGGAAAGTTCCCAAACTCTGTGGTCCATAATGAACCGAAATTTTCACTTCCATCGTTGCTGACCAATTATATCCTTTAAGATGGCTAGCTTTCGGCTTCACCCAGTCTGAGGTACTAACCCGGATGACCCGGTAGTAACAATCACAGAGGTGCTCCCTTTACCGCCTAGCCGAACAATCGGGAACGTAGGGGTAAGCATAGGAGCCAGGCAACCCAGCTTGGCCAAAATCTTAAGTCAAATTGATGCATATTTATGGCTTTATTACGATGGTTGCGGAAGGCAGCACGCGCATATTGAATACAAAAGCTTTTATGCTATATGCTAATTTGACTCCTTTGTGACCGTTTATCATGTGAGAGTGGCCCATCTTCGGCTTCTACCCCTTTGTAGATGCTACGCAGGGTGCTTCCGCAATAACAAGACAACCCTTAGCCGACGTCTCGGTGCCCGGAGGCGGTTGTATAGCGGAAACGAGGCAATCCGATATTCGGGTTTTATAACTTTCACTTGGTCATAGGAGCATATGTTTGGGAGGCCAGTTACTAGCCCCCGGTTAGTGTTCGGCGTCAGCCGAGGTCAAGCCGTTAACACTCCGGCCAATTTTATGAAAGGTCCGTTGTTGAATACGGTCATTGGATCACTGACCAGTTTATGCTCATTGTGACAGTCAATTTTCGGCTTTCTCCACTGAGTACTTGACCAATTAAACCGGAAGTACAATCGCAGTGGTTCTCCCTTTGCACTCCTAGCCGAACAAAGCGGAACATAGGAGGCAAGCACAGGAGCCGGGCAACCCAACTATTGACCGAAGACACAATTCGAAACTAGTGCATATAAAGCAATATCCGAGAACGTTTTGCCGAGGACTATTCGGAGTGCCTTGGCTTTTGGTGGGTTCGGCTCTAGTCGCAGCCCCCCGTTGATACTGCCGATGCTTTAAAGTGTACTGCGAGAGTTATGCTCGGAAAAAACAAAAATTTATGCAAAAAACTTTATGTTTAGATAAAAGAAAATTGTGCCAATCCGAAATTGGTCTAGAATTTAATTTGTGCTTCGGTCGTGCTTTAACATGATACATTCGATCTCCGGACTCCAAACGGGTCAGCCTTTGGCCTCAACCTCCATATCCCGAAGGCGGAGTGTTTCGTCGAGGCCTGTTTAGCGAACTAAACTCGAGCGGCTTTAGAAAGAAACCAGGCTGTCCGGCTATGGACCACACAGTAGTGTCGGAAAAAGGAGTAGTAGAAAAAGGCTTTGCAACGACCAAGAAGAGAACACATTTATTATAAAACGGCTCATATAAATTTAAGAGCCCCCAAGTGACTTGGGTAAAAGAATTTTATGTATAATGATTGTATGTACCGAAGTACTTATATCATATATGTGTTCGCCCGAACTTTAAACGCGTCTTAACCGACCGTCGGCTTTTCCCTCTTCGGCCAAGGGCCAAAAAGTGTTATCTACTACGCCATCCGAGGATATCGGAGGTGTTTCGGATAACCAGGCAATCAGGCCATTAGGCTATAACAGACAAAGCGCGCCCAGGGAACTTATGCTATATTACTATTTAACGTAAGAAGCATCTTCAAAGAAAATAGTTCCGCCAACGGTTCCTTTCTTTGGGTTCTCATGATTACCATGAGGGGTGTGCAATAGATTTATGTATGCTTGTCTTCCGTCGTGGCCGACCATAGTTGAAAACTGTAAGAGCGCTAGCTTTCGGCTTCACCCGTCTAAGGTACGAGTTCGGATGACCCGATCGTAACAATCGCAGAGGTGCTCCCTTTACTCCCTAGCCGAACAATCGGGAACGTAGGGGTAAGCACAGGAGCAAGGCAACCCAGCTTTGCGGAACACTTAAGTCAACATGATGCATATATTGGCGTAAACACGAACAAGGAAGGGTGCGATACATTAATAATCATATGCAAGAGGAATGGCTTCATAAAGGAAGCCCCCAAGTAAACGGGGTATTTGAATTTGTTTGTAACAAACAAAGTTTTGACAAAGAAAGTTTTTCGCAAACAACTTTTTGTCAAAAAAGTATAATGCTTGGTCGAACCGAACAAAATTTAAAACTGAAAGTTTTTGAGCATGAAAGTGACTTAGCTGGTTAATGTGCTCGGTGTCGATGACGCGATCCGGGCTTGTGGCGGGACAAGGACGCCCATCGAACTTTGACAGATCCGGTGTGTAGTCTTCGGCATGACCGAGGTCCCAGCCCCCAAGCTCGTCCCGAGGTGACCGAACGAGGAGTTCGGCACTCCGAAGTAGTGTCACGGCTCGGCCGATGTGGCGAGGCGAAGCCCCTGGTCCAGCCAAGGTGGTGGAGTAGGTCGGCAGTCGAAGTCGATTTCCTGCACTCATAAAATAGTGCAAGCCAAAAGAAATAACAAAGAAAGATAATAATATATTTTTTAAAAAAATTCTTCTACTTAGTTAATTTAAGTGAAGCAAATAAGTAAAGGAATATGGCCTGGGCGCCGAGGCGCCTAAACGAAGAGTTCGGCTTGGCGAAGTGGCGACGCTGCACGGTCGATGTAGCGAGATGAAGTCCTCGGTCCAGTTAACATGGCGAAGCTGTGATCGGCGGACGCCGAAGTCTCATGTAGGTCGGCTGGTGACGCCGAAGTCTCATGCCAGTCGAGGTGTTGAAGCAGGTCGGCTGGTGACGCCGAAGTCTCATGCCAGCCGAGGTGTTGAAGCAGGTCGGCTGGTGACGCCGAAGTCCCCGGAGTAGGTTGATGAAGGGATGCCAAAGCCCCGGTCTAGCCGAGGTGACGGAGCAGGTCGGCTGGTGACGCCGAAGTCTCGGGCTAGCCGAGGTGTTGAAGCAGGTCGGCGTGGTGGATGTCATCTTGAAAAAGTAACGGCGCGGCGATGCCGACGTAGGTCGGAATTTGTGACGAGGTCAATGCTGGCTTGATGAAGCAACGGAGCGCCCGATCCGTACAACCCGCGGATGACGAGGTTCGCTTGATGATGATTCGGCCCTCGCGATGCCGTACTCTTGGTCGGATGACCGAGATGATGAGAAAATTTTCTTCAAAAAGGACGTCCGACAACCCGTTCATTAAAAAGATGAACTTGGGTCGGATTCGTTTTCGCGCAGAAAATAGATCCAAAATTCATTGTACTAATCGGATGTTTCCCGGAGTTTGAACGGTCGGATTGAGCTGAACATTTGAGGGGTGATCGGTATGGGAATTACGCAGCCGATGAACGGTGGGATCTTCCAAACGATGTCCGAGCTGGAAGCTGGACACCTCGTCCTAAACTCATCCCAATTCCCGTCCAGATTCGACAGGGCTCCGGTATTTCGTAGATCGTCGAAGATTCCTCCATCGGAATACGGCAAAATTTTATGGGGTTATTCTAGACTCAATTCCGCACAATTCCACCAAAGCAATTGTTAAAGTGACACTCGAGGAGGCGGGGACGACGAACACGAATTCGCTGTCCAGAAAAACTGCATGATCGCGCGGGGGCAATGTTGACGTTGAGCCCCCGAGCACCATGGAGGATTCTTCCACGATCTTGGTTGAGATTGGAGTTGATGTTGATGAAGACACCCGTCCGAGCTAGATGATCCGACGTGGCACGCAGTCCTCGGCCTAGCCGAGGTGACCAGTCAAGCCAGCGACGAAGATGCCGACGTTGACGATGTAGCTCGGTTCCGACGCGTAGGTCGCGATGGAGCCAATCTGAATTCCCATTGCACCACGGCGACTACCCAGCAGGCTCTCAATGAAAGCACCAATGTCGGTGTCAAATTCGGCATATCTCGTAGTAGGGGTCCTAAGCTAGGCGTCTTGGAGCGATGGTAACATGGACACAGGATTTTACCCAGGTTCGGGCTCTCTCGAAGAGATAATACCCTATGTCCTGCTTTTGATTGTATTCATATGGGGTATAGTACAGAGTACATGTGTCTACCACGAGATTATGAGATGTCATATATTGATCTATTGACTAGCCTGGCCTCGGTTTATATATGCACCGTAGGCCTAGGGTTTAGAGGAGTCCTTGTCTTGTGCGCCAAGTCTTGTGGAATCCTCCTTGTATTCGGCATGGGCTGCCCGAAGTGGCCCATTAGTGAATCATCACGGGGGTCCTCGGCCCGACCCACTGGTCGGGAGACGACGTGGTGAGTACCCCCTAGTCCAGGACACCGTCACAGCTAGAGAGCGAAAATGGTCATGAACATGCATTACGAATAATAAACATTGAATACTAGCATGAGTAGGATATGGACACCATGAACATAAATATCATGAAGGCTATGTTGGTTTTGATTTAACTACATGCGTGAACATGTGCCAAGTCAAGCCACTTGAAACATTCATAGGAGGATACCATATCATCATACCACATCACAATCATTTTAATGCATGTTGACATCCAAGGCAAATCATTATCTACTCCTAGCTACATAAGCATGGCTTGAGCAACTATAATCTTTAATTTTCATTGCCAACATGTTTGATCATAATATGCTGAATCAAGGATACTAGGTTAAACATATTTACAAAAACAAGAACAAGTTGAGTTCATACCCGCTTTTCTCTGCCACAGTCAATTCATCAAATTTTGTCATTATTGCCTTTCACTTGCACGACCGAATGATAAGAAAATAATAATAGTGCAAGAGTGCCGTGGACTAAGCTGGAATCTGCAACATTTTTTATTCAAGAGGAGAAGACAGAGTAACATGGGCTCTTTGTTAGATCAACAATAGTGCATATGAGAGCCACTCAACATTTTCATCGTGGTCTTCTCCTTATTACGACTCAAATAAAAGGAAAAGAAATTCAGAGAAACACACTGAAATATTTTTGGAGTTTTTTATTTTTCTTGAAGAAAGCAAATTAAAGAGGGAAAAACAAAAACGAGAAAAACTATTTACACGGGAAAGTTCCCAACAAGTAAAAGAAGAAACAAGAAATCTTTTTGGGTTTTCTTTTGATACTACAATTAATATAAGCTAGTAAGAAAATCCGAAAAGAAGTAGGAAATATTTTTGGGTTTTCTCAAAGTTTTTCAAACACGCAAGAAGAAAGCGAGAAAATAAATCTAGCATGGATAATACAATGAAAAAGTATGATACTAGCATCATCATCATAAGCATCATTCATAGCAGAAGTAGCATCATCAATAACTTGCGACATATCTGGATTAATAGCATGTGGGGGTGTTGCAAACTTACTCATAACCGAAGGTGAATCAAGTGCAGAGCTAGATGGCAATTCCTTACCCCCTCTCGCCTTAGAGGGAAAAATCTTTGTTTTTGGATCCTTCAGATTCTTCATAGTGATCAACTGATATAAATCCCAAGTAACTCAACAAATACAGTTATGCTCCCCGGTAACGGCGCCAGAAAAAGGTCTTGATAACCCACAAGTATAGGGGATTGCAACAGTTTTCGAGGGTAGAGTATTCAACCCAAATTTGTAGATTCGACAAAAGGGGAGGCAAAGGATATTTTCGAGTATTAGCTGCTGAGTTGTCAATTCAACCACCCCTAGAGATTAAATATCTACAGCAGAGTGATCAGTAGCACAGTAATATGATAGTTTTGATAGCAGTAGTAGCAGTAACAGTAACAGTTGCAGTGATAGCAATAGTTTTGTAGCAGTTGGAACAGTAGCAGTAGCAATAGTAACTTAGCAAGAACTATATGTGGAAAACTCGTAGGCACTGGATCGGTGAACTCGTTGGATGATATTCATCACATAACAGTCATAACCTAGGGCGACACAGAACTAGCTCCAGTTCATAAATGTAATGTAGGCATGTGTTCCGTAAATAGTCATACGTGCTTATGTAAAAGAACTTGCATGACATATTTTGTCCTACCCTCCCGTGGCAGCGGGGCCCATAAGGAAACTAAGGGATATTAAGGCCTCCTTTTAATAGAGAACCGGAACAAAGCATTAACACACGGTGAATACATGAACTCCTCAAACTACGGTCATCATAGGAAAGTATCCCGACTATTGTCACTCCGGGGTTTACGGATCATAACACGTAATAGGTGCGTATGACTAGCAAGATCGGATCAAGAACATAGATATAATGGTGATAACATAAACGGTTCAGATCTGAACTCATGGCACTCGGGCCCTAGTGACAAGCATTAAGCATGGCAAAGTCATAGGAACATCAATCTCAGAACATAGTGGATACTAGGGATCAAGCCCTAACAAAACTAACTCGATTACATGATGAATCTCATCCAACTCCTCACCGACCCGCGAGCCTACGAAGGAATTACTCACTCCCGGTGGGGAGCATCATGGAATTGGCAATGGAGAAGGGTTGATGATGACGAAGACCGAAGATTCCCCTCTCCGGAGCCCCAAACGGGCTCCAGATCTGACCTCCCGATGAAGAACAGGAGGTGGCGGCGGCTCCGTATCGTAAAACGCGATGAAACTTTCTCTCTGATTTTTTCTCCGAAAATAGGATTTTATAGCGTTGGAATTAGGGTCAGTGGGGCCCCGAGGTGGGCACAACCCACCAGGGCACGCCTGGAGGGGGTGGTGCGCCCTGGTGTATCGTGCCCAACCAGGGCACCCCTTCCGGTGGTTCTTGACTCCCGTAATTATTATTTATTATAAAATAAATCTCCAAAAAGTTTCGTCCAGTTCCGAGAACTTTTATTTCTGCACAAAAAACAACACCATGGTAGTTCTACTGAAAACAGCGTCAGTCCGGGTTAGTTTCATTCAAATAATGCAAATTAGAGTCCAAAACAAGAGCAAAAGCGTGAGGAAAAGTAGATACGACGGAGACGTATCAGTTAACTCCTCCCAACCTCCTCCTAGGAGCATGCAGTAGTATTGCTTCGAGAAAGCTAATAAAGCTTTGCAATAAGTATATGTGTTCTTTATGACTAATGTGAATCCATGGATGAACGCTCACTCACCTTTCCGCATATTGATAGCCTCTTCGGTACCGTGCATTGCCCATTCTCACCTCGAGGATCGGTGTAGCTTTCGTCGGTGCATCCAAACCCCGTGATATGATATGCTCTGTCATACATAAGCATCCTTATATCTTCCTCAAAACAGTCACCATACCTACCTATTATGGCATTTCTATAGCCATTTCGAGATATATTGCCATGCAACTTCCACCTTTACATCACATGACTTGTGTGTTCATCATCATATTGCTTTGCATGATCATGCAGTTCACATAAATTTGTGGCAAAGCCACCGTTCATCATTGTTTACATGTTACGCTAGATCATTGCACATCCTGGTACATTATCAGAGGCATTCATATAGAGTCGTAATTGTTTTATGTTGAGTTGTTATATCGAGTTGTAAGTAAATAAAAGTGTGATGACATCATTATTAGAGCATTGTCCAAGTGAGGAAATGATGATGCAGTAATGATTCCCCCACAAGTCGGGATGAGCTCCGGACGTAAAATGAAAAATGGGGGAGGCCAAATGAGCCCACCAAAGAAAAGAAAAAGAAAAAGAGAAAAAGAAAAGGAAAGAAAAAAAGAAAAAAGAAAGAAATAAGAAATAATAAATAAAAATAAAAACGAGAGAAAAAGAGAGAAGAGACTTTGCTACCATCCTTTACCACACTTGTGCCTCAAAGCGGCATCATGTTCTTCATATAGAGAGTCGAGTTGTCGTTTTCATATGCTAGTGGGAATTTTTCATTATAGAACTTGGCTTGCATATCCGATGACGGGCTTCCTCAAATGCCCGAGGTCTTCATGAGCAAGCAAGTTGGATGCACACCCACTTAGCTTCCATTGATCTTTCATACACTTATAGCTCTAGTGCATCCGTTGCATCGAAGTCCATACTCCTCGCATTGATATCTATTGATGGGTATCTCCATAGCCCGTTGATACGCCTAGTTGATGCGAGACTTTCTTTCCACTTTGAATCCTTTGATATCTACCACCATATTCTATTCCACCCATATGTTATATCCATCGTTCACGCTCATGTATTGCGTGAGGTTGAAAATGCTGAAGCGCATTAGAAGTACGATCCAATTGCCTGACTTGAGACCTTGGTACTCATGATTTGTATTTATGTGGTGAAGACGGAGTCATTCCATGCTAATATGATAAAATGAGTAGGGAGTAACGTTCTTTAAGGATCGTATATTTTGAAAGTGAATGATTATGTTGCTTATGTTATGGATATTATTATGTTGGTGTTTATTAGTTCATCATTTCGCAAAGATCATACCTAAAAGAGATTACATGTTGGGCAGCATGTCGCATCAAATATTCCGTTTTTATCCTTTACCTACTCGAGGATGAGCAGGAACTAAGCTTGGGGATGTTGATACGTCTCCAATGTATCTATGTTGTTATATTATCATTCTAGGATACTTTATATGCTATTTTATATCATTTTTGTGAACTAACCTATTAACCTAGTGCCCAGTGCCAGCTGTTGTTTTCTGCTTGTTTTTGGCCTTTCACGAAACCAGTACCAAACGAAGTCCAAATGACCCGAAACTTTTTGATGATTTTTTTTGGACAAAAATAAGACATGGAAGCTTTGGAGGGAGTCCAGAGGCCGCACGAGGCGGTGCCAAGGCAAGAGGACGCGGCCCGAGGGGGAGCCCCCTTGCCTTAGGACCACTTCATGGCTCCGTTTGACCTACCTCCGCCTCTATATATTCTCAAAAATCGGGAAATCAACAGAGAGCCACCCGAAACCCTTTTTCCACCGCCGCAAGTCTCTGTTCCACCGTGTGCCCATCTGGAGCCTTGTTCCGGTACTCTGCCGGAGGGGGGATCGATCACGGAGGGCCTCTACATCAACCTTGCTGCTCCCATGATGATCTGTGAGTAGTTCACCATAGACCTACGGGTGCATACCTAGTACCTAGATGGATCTCTATCTCTATGATCTTCAATACAAAGTTCATCGCATCTTCGCGATGATCCATTCGATATAATCCTCTTTGCGATGTGTTTGTTGGGATTCGATGAATTGTGGGTTTATGATTAGATTATTCATGATATTAATTGAGTATTCTCTGAAATCTTGTATGCATGATTGTTATAGCTTCGTATTTCTCTCCGATCTACTTGTTTGGTTTGGCCAACTTATCTTCAGTGGGAGTGGTGCGTTGTGATGGGTGTAATCTTGCGGTGCTCTATCCTCGTGACAGAAGGGTTCAAGACACGTATTGTATTACTGCCACTAAGGGCAAAATGATGGGGTTTATTCATATTAGTTGAGTTTACTTTGTCTACATCATGTCATCTTGCTCAAAGCGTTACTTTGTTTCATACTTGGTACTCTAGATGCATGGTGGATAGCAGTCGATGAGTGGAGTAATAGTAGTAGATGCAGGCAGGAGACGGTCTACTTGCTTACGTGATCACCGCCTTGAATGATTATCATAACTATGCGCAACAATAATTTGTTTATCCACCGTATGATTTCTTCGAGGTAGAAGCCTCTAGCGAACACTATGGCCCCCGGGTCTAATTAAATAAAAAAAATAAAAAACCTTATTTACCTTGCTGTCCTTTTATTATTTTTATTTTATTTTGCATTTATAATATCTATCTATCAAGATTTAATCCTTGCAAGTAACGAGTTCAAGGGGCTTGACAATCCTCTTGCCCACGTTGGGTGCAATTGTTTTATTCTTTGTGTGAAGGTGCTGTTGACAGGGGTTTGTGTGATTCTCCTATTGGTTCGATAACCTTGGTTCTCAGTGAGGGAAATACTTATCTCTACTGTGTTGCATCTCCTCTCCTCTTTGGGAAAAAACCCAACGAAGTTTACAAGTAGCAGCTGTTCAACCCCATATGTACCGGCTAGCACATCACATACAGTTATGTTACGGGAACTGTGCATCATGCACATTGTCATCTCACATGATTTGGTGTGGAAACCGTGTGTCATATACAACAGAGTGCGGTAAGTAGTTCCCCGACCGTTACCAGATCCCCAGAGTTTCCCCGTCTCCCCAAAATCCCTATATAGCCTCCAAATTCCCTCGCGTGGCGCTGACAATGGGGGAATGCGGACGAGTGGTGCTGATGGTTTCAGTGCGGCTGCTCTGGTTCGTATAGTCTCTCTTGGCAGCGCCATTAGCAGTGCCACCACGACGGCGGTCGCCAACGAGCACTTGCCTAAGGTCATTAGGGGGCCGGTGTACTACGGAGCCGAATCGTCTTGTCCGGTCCAAATCATTCCTCATCTTTTTAGCATGTCCAAAGCAAGAATCTCACTCAATCCGTCCTGAATTGGAACCCCCGCTTAGGAGAGCGATCAAATGCCAGATCCAGAGTATGACTCTAGAATACTCCCGCAACATGAGTATGAATCCGAGTTTTGCGCCACCGGGAAGTACCCAAAGCTGAGTTGTGTGCATGGAAACACTCCGGTTCGACGTGTATGCACGAAGGGATTCGACATTGGCAGATGGTTTCTCGGTTTCCCCTTAGAGGTTAGTGCTAAGCTCATCCTTTAAGTTCAGTTAATGCCCCCACTCATCCTGAATATTTAACATTTGCAGGGATTTGAGGCTTGTGCCATTGTTAATTGGTTGGATGATGAATGTCATGGCAGGGCTCGGAGAGTTATCACCAAGTTTGCAGAAGATAATGTAAAGCTGAAGAATAAACTGACTAATCTAGAGTGTACAATCACTACGATGAAGCAACAAAGAATCAATCACAGGCAACAGATGAAAGCAAGAGACAAGAAGGAACTAGCATGTGTAGTTGTAGTTGTCGCATTAGGCATCTTCTATGCGTTGTTTGCAATCATGACTAGGGGTTTTGTTTGATTATTAATGGCTACATCAATAAGCAAATCTCGTCTATTGCTTAACAACTATTCTATGTTAAATGCTTGTTTCAAACACGTTGTGTTTCATATAAGCGTGTGGGTAGTTAAAAAATGCATCTAGCGAACCATGTGAATTGCTAAAATGCACTGTGTGAAACAGTTGGCATATTGCACACATTTGGACGCTCCAACACGTGTGCGTGATTATCACATTGAGAACTGCGCGATAGCGGGAATTTAGAGCGATAGGGTACTCATAATTGCGGTTGATTATATCGGAATTCTAACCGCCTATCAAGGCGCCAATATAATCCATTAATCCCCCGCTTCAATTGCGATTCCTCTTTTCTTCTTACCACGCGTCAGTCGCCACCATCTTCATCGTCCCGGCCGGCCGAGCTACACTTACACACACTATGCAATCTCACTTTCTCGCTGTTTGTGTACATAGCGCAGCCATGTTGAGTGACAGCGAGGACGACAGTTCCGCCAGCCTGGTTCCCGATCTGGGGTAGACCTCAGAATAATTGTGCTCGTCTTCCATGAGTCCGACGTTGAGCCCTGACCTCCATTTTATCTGGCTCATGGAAGGGACACCGCCGTCTGAGTCATCAGACGACAACCAGATGGACGAGGAGCCGCCGAAGGACGAAGAAGATGACGATGAGGAATGGTCGAACAAGGAGGATGACGACGAGGACGCCGATGAGGATGCCGACGAGGGCATCAATGATGATCGTGACGACGACGAGGAGGACATCAATGATGATGGCGATGAAAAGCCAGCGGTCAGCAACAAGAATAGTCCACGCCAAGACAATGTCGCGAGGCCATCCAACAACAACAACAACAACAACAACAAGTAAAGCAGACTATACTCCTGAACTCTGTTGTCGTTTTCTCATATTTATTCCTTAACTCTATTTCCCATGTCGATCTCATCGCAAACTGTTAAGAATACAGATTCAACAGTGATCATTCACATTATCGCACACAGTAGGTTTCTTCAATTATGTACCCTGTTGGGCACACAATTCAGAAGAACAAATCGTACGTGTTGTCCAGAATTATCACACACAATTCTTGTTAGGGAATATTTCTCCCTTAGTGGTTTTGGTGATTGATGACAATACGCTTTGCAGACTAACCATGTGCATTTAACTTTCAGAGATTATCACATGGCACGAGACGGTTTATTTCCCCTTGGTGTTTAAAGAGAAGATGATTCTTTTTGACGATTTCATTTTGGTGGTTTTGAGTCGTAGAAAATCCGTACTATCAAGAGGGAGTCCGCATTTGGAAAGGTTAGGGTGGAATCAATACGTACACAATTGCACCTTCCTTCCTTCCCGGCACTTTGGAGCTACTGTCTTCTACTCAGGATCTTTCAGAAGAACTTAAGCGGAAGTACCACGCTAGGGAGCGGTAGTACTCCACTTCTGCAAAATAACTGAACTTCAATGTGTTAAGCAGAAGTACCGCTGCTGTGGAGCGGTAGTATCGCTTGGGCGGTACTACCGCCCTCCACATCCGCGCGTACTACCGCTTATACTTTTGCTTCTGGTATCCTTTGCCACTCAAGCGGAAGTGGGGCGGCATAATAGTCAACGGTAGTACCGCTTCCTGCAGTACTGCCGCCCTACCTATCTCTGAAAGCACAAATGCTCCCTTGGTGGTTTTGATAATTCATGACAACATACATTGTCTCTTGGACTAATAGTTTTATCTAGTTTATTTCAGGTTTAGTCCACAGAGAGGATTGGCTAAAAGACTGCGTGGAGAATTCCAAAGGAAAGGAAGGAATAGGATTGGCCATGCTTCAAGATCAAGGACTCTACATTTTATATTTTATGAGAAATCACTTTGAGTCCATAGGAAAGCCAATACTATTAAAAGGGGATGAGGTAAATATGATGATCTGGTTGCTCAAGTGCTTAGAGGTAGCCACCAAAAATACTCACCCACTTTCCCACACATATCCTCTGTCCAAAGCCTAAAGTCAAAATTCGGTGCCACCAATATTCCATTCGGATCCACCGAGTTTATCCAAGACAAAAGCCAAACCAAACCCTAGCATCTCGGTACTACCAGCTTTCCATTCGGTGCCACCGAAAATAGTGACCAACTTCCTGGTTAGCCATTTTCTAGATTCGGTCCCACCGAGTTTGGCAAATCGGTACCACCGAGAAGTTGGACCAACTTTCTGTTAGCCCATTTCTCTAAATCGGTCCCACCGAGTTTGAGGAATCGATCTCACCGAAATTTGGTAACTGCCTAGGTCTCCCATATCGGTACCACCGAGATTTGTATATCGGTTCCACCGAAAAGCCTAAAGTTGCCGCATTTTGAACAAGTCGGTGCCACTGAGTTTCACTTCGGTTTCACCGAGTTGGGCAATAATGTTGTAATGGTTGGATTTTTGGAGAAGCCTATATATACCCCTCCACCACCACTCACTCGTAAGAGAAGCACTCAAAACAGATCTCCACTTGCCATATCCAATTTTCTGAGAGACAGCCACCTACCCTTGTGTTGAGATCAAGATCATCCACTCCAACCATATGGATCTTGATTTCTAGCCTCCCCAAGTTGCTTTCCATCCAATCAATCTCTTCTACCCATGCCAAATCTGTGAGAGAGTGATTGAGTGTTGAGGATACTATCTTTTGAAGCACAAGAGCAAGGAGTTCATCATACTACCACATCTATTACCTTTTGGAGGGTGGTGCCTCCTAGATTGGTTAGGTGTCGCTTGGGATCCTCCTTCTTCGTGATTGTGGAGTTGAACCAAGAGTTTGTAAGGGCAAGGAGATCGCCTACTTCGTGAATATCTACCCATAGTGAGGCTAGTCCTTCATGGACGGAAGTCATTATGGAATAATCAAGGTTGCTACTTCGTGGACCCTTATGGGTGGAGCCCTCCGTGGACTCTCGCGACTGTTACCCTCCGTGGGTTGAAGACTCCATAAACGTGGACGTACGATAGCACCACCTATCGGAACCACGGGAAAAATCTTTGTGTCTCCATATTGCGTTTGACCTTCCTATCTCTACTCTCTTACATATGCTTGTCTTTACTTTTCGCTGCCATACCTGTTGACTAGCATGTGTAGGGTGCACTAGACTGTTAGAATTGCTAAAATCTGCCAACCAATTAACTTGGGAAAAGGTTAGGTTTTTAATTTGTCAAGTAGTCTATTCACCCCCCTCTAGACATCCCTTCTAGTGATCCCACAATCTCCACTACCGCCGGTTCCCCTCTTCATGCAGCGTCATGCAGAAGTACCGCTAGCAGGAGCGGTAGTACCGCTCCGACGGCACTACCGCGTCCCTGACTTGTGTTAGTTGCACGCTGAGACCGGAACTACCGCGCTGGGCGATAGTACTGCTTCCTTGAACGGTACTACCGCTTATGCACGACTTGTGGGCAGAAAACGGTTAGATTTTCCCCTCCACTATATAAGTGAGTCTTCTACCCCAAGTTGACTCACCTCTTTTCCCCCAAGCTCCATTGTTGCTCCTAAGCTCATTTTCGCCCAATCTCTCTCCCTATCCATCGAATCTTGTTGATGCTCTAGGGTTTGGTTGAGAAGGCCTCGATCTACACTTTCACCAAGAGAAATTTGATTCCCCCCACTAATCCCTTGCGGATCTTGCTACTCTTGGGTGTTTGAGCACCCTGGATGGAAGAGATCACGTCGAAGCCACATTCCATTGTGGTGAAGCTTCATGGTGGTGTTGGAAGCCTCCAATTAAGTTGTGGAGCCCCAACCTTGTTTGTAAAGGTTCAGTCGCCGCCTTCAAGGGCACAACTAGTGGAATCACGACATCTTGCATTGGGCGAGGGCGTGAGGAGAATACGGTTGCCCTAGTGGCTTCTTGGGGAGCATTATGCCTCCACACCGCTCCAACGGAGACGTACTTCCCCTCAAAGGGAAGGAACTTCGGTAACACATCCTCGTCTTCACCGGCACCACTTGTGTTTACTTCTTACCTTTACTTTGTGCAAGCTTTATTTGTGTTGTATCATTTGATTGCTTGTATTATTATTGTTGTTGTTGTTGTTAGCATCATATAGGTTGCTTACCAAGTTGCATATCTAGTCGACCTATTTGTTGCTAAGCCTAATTTGTTAAGAAAACCTAAAATTTGTAGTTGCCTATTCACCCCCCTCTAGTCAACCATATTGATCCTTTCAATTCTTATTACCGAGCTGTTTGCAGAGTATCACACACACCTTGTTATGCCAAGCCGTTTGTGTTCATCGGATCATCACAAACAGTTCATCTGAGTGACATGTATGCCTTGTATATCACACATCTGAATCTGCATAACCTTTTGCGTTATATGGGATCTTCGCAAATAGTTCTACTCTGTGTATGTCATACATCGCACACATCTCTGTTTGCTTAACCATTTGTGTTATTTTGCCTCATCACAAACAGTTTAGAAATGTCAACTGTATGCCATGTATTGCACACACACCACTTATCTGAATTGTAGTCGATGGATCCGCCATCGCACACAGTTTGCATTATTGGCGACAGAGCTAGAACTATACCGTTTGCGATTCGTGCATCGCACACAGTTTCGTCGAAGGGTCTCTGATACAAGTGTCATCTTAGGACCTTCTGGTGCAAGCTCGATCTTCATCGTCACGTTCTTCTTCTGATGCTACTTGATGACGGTAACGATCATGATTCCAACCATTATTCTATCTTCATAGTGTTCCTAGTTGATCGTAGGGCGATTTTTTCTGTTTTCTACTATGTTTCCCAACAATTACAAGATGTAATCAACACTACTAGCAACCCACATGTATCAATCTGAGGTTTTGGGAAAAAGATTGAATACAAGATATGAATTAGGGTTTGAGATGAGATGGTGCTCGCAAAGATGTTGATGGAGATGAGTACTCCCATGATGAGAGGAACCTTGGTGATGACGAAGCCTTCGATTTCCCCCTTCTGGAGGGAAATATCTCGACGGAATCGCTCCACCGGAGAGCAAAAGTGCTCCTGCACAGGTTTCGTCTCGGGACGGCGGCGCTTCGTCCCGAAAGTCTTCTCCTTATTATTTTTTCCAGGGAAAATGGCCTCATATAGCAGAAGACGGGCACTGGAGGGTCCCCGTGGGCTCCACAAGGGTGGAGAGTGTACCCCCTGCCCTTGTGGACCCACGGTTGATGTTCCGCGGAGTTTCTCGTTTCCATTATTTTTTATATATTCCAAAATAAATCTCTAGAAATTTTCAGGTCATTTGGAGCTCCGTAGAATAACTATTTCTATTGTAGCTCTTTTAGGTCCAGAATTCTAGTTGCCGGTAATTTCCCTCTTCAAATAAATCAAGAGATAAAAGGCATAAGAATTGCATAATAATGATAGAAACATTGTAAATAACAGCAGGAAATCATGATGCAAAATGGGCGTATCAACTCCCCCACGCTTAGACCTCGCTTGACCTCAAGCGAATACCGAAACTCGATAATCATGACCACATGTTTATATAGAGAGAGGTCGATAAACCAAAATACGGACATAATAGCATCATGATCATTATTGTAGCAACAAGTATCTATCATAAGACTTCTCACAACAAAGTAACTGACACAGGCGTCTGGTACTTGTTGGGCTCCCACAAATCGGCGGAGCTCGCACCAAGGGCGCACCACATTAAGGTGGTTGTGATGTACGACTACAAAGCAAAGCCCAACTTCCAATTGGCACATGCAATGTCCCGACACCCTTCGAATCGACTACCGAGCGGTCTCCCGCAGCGAGGCACATGAGAATCAGGAGGCGTTTGAGCAGCTCGATGCGGGGCGCGAAGACGACGAGTACATGGCCGACCTCTCGTGGATGCATCCTGAGATCGTCACAGAGGAGCGTTGATTACTCGATTTGTACCATAAGGGGGTTCATGATGTCGATGAGGCCAGATCGTCCAGGAGGGGGGGGGTTCAAGGCGGAAGTGATCGACCATTCGTTGGACTAGTTTAAATTCATAATGTGCAGCGTAGTTTGAACTAAATCATGCTACCTAATGTAATATTTGTGTTTGCGACGTCTTGAATAAACTAAGCTATGGATGTTCAAATATTTGTCTATATAAGTGATAAGGGTCCATATAAGCGTTATCCGTGCAGTCATCAGCGTATTGACCCACATGTAAGAAGCCACGTCACCCACGTATGGGCCCGCTTGCCAGCGTCCATGTGAGCCCTTAGTTGGGCCCACATGTTATTATAGTTGACTGGTCAAATGACAACATCATAACTATTGGTGACGGCCACCATCACAAAAAATGATGGCCGGTCCCACATGTAAGCAGCCACGTCAGCATCTTCTGGGCCCATATGTCAAAGGCGTTGACCGGTCACAATTAACGCTCCACTTATAACCGACGACGCTGAGCACCGTCGATGATAAAACCTATGGCGGATCAACATGGAAGCAACCACGTCAGTAACTGCTAGCACCATTTGTGAGAATGTTTGACCGGCCAAACCCACAGACCGATTACTAGTGATGGATTGTCGTGAGCAGAAACAATCTTATGTGACAGATTGGCCTAGCATAGGTGACAGTCTTGGCCGCCACAAAAAATGGTCGTCAATGACAAAGTTGGGTTCGTCACCAAAGACACGATCTTGCGTGACGGAGGAAGTAGTACCTTCAAGAATTTATTTTCTGTGACATTGCTTCAATGACGGTGGGGGTGACAGCCGGAAAACTTCACCAGAGCATTTTTTGTGACAAAAAAACGCTTTTACGTGGCACAAGTGAAATGTACCAAAATAGTCGTCGTTTTGTAGTTGAATCTGGATGGGCAGGAGCGGATTGGCACGACGGTCTTGGAAGACGAGAAGTGTTGGTCACCAAAATTCAATGTCTTCAATGCACACTTTCTAAGAGAAAGTCGTGTATGGTAGGCTTTCCTAGACGGTTACCTACGTCGAATCGTAAGCGATTGATAACTCTAGCACGCACCTTCCATCCCGTGAAGCATGGATGCCAACCATCTGGGACCCACTTGTCTGATATTTGCATTTTCTTTGCAAATATAATACATAAATGCTATTTGTTGTTACTCTGATATTATTGTAATACGTGTGAAATATATTAAAACCATGACATGTTTTTCTTAGGTCATATCATGACACCATGCCAAGTAAAAGATTTTTTAGACTTAATTAACATTTTGAAGAATTAAGGAAACACTAAAATTCATGTCCGCGTCGAGCCTTTGCCACAAATTTGATTGAAAATTCTCTTCATTCATTGCATAAGGCATATACATGTGCACAAGTCCCTGAGTATGATTTTTCAAATCATTTTCATGTACTAATGCATGTGATGGTAGTTCACACTTGAATTTTTTATATTAAATGTCGTAAAAATGGACAAAATGACTTAGATATAGCAAACGAGCCTCGAAAAATGTCAAATTTAAACATGCATGATTCCATGGTGTATGTAGATCGTAGAAAAAAAATCCATGGAGAAACGACGAAGGACATGTCAACTATCATCCAAACTTGACACATTCTTTCTCCAAACCACGGACCTTCATCGAAAATGGTTCAGTTTCTAAAGAGTGTACATGACAATTTCTTTTGAACCATCTCAAATTTTTACCACCGTATTCTGATGTCATATCATGACATCATGCCAAGTATGAAGTTTTTTTAGACTTAATTTACATTTTTAAAAATTAAGAAAACACTAAACTCCGTGTGCACGGTTGAGCCTTTTGCCACAAAATTGTTTGAAATTTCTCTCCATGTCAACCAGACGTTTGCTTTTGCCGCATGTGCGATAATTCTACGATTCAATTCTGATGGACGTTTGTGAACATCCTGCTCATCACACACCATTGTGTGCAATGGTACCTCCTATCGCCAACCCACTCAAGCACATGGTTTCTAAAACTGTGTGCAATGCGGGGTTCGAACCACGGGTATATGGCTGAACTGTAATGGTGGATCAGTAGTGACCTATGACAAAATTTGTTTATGGGCAAGATCAACCAAACTAGTGTAAGGATATCAACGTAATTAGATTGACAAAAATATGGCCAGTAAAACATGTCATGAGCGAGATCGGATGGATGTTTGGGTAGCCTGATGTGGCATGTTCAGGCAATTCTTGTGACCAAAACTTTGATTTCTCATAACATATACGCACACCAATCTTCTGCGTGTTCTAAAAACACTTCTAAGTGTTATTTCATTACTAAATACATAAATGCAAAAGATATTTCATTTCATTGCGACAATGTTTTTACAAATAATTTCACTTTTGATATTTAATTATTATGAAATAAACATATATTTACTGATTTCCAAAATAAAGTGCGTTTCATATTTTCGAGTATTGAAATGTCATGTCAAGACGTGGAGTATCTGAGCTCGAGCTCAAATGAGCTCGGATGAACAATAAAATCGAAAAAAATTAAAAAAAATTGTGGTAAACTCTGACAAATTTTTGAAGTGCTTGCGATTTTTTATCATGAGATCACATTCGTGGAATCCATGACAAAACAAAACAAAATCGATGCACCAAAAATGCTACTTTCGAAAACATGTTGAAGCATTGATTTTTTTTCCACGCCTTTCACGAATGTGATCTCATGATGAGAATTTACAAACATTTAGAACAATTTAGAACTTCTATTTTACAATTTGTTTTGATTTTATTGTTCATTTGAGCTCGAGCTCAGAATGATACTTTCCTGTAATGCCACCATTTTTGTCACCTTTGAAAAGCAAGTGCACGTAGGCAACACTTTCGAATTTGTGCGTAGCTCTTGATTTAGACCATCTCCAACAGAAAATGTAGATGCAAAAAATACCTAACTTTTACATCTCCGAGGCTCAGAAAGGGCTTCTCCAACAGACGATGTAGATACATAATTTTTACATCTCCGCCTTACGAAGATATAAACTACAACACCCGCGGTGCAAATATACATCTCCACCCATTGGATATGAAAAACGTCAGTCACGCGCCAACCGTCATTTCATTTCCTTCCATCAACCCCTCTTCTTCCTCCCGCCGCCCCACCACACCGCCGTCGCCCGCCCGCAAGCCCGCCGCACCCCGCCGCCATCGCCCTGTGCCAGATCCGCCCCCTTCGGCATCCTCGCTTCCGCACGCCGCGAATCGGCGGCCGCTGCCGCGAATCGGGCGTTTTTCCGCCGCCGCTCGATTCCACCGCCGTCGTCGCTCGATTCCACCATTGCCGCCAGCTCGCCCGCAACCCCGCACTGTCGCCGCTTGATTGCACCACTGCCGGTCGATTCCACCACCGTCGTCGCCTGCGGCCCCGCACCACTGCCCGCATCCTCGCATCGTCGCCCGCAGCGTCGCCCCGCCCCGCCCCGTCACCACGCCGTCCCGCCCCGCCGTCGCCATGCCACCGAGGAATACCTCGAAGAGCAAGACAGGGTTCTTCGGCGTGAGGGCAAAGCCCTCCGACAACTTCGGGGTAGAGTTCTACGACGCCGGCCGCCGCTTTTGGCTCGGCACCTACTCCACGACCGACGAGGCTGCGCGTGCCTACGACGTGGCGGTGTGGCGTGCCGAGAAGCCGAAGAAGGACCTCAACTTCCCGAAGATCGAGACCCGGGCGGATGCGGAGATGCTCGTGCCGGGGGGCATTCGTATGGAGGAGATCAAGACGAAGACGAAGAAGAGACCCGCCATTGTCGTCGGTCCCGGCGACAGCGACGAGGCGGCGATGGCGAGGTTCGCGCGGAAGCATCTGGAGTATGTTCAGGCCGAGCAGGAGTTCTTCTGGAAGCGCGACATCGAGCAAAAGAAGAGGGAGGACCAGGCCGACCCCTCGACGGTGATCCCCGTCGAGTCTGACTCGTCGGACTGGGGTGACTCGGAGGAGGAGGATGAGAGGTGCGACGAGTTGAGCAAGGACGAGTTCTGGAAGCAGTTCAAGAGCTCTGACGAGGAGTAGTTCGATGGATGTAGTAGTAGTTGTTTGAACTAGTAGTACTTGTTGGAGTAGTAGTATGAAATGGATGCTAGTAGTAGTTCAAATTAGAATCATGTTTAAGTATGTTTTAATTAGAACTATGTTTAATTATGTTTGAAATGAAGTGGTAGTTGAACTTGGTATGTTTGAAATGAAGTAGTATTTGAAGGTTCTAAAATTTACATCTTCATTGTGCATAATTTATTGAAGTTGCATGTTTGCATTTTCGTTTTGTATCATCCGTTGGAGTTGTTTTTTTTTTAAAGGTAAAAAATACCTTTTGTAGACGTAAATTTAGACATAAATTTACGTCTTCTAAGATGCTCTTATAACTGCAGCGGTGAAAACGTTGAAATCAAGATAAGCTTATTCCGTCGTTTTCTGTCCGAGGGGAATCAAAGGGGCGATACGTGTTCTAGAGGCGCAGATCTCCAGAGCAATCGTACTACTCCCTATTCAGGGACGTGGCAGCTTTTCCTGCTCTTTACCTTCTCTTTTAAAAGCGATTGCACATGCTCGTGTCACTGTTTGTACGACGAGACGGACTATGTGCAACCATTTTGCACATTTTATAAACGAGCACACGTACATTGCATGTGTAAAACTTAATTTCTTTACACTCAGACTACCGGCAGGCGACATGGTGGTTAGCATCAGTGAACTCAGCTCTTCCTGGCACTGGCAGGCCGGTCAGGTCACGGGACCAGGTGTCGAGCTCCACTCGTCGCTATCGCATCGGTCGACGACTTGAGTGGCAGCAGCAGCCTCTTGCTTTGCGCTAAACCCTCTCGTGCGGTACGATGATCAAGGCTAGTTAACCCGCTCCAAATCGCAGGCCACGAAAAATTCCTCCCTTGGAGCTTTCCCCCTTTCTCATTTTCTACTCGCTTTGCAGGGCCCCTTTTTACTTGGTTTAATCGCTCGGGTGGTGTGTGTTCGCGCTGCCCTCTTTACGCGAGCAGGCACTGTGGGCTGTGCCGTGCGCAGGGGCCAGGGGACAGCGGGTGGTGCCCGCGCTGTGAGTAGTAAAATCTATTGGCCTGACGATGGCGCTCGAACCCGTAGGAGTATCCATCCCGCATCGTTTTTGTTCGTCGTGAATATAAATGTTACTACTGGACTGGCATTGTGTCCAGCAGTAATAAAAGGCCGTGTATCCTTCCTTCAATCCTCGGCATGGATACGCCCGCATGATTTTTCAAGTCACTGCAGGTTTCGGATGCTGTGCCATTGGCAGGTTTCGTGCCTGGCTGTGTCGGCAGCACAAGATTGAAAACACGGTTGGGCGAACGCAAAGGCGAGGAGCTATGGAAACACAGTTGAATATGGCACAGTTCGTGCAAGCGTACAAGCAAACTGCCCTTGGTTTGCGGCGGATGTTGTCCACAAGCACAGGTAACTCAAGATACCACGCGGATAATAACGGGCGTGTTTGGTTGCCATAGCTTGCTTGTGGTTCTCTCCAAAAGCAAGGTCACACGAGCTTCCAGTCGCAAAGCACCCGTTTCTGAACTTAGTCGCACGCACATCGCCGGTCGAGCGCCATTATAATGAGTGGCTTTGCTTCTTCTTCTTCTTCTTTTTTTAGAAACAACATTGCTTTATTTTATGTAGTAATATACTTAAAGGATACATAAATGTTCTGGAGGGCAGATGACCGTAAAACATCAAGTGAGGAAAACATCTTTACTAGCCTATGACCCTCTCCAACATGCCATAAAAAAAGTTATGCAAGCCTTGGTCTCCCGTGGGACCATGCAATGACCAACTAAGTTCATCGCCGCCTCGAGCTCCTATGGGCGTGTTTGGTTGGGTGGCTTGCACCTGGCTCGCATGGGGCATGCAAAATTCGGCCTGTTTGGTTTCCTGTGTGGGCTTCTCAGCCTGGCCCGACTGATGCAAAAAGAGGCTTCTCAGCCCGGCTGGGAGGAACGCGAGAATCGGGCGTATCGTCGATGCAGCGTCGCGCCTGCACCCACGCCTTGACTTAAAACGAAACGGTATGTGCGTTTGGCCTTGTTTGTTTGCTGGAATTACTTCGAAAATGCCACTATAGCCTCCCGTATCTCTCTTTCCTCTCGTCACACATCAGATAAGATAGATGGATCGCCGCCGGGGGGAGCTACCTCTTGCGCCGCCAGTCCAAGCTCCATCGTCCGTTTTGACCCCGCCACCGGGCGTCCATGCTCCGCCGCCCGTCGGTGTGTGCTTTGCAGGGGCTGCGTCGGATGGGGAGGAACACATGTGCCGGCTTGGCACGACCGGCCGCGGTCACAGCGGCGTCATGGGGTGCTGGTGGTGCAGGCTCAGGCGGAAGAGTTGTCTCCTTGGCCTAAAAAAATCCCGTCGCCGTCGTCCTTGGGAAGTAGGTGCCGATTTCTCATACAGCCTAGCAAACAACTTCTCACGTTGGCCTGCCCCACAGTATGCACACAACCAAACATCCATCTCAACTGATTTTTGCACAAGCTTAGCCAGGCTAGACTCAGCCAGGATGGTGCATACGATGCAGCGTGAGGCTATGCAAGGAACCAAACACGCCCTATATGACCGTAGGACGGTAGGATCTGACTGGGTGTGGAAAAGACAGAGACCTCCTATGCTGCACGGGGCGTTTCCTATTTCACGCACAAAGCGTCGAAGTGTCAGCCGTTCTGACACACCGAACGGTTGGGCTGGCCCATTTAACATGTGGTATGTTGTTCCAGTTCTAAGAACCTTCTCGTAGGTTCTAGCCTGGTTTTTATCTAAGGAAATCTTTTAGATGGTTTCTGAAACAGTTTTTCTGCTTTTGAATTATTATTTTTCTGTTTCTTCTTTTTAGTCTTTTTGGACATTCACCATTTCAAAACATTTTCACAAATTTTCAAAAACCTGCATCTTAGAAACATATTTGGAAAGTCAAAAAATGCTTACGTTTTAGAAAAAGGTTCATTACTTTTATAGATCCGTTTTTAAAAGTGTTAAGAATTTCAAAAAATGTCTGCATTTAAAAAATCACGCTTTCAACAAATTTGAAAAAAAAATGTTTGCATGCACAAATATTTCATAAATTTGAAAGAAGTTCACAAAATGTTGAACCAAAATTCCAGAAAAAGCTCTCAGAAAATTAAATTTGTTCACTAGAGTAGCCCGATTTATTGCAGGAACCAGTTCACTACACTATCGGTCTGCACAATATTGGATTGCTACACGAAATTGTTGCGCTACAGGAAAACCGGTTTGCTACACACTTAGTAAAGGAAATCCAAGTAGCTGCATGAAAATATCAGGTTGCAGAAACCAACGAGTTGCTACAGAAAACTACGGGTCGCTACACGTGAGTGCCTTGCGTGCGAGCGGGGCGTCCTATGTGCGTTTACTCGGCAATTTGCCACAGTGCGCGACACATAGGCACTCTCGCCACACGGTACGCGGTAGAGATACTGGTCGAACGTGCACCACGCGCACCCTTCGGCCGGCCTATGTGCGGCGCAGGGCGCCCCATGTTTTTGTTTCATTTTCCTTTTTTATTTTTCTTTTCGAACTTTAAAAATGTTCATGAAATTTTGAAAAATGTTAGAAAAATATTTAATATTTTAAATTTCATAAATTATTTACAATTTTAAATTTATTTTCAAATGAAACAATTCATAAATTATAAAAATGATTTTCTAGAAAAATCATTATTGAAAATTGTTCTAAATTTAAAAAGGATTTGAAAAAGTTCATGGATTTTAAAATGTCATGAATTTGTAAATATTCTAAATTTAAAAATGTTATTGAATCTGAAAATTATTCTTTGATTTAAAAAAAATCTAAATTCAATAAAAGTTCATGAATTGAAAAATGATCCAAAATTTACAAAATGTCATGAATTTGAATAATCTTACCATATTTTAGAAAATGTTCAAGTTTTTTTTAATATTAAAAATATTGTTTTATATAAAAAATGTTTTGAATGCCAAACAAATTCTTTATATTTTTAAAATGCTCCAAATTTGAAAAATATTTGCAAATTGAATAATGGAACAAAGAAAAATGGAAGAACCGAACAAAACCGAAAGAAAAGAAACAAAAAACGACTCATAGAGGCACCTTTCCAAAATCGGTGAGAAAAGATGAACACCATAGTGGGCCGTCCGAGTGCCGCGCATGAGGGTTCATGATTGTTTTCTATCCACCGACATGCGCTCTACTAGGATTACCTGAGAAGACGTCCACAAGACTAGCCGGCGTGTCATGAGCTGAAATAAAGGGTAATAGGACCTTGTTTTGTTTTCAGAAAGGAGGGTCATCTCCGGCCAGTGCATTTGTTGATGCATGCACCTATTTATTCTCATGTAATTACATAGTAAACTTTCCTAAAAGGTATACTTGTAACTAAAATTTTGAACTAGCAACATTTTTTTTCACTCGATCAGAAAATTAATCAGGTTCCACCATAAAGAAAATAATTGAACAAAAAGTACCAACATAACAAACAACACAATTGCTGCATTATGTATATATTACTATAGCCACCAAACCTGTGCTAGTAAAATTATATGTAATCACCTCTAACCGGCAGCGTCCATTGACCATGAAATACGATAGCTTTTCGTGCTCAACTTGGCAATGAGCTACAACTCCTATGAATAGCTTAGGCCAACTCCAATGCACGACCTCAAATGATCTGGCCGCGTCCGTTTGGGGATGAACGTATACAAAACCCGACCCAACGAGCGGGTGCAAACGGACATTTGTCTGTTTTCCGTCCGCTTTCACCCCATCCCCGGCACAAATTTGGGCGGTGTTTGTGTCGAAGCGGACACGGACGGACGGGCGGGACGCACGCCCTTGTCCTACCCTTGGCCCGCCCGTCGGAGACATAACCCTCATTTCTCTTCCCCCACCCCTCCCTCCGCCCCACCATTGCCGTCGCTGCCCCTGCCCATTTCCCCGGGCCGTCTTCCTCGCTCAAACTTGCCAGCCGCCCACAGTACGACCTCCCCAATGCCATAGCCGCCCCAAGCAAGCTTTTAGAAGGAGTTTTTTTTCCGGTGTCCATGGCTCTTCCGGTTCGGAGTGAAGCAACTGCTGGCGATGACGGCCATCGACCTCAACACCTTCCCCCAGGCGCTGCATAGACGCAGGCGGCCGACCGCCAATGCCAACCTCGCCGGTTCTCTTCCCGTCCGTGCCTCCACCACGACTACAAGGTGTTCGACACTTTGCTCACAAGGTATCATGGACGGTGGAGATGAGTACTTTTTTCACAATTTCATTTGTTCATTGGATGATTCGTCTTTGAATGACGAAGACATTGTGGTGGCTGCATTGGTCACCAATGACCACATTGCTATGCAGCGGCCTCGGTTTAGGTGATCAGTCTCGGGTCATGCTCTGGCCTTGAACCGTAATAGGGAGAGCGGCCACACCTTGCTATGTGCCAATTACTTTGAGAATGGCCCGCTCTACAAACCACATCAATTCCCTCATCGATTCCGTATGCGAGGCATGTGTTCAACCATATTAGGAAGGAAGTGGTAGCATGTGATCCATACTTTGAGTGCAAACGGGATGCCCTTGGCAAACTTGGGTTCTCCTCTTACCAGAAATGCATCGCGGCTATCCGCATGCTTGCTTATGAAATTCCAGGCGATCTTGTGGATGAGTACATGTGTATGAGTGAGTCCACGTGCCTAGAATCCATGTACATGTTCTGCAAGGCCGTGGTGGCAGTGTGTGCCCCTGAGTACTTGAGAGGGCCAAATGTCGCTGATACAGAGAGGTTGTTGGCGATCAATGCTGAGAGGGGCTGGCCGGGCATGCTTGGTAGTATAGACTGTATGCATTGGAAGTGGAACAACTGTCCATTTGCTTGGCATGGCAAGTACAAGGGGCATGTGAAAGGTTGCACTATCATACTTGAAGCGGTGGCTTCTCAAGATCTTTGGATCTGGCACTCTTTCTTCAACATGTGTGCTTCAGCATTCACCAGTGTTCGCAAGGCTTGCAGAAGGCCACACTCCAGATGTCCACTTTGAGATCAATGTCCACCATTACAACATAGGGTACTACCTAGCTGATGGTATCTACCCTCAGTGGTCAACTCCTGTGAAAGACAATTTCCCATCCACAAGGAGAGAAGAGACAGAGATTTTCCCAAATGCAAGAGAGTGTTAGGAAGGATGTGGAGCGTACTTTTGGTGTACTCCAATCACGACGGGGTATTGTTTGATACCCTGCACTGACATGGAGCACAGAGAAACTGTGGGAGGTGATGACTGCTTGTGTGATCATGCACAACATGATCGTGGAGGATGAGCATGATGACAGCATCTACGCCCAAGGATTTGATTTCCAGGGTGAAAATGTTGAGCCTCTGCACCAAGAACCGGCAACCTTTGAACAGTTCACCCAGTTCCATCATGAAATGCGTGATTGACACACTCATATGCAGCTCCAGGATGACTTGGTTGAGCACATGTGGAATCACATTGGCAACCAGTAGATGTATCGGTTCGTTTGATTTTCATATATGCAAGACAATTTCGATTGGGTTGTAATAAACTATTTGTGCTTTTTATTTTAACATGGAACTAGAGTTATTTTGATTTGGTTGTAAAACTATTTGAAAACTATTTGCAACATTTGATTTATATTGCATCATGCTACGACCAATCCCAGGCCGCGGCGGACGAGATGCGTCCGCGCGTTGGGCGCACGGACAACGCATCCCCAAAAGAGGCCGGACGATGCCGCATCACCCTACCCAAACTGATGAGGACATCCTAACCATGAACATCACACCACCAGTCATCAAAGGGCCAATCACAAGAAGTCGCGCAAAGCAAATACATGATCAGGTGAACGCTAACTTAAGTTTATCTTTTGACCCTGAAAACATGGTTTTGCCTTCACCTCCTTCGTTGTTGGCTGAACTCAGGCGCAACATCGAAGAAGACCAACAACACTTTCAGTCCGTGCCGAAACAATGTTTTATGACGAAGAAACCGAGTTATGAATAAATATGTCTGCTGAAGAAACAATGTTTTGGCGCTCGTGAAACAATGTTATGCACGAGTTTGGATAACCCAACTTGCAAAAGGTTTTCGGAACTCAAGTTTGCTACTGAAGGAAACATTGTTCGACTCCAGTAAACAATGTTTGGTCGGGAACCGCCAACCACCTCCAACTGATTTCCAGAAGCTACCTCATTAAGTCTCAAGCCATTTAGTCAAACCAAAGCTGGTTCTCTTTCACATCTAAGCTGGTTCCCAAAGCTAGTTTGTTTTCACACCTAACCAGGGGGGTTGTCCCTATTATAAATAGGCTAGCTCTTCCCTTCATGAGGGACTTTTGCCATTTCTACCAAAGACCAAGACATAGACTCCTCCTGAGATTGGAGAGCTCTTGTTACCCTTATTCTCGTGATTCCTTGAGAAATTGCTCCTAATTCATGCTCCACGACTAGATCGTGTTGTGTGGGTTAGAGTTTGTGGTTTCCTTGCGGATTGCACCTATTCCGTGCTCCACGACTTGAGCGTGGTTGTGTGGGGTTGTGGATCAGCGAATGTTTGGATTGCAGGCTTCGGTGAGCATCCTCCTCGTCGGGTCATAATCTCTTATTTTCTGTTTTTTGGCTGCTTGCAGCTAGTTATCCCCATCCTCTTAACGATCCTACGCCGTGAAGATCGGACCTCCCCTTGTACACCCTCTGCTCCGTAGACGGTTTCACATCATGTGGTAATCATAGCATGGTTTACACGGTAGGATCTGTATCCTTTGTTGCTAGATCTATCCTTTTTAGTTTGATTTTCCCCGTCCTAGAGTCCAAAACCAAAAGCCAAAAAAGATCCAAGCCTTTGTTTGCTGAGATCTGGTTGTTTGCTTTCCTCTTTGTGTTGGCACCAAGTTCTATCAGAAGTTGCTGCTACTTTTTTCTTTGAGCCTTGTTGTTGGATCTATTATGTTGCCAAAAAAGCAGGAAAAAGAGAGATAAAAAAAAGGAGAAGAGAAAGTCTTGAGAAAGTGTGCAATAATATTCAGTGTGCAATCATATGCAGCTCAAACGTGGTGCAAAGATCTACAAAAAAAATTCTTGTTTCATTTGGTTTGCATCGATTGGATCTCAGCACTAGCCTCCTCATTTTACCTCACCAAGCTCCACCCAAAAACCGTCAGCTTCTTTCCTTTCATTCGCCCATCCACTCCTGTTTTTGCTACCATCGCACGACCACCAAGAAATAATTAGAATTTGGGTAAGCAAGAAGGTGAGCTGAGTGTTTTCCACATATATATTTCTATTTTGTCCACTTGCTTCCAAGAGTTAACATGCCAGGTTCCAACTCGAGTGTACATGCACATCAAAATGTGGAAGATGACTTCCCAAAGATTTGTGCGGCGCTTGGTGATATGATTGAAGAAAGTATAAGTACAGCTATGCAAAGGTGTTCGGAGGTCGTCTTCCTATCGCGCGTAATGGGGATCTACATCAACACAGCCCCGCTGCCTCGATGGCCGTCGACAACCGGCGACGTCAAGGAAACGAAGACTGCCACGATGGTCGTGGAAGAGCTGGAGGAGGTGCTGCCCACGGCGCCCCTCTTGCTGGTGCTGAACGGAGGCGTGGCGACTGATGTCTACTACGTAACCTTCTTCTTGTAGACTCGTGTTGGGCCTCCAAGCGCAGAGTTTTGTAGGACAGTAGCAAATTTCCCTCAAGTGGATGACCTAAGGTTTATCAATCCGTGGGAGGCGTAGGATGAAGATGGTCTCTCTCAAACAACCCTGCAATCAAATAACAAAGAGTCTCTTGTGTCCCCAACACACCCAATACAATGGTAAATTGTATAGGTGCACTAGTTCGGTGAAGAGATGGTGATACAAGTGAAATATGGATAGTAGATATAGGTTTTTGTAATCTGAAAATATAAAAACAGCAAGGTAGCAAGTAACAAAAGTGAGCAAAAACGGTATTGCAATGCTTGAAAACAAGGCCTAGGGTTCATACTTTCACTAGTGCAAGTTCTCTCAACAATACTGACATAGTTGATTCATATGTAAATCCCTCACGTGCGACAAAGAGTTCACTCCAAAGTCACAAATAGCGGAGAACAAACGAAGAAATTATTGTAGGGTACGAAACCACCTCAAAGTTATCTTTTCCGATCAATCATATGAGCTATCCCTATAAGTGTCACGAACAGCCCTAGAGTTCGTACTAAAATAACACCTTAAGATACACATCAACCAAAACCCTAATGTCACCTAGATACTCCAATGTCACCACGAGTACGCATGGGCTTGATTATACGATATGCATCACACAATTTCAGATTCATCATGTTCAATCCAACACAAAGAACTTCAAAGAGTGCCCCAAAGTTTCTACCGGAGAGTCAAGACGAAAACATGTGCCAACCCCTATGCATAGATTCCCAAGGTCACGGAACCCGCAAGTTGATCACCAAAACATACATCAAGTGGATCAATAGAACATCCCATTGTCACCACGGATATCCCATCGCAAGACATACATCAAGTGTTCTCAAATCCTTTAAAGACTCAATCCGATAAGAAAACTTCAAAGGGAAAACTCAATTCATCACAAGAAGACAGAGAGGGGAAAACTCCATATGATTCATCTATATTAATAAAGCTCGCGGTACATCAAGATGGTGCCATCTCAAGAACACGAGAGAGAGAGATCAAACACATAGCTACTGGTACATACCCTCAGCCCCGACGGTGAACTACTCCCTCCTCGTCATGGAGACCGACGGGATGATGAAGATGGCCTCCGGTGATGGTTTCCCCCTCCGGCAGGGTGCCGGAACGGGCTCCCGATTGGTTTTTCGTGGCTACAGAGGCTTGCGGCGGCGGAACTCCCGATCTAGGTTTCTTTCTGGGGGTTTTGGTATTTATAGGAATTTTTGGCATCGGTCTCACGTCAAGGGGGTTCCCGAGGGGCCCACAAGCCAGGGGGGCACGCCCTAGGGGGGGCGCCCTAGGGGGGGCGCCCCCTAGGCTTGTGGCTGCCTCGGGACTCCTCTCCGGTATCTTTTTGCTCCAGTATTTTTTATATTTTCCAAAAATATTCTCCGTAAATTTTCAGCCCATTCCGAGAACTTTTATTTCTGCACAAAAAACGACACCATGGTAGTTCTGCTGAAAACAGCATCAGTCCGGGTTAGTTCTAATAAAATCATACCAAAATCATATAGAATTATTGTAAACATGGCATGAATACTTCATAAATTATAGATACGTTGGAGACGTATCAGCATCCCCAAGCTTAATTCCTGCTCGTCCTCGAGTAGGTAAATGATAAAAGAAATAATTTATGAAGTGTGAATGCTAGCAAGTGCACAAGTTTGATCAATGATAATTCCAATCATTTTTCTAGCATCAATATAAACCATAAACAGTAGCTCATCTCATAAAACTTCTCATGATCAAGTAACAAGCTATTCACATGTTAAAGTATAGATTAGAAAGTTTCTTGAAAACAAACAAACCATATTCCTAGTCATCGAACAATTGCAATTCATCTTATTTTCAGGAAGGGTATATGTAAGAGCTTTGATTTAGCAAATTCCACATACTCAACTATCATATAGTCTTTCATGATTATTGACACTCAAAGCATATTTTTAGAACAAATAGCATCCATCGAACACAGAGAAAGATAGGGGCTTAATGTTTCGCCTCCCAACTTATTTATCATATAGATAATTGTCAACAATAATAATTCATTATCAAATATATTTGTGTGGATATATATGTCTAGATCATTCCCCAACACATGACGCTTGCCAAGAGAAAAAAGCGAAATATAGGAAGTGGTGAAGATCACCATGACTCTTGCATAAAGGTAAGTACTAGAAAGTAAAAGATAGGCCCTTCGCAGAGGGAAGCAGAGGTTGTCATGCGCTTTTTGTTTTTGGATGTGCAAACCCTTAATGCAAAGGAACGTCACGTTGTATTGCCCTTTGTGATAGCAACCTTTATTATGCAGTCCGTCGCTTTTATTTCTTTACCATCACAAGTTCGTACAACGCTTATTTTCACTTACAATAAAAGATCATACATATTTAGGAGCAATTTTTATTGCTTTTTGCACCGATGACAACTTACTTGAAGGATCTTACTTAATCCATAGGTAGGTATAGTGGACTCTCATGGCAAAACTGATTTAAGGGTGTTTGGATGCACAAGTAGTATTTCTACTTGGTGCGGAAGTTTCGGCTAGTATGAGGTGGAAGCAAGCACCACATGTTGGAGGATCCATAACAATATAACTTCTATACAAATATACCCAAACATAACTCATTAAGTTGTCTTCCTTGTACAATTTTAACTAATTTGCTCAAGTTTGAAAATAATTAATGAGCTCACAATCATAGAAGATGTCCAAGATAGTATATTTATATGTGGAATCTCTCTTCCTTCAATATTCTTTCATGAATTGTTCAAGTGACCAATGCGGTGTTTGCTAACTTTCAATAAATTTTACCACCTATACTTATTATGTGTGAAGTCATTACTCCCCATGGGATAAGTATATGAAGCATATTTAATTTCAGATTTATGATATTCAATTCATTCAACCATTTACTCATAGGATATAAGTGAAGCACGAGAGTGAATGACAAACTACTCCAAAAAGATATAAGTGAAGATCAATGAGTAGCCAACAATTAAATAACTATGTGAAGACTCTCTCATCTAAGAATTTCAGATCTTAAGTATTTTATTAAACAGCAAGCAAAAGAAAAATATCACTCCAAGAATAGCACGCATCATGTGAGCGAATAAAAATTTAGGCTCAACATAGGCTAACCGATAATTGTTGATGAAGAGAGGTGGGATGCGTAGCATCCCCAAGCTTAGATGCTTGAGACTTCTTGAAATATTTACTTGGGGTGCCTTGGGCATCCCCAAACTTGAGCTTTTGTATCTCGTTCAATCCTCTCATATCATGGTTTCACCTATTCTCAAAAACTTCATCCACACAAAACTCGAAAAGAACTCGTGAGATAGGTTAGTACACATAATAATAAATCAACTCTTTATGTACTGCCAAGACAAGTTGCATAATAATTTCCAAACATCATATACTGTTTACTACCTTTTCCACGATTTATATCTACCAATATAGGCTATGGAAACTATAGGATAACTAAATAACGAAACTATGACAGCAATCTGTCCAAACAGAACAGTCTGTAGAAATTTATGAAAACAGTGTACTTATGTAACTCAAAAAATTATGAAAATTTAGTACATGCTAAATAATTTATATGAAAATACTGTGTAAAAATTTCAGAAACGTTTCACGTTCCAGTAAAATATGAAAATTCAAACACTACAACAAAAGTTTCTGTTTTTTACAAAGCACACATCAAACATGGAATGCAAGCATCCTAAGGCAATTCATGGAACTTTTTATTGAAAAACAATATTATAAATGACACCTAACAGAGAACAACAAAATAAAATGACGCTCCAAGAAAAACTCATATTATGTGACGAATAAAAATATAGCTCTAAGTAAGATATACCGATAATGTTGAAGACGAAATAGGGGATGCCTTCCGGGGCATCCCCAAGCTTAGGCGCTTGAGTCTTCCTTGGATATTACCTTGGGGGTGCCTTGGGAATCCCCAAGCTTAGTTTCTTTTCACTCCTTATTCTCCTCATATCGGTGTCTCACCCAAAACTTGAAAACTTCAATCACACAAAACTTAACGGAACTTCGTGAGAAGGGTTAGTGTAATAAAGATAAATCATTCACTTAGGTGCTGTCAAGACAAGATTCATAATTGTTCCCACATGATACCTACTATATTATACCATTCCCATAATTTATATCACTAAATACAAGCTATGGAAACACTAAAACAAGCAAACTATGCATGCAAAACAGAATCTGTCAAAAACAGAACAGTCTGTGAAGATCTGTAGTGTAGCCATACTTCCCTGTCTCTGAAATTTCTGAAAAATTAGGACAACCCGAATAATTTATATATGAAAACTGTGTAAAAATTTCAGATCATTATCACGATCCAGTAAAAAATGAAAATTCCTGTACTGTAGTCAAAAGTTTCTGTTTTGGTTCAGCATCAATTCTACTCATCTTGTGAGTCATCCCAAAGGCTTTACTTGGCACTTTATTGAAATAAAAGATACAAAACATGATTAATACAGTATCTTAATCATGTTAACACTCAAAAACAGACAGGAAAAGTGTTGGGTTGTCTCCCAACAGGCGCTTTTCTTTGAAGCCTTTTAGCTAGGCATGATGATTTCAATGATGCTCACATAAAAGATAAGAATTGTAACATGCAAGAGAGCATCATGGAGCATATGACTAGCACATTTAATCCTAACCCATTTCCTATGCATAGGGATTTTGTGAGCAAAGAACTTATGGGAACAAGAATCAACTAGCATAGGAAGGTAAAACAAGCAAAACTTCAAGATTTTCAACACATAGAGAGGAAACTTGATATTATTGCAATTCCTACAAGCATATACTCCTCCCTCATAATAATTTTCAGTAGCATCATGAAGGAATTTCACAACATAACTATCACATAAAGCATTATCTTCATGATCCACAAGCATAGAAAATTTGTCACTCTCCACATAAGCAATTTTCTTCTCATTCATAATAGCGGGAGCAAACTCAACAAAATAACTATCATGAGATACCTGATTGACATAACCACTTTGAATATTAAAATCATGATGACAAGTTTCATGGTTACTATCACTCTTTATAGCATACATGTCATCATCATAATCATCATAGATAGTAGGCATGTCATTATCATAACAAATTTGCTCATCAAAACTTGGGGGACTAAAAATATCATCTTCATCAAACATAGCATCTCCAAGCTTGTGGCTTTGCATATCATTAGCATCATGGATATTCAGAGAATTCATACTAGCAATATTGCAATCATGCTCATCATTCAAGGAATTCTCATTAAGTATTTTCATAAATTCTTCCTCTACCAATTGAGCACAATTTTCCAAACCATCATTTTCACGAAAGACATTAAAAAGACAAACCAAATGATGCAACCTAAGCTCCATTTTTTTGTAGTTTTATTTTATAAAACCAAACTAGTGATAAAACAAGAAACTAAAAGATTCAATTGCAAGATCTAAAGATATACCTTCAAGCACTCACCTCCCCGGCAACGGCGCCAGAAAAGAGCTTGATGTCTACTACGCAACCTTCTTCTTGTAGACTCGTGTTGGGCCTCGAAGCGCAGAGTTTTGTAGGACAGTAGCAAATTTCCCTCAAGTGGATGACCTAAGGTTTATCAATCCGTGGGAGGCGTAGGATGAAGATGGTCTCTCTCAAACAACCCTGCAATCAAATAACAAAGAGTCTCTTGTGTCCCCAACACACCCAATACAATGGTAAATTGTATAGGTGCACTAGTTCGGCGAAGAGATGGTGATACAAGTGCAATATGGATAGTAGATATAGGTTTTTGTAATCTGAAAATATAAAAACAGCAAGGTAGCAAGTAACAAAAGTGAGCAAAAACAGTATTGCAATGCTTGAAAACAAGGCCTAGGGTTCATACTTTCACTAGTGCAAGTTCTCTCAACAATACTGACATAGTTGAATCATATGTAAATCCCTCACGTGCGACAAAGAGTTCACTCCAAAGTCACAAATAGCGGAGAACAAACGAAGAAATTATTGTAGGGTACGAAACCACCTCAAAGTTATCTTTTCCGATCAATCATATGAGCTATCCCTATAAGTGTCACGAACAGCCCTAGAGTTCGTACTAAAATAACACCTTAAGATACACATCAACCAAAACCCTAATGTCACCTAGATACTCCAATATCACCACGAGTACGCATGGGCTTGATTATACGATATGCATCACACAATTTCAGATTCATCATGTTCAATCCAACACAAAGAACTTCAAAGAGTGCCCCAAAGTTTCTACCGGAGAGTCAAGACGAAAACATGTGCCAACCCCTATGCATAGATTCCCAAGGTCACGGAACCCGCAAGTTGATCACCAAAACATACATCAAGTGGATCAATAGAACATCCCATTGTCACCACGGATATCCCATCGCAAGACATACATCAAGTGTTCTCAAATCCTTTAAAGACTCAATCCGATAAGAAAACTTCAAAGGGAAAACTCAATTCATCACAAGAAGATAGAGAGGGGAAAACTCCATATGATTCATCTATATTAATAAAGCTCGCGGTACATCAAGATCGGCCATCTCAAGAACACGAGAGAGAGAGATCAAACACATAGCTACTGGTACATACCCTCAGCCCCGAGGGTGAACTACTCCCTCCTCGTCATGGAGACCGCCGGGATGATGAAGATGGCCTCCGATGATGGTTTCCCCCTCCGGCAGGGTGCCGGAACGGGCTCCCGATTGGTTTTTCGTGGCTACAGAGTCTTGCGGCGGCGGAACTCCCGATCTAGGTTTCTTTCTGGGGGTTTTGGTATTTATAGGAATTTTTGGCGTCGGTCTCACGTCAAGGGGGTTCCCGAGGGGCCCACAAGCCAGGGGGCGCGCCCCCTAGGCTTGTGGCTGCCTCGGGACTCCTCTCCGGTATCTTTTTGCTTCAGTATTTTTTATATTTTCCAAAAATATTCTCCGTAAATTTTCAGCCCATTCCGAGAACTTTTATTTCTGCACACAAAAACGACACCATGGTAGTTTTGCTGAAAACAGCGTCAGTCCGGGTTAGTTCTAATAAAATCATACCAAAATCATATAGAATTATTGTAAACATGGCATGAATACTTCATAAAATATAGATACGTTGGAGACGTATCAGCGACTTTGCTCCGCCTCGTGAGGGTGGGATGCATGGAGTAGAAGCTTGTGGGCGAGGCCCTGGCCCCCGCGGGTTTGCTACTGATCACCGGCGAGGAGCTGCACATGATGGTGATGACATCGTTGTCGGTGTCAAAACCGGCGGATCTCGGGTAGGGGGTCCCGAGCTGTGAGACTAGGATCGATGGTAACAAGAGACGAAGGGGACAAGGTTTTACCCAGGTTCGGGCCCTCCTATAGAGGTAATACCCTACGTCCTGCTTGATTATATTGATTGTATGGGGATTACAGAGTTGATCTACCACGAGATCGTACGACTAAAACCCTAGATGAGTTCTCTCGTCTTACACCCTAAAACCCTCCGGCTTATATAGACGCCGGGGGTACCTAGGGTTTACACATAGTCGGTTGCACATCAAAGGGAAAAAAAACGCCTATCTACTGTTGATATCTTGGAGAACACACCATGGTCCCTTCAATCTTCCACCTTGGCGACCGTGTCCCTGATCTTCTAATGCTCACCCAGTGGCCCGTATAGTCCGGCCCATGAGATACGGGTCGGCTATCCGAGGACCCCTTAAGCCAGGACTCCCTCGGTAGCCCCCGGACTAGCCTCCAACGCCGAGGCATATTCGGACAATCTTGCATGTCTTCGGCTTGCGAGGCGAGTCCCTCCATCCTTCTTGTTCGGCAACCGCCCTATCATCGGCGAAAGAAATCCCAAACACGGGATCGCTGGGTCCACAGTAATAGTGTTTCTTGGACTTCGCGCATCGTGGGGAGACGAGCGGTTCAGTAGCTTTTTACAAAACTACCCCTAACACAAATGAGGCATCACCCATTTAAACAAACTGAGTCGTGGTCCAAGCCACAACCTCTTCTTCTCCACCAGAAAAAACCTCCAGCAAAAGGTCTCCACCAAAGATGGCGAGCGCCCCCAGTTCCTCCTCGGATCCTTACGGATCCCGTCCCGGGGACTGGACCAGCTGCTCCGTGTCGCTTCTTCGACTCCGCGACCTCGAGACCCAAGGGTACCTTCCTTCCTCGGATCTGACAGCCGTCCGTGCCGGTTTGACGTCATTCAACGGCGAGGCCCTCGCGGAGAATTTCCCCCATCCGCATAAGGGGGAGAATGTGTGTTTTGTGCCATTCCTCCTGCGAGGGCTCGGGTTTGCCATTCATCCGTTCCTGAGAGGGCTACTAGTGTTTTATGGGATCCAGCTCCACCACCTCACCCCAGGGTCTATTCTGCACATCTCGGGTTTCGTCGCCCTTTGCGAGATGTTCCTGGGCTGCGAGCCGCACTTCGAGTTGTGGAGGAAATACTTCTGCCTCGTCCCTCGCACTCGAGATAAGACAATCTTTGAGGTCGGCGGAGCCGACGTATGCCGCATAGCGGGGATGGGATACCCCGTGGGGACACCGAAGGAGTCCAAACTATGGACTTCGGAATGGTTTTATATCGAGGACGTCCCTTTATTCGATCCAGCTTAGAAGGGTTTGCCCGAATACTCCGATGCCCCTTTGAGGAAGAGGTACAACTGGCGCCCGAAGAGCCTGTCCCAAGAAGACAACATTGAGGTGCAGCGCTTAGCAGCTCATGTGAGGATACTAGCCCATCATAAGCTGACCATGATAGATGTCGTGGCCGCCGCCATCTCCCGGTGCGTCCAACCCCTCCAACAGAGGATACACCCCTTGTGGCGTTACAACGGGACAAGCGATACTACTCGCTCCCGAAGACTGGGTCCTGCCGATCAAACGGCTTTGGCCGTTGCACTTGCCAACCTATACAAAGGGGAGCAAGAAGATTTCATTCGGCGATCGACCAAAGAGGGATGCTCAAGCCATAATCCCATCGAATGGGTGAGCCTTTCAATCCCGCGACCATAGTTCGGATTCTCAATTTGTCCCTTCTTGACCGAAGTCTTTATTTTCATGCAAACAGGAATGGAGGAGCTTTATCGAGACAGTCCATTGTCCGGCCCCTCAGCCCGAAGACTATTCCCGTGACGACGATCCGGGCTATCACGAAGACCCAGATCTGTCAATCGAACTCGAAGATGGGGTTTTCTACCAAGAGGGCCTTGACGGCTCCCAGGTGGCCATTATCGCCGATTACCCTGGGTCCTTCCCTTCTCCTGCAACAAGCAAGAAGAAGAAAACATCCCGCAAGAGGCAAGTATTCTCCACTGGCCCTAACGCGCCGGCTTCTACACCCAAACACCGTAGATCCGCGCGACATACACCGGCCGTGGCGGCCGCGCCTGAACCGGAAGGCTACGAGGATCCGGCAAATGAGCCGGTCGCGGGGGCGAGTGCGCCTACGAGTTCATCCCAAAGGCATTTCGCTTAATCGCTTGATTCAGTATCATGATTTGATAAGGTCTGACAAGAGACCATTTTGCCAAAACATTCAGGCAAAGGGTTTGGCCGTCCCCCGCCGAGGACGTCGTCAGGACGTCCGGCGGTGCCCAAGATTCCAGGCCTTCCACCCATGCCGATCCTGCTGCGGGAGCCCCCACCATCAATCCTGCCCCAGCCGATTCTGGTGACGCCATATCTGTCACCAAATCAGAGGTTGGGAGCGCTATGCACCATCGGCGGCGACGAGAAGCCCTGCGTCATCCGGCCTTTTCCGAACAAGAGTTCGGTGCTCTACGCACGGCGGATGCACACCTCGGGGCCGCCCGAGCTGGGTTCGGGGAGGCTGTAAAGTTGATATCGTCCAGCCTGCAGGTAAGTAGTTGTTTATTAAAGTCCGAACACTTGTATAGACTCAGTAGCCCCCGAGCCTTAAATTGGTCGGTACGACCGAATTAAGGATCCCCGTACTAATTGACTGGTAATGTAGGCTTCGAAGCAGCGGTGCGAGCAACTGGCCAAGGAACTGGAAGCCAGCCGAACATAGGTCGAATCTGTGAAGGCCGAACTAGAGCAAGTGAAGAGCTTTACTCAGGAGGCACATGGTTAGTATATATATATACTGCTGATCTTTAGTATATCCCCATGCTTACGCAAGGGTACTATGTAGCAGCTGAATCAATAGGGCAATTACAAAAAGATTTGGATGTAGCCCGAGAATCTCAGCAATATGCCGAGTCCCAGCTGGAAGCTGGCCATCGCGTTTCACAACGTCATCTTGAAGAGAAGAACCGCCTGAAGGAGGAGAATAGACAACAAGCCGAACAGATTGAGAGCTTAAAAGCTCAATTGGCCCAGGCCCAAGGAGAAAACCAGAATCTACAGAGAGGCAGGTTCGGTAAGTGTGATTTGAACATCGGAAAGTATCTCTTATAAGTGAGGTGTGATACGCATGCCGTGACTCATATGCAGGTCTATTGTCCGGGCGACCCGAAGAGGAAATCCGATCCTACCAGGGGAATCTGTTGAAGGAGCTGTCCGCCCTTCATGAGCGGGCTCGGAAGGCCATGAAAAGCATGGTGAAGGCACTATGGCCTGCCGAGCAACCTCCGGAGAGGATGACCGAACTAATCGATCGCTTCAAGGGAGCCCGAGCAAGGCTCGAGCTGTGGAAGACATCGGCTTGCTGGGAGGGAGCACGAGAGGCGTGGGCGATGATCAAGACCCGCTATACCGGACTTGACCCCGAGCGTATGGCTCAGGTTGGACCATTGGGGCAGATGGACAAGAAGTGCCGCTTCACCTGGTATACGACCAGGTGATGCCTGCCGCCCGTCTCTCACAACAAGACTGCTCCCTGGACACCATAATCGATAATCTCGATCAACAGCCAGATGTATGATCATATGTAGCTATGTACTTTTATAATCGAAAAATCACTCCGTCTGTGTTGTGAACTTTGTCTTAACCGGCCATCGGCTTTAACCTCCCGTGCTAAGAGCTTGGGAGTGTTCCTTGTAAGTTATCACCCGACGGGGAGGGAACTATGTTCGGGGAACCAGGCAATCCGGCCATGTGGTGCGAACAGACAGAAAGCACACAGGGAGATATGATATATTACTGCTGAGCGTAAGAAACATCTTCTGAAGAAAATAGTAACTCTATCGATACCTTCCTTCAGGGGTGCTACGTAAATCGTAGGAGAAAAGACCGTATATTGATAGTGTGCGGCCAAGGGCTTGTGTGGAGGAAAAAGCCCGAATAATGGTCATGAATGGCCATAATTGAATCCGTCGTAGCCGATCAATTGTCTACTGAAGATAGCTAGCTTTTGGCTTCACCCGTCTGAGGTACGTATCCGGATGACCCGGTCGTAACAATCGTAGAGGTGCTCCCTTTACCCTCTAGCCGAACAATCGGGAACATAGAGGGTAAGCACAGGAGCAAGGCAACCCAGCTTGGCAAATTCTTAGTTCTAATTGATGCATAAGATGGCGTAAAAAATGACAAGGAAAGTATGCGTACACAAGAAATGTCCACAAGTGCTTATAACATAAAAGCATTGGCTTCGGAAAGGAAGCCCCCGAGTACTATGTTCGGATTTAACACTTAAAGGTGTAGGCCGAAAAATCATTAGTACAATATCGGTTGAACCGAACATAGAGTTGGGAAGAAAAAGAAAACAACCCTGCCAGAAATCTAGGTGGGAGGGAGAAGAAATAACAATGAAAAGAAAGAAAGGAGAAAGGTAAAAAGTATGACAACACCGGTCTAACCGTAGAAGCGCCGAAGACGAGCTGCGTTCCATGGGTTTGGTTCAAGGCGGTTATCCTGCGGGTTCCGAAGACGGTAAGCTCCTCTTGTTAGTACCTCGTCGATGATGAAGGGGCCTTCCCATTTGGGCTTGATTTTATGCTTCTGCTTCTCCGGTAGTCGTAAGACTAGTTCGCCCACGTTGTATACTTGTGCCCTGACCTCCCTGCTCTGGTAACGCCGGGCCTGCTGCTGATAAAAAGTAGAACGGGCCCGAGCTATGTCACGCTCCTCTTCCAAGGCGTCCAAGTCATCCTGCCGATCTAACTCGGCCTCTCTTTCCTTGTACATGCGCACTCTTGGTGCATCGTGAATGATATCACAAGGAAGGACCGCTTCGGCCCCGTAGACCATGAAGAACGGTGTGTATCCCGTTGATCTATTCGGGGTGGTGCGCAAGCCCCATAGAACGGAGTCGAGCTCCTCTACCCACTGACTATCGGACTCTTGAAGAGACCGGACCAAACGTGGCATGATGCCGCTCATTATGAGGCCGTTTGCTCGTTCAACTTGTCCATTAGTCTGCGGGTGATAAACCGATGCGTAATCGAGCTTGATGCCCATCTTTGCGCACCAGTCTTTAACCTCCTAGGCCGTGAAATTGGATCCGTTATCAGTTATTATACTGTGCGGGACACCGTAACGGTGTACCACGCCGGATATAAAGTCGATTACTGGTCCGGATTTGGTTGATTTAACAGGTTTGGCCTCTATCCATTTGGTGAACTTGTCGACCATGACCAGTAAGTATTTATTTTTCTTGGTCCCCCCTTTAAGTGGTCCGACCATGTCCAGCCCCCAGACCGCAAAGGGCCAGGTGATCGAAATAGTCCGAAGAGCTGTTGGGGGCATGTGACTTTGGTTTGCGAAAAGTTGACACCCCACGCAATATTTGACAAGTGACTGGGCGTCCGCCCGAGCTGTAGGCCAAAAGAACCCAGCCCGGAAGGCCTTGCTTACCAAGGCTCTTGCTGCGGCGTGATGACCGCCCATCCCTGCGTGGACTTCGGCTAATAGCTGCCGCCCTTCTTCCTCAGATATGCACCGCTGTAGTACTCCGGTGGTGCTCTTCTTGTATAACTCTCCTTCATGTACCTTGAAAGCTTTGGAGCGCTGAACTATGCGTCGCGCCTCCGTCTGATCGTCGGGGAGTTCTTTGCGAAGGAGGTAGGCGAGGAAGGGCTCGGGCCATGGCGCGATTACTGCCATGACCTCGTGAGCCGAGGGCGTTTCGTCCATGACGGAGCCGCCGATGATTTGATCGTCTGGTTCGTTTACAGGGTGAACAACCTTGTCTGCACTGGATGGATTGGCGTCCTCTTGATCTGGCCAAACCACAGATGGCTTAAAGAGCCGTTCCAGAAAAGTGTTTGGTGGGACAGGATCACGCTTGGCTCCTAAGCGAGCCAGTATATCGGCAGCTTGGTTGTCGTCTCTAGCGACGTGGTGAAATTCCAGCCCCTTGAACCGTGCGGATATCTTGAGTACAGCGTTTCTATATGCCGCCATCTTCGGATTCTTAGCATCGAACTCACCGTTGACTTGAGAGATGGCCAGATTGGAATCTCCCCATACCTCCAGCTGCTGTATGCCCATTGATGTTGCCATCCGAAGACCGTGCAAGAGGGCTTCGTATTCGGCTGCATTGTTGGAGTCGGCATACATGATCTGTAACACGTATCGAACGTTGTCACCTGTGGGGGATGTGAGAACAACTCCAGCCCCCAGTTCGGCCAAAGTTTTGGATCCATCAAAGTACATCGTCCAATGGGAGTATGTACTATATTCTCTGGGGAGTTCGGCTTCTGTCCATTCGGCGAGGAAATCTGCCAATACCTGAGATTTAATAGCTCGGCGTGGTTTGTAGATAATCTCAAAAGGAAGGAACTCGATCGCCCATTTGGCTATGCGGCCGGTGGCGTCCCTGTTATTGATTATATCATTCAGGGGTACTTCGGATACTACCGTAACCGAACACTCTTGGAAGTAGTGTCTTACCTTCCGTGATGCCATAAATACTGTATAGGCTATCTTCTGATAGTGCGGGTATCAGGACTTGCATTGCGTTAGTACTTCTGACACGTAATAGACCGGCTTCTGAATACGGAATTTGTGTCCCTCCTCCTCTCGTTCGACGACGAGCACCGCGCTAACGACTTGGTTGGTGGCCGATATGTATAATAACATGGGCTCACCAGCGCCTGGTGCTGTGAGTATGGGATTACTTGCCAGGAGTGTCTTAATTTCTTCTAACGCAGCCTTTGCTTCGTCGGTCCATTCAAAATTCTTGGTCCGTTTCAGCAACTTGTACAGTGGTAAAGCTTTTTCACCGAGGCGGGAGATAAAGCGACTTAATGCCGCCACGCAACCCGCCAATCTTTGGACATGCTTTAGCTCTGTAGGAACAACAAGTTCGGATAAGGCACGGATCTTGGCCGGATTCGCTTCTATTCCTCTATGGGAAATGATGAATCCGAGCAATTTACCAGCGGGAACGCCGAATACACACTTCTCCGGATTGAGCCGGATATCGTATTCGCGTAGGCTGGCAAAGGTTTGCCTTAAGTCGTCGATCAAATTGCTAACGTGTTTGGTTTTAATGACCACATCGTCCACGTACGCCTCAACTGTTTTGCCAACCTGTTTTTCGAGACAGGTCTGGATCATGCGCTGGTATGTAGCCCCAGCGTTCTTTAGCCCGAAAGGCATTGTGTTGAAGCAAAGCGGCCCATAAGGGGTGATGAATGCGGTTGCCGCTTGATCGGATTCCTTCATTTTAATCTGATGGTATCCGGAATAAGCATCAAGGAAACACAGCAAGTTGTGTCCGGTTGTGGCGTCAATAATCTGGTCTATTCGTGGTAGAGGGAAAGGGTCCTTAGGGCAGGCCTTGTTGAGGTCTTTAAAGTCGACGCACAGCCGCCAGGATTTATCTTTCTTTGGTACCATAACCAGGTTTGCCAACCATTCGGGGTGCTTAATGTCCCGAATGAATCCGGCCTCCAGCAATTTAGCCAGTTCTTCACCCATAGCTTGTCGTTTGGGCTCGGAGAAGCGACGCAGGGTCTGCTTGACGGGCTTAAAGCCCGCGATGTTGTTCAGACTATGTTCTGCCAGCCGTCGTGGGATGCCGGGCATATCGGAAGGATGCCAGGCGAAGATGTCCCAGTTTTCCTGTAAGAAAGCTCGCGGTGCTTCGTCCACTACGGGATCGAGCTGGGCTCCGATGGACGCTGTCTTGTTGGGGTCCGTCAGGTGTACCTGAAATTTAACGATTTCCTTTGCCAGTTTAAAGGACGTGGATTTGGGCCTCTTGCTGAGGATCACATCGTCTTTGTCTACTGTTGACCGAAGCGCGGTCAGTTCTTCTGCGGCGAAGGATTCAGCTAGAGCCTCGAGGGCGAGCGCCGCTGTTTTGTTTTCGGCCCGTAGGGCTATATTCGGATCACTAGCAGTTGTGATTACTCCGTTTGGTCCTGGCATCTTAAGTTTCATATACCCGTAATGTGGTATAGCCTGGAATTTTGCGAAGGCGTCACGTCCCAACAGGGCGTGGTAGCCACTGGGGAAGGGCATGATGTGGAAGAGAAGTTCTTCAGATCGGTAGTTGTCGGGCGTGCCGAATACTACGTCCAGGGTGATACATCCTGAACAGCGCGCCTCCTTCCCCGGGATTATCCCCCGGAAAGTTGTGTTGCTATGTTCGATGCGAGATTGGTCGAACTGCATTTTTTGTAGAGTATCCTCGTAGATTAGGTTTAAACCACTGCCGCCGTCCATTAGCACCTTGTGCAACCTGAAGCCGTCGATGATGGGGTTCAGGACTAGTGCGGCCGGTGAATGACCGGGAAGAACGGGTGGTCGGTCATCATCTCCGAAGGTGATGGATATGTCTGCCCATGCACTTGCTGTTGCCACGTGATATACCTCTTTGAGTTCTTTAAGAGCTCTTTTCCTCCTGTTCCTCGATGGGAACGTTTCATAGATCGTCAGGACTTCGGCGCTATATTCCGATGGCGTTGTAAGGCGCCGGTTAGGCGGTGATGCCTCAAGAATGGCCTCACCACTTTTTGCGATCTGCCTGACTGTAACACCCCAAAAATCGGGTTATCGATTTTTGTGCTGTTATTCCTTCCTAGCTTTTCTCTCCCAAAATTTTCCTCTGGAATTTGGCAAGTGACCAGATGAATTCAGTCTATCCTCAACCTCTCAGTTCCTTTCCCATGCTCTTGAGCCAGTCAACCCTCCATCAGTAAACCCTGAATCTCATTCAAACCCTAGTTCCAAAATATTGGAACTGGAAATCCTGCCTTTGTGTTTACAAAGGAGCTATCATTTCTCTTGCTCTGTTGATCCTCCCAAAATTTCCAGAGACCCTTCTTCTCTCATAAACCCTAGATGTGCAAAAATATTGCTAAGTCATATGCAATATTTCTCATCTAGAATTAATTCCTTATTCTGCCTTTCTGAGGAATTAAATCCAGGAAAATATTTATCCATCTCCAGTGATCATGAAAACTTGTGGAGATATTCTTTGTGATCATATTGATCTCTCATAAAAATATTGGCCACAATTAAATAGGGGAAATTGCCTTTTCTTATTTAAAGCCAATATTCCAATTTGGGGCCTTTCCAACTACCATTTTGGTAGCTAGGAAAAATCCCAAATAATTTGTGGAGCTTCTTATATCCTTATGTTCTCCATTTCCATCAAAATATCAAGTTCCCCAATTCAAATTTTGAGCACCACTTCCATTTGCAAATTCTGTCCAGATTTCCCATTTGCAAAGGAAGTGCATGATTCTTTGATCTCCTTGGGCTAAAATTTTGCAGGGTGATTCATTGTGATAAATTACCCTTGTCCTCCAAAAATTAGCCCATTCCATCTAGCCAATCTTCCTCAGCAAATTATTCAAGTTTCTGTCCAGATTGGAGCACTGTGAAGGAAGTACCATTTCTACTTATGCAAATGGTATGAAACTTTTACAGTGACTTCATATGCCAAAATCATTGATCTCCCCCAAAAATCATCCAAGTTAATGTAGCCATTTCTCCCCAGCACCCTCATCTTCATATCTGGCCAGAATGCCAAGTTCAAAGGAAGTACCCCCTAGACTTGTTTGTTTGTGCTGAATTTTGGCCAAGATACTCACTCTAGTGAGTGGTCAACCTCAGCCAAAGTTCATGCCAAGAGGTGCACTGTGATGGCCACTGCACAGCACAAACACTTGACTGCCAGCTGTTGTTTGACCTAGGTGTAGTCACCCCAGAGCTGACCTTTCTTGATTGAAGGGTCAAGTCATCTCAGAGTAGTGTGGAGAAGGCCCTGGACATGTTTTGGCATCGCATAGGGCATGGCAAGGCCCTGGCCGCGTGGTGACCACGCCTGATGCTGCCAAAACCGTGCTCTGTAGATTGAATTCGTCGGGAGCGCATTTCCAGCGAGATCCAGCTTGTCCAGCAGCGCCGTAGAGCTTCCTAGCGTACGCGTGATCCATCCAGAGGTCTCTCCCCCTCGTCCCCTAGCTGGTGGAGCGCTCGAAGCCTCGGTCGTCGGCGAGGAGCTTCTCGGAGCTCCGTCTATCGTCGGCTAGCTCCTCCCCGGGGCCTATATAAGGAGTGCCCGAGCCCCCCTCCTCGCCGGCAGCCTCCAGCGACCCCCCCCCAAGCCCTCAGCTCACCGGAGCCCCTCCCCCTCTCCAATGGCCGGGAGCCGCCGCCGTTTCCCCTCGGGCCAACCCCGCGACCGGGCCTCCCTCTCCTCTCTATCCTCGCCCCCAGCCCCCTCTGGAGGCCGCGTCCCCGCCACCGTCTTCAGTTTCTCCGGGGAGGAACCGCCGGAGCTGCCCTGTTGGTGCTCGACGGCCGCCGCGCCCGGCCAGTGGCCACGGCGTTGCAGCTCGCTCTGAGGAGACCAGCGACCACCGCTGGATGCGGCGCACGGTGGCGGAGCTCCTGAGCTCGCCGGTCGGCCCTCCCGTGCTCCCCTGCCGCAGCTGCGTCGGCGGCCGGCCGCCTCTGCTCTGCCCGGTCGGGGAAAGCAGAAGACCAGAGGAGGAAGAGAGAGAAGAGAGAGAGGATAAGGCGGGCCCCACCCGTCAGCCTCTTTAGCCCCGGGCCCGCACATTTTTAAGTGGAAGCGTATTCTCCGGAATACGCTTTCGCTTCTGGAAGGCGTACCCCACCCGGTTGCACGTTCTGTTTTAGCCCAGGGACCCTTTTGTAGTAAATTTTCTTTACAGATTAGTCCCTGGTGCTTAAACACTTATAACTTCGCGACCGTAGCTCGGAATCAGGTGAAACCAACGCCCACGCTTTCGTCTCATCGAGCCCGTTCCGATAGTACCATTTTCATAATATTGCCACACAGTAGAAATAACCCTTTTGCCCTTGCCCTCCGATCGAGCCCTTTGAGAGAGACCCCTTTCCGGCAAATTCTTCCGCAAGGTGATTGCTCTTCCTCCCGGTGTATTCGTCGACCCCCAGGCAAGCCAACCTCTTACCATGAGCTCCGGACTTGCGTGATGACTTTGCTTGCACCTGTGTGTTTATCTGTATCACCTGTTAATCTGCATACACATGTGATAGCATCGGTACTAGTTACTAGCATTACTCTTCATCTAATACCATGTCTTATTTCCATATTGCCATGCTAATAATAGTAATATTGTTAATAACCACAGTCATGTTAGTACTATGATTGATCTCATGCCATGAATATCAGTACCATGGCCTTGCTATGCTAGCACTTATAATTGTCGATATGTTGAGTTGAATTAAAAGATTACTGTCTATGATTATTTCGGATTCCATCCGGCAGTTTGTGGATATGAGGAGTTAAATTAATGCAACCTGGTCGGTTGATCTTGAGTCACCTGTCCGGGCTTATCCGTGCAACCACATTTGCCGGTATGGGACGGCCTTGACTTGGCCTGATTGCGTGATCTTTCACCGGTACCACCAAAGAGGGAAGGTTATGCGCGCGCCGCCCTGGCCCGGTAGGCGGCGATAACCTTGTGAGCCCAATTGTTTGTTTGTTTGCGCGCGGTCCCCGTTTGGGACAGTAGCCCCCGTTTGGGTCTACATAGTTTGGCCACGACGGTGGCAGGTGTCATGAGGACACATGGGCCACCCAAGGCTGACCTCCGGGGGATGAAGAGTGCCGGTGGTACAATGAAAGAGTCACGGGTCAGGCAGGTTTCGTTGAAGCAACGCTGGTCCACCCGAGTGAGATCACGAGGCCAGGTGCTTCATGGTGTGGGTAAAGTGCGCAACCTCTGCAGAGTGTCAAAATCTATTCGAATAGCCGTGTCCACGGTATTGGACAGCCCGTCCAGACCTCACTAGGTGGTCAACCGTAGTAGTATTAGTAATGATGGAAAAACTCATCTTGGGTAGACATCAGATGATGTCGGGTATATGATATGTTAGCCAAGGGATGGCTATATGATGAGTGGTCGGATGACCACACGATTTGGATTGGACCTGAATCAGTTCAGGTTGGATCATGAGTATGTCGAGGGTTGTGTGATAACCCAGAAGAGAGTAAGTTGGTATCCGGTACAGTAAGTATTCTAAGCACTTAGTATGATCTTGCCATAGATTATATGTCTGATCCATGATATGCCATGCTTGATCCATGCTTTCCTTGTTAGAATTCATGCCATGCTTAGGATAAATTCTTATATAGCATAGTGCTTGCTTTGTCATCTGTTGGTTTGGATGCTATATATTTGGTTGTCTTGCGAGTACATTCAAAGTACTCACCTGACCTTGCACGTGGCCAGTTGCAGGAGAAGATCCGTCGTGCTAGATCGTAACCTAGCCAGTCATGTGCGTTATGGAGCCCAGCCGGAGACGTCGATGCCGCGGAACCAAGACCTCTGATACCCTTTAGTTAGCCTTGGAGCTATGCATATTGTTGTAAGCAACAGTATTGTAATACTCCATTATAATTAATAAAGCCATTTTTGTGCCTGGAATTGTTGTATCATGTCTTTGACGTGCGCCAGGTCTTATCCTAGGGCTGGCGTGCGTCGGCCCTCTATCGGGGTGCCACAAGACTTGGTATCAGAGCCAGGCTGGCTATAGGTTACCCTAGCCCCAAACCAAACCCTATCCCCAACCGGTAGTGAGCCCAATAGATTTGACCCATCTCTGGCATCCGACATGGCCACTGTGGATCAACAGGCAGCGCAGTCGGAATGGACATGACCCTACCCAGCTATCCGCCCACCCAGCCATTTAGGATTAGACCATGACCCTACTTGGTTGTCGGCCATACCGGTGTATCTTCTACCCGGCACGAGAAGGATCCACGCCATGCTGGTGTGTTCCAGCCGACTGCCTATTTAAGCCCCTCCCACCTGCGAGCCGTAGCCCTTTCCATTCAGTAAGCCAGAACCCTGCAAGAGACCCAGGCTAGTACCCTCAGACCAGCAGCCATGGCCAGTTCTTCCAAGACCCCCAAAACCCCCACTTTCCATAGCCGAACCCTGGCTGATGGTCATCCCGGCTTTTCGTCCACCCTTTCGAGTATGCTCACTCAAGTCCTTGGCTGTAGTACCCCTCCGGTGTATCTGGTGTTCCAATCAGGCCCCGTCCCCCACCTTTTCCGATTTTATGCAAAGGTGTATATCAGCCCAGGTCCAACAGCGGATGGGAAGCCCATGAGTTTCCAGGGCAAACCCATGACCACCCCCGCGTTGGCTGTCCAGATGGCTGCCGCAGGAGCCATCGCCCGTCTTCGTAGCCAGTTTCCGCAAGTAGCGGAGATGCAAGAGTTCCGCTATTTTCCATCTTCGTCGGACATAGATGGCAAGGTCTCCAGCATTGCTGGAGATGTTGACCCAACCATAGCTCGCCTAGTCCAGTATATTGATGCCCAGGGACTTCTGCTCTGTGGCATTCTGCGAGAGTTCCAAGCCATTGACTAAGACACCACACGGGTTGTTACGGAAGCATACCGTGCGGCCCGTGAAATTGCATCCCAGACCACCCGTTCCCTGTTGCCAAACCCAGTGCCACCTTCGCAGTTAGTTCCACCCTCGCAATCTGTAAACCTTTTTTGCCCAGTTAGCCTCCACCCAAATTCCATTCAAGGAGCTATCCGGCAACTTCGTCGTCGGGATGTGTTCGGTCAAGTTCCCGCTGCAGCTCCAGCAGTTGAGCCCCAGCCCATAGAAGTGTCCGACGATGAAGATGGAAGTTGGCTCAGCATTCGTCCCCCGGGAGAGCCCCAGCAGAAGTAGGCCCAATTGTGGCTCCGACAGTGATCGAAGCCAGGAGATGCCGCGAGTATGTGTGTGCGAAGACTGTTTCTTCGCCTGCGCTTAGGACTCTCTAGTTCGGAGCGAGCGTTGTTGTTAGCTACCTAGTAATGTTGTGTACTTGTATTGCCTGTACTGCTTATGCCTGTGTGCTGTTGTAATATTATGTATGCATGTTTGCTCTATGTGCTTGGTTCATCTGTCACTCTGTTAAGCAGAAAAGTTTAACAAAGCTGGCAGTGGACTCTTAACAAGATTTTAGTCAGTAGAGCACTTACACCTAATAACATCGGACTCTTCTGGAGTCCCTAATTAAAATGCGAGCTGATGTAGGTGTATGTATACCAGGAGTACATACACCCACTAGCATTAAAACACCCTAGTGTAATCTGCTCGATGTGTTTCTTTCCTCTGCCTGCATTTTGCTATCATATGCATTCTACATCTGCCTGCATATTAGTATAGATTGCGTGTGTATCGTGTGAGCAATGTCTGCACGCCGAATGCAATCTCGGAGAAATTCTAGGAAATTTTATTGCAGCATAGACCGGTCCAACCCTTCGAGCCCAAGACCTAAACCCGGATTTGACCCCAACGCCCCCCATTGTGGATGTCGTTCATCAAGGAGCAACTAGCAGCGTGACCTCCATACTGGTAGAAGCTCCGCTGACCACACCACACTAACCCTAGACCCAGCGGTGCCTCTGTCATCGTCTTGTGTGATGTGACAGGCCGCCCCTCGCCGCCGCAACCCGCGTTTATTCCGCCGGCCTGAGATGGCGTAGTTGACCCCCAGCTGCCCCTCTGGCAGCAGCATCCTGGCGATCATCGAGGATCATCGCGCACAGTAGCAGCGAGCCTCCAACCAATGCCACCAGCATGCCAGCCAGGAGGATCGTGAGTAGCTCCGCGCCCACGTCCGCCATTAGCGCCCTGCCTCGTGCTCCTGCCACCAGAAGGAGAAGGAAGAGGGAGAAGAAGTAAGGTAGAGTGCGAGGTGATAGGAAGAGAGTAGAGAACCCGCGGTAGTTTTTATATCCCCAGTCCGGTGTAAGGTGAGCGAGGTCCAGGAGACCACGCGCCGCTCGATCACCGGCGTCCAGGAGACGAATCCGCGAGCAGTGCCGACCGGCGCTGGCCCGCGATGGGAGTGCTCTCTGCGTTGCCCCGTGCACGCCGCGCACTAGCGTCGTAGGGTGCTTTATGCCCCGGGAGCTAGGCGTGCGCAGTGCCTAGCCGCACTCGGGACAGCGCAAGAGTGAGAGAGAGAGAGAGAGAGAGCCGTTGGCTGGAGAAAGAAGAAGAAGGCTGCCAGTGGACCCTGGTCCCACCTGTCAGCGAGAGAGGCCACTGTTCATTGCGGTACCCCGAGCATTTTTGGAAAAAGGAAATTCTGCTTTTTCTAAAAATGCCAGGACTACCCAGCGGCCCCTACCTGTGGAGTAGATCCCGCGATATCCGTATCTCGATCTGGGTGTACCAATTTTTGGTACTTTTAACTCGGTGGTTTTCAACCGCAGGGTTAAGACCCAGCACAGAGGTTTTTCTAGGAGACGTAGTAGTTTTGTTATAAGCTAACCCTAGGAATTTCGAGGACGAGATTCTTCTAAGGGGGGAAGGTTTGTAACACCCCAAAAATCGGGTTATCGATTTTTGTGCTGTTATTCCTTCCTAGCTTTTCTCTCCCAAAATTTTCCTCTGGAATTTGGCAAGTGACCAGATGAATTCAGTCTATCCTCAACCTCTCAGTTCCTTTCCCATGCTCTCGAGCCAGTCAACCCTCTATCAGTAAACCCTGAATCTCATTCAAACCCTAGTTCCGAAATATTGGAACTGGAAATCCTGCCTTTGTGTTTACAAAGGAGCTATCATTTCTCTTGCTCTGTTGATCCTCCCAAAATTTCCAGAGACCCTTCTTCTCTCATAAACCCTAGATGTGCAAAAATATTGCTAAGTCATATGCAATATTTCTCATCTAGAATTAATTCCTTATTCTGTCTTTATGAGGAATTAAATCCAGGAAAATATTTATCCATCTCCAGAGGTCATGAAAACTTGTGGAGATATATTCTTTGTGATCATATTGAGCTCTCATAAAAATATTGGCCACAATTAAATAGGGGAAATTGCCTTTTCCTATTTAAAGCCAATATTCCAATTTGGGGCCTATCCAAATGAACTACCATTTTGGTAGCTAGGAAAAATCCCAAATAATTTGTGGAGCTTCTTATATCCTTATGTTCTCCATTTCCATCAAAATATCAAGTTCCCCAATTCAAATTTTGAGCACCACTTCCATTTGCAAATTCTGTCCAGATTTCCCATTTGCAAAGGAAGTGCATGATTCTTTGATCTCCTTAGGCTAAAATTTTGCAGGGTGATTCATTGTGATAAATTACCCTTGTCCTCCAAAAATTAGCCCATTCCATCTAGCCAATCTTCCTCAGCAAATTATTCAAGTTTCTGTCCAGATTGGAGCACTATGAAGGAAGTACCATTTCTACTTATACAAATGGTATGAAACTATTACAGTGACTTCATATGCCAAAATCATTAATCTCCCCCAAAAATCATCCAAGTTCATGTAGCCATTTCTCCCCAGCACCCTCACCTTCATATCTGGTCAGAATACCAATTTGCAAAGGAAGTACCCCCTAGACTTGTTTGTTTGTGCTGAATTTTGGCCAAGATACTCACTCTAGTGAGTGGTCAACCTCAGCCAAAGTTTATGCCAAGAGGTGCACTGTGATGGCCACTGCACAGCACAAACACTTGACTGCCAGCTGTTGTTTGACCTAGGTGTAGTCACCCCAGAGCTGAACTTTCTTGCTTGAAGGGTCAAGTCATCTCAGAGTAGTGTGGAGAAGGCCCTGGACATGTTTTGGCATCGCATAGGGCGTGGCAAGGCCCTGGCCGCGTGGTGACCATGCCTGATGCTGCCAAAACCGTGCTCTGTAGATTGAATTCGTCGGGAGCGCGTTTCCAGCGAGATCCAGCTTGTCCAGCAGCGCCGTAGAGCTTCCTAGCGTACGCGTGATCCATCCAGAGGTCTCTCCCCCTCGTCCCCTAGCTGGTGGAGCGCTTGAAGCCTCGGTCGTCGGCGAGGAGCTTCTCGGAGCTCCGTCTATCGTCGGCTAGCTCCTCCCCGGGCCTATATAAGGAGTGCCCGAGCCCCCCTCCTCGCCGGCAGCCTCCAGGGACCCCCCCCAAGCCCTCAGGCTCACCGGAGCCCCTCTCCCTCTCCAATGGCCGAGAGCCGCCGCCGTTTCCCCTCGGGCCAACCCCGCGACCGGGCCTCCCTCTCCTCTCTATCCTCGCCCCCAGCTCCCTCTGGAGGCCGCGTCGCCGCCACCGTCTTCAGTTTCTCCGGGGAGGAACCGCCGGAGCTGCCCCGTTGGTGCTCGACGGCCGCCGCGCCCGGCCAGTGGCCACGGTGTTGCAGCTCGCTCCGAGGAGACCAGCGACCACCGCTGGATGCGGCGCACGTTTGCGGAGCTCCTGAGCTCGCCGGCCGGCCCTCCCGTGCTCCCCTGCCGCACCTGCGCCGGCGGCCGGCCGCCTCTGCTCTGCCCGGTCGGGGAAAGGAGAAGACCAGAGGAGGAAGAGAGAGAAGAGAGAGAGGATAAGGCGGGCCCCACCTGTCAGCCTCTTTAGCCCCGGGCCTGCGCATTTTTAAGTGGAAGCGTATTCTCCGGAATACGCTTTCGCTTCTGGAAGGCGTACCCCACCCGGTTGCACGTTCTGTTTTAGCCCAGGGACCCTTTTGTAGTAAATTTTCTTTACAGATTAGTCCCTGGTGCTTAAACACTTATAACTTCGCGACCGTAGCTCGGAATCAGGTGAAACCAACGCCCACGCTTTCGTCTCATCGAGCCCGTTCCGATAGTACCATTTTCATAATATTTCCACATAGTAGAAATAACCCTTTTGCCCTTGCCCTCCGATCGAGCCCTTTGAGAGAGACCCCTTTCCGGCAAATTCTTCCGCAAGGTGATCGCTCTTCCTCCCGGCGTATTCGTCGACCCCCAGGCAAGCCAACCTCTTACCATGAGCTCCGAACTTGCGTGATGACTTTGCTTGCACCTGTGTGTTTATCTGTATCACCTGTTAATCTGCATACACATGTGATAGCATCTGTACTAGTTACTAGCATTACTCTTCATCTAATACCATGTCTTATTTCCATATTGCCATGCTAATAATAGTAATATTGTTAATAACCACAGTCATGTTAGTACTATGATTGATCTCATGCCATGACTATCAGTACCATGGCCTTGCTATGCTAGCACTTATAATTGTCGATATGTTGAGTTGAATTAAAAGATTACTGTCTATGATTATTTTGGATTCCATCCGGCAGTTTGTGGATATGAGGAGTTAAATTAATGCAACCTAGTCGGTTGATCTTGAGTCACCTGTCCGGGCTTATCCGTGCAACCACATTTGCCAGTATGGGACGGCCTTGACTTGGCCTGATTGCGTGATCTTTCACCGGTACCACCAAAGAGGGAAGGTTATGCGCGCGCGCTGCCCTGGCCTGGTAGGCGGCGATAACCTTGTGAGCCCAATTGTTTGTTTGTTTGCGCGCGGTCCCCGTTTGGGACAGTAGCCCCCGTTTGGGTCTACATAGTTTGGCCACGACGGTGGCAGGTGTCATGAGGACACAGGGGCCACCCAAGGCTGACCTCCGGGGGAGGAAGAGTGCCGGTGGTACGATGAAAGAGTCACGGGTCAGGCAGGTTTCGTTGAAGCAACGCTGGTCCACCCGAGTGAGATCACGAGGCCAGGTGCTTCATGGTGTGGGTAAAGTGCGCAACCTCTGCAGAGTGTCAAAATCTATTCGAGTAGCCGTGTCCACGGTATTGGACTGCCCGTCCAGACCTCACTAGGTGGTCAACCGTAGTAGTATTAGTAATGATGGAAAAACTCATCTTGGGTAGACATCAGATGATGTCGGGTATATGATATGTTAGCCATGGGATGGCTATATGATGAGTGGTCGGATGACCACACGATTTGGATTGGACCTGAATCAATTCAGGTTGGATCATGAGTATGTCGAGGGTTGTGTGACAACCCAGAAGAGAGTAAGTTGGTATCCGGTACAGTAAGTATTCTAAGCACTTAGTATGATCTTGCCATAGATTATATGTCTGATCCATGATATGCCATGCTTGATCCATGCTTTCCTTGTTAGAATTCATGCCATGCTTAGGATAAATTCTTATATAGCATAGTGCTTGCTTTGTCATCTGTTGGTTTGGATGCTATGTATTTGGTTGTCTTGCGAGTACATTCAAAGTACTCACCTGGCCTTGCACATGGCCAGTTGCAGGAGAAGATCCGTCGTGCTAGATCGTAACCTAGCCAGTCCTGTGCGTTATGGAGCCCAGACAGAGACGTCGATGCCGCGGAACCAAGACCTCTGATACCATTTAGTTAGCCTTGGAGCTATGCATATTGTTGTAAGCAACAGTATTGTAATACTCCATTATAATTAATAAAGCCATTTTTGTGCCTGGAATTGCTGTATCATGTCTTTGACGTGCGCCAGGTCTTATCCTGGGGCTGGCGTGCGTCGGCCCTCTATCGGGGTGCCACACTGACGACCCAACAATTTCTAAGACTGTGAGTCGGAGCTGTGTTCAGCAATACGGAGTGTATAGGGCAAGGTTTGTCCGGTAGTCCATCCAGGACAGTATTGACCCCTGGGGGGGGGGGGCTGTTCCTCTTTTTGGCGGGCTCGAGTTTGGCTGGCCGGTTCGGAGGTATCCTCTTGTGCCGATCTCCTCTTGGGTATTCGGTAAAGGTTGGTTCCGAAAATAGCCGCTCAGCTTGCCAAGCACTTTCCATGGCACAATACTTCTGTACCAAGCTTGACAGCTCGGCGAAGTCGATAATGTGCCACCGCGCCAGGGCATTGAGGATCCCCTTGTCGTGGCAGTTACGTTTGAAGGTTGTCATTACATCTTGATCACTAAGGCCCCGTACTTTGTTTCGGGCGAGTAGTAGTCTGGCCCAGTAATGGTGGACCGACTCCCCTGATAAATGTACAATGTACGGTAAGTCCGAGGACTTGGGCTCTGGTGCGATGCTTGAGTCATCGGCTTGGGAGGTGGGTGGGAGAAGGTTTGACTCCACGCCATGGTGGGAGTTCGGAATCACGGGTTCCGAACTGTGCGATAAATCAGGGACCGACACCGGACTGTTTCTGGAGCGAACGCCAGAGTCCGGGTCGCAAGCAAGGTCTTGGTGATCGGAGATTGGAGTATAAACCGTTTTCAATTTCGGTAGCTGGGAGGTCGAGCCCCCCGACGGACACTCGACGGTGGCGACAAGGTGGGTGACCGTGGGGATGTAAATCTCCCTATGGTCGGGTTTAAGCCCGACCCGGTCATAGACTGGGGTCTGGTCATCGGCCATTCGCATAATCTCCATCCGATCAAACAACTCTTTGAGAAACGAGGCGATGGTGGGATGCGTGTCGCTGAAGCGAGTGGGGTCGGCATGCGGCGTCGCAGTTCCAGAGTCGCGCGAAAGCGTTTTCGGATTCTGTGCAACCATGGTAGATCCGGTAGCGACGACTGGACCGGGTGGCCCAGACGGTCCGGAGACAGCAATTTCATCTCCGGAGACAAGGCCCGATGTCTTCGGCGCCGAGGCGTCGGGATCTGCGGGCCTCTCCGTAGGGGTCAAGGATTCCATCAGTACGAGTTCTCCCCGGGAATCAGCTGAGAACTCTAGGGTTCCAAACCTGATCCCTTGGTCGGGGGGAAAGTTTCCGATCTGGCATGGATGGCTGATCGGGTAAGTGCGCGACGAGACGTCGCTGCTCACGCGGATCTGACTCGGGATGAGAATTCCCTGGGCACAGATCTCACCGTTGATAAGAAGGCGAGCCATCGATTCCTTCTGGCGATCACAGTGGAACTCTCAATGAAAGCACCAATGTCTGTCTCAAAACCGGCGGATCTCGGGTAGGGGGTCCCGAGCTGTGAGACTAGGATCGATGGTAACAAGAGACGAAGGGGACAAGGTTTTACCCAGGTTCGGGCCCTCCTATAGAGGTAATACCCTACGTCCTGCTTGATTATATTGATTGTATGGGGACTACAGAGTTGATCTACCACGAGATCGTACGACTAAAACCCTAGATGAGTTCTCTCGTCTTACACCCTAAAACCCTCTGGCTTATATAGACGCCGGGGGTACCTAGGGTTTACACATAGTCGGTTGCACATCAAAGGGAAAAAAATACGCCTATCTACTGTTGATATCTTGGAGAACACGCCATGGTCCCTTCAATCTTCCACCTTGGCGACCGGGCCCCTGATCTTCTAATGCTCACCCAGTGGCCCGTATAGTCCGGCCCATGAGATACAGGTCGGCTATCCGAGGACCCCTTAAGCCAGGACTCCCTCAATCGTCGACGAAGATCTCTTCGAGCATGGTGACGAAGGTGAAGGCATGGGGGACTACTATGAACCATACTCCCCACCTCACCGTGGTGCTGCTTTTGGTCGCGATGGCCCTCATTATGACCGCCGTGATCAAGATGAACGTGACAACCAAGCAAGAGTGAAGCTACATGTGCCATAATTCACGGGAAAAGAGGATCCGTATGCATATATTGAGTGGGAGGAGAAGTGCGACCAGATATTTCACATCCATGGTTTTTCTGAAGCCAAGAGAGTTGATCTTGCTATTATGGAGTTCTCTGGTTATGCTCTTACCTGGTGGAATCAGCTACAAGATGATCGATTGATGTCGGGCAATAATTATATCCGCAGCTGGACTTTGATGAAGCAAGTCATGAGGCGTCGTTTTGTTCCATCATACTATGAAAGGCAATTGTACAAGCAGTTGCAGGAGCTCACCCAAGGTTCCCGCACTGTTGATGAGTACTGAGATGGAGGTACTGCTGATTCGAACAAGAACCCATGAGAGTGATGAGGCGAAGATGGCAAGATTTTTACATGGGCTGAATGATGAGATCCCAGATTTTGTGGAGATGTTTAATTATGATACGCTGCAAGATGTGGTACATCAAGCTGTACGAGTTGAGAAGAAGAATATGCGTAATGGGCGTGCTCGTGGCTTCCAAGGCCGCACCACCACCTCCTCATGGCAGAGAACACAACAACCATATGGTCCTCAGTTTGAGGGTAGTCCACTGAGGCTCTCACATGCTTCGATGGCTTCCTCACCTGTTGCTCGCAATCAAGAAAAAAGGCCATCACCTACAGCAGGAGCATCCTCCGCTCCATCTGCAGAAAAGAGTTCTACATGCAGCAGCGGCATTCAATGCCACAAGTGCAAAGGACAAGGTCACATTTCTTAAGAATGTCCAAGCAAAAGAACTATGATCATGAATGAACAAGGTGAATGGGAGTCTGAAAGTGACCCTGAAGGTGGCAATGATGAAGTGGAAGAGGAGCAAGGCTGGGAAGTAGGAGGCACTATATTATCTCATGAAGAACTTAATGGTGAAGCTTTGGTTGTATGCCGTTCACTTAATGCCCAGGTTGTGGAGGAGGAAAAGGGGCAGCGAAATAATCTTTTCCACACCCGTTGCCTTGTCAACTCAAAGCTATGCCGAGTGATTGTGGATAGTGGCAGTTGTAACAATATTGCAAGCACGAAGATGGTTGAGAAGCTTCAATTGCAAACAAAACGTCACCCACATCCATACCGCATGCAATGGCTGAATGAGTGTGATGTGGTGCCGATGCACGCTTGTCACTTGCTTCTAGTATGACCATGGTTGCATGACCGTGACGTGCAAATCAACGGGCGTGCGAATCGCTTGTCTTTTGTCCATAGAGGAGAAAAGTTCACTTGGCTGCCCATGACACCCGAAGAAGTATATCTTGATGAGATGAAAAGAAAAGGAAAGAAAATGGGTGAGAGTGATCATACACAAAGTGTGAGCCACCAACATAGCGAGGGAGTGTTTCCACAGCCAAAAGCTCCACAACCAAATTTGACCAAGCCCCGGGAGAAACAGGGATTAGTTATGATGGCTAGGGAAAGGGATATGCGGGAATTGAGAGAACCTAATACTCCATTCTTTGTACTCATGTACAAGGAAAATTTATTGACTGCTAACGATTTACCTTCAACTCTTCCTAGTGTTATATTTGATCTTTTGCAGGAATATAAGGATGTGTTTCCCAAGGAGGTGCCACCCGGGCTACCGCCGAAGCGAGGCATTGAACACCAAATCGACTTGGTTCTGGGCGCCCCACTTCCAAACCGACCACCGTACCGAGCAAACCCAGAGGAGACGAAAGAAATTCAGGGACAAGTAGAAGATCTTCTTCACAAAGGGCATGTAAGGGAAAGTCTTTCTCCTTGTGTTGTTCCAATTCTTTTAGTTCCAAAGAAAGACGGTACTATGAGAATGTGCACTGATTGTAGATCCATTAACAACATAACTGTGAGATATCGACACCCTATACCTAGACTTGATGACATGCTTGATGAACTTTGCGGTTCCACCATATTTTCTAAAATTGACTTGCGAAGTGGATACCACCAAATAAGAATGAAAGAGGGTGATGAATGGAAAACTGCATTTAAGACAAAATTTAGCTTGTATGAATGGTTGGTTATGCCTTTCGGATTAATGAATGCACCAAGTACTTAGGTCCTTCATTGGCAAGTTTGTAGTGGTTTACTTTGATGACATATTGATTTATAGCAAAACTTTGGAGGATCATGTTGGACATGTAAAATGTGTGCTTGCTGTCCTACGGGAGGAAAGCTTGTATGCTAACGTGGAAAAGTGCACATTTTGCACAAACAGGGTTGTGTTTCTTGGCTTTGTAGTTTCAGGAAAAGGCGTGGAGGTCGATGAAGAAAAGATCAAGGCTATCCGTGAGTGGCTGCCTCCACAAAATGTGAGCCAAGTACGTAGCTTCCTAGGACTTGCATGTTTCTACCGCCGGTTCGTGAAGGATTTCAGCACCATTGCTGCACCAATGAATGAATTAACAAAGAAAGACACTCCATTCAAATGGGGTGATGCTCAAGACAAATCCTTCCAAGAACTGAAGATGAGATTGACATCAGCCCCATTGCTTTTGCTTCCTGATTTTGGTAAGACATTTGAGATTGAATGTGATGCAAGTGGCGTTGGCATTGGTGGAGTCCTAATGCAAGAAGGTAAACCTATCGCCTATTTTAGTGAGAAGCTTAATGGCCCAACTTCTTAATTATTCCGTCTATGATAAAGAGTTGTACGTGCTTGTTCAATCTTTAGAAACATGGCGGCATTACTTGTGGCCTAAAGAGTTTGTGATACATTCTGACCATGAATCTTTGAAACATCTAAAGGACCAACTCGAACCGTAGACATACAAAATGGAGTGAGTTCATAGAGTTTTTTCCTTATATTGTCAAGTACAAGAAAGGAAAGGATAATGTTGTTGCTGATGCATTGTCTATGCGCCATATTTTACTTTCCCAACTTGATGTAAAAATCCTTGGTTTAGAAAGCATCAAATAATTGTATGCTAATGACTCATACTTTGGTGAACCATTATAAAAGTGCAACAAGGGAAAGGGATGGGAGAAGTTTCACTTGCATGATGGATTCTTATTTCGAGCTAACAAATTGTGCATCCCAGATTGTTCCATTCGGTTGTTGCTTTTACAGGAGGCTCACGCTGGTGGTCTCATGGGACACTTTGGCGCCAAGAAGACTGAGAGTGTGTTGGGTGACCACTTCTTTTGGCCAAGAATGAGACGTGATGTGGAGCGCCACATGATGAGATGCGAGATTTGTCACAAAGCTAAGTCCCGTTCGAACCCCTATGGTCTTTATACTCCTCTATCCATTCCGAATGCTCCGTGGGAGGATATTTCTATCTATTTTGTTCTTGGTTTACCACGAGCTAAGAGGGGGAGTGACTCGGTGTTTGTGGTAGTTGATCGTTTTAGCAAAATGGCACATTTTATCCCATGTCATAAGAGCGATGATACTTCACACATTGCTGATTTATTTTTCAGGGAAGTTGTGCGGCTACATGGAGTACCACGCACCATTGTTTCAGACCATGACACCAAATTTTTGAGCTACTTTTGGAAGACCTTGTGGGGAAAACTTGGCATCAAGCTCCTATTTTCCACGACATGCCACCCACAAACTGATGGACAAACCGAAGTTGTAAACTGAATGTTGTCCATGATGCTAAGAGCGGTCCTAAAGAAGAATTTGAAGATGTGGGAGGAATGCCTACCTCATGTGGAGTTTGCGTATAACATGGCAGTACATTCGACCACTAAATTTTGCCCATTTCAACTTGTTTATGGATTCAAACCTATTGCTCCCATCGATCTCTTGCCTTTGCCACTGGAGGAACGAACCAGCCTTGATGCAAGTAAGCACACAGATTTTGTCAAAAAACTTCATGCCCAGGCCAAGGAGAACATTGAGAAGATGACTGAACAATATACGAAGAGGGCAAACAAGGCAAGGAAGAAGATGGTGTTCGAACAAGGTGACTTGGTATGGGTACATCTTAAGAAGGACCGTTTTCCAGAGCAACACAAGTGCAAGTTGCAGCCACGCGGCGATGGACCATTTGAGGTGCTCGAGAGGATCAACGACAATGCTTACACGATTGATCTCCCAGAAAAATATGGTATTAGCCCAACCTTCAATGTCTCTGATCTTTCTCCATACTTTGGGCCTTTAGAGTCGAGGACGACTACTTCTCAAGAGGGGGAGGATGATGAGGACATCCCAACCATGAACATCACACCACCAGTCATCAAAGGGACAATCACAAGAAGTCGCGCAAAGCAAATACATGATCAGGTGAACGCTAACTTAAGTTTATCTTTTGGCCCTGAAAACATGGTTGTGCCTTCACCTCCTTCGTTGTTGGTTGAACTCAGGTGCAACATCAAAGAAGACCAACAACACTTTCAGTCCACACCAAAACAATGTTTTATGACAAAGAAACAGAGTTACGAAGAAATATGTCTGCTGAAGAAACAATGTTTTGGCGCTAGTGAAACAATGTTATGCACGAGTTTGGATAACCCAACTTGCGAAAGGTTTCCAGAACTCGAGTTTGCTACTGAAGGAAACATTGTTTGACTCGAGTAAACAATGTTTGGTCGGGAACCACCAACCACCTCCAACTAGAGATTTCCAGAAGGTACCTCATTAAGTCTCAAGCCATTTAGTCAAACCAAAGCTGGTTCTCTTTCACACCTAAGCTGGTTCCCAAAGCTAGTTTGTTTTCACACCTAACCAGGGGGGTTGTCCCTATTATAAATAGGCTAGCTCTTCCCTTCATGAGGGACTTTTGCCATTTTTATCAAAGACCAAGACATAGACTCCTCCTGAGATTAGAGAGCTCTTGTTACCCTTATTCTCGTGATTCCTTGAGAAATTGCTCCTAATTTGTGCTCCACGACTAGATCATATTCTGTAGGTTAGAGTTTGTGGTTTCCTTGTGGACTGCACCGATTCCGTGCTCCACGACTTGAGCGTGATTGTGTGGGGTACTATGGCGGGTTGTGGATCGGCGAATGTTCGGATTGCAGGCTTTGGTGAGCATCCTCCTCGTCGGGTCATAATCTCTTATTTTTCGTTTTTTTGGCTGCTTGCAGCTAGTTATATATCCCCATCCTCTTAACAATCCTACTTCGTGAAGATCGGACCTCCCCTTGTACATCCTCTGCTCCGTAGACGGTGTCACATCACAAATAGACAAAATCCGGACAAAACAGACGTCTATTTGGGGTCGTGCGTTGGAGTTGGCCTTACAACATCTACATACGAACACCCCCCGGATGGACAACCCGGACAGTGTTTGCATAGGAGAGTGGCCACTCGTACCCAAAAGACAATGGGTCTCTCCAAAAGCAAAGCCACTCGAGCTTCTAGTCGCAAAGCACCTGCTCTGGTTCTGGATTTCTTGGATGTTTACTACTAGTCACACACATATCGTTGGTCCAGCGCCTTGAGAACGAGTGGCTTTGCTTATTTTTTTAGAAACAACATTGCTTTATTTCATGTAGTAATGTTTAGACGACACACAAATGTTCTGGAGGGCAGATAACTGTAAATGGAGACCAACATCAAAGGAGGAAACCATTTTTACTAGCCAATGAGTCCCTCGATTTTTTCAACACTGTTCATGACAACATGCCATGAAAGAAGTTATGCAAGCCTTGGTCTTCCATAGGACCATGCAATGACCACTGAAGTTTCTAGACAAAATAACACATAGGTACTTCTATAGAAAATAGCGTCAGTACGGGTTAGTTTCATTCAAACCATTAAAATTAGAGTCCAAAACAAGAGCATAAGTGTTGGGAAAAGTAAATACGATGGAGATGTATCAGTGGTTGTTGGATAAACTTCCGGATAAGTTCTGCCGACCATGTTTCTTGTGATAGCTTCTATTTTCTTGCGCGAAAGCTCCACCGGTCAAGCATGGCTTGTTTTTCTAAGAGACGTGGCCTAGCTGGTTCCTTTTCCGGTCCTTCCGACCACTTATCCTGCGTGTGAGCCTTAGTCCCTGTTCACCCTGTACTAGTCACGCTATTATGCGATGGAGCGTATAATGCCTCTCCTAATAACTTGTGCTTCTGTATTTCCAACATTTCGACAATATTATCTCGCGATGTTCCCACTTGGATTTATAAGCTTACTCTGTGGGCATGCAGGGCCACCGTTTCGGCACCACACGTCGTTGTGCACAAACCGAAACTGCTGCAACATAATGCGGTGCGTTAGCTAGTGGAATGGACATGGGTGGTGTGGAACCATTTATCGTTCGGTTCGTTCTAGCCAGCAGTTGTAGGATCGAGAAGAGGCGTCTAGAGGGGGGTGAATAGACTACTCGACCAAATAAAAACCTAGTCTTTTCCCAATTTTATTGGTTGGCATGTTTTAGCAATTTTACAAGGTCTATCACACCCTACACATGCAAATCTATGAGTATAGTAGCGAAAAGTAAAGACATGCACATGTAAGTAAAGAGTGGGGATAGGAAGATCAAACGCAATGGGGACTCGAAGATTTTCCCCGTGGTTCCGATAGGTGGTGCTATCATACGTCCACGTTGATGGAGCCTTTAACCCACGGAGGGTAACGGTTGCGCGAGTCCACGGAGGGCTCCAATCACGAAGGGTCCACGAAGTAGCAACCTCGTCTATTCCACCATGGCTTACGTCCACGAAGGACTAGCCTCACTCGGGGTAGATCTTCACGAAGTAGGCGATCTCCTTGCCCTTACAAACTTCTTGGTTCAACTCCACACGAATTGGAGGCTCCCAAGCGACACATAACCAATCTAGGAGACACCACTCTCCAAAAGGTAATAGATGTGGTATGGATTATGAACTCCTTGCTCTAGTGCTTCAAAGATAGTCTCCTCAACACTCAATCACTCTCTCACAGAATCTGGCTTGGTAGAAGAGATTGATTGGGTGGAAAGCAACTTGGGGAGGCTAGAAATCAAGATTCATATGGTTGGAGTGGAAGATCTTGATCTCAACACATGAGTAGGTGGTTATCTCTCAGAACATGAATGGTGGAAGTGTTTGCTTGTTCTGAATGCTCTCTCTACGAATGAGAGGGAGGTGGAGAGGTGTTGAAACCAGATTTTGGCATGGAAGAAAGCATTATTAAGATGACTTCAAATGAAGAAGTGCTCTACATGGTAAAGTTCCGTAGTGTTGACATGAACATCTTTGAAGTTTGGGTCATCGCTGTCCGATCTCATCTCGAAGGCCGAAACTGTGCTCAAAGTACTATGATTTCATATTCAGAGTACTGTTCGGCCGATTAAGCCCCCAAGACTACCTCGTATGAGAAAATGTTCAACACGGATTGTCTTTGTCTCGTCGAAACGATTGATTTTGATATAAAAGTTAACTCAATCCGAGGTCATATGCAAAAGTTAGAGCCATCAGAGTGCGGCCCTATGACGAGGCAAAATATGGCGCGAAGGATCAGACAACCACCTAAGTGATGTCTGATGGGTCGTGCGAGCTGTGCGGCCCTCAAGACGGCCTCGAATGGAAAAACTTACAACACGAAGAAGTTTTGTTTCATCGAGCCGATCGATTTTGATATATAAATCGTCCCAATCCGAGGTCCTATGCAAATCTGGAGAGGCAAAACAAGATCAGGCTGAAGTTTTAATCGGGAAATCCGAGTTAGACTGGATTTAGGACTCTAGGACGTGAATTAATGTAATTTTCTTGTAAGGACAGCCTAGATGAATCATTTACTTGTACGGGAAGTCCAGCCGCCTCTTATATATAGTGGAGGTGGCAGCCGATTGAAACAACACACAATCGAACAAATCAATCTACTACTTTTTCATATTTATCTAGTTTTTATCCCTCTCCCTTGTATCTTCTTCTCGTTCTTCGTCGTTCTTCTAGATTGGAGGGCAGCGAATCGACGAGGTCCTAGAGGCGGTTAGGCCAACCTAGGGCAGCCCATATCCGCCGCGTGCCCTGACGGGGTCCATCCCGGGCGTGTGGGGTTTCGGGTCCTCAAAAGCCCATATCCCCCGGCATCGATGGTACACGGTGACGTGTTCGTGTGCGAACACACTTTTTGACGACTCCGCTGGGGACGAAGCTTTGAACGGTCTCCAGCCCATTCTTGCTACGAACAGATCATCATCTAGGGTTTGCAAACTACAAAGGTAATATGAATGCCCAATTCACTTATGTAGATGCAAATAATGCATATTTCGTTGCTGAATTGTTTAATGACCATAATGTATCGGCTAGCCCTAGTTTTATGAATCATGCATCTATATATGTGCAACAGCCGATTCAGAATAATCTCCATACTTCAACGTCATATAATTTTAGCAACATGCAACATATGTATCCCAACTCCCATGCATCGGTAACCCCACAAATGTATATGTCAATGAAGAACATGATGAGTTTGGTTAATCAAGATGAAACACCCCATGTAGGAACTTCCAATAGTATGCAACAAAGTGTTTCAACTTTTTATTCATCGGCAAATAACTTGTAGTATGTTAATCCAAACATGCCGGTGGATAGGGGAATTGGCCATGCTACTACTAGTTATTTGGACAATTACCCTCAAACATCATATGGTACACCTCATGCCACTAATTTTTTGGCACCATACGCAACTATTGATGTCCATAATTCGGCTCCGCACCTTCATGGTCAAGGCCGAATAAGTGCAATTTTTGCATCAGCACAAATGCCTTCACCTGCTACCGTACCATATAATGTTGCCCCTCCACAATTTCAGAATTTCGGCAACATATCATTGCCGAAAGCGTCTGAAAGTATTGGGGGGCAATCCGACGAAGACTGGGGTGAAATTGGGCGAAAAAAGCTTAAAGATAGTCTAGCTGCAATGTTTGCTGAGTCTAGATATGAACAAGCAGCCTTGCGAATAAAAGAAAGAAAGAGTGGTGATTAGGATAACAAAGTTAATTCGGTTATTGAAAAGGCCGAATCAAACATTACATCTGCCGAATCAATTAAAGAAAAAGAAGGTTTGATAATTAGAGGAACCAATGAAAGAAATAATGACTTGGATAACAAACATATTGAAAATGCCGAATCAAATACATGTGCCAAATTTATTATGTTAAAGGAAGACGATAAGGCGTTGGAGAGTTATCCAAAAGTGGAGCAAGCTATTGTTCATATCACACAACCATCATGCTCTCCCAACATATTTGAAGAGGTATGTATATCAAGTGGTTTACCTATTTTCCGATTAGGTCGCAACTTTATTGTTGATACATCAATTAGAAAAATTATCATAAGAAATCTTAAAATACCAATGAAGAAGGGTAATTTATTTGTTAGCGATAAAACCGTTGCAAAGCATATCGGTCAACACATTGTGCTATTTAAGGAGACCGATAGCAACTTATTATTGCAGCCAAAGCTTTCTATGTTGCTTTACTTAAAACTTATATCTAATTGGGTAGCTTTTATTGTTTCATACTTGGCTTACACTTGGTCTCAATTGAGACACATGTGTTCTAACTATTTTTGTTTCAGAAATTTAAAGCCAAGATTAAATTATTTTGAGAAAACCGATGCTAATATAATATCTTATCCAAAGACATCGGAGATGGAGTGCAAAACACAATGCATAGCCGAATGGGGAGATTCGAAATCTGAACCATTTGTTTGCTTACCTCCAAAGCCGTTCGCACACCAAGATCGGCTAGAAGACAAGAAGTATATCTTCAATTCAAGCATGTGTGATCAAATATTTGATTTGTTGCTGAAAAATAATTACATTAGAATTCTTGATCACCATGTCAAGCCATCAATCCAAGGACGAATGTATTGTAAGTTGCATGATTCGTCCAAGCATAATTTTGAGGATTACAACATGTTTCGTTAAATGGTTAAATCGGCCATTGATAAAGGATGATTAAAATTTGTTGAAACACCAAGGGATGACCAGCTTATTCCTATTGGTCCTGATGGCAAACGATTTTTGCATCGGCTGCTTCAAGCCGATACATTTAAACACGAGAAGGTAAAAACTACGGATAGTGGGATCAAGCTTTCAAGTAAGGAAGTTGTTTGAGTGCACAATGATAATATTCTTGAGGACGAAAATTCCATCCAAGTTGCAATGAAGATGCTAAGTACTGGGGGGCAACAAGAAAATCCAAAGATCGATGCGAGCACAACCAAAGAAAGCAAAGGCCAAGGCAATCGCAAAGGTAAAAAGCCGAAAGCCACTTTCGCGCAGCTATTGGAAAAATATCAAAAGAGAAGTGAAGATAATAGTGCTTGTCGGCGAAGTAATCCAAAAGCATCAAGATCACCCCCTAGGCGCAAATATGAAGACTGTTATTGGCAAAGGGAAAATTTCAATGCATCATATTCATATCCATATTTTGGGCCGCCAATGCCAATGCCATGGATACCTCTCTATGCTCATGTCGATCCATATCTATCATGGGACAGGTATTGTCGGGGATATAACTCCACGGTGTAACCCGCCCTACTAGGACGGGTTAACATATTGACAGCCTTATGACCAAGTTCAAGATGGGCTGTGTCATTAAGACGAGGCAAGCGAGGCGGTGGCTGACCAGAGTCACGAGGGGGGCCAACACTTGAAGATGGCGGCTCAAGGCCCACGAAGCTGAAGACACCGGCCGGATTTCCCTAAGACACAAGGCAAGTTAGAGACATTGTAGGTTACGGGACATGATATGACCCGGACTCTATTGTAAACCCTAGGGCTTGACCTGTATATAAAGGCAGGCCCCTAGGACCGGAAGACTTAAGTTACAATCTCTTGACAGCTAGGTTAGTGATTCCGCACCCTTGTAATCGAGATCTATCCATCAAATACACACAAAGCAGGACATAGGCTATTACCTCCATTGGAGGGGCCGAACCTGGGTAAACCCGACTCTTTCTCTCGTTCAACCCCTTCGAGTCGCCACCTAGCGCCGATGGCCTCACACCTAAGTCCTTTTACGAGGACATCTGCCGGGTTGACAAAACCACGATAGTTGGCGCCCATCGTGGGGCCTTCGCATGGTGGAGTTGAGTTTTCGAAGGGAATCCTACCAGGATTTGGGAAGTTCGCGGTTAATCAGATGATCAAGAGCCACCACGACAAGATCTACGTCAACGAACCGACTTGGAGCATCAAAGCTGACCCGATCGGACGTGGGCTTCGAGGTCCCATGGGTTAGATTGGTTTAGAGACCTCCGAGTCGGACATCAACATCAACATTGATGAGCCAGCTCCGAGCGCCCAAGCCAGTCAACGCCAGGGCAGCCTTCGTCATGTCTTCGTCGGCTTCACATAAGAAATCAGCCTTTCGGATGAGCCGGCCTCCAGCGGCGACGCCCTCGTCAACTCGGACGGCAGATCATCCACAGGAGATACGGAGTCGATCTGTCCTCTTTATGATGGCGGGCTTGGGGGCACGTTGGAAACCGAGGCCCCTGGGTAATATGATGAGTCGCCACGCCAAGTCGTCGTCTACATGGCAGGAGCTATGGCGGTTCCATATCCGGTCGCAGCTGGAGGTTTTGGCGGGACAACTCAAACGCCGGCTCAGGCCATGACAGATCTCATGGCCGAGATGGCAAAACTCGTGGACACCCTAGTTACTGTAGAAAATCAAGAAGAGCGCAATGTGGAGCTAACCAAATTGCGTAGTCAGATAGTTGAGGTACAGAAGGAAATTGATACTGAAAACGCACGAATGGCGGAGTTGCAGGCTCGCATACATCAAGAGACGGAACGCCTTAAGGTCGAGGCCTGGTGGTTAGGAGTTCAGAGGGAGGCATCGGAGGCAATTTACGAGAGAATACGCCACCGCGGGCTCCCTCCGAACCTTGAGCCACAACAACTTTTTAATACCCCACAACAGACACCAGGAACTGTTCAACAACCCGGGAATCGGCAAGAGGAACCGGCTCAACCCCCGCCGGCTCACTCCCCGCCTCGGCGATTCCAGACTCCGCGGGGCCACTTTCCCAATCCCGTTGACAACATGTTGGCAGCAACCCGGAATTTGGAAGCACTGCCTATTAACGGAAACTCCCCTATTGAAATTGAGGCTAGAAACGCTATTGAGATGCTGAAAACAGCTGTGGTGCAACATGCACAGTACTCATACAGTCGGGATCGGATGCATTCTACTCCCTACGCTAGCAAGGGCCGTCATGTGGAGTCCCCGGCCGTTTCCAGCAGTGGGCGAAGGCAACAACCTCAGGTCTCCCCAACCTGTCCCATGCCGTCAGACGCCCAGGCAGTTGTTGATGCGGCAAGAGGCGCTCGACAAGCAGAAGCGAAAGTGGTAGCACGGGCGATTCAACAGCTTCACCCTCAACTGGCGAGTTTGGGGGCTGGGTCCAATAGTAGGACAATAGGTATACCCTGCTTGTCCCCGGCACTCCGCACCGAGCGCATGCCTAAAGACTTCAAGGGGCCTCGTAAGGTGCCGAATTACACGGCAGATCTTGAGCCGGCATCTTGGATCGAAAGTTATGAGTTGGCGATGGATATGCTGGATGTTAGTGACGCCGTATGTGCCAAGTAATTAACCATGATGTTGGAAGGGCCGGCTCGGACGTGGCTGAAAAACTTGTCGCCTAACTCCATCAACACATGGGCCGAGCTGAAAGAACGGTTCATTAAGAATTTCCAAGGAACCTGCAAGAAGCCTATGACGATAGTAGACCTGCAGCATTGTGTTCAGCGAGTGGACGAGTCGGCCCACCATTGGACTCGCCGGGTCACGGAAATCATCCACTCATCAGATAGCATCACGGCGGCTCAAGCAGTCTTAATATTGGAAAAGAACTGTCACTTCCAACCGTTGGTTCAGAAGCTCGGACGGCTCAAGCGAAAGGTACAAGACATGGGTGACTTAATGGATGTCCTCACCAGATATGCCGATTCAGATAGCACGAAAGACCCCGGCTCAGACAAGGACAAGACCACCAAAGGCAAAAAGGCTGAAGGAGGAAAAGGCCAGCATGGTCACGGTGGTAACTAGGGGGCTCAAAATAATAAGCGGAAGCAGCCTGATGGCGGGTCAGACTTTGTGGCCAATACTAACACAGGCTTCAAGAATCAGCGCCGCAACGGTCGACCCGGAGGGGCTTATAATGGGAATAAACCTCGCAATTATGAGGAGGCGCTTAAAGCACCTTGCCCTAACACAGCACTCAGGATAAGCCGGCTAGCCACTCGTAGGAGAATTGTCATATCATGCAAGAGTTCCGTAGCCAGGCTTTCCAGAATAATCCAGGAGGTAATGGTGGAGGACACCCGGGTCAACACGGACCTGGCGGGTCGCAAGGTGGCCTGGGGGCTGGTTTTCAACATTAGGGAAATCATGGCAATGGGCAGCATCCTGGCCAGTGCAATCAGCATAATAACCAAGGAGGATTCCAAAGTAATCCCAAGCAGTTGAATAACGGTCAATACCACTAGCCCCTGAATCCCTGAATAAAATTCATGCTCTGGAGGGTCTCAAAGAAGAAATTTTATGTCTCCAAAGAGGGAAACAAGCCGGCCCTGGAACACCAGTGGCCTTATTATACTTAGCTCCGCCGACTCCTTTTTTGTAATTTCTTCCCCGCTTGCAAAATTCTGTATATACTTCTTTATGTTTCGAGTATGAATAAAGCCGGCGTACGTTTCAACCTACAAATTGAGCTTGAGTCTTTATTTTCCTAAACAAAGGGCACCTGGGGGCTTCCAACTCATCGAGTTTAGCTTTCTCACCGTTGTGACCTGGCACAATAACGCCACAATACAAAGGGCATTTGGGGGCTTCCAGCCCATCGAGCTTAGCTTTCTCACCCTCTTGACCCGGCAAAAACGCCATATATGATTAAACCTGCATGTACGCTTGATGCGACTCCGATCAGATGACCCCGTGTACTCTTGACAAGTCAATCCTTTTTGGACCCTGAACTTGTTAAAGTTAAAACACCAGCTTGAGTCATGAGAGAACCGGCATATAGAAAGCTAGGATAAACCATGGGTTATCATACCCGCTTCATTGAAGCAAGACTCGAGCCTCGAAAGCCGGTCTTTCCTTGTTGAGCTTCGAAAACCGACGAGTTACCTTGACATTATGAGTTCTTACATCCTTCGCATCGTCATCACGTCATGCTTATAAATCTGATTTTCAGATACTATATCACAAGATATTTTGTGATTTCTTATGAAGCCTTCTTAGCCGACCAGCATCTCAGTTAAATTAACAAGGATCGTGCGGTTAGAACCTTCAAAGCTGCCTTCAAAAGGGGCTGCCTTATATTTCTAAGCTTCGAAAGCCAGTTCCTAAAACAGTACTATGTGCTGAAACTCATCACATAAAATGTTTTGGGCACGCCTTATTTTCATTACCGGTTTATACATGAAATAATTGGGTTATCAGCTGCATGACCAACATAAATTATATTATTGGTTAAAGCGCTAAAAGGACCTTAAATTTTGAGTTTTTGCCAGGTCTCATTAAGCCGGCTTGTCAATACTGCCTTATTTGGTTTTGTTCATTATAGCAAGTTTTAGGTTCAAAGTTACTACCGGCTTACGCTTGAAAGACCGGGTTGAACAATTGAGTTCGCATAAGCGACCAATTGACAAGACATACAAATCTTCAACATTGTTGAAAGAAAAATGGATTGTTAAAATCTAGAAGATCAAGACCTTATGCGTCAACAAAGGCTCATCAATAGAAGGATTATGAGAATAACAGGGCGGTGAATTAGCGGAAAAGGGATCAAGCCCGGAAAAATAAGTATCTTGCGTCAACAAAGGCGCAAACATACATGATGGCACGACAACAGTTTTCGGCTATCCCTATTACAAGCTCAAGGAAGCCACAAATTGTTTTTCCACCCATACTTGGGGGGCTTAAGTTGACAAAGTGATTATTGATAAAGCTCGAATCGCTGACCACATCATTCGGGTCAGTGGCGGCTAATCTTGCGCATGAGACGCCTCCGGGTTATCCACCGTTTGGTCTTCTGGCTCCTGTATCTGAAGGTTATCCGTGTCCCAGTTACAGTGAGATAAGGCTTGGAACACAACCTCGTCATCAAGAATAGGAGACGGGTCAACTTCAGGGGCGAAGATATGCTCGCGCCGTTGAGGAGCCAGATTCTTTGATATTAAATCAGGTGGTGGAATCCGGGTATGGTTGGCGTCATAAGCCGCTTGATAGTTCCTCAGTTTCATCTCAGATACGAGAGTCGACAATATTTGAGCATCCTTGACACATGCAGCATAATCCTCCTGGGAAAATTCTGACCCGTCATTCTTGAACTCAGGGAAGCCCTTTGCTAACTCAGCTGGGTCGAGCTCCTCTCCATAAGCTAAAGCCCGGCTCAATGCATATATCGCGCCAGATCGGGTGGCTGATCTTTTTAGCTGTGGAATGTGTTGTGGGATGGTTGAAAGACACTCCAACACATTTTGGATAAACTTTAAGGGCTTCTTATCTCTCATCGTTGCCTTGATTGCAAGATGACTCCAAGCGTAGATTTGCTCTGTCAGGGAATAAACAACGTTAAGCATCAGCAGGCTATTATCATAAAAGCTGCTAGTCCGGGGGCCTGCAAAATAAAGTCAATACATGAGTCGTCGGGCGCTTTATATCTATATCTCAAGAGGATAAGAGGTTATATACACTTACCAAAAATAGCTTGGGTCATCTGGGCAATATGCCGCTTTAACCCAGACAGCTCCTTTGTGATGGGTTTGAGCTGGCCCTCAGCATCCTCTGCACGCTTCAGCAGAGTCGCCTTTTCAGCTTCAAAGGATTTCTTCTCCTTCAAAAGCATGCCTTGGCGTTTTCCAGCTCGATCAACGAGAGGCAAAGTTTTTCTTCAACTTTTGCTTGGGAGGTTTGCCCTTTTTCCAGGTCTTTTTTCAAGCTGGCTACGCTGGACTCGGTTGTCTTCAAAGTTTCATGCATCATAAATAAATCTATGTCAAGTCCCAAGCAAATTGCAAGCAATATATTCGGCACTTGGGGGCTAATGTATATCAGTTCTTTTGATATTAATGATGTGAACAAGACCCAACTCATCTCAAGGAGATGAGCTGGCCCTTGGGGGCTACAGGTCGAAGTTCTTCAAGTTATTAAAAGACCCGACTCATCTCAAGGAGATGAGCCAGCCCTTGGGGGCTACAGGTCGAAGTTCTTCAAGTTATTAAAAGACCCGACTCATCTCAAGGAGATGAGCCGGCCCTTGGGGGCTACAGGTCGAAGTTCTTCAAGTTATTAAAAGACCCGACTCATCTCAAGGAGATGAGCCGGCCCTTTGGGGCTACAGGTTAAGTCAGTCACAACATTCGCAAGACCCGGCTTATCTTAGAAAGACAAAGCTGGGCCTTGGGGGCTACAAAAGGATATATGATGTGAGCATGTAAAGGAGAACATACCTCGTATTTTTTCTTCATCATGCTAACAAGACCGATTTCCATTTCATGGCTCGTAGCCAGGCGGTCCAAACAGGCAGCATGAAGATCTCATAATTTAGAAGGTTCGGTTTGGTTTTCCTTTTTTCTTGCAGTACCGCTTCATCCTTAGCAATAACCTTCGTTAACACCCTGGAAATCTCAGGAGCGGTATAACCCATCCCAATAATAACAACCTCAGGGGCATCTTTGTTTGTTATTGAAGGATTGGGCGGGTCAAGGATAACTGTTGATGTAGCTTCAATAGTTACGGCATCAGTATTGGCTGGTTCAAATGAAGGAGGTAAATCGGTTTGGATCTCCTGAGGGTCTTCAGGTTGATCAACATGAACTTCAGGAGCCGCCGGATCAGGAATCTCCGGCTCAGGGGCCTCAGGGTTAACCGAAGACTCGTTAGTTTTCCTTTTCTTGGCTTTGGCCCTGCCAAGTTAAAGAGTATAGCATGAAGTATGGGAAGAGACAATAGTCTACTCTAACAGGCAAAATGATGAGGAATTTACCCATGATTGATAACAAAGGGCGCCAGTTTGGACGCAATTGAGTCGTCCGACGAAGGTGGTGACTCCTGATAAACCAAGGCATAGGAATCAAAAGTTGACATATCAAGTCAGAACTTTCTTGGAAGATTGGATTATTAAATACCTTGGCTGGTCGTTTCCGGGTGGCTGATTTATCAGGTAAGCCCTCAACAAGATCACCACTCCCACTTCGGGTCTGACGCCTAGACTGGTGCTGAGTTTTCTTCAAAACAAAGTGAGAGTCCAGATGAGCGTCCGGGTGAGAAAAGTGTACCTTCCGAACAACTCGCCTTGTTTTCAATGGGGGCAAAGGTTCTGAGTCGGAAGAGATGGAAATTACCTCAACATCGCCTGAACGACTTGTTTCAACATCGCCCTAAGAAGAAGAGGCGTCAGATAGATTCAATGAAATACAAAAAAAAGATTAAATTTACCTCTGATCGGGTATCAGTGGCAGCTGCTTCATCCATGTGAGATGGCCCTTCTACAGTTGCCTTATTCTTCTTCTTACTTGGGGCAGCTTTGGGCTTGTTAGCCGCGGTTTGCTGCGTTTCCTACTCCAGAAAGGAGATGTAGCCTGCAAAATTAAACAATCAGAGCAAGCAGGCAAAAGGCTCAAAGTTTGTTCGAAAAGCGGGATTAGGATATTAAAAGTTTTATACCTGAGGAGCCGGGTTAAGGGCGTAGAAAGGTTTCAACCTGTCCTTGCTGCAAGTCTCTAGGTTTTCACCCAGCAGTTTCTTCACAATCCGGTTTATTTCACCGGCCTCCAAGGAAAAATTGTTGTACCGTTTGGCATCATTCAAGTCGCCAGAGTAAGCACACATTAAATCATTGCGCAGACTTAACGGTAGAATCCTCCAAGATACCCAACAATGGGTTAAGTCGACCCCAGTCAGCCCGTTGGCTAGCAGAGCCCTCAACTTCGGATAAACATGGGAGTGTTGGGAACGTTCCTCTTGAGGAGCCCAACCGGGAAGCTCAAAATCCATGGGGAGGCGGTTGGGTCTATAACCCGGCAAGGGATTTTCGTCAGCAGGGGCGGTATTCTGACAATAAAACCAAGTCTTGTTCCACCCTTTGGGATGGCTTGGTAGGGTGGCAGCAGGAAAAAGGACGTCTTTCCGCCTCTGGATTGAAACCCCGCCAAGTTCTAAGCCGGGACCGTCCGCACACTCTGTATGCCGGTTCAAATAGAAGAATTCCCTGAAGAGGGAGACGGTGGGTTCCGTTTGAAGATACACCTCGCAAAATACTTGGAACTGGCAAAGGTTCGATATGGAGTTAGGACCCAGGTCTTGAGGATGAAGACGGAAAAAGTGTAAAACGTCTCGAAAGAATTTTGACCCGGGAGGTGAAAAACCCCTCTGAAGGTGATCCAAGAATATCACCACTTCTCTCTCCTCTGGGTTTGGGATTTCTTATCCAAGTACGACCCGCCAACCAACCACATTTTGAGGCGGCAGAAACCCATGTTCCTCGTAATCTTCCAAGTGAACATCAGAAACTTGAGTGGCCACCCAGTTGCAGGCTTTTGACTCCAACATAATGAGTCGCCTGGATAATGCAAAAGAGGGCGGCTTAAGTAAATGGTTCAAATAAGATGATCTAATTATCTGCGATGGAAAGACAGCTTTGTAAAGAGCCAGAGCCTTTATACAGTATCTTAACGCATGACGAGTTACAATTATTGAGTCGGCAGGAGCAAGGGCGACTTGTGCTAAGGACCAAAGTTTTCTGATGTTTTTCTAAGTGTAAGACAAACAAGTTTCTCTCGGAACAACAATAATTTTGAATCTAAGAATAGCTCAAAAATACGAAGTATTTGTTAGCCCTAGCGGAGGAGCCGAGAAGCAATGGCAATACAGTTCATCTAATGCCGAGGAGGATTAAAGCATGACATACACGAAACGAGATCAGTGTTTTTACCGTTTCTACTTTTGTGATTGCGCTTGCAGGATCTACTCACGAAACTAACAATGGTGATGAACTGGAGAAAAGCTATCAAAGAACTCGAAAACTTCAGTATACTTCCATGGATCTAGGTCAGAAGAAAATGACTTAATTGAGTGATCACTGGCGGCAACGGAAGCACGCGGAGGCTTGACTGGTGAGGAAGAAATATCGCAGCGACCTCGAAAGTGGTTGCCGGAGATGACGAAACAACGACGGCAGGACGAGGAGTCTCCGGACTCGGGAAGAAGAAGAAGCAAGAGGCGAAGTGGAAAGTGAATTAGGGACCCTTTGGTAAATATTTAAAGGGAAGGAGCCCGAAGAGGCAACTGACGGGCGCGACAATCGAGGGAATGCAGTAATTTTCGGGAAGCAAAAATGCCTCGATTTTTGAGATAAACAGATATGACCAGATTCGCCATGATGTCATTATCGTTTTTCCGGATTGACGACAGATGACGTCACAATAAGTGAACGCTGGAGAAATGAAAAGTGTGGAAGTAGTACAAGCCGGCGTTATGAGATTCATGGAAGGTGCAAGCCCAATAATGAGCCGCCAAAGGAAGAAAAGAGAAATTGACATGAACGGATTCAAATCAATCTGGGGCCTAATGTCGGGGATATAACTCCACGGTGTAACCCGCCCTACTAGGCCGGGTTAACATATTGACAGCCTTATGACCAAGTTCAAGATGGGTCGTGTCATTAAGACGAGGCAAGCGAGGCGGTGGCTGACCAGAGTCGCCAGGCGACCCAACACTTAAAGATGGTGGCTCAAGGCCCACGAAGCTGAAGACACCGGCCAGATCTCCCTAAGACACAAGGCAAGTTAGAGACATTGTAAGTTACGGGACATGATATGACCCGGACTCTATTGTAAACCCTAGGGCTTGACCTGTATATAAAGGCGGGCCCCTAGGACCGGAAGACTTAAGTTACAATCTCTCGATAGCTAGGTTAGCGATTCCGCACCCTTGTAATCGAGATATATCCATCAAATACACACAAAGCAGGATGTAGGCTATTACCTCCATTGGAGGGGCCGAATCTGGGTAAACCCGACTCTTTATCTCGTTCAACCCCTTCGAGTCGCCACCTAGCGCCGATGGCCTCACACCTAAGTCCTTTTACGAGGACATCTGCCGGGTTGACAAAACCACGACAGGTATGATAGAAGGGTACGTTCTCCATCTTATGTTAAACCATCTCACCAACATTATGCAGCTTCAAAAATATCAACATTTGGTGAACAATCACATGTCAAAGACCATTTCAATTATTGGAATCGGTCCAGAGCACAAGGAAGAAGAAAGAGGTGGTCAAGCAAGTTTACCGCATTAAAAGAGATGGTCGTAAGAGTGCTATTTCAGATTTGATCTCAAATGAAAAAGAGCCGGTTAAAATGTTGACATTGGCTAATAAAGGCCATGAGGCAAGTCAATCAAGTGCCGAATCTGAAGACAAGAAGTTGAGAGTGCAAAAGGTAAAAAAGGAATTGCCATTGCTTCAAACAAAATCATAGCCAAGGTGCCCACTCGGCTTATCATATTGGCAAAAAAAGAAATTACAAAAGCTTAGTGCACAAGAACTTGAAAAGAGGAACATGGAATGGGTTCCCAAAGGAAGTATTCAAAATAATAATTATGTGAAGGCTTCCATTGCCAAAAGTACATCAAAGGCGAAGAAGGAGAAGAGTAAAAGCTCCGAACAATCAAGCCGAAGGATTGCGCATCAAAATCTTCGGTTCAAACGATATCCATATTCTTCAACTATGCCATTAATGCCTATTTCATGGAATTCGTCATCAGGTATGATTGGTTACCCTTCATGGGCTTATTTTAATCCATGGATGCAATATAATTTCATACATCATGAAAGGCTCTTACCAAATCATCATACGTTCGATTAACTACACTTTTGTTGCTAATCTAAAGGGTCGATACACAATTATCGCCCTAAGAAATAAGATGGATGATATAGAATTATCGCCCTAAGCATATAAAATGGCTGATGGAGTGTTGACATCGTCCTTAGAAAAAGCATTGTGCGAGTTGTTTTTTGGCACACAAGCTTTGCCGAAAAATAGGGGGGCATGTGTTGACATCAGATTTTGGCATGGACGAAAGCATTATTAAGATGGCTTCAAATGAAGAAGTGCTCTACATGGAAAAGTTCCGTAGTGTTGACATGAACATATTTTAAGTTTGGGTCATCGCCGTCCGATCTCATCTCGAAGGCCGAAACTGTGCTCAAAGTACTAAGATTTCATATCCAGGGTACTGTTCCTCCGATTAAGCCCCCAAGACTACCTCGTATGAGAAAATGTTAAACACGAATTGTCTTCGTCTCATCAAAACAATCGATTTTGATATAAAGATCATATTAATCCAAGATCGCATGCAAAAGTTAGAGCCATCAGAGTGCGGCCCTACCACGAGGCAAAATCTGGCGCGAGGGATCACACAACCACCTAAGTGATGTCTGATGGGTCATGCGAGCTATTCGGCCATCAAGGCGGCCTCGAATGGAAAAACTTACAACACGAAAAAAAATCGTCTCATCGAGCCGATCGATTTTGATATATCAGTCGTCCCAATCCAAGCACGTATGTAACCTGGAGAGGCAAAACAATATCAGGCTGAAGTTTCAGTCGGGAAATCTGAGTTAGACTGGAATTAGGACTCTAGGACGTGAATTAATGTAATTTTCTTGAAAGGAATGCCTAGATGGATACTTTACTTGTACGGGAAGTCCAGCCGCCTCTTATATATAGTGGAGGTGACGGCCGATTGAAACAACACACAATCGAACAAATCAATCTACTACTTTTTCGTGTTCATCTACTTTTTATCCCTCTCCCTTGTATCTTCTTCTTGTTCTTTGTCATTCTTCAAGATTGGAGGGCAGCGAATCCATGAGGTCCTAAGGGCAGTCAGGTCGACCTAGGGCAGCCCATAGCCGTCGCGCGCCCTGACGGGGTCCCTCCTGGGCGTGTGGGGTTTCGGGTCCTCAAAAGCACCCGCCGGACTGCTTGCGTCCCGCGCTTCCGGACGGGTCTCCTTCGACGTGAGTTACGGTGCATCATCCCCGGTGTCGAGGGTACACGGTGGCGTGTTCGTATGTCAACAGATACCCACTAGTCTTGTGTACAAGAGTGTCATGCCAGCTGCCGGTTTTCACAGAAGGATTGTGCTCTAGACGCCTTAATAGATGGACTAGACCGAGTGTAATAAGTAGGTGTGACTGTATGTACCAAAGTACTTTATGTGAATATTCAGTCCGCGCTTCCGAACTCTGTCAGCCAGCCATCGGCTTCTACCTCCTCGGCCAATGACCGAGGAGTGTCACCTACTACCAGTCGAAGTAATCGGACCAGGACCGAGGAGTGTTTTGATGTCTTGAAGGGACGCCGCGGCCTCCTTGATCCATACGAATGTCTTTGTTTGCTTTAACAATCTGTATAGAGGCAAGGCCTTCTCCCCGAGTCTTAATGCCTCCATGCATCCTGCTAGTTTTTGTACGTGTTTGAGCTCTATTGGTACCTCTAGACGGTCCAAGGCTCGTATTTTTGCCGGGTTGGCCTCGATTCCTCGGCTGGATACGATAAAGCCGAGGAGTTTGCCAGGTGGGACTCCGAAGACCCATTTCTTCGGGTTAAGCTTAATTTGACACTCCCGTAAGCAGGCGAATATATCACAGAGGTTGTTTACCAACTGTCCGATATGTTTAGTTTTGACAACCACATCGTCAACGTAGGCCTCGACGGTCTTCCCGATGTGTTTCTCCAGGCATGTTTGAATCATGCGTTGGTATGTGGCGCCGACGTTCTTTAGTACGAAGGGCATTGTGTTAAAACAGAATGGCCTGCAAGGTGTGATGAATGATGTTGCTGCCTCATCAGATTCTTTCATCTTTATTTGATGGTATCTTGAATAGGCGTCCAGGAAGCATAGTGACTTGTGCCCTTCTGTGGCGTCCATGATTTGGTTGATGCATCGTAATGGGAAGGGGTCCTTGGGGCAGGCTTTATTGAGGTCTTCAAAATCGACGCACAAGCGCCAAGACTTATCCTTCTTTGGTACCATGACCAAGTTGGCGAGCCAGTCGGGGTGCTTTATATCTCGGATGAACCCGGCCTCCATTAGTTTAGCCAGTTCCTCGCCCATTGCTTGATGCTTGGGTTCAGAGAAACATCGAAGTGTTTGTTTGACAGGCTTGTAGCTTTGTAATATGTTTAGGTTGTGTTTTGCCAGCCTGGGGGCTATCCCCAGCATATCGATGGGGTGCTAGGCGAATATGTCCCAGTTTTCCCTAACGAAATTGCCTAGAGCCTCATTGATCTCGGGATCGAGAGGTTCGCCCCAATGGATGCCATTTTAGCTGGGTCCATGGGGTGGACTTGGAACTTGATTATTTCGTCTGCCAACTTGAATGTAGTAGACTTCGGCCGTTTGTCAAGGATGACATCATCTCGATCGACTTCGACGCGTAGTGTGGTCAACTCCTCAGCCATGAGGTCTTCAGACAAGGATTCGAGGGCGAGTGACGCCGTTTTATTCTCGGCTCTGAGTGCTCTGTTCGGGTTGCTTGAGATGGTAATAATCCCATTTGGGCCTGGCATTTTGAGCTTCATATAGCCATAATGCGGTACTGCTTGGAATTTTGAGAAGGCGTCCCGCCCCAGGAGTGCATGATATCCGCTTTTAAAGAGGCGATGTGAAATGTAATCTCTTTGGAGCGGTAATTGTCCGATGTTCCGAAGACTACATCCAGGGTTATTTTTTTCGTTGTAGCGTGCCTCTCGCCCGGGTATTATACCTTTAAAGGTGGTGCCACTTTATTCTATGCGCGATTTATCGATGTGCATTTTCTCCAAAGTATCTGCATATATCAGATTTAGGCTACTGCCGCCGGGTGATACGTCTCCAACGTATCTATAATTTTTGATTGTTCCATGCTATAATATTATCATTCTAGGATACTTTTTGGGAATTTATTTTCCAATTCATATTATTTTTGAGCACTAATCTATTAACCCAGTGCCAAGTGCCAGTTGTTGTTTTCTGCATGTTTTTGGCTTTTCAGGTTTACAGTACAAAACGAAGTCCAATTGCCACAAAACTTTTTGATGGTTTTTTCTGGACCTACAGAAGACTTGGAAGCTTCGGGAGGAGGCCAGGGCCGCACGAGGGCCCCACAAGCCAACAGGGCACACCCAGGGGGGTGGCCACGCCTTGTTAGCTTGTGGCCGCCCCCTCGTCTCCCGACGCCCCTCTCTGGCCTATAAATTCTAATATATCCTAAAAACCCTAGGGGAGCTCCCGAAACACTTTTTCCGCCGCCGCAAGTCTCTGTTCCGCCGTGTGCCCATCTGGAGCCTTGTTCCGGTGCCCTACCGGAGGAGGGATCGATCTCACATGGACTCTTCATCAACCTTGCTGCTCCCATGGTGATGTGTGAGTAGTCTACCACAAACCTATGGGTTCATAGCTAATATCTAGATGGCTCTCTCTCTCTATGTTCTTCAATACAAAGTTCATCGCATCTTCGCGATGATCTATTCGATGTAATCACTTTGTGTGGTGCGTTTGTTGGGATCCGATGAATTGTGGGATTACGTTCAGATTATTCATGAGAAAGATTTGAGTCTTCTCTGAATTATATGATTCTTATTTTCATGATTATTATAGCTTCGTAAATCTCTCCGATCTATTGATTGGTTTGGCAACTAGATTGATCTATATACCAGTGAGAGGGGTGCGTTGTAGTGGGTTCAATCTTGTGGTGCTCTATATACCAGTGATAGAAAGGGACAAGACACATATTTGTATTGCTACCACTAAGGATAAAACGATGGGGTTGGTTCATATTGATTGGATTTTCTTTGTCTATATCATGTCATTGTTCTCCAATCATTACTCTGTTTTACTTAATACTCTAGATGCATGCTGGATAGCGGTCGATAGGTGGAGTAATAGTAGTAGGTGCAGGTAAGAGTCGAGCTACTTGCTTATGGACGTGATGCCTATATACACATGATCATTGCCATGAATACCATTGCATAACTATGTGCTTTTGTATCTCTTGCCCAACAGTAATTTGTTTACCCACCGTATGCCTACTTCGAGAGAGATGCCACTAGAGAACAATATGGCCCCCGGGTCTATTCACATATAAATTTACAAACGCTATTATTTCCTTGCTTCCATTATTTCCTTTTTATTTATTTTGCAATTTGTATTTATCCAACTATCAACTACACTACTTATCTGCTTGCAAATAACGAGTTCAAGGGTCTTGACAAGCCTCTTGCCCGCGTTGGGTGCAAGTGTTTGCTCTTTTGTTCATAGGCACTGAAGACGGGAGTTGCGTGGTCCTCCTATTGGTTCGATAAACTTGGTTTTCACTGAGGGAAATACTTATCTATATTGTGTTGTGATGACCCACGAGTATAGGGGATCAATTGTAGTCCTTTCGATAAGTAAGAGTGTCGAACCCAACGAGGAGCGGAAGGAAATGATAAGCGGTTTTCAGCAAGGTATTCTCTGCAAGTGCTGTGAGCAACAATAGTTGATAGTTTTGTAGCAATATAATTCGTAACAAGTGAAGAGTAATAATAGTAACTAATCACACCTCATCAACATGTTCAAGATCAAAGGTATAATAATAATGATTAAGGATTTGAACATAATAACTTCCACCAAATGAACCAACAAGCATCAACTACAAGATGTAATCAACACTACTAGCAACCCACAGGTACCAATCTGAGGTTTTGAGACACAGATTGAATACAAGAGATGAACTAGGGTTTGAGATGAGATGGTGTTGGTGAAGATGTTGATGAAGATTGGTCCTCCCACGAAGGAGGAAGCGTTGGTGATGACGATGGCTTCGATCTCCCTCTCCTAGAGAGGAATTCCCCCGGAGAATCTGACTGTCAGAGTGCAAAAGGGCCTCTGCCTAGGTTTCCGCCTCGAGACGGCATCGCTTTGTCCTGAAAGGTTTCTTATGATTTTTTCTAGGGTAAAACACACCTTATAGGAGAAGAGGGGGTTCGGGAGACCTGCTGGGCCCCAGTAGCTATCAGGGCGCGGCCAGGGGGTGGCCGCGTCCTGATGGGTACTAGCCAGCAGGTGGCCCCCCTCAGGTATATCTTTGGCCCAATAATTCTTAAATATTCCAGAAAAATCTTCGTGAAGTTTCAGGTCATTTGGAGTCTGGTGATTTTTCTGCCTTTTTCTCGGTTTCCCTGTCCAGGATTCCAGTTTCCAGTAATTTCCCTCTTTGTGTTGTACCTTGCATATTCAAAGAGAAAATACATAAGAATTATATGATAATAGGGAATAATGGACAAGAATGATATAAATAGTAATAAGAAATCATGATGCAAAATGGACGTATCAACTCCCCCAAGCTTAGACCTCGCTTGTCCTCAAGCGAAAGCCGAACTCGAAAGTAATGACCGCATAATTTGAGAGAGAGGCGTCGATAAAAACAGAATACGGACATGAGAGCATCATAAATATCATCATAGCAGCAATTTTTTCATCATGTAGCTTCTCATAAACAAGTAAAGATCTATTCACAATTATTGAAGTGTAAATCATAAACTTTTGTGACAACCAACAAACGATGCTTTTAGTAATTCAGATAATCAAAATTCATCATAATCAAGAGAAGAGTCTATATAAGAGCTTTCATTCTAGCAAGTCCACATACTCAACTATCATTTTGTCTTCTATTATTGTTGACACTCATTGCATATTTTTGGAGCTAATGTTTCCGCCGGACACATAGGAAGATGGGGGCTCTAATTGCCACCCAACTCATTTACCTCAAGGATAATGTCAACAATAATGAGTCATGATTTCCTACATTCAACTGGATATATATATCTAGATCTTTCCTCAACACATGATGCTTGCCAACTAAAAGAATTTATAGATTTAAAGAAGGAAAGATATTAATGACTCTTTGCATGAAAGTAAAGGTTTACGAAAGTAAAAGATGGGCCCTTTGTAGAGGGAAGCGGAGTTTGTCATGTGCTGTTATTTGTTTGGATGTGCAATCTCTTAATGCAAAGGAAGGTCACTTTATATTGCCCCTTGTGATATCGAACTTTATTATGCACTCCGTCGCTTTTATTTCTTCGTCATCACAAGATCGTACAAAGCTTATTTTCCCTTTAAATAAGAGATTATACATGATTATGGGCAATTTTTATTGCTTTGTGCACCGATGACAACTTACTTGAAGGATCTTATTCAATCCATAGGTAGGTATGGTGGACTCTCATGGAAAGAAACTGGGTTTAAGGGGTTATGGATGCACAAGTAGTATCTCTACTTGGTGCAGAAAATTTGGCTAGCAAAAGATCTATAGCAAGCACCACATGTTAAAGGATCCATGAGCATATAACTTTTATGCAAATGTAAATAATCATGAGCATTACGTTCTCTTCCATGTCCAACTTCAACACTCGATCATTATATAATATTTGATGAGGGTTCTCAATCATAGATGATGTCCAAGATAGTGTATTTATATGTGGATCCTCTCTTCTCTATCATAATCTTGCATAGGTTATAACAATGACTAATGCTATGTTTGTTTATTCCCAACAAATTTTATCACTTATACCTTCTTTTTATGTGAAGTCATTACTCCTCATGAGATAATCACATGATCTTTCTATTTTTTCTATATCAAAGCTATGATGAAGGGTGCAATGAGGGTAAAGCACACAAACTCAAGTAATCTTTATTATATATGTCTCACACTCGGTTACAAGGGTGATAGATTGCAAAACAAAAATACTAAGCAAAGTAAATCTGAAATTTATTACTCTAAATCACGAAATAACTAAGGATCGAACTAAGATAAAAGATGATGGTCAAAAGTGATGGTGATACGATACCGGGGCACCTCCCCCAAGCTTGAAACAAGCTAAGGGTGGTACCCATACCCATGTACTCAAGTGTTCTTCGGTGACGACGGTGATGATGGGGTAGGCTTGTTCTCCATCTTCCACGGCATAGGGTCCCTGTTGAAGAAAGAAGAGCTTGTCTCTGGAATACTGAAAGTTGCAGCCAAACTCATCCTTTTGAAACGAGATTCATACTCACAGTTTTGGTTTTGAAGGTCAAATATTTCTGCTTGTTGGTCTTGGAGCCTGTCATGGAACTTGAAGATCATCTCCACGATCTCCTTGTGGTCCTTCTTGCTTTCCCGGATGAAGACCGTGATCATCCAGTGATTGGCACTCCAACCATGTTCAACCATCCCCTTGCACTTGAAGATGTCTTGTTCCACCTCCGCAATCCAGGCCTTCTCGTTCCCCTCCTTTGGGGCTTGTGCATCACAGATGTGGAGCACCCCTTTGCGCATCCCAATGACTTGAGGGTGCTTAATCACCTCCGGTAGGTAGGGGTTGATGACCTTCTCGAAGAACTTGTCCTTGGAGGGGCTTGGCGACGTCATGGCGATCTAGATCTGTTAGAAAAACAACCCAAAACAAGAACATAGGAGAAACTCGCGATGCGGTGGTCAAAACATCCGGGAGTGTATATAATGAATTTTTCTAGGTCAGATTATGTGTCGCGGAATAAAAACTGAGTCCAGGTGGCACACGAGGGGCCCAGGAGCTATCAGGGCGCGGCCAGGGGGGTAGCCACGCCCTGATGGGTACTGGCTCCCTCGTGGGTCCCCCGGACTCCGTCTTATTTTTGTAATTTTTCTAAAATACCAAAAACGTCAGAAAATATATTTTTTGGAATTTTTGGAGTCGGTTTACTTACTGTATCACGTACCTACCCCTTTTCAGGTTTCTGGAGTGTTCTAGAAGGTCTCTCTTATGTGTTCCTCCGGCGTCATTACATGAATAATATTAATTTCAACATTGAGGGGAATACCTGAGGTTCTCTATTAAAAGGAGGCCTTAATATCCCTTAGTTTCCATTAGGACCCCGCTGCCACGGGAGGGTAGGACAAAAGATGTCATGCAAGCTCTTTTCCATAAGCACGTATGACTATATATGGAATACATGCCTACATTATATTGATGAATTGGAGCTAGTTCTGTGTCACCCTATGTTATAACCATTGCATGATGAATGCCATCCGACATAATTATCCATCACTGATCCGTTGCCTACGAGCTTTTCATATATTGATCTTTGCTAAAGTTACTTTTCCGTTGCCACTGTTACGATTGCTACAAAACCGCTACTGTTACTTTTGCTACCGTCACCGTTACTTCCATACAACTTTTGAAAGGACGTGGATGTCGCCTAGAGGGGGGGGGTGAATAGGCGCTTTAAAATAATTACGGTTTAGGCTTGAACAAATGCGGAATAAAACTAACGTTTAATAAGTCAAGCACAAAACCTAAAACAACTAGGCTCACCTATGTGCACCAACAACTTATGCTAAGCAAGATAAACAACTAAGTGATAGCAAGATATATAGCAAGAAACAATATGGCTATCACAAAGTAAAGTGCATAAGTAAAGGGCTCGGGTAAGAGATAACCGAGGCACGCGGAGACGACGATGTATCCCGAAGTTCACACCCTTGCGGATGCTAATCTCTGTTCGGAGCGGTGTGGAGGCTCAATGCTCCCCAAGATGCCACTAAGGCCACCGTAATCTCCTCACGCCCTCGCACAATGCAAGATGCCGTGATTCCACTAAGGGACCCTTGAGGGCGGTCACCGAACCCGTACAAACTAGGTTGGGGCAATCTCCACAACTTAATTGGAGGCTCCCAACGACACCACAAAGCTTCACCACAACAGACTGTGGCTCCGAGGTGACCTCAAATGCTCGGGGCAATCTCCACAACCTAATTGGAGACCCCGACACTTGCCCGGAGCTTTGCACCACAATGATTGAGCTCCGAGGCAACACAAGCCGTCTAGGGCGCCAAGGCACCCAAGAGGAACAAGCTCTAGGGTGCTCAAACACCCAAGAGTAATAAGCTTCTCAAACTTCACTTCCACGTATCACCGTGGAGAACTCAAACCTATGCACCAAATGCAATGGCAAGGGCACACGGAGTGCCCAAGTCCTTCTCTCCCAAATCCCTCCACAACAACTAATGCTATGGAAGAACATGAGAGGAAGAACGAAGAAGAACACGAAGAACTCCAAGATCTAGATCCAAGGGGTTCTCCTCACATAGAGGAGAAAGTGATTGGTGGAAATGTGGATCTAGATCTCCTCTCTCTTTTCCCTCAAGAACTAGCAAGAATCATTGGAGGGATTGAGAGTTAGCAAGCTCGAAGAAGGTCAACAATGGGGGGCAAACTCGAGCTCAAGAGATAAGGTTCAATGGGGAAGAAGACCCCCTTTTATAGGTGGGGAAAAATCCAACCGTTATGCTCACAGCCCGCACAGAGCGGTACTACCGCTCATGGCAGCGGTACTACCGCTAGGGCGGTGGAAGCCCTTTGAAAAACAACAGTGAGGAGGCAAAAGGCCAGTAGAACCGCCGGAGCGGTACTACCGCTCGTCCTCACGGTACTACCGCTAGGGATAGCGGTACTACTGCTTGTGAGCGGTACTAAAAAAATACATCCGTGCCTACCACCGCTGGACTTAACACGAGATTTTGATCAGGAGCGGAAGTAGCCACGGTAGTAGCCGCGGTAGTACCGCTCTGGAGCGGTAGTAAAAAAATACATCCGCTCCAAGCGGTAGTAGCCGCGGTAGTACCGCTGCAGCCTTTTAAGAACACCAAAACTGCCACAACTTCTGCAAACGGACTCTGAATTCAACAAAACCAAGTTTGTTGGAAAGCTAAAGACATGGGCTAACACAATCTTGATAGAAATATCAATAAGAAGCAAATGAGAAAAGGCCCATAAGAAAATGGTGAGAACCCTTCCTCGAATAAGACCGGTAAAACCTCCAACACCGAAAACGCAATAGAAGAAGCATATGAAATCCGTTTTCGATGTACTAGAGCTTGTCACGAAGATAACCACAAGCTCTAAAACCTCAAAAAGAGAAAATACAAATAAGAATCAAGAAAGATGATGCAAGGATGCAATGGTTTGAGCTCTCGACGAACGATACGATCAAGCTACTCACTTGAGAGCCCCCCTTGATAGTACGGCTATCGATCCTATAACCCGGTCTCCAAACTATCATCATGAGACCAGTAAAATAGAAAACCTATCAAGGGCAAACCTTTGCCTTGCACGAAGTCCACTTGAGCTAGATGATGACGATCTTGACTCCCTCAAGTTGGACCACCTTTCGTGATTGCGTTGGCTCGATGAAGGCTAGTTGACTGCTCCCCCATACTCCACTATGGGTGAGTCTCTCTTCGTCACACCTTCACAAGTTCATTGTCACCACAATGAACGGAAAGCTACAAGCATGATTTCTTCATGATGCTCCACTTGAACTTGCACAACACAACCTTGAGTTGATGTCATCCTCCATGGGTTGTATGTGATCTTCCCCTTGACGCAAGCCCATGGAAGCAAACCTAACCCCACATAGAACTCTCACAAAGACCATGGGTTAGTACACAAAGCACAATGGAAAATGCTTACCAAACCGTGAGATCAATTGATCCCACTCGGTGTATCTTCTACGCTTTGTGTGAAATCTTCTCTCTTCATAAACATGATGTCTTGAAGATACACATGAATGTTCACACAATCTTCTTCTTCAAGACATGCTAGCAATTAGCTCAACACTCACTAGACCAATCTTTGGATAGATCCTTGGATACCACCTTGGTCAACACATAAACTCCTTGAAACCAACAAATGGACTTCAAGAAAAGCCTATGGAAAAATCCCACGAATATAACTCAACGCAACCATTAGTCCATAGAGATTGTCATCAATTACCAAAACCAAACATGGGGGCACCGCATGTTCTTTCAATCTCCCCCATTTTGGTAATTGATGACAATCACTTTCAAGAGAGTTTATATAAGGAATTGACCACAACCATGCAAAGCAACAACACATAATGCATGAGCATGATATGCAAATGCTTAGGAACAAAACCAAAGCATGAAACCAAAGAGCCACAAAGATTCTCTAAACTTCTCCAAACAATTCCCTCTAAACTCTCTCGAAACTTCTCCCCCATTGGCATCGATTGCCGAAATGGGCGAAATGCTTAGAAAGCCAATATAATATGTGTTCCTCCATAAAGTGTGTATTTCTCAAAATATGAGTGGAATACACTACATATATCCAATGATGAATAGTTGGAGGAAGACAAACTATATTGAGGACCCAAAGATTGCTAAAGGATGATATGCCACCAAGGCATAACAAAGAGAGAACCAAGCAATCAAAAGATACCTCTTGGAACAATCAATCACATGGTCCTACCAGCCACATGAATAAAAGATATTTTGATATGGGCAAAAGAGTGTTTATAAAGAAACTAGAGGAGCTCCCCATGATTTGTGCACAAATAAGATTTTTTCTATTTGAATAGAAGTGCACAAAATAGGATCATGACTCCCCCAAAATCAATACAAACACACAACAAGTGCAAGCAAGTAGATAAGACAATGAGCATAGTACTTGCACTAAACATATGGTTGAGCAACATGTAAAAGAGGCAATCTTAAGAATAGGCTCAACCAAAATGATGTGTGTGAGTCATGGCAAAGCACTTGAGAAGACTAGTATAAGGATGATCATTAAGCATCAACATAGTCTTGATGAAATGAGACACAAGGTGCAAACCATATCCTTCCCACAAACACAAACTACTGGCAAATGGGTCCACAAGCTTACTAATAAGAAAATTAAAAACCAAAGCTTGTGACAACCCCTGGTGAAGATAGGAAATAATAGCATTGTCAGGAGGAGGGATACCAATCGAAATGGCAAAACCCTCGTGAAGACAAGCATGAGGAAAATAATCTTCACCACCAAAGAGTGCATCAAGATGCAAGGATATAAGATCCGCACTCAAGACAGATTCTTTTACGAAACCACCAAGTAAATCAAAGGAAATGCAACGGTGGATGTGAAAGAAAAGAGGATATCAACTAGAGATGTAACTTCTCTCATGTGTATAAGATTCTAGGTAGAGGGCAATCATGATGATATATCCACAAAGAATGATGTACACACGAAATAGTTACAAGAAGGCACAAACAAGATATCCAAAAGGAAGTCATAAATATACCAATAAGATCTTTGCTTGAAAGCATAGCACATAGCCTAATATTTTCTTATTGTACATAAATGAACTCCCAAGACACGAACATCAAAGACATCACAACTAGCAATATGACATCATCGTTGAGACGCTTTGAGAAAGGAAACAAGTACCACAAGAATGACTCAAGAAATTCATGCCATTATGCAACCTATAAAAGGTTGAATGCGAGAAATGTATGCATGAAGTAGATACTTGTTACCGAGATAGCATTGGATTTATGTAGTAGACAATGGTTCTTCGATCATCCTAGCATGGCTCCAATAAGCATATGGTGTCAACACCTTCCTTGTAAGTGAGCCGAGTGTCCAATGTATCTCCAATTGTTCCTAGAGCAACAACACAAACACAGTGGTACCCAAACTCATTGGGACCAAAGAGTTAGAGGACCAACAACACATAGGACAAACTCCACATAAATATGTGCATATAGATATGAAATTGAATTTCATGCACACTTTAGCCAATTTATGTCATAGTGGAGTTTCCCCTATATATTGGGTCAAGGAAAGAGAACATGCCAACGAAAGTACATGTAGTAAATATGCATGCTCAAGGCTTTCAAGAATCAAATCAACACACAGTTGATAAGATACCGAAAGATAAGGTATCAAGTGAAAATAAGGAAAGTGGGTGGATACAAAACCAGTTCATATCACTTGTCTTTCTGGTCTTTCAGAATCTCATCGAATACTAGTAAATGCTTTCGAAGAGAAAATAGAAGCACTAGAGAGCTCAAGTTCACTTCATTCATCACAAGATGCAAATGATAATCAAAATGGAGCTAATGAGGAAGAAATCACTTCTACTTAAACTTAAATAGTGAAATACCAACCAACACATAACAAACGAAAAATTATCACTTGACGGATATGAACAAAAAGATACATCAAGGAATGAGATATCCATTGACACATGCCAAATAGAAGGAAACAAGAGGTATCAAGTTCCCAAAAGAGAGCTAGGTTCCAAACAAACCAAACCCTCCGCAAATTTTCATGATGGCACAAAGCACCATAGAGAAAAGGCTTGCCTCCCACCAACACACACTTGAAGAAGATCAAAAGATTTTATGATAAACACATAAAGAGAGTGTTCTAAAGAAAATAGGATAGCTCCCCCAAGAGATGTGCATTATATAGAATTTGCATTTGAATACAAAATGCACACGATGGGATCATCACTTTCCCTATATCTATAGAAACACTAGACATGCTCAAAAAGATCCACAAGAGGCAAGGAAGACAAACGATAAACAAAAACCTATGTAAAGATGATTAGCAAATTCTACCACTTAAAAGGAATACCAATTGTCAAAGGACAAAAAGTATTTGGAAATGATTCCCATTGGTAGATTGCAAATAGATCCAACATCATCTTTACTCCTAAATCACAAGCAAATGACACTTGTAGAGCTAGCATGCCACCTAGGAACAAGATAAATTATAATATCAAATCTAAGTGGCAATATCTCAAATGTACACATTCTCTGGGCTTGTAATATGCACATAGCATATTACTCCCCCATAATGTGGTAAACCAACGTTAATAACAAGTGGCAAATGAAATCCAATAAGAGAAGATTAATGGACCATTTGGAATTTGAATTTCTAATGAGATGACATACCACATAGAAGCTAGATAATCTTGTAATATCAATACTAAGTGGTATTCCTCATGTACACACATTTTTAGGGTCGTGAAGTGCACAAAGCACATCACTCCCCCAAAATGGGATAATCCATTAATCTCTCAAAAGAGCCAACTAAGATTCAAACTAGATGCAAAAGGCTCAACACAAGTCTCACACATACATGATGTGCAACCCACCATACATACTTGATTACTCAAGAAAATAAGTAGGAAGCACAACATATATAAATACATGCAAGGTACAAAACCACAACATGCAAAGGGGCAAGTAACTAACAATGTAAACAATTTAAGTGCAAGTTACCGTAAGGAGGCACATTGCATATAAGATAGAAACTTGATAATCCAAATGACTTGGCTTGAGATAATATGAATGATGAAGATCCCTTAATTCTTCATGATGTAGCCAAGTCACCAATGCCCTCCAACACCACCTATTGATCAAGATTGAGCTTGTTGGTCCCCAACCAAGTTGGGTCCTAAGAGGTTAGTCACAATAGGTTTGGCTACCCAAATGGTTCTTTTCTTGACACCACATTGAGTACAAACAAACTTGGCAAACACATTGCCAACCTTATCCTTCCCAAGAGAATATATATCATCAATAATAATTGGATTGGATAAGTTACCATTCGTGCATGAAGAAGCAAAGTGACCCTTCTCACGACATAAGTAGCAACATCTACCCTTTGCTTTCTTCTCAATTGATTTCTCAACTTGAGGAGCGTTGACTTGGGTCTTCTTGGGAAGAGGCCTTTCTTCAACTTGAGGTTGAGCATGAGATTGAACTTGTGGCCGCTTCCCTTGTTGCTTGTCACTATGGGGCTTCTTCTTCAATGGGCTAGATCTAACATGGTGCCCTTCTATTTTGCACTTGAAGCAAATAATCTTGGCCGAAATCTTGACTTGTTCTTGGCCCTTCTTCTTCTTATAGCTTTTGGACTTCTTCTTTTTATTGGAGTTGAATCCAAGTCCACCCTTGTCATTTGGGGATTTTTGCACACTCATGATATTGTTGAGTATGGACTTCCCTTCATGACACTTTTCCAAGTCATTCTTCAAAGAAGTGACTTGGGCCTTGAGCTCTTTGATTTCCTCTACATGGTTAGTATCAACACAAGTACTAGAGGAAGTAAAAGCTTCATCGTTAGAGCAACAAGGCAATGAAAGTAATTCATCACAAGATGTAGCAACATTATGAGTAGATGAACTACGAGGACTAGCACATGGCAATAAAGCATTTCTACTAGATGTAGTGCTAATGTCCACATGTGGCTCACTAGATGTTACCTTAGTAGTACTAGCCTCATGAGCTATTGTTAGCACATTATGCAATACTAGAAGATCACCATGAGAGCTAGAAAGCTTTTCATGACTTTCTTCCAATATCCCATAATTGCTAAATAGCAACTCAAGTTGAGCCCTTAGCTCAACATTCTCCTTCAAAATGGATGCTTCACAAGGAATAGAGTTAGTAGCACAAGCATCATCATTAACAACAAGAGGAGAAGGCAACTTGGCAAGCTCTTTAGCATATGAAGCTTTAAGTTGAGCATGAGACTCGGTGAGTTCAATAAGCGAACTCTTAATGGCCCTTGAGCCATTTTTGAGGTGCTCAAAGTCCTCAAGGAGTTGAGCATGAGCAACTTCAAGCTTATCATTTTTAGTTCTAAAATCATTAGCCACCTCGAGAGCTCTATCATGGGATTCCTTTAATCTAGAAAATTCTAGAGCAAAGGTCTCCTTAAGAGATTCCTTGGTGGTTTGTTCATTTTCAAGAGCTTGAGATAGCTCCGCGATCTCATTAGCGTAATCACGCTCATGCCCTTCCATTTTATCAATGGTGGCCTCATGCTACTCGAGATGAGCTTCCAACTCCTTAATATATTTCTTGCCCTCAATGGCAATAGACATGATTTCCATGAAGTTGGAACGAGCAATTTTATTCTTATGAAGAGCTTTAAAAACCATTTCTCCCTTAATTTTTAAGGAAGCAATATTATCACTCTCTTCATCATTATCATCAACATCATCATCGTGAGATATATTGGGATTCAAAGTAGGAGATACCTTTGAAGACTTAGCCATAAGGCAAAAGTGAGAAACAGTAGATGATGATGTAGGATCCCTTGAAGCATCATTCAAGACCACATCTTGTTCTATGGAGTGTTGGGTTTCCTCTACATTGTTAGCACAATAACTCGAGGAAATAGATACATTTTTATCATGGCAACAAGATATAGCAAGCATATCATCATGAGATTTAGTCGAGCAATTTCTACATGATATGCAAGGACTATCAACACAAGCATGTGAAACATTTAGAGTGCTCGAAGTGCTAAAGTCCAAAGATGAGGCATTGCAATAAGATAGTGATGAAGTATCATCAACAATAAGCCCACTATCATCATTACAATGATCACCACTACTCACCATATCATTACCTTGTGGCAATCTACATGTAGGTGGAGTAGATGAAGTTGAGAAGACAACACGACCGGAGGAGGAGGGAGAACAATCATCCCTAAAAATCTTGGACATACCATATTTATCTTGAATCTTTGTCCATAACTCATGAGCATCCCGGAATGACATGAGTTGAAATATAACTACATTGCTCAAAGCATCAAAAAGCACATTAGAAGCCTGAGCATTGAGATAAGAGTTTTTCTCATCCTCTAAAGATATGTGTTGAGAATCCTTTGGAGGAGAAAAACCCATATCTACAATTCGCTCCAAATTTGGGTCCGTGACCCTAAAGAGATTAAGCATGCGAATTACCCAAATATCAAAATTTCTGCCATCGAAACTAAGAGTGTCAGAGAATCCTAATCCCCTAGTCGACATCCTTACTCTCTAGGTGGTTAAACCTAATAATGAGAGACCTCGCTCTGGTACCAATTGAAAGGACGTGGATGTCGCCTAGAGGGGGGGTGAATAGGTGCTTTAAAATAATTACGGTTTAGGCTTGAACAAATGCGTAATAAAACTAACGTTTAATAAGTCAAGCACAAAACCTAAAACAACTAGGCTCACCTATGTGCACCAACAACTTATGCTAAGCAAGATAAACAACTAAGTGATAGCAAGTTATATAGCAAGAAACAATATGGCTAACACAAAGTAAAGTGCATAAGTGAAGGGCTTGGGTAAGAGATAACCGAGGCACGCAGTGTGGAGGCACAATGCTCCCCAAGATGCCACTAAGGCCACCGTAATCTCCTCACGCCCTCGCACAATGCAAGATGTTGTGATTCCACTAAGGGACCCTTGAGGGCGGTCACCGAACCCGTACAAACTAGGTTGGGGCAATCTCCACAACTTAATTGGAGGTTCCCAACGACACCACGAAGCTTCACCACAACGGATTGTGGCTCCGAGGTGACCTCAAATGCTCGGGGCAATCTCCACAACCTAATTGGAGACCCCGACGCTTGCCCGGAGCCTTGCACCACAATGATTGAGCTCCGAGGCAACACAAGCCGTCTAGGGCGCCAAGGCACCCAAGAGGAACAAGCTCTAGGGTGCTCAAACACCCAAGAGTAATAAGCTTCTCAAACTACACTTTCACGTATCACCGTGGAGAACTCAAACCTATGCACCAAATGCAATGGCAAGGGCACACGGAGTGCCCAAGTCCTTCCCTCCCAAATCCCTCCACAACAAATAATGCTATGGAAGAAGATGAGAGGAAGAACGAAGAAGAACACGAAGAACTCCAAGATCTAGATCCAAGGGGTTCCCCTCACATAGAGGAGAAAGTGATTGGTGGAAATGTGGATCTAGATCTCCTCTCTCTTTTCCCTCAAGAACTAGCAAGAATCATTGGAGGGATTGAGAGTTAGCAAGCTCGAAGAAGGTCAACAATGGGGGGCAAAGAAGACCCCCTTTTATAGGTTCAATGGGAAAGAAGACCCCCTTTTATAGGTGGGGAAAAATCCAACCGTTATGCTCACAGCCCGCACAAAGCGGTACTACCGCTCATGGGAGCGGTACTACCGCTAGGGCGGTGGAAGCCCTTTGAAAAACAACAGCGAGGAGGCAAAAGGCCAGTAGAACCGCCGGAGCGGTACTACCGCTCGTCCTCGCGGTACTACCGCTAGGGATAGCGGTACTACTGCTTGCGAGCGGTACTAAAAAAATACATCCGTGCCTACCACCGCTGGACTTAACACGAGATTTTGATCCGGAGCGGAAGTAGCCACGGTAGTAGCCGCGGTAGTACCGCTCTGGAGCGGTAGTAAAAAATTACATCCGCTCCAAGCGGTAGTAGCCGCGGTAGTACCGCTGCAGCCTTTTAAGAACACCAAAACTGCCACAACTTCTGCAAACGGACTCCGAATTCAATGAAACCAAGTTTGTTGGAAAGCTAAAGACATGGGCTAACACAATATTGATAGAAATATGAATAAGAAGCAAATGAGAAAGGCCCATAAGAAAATGGTGAGAACCCTTCCTCGAATAAGACCGGTAAAACCTCCAACACCGAAAACGCAATAGAAGAAGCATATGAAATCCGTTTTCGATGTACTAGAGCTTGTAATGAAGATAACCACAAGCTCTAAAACCTCAAAAAGAGAAAATAAAAATAAGAATCAAGAAAGATGATGCAAGGATGCAATGGTTTGAGCTCTCGACAGACGATACGATCAAGCTACTCACTTGAGAGCCCCCCTTGATAGTACGGCTATCTATCCTATAACTCGGTCTCCAAACTATCATCATGAGACTGGTAAAATAGAAAACCTATCAAGGGCAAACCTTTGCCTTGCACGAAGTCCACTTGAGCTAGATGATGATGATCTTGACCCCTCAAGTTGGACCACCTTTCGTGATTGCGTTGGGTCGATGAAGGCTAGTTGATTGCTCCCCCATACTCCACTATGGGTGAGTCACTCTTCGGCACACCTTCACAAGTTCATTGTCACCACAATGGACGGCAAGCTACAAGCATGATTTCTTCGTGATGCTCCACTTGAACTTGCACAACACAACCTTGAGTTGATGTCATCCTCCATGGGTTGTATGTGATCTTCCCCTTGACGCAAGTCCATGGTAGCAAACCTAACCCCACATAGAACTCTCACAAAGACCATGGGTTAGTACACAAAGCGCAATGGACAATGCTTACCAAACCGTGAGATCACTTGATCCCACTCGGTGTATCTTCTACGCTTTGTGTGAAATCTTCTCTCTTCATAAAGATGATGTCTTGAAGATACACATGAATGTTCACACAATCTTCTTGTTCAAGACATGCTAGCAATTAGCTCAACACACACTAGACCAATCTTTGGATAGATCCTTGGATACCACCTTGGTCAACACATAAACTCCTTGAAACCAACAAATGGACTTCAAGAAAAGCCTATGGACAAATCCTACGAATATAACTCAACGCAACCATTAGTCCATAGAGATTGTCATCAATTACCAAAACCAAACATGGGGGCACCGCATGTTCTTTCAACTTTGCTACTAAATACTTTGCTGCAGAGATTAAGTCTTTCAGGTGTGGTTGAATTGACAACTCAGCTGCTAATACTCGAGAATATTCTTTGGCTCCCCTTGTGTCGAATCAATAAATTTGGGTTGAATACTCTACCCTCGAAAACTGTTGCGATCCCCTGTACTTGTGGGTTATCAAGACCCTTTTCTGGCACCGTTGCCGGGGAGCATAGCTCTATTCTCTGAGTCACTTGGGATTTATATCTGTTGATCACTATGAAGAATCTGAAAGACCCAAAAACCAAGATCTATCCCTCTACTACGAGGGGAGGTAAGGAACTGCCATCTAGCTCTGCACTTGATTCACCTTCTATTATGAGTAAATTTGCGACACCACCACCTGCTATTGATTCTGATATGTCGCAAGCAATTGATGATGCCAGTTCTGCTATGCATGATGCTTATGATGATACTTTGCTTCATAATACTGTGCCACTGGGTGAATTTCTTGATGAACAAATTGCTAGAGTTAATACTGAAACTGATGATATTTCTGAAACTGATGAAATTATTGAAACTGAACACTATGAGACATCTGTTAGACCTAGCTCTCCTAGATATGAATTGCCTAATATACCTAAGGGTTATGTTATGGAGGGAGAGGTAGCTAGGGACTTTCTTGCTTGTAAGGATAGAGATTATCTTAAGAAATTACTATGCAAGTGGAAGGAAAAATCTTTGAATGCTAGAATGCAATATGATCCTAAGTTTGCTACTTCACCTATCTTTGTTACTGATAAGGATTATGAATTCTCTGTCGATCCTGAATTAATTACTTTGGTTGAATCTGATCCTTTCCATGGTTATGAATCTGAAACTATTGTGGCACATCTTACTAAATTGAATGATATAGCCACCCTATTTACTCATGAGGAAAAAAATCGTTATTACTATATTCTTAAGTTGTTTCCTTTCTCATTAAAGGGTGATGCTAAGATATGGTTTAATTCTCTTGCTCCTGGTTGTGTGCGTAGTCCCCAGGATATGATATATTACTTCTTTGAAAAATATTTTCCTGCCCATAAGAAACAAGTTGCCTTGCAGGAAATATTTAACTTTGTGCAAATTGAAAAAGAGAGTCTCCCACAAGCTTGGGGGAGGCTTCTCCAATTACTTAATGCTTTGCCTGATCATCCTCTCAAGAAAAACAAAATACTTGATATCTTTTATAATGGACTAACCGATGCTTCTAGGGACCACTTAGATAGTTGTGCTGGTTGTGTTTTCAGGGAACGAACTGTTGAACAAGCTGAACTACTATTGAATAATATATTGAGCAATGATAATGATTGGACTATTCCCGAACCACCTCCAAAGCCAACTCCGAAGAAAAGAGGTATTCTATTTCTCAGTCCTGAAGATATGCAAGAGGCAAAGAAATCTATGAAAGAAAAATGTATTAAAGCTGAAGATGTTAATAATTTACCACCTATTGAAGAAATACATGGTCTTGATACCCCGACACAGGTAGTAGAGGTAAATTCTCTCCGTAGATTTGATGAAGGTGATATTCCTTATAATAAGTCTGCTAGCCAATGCTTGGATGAGTTTGATAACTTTATTGTTAAGCAAGAAAATTTCAATGCTTATGTTAGTAGACAATTGAGACATAATGCTTACATGCTTGATCGCTTAGGTGATTATATGAGTAGAACTATCAATGATCTTAAGCTTATTAGTAAACATGCTTCCATGGTAACTACTCAAGTAGAACAAGTACTTAAGGCACAAAATGATTTTCTTAATGAGATGAATGGTAAGAACAATGATCATTCTGTTAGAGTTGTGACTAGAGGTGGTAAAATGACTCGGGAACCTTTGTATCCTGAGGGCCATCCTAAGAGAATTGAGCAGGATTCTCAGAGAATTAATACTGATGCACCTAGTCGTCCTAGTAATAAAAGGGAAAAGAATGATGATAGGACTTTGCATGCTGCTAGTGAACCTGTTATAGACACACATGAGAATCCAAATGATATTTCTATTTCTGATGCTGAAACACAACCTGGTGATGAACATGAACTGGGTGATAATATTAATGATGATGTTCATGTTGATGCTCAACCTAGTAATGAGAATGATGTGGAGATTGAATCTGCTGTTGATCTTGATAACCCACAACCTAAGAATAAAAGATAAGATAAAAGAGACTTTGTTGCTAGGAAGCATGGTAAAGAAAGAGAACCATGGGTTCAGAAACCCATGCCCTTTCCTCCTAAACCATCCAAGAAAAAGGATGATGAGGACTTTGAGCATTTTGTTGAATTGCTTAGACCTGTCTTTTTGTGTATGCGCTTGACTGATATTCTGAAAATGTCTCCTTATGCTAAGTATATGAAAGATATTGTGACAAATAAAAGAAAGATACCGAAAGCTGAGATTTCCACCATGCTTGCTAATTATACCTTTAAGGGTGGAATACCAAAGAAACTAGGAGATCCCAGAGTACCTACTATACCATGCTCTATTAAAAGAAATTATGTTAAAACTGCTTTATGTGACCTTGGAGCTGGTGTTAGTGTTATGCCTTTCTCTTTGTATCGTAGACTTGATTTGAATAAGTTGACACCTACTGAAATCTCTTTGCAAATGGCTGATAAATCAACCGCTTTACCCATCGGTATTTGTGAGGATGTGCCTGTCGTAGTTGCAAATGTTACTATCCTAACGGACTTTGTTATTCTTGATATTCCCGAGGACGACAGTATGTCGATCATCCTTGGTAGACCCTTTTTGAATACTGTAGGGTCTGTTATTGATTGCAACAAGGGCAATGTCCCTTTTCATGTTAATGGTAATGCGCATACGGTACACTTTCCGAAGAAACAACCTCAAGTTCATAGTATCAACTCCATTGGAAAAATTTCAACTATTATTATTGGAGATTTTGAATTCCCTCTCCCTACTGCCAAAAAGAAATATGATATACTTATTGTTGCGGACATGCCTGTCCCCGTTGAGATAACTTAGTGTTATTCGAAAATTCTCCGGTTTCATGTTACTTGAAAGAAGTTTGTTAATAAGACTTGATCAACCTTGTTAATGAATTCCTTTTGACGGGCATGAGATGGATGAATTTAGAAAGCACAACCTTCTGTACCCAACTTTTACTTTCTGTTATTTAGATTAAATAAAGCAAAAATACTATTATACTTCTGTTTTCTGAATTATCCGTGCAATAAAAAATGACCTGAAAATAAAAGTTCTCCAAATGCCCTGAAAATGTAGTATGATTTTTTCTGGAATATTTAAGAATTTCTGGCACTGAGAACACATTAGGGGGATGCACCAGTGGGCCACAAGCCTACAGGGCGCGCCCACCCCCTTGGGCGTGCCCCCTTGGCTTGTGGGTCCCACGTAGGCCCCCCTCACTTATTCCAGCACCCATCCACTTCGTCTTCCTCCAGAAAAAATCCCACCATTGCTCAAGCCCGTGTTCTAGCTCATTTTGCTGCCATTTTCTATCTCCTTGTGCAAAGCTCCATTTGCAAAACTGTTTTGGGGGATTGTTCTTCGGTGTGTGACTCCTCCAATGGTCCAATTAGTTTTTGTTTTAGTGCTTTATATATTGCAAATTTTTGCTGCTGAGGTGACCTTGTTCTTGAGCTTGCATGTCAAATTTGTATGGTCCCAAGTAGTTTTGATGCATGATATAGCCTCTAGGCACTTGTGGGAGTAGTTGCTATAAGTTTTGTTGAGTTTTGTTCACCTTTATTTTGAGTCACTAAAAATTTCAGAAATTTTTCAGAGAAAGAAATGATGAGGAGATTGTTAAGAGGCTCTTCAAGCCGGGGCTCTAAAGAAGATGAAAATGAGGTGAAGAAGAAGTCCAAATACAATCTTCCTCGTATCGCGGAGGTTCGGCCATGTGAATGGCCAAGTGATGCATTCTTGAGGGCGGCCAGAATTTATGAAGATTTCTATTATTTGGCAGAGAATGCAGGCATCACCGACTTCCTCAACGATAAGTGTGACCAGTACCTCCTACTCACTAATATCTTCGTGCAAAACTTTCACTTTTATCCTAGGAAGGATCCTCCCATGGTAGAGTTTTACTTGTATGATGTGCCTAAGAAGATGACACTTTACGATTTTTGCAATGTTTGCAAAATACCTTATGAGGGCAGCATCAGTGAACCACGTCCTAGAGACATGGAGGACTTTATTGCCGCAACCACTGTGGGGGAAGAGAGAGGGGTGTCAAAGGCAAGAGCAGCTAGTTTACATTTTCCTGTTCTATGCTATTATTCATTATTTGCGGGGAGATGTTTAGTTGTTCATGGGGAGAGTGGAGGCCTTAGTGCTCCCGACCTCGCCATTCTGCGCCACGCTTTACTTGCTGATAGAACTTTTAGTCTAGGAGCTATGGTGGCCCAACGGTTGAACTTAAACCGTTCGAAGGGCCCCATATTCGGAGGTATCTATGCATCTCGTCTAGCCAAACACTTTAAGATACCCATTAGGCTTGACGAGGAAGAGGAAATGCTGCTACCCACAAGATATTTAGACTATGCCAGTATGGTAGCACATGATTTTATTAGGAAGGATAATGATAGGAGGCTGCTTTACAACTTAGTATTTAGTTAGGGTACTTGTGAGATTATTGCTCTGCCTGCTTCTTCTTTGTTCGATATCCATTCAGGCAGGTACACTATTATGCCCGAGGACATCTACAGATATTGGGGTCTGTCGCAACCCCCAGCACCTGAGCCGACACCAGCCCTTGATCCGTGTCAGGATCCAGTTTTTCAGTGGGAGCCACAGGAGCTCGCCAACCAGTGGAACCCTCAGGACCCTCCGGAGTATCCAGGAGATGGTTATTTTCAGCCATGGCCCTAGACCAACTTAGGCCAAAAGCCTAATCTTGGGGGAGTACGTATTTCTCACCAACATTACATTCATGTTCACACACTAATCTTAGTAGTCGGTGATTCTACTTTTTCATTGAATCATCCATGGTATTTTATTTCTTCTTTCCGCTTTCTTCTTGTGTGCTTAATTAACCTTGAGAAAATCCAAAAAAAAAATTAGTTCTAGCTTTACCTTTTAGTTTGTTTAGTTGTAGCATTAAAAGAAAACCCAAAAAGATTTCTCGTTCTTCTTTTGCTTGTTGGGAGCTTTCCCGTGTAAATAGTTTTCCTTTCTTCTTTGGGTCGTAAGGAGAAGACCACAATGAAATGTTGAGTGGCTCTCATATGCATTATTGTTTATCTATCAGAGAGCCCATATTACCTTGCCTTCTCCTTTGAGTTATTGTTTGCAGATTCCAGCTTAGTCCCATGCACCTGCACTCTTATTATTATTCACACCGTTCGGTCGTGCAAGTCAAAGGCAATAATGATGATATATGATGAAGTGATTGAGATGGAGAAAAGATGGTATGAACTCGACCTATTTTGTTTTTGTAAATATGATTGGCTCATCGTTCTGGATTCAACTCATTATGGATGAAACATGTTTGCAATGACAATTAGAGAATATAGTTACTCATGCCATGCTTAATTAGCTAAGAGTGTATAATGGTTTGTCTTGAGTGCAAACATGCATTTTTTAAAATGGTTGTGATGTAGTATGATAGGATGGTATCCTCCTCTGAATGATTCAAGTGGCTTGACTTGGCACATGTTCACGCATGTAGTTGAAACAAAATCAACATAGCCTCCACGATGTTTATATTCATGGTGATTTATATCCTACTCATGCTTGCATTCAATGTTGGTTAATCTCAATGCATGTTTATGACCGTTGTCGCTCTCTAGTTGGTCGCTTCCCAGTCTCTTGCTAGCCTTCACCTGTACTAAGTGGGAATATTGCTTGTGCATCCACTTCCATAAACCCAAGGTTGTTCCATATGAGTCCACTATATCTACCTATATGCGGTATTTACCTGCCATTCCAAGTAAATTTGCATGTGCCAAACTCTAAACCTTCAAATAATATTCTGTTTTGTATGCCCGAATCGCTCATGTAGTGACTAGGGGCTGTCGGTATCTTCCATGCTAGGTGGGTTATTCTCACGATGAGTGTTTATTCACTTGTCATTCACGGGAAAGTGGCTGGTGATCGAGATGCCCAGTTCCATGCTCAAAAATCAAATCAAAATATAATGAAACAAAACTCCGCCAGGATTGTTGTTTGTATGGACGGTGGAGGGGGAGTAAAAACTTTATCATTCTGTTTGGGAACCACCTATAATGTATCTAGCATGGAAGATGGCGAGATCTCTCGGTCATTATGTTGACAATGAAAGCATACCGCTCAAAATTATTATTCATCCCTGTTTTAAAAGCTCGAGCTCTGGCACCTCTGCAAATCAATGCTTCCCTCTGCGAAGGGCCTATCTATTTTACTTTACTGTTGAGTCATCCTCCTCTTATAAAAAGCACCAGTTAGAGAGCACCACCGTCATTTGTATGCTTTGTTATTAATTGATATTGAGTATGACTGTGACTGGATCTCTTTTACCATGAATTACAATTTCCAGTCAGCCCTTGTTCTTCAGAGGTGCTCTGCATTTATGTTTTACGGCCTCAGAAAGGGCTAGCGAGATACCATTATATCATAGTGTATCATGATTGTTTTGATAAAATTGTTGTCATCCGAGATTTATTATTATTGCTCGCTAGTTGATTATGCCATTGATATGAGTAAATGTGAGACCTAAATGTTATTGTGAATATGGTTAGTCTATAATCTTTGCTGAAAACCTGAACATCAGTTAGACATATTTACAACAATAAGATCAAACAGAGTTTGTAAAAGTTTTTCTTTGTCACTTTCAGTTTGTCAACTGAATTGCTTGAGGACAAGCAATGGGTTAAGCTTGGGGGAGTTGATACGTCTCCATCGTATCTACTTTTCCAAACTCTTTTGCCCTTGTTTTGGACTCTAATTTGCATGATTTGAATGGAACTAACCCGGACTGACGCTGTTTTTAGCAGAATTGCCTTGGTGCTATTTTTGTGCAGAAATAAAAGTTCTCGGATTGACCTGAAAATTTACAGAGAATATTTTTGGAATTAATAAAAAATTCTGGCGAAAGAATCAACCAGAGGGGGTCCACCCATTGGCCACAAGCCAGGGGGGCGCCCCCCCTAGGGCGCGCCCAGGTGGCTTGTGGGCCCCCTGCAACTCCTCCGACCTCAACTCCAACTCCATATAACCCTATTCGGGGAGAAAAAAAATCAAGGAGAAGAGTTCATCGTGTTTCACGATACAGAGCCGCCGCCACCTCCTGTTCTTCCTTGGGAGGGCAGATCTGGGGTCCGTTTTGGGCTCCGGAGAGGGGAAATCGACGTCGTCGTCATCACCAACCATCCTTCATCACCAATTTCATGATGCTCTCCGCCATTCGTGAGTAATCCCATCGTAGGCTTGCTGGACGGTGATGGGTTGGATGAGATTTACCATGTAATCGAGTTAGTTTTGTTAGGGTTTGATCCCTAGTATCCACTATGTTCTGAGATTGATGTTGCTGTGACTTTGCTATGCTTAATGCTTGTCACTAGGGCCCGAGTGCCATGATTTCAGATCTGAACCTATTATGTTTTCATGAATATATATGTGTTCTTGATCCTATCTTGCAAGTTGTAGACACCTATTACGAGTTATGATCCGCATCCCCCAGGGTGACAATAACTGGGATTCTTTCCGGTGATTACCGTAGTTTGAGGAGTTCATGTATTCACTAAGTGCGAATGCTTTGGTCTGGTTCTCTATTAAAAGGAGGCCTTAATATCCCTTAGTTTCCATTAGGACCCCGCTGCCACGGGAGGGTAGGACAAAAGATGTCATGCAAGTTCTTTTCCATAAGCACGTATGACTATATATGGAATACATGCCTACATTATATTGATGAATTGGAGCTAGTTCGGTGTCACCCTATGTTATAACCGTTGCATGATGAATGCCATCTGACATAATTATCCATCACTGATCCGTTGCCTACGAGCTTTTCATATATTGATCTTTGCTAAAGTTACTTTTCCGTTGCCACTGTTACGATTGCTACAAAACCGCTACTGTTACTTTTGCTACCGTCACCGTTACTTCCATACTACTTTGCTACTAAATACTTTGCTGCAGAGATTAAGTCTTTCAGGTGTGGTTGAATTGACAACTCAGCTGCTAATACTCGAGAATATTCTTTGGCTCCCCTTGTGTCGAATCAATAAATTTGGGTTGAATAATCTACCCTCAAAAACTGTTGCGATCCCCTATACTTGTGGGTTATCACTCTTTGACACTCATCACAAGAAAGGACATACTTACGAGCATCTTTGAAAAGAGTAGGCCAATAAAAACCAGATTGTAGTACCTTGTGTGTGGTTCTGTCACTAGCATGGTCTCCCCCATAGGCCTCGGAGTGGCACTTTTGTAAGATCTGTCCCTGTTCATTCTCAGGCACACAACGTCTAATAACACCATCTACTCCTTCTTTATAAAGATGTGGCTCATCCCAAAAGTAATGCCTCAAATCATAAAAGAAAATTTTCTTTTGTTGATATGTGAAACTAGGTGGTATATATTTAGCAACAATGTAATTAGCATAATCAGCATACCAAGGAGTACTGCGTAAAGTATTTATAACAGCTAATTGCTCATCAGGAAAATTATCATCAATAGGCAGTGGGTCATCAAGAACGTTTTCCATTCTATACAAGTTATCCGCTACTGGGTTTTCAGCTCCCATTCTATAGACAATATGCAAGTCAAATTCCTAAAGTAAGATTACCCACCTACTGAGTCTAGGCTTAGCATCTTTCTTTTCCATAAGGTATTTAATAGCAGCATGATCAGTGTGAATAGTTACTTTAGAATCAACAATATATGGTCTACACTTATCACATGCGAACACAACTGCTAAAAATTCCTTCTCAGTAGTAGCATAGTTTCTTTGAGCAGTGTCTAGGGTCTTACTAGCATAATGAACGACATTCAATTTTTTATCTACGCTTTGCCCTAGAATAGCACCAACGGCATAATCACTAGCATCACACATAATTTCAAATGGTAAGTTCCAATCAGGTGGTTGAACAATAGGTGCAGTAATCAAAGGTTTCTTAAGTATTTCAAAGGCTTCTACACAATCATCATCAAAAACAAAATGAACATCTTTTTGAAGGAGGTTAGTTAGTGGCCTGGAAATCTTCGAGAAATCTTTAATGAAACGCCTATAAAAACCAACATGACCAAGAAAACTTCTTATACCTTTAATATCTTTAGGAGATGGCATTTTCTCTATCGCATCAACTTTGGCTTTATCTACCTCGATACCTCGTTCGGAAATTTTATGCCCGAGTACTATACCTTCATTCACCATAAAGTGGCACTTCTCCCAATTCAAGACAAGATTAGTTTCCTCACATCTCTGCAAAACTCGATCAAGGTTGCTCAAGCAATCATCAAAAGAAGTTCCATAAACTGAGAAATCATCCATGAAAACCTCAACAATCTTTTCACAAAAGTCATAGAATATAGCAGTCATACATCTTTGAAAGGTAGCAGGTGCATTACATAAACCAAAAGGCATTCGTCTGTAAGTATAAGTTCCAAAAGGACATGTGAATGTAGTTTTTTCTTGGTCCTCTTTTTACATAGGTATTTGAGAGAAACCTGAATATCCATCAAGAAAACAAAAGTGTGTGTGCTTAGATAATCTTTCTAACATTTGATCAATAAAAGGCAAGGGGTGATGATCTTTCCTAGTAGCTTTATTTAATTTTCTGAAATCAATTACCATCCTATAACCAGTTACAATTCTTTGTGGGATAAGTTCATTTTTATCATTGGGAACGACAGTGATACCTCCCTTCTTAGGGACACAGTGAACATGACTTACCCATCTACTATCAGCAATAGGATAAATTATACCTGCTTCCAGAAGCTTTAGTATTTTAGTCCTTACCACTTCCTTCATCTTAGGGTTTAAGCGGCGTTGATGATCAACAACAGGTTTAGCATCTGGCTCCATATTAATCTTGTGCTGACAAAGTGTGGGGCTTATGCCTTTGAGATCATCGAGAGTATATCCAATAGCAGCCATGTGCTTCCTCAGAGTTTTGAGTAATCTCTTTTCTTTATGCTCTGAAAGGTTAGCACTAAAAATTACAGGATATATCTTCTTTTCATCAAGATATGCATATTTCAAAGTATCAGGCAATGTCTTTAGCTCAAACACGGGATCTCCTTTGGGTGGAGGAGGATCTCCTAGAATGTCAACATGCAAGTTGTGTTTGAGGATAGGTGGTTGTTTAAGAAATATGTCATTCATTTCATTTATTTCATTCATATGCATATCATTCTCATGGTCTAGCAAGTACTGTTCCAGAGGATCAGTAGGAGGAACAACAATAGAAGCTAGACCAATAATTTCATCTTTACTAGGTAACTCTTTCTCATGAGGTTGTCTATTAAATTTAGAGAAATTTAATTCATGAAACTCGTTACCAAAGCCTATTTTAACCTTCAGTATTAACAGTGTTCAGAAAAGGTCTACCAAATATAATGGGACAAAAATTATCTTGTTCAGAACCAAGTACTAGAAAGTCAACGGGGTACTTGACTTTTCCGCACAGGACTTCAACATCTCTAATACCAAGTGGTGAAATAGTATCACGGTTTGCAAGTTTAATAGTGACATCAATATCTTCGATCTCAGAGGGTGCTATATCATTCATAATTTCTTTATATAAAGTAAAAAGGTATAGCGCTAATACTAGCACCCATGTCACATAAACCATGGTAGCAATGATCTCCAATTTTAACATAAATAACAGGCATGCCGACAACTGGTTTGTTTTTGTCTAGCTTATCCTGCTCATTAAGAACTCTCTTTGCAATTCTAGCACCTTCACCACATAGATACATTACATGCCCATCAACATTATCAACCAAGAGATCTTTAACTACAGCAGTATTAGATTCCACATTTATTTGCTCAGGGGGTTTTGGTGTTCTAACATAACTTTTATTAACCACAGTTGTAGCTTTGGCATGTTCCCTAATCCTAACAGGGAAAAGGGGTTTCTCTATGTAAGCAGTGGGTACAACTGGATCAACATGATGAATAAGTACTTCCTCTTTAGTTTCAATAGGTTCCTCTACTGGTTTTTCAATAGGTGGATGATATTTAAACCACTTATCCTTAGGGAGATCGACATGAGTAGCAAATGATTCACAAAAACAAGCTACTATCTCAGAGTCAAGGTCATATTTACTGCTAAACTCATGGAAAACATTAGTTTCCATAAAAGGTTTAACACAATCAAAATTAAGCTTTATACCTGACTCTTTACCTTCGTCGAGTTCCCAATCTTCAGAGTTGCGTTTAATTCTTTCCAGAAGATCCCATTTGAATACAATATTCTCCTTCATGTAGGAACCAGTAGCACAAGAATCGAGTAATGCTTGATCATCATGAGAAAGCCGAGCATAACAAATTTGTATAATCATTTATCTCGAGAGCTCATGGTTGGGGCAAGTGTGCATCATAGATTTAAGCCTCCCCCAATCTTGAGCAATGCTTTCTCCTTCGCGAGGCCAGCAATTATAAATAAACTTCTGATCACGATAGACTAGATGCATAGGATAAAACTTCTGATGAAATTCCAGCTTCAAGCGATTCCAGTTCCATGATCCAATATCATCCAATAACCTGTACCACATTAATTCTTTTCCCTCCAAAGATAAAGGAAAAACCTTCTTTTTAACTTTATCTCCGGGTAGACCTGAAAGCTTAAACAATCCACAAATCTCATCGACATATATCAAATGGTAATCATGATGAGTTGAACCGTCATAAGGATTAGCCAACAGTTTCTCTACCATAACCGAAGGAATCTCATAATAAATATTTTCAGTAGGTTCAGTAGTTTGAGGAACAACTTCTTCAACTTCAGTTTGAGGCGAAGATGCCCCGAACAAGCCACTCAAAGGGTGACCGTTCATAGTGACAAGTAACAGTAAATTTCAGCACGTACCAAAAATGTTTCCTTACCAATTTCCACTTAGATGAACTTCACTCCCCGGCAACGGTGCCAGAAAAGAGTATTGATGAACCACAAGTACATGGGATCAATTGTAGTCCTTTCGATAAGTAAGAGTGTCAAACCCAATGAGGAGCAGAAGGAAGTGATAAGCGGTTTTCAGTAAGGTATACTCTGCAAGTTCTGTGAGTAACAATAGTTGATAGTTTTGTAGCAAGATAATTCGTAACAAGTGAAGAGTAATAATAGTAAAAAGTATGCAGCAAGATAGCCCAATCCTTTTTACAGCAAAGGACAGGCCGGAAAATACTCTTATATGGGGCAGGCCCTCCCGAGGACACATGGGAATTTCAGTCTAGTGACTTTCATCATGTTGAGTTAATTCGCGTTAGCTACTTTGATAATTTGATATGTGGGTGGACCGGTGCTAAGGTGTTGTTCTTACTTTAACAAACAGCCATCTTATGATTAACCCCTCTGGCAAGCATCCTCAACTACAAAAGAAGAATTAAGATAAATCTAAACATAGCATTAAACGTGTGGATCCAAATCAGCCCCTTATGAAGCAACGCATAAACTGGGGTTTAAGCTTCTGTCACTCTCGCAGCTCATCATCTACTTGTTACTCCACAATGACTTCCCTTAGGCCCTTAACAAGGTGAAGTGTCATGTAGTCAATGTTCACACGACACCACTAAGAGAATTAACAACATACATATCATCAAAATATCGAACGGATACCAACTTCACACGATTACTTATAACAAGACCTCTCCCATGTCCTCGGGAACAATAGTAACTACACACACCTCATCAACATGTTCAAGATCAGAGGTATAATGATAATGATTAAGGATCTGAACATAATATCTTCCACCAAATAAACCAACAAGCATCAACTACAAGATGTAATCAACACTACTAGCAACCCACAGGCACCAATCTGAGGTTTTGAGACACAGATTGAATACAAGAGATGAACTACGGTTTGAGATGAGATGGTGCTGGTGAAGATGTTGATGAAGATTGGTCCTCCCACGAAGGAGGAAGCGTTGGTGATGACGATGGCTTCGATCTCCCCTTCCCGGAGAGGAATTCCCCCGGCAGAATCTGACTGTCGGGGTGCAAAAGGGCCTCTGCCCAGGTTTCCGCCTCGAGACGATGGCGCTTCATCCCGAAAGGTTGCTTATGATTTTTTTCTAGGGTAAAACACACCTTATAGGAGAAGAGGGGGGCGGGAGACCTGCTGGGCCCCCAGTAGCTATCAGGGCGCGGCCAGGGGGTTGATGGGTACTGGCCAGCAGGTGGCCCCCCTCAGGTATATCTTTGGCCCAATAATTCTTAAATATTCCAGAAAAAATCTCCATGAAGTTTCAGGTCATTTGGAATCTGATGTTTTTTCTGCATTTTTCTCGGTTTCCCGGTCCAGAATTCCAGTTTCCAGTAATTTCCCTCTTTGTGTGTGTACCTTCCATATTCAGAGAGAAACAACATAAGAATTATATGATAATAGGGAATAATGGACAAGAATGACATAAATAGTAATAAGAAATCATGATGAAAAATGGACGTATCATGTTGCATCATCCGCTCCTCTTCGTGGAAAACCCAACGCGCATCACAAGTATCACCGTGCATGAGCACCTTCCGAAGTCGGTAGTTGCCCACAATTGGTTTGAGGACCAGCGCGACGGGGCACCTGCCCGAGGTCGACCTTGGTTGATCTTTATGATTAAAGGTGATCGGTGTGTCTATCCACGCACCCCGGGCTGGAACCAGTTGGATGGAATTGATTTCCCGCAGGGCTCGTTTGCGCTGGTTGTTGGAAACGAAAGTCTCATAGATCATCATGACTTCGTCTTTGTCCGAGGACTATTCTGCGTGGCTGGGGGCGCCTATTAGAAGGGCGGGTCCTTCCTTGGCCACCTGCCTCACAACCTAGTAGTCAGGAAGGTTGTGAGTCGGGTAGGAATTAAGCAAAATAGCATGTATTGGGCATGGTTTGCCTAGGAGGTCGTCGAGTGTTGTTCTGAGGTGGCCGTAGGTTTTCTTCTTCTTCCGAGGTCTTTCAACCGAGATGTTCCGCTTGCAGGGCTTGTGCCGAGGTGCGGGTTCATCGCATTTCGGATTCTGTCGTGGTTTTGTCACGACATGATGTCCTCATGAGAGAACTTAGGTATGAGGTCATCGCAACTAGGTGGCGGCTTGAGAGGGGTTGATTGGAATCGAGAGACGCGGTTTACCCAGGTTCGGCCCCTCCGATGGAGGTAAAAGCCTACGTCCTGCTTTGTGTCTATATTGATGATGATGACGATCTCGATTACAAGGGTGCGGAATCGCTACCTCTAGTTTAGAGGGTTTCTAATCTGTCTATCTCTAATGACTTGAACTTGTCCCTCTTGGGGTGCCTTACCCCTCATATAAGTTGAAGGGGTAGGCTTACATGTAGAGTCCTACTAGGAGTAGGACTAGGACTAGTCTCTCTTGAGTCCTTATCCGGGTCTTGTTTCTCTTGTGAGGGAATTCTTCCTCTTCTTGGGCCTTTTCTGTGAGCCGTCCCTCCTGGCCTCTCTATGAGCCGCCTTCTACCGGGGTGCACGCCGGGCCTTGGGCCTTGCCGTCCAGGTTGACCCGATAAAACACGGCGCCCGTATGAGTCGCCAAATGATGGGTCGGGTCATTCTCCTGGCCGGGTCAAACCGTGGGCAATATCCCCGACAGTAGCCCCCAGGTTAGCTTGAATTTATTCATGGTAAGCTCCTGAAATCAGAATAATAAATATGTTTAAGCAACCAGCTTGCTCCACTGGCCGGCTTAACTTAATGAAGTAGCTCCTTGAAAATCTGGGTTTCTTCTTCATATCAACGGGTCGTCTTCACAATCATCTTACTGGTCCGTGTCCTTTACGGGAAAAATATTGGGAAATAAAAACATCCATATGTCGTTGAGTCAGCCTCCAATGCTTTGGCTTGATGAAAATATTGGAGATAAGAAAACCATATGAGGTTGAGTCGGCTTCCATTGCTTCGGCTTGTGATGAAAATATTGGTAATAGAAATTCGTCCGTTGTTAAACCACTTCATGGGACGCGGGGATCTTGCCGGGTCATCAGACGTAGTGGATGCCAACTTAGGATGAAAATATTGCTGATTTATGGATATAAAACTTGCCAACTTGTGAAGCCAGGTTGCTTATATAGACTCTGTCGAGTCATGATCTTTGATAATGCCGGGTCATGATCGTTGGTGACGCGAGGTCAAACAACTGGATTCCAGTTGACTTGATAAAATTATTGGGAATAAAAGATCCATCTGATGTTGAGCCGGTCTTTCAGTGCTTCAGTTCCATGAAGAAATGAGACCAGTCTCGCTCACAATTGACAGCTTGAAAGTGTTCTTCAATTTTTTGATATATCCATATTACCTGTAGCCTCCAAGCTCCAAATTTATCAGTTCATGATGACTTGGTGATTTGCAATAACATCTTTGACTGTGTGGCCCCCAAGTGCCGGGTTGTCTTGCCTGCAGTAGCCTGGGACTTGTAATTGTCTAATACTTATAAAACTTCAGCCAGTGTAGTCCCCAAGGGCCGGGTTGTTGTGCTTGCAACAACCTGGGACTTTTGAACTTGGTTTTGAATGTTGTAAATAGATAGCTTTGGAGAAATCCGGGTTGTCATCTAAGTCGCCAGATGTGGACTGAATGACTTGAATTTCACATGTGTAGCCCCCAAGGGCCGGCTCACCAGTATGTGATGGGCCGGGTCTTCAATTTGGACCTTATAATCTGTTTAAACAGCTGAATACTGTAGCCCCCAAGCGCCGGCTCGCATGCCTGCAGCGACTTGGGACTTTAGAAATTTTGATCTGAGTAGTGTAGCCCCCAAGTGCCGAGTCGTTCGCCTGCAGCGACTCGGGACTTACATGTACTTCTACTTTTTGGAAAGAAAAACATAATATGATGTAGCCCCCAAGTTCCGGGTCGTATGCGTGCAGCGACTTGGGACTGTGTTATAGGGAGCGGATTAGGAGCACTCGGGTGCTCCACCCCCCCTATATTTAAAAATAATTTAGTAAATTGAAAAAAGGGTAAAAAAAATCCCAGAACTTTTTTAGAATTCAATATGACTAGGTAATGTACTAGTATAAAAAATTTGGCCAATGAATTATTTCCGTTGACTTCAGGGAAAAAAAACTAATTTATGACGACATTATAGCATGAATAGTAGTTTTATCTAGCATTTTTTGGGAAAACTTTGATCCCGGGATGCAATGAAGGTTATTCCATGTTTAATATTTTTATACAAGTGCAATACTTGGTCATGTTTCATTCCATAAAAAGTTTCGGGACTTTTTAATTGTTTTTGAATTATTAATATTTTTTTGAATATCAGGGGGCGTAGCACCCGAGAGCTCCTAGGCACTTTCGCTGTGTTATAATAATATAATCCATCATAACGCATGTCATAAGTTCTCTTGAACTTGAATTAATCCTTGACCGTGGTTGTAATGCAACCCGGTAATTTATTGTCTTGTATGAATATCATGGAATAATGCCTTTGTGCTTGGAATGAAATCCATGCTCGTGGTTGCAGTGCAAACCAGCGAATATATGTTTGAGAAATCCATAAGTGTTGTAGTTTACTACAGAGCACAAGTTTGAAGAAATCCAAGAACCGGTCAATTAGATGACCCGGCATTATATGTGATAGGGCGGAGAATAGTCATTTCTTCCGAGCTGGCTTAAAAAAACCCAATTATTTAATACTGGTTGTGATGAACCATGATGAAGATCCAGCCATTTTGGCTATCAAAGATCTGTTTGTTCCTGCAGAGATTACGATGTAACCTCGTTTGATGACCGGCTTGATATGTATGTATGATGATGCAATGCAGGATGATGTATGTATATGATAACAGAATATAAAGTGCCAGTTTTCAAGGCATGACATAAAGACCGGCTTTCGAGGCTCGAGTCTTGCTTCAATGAAGCGGGTGTGATATCCCATGGTTTATCCTAGCTCTCTGTATGCCGGCTCTCACGTGACTCAAGCCGGTGTTTTAACCTTGATAAGTTCAGGGTCCAAAGTGGATTGACTTGTCAAGAGTACACGGGGTCACCTGATCGGAGTCGCTTGAAGCATACTGGCAGGTTTAACCATTTTGTGGCGTTTTTGCCAGATCAAGAGGGTGAGAAAGCTAAACTCGATGAGTTGGAAGCCCCCAAGTGACCTATGATCATGGAAAAGCTCGGCATAGGATATACATGAGACAATGCTACTACTGCAAAACATCTGGGGTCCAGATAAGTAGCTTTATTCCATTGATCATAATATGATAGTATGATGACCCAAAAAAGCAGGATACCTATGTTTGAACAGTGCATCATGGCAGCTGGTCCTCTTTGGCAACCTTTAATTTTTCGTCCATAAGGCAGGGCACCCATGTTTGAACTGTGCATTGTGGTAGCTAGTCCTCTTGGGCGACTTTTAATTTTTCACCAATAAGACATTAGCCCCAGGGACCGGGTTGTCTTCCTTGCAATGACCCGGGGTTCTAGAATTTTTGAGCCCGGTTGAATCTGCCGAGTCATGACTGTGTAGCCCCCGAGTCTTAAGTCGACTCAAGGAGGCGACTTGAGAGTCTTTATACATGACTGTGGCATAAGCCAACATAGGGTTTGACGGCTGAAAGATGGAATTTATCCAAACTGGAGATGATGTAGTGAGCTGATGATCTTCGTGATTCTCACCGTATGTCTTTGGCAAATATCATGGCCAAATTGAGTGCATATGCCTCTTAACCCCTTCTTTGCTACTCTTACTTGGTCCGGCTCTCCTGGCTCCTCCAGGGTCATTTTTTATTTTTCGCCGATGGCTTTGAATTTGCTGGCTCAGCTATGGTCGGCCCTCTTTGCTCTTCCAGGGACGTTTCCTTCACGGAAAGCTCTCCTGTTTCTTTTGATATGTTTGAAGGTGACCTGACCAGGGGATGGCAAGCCAGTGCGCCTATCCATTGGTCAACCCAACGCAGGTGAAAGTTGATAATATATATATATATATATATATATATATATATATATATATATATATATATATATATATCTTTCTTGCTCCAGCGTTGTTGGAGTACACCGGACCGCGGGGACGGCGGCTTGCACGCGTCCGTTTGGCGGCTCATGTGGGCGGACGTGGCCTCGGCTTGTTGATATAAACCGGACCACGGGGACGGCGGCTCACGCGCATCCTTTGGGCGGCTTGAGCGAGCAGGTGCGGCACCGGTTTGTTGATGTAAACCGGACCGCGGGGGCGGCGCCTCACGTGCACGCATCTATCAAGCAGTACAACATGGACGGACGCTGGCGCGGTATAATTGCCACTTTTTTAATGAGTATATGTCCTGCATAAAATTTATTGCAAGAGACAGAGTAATTGTTCTTTGATGAATTAATATGTACTGGAAAACCTGGTATTTTTTGTCGGATGAGTGCGAAGCGCTGGTGCGGCCTCGGGTGTCGTTGTTGACTAGACCGCAGAGACGGTGGTTTGCGCGCCTGTCGATCGGACAGTACGACACAGACAGGTGCTCTTCTTCTGGCTTCAGTGATGATTTTGTATTCCGTAGTTTGAATTTTGCTGGTACTTGTGTTTCGGCTGATCAAACAAAGTAGTATTGATAGTACTTGTTGTAATAGACGGTGAGTAGTACTCCGATTGATATCTCCTTGGGTACTGAGCCTTGAGGGAGTAATCTTCCTGAGTACGATTATTGTTGTTCCTCCTTGAGCTTCAAACCGTTTTTTCCTCCTCGGGCATGGGTGATTCCTCGTGTAGCTTTAAATCATTTTTTGTCTTATTGACAATGGAACGCATAGGTGCTAGTACCTAAAAACTGATTCCAGAAGCTCGGACAATTTTTTGGAACATGTCCAAGCAAGTCCGCTTATCGTATTTAACCTCATATAAGTGTGCATCCTTCTGCAACGTTTTCACTTCAGTCTCTAACAGCAGTTCTTCATGGAGGCCTTCCCCGTATAAAGCTTCGCGCCATAATGCTGTAACAACACATCACGTGCACTGATAAGACGATCAGTCTCATACACTGTAGATGCGATATTAATAATGTCTGAAGTAACCAAGTTGGCATCTGCCTGAACGCTATGGTGACGCAAGACCACATTCATTCCTAAACTAATCTGCTCGCGGTCCTCATTGGTCAGTTCTACTTTTTCATCAGACACTAACACCTTGATGAGATTCTTCAAGCCCCAAATTAATTCCAGCATAGCATCACCAAACAGGCAGTCAATTCCCAAATTTCCTTCAATGACGTCTTGATATTCCCTTTTCGCAACAGCAAGTTTCTCGCCGGGCCAGAGGGACCTATTGATCATCTGCGAGTCCACGAATTCCGTCCAGATTTTCTCCATGGAGTTCGGACGAAAAGGTTTGACCCCATCATAATGTAGGACAGCAAATCCGGAAGATGTCTCAAAGAGAACCAAGATTATCCCTGAATACCCCAGCCAGCGGCCAAAAACGACGGACGATGACCCATCGGTGTGACATGGAGAAGCAAGAGTCCCGCTCGTTTTGGATCCTATCGACGGGAGATGGAAAAGTAGAGGGAGTCCGGCTCCACTTGGATCCATCAGCACGACGGCGAGATCCGTCAACGGTAGAAATAGGAGGACGCATCCCGCCCCTAGCGAATCCATCGTCGGGAGGAGGATGACGACTCAATCCAGGAGCACTAAGATCTGCCTTGGATCCATCGGCAGACCGGCTCGGGGCCAGACGAGGATGGAGGCTGGGGGCGAGGCCACAGCGGCTGGCCGGCTGACGGGCGCGCGCGAGGTCGGCCGGAAAGCGAGCCGGTGTGCGGGGGCTCGGACGCGGGAGAGCAGAGGCCATGCAGGCGTGCGGGAGAGGCTGCTCGCGCGTGCGAGCAAAGGCAGGCAGCGAGTTGAGGCACGGCGGCGGAGCCTGCGCAGCAGGGCGATGAGCCGGCGGGCGGAGCGGAGGCGACGTGAGGCGGCGGCTCGGAGGCGCGGGAGAGCCGGCCGGTGTGAAGCGGCGAGCCTGCCGGGCGCGGGAGGAGCGGCCGTTGCGGAGCGGCGAGCCGGCCGGGCGGCTTTGAGGCGACGGAGGCGGCGCGCGGCATAGTGAGGGTTGCTGCGGAGCGGCGAGCCGGCCGGCGGCTTGAGGCGACGGAGGCAGCGCGCGGGGGCGACGCAGGCGGCGCGGGAGGAGCGGCCTCTGCGGGAGGTAAAGCCGGCGGGAGGACGGGTCGTAGGCAGAGGCAAGCGAGGGCGAGACCGGCGGGTGTAGAGTCCACGGTTGACCCGTTTCGGATCGTGGCTTCTTCCTCTGCCTTCTCTTTTTTTTTTGAATATTCCCATGATGGTGGCCCGGTAGTAGCACTTAATCCTTTGTGATCGATCTCGGGTGGATGGGCTTGGTGAGGTAATTCCTCCCGTCGAGTGATTTGCTTCTTTGCTCGACTCTGACTTTTTGTAAATTGGTATTTGACCCGGGCGTAACAGACCTGGAGATAGTGGTATTCCGGTGTATAACGCTGCTAGCCTCTGCAAACCAACCTGTGGTTGGATGGTTACAGGGACTGTGGTATCCCCAGCTCACCAGGGTTCAAATCCTGGTGCTTGCATTTATTCCTGGATTTATTTCAGGATTTCCGGCGATGCGCATTTAGTGGGAGCAGACGTTCCCGTCGACGACGAGGTGCCTACGGTGACTTCGTAAATTTCAAGATGATATGCCGGCTCAGTCTCTCGGAGGTGCTCATAGGGGTAGGGTGTGCGTGTGTGCGTTCATAGGGGTGAGTGTATGCGCGTGTATATGAGCGCTTGCGTCTGTACTGTGTTTAAAAAAAACGCTGGTAGCCTCTCTCTTTTTTTTTTTGCTATCTGATCTTTGGAACAGACTTGTAGATTCTGAACACCACCGGATTACGCAATCCTGGTTGCCTTGGAAACTTATCTGCTTTTGTTGGAAAGCTTCCGCACGAGCGGTGCTTAATTTCTTTTCTTTTGACTTTGATCCGATTTAGGATGTCACTGCAATTTTCTCAACTCTAACTGATGAACTTGGGGTCGGCGTAGATCCTTCCGTGCTGACTCTTTTTTTATCCGAACAATCGCGAGCTTCTCAGTCCCTGAAGAATTCCCTCCAAGAACACAACACCACCATGCGTGGCCCCACGGTGGGCGCCAACTGTCGTGGTTTTGTCACGGCATGATGTCCTCATGAGAGAACTTAGGTATGAGGTCATCGCAACTAGGTGGCGGATTGAGAGGGGTTGATCAGAATCGAGACACGCGGTTTACCCAGGTTCGGCCCCTTCGATGGAGGTAAAAGCCTACGTCCTGCTTTGTGTCTATATTGATGATGATGACGATCTCAATTACAAGGGTGCGGAATCGCTACCTCTAGTCTCGAGGGTTTCTAATCTGTCTATCTCTAATGACTTGAACTTGTTCCTCTTGGGGTGCCTTACCCCTCATATAAGTTGAAGGGTAGGTTTACATGTAGAGTCCTACTGGGAGTAGGACTAGGACTAGTCTCTCTTGAGTCCTTATCCGGGTCTTGTTTCTCTTGTGAGGGAATTCTTCCTCTTCTTGGGCCTTTTCTGTGAGCCGGCCCTCCTGGCCTCTCTATGAGCCGCCTTCTGCCGGGGTGCACGCCGGGCCTTGGGCCTTGCCGTCCAGGTTGACCCGATAAAACACGGCGCCCGTATGAGTTGCCAAATGATGGGTCGGGTCATTCTCCTGGCCAGGTCAAACCGTGGGCAATATCCCCGACAGATTCTGTTCACAGATCGAATTTGTGCTTTCCCAGGCCAGCCAAGCGTCTTTGATGGTGCAGAATCTGGACACCAGATCGAACAATTCCGGAAGTGTTTGAACATAGCGGCGAGCGAGAGCGTTCGAAACGCTTTATCCTTGCATCCGCGTTGGAAAGCTGCTATTATATCTGTGTCGGTGTACTAAAGTATGGGTCTTTTTAGTACCCCTTACTTGTGCACGGGCAGTTGTAGCCGTACCGCGGCAAGCCTTGCCGGGGAATAGCTATGAGTAATCACGAGACTAAGATGCCAAGGAGACGTTCAAGTCAACGACCAGACAGAAGGCCAAAGGGTTGCGGAGGCCCGGCAAGACCCTTGCCGGCAAGGCCTCGCACCCGGCAAGACCCTTGCCGACAAGGCCTCGCACCCGGCAAGACCCGATCCCGGCAAGCCCCAGGCCCGGCAAGGATTCGGTCCCGGCAAGCTCCGGGCCCGGCAAGGATTCAGCCCCGGCAAGGCTCTGCACAGTGCAGCGCTATCGCTCCAGTGCAGCGGCCAGCCTTGTCGTTTAGGGCTTGTCCTCATGGTGACGTGGTGCGATGCTGGCCACGAGATACTTAAGCGGTGCTGATGGGATGGCTGCTTTTGCCCATCCCCTATAAAGCTTTTCCAAACCCAAGACGCTGAGGGACACCTCGACGGACACCTCACGGTGCATTTAATGAGCTTGTCCTAAGCCGTCAGGGTTAGGTATGATAACACTGTAGCTACTTTCCACCTCATGCCTTATCTCGTACGCCACTGTGGTAGCCCCTTTGACTCATATAAAAGGAGGCCCGAGGCGTACAGGATGGCAACTTTTTGGAAGGATGGCACTTCTGGAGGCCCATTCTGCATGCGCAGCTACCGAGTACTGTAGCTCCCAGAACTTGGCCAAAAACATCCACAAATAATACAATCAAAGCAGGAGTAGGGTTTTACGCATCCGTGCGGCCCGAACCTGGGTAAATCCCCCGTGTGCTGTTCGTTAGTTCTGCTCTTGGTGCAATCCTCTCCCCTTGCCGAACCGTAAAGGGATCCGTTCGATAGTGATCCCATAGGTGTTCGTTTCCCACGACATCTTTGGCGCGCCAGGTAGGGGATTGAGGTTGTGCGAACCTGATCTAGCGATCAGCGCGTCAGATCTTCGATCATCTTCACCACCATGGCTCCCAAGAAGAAGGGTTTCATGGCGGTTGGTCCATCTGCATCCGTCGTGCCTGGTGATGCGCGCACAGGCGACGGGGTAGACGCGGGTGGAGGAGGTGGAGGCTCCGAGCTTCCACGGCGTTCCGGCGATCCGAGCCGGACGAGCAACAGGTCCAAGGATGGAGCTGCGCAACCTGCGGGTGGTGCAGCGACTTCCAAGGATGGAGCGGCGCCTTCCAGGACGAATACGCCGGCGCATTCACCGCGACCTTCTCAGGACGCGCGTGACGTGCGGCCTCAAGACGTTGGTGGTTCTAGGCGTCCGCATGAGAAGACCCCTGCGCATCACTCCCAGGGTGCGCAGGGCCAAGATCCGCGCCAGCGCGCTAGAGGAAGCCACGCGCGGGTGCAGAGTCGTGATGGTGCTCCTTCTAACCCTGTTAGGAGTTTGAGCACCTCACGTTCTTCGCACCTGTCGCCGCCGCCTACGCCAGCAGAGGCGTTGGCGCGAGCTCAGCTGCTTCTAGACTTCCCTCCCGCCGCGGAGAAGCTATACGAGTGGCGAGCCGCTATCCAGAGCCTCATCGGCCTAGCCAACAACGACGTACCGCAACAGGGTGAACCCTCGCGGCTGCAGTCATCTAGGCTGGTGCGTGGCGATGGAGAGAAGACCGGAGCTGGAACGACTACGTTGCGTTCCCCTCCGCTGCATCAAGAGCGGTCGTTAACTCGACGGACCGGCGCCCGCGAGGATGATTCCACGGCGTCGTCCGATCCGCGGGTTCGCCGCGATCAACGTCACGTTCTTCGGGAACGGAAGAAGGAAGACGCTCGAACCACCATCGAGCGCCGAAGGGAAGCGCGTCGCCAGTCCGACAAGCGCGCTGGGACCGCTGCTGACGAGCAAGCGCCAGGGTACCCTGGCTGCCTACCTTACGAGGTGGGTTGCCCAGCGTTTACTCGTGAGCTGCGGCAAGTCCAGTGGCCCAGCTCCCGCTCCTTCAAGCCGGAAGTACCGGAGAAGTATGATGGCAAGACTCATCCGTCCGAGTTCTTGAGCATCTACACCATCGCGGTGCAGGCTGCCGGGGCTCGTGACGATAAGGTATTGGCCAACTACTTTCCATTGGTGCTGAAGCCCAACGTGAGATCGTGGTTGATGCACCTGCCCGAGAATTCCATCTCTTCTTGGGTCGACCTGTGCCACCAGTTTGTTGGCGCCTTCACCGGCGGCCATCAAGCTCCTGGCCAGGAGAGTGATCTGCACATCATTCCCCAGAAGGAGGGCGAAACCTTGCGCAAGTATATCCAGAGGTTCAGCCGCATCCAGCACAACATTCCTGACGTTCATCCCGCCGCCGTCATCAGCGCCTTTCATCAGAATGTGCGCAATCGTAAGATGCGGGAGGAGTTGGCGATGAACAAAGTCAGGGATGTCGCCGAGCTCTACGCTTTGGCCGACAAGTGCGCTTGGGCAGAAGAAGGAAGGAGGCTCCCCGGCGAGAACGCCGGCGCTGGAGTCGACTCCGAGAGCGAAGACGCTCCTGCCCCAGCAAAGAAGGGAAAGCGGAAGAACAAGAAGCGCAAGGGCAAGGCCGTGCTTGCCGTTGAAGGTTCCGGCAACCCCGGCACCACCAAGAAGTCCAAGACCGACGACCCCGGCAAGGAGGTTGCCGGGTGTGCGGCGTGTCAGGCCTTGGCGGCTGCCGACAAGCCAGAAGGATCCGGCAAGCAGTACTGCAAGATCCACCGTACCATGGGCCATGATCTCCAAGACTGTCGGCAAGTGGAGGAGCTTGCCGAGAAGCAGCGCGCCGAGTACGAAAGGCGCGACAAGGAGAGAGCCCAAGATGGTGCCGGAGGGTCTGGCAGGAAGCGCGGTCGAGGAGGTCGCCGCGGCAAGCCCAGGCAGCAGCAAGAGAAGCCTGCCCGGGGCCGCGCCAAAGAGCAAGGAGATGATGATGATGATGCAGAGGGCGACGAGTCCAGCGAACACGAGTTCCAGAAGGCTACAGAGGCCATGTGCGTCGACGGGGGAGCTTCGTTGCATTCCTCTCACCGCCAGTTCAAGCAGTGGGCGCGCGAGATTAATGCGGCAGAGCCATCCCTCGATGCCCGGAAGCCACTGAAGTGGTCCCACACGCCTTTCATTTTTGACGCCGAGGATCACCCTGATCGCACAACGGCGGTCGGGTGTTTGCCGTTGTTGGTTTCACCAACGATCCGCAACCTCCGGGTGACGAAAATGTTAGTTGACGGTGGGGCCGGCCTGAACCTGATCTCGCCCGATGTGATCAAGAGGCTGCAAATTCCCGACGAAGATCTCGAGGAAACGGGCTCTTTCCAAGGGATCAATCCGGGAAGGAACCAGCCGAAGGGCAAAATCACGCTGCCGGTAACATTCGGCAGCGAGCTGAACTTCAGGACGGAGAAGGTCGTCTTCGACGTCGCCAAGATTTCGTTGCCGTACAATGGAATCCTTGGCCGCCCAGCGCTGGCTAAGTTCATGGCGGCCTCGCACTACGCCTACAACGTCTTGAAGATGCCCGGTCCAATGAGCGTCATCACTGTCCACTCCGACAAGAAAGACGCGCTCATTTGCACCGACAAGCTTTACCGGGAAGCAGTTGCAGCGTCCACCGCCAAGGCGCATGCTCCTGCCGCTCAAGATCCCGGCAAGAAGAAGAAGCCCGGCAAGACCTCTGGGACAAACTCCGGCAAGCGCGCCTCTCCGGAGTGCTGCGCTACCGTCGAGGATGCACCGGAAAGCTCTGCCGGCCAGACCAAGAAATCCAAGGTTGCTCCGCCTGAGACCAAGAAGGTGCCCGCCAAGGAGGACGGGACGGGAGGGACTTTCACTATAAGTTCCACCCTTGATGACAAATAGGAAAGCGCGCTCGTTGCCTTCCTGCGGGCGAATGTCGATGTGTTTCCCCGGTGTTCCCAGGGAGGTAATTGAGCACCACCTAGCTGTCTGTCCTCACGCGCGGCCCGTCAAACAGAAGGTGCGGAAGCAAGCTTTGGAGCGGCAAGAATTTATTGCAGAAGAGATTAAGAAGCTTGAGGCGGCAGGCCTGGTTAGGGGAGTCCTCCATCCTACATGGTTGGCCAATCCAGTTGTTGTGCGCAAGGCGAATGGTAAATGGAGGCTATGTATTGACATTACAGATATCAATAAAGCCTGTCCAAAAGATCCCTTTCCCTTGCCGCGCATCGACCAGATTGTGGATTCCACTGCCGGCTGCGATCTGCTATCATTCCTTGACGCATACTCAGGCTATCACCAGATCTTCATGGCGAAAGAAGACGAAGAGAAGACCGCATTTATCACCCCATGTGGCACATACCGCTTCTTGCGTATGCCTTTCGGGTTGAAAAGTGTTGGTTCGACCTTCGCAAGAGCTGTCCAGATTGGTTTCAGGGCCCAGCTGCATAGAAATATGGAAGCTTACATGGATGACATAGTGGTCAAAACCAAGGACAAAGCAACGCTCATTCAAGATCTGGAGGAGACTTTTGCAAATCTGCGCAGGATCAACCTGAAGCTCAATCCCGAGAAGTGCGTGTTTGGCGTCCCATCCGGCAAGCTTCTCGGGTTCTTTGTATCTCAGCGTGGAATTGAAGCCAATCCCGACAAGATCAAGGCAATTGAGCAGATTGAAGCGCCAAGACGAGTCAAGGATGTGCGCCGCCTCGCCGGCTGCGTCGCTGCTTTGAGTAGGTTCATCTCAAAGTCTGCTGAGCGCGCCCTGCCGTTTTTCAAAATTTTGAAGAAGGCAGGTCCAATGAAATGGACTCCAGAAGCGGAGGCAGCGCTGCAGGATTTGAAGAAGTACCTCTCCTCTCCGCCAGTACTAGTCGCGCCTAGGCCACAAGAGCCGTTGCTGCTATATCTGGCGGCAACGAATCAAGTGGTTAGTGCTGCGCTGGTGGCAGAGAGAAAAGCAGAGGAGGATGCAGCGGCAACGGCAGGACCGCCAAGTGACTTACCGGAGCTAGCCCCGGCAGAGTCTGGCGCCGACAAAGAAAGATCCGCGCAGTCAAGTCAAGCAGTGCAGAAGAAGAAGATGGTGCAGCGCCCAGTCTATTTCGTCAGCTCCCTGTTGCAGGGGGCTAGGTCGAGATATTCTGGTGTGCAGAAGTTGCTCTTCGGCCTTCTCATGGCCTCGAGGAAGCTGCGCCATTACTTCCAAGAACATGAGATCACCGTCGTCACTCGCTTTCCACTGCAACGGATTCTCCGGAACCCAGAAGCAACCAGCAGGATCGTGGAGTGGGCGTTGGAGCTGTCATGCTTTAGTCTCAAGTTTGAAAGTTCTTCAACTATCCAGAGCAGAGCCCTGGCAGAGTTCATTGCAGAATGGACCCCAACGCCAGACGACGAAGTTCAAGAATCAGCGATTCCCGGCAAGGAAACAGATCGCGAATGGATCATGTACTTTGATGGAGCCTTTTCACTGCAAGGCGCCGGTGCCGGCGTGCTGCTTGTCGCACCCACCGGAGAGCACCTCAAGTACGTCATCCAGATGCATTTTCCCCGGGAGAGATCGACCAACAACACGGCAGAGTATGAAGGACTGCTTGCCGGTCTCAGGATCGCGGCAGACCTTGGGATCAAGAAGCTCATCGTCAGAGGTGACTCCCAGCTCGTCGTGAGGCAGGTCAACAAAGATTATCAGAGCCCGTTGATGGAAGCGTACGTCGATGAAGTGAGGAAGCTGGAGGAGCGCTTTGACGGTCTTCAGACAGAGCATGTTCCTCGATCAGAGAACAGCATTGCCGACGACCTGTCGAAGCGTGCCGCACTCAAGCTACCTGTGAAACCAGGGACTTTTGTGCTCCACTTGACTCAACCATCCGTGTCGCCATCGACAAGGCCTGATAAGAGAAGAAAGTTAAGTACCGGCGAGTACTTCCCGGCAGGGCTTCCTGAAGCCCCCGGCAAGGATCTTGCCGGGAACGACACGGTTGCCGGTGAGCAGCGGCTTCGTGCAGAACCTCAGGTTCTTGCCGCCGAAGCAAGCGCCCCTGCTGCCGAAGAAATACCGGTTGCCGGTGAGCAGCGGCTTCGCGCAGAACCTCAGGTTCTTGCCGCGGAAGCAAGGGCCCCTGCTGCCGAAGAAATACCAGTTGCCGATGAGCAGCTGCTCCGCCAAGAACCTCAGGTTCTTGCCGTAGAAGCAAACGCTCCCGCAGCTGAAGAGTCGCCTTTAGTCCTTGTCGTCGAGCTACAGGCTCCGGCATGGGCACAGCAAATAGTCCATTTCCTTCAGACAGGAGAACTCCCTGAGGAGCAGGAAGAAGCTGAAAAAGTAGCCCGTCAGTCAAGTATGTACCAGTTCGTCGATGACGTTCTGTACAGAAAGAGACCGAACGGGGTGAAATTGAAGTGCATTCCTCGGGAGGATGGACTAGAGCTGTTGGCAGAGATTCATGGGGGCATATGTGGATCCCACATAGGCTCAAGAGCCCTTGTCGGCAAGGCATTCCGGCAAGGATTCTTCTGGCCTACTGCTCTCCAGGATGCAACGGCACTAGTAACCAAGTGTGAAGCGTGCCAGTTTCATTCGAAGCAACTTCATCAGCCAGCCCAAGCTCTCCAGACGATCCCTCTCTCTTGGCCCTTCTCGGTCTGGGGGCTCGACATACTGGGTCCCTTCCCCCGCGCTGCCGGGGGCTTCGAGTACTTGTACGTTGCCATCGACAAGTTCACGAAGTGCCCAGAAGTGGAAGCAGTGAGGAGGGTGATAGCACAGTTAGCAGTCAAGTTCTTCAAGGGGATTGTGTGCCGTTTTGGTGTGCCGAACAGGATCATCACCGACAACGGTAGGCAGTTCACTAGTCGCACCTTCATGCAGTACGTCCAAGACCTTGGCGGCAAGATCTGTTTTGCCTCTGTTGCTCACCCGAGAAGCAATGGCCAAGCGGAAAGGGCGAACGCTGAAGTGCTGCGTGGTCTCCGGACCAGAACTTTCGACAAGCTGCACAAGCATGGAAGACGTTGGATTGATGAGCTGCCGGCGGTTCTTTGGTCGATCAGGACGACACCAAATCGAGCCACCGGCCAGACACCCTTCGCTCTGGTTTACGGAGCGGAAGCAGTTTTCCCCACGGAACTCATATACGGGTCACCTCGAGTGCTCGCTTATGATGAGCTTGAGCAAGAGCAGCTGCGGCAAGATGACGCGCTGCTCCTTGAGGAGAACCGTCTTCGGGCTGCTGTGCGAGCCGCTCGCTACCAGCAAGCTTTGTGCCGCTACCATAGCCGCAAGGTTCACGCCCGGAGTCTTGAGGAAGGCGACCTTGTTCTTCGGCGCGTTCAGTCGGCCAAGAATTCCAACAAGTTGACGCCGAAGTGGGAAGGCCCTTACCGGGTAGTGCGAGTCACCAGGCCTGGCGCTATCCGCCTGGAGACCGAAGAGGGCTTGCCAGTGAGCAACTCCTGGAATATCGAGCACCTTCGCAAGTTCTACCCGTAAGGCGCAGTTGTTCGAGTTTCTTGCTGTGATAGCGATACGGCCAGCAGGCTGCTGACGACCCGAATCCAGCGCTCGCGGCAGCGTAACGCTCCGGCAAGATCCCGGCAACGCCATTCTGTACAAGTGTTGCCGCTGGCATGTAATCCTTTGTACAGAGCAGGCATATTTTATAAGATCTGTGTGCTTTACATTTCTTGTTGATTTCATGTCATATATATATATGCATGTATTATCTGAGATGTGTATTGCACTCGATCCCGGTAAGAGCTAACGAACCGTCAAGGTTCCATACTTTTATTTTCTCTTCTTTCTTTTTCTCAAGAGACAGAAGATTCCCTCGCGCGCAAGTTTGCCGGGGGGGGGGGGAGGAGAATAGTGGTATGGATACCAGATGACGTTCAAGGTTGGCGCCTTGCCGGAAGAAGAAGAATAGCGACGAAAAGCAGAGCTAAGTTGCTGAACCCCTTAAGCAGATTTTGATTTTTGTAAGGCTGTATTCCCTTGAACGATTTCGGCTTTGTATGGAAAACCTGCACGCGATGGAATCTTGTCGTGATCGGCTGCGCCCTTACTCTGTTTCGAGTCCGCTCAACAGTCTAGGTGGCCGCGCTGGAAGCGTCAAGATTTCTTGCCGTGAGCAGCACCGCCCGCAAGCTGCTGACGACCCGAATCCAGCGCTCGCGACGGGGTTATGCTCCGGCAAGTTCCCAGCAAGGCGTAGGGTATATGCTATATAGAAAGAAATTGAACAAAGGGAATAGCATGCCATAATTCAAATAGAGCAAATTATATTACATCCAGTGCTTGCCACGTTTCTGACATAAGACGAATTGTCTTTTACATGGAATGCTGGCGGCAAGACGAAGAAGACATGAGGCGGCTACAACTAATCCCGGCGATCGCCCTCGACCCTCTTCACCTGGCTCACCCGATCGACGATGGGCGCGACAAGCTCTTCGAGAGCCTTGACGTCCGCGTCCTTCGGCAAGCTCTTCGAGGCTTTGGAGAGGTCGACGCCAGGGTTCCTATACGCCACCTTCATCAACACCTTGCGGAGGATGAGCTGGCAGAGTTTCCGGGATTCGTCGGCCAGCTTGCTTGTCCGGTTCGCCTGGAGTAGCTTGAGGGCGTCGACGAGCTTGTCGAAGAACATGGTTAGCCTGGCGCTTGAGGATACGTTGTCGTCGATAGAGTATCCGAAGCCCGGCAAGTCCATGGCCTCCAGCTCCGCGCCAAGCTTCTCGGCGACGTCCGCCAGCCTGGCAGTCCAGAGCTTCACGCTAGAAGTGTACTCGTTGTGGGTGGTGGCGGCGTTCTGGAGCAGCTCCTGTTCGTCATGGAGGTCTTTGATAAGAGTCCTCTCGCGAACTCGGGCGGCCTCAAGAGACTTCTCCAGCGTGGATAGCTTCAGCTTCAGATCTTCAATGGAGTCCTTGGCGGAGGAAAGCTGCTGGACCTTCTCGGATGCGGCAGCCTGCGTCTCCATCAGGCTGTGGAGAGCCTTGTCTCTCTCGGCCTCGAGTACTGAGACCTTCTTGCCATGGTCCTCGAGAGCGGCCTCCAGCTGCTTCGTCTTCTCCTCCAGCAAGTTCTTGGCGGTCTCCGCAGCTCCGGCAGCGTCGAGGGCCTCTTTGAGCTTGCCGGCGTGGTCTTCAGTTAGAGCTCTGAGCGTCTTCAAGTGTTTCTGCTCAAGCTCCTGGACCCGCCGTGCGACAAGACTTTCGAGCTCTTCATCCTTGTTGCGAAGCTTGGCGGCAAGCGCCGCCTCGCGCGCGGCAAGGTCCTCTTCTTGGGCGTCAAGGCTGATGCGGCGCTGCGTCAAGAGGGCTCCCGCCGCGGCGGCTTGCTGGGCGGCCTCCTCCTGCGCTTTCTCGATGTCTGATTGCTTCAGCAGGAGGATGTTCCGCTCTTCCGCCAGCTGCTCCCGATAAACATTCAGCTCTTGGAGGGCCTCGCCGTACCAAGCCTGTGTCTCCGTGACGCGTTGTTGGAAGTCTCCTTCCGCTGCCTCCACGAGCGCTGCCCGGGAGTCCAGTTTCTCCTTCCGGGCACGGTAGAACGTTTGGAGCTTCTGATAGTTGTCATTCATGGCTTGGAGTAGCTGCTCCTCCTTGAGCTCACTGGCGGTAGCGACGGTGATTTCCCCGTCAAGACGTTCTCCTTCAACCAGCTCTTTGATGTTTGCCGACCCCGGCATGCTGACAACGTTTTTGCCGGCCCTGATGTATTGGCTTGAGGAAGGGGCCTGGGATGACGAGGGTTGGTCTTCGGCAGTCGAGGGCCCCGCGGCAGTAGAAGCACCTGGCGCTCCTGCGGCGGAAGCGCCGTCAGTATGGCCGCGGGTCTCCTCACCGGCTCCCTCGGCGGGCGTCTTGGCGGCCTCCTCTTGCGCGGCCTTGGCGGCCTCGGCGGCCTCGGCGGCAGCGGCCTTGGCGGCCTCAACGGCAGCAGCCTCGGCGGCAGCAGCTTTGGCGGCCTCGGCGGCGGCATTCTTGGCGGCCTCTTCGGCAGCAACCTTGTCGGCTTCAGTGGCAGCATCCTTGGCAGTCTCTTCAATGACAACGTCAGTGTCCATGAGCTCTGTCAGAAGAAGATTGAAAGCCAAGGAGTTGATTAAGATGAAGCTGGGAAGGAAGTTCAAGAAGACAAAAAGAAGAAAAACCAAAGCGGCAAGTTCTTTGGGGCAAGCAACTTTACCCGCGTCAAGGAAGGGGTTGCCGGAGCCTGCACTTGCCGGCCCCTCCTCATCGTCGTGGAAGAGCTTGCCCGAAGACTCGCCCCTGGGCGGTGTGGTCGACGGAGGTGGCATGGCAGAGGCAGCTCCCGTTGTTGCTTCTCGCTGTTGCTCCGCTCCTGCACGCCCGGAGATGTCAGAAGAAGATGCACACCCCGGCACGCGCCAGTGGGTAGTGAGTAGAAGACTCACGCTGGGGGCTGCGCCGGGGGCTACGTCGAGGGCTGCATCGAGGGTTGCGTTCTGGGCTTGACTCCGAGCTGACGAGAACCGTTTCCGGCGCGCCCGAGGTGCTTGCCGGCGGCTCGACGCTTGTTGAGGTCTTGGCCCTCTTCGTCATCCTCTGCGCCAGAGTCTCCGTATCCCTGAGGAGGCAAAAACAGAGCAAGTTAATCAAGCAAAACTAGAAGGATAAGAATCAAAGCTGTGGCAGGACTCTTACTCTTCTTCTTCTTCCTCGGAGCTGATGGCGGAGAGGTCGAAGCCGATCCCCGCCGCAGTTCCTGACGGAGGAGGAGGAGGAGTGGTCCTGGGCCGCTTGGCAGCGGCAGGTTGCGGTGCGGCCTCGCCGGCCGCCCCTTTGCCGGAAGCCTCGCTGCTTGAGGAAGGTTGGCGGGCTGGAGCACCAGTGGTGTTCTTCCGGAGGACGCGCCTCTTCCTGTGTTGAAGAGCTGGGGGCTCTTCCTCCTCCTCTTCTTCCTCTTCGGCGGCGCCTTCGGCAGAAGAGCTCCCGGCAGCGGCTCCGCTCGATTCCCCGGCAGCCTGATCTCGCCCGGCAAGATCTTCCCGCAGCAAGTCCCCGCCTTCGCTGGACTCAGTGCTGCCGGCTTCTTTAGCAAGGTTCGCCTCTTCCGCCCTGCTGGCGATGTAGGCGAGCTCCTCCTCCGTGGTGGTGCGGACAAGGTTCTCCCCGCGGATGGCCTTCTCCGTCAAGTTATCGAAGAACGCCAGCGCCTGCTTCGCGGACGGCTCGATCCACCTCTCGTCGATGCTATGGGCATTGAGCACCGGCATCATGGCGATGATGGAGGTCAGCGACGAGTTATTGCATAGTGGGACGACGCCTGCCGGCAAGTCTCCCACTGCTCCAGATTTGAACAGCTGTTGGCAGAGGGCTGCGTGCCCCATGGCTGTCAGATCATTATCCAGCCCAGGCCGCACCCTCATGACGTCGGCAGCGTTCATGTACTCCCAGGCAGGGCGCCCCTTGTTCTGCAGTGGGGCGATGCGCCGGCGAAGGAAATCTGAAGCAATCATCTCCACCTTCAACCCGGCAGCCCTGAGGCGCAGTATCCTGGTGATGGCGATAGTGAGCTTGCTGTCGTCAGGGTCCACGGCGCTCCAATCCTTGCCGCGGACCACCTTCTGCTTCCGCACCTCGCAGAACGGTTTGGGCTCCTTTTCCCAGACCCAGCACCACTTGCCGCGCCACTCATCCCATCTATCGCGGTAGAGCCCCTCTGGGTACGTCTCCTTGGTTGCCGTCCTCGGAATCCAAGTGATGCTACCGGAGAGGGCATCGCCCTTTTGGATACGGGGGTAGAAATAGTACCGGAAAAGTGCAGTGCTCGGGATGACCCCAACAAAATTCTCGCAAAGGTGCGCGAAGATGGACATGCAAGTCACGGCATTCGGCGTGAAATCTAGCAGCTGGAAGCCGTAGGTGAGCATGATGTCTACGAAGAAATCCGAGTACGGAGGACAGAGGCCGTACCAGAAGTAATTGGCAAAGAAGGGATAATCTCCTGGCTCTGCCCTACGAGAAGCTACACTCACTTTGGTGGCTGGATGCGCCGTGGTCTCAGTCGCCCATGCGAACTGGTACCTCGTCTTCAAGGTCTCCGCATCAAGCGTCGAGGGGAAGACAGTGCGTTCCTTCCGCATCTTCGCCAGCCTGCTCTCCGCGGCGGCCGCTTCCGCTGCCTTGCCCTTGCTCGGCTTGGGCGGCATGGTGGCTATGGAGGTGGGCGCTGAATACGTCGAGAGCACGGTGGAGGCGGGTGGAGGGAGAAAAGCTCTGCTTTGGGCGCGAGGAAGAAGACGATGGCGACGGCTCTGAGATTGAGATTGGAAAGGCGGAGGGGGTAAATGAGCAGTGCCCTCTGCGATTCCCTTTTTATGGGGAAGGCGCGAGACAGGCTCTTTACCGCCCGCTTTTGCAGCGGGGTTTCCGCCCACGTCTCCCACTTCGCGCGATTAATGCGCGTAGTGGAGGGGCGTGGTAAAAGAGATAGTGATTGCGAGCAGTTATTCCCTGCCACGCGTGCCCGCGCACTGTTTTGGGCCTAGCCCAACAGGCCTGGCACCCGTGTATGGCCTAGGCCCGGGGGCTCCTGTCGGTGTACTAAAGTATGGGTCTTTTTAGTACCCCTTACTTGTGCACGGGCAGTTGTAGCCGTACCGCGGCAAGCCTTGCCGGGGAATAGCTATGAGTAATCACGAGACTAAGATGCCAAGGAGACATTCAAGTCAACGACCAGACAGAAGGCCAAAGGGTTGCGGAGGCCCGGCAAGACCCTTGCCGGCAAGGCCTCGCACCCGGCAAGACCCTTGCCGGCAAGGCCTCGCACCCGGCAAGACCCGATCCCGGCAAGCCCCAGGCCCGGCAAGGATTCGGTCCCGGCAAGGATTCGGTCCCGGCAAGCTCCGGGCCCGGCAAGGATTCAGCCCCGGCAAGGCTCTACACAGTGCAGCGCTATCGCTCCAGTGCAGCGGCCAGCCTTGTCGTTTAGGGCTTGTCCTCATGGTGACGTGGTGCGATGCTGGCCACGAGATACTTAAGCGGTGCTGATGGGATGGCTGCTTTTGCCCATCCCCTGTAAAGCTTTTCCAAGCCCAAGACGCTGAGGGACACCTCGACGGACACCTCACGGTGCATTTAATGAGCTTGTCCTAAGCCGTCAGGGTTAGGTATGATAACACTGTAGCTACTTTCCACCTCATGCCTTATCTCGTACGCCACTGTGGTAGCCCCTTTGACTCATATAAAAGGAGGCCCGAGGCGTACAGGATGGCAACTTTTTGGAAGGATGGCACTTCTGGAGGCCCATTCTGCATGCGCAGCTACCGAGTACTGTAGCTCCCAGAACTTGGCCAAGAACATCCACAAATAATACAATCAAAGCAGGAGTAGGGTTTTACGCATCCGTGCGGCCCGAACCTGGGTAAATCCCCCGTGTGCTGTTCGTTAGTTCTGCTCTTGGTGCAATCCTCTCCCCTTGCCGAACCGTAAAGGGATCCGTTCGATAGCGATACCATAGGTATTCGTTTCCCACGACAATCTGAGTCCTAGTAGCTTGGTATCTTGTTTTCGATAGACAAGAACCTAGCCAAGAACTTCCTGATTGACTCGGCAGGAAGTTGCTGCACATAGGCTAGATCCCAAACATCTGTTGGGCCCGAGTTATCGGGATGATACTCGATGTGGGAGGTGTGTGGGTGAGTTTCGATTTCTAAGGACCGCGGTTCCAAAGCCCTAGCATCCTCATCCCGTGCCAGATCTGTGGCCATCAAATCGGTCGGACTGATCTAAGGATCGGTTTCATCGGCTGCCTCTAGTCGGTCGTTGTCTGATTTGCTTTTCAAGAAATACCTCAACCCTTGGTCCTTTAAGGAGGGTTCGGTTGAGGCCGGAGCGGGGTCATGGGTCGCCTCGATCTCACAAAAGAGAGAAGGCATTTTCATGACAGAAGCTTTGGGCATGGGAATCACGCCCATGAGTTTGGAGTCGTTAACCGACGATCCCATCGATCCTTCTATCGATCTCACAGCGAAACTCTCAATGAAAGCACCAGTGTCGGTGTAAAAACCGGTTGACCTCGGGGTAGGGGGTCCCGAGCTGTGGATCTCGGACGGATGGTAACAGGAACATGGAGACGATGTTTTTCCTAGGTTCGGGCCCTCTTGATGCAGGTAAAACCCTACATCCTGCTCTTGTTTATATCAATGGAGAAGTACCAAGTACAGAGTTGATCTACCTCGAGATCGTGAGAAGTGTTTTCACCCTAGGGCTAGGTGAGTAATATTGTGTTACGGTGCCCTCTATGGACTAAACCCTATGGCTTATATACACACCAGATAGGGTACCTAGGGTTACATGGTCGGTATCGCGACGTAGAGGCAGCAGGAGAAGTCTTGGAGTATACGTCAAGTCTTCGGTAAATGCAATCCCGATCATGTTCCATCGTGCAATCTCTAGAGTCCATCTTGAGAAACAAAAGGACTCATCGGCCCAGTCCGAGGAGCCTGGGCCGGGGCTCCCTATTCCATGACACTGCCAGGGAGGATCCGGCGGTTTAGCATGCCGTTGACTACGTCGGGGATCTGGAGGTCCTTCTCGATGGACAACCACTTGATCTTCTTGATCAGTGCCTCCACCTCTCTGGAGTCCCCCTAGCCGACGCGTTTCTTCGTCCAGGACTTGAGCTTCTTTGGGGGCCTGGCCGAAAAGGCTGGGACTTCGGTTTGGCCGGGGGTGAGCGTCTCAGTGATGTAAAACCACTCGCGCTGCCATTCCTTTACCGTCTTGATAAAGGTGCCCTAGAACCAGTCCAGCATTTTGGTTCTTGCTGACAATGGCCCCTCCATATTTCAATAGATCGGGACCGTTGGACTTCGGCTAGACCCCGAAGGTCTTCAGCCAAAGGCCGAAGTGCGGCTCACATCGAAGGAAGGCCTCGCATACCGTGATGAAGGAGGCGAGGTCAAGAATGGAGTTCGGAGCCATGTGGTGGAAGTCGAGCCCATAGTAGAACATCATCCCGTGCACGAATGAGTGCAGCGGGAACCCCATGCCTCAGATGAGGTGGGGACCGAAGACTACCTGCTCCCCTGCGTTGAGAACAGGCACTTGCTGGTTGGCGTCGGGAGCGCGGGCGCCGATGGTGGCGGAGAGGTATCCCGCAGCACGCAGCTCCAGAATGGTGCCTTCCATCCTGGAGGAACCACCCCAATGCCCTTTGAGGGTATCGGCCATGGTTGGCTGGGGGAGCTTGGGTTTGCTAGAAAAGAGGAGTGCGAGATTGAATCCGGGCAATGGAGCTAGACGAAGCAGCAGGAAGGGGGATTGAGATCGTGGTTGCTTGCGATGTTCTCTTATTACTCTTATAGATTGTTGAAAGGCCAAGATTCCCCCTTACTGCGCCAATAAAAATGCCACTCCCGCAAAAGATGTCATTGTGCATATTGGGGGAAACAAAATCTTGATGATATCCCTAAGAAAACGGGCATGACCTCCACCTCATTGGGACGCGCCAGTAAAAAGGTTGCCTCGAGTCGCGATTTGGGGCTAGGCAGTAACTGCTCGACCCATCGTGGGGTGCGCCACTTCAATAAAGTTGTCAGGCTTGGTGGCACTATTCACACCTACATGGTCGGCCTTCGAGGCTAGGTTGCCCCGTCTCTTCGCGTAAAGTATGAGCTCGGCTAGGTCTTGTTTATAAGACGCCGCTTCTTTTGAGAACGGATCAGGAGTTTGGAAGTCTTGAAGGGGAACTCGTCTGTTAAGCCAAGGACTTCGGATCCAAGGTTATCTTCATCAAGGGGGTACTAGCCTAGTCAGCGCATGCTCCTCGGATTGGATCGATGGGCCCTCATTCTTCTCAAGATGGACTCCGGAAGCTGTACGACGTGGCGTTATCAAGACTGCATTTGCCGAAGGCTTGACATATACTCCAAGACTTCTCCTGCCACCTCCACGCAAAGATGACGACCTTGTAACCCTACATACCCTACTTGGCGTGTATATAAGCCAAAGGGTTTAGCCCGTATAGGGGACATCAACACAATATCATTCACCTAGCCCTAGAGTTAGTACACATTTGACGATCAACTTGTTACCATCCGTCCGAGATCCACAGCTCGGGACCCCCTACAATGGGGTCTGCCGGTTTTCACACCGACACCGATGGACAAAGGGATCTACATACGGATTTGACTGAATCATTGACATCGTGGTTCGATCGATAAAGATCTTCGTGGAATACGTAGGAACCAATATGGGCATCCAGGTCCCGCTATTGTTTAGTGACCGGAGAGGTGTCTCAGTCATGTCTACATGATTCTCGAACCCATAGGATTTGCACGCTTAACGTTCGATGACTCTAGAGTAGTATTGGGATATGCACGTTGGTGACCGAATGTTGTTCGGAGTCCCGGATGAGATCCCAAACGTCACGAGGAGCTCTGAAATGGTCCGGAGGTAAAGATATATAATATATATATACATATATATTTTTATATATATATATATATATACATAAACACTATTCTGATCACGGGATGAGAATAATATTCTGATAACTACATATCCTGCCGCAGCAGCAGCACTTGAACTTCCCCGAGTGCTAGGTTGAACTTCCGCTAAAAAGTGTCCAAATGGGGCTTGCGATATACCGTTGCAAAGCTATGGACACCGGTATAACAGCCTAGGTTGAATTTTTGGCAAAATGTACACGGTTTAAGAGCAGTTTTGAAAACCGTTTTTCTTCATACAAAAAAAACGTGAAAAGTATTTTCGAGCCTATTTCTAAACCGTTTATTGGAATGAGGCAATGAGATGGCGCTCGATAGCTGCTGCAAATCCGCATCATTTTCGTAGAGAAAGTTTTTTCCAATTCTAAACTATTTAAACGTAATTTTGAAAATAGCTGAAGTCCCACCGAGTTTGTATTTTTGCTTTATTTTCCCAACGGTTTATCGAAATGCAGCAAATGATATGGCGTTCGAAAGCTTGAACAAATGCGAAACTTTTTTATTTATATTGTTTTCTCCAATTCTTTACGGTTTTAAGTCAATTTTGAAAATGAAGAAAAATGTTTTTTGGTTGTAACTTCTACAAAATTTATCGTAATAGAGTAAATAATATACCGTTGAAAAGCTATGAAAAATGCGAAACTTTTTCATGTTGATGGTTTTCTCTGATTCCTATCCGTTTTCAAGCAATTTTGAAAACAGCAAGATCATGCGTGCTGCCTTTTATCGCGAAACAGAGCCTTAGAAAATGCACCGCGTGAATAACTTGAACTTCATCAGCACATCTACCTAAACTTCACTCTGTTTCTTCACGTGCTGTTTTTTCCTCATAGCTCTCCGTTCACTCACCGGAATTGAGCAAGTGATATACCGATGGAAAGCTGCTGTAAACACGCAACTTTTCCTTCTTGATCATTTTTTTCATACTCGCGGCGGTTTAAAAGATTTTCATCTGAAATTCATTCAGTGTAGTAGCTGAACTTCCTGCTGTTTTCACGTTGAACTTCTGTCGCGTATTTTCGTTTGTAATTTCTCATCCATTCATCGGTGTTACACAAATGATACTCCTTTTTGTACAAACCTCTCTCACAATAATTTTCTAACTTTATCATACCGAGGACTTGAACTTATAGCAACAAAAAAATTGGACCTTGCCTTTTTATTCATCTTTCTCACATTAAACACACACCATGTAGTACGTGAACTTTCTCTGTTTTTATTATTTGAATTTTTAATTTTCTTTTTTTGAAATTGAACTGCTCCCAAATAATAACTAAACTTCTTTGTGGATTGAGAGAATTATTTTAACACACCAAAAACATATTTTGTGCTTTTTGAACATGGAAATAAAAGGGTGAACCTCTCTCGCAAGAATTTTTGAACTTTCCCGGGTAGAGCACTTGAACTTCTAGCAATAAACCTTTTAAGCTTTTATTTTTTATTCTTTTTATTCTCACCTGAAACACATTCCTTGTAGTACTTGAACTTATCGTTTTTTCACTATGATCTTTTATCACGTTTTTTGTTCGTAAATCCACACCCGCTCCTTGGAGTTGCACAAATGTTACACCATTAGAAAACCAGTTGAAAAGAAACAACTTTTTCTAATACGGTTAAACTTTTCTTTTCGAACAACATACACCATTTTTTCATGGATTGAGAGAATTACTTAAAAACACCCAAACAACATTTTTTTTGTGTTTTTTGAACATGTAAATACAAGGTGAACCTCTCTCAAAAGAAGTTTTTGAACTTCCCCGTGCCGAGCACCTGAACTTCTAGCAACAAACATTTTATACTTTGCCTTTTTAATTTATTTTCTCATATGAAAACACACACAATGCAACACGTGAACTTCTGTTGTTTTGATTTTGAACTGATCTCTATTTTTTTGTATACATCAAGCTGCTCTGCTATTTTTAATTTGCATTCCTTTGTTTTATATTTTAGTAAAACGGAAAATATTAGTTTTTTTTTAACTTCTTTGTTCTAAAATTTGAACTTCTTAGTTTTATTCTTTTAATAACGAGAAAATTTTGGATTTTTTGTAGACATCGAATTTCAGCATTTTTAAAATATGAACTTATTAGTTTTATTTGTTAGTAATGGGGGAAATTTGAACTTCAACATATAAATATGGAACTTCTCTAATTCTATAATTTGGACTTCTCGTCTTATTTCTTTTAGTAATGGAAAAAAATCCTAGTTCTGTAATAAATATTAAACTGGTCCGTTCTTTAAATTTGAACTTCTAGAGTTTTTTTATTTAGAAACTATGAAAATCTTTGTGGAGTGTTCTAGAGGTGTTCATGTTTTGTTTAGGCAAAATGGATGCAAAAGAAAAGAGTTTGTGGACGCACTGTATATTGTGTACCTAACTTCGATCCATTTCCAAACAAAATTCTTGAGCTCTTATCTATCATAGTAAAATGAAAGTCTTTTGTAGGCATATCAAAAAAAATGTACAGGGCACGAAATCACATCCGATAAAACAAAGTTTTGTCAAGTATTTTTGTTTTGCATCAGACTTAACATCACCTTCACGCCACCACTACACATTTTTTGCTTAACACTCTGATTGCTTTCCACTTCTCTCTTTGAAATTGGTAATAATGCAACATTGTCATAGAAGCTAGGAAGGAACAACTTTTTTTTAAAGAAAGCTAGTGACGGGGGAGGGCCATTGTAGTGCAATTTGACCATGCATAGACACACCACACCACACAGAACACACGCATGCACGCCTCACACAGAACCCACGGATGTTACACACACGATACGGTTCAGAATTAACACTTTAACAGCCATAGCCTCATCAACTATAGATGGAAGTTCAAAGAAAAATGTCACTGCCGTTCTCCTTCCCTATTGGCAGCAGTAGAAGTGCACATCATTTTTGGTTTTCTCCTCTTGTGCATTTAGACGAACACCTGCACTGCAAAAGCACCATGAGGCTGGTTCGACGAAAATATTAGGTTCTTACGGACACACTAACACTTTCGAGAGCACAATTTTCCACTATAACTTCTGCACAATTTTGCTGCAAAAAAAATGGCATCATTTCCGTTTTTGTAAACATCAGGTAGCATAATAGCATAACATGTTTTTTTTCTGATGGAACTATACTAAAAGAACTGCTGTAGGTTTTCTTATTGAACTGCCCACCGGCGTGCAACCGTACTAGATTACCACCACGACCGTAGCATTACTAGCATCTGCATACGCCAATGGTCAAACTAATAACAAAATTAGCAAAGCACATCATCAGCCTTGGAGGTAATCTCACAGGTTGCATTACAAATCTCCTCTTGGCTGTGAAAACAAGTTCAGCATATCTTGTTTCAAAAAAAAAGTTCAGCATAGTACACGCAAAAAAGAGCTGAACACCATCAAAAGTTTTTGTGTGAACTTCTGTCACATGTTATCAAAAGTTTTTGAAACACTTTCTATGTATATTGCAAGATCCAGTATTTCACAACATCTTTTGCATTTTCAGAACTTCATTCAAGATATATGAATTTTTTGAAGTGAGATCGCTGCTTCTCTGATTGTTGCATCTTTCCTTCTTCATTTTTCATGTGTGAACTGCTGTTTTTTGCTCTTCCACTACACCTGAAACAAAGGAAACATATCTTAATGTTCATCAACGCTTTCTGAACATGAGGGGAGGAGAGGGGACGAATGTGAGAGGGGGGAGCTCTATTGCTCGTGGCCGGGGCGGAGGAGGGAGGAGGTGGCGCGCGGTGGGCGACGTCGCTGGGAGGAGCAGTTGCGAGATCCGGTGGCGGCAGACCAAGCTAGTGGTTGTCTCTGGCCGGCGACGACGCACGGGGGCGGCGACTTGGCTGATCCGGTGCACAATGATGAAGGTCGCCGCTTGCACCCCTTGAAGGTCGGGTAGGCACCGCATGAAGGTCCGGTATCGAGTGGATCCGGGAGGAGCTCGCGTCGTTGGGGCGAAGGACGTCGTCGGGATCGGGTTGCCTGTGTGGCAGCTCACCGGGATGCAGGAGGCGGTGGGGATTGGGAGCGATGGCCTCGGAGTGATGAAGGTCGTCATCCCGGTGGAGGCGGGCCAGGTTCGACGGGGGTTGTTTGGCAGGGGCGCGCCGTGCCTGGGCAGGTGCCGCACGGTGGCCGGATTCCAGGCGAGGGAGGCGGCGCCGGTGCCGGATCCAAGCTCTGGGCGGCTCGACCGCGACTTGAAGTCAGCCGACGGCAGCCCATGGAGAAGGATGGCGCGGGGTGGTGGTGAAGCCGGCAGCGGCGGCGCGCGGGGGGGGGGGGGGGGGCTAGGGATCGTGGGGAGGGTGGTCTCGTGGCTGGCAGTTCGAGGGATTGAATTTTTTATTATATATATATATATATATATATATATATAGGGTGGGTCTATTTTGACAACACCCCTTAAGACCTTATTTCTAACATCAAAACCTCTTATTCTGACAACACCTGCGACCCGCACGGTAGCTACAAACTAACCACGACAGAACTGTAGATGCAAAAGGAAAAAAGAAACCCAACCCACCCCACCTTATCCTCTCCTGAACCCCTCACTCCCCCCGTCGCTCCACCACCGCACGACCTCCACTTCCCACCCCGCGCCGCCGGACCACCCCACACCCCCACGCCGATCTGCCTCCCTGACCTCTCCACCTTCCCATCTGCGCACGGCCCCCTCCCACCCCCTCCCACCTTCATCCACGCGAAACTACCTCCTCCCACCTTCCTCCGCCTCCGGCCAATGGAGCTGCTGGATCCCCACATCAGACGGGCTCCCCGCGCCACCGCTGTCCTCCCACGCGGCATGGGCTACCCGCGCCACCCACCCTCCCCGTCGTCAAAATCCAGGTCGGCCCCGGAGCCCAGCCGCCCGATCTGCCGCCGGCCATGGACTTCGGCCTGCACCACGACCCGCGCGCCTCTTCACCGCCGAGGTCACAAATTGAGTCCCTCTAAGCCGCCCAGGCGACGGATCCAGCCCCGTAGTGCCGCCCGGGCGACGAAATCCGATCGCCGCCGGTTCCCCACGCAGTCCCGGCGACTGCTCCACCACGCACCACCTTCGACGCTGGCCGCCACCCTCCCCCTCTTTCTCCCGGGCCACCCCAGTCATGGCGAGATACTGCCGCCACCAGGCCCCGGTGCGGCGTCAACCACCGGATCCGACTGCCACAACCGACGGATTCTTTCGCTAGGTGCGCGGCAGAGCGTCCACGGGCTATCGCCGGCACCACCACCTCACACTGCGCCGCCGCTCTGCATCCATGTTCCTCCGTCCCCCCACTGCAGCTCGGTTGTGGCCCAGTTGCAGCTCGGTTGTGGCCTCGTTGTGGCTCGCTTGCGGATGGACCTCGCTGACCAAGGCCCTCCCTCGATCCAGCAAAAATCCTTCACCCGCGACGCCATGGACGGTCCTGCCTCCTCCCCCGACCCTCTCCGCTGGAGCCCCGCTCGAGCCCGACTCTTCTCCATCTATGGCTTGCGAGGGAGTCCCTCTGCCCCTGTTCTTTGCTCCTGATGTTCAGATTACTTATTTTCGCAGGAAGAAAATCGTGTAATTTGATTTGATGTCGCGTTGCATTTTTTCCTGGCCCCCTAGTCGTGCAGTATGGACAAGGAGACTCCCTCCATGCAGTCCGACGCTTCTACGTGTGTAGTTCGCGGCGCGTAGCTCACCGGTGGCCATCATGCAGTACGCATGCAATCATGTGGGGGATTCTGTGTTTTGTTCCATGCAGTGAAGCGTGTGTAATCATAGTGCAGTTCATTCAGAGTTGGACTGATGTGTTGTAGTGTGTGTCATGGAGTTCGATTGGGTCTCTCCTAGTGTTTGCAGAGGAGTTCACTTTGTAAAAAAGTTACAGTACAGTGCATAGTACGGAGGAGTTCACTTTGTAAAAAATTGTACAGAGGAGTTCACTTTTTATTATTTTTGGATGAAATGTTTTTGAGAATTTGTATGGACATAATTTATAATTTGTTGAAAAATGATGCAGTTCATTGAGAAACCATTGGTGGTGCCCTTTGCAAATTGATGCGTTTTAGTTGCCCCTCGTCTAACTTTCGTTCATAAAATATAAGTTAGAGAGAGGACAAAAGAAATCATGTAGTCCACTTGCCCGTTTTTGATGTAGTGCCGTTTTCAGTCTTAAGCAGTACGGTCGGCTGTTTGATGTTGTTCATCTTGTAAGTGCAAAAAAATGTTACAGAACGACAAACAAAAGTAATGAGGTTCACTTCTCGATAGCGCTGGGGTTCACTTACGCCCGATGTGAAGTGCACTCCACTTCCTCGTTTGAAAAAATTCACGTCGGACGTAAGAAAATCATGCAGTTTGCTTGCCCGTACGATGCAGTGCGGTTTTCGGTCTGAAGCAGTGCGTTCTTCTCTCAGATGCGGTTCACGCGTCGATTTTGGGGTCACGAAAAACAGAGTGTGCGTATTTTGGTAAAATCAAAACAGCTCTTGAATCGTAAGGAATTAGAGAGAGTGTTCTACATGAAAAAGATGCGTCCCGTCGATATCTTTCCAACGCTGTATCATTCGCATAGTTCCAACGAGCGGTTTGGAAAAAATCACGAAAATACGCTCGCTGCCACTCGTAGGCAGCCGCACCGTTTTCAAAATCCATTTAAAAATGTGAGGAATCTCAACAAATGATGAACATATGAAAGTTGCGCCTATTACACAGCTTTCCAGCGCCGTATCACACGTCTCGTTCCGACAAACGGTTAAAAAACTGCAGCGAAAAACGTATTGAAAAAATCGAAAAATTTCAAAAACAGAATTACGTGTTTGAGTAAATTTGAAATTACTCTCAAACCGTAAAGAATTAGAGAGGGTGATCTACATGAAAAAGTTGTGCCTCAATGATATCTTTCCAACGCCGTATTGATGTCTACTACGCAACCTTCTTCTTGTAGACTCGTGTTGGGCCTCCAAGCGTAGAGTTTTGTAGGACAGTAGCAAATTTCCCTCAAGTGGATGACCTAAGGTTTATCAATCCGTGGGAGGCGTAGGATGAAGATGGTCTCTCTCAAACAACCCTGCAACCAACTAACAAAGAGTCTCTTGTGTCCCCAACACACCCAATACAATGGTAAATTGTATAGGTGCACTAGTTCGGCGAAGAGATGGTGATACAAGTGCAATATGGATGGTAGATATAGGTTTTTGTAATCTGAAAATATAAAAACAGCAAGGTAGCAAGTAACAAAAGTGAGCACAAACGGTATTGCAATGTTTGAAAACAAGGCCTAGGGTTCATACTTTCACTAGTGCAAGTTCTCTCAACAATACTAACATAGTTGAATCATATGTAAATCCCTCATGTGCGACAAAGAGTTCACTCCCAAGTCACAAATAGCGGAGAACAAACGAAGAAATTATTGTAGGGTACGAAACCACCTCAAAGTTATCTTTTCCGATCAATCTTATGAGCTATCCCTATAAGTGTCACGAACAGCCCTACAGTTCGTACTAAAATAACACCTTAAGATACACATCAACCAAAACCCTAATGTCACCTAGATACTCCAATGTCACCACGAGTACCCATGGGCTTGATTATTCGATATGCATCACACAATTTCAGATTCATCATATTCAATCCAACACAAAGAACTTCAAAGAGTGCCCCAAATTTTCTACCGGAGAGTCAAGAAGAAAACGTGTGCCAACCCCTATGCATAGATTCCCAAGGTCACGGAACCCGCAAGTTGATCACCAAAACATACATCAAGTGGATCAATAGAACATCCCATTGTCACCACGGATAACCCATCGCAAGACATACATCAAGTGTTCTCAAATCCTTTAAAGACTCAATCCGATAAGAAAACTTCAAAGGGAAAACTCAATTCATCACAAGAAGATAGAGAGGGGAAAACTCCATATGATTCATCTATATTAATAAAGCTCGCGATACATCAAGATCGTGCCATCGCAAGAACACGAGAGAGAGAGATCAAACACATAGCTACTGGTACATACCCTCAGCCCCGAGGGTGAACTACTCCCTCCTCGTCATGGAGACCGCCGGGATGATGAAGATGGCCTCCGGTGATGGTTTCCCCCTTCCGACAGGGTGCCGGAACGGGCTCCCGATTGGTTTTTCGTGGCTCTGGAGGCTTGCGGCGGCGGAACTCCCGATCTAGGTTTCTTTTCGGGGGTTTCTGTATTTATAGGAATATTTGGCGTTGGAATCACGTCAGGGGAGTGCTCGAGGGGCCCACAAGCCAGGGGGCGCGCCCTAGGGGGCGCCCCCCAGGCTTGTGACCTCCTTGGTCACTTCCTGGCCCAGCTTTTTGCTCCAGTAATTTTTATATTTTCCAAAAATATTCTCCGTAAATTTTCAGCCCATTCCGAGAACTTTTATTTCTGCACAAAAACAACACCACGGTAGCTCTGCTGAAAACAGCGTCAGTCCGGGTTAGTTCTAATAAAATCATACCAAAATCATATAAAATTATTGTAAACATGGTATGAATACTTCATAAATTATAGATACGTTGGAGACGTATCAGCATCCGCAAGCTTAATTCCTGCTCGTCCTCGAGTAGGTAAATGATAAAAGAAATAATTTATGAAGTGTGAATGCTGCCTAAGATGTTCATCATATTCTTTTCTTCTTTGTATAGCATGGACATTAGGACTTGTAAATGATTCAAAGCAATAGTCTAGTTTTAACATAATGACTTCAATACTCAAGCATGTCAACAAGCAACCATGTCTTTCAAAATATCAACACTATAGAAAGTTATCCCTAGCCCATCATGCTCAATCATTGATCCATTCATGAAATACACTCAAATATTAGCTATGCCCAATGCTCAAGTACGATCATAGTGCCCCCTAGTTGGTGCTCATAAGAGAGGATGGAGACTCAAAGCAAAAATAAAAATTGCATAAAGTAAATAGATAGGCCCTTCGCAGAGGGGAGTAGGGATTTATAGAGGTGCCAGAGCTCAAGGTTTAAATTGAGAGAGAAAAATCTTTTGAGTGTCATGCTTTTCCTGTCAACGAAAACAACAAGGTTGAGGGAGTCCTGGATTAAGGGGTCCTTGGGAGGCCGACCTATTTCTTATGGGCTGGACTGTATGGGACGTTGGCCGGACACTGGAATGATCGAAGACCCTGTCTCCGGGAAGGAAGCTTCGAGGATCGTGGCGTATTCTCCACGTTTGGAGTAGTGAATAGGCATGTTTATCCCTTCGACGTGTAACCGACCATGTGTAAACCCTAGGTACCCTCGGCGTCTATATAAGCCAGAGGGTTTTAGGTTGTAGGCTAAGAGAACTCATCTAGGGTTTTAGTCATACGATCTCGTGGTAGATCAACTCTGTAACCCTCATACCATCAATATAATCAAGCAGGACATAGGGTATTACCTCCATAGGAGGGCCCGAACCTGGGTAAAACACTGTCCCCTTCGTCTCCTGTTACCCTCGATTCTAGTCTCACAGCTCGGGACCCCCTACCCGAGATCCGCCGGTTTTGACACCGACATTGGTGCTTTCATTGAGAGTTCCGCTGTGATCGCCAGAAGGAATCGATGGCTCGTCTTGTCATCAACGAAGAAGTCCGCAACGCGGGCACTTTCGTCCCAGGGCAGAATTTCGCTTTCGGCAGCATTGTGCTGCATGCCGACCCGACCGGCCATCTAGGCCGTGTCGGAAGTTTCGCCCCTGATCAAGAGGTCAGATTCGGGAACTTAGAGTTCTCCGTAGACTCTCGGGGCGATCGATCACTAACCGGGCTCGCAGTCTCGCCTGTCACGCCCGAAGACTGTGAGGCTTTAACCTCATATCCATCTTTCGGCCCCTCCCACGGGATCTACCCCAGAGAGGTCCCGACCCTTAGTCCGGATCCGGTCATAGTGCCAGACGTCCGGACATCTGTTCTTGCCGAACACTCTCCCTGCGCGGACGCATCGGAGGTTCACTCCGGAAGCTCTGGGCAGGCCGATCTGATCGAGCTCTCGATACTCAACGAGGCTCTAGATCGGATCTCGTCGATGAAGATCACCGACGACCCAACCCCGATCTGTTCTCAGATCGGGCTTCCGACGGGTCAGGACGAATTTTTTGTCCCACCCACCACCCACTTAGTAGCCACTGTCGAGGATTTAACCGACATGTTGGACTACGCCTCTGAGGAGGCAGATTACATGGATGAGGAGGATCACGCCCTCACCCCCGTTAACACCGAGCGATGGACTGCCACCTCTACATACGACGTCTACATGGTGGACACTCCGAAAAACGATGGCGACAAATCGGATGATGCGCCGTCAAGACGCCGAAAGCCGCATAAACGGTCAAAAGGAAAAAAGGGAAGAAAAGTTGCCGATGGCACCGGGGACGGAGACACCCCGGAAGACCTCGGCGATCCCGAAATCCCCGAACACCCGTTAGAGGGTCAGGAGAGGCCCGAAGACCGGCGCAACCCCGATGATCCAGATGATCCCGAGGACGATGACTACCTCCGCTCTATCGAGGGGGAGGACAATGCGGAAGCCGATGACTTCGCCATCCCCGATAATCCTGCAGATCGGGAACTGTTCCGGTAACAGCTTATAGCCACGGCCCGCAGCCTGAAAGCAAAAGAACGGCAGCTTAAAGCCGAACAAGACAACCTCAATGATCGATGGACCAGAGTCCTCTCAGCTGAGGAAGGGTACAGTACTGGTCTATCGGACCAACCTAAGAGTTATCCATGCAGAAGGCTGCTGCCACAATTCGATGACGAGCTCACTGATACGCCTTCTCCCAAACATACCCCATACGGCAATCCAAACCGCCCTCCTCGAGGACGAGACAGGATGGCTGACGACACCGGCTATAGGCCGACGATACCCCGTAGACGGGGAAAGGAGCCACTAGAGCCCGATGACAGGTTCGACCTGTGACACGACCTGGATCACAGAGCAGGTCGTACGCGATCCATCTACGGATCCAGAGGATACTCACCCGATAGACGGGAAGGGTACCGGCCTTGGTTCGACCGCGACAATGAAGATCGGGAACGAAACCGAGCTAGGACAGACGCCGATCACCGGCGCGTCATAGTTCGGGTCACAGGCGCTGCCCACCCACTGTGCTTCACGGACGAGGTGATGCGGCATCAGTTCCCGGAAGGGTTTAAACCCGTAAACATAGAGCAATACGATGGGACAACTGACCCAACCGTATGGATCGAGGATTTCCTCCTCCACATCCACATGGCACGAGGAGATGACCTCCACGCCATTAAGTACTTACCCCTGAAACTCAAGGGGCCAGCTCGGCACTGATTAAATAGCCTCCCCGAAAACTCCATTGGGTGTTGGGAGGACCTAGAAGAGGCATTTCGATCTAACTTCCAGGGCACTTATGTCCGGCCGCCGGACTCCTCCGATCTAAGCAACGTCGTCCAGAAGCCAGGAGAGTCTGCGCGGCTATTCTGGAATCGTTTCTTGACCAAGAAAAACCAGATCGTGGACTGCCCGGACGCCGAAGCAATAGCCTCTTTCAGGCACGATATTCGGGATGAATGGCTGGCTCGTCAGCTCGGCCAGGACAAACCAAGGACAATGTCCGCCCTCACATCACTCATGACCCGCTTTTGCGCGGGCGAGGATAACTGGCTAGCTAGACGTAGCCACAACCCCGAAGACCCCGGAACCTCCGAAGTTCGGGATGGAAACGGGAAACCGAAGCGCAACAAGAACAAGCGCCGACACAATAATAGTGATGCCGGTGACACGGCCGTTAACGCCGGCTTCCGCAACTCCCGGCCTGGGCAGCGGAAGAAGCCTCCTAAAGGCAAACACGACGGACCCACCCCGCTGGACAAGATCCTGGAGAGGCCTTGCCAGATCCACGGCACTCAAGAGAAACCCGCCAATCACACCATACGTAACTGTTGGGTCTTCAAACAGGCCGGCAAGCTCGCATCCGAGGACCAAGGCAAGAGCCCACGCAGCGAGGACGAGGATGAACCCCGCGGTCCGATCGGTGGCGGACAAAAGAAATTCCCTCCAGAGGTAAAAACAGTAAACATGATATACGCCACCCATATACCCAAAAAGGAAAGGAAGCGCGCCCTTCGAGACGTCTACGCCGTAGAGCCTGTAGCCCCGAAGTATACCCTTGGTCGGCATACCCGATCACCTTCGATCGACGTGACCACCTGACCAGTATCCGTCATGGGGGTTCGGCCGCCCTAGTCCTAGACCCGATCATAGACGGGTATCACCTCACTAAAGTCCTGATGGACGGAGGAAGTAGCCTCAATCTGATTTACTCAGATACGGTGAAAAAGATGGGCATAGATCCGTCAAGGATCAAGCCCAGTAACACTACCTTTAAAGGAGTGATCCCAGGCGTCGAAGCCCGGTGCACAGGCTCTGTAAGCCTGGAAGTAGTGTTCGGCTCGCCCGATAACTTTCGAAGCGAGGACTTGATCTTCGACATCGTACCTTTCCGCAGCGGCTATCATGCCTTGCTCGGCCATACAACGTTCGCTCGCTTTAACGCCGTCCCGCACTACGCATACCTCAAGCTCAAGATGCCCGGCCCCAGGGGGGTCATTATTGTCAACGGCAACATAGAGCGCTCCCTCCGAACTGAGGAACATGCGTTGGCCCTGGCGGCCGAATTCCATTACACTGATGATCGGCAAGCGCCGACATCTGCCGTAAAGGCACCCAAGGCTGGGAAGCGAGCTCGGTCTCAATCCGAAGTACCAGAACCTTCTTCTCCCCATAAATAGGGACTCGCCCCCCATCGCCCGGCCCTAGAACCGGCAAATACGTGCCGAGGAGGCACAACTTCGTGCTCAAAATTCCATGGGCGGCGGTGGAGAAAAATTATTCAAGGGAAGTGTTCGGCTAGACCGAACTATCACCATCAACATGTCTTCGGACACACTACAGGTACCATAAAGTACCTGCTACGGCGTAAAGCTCATTCACATTTCGGCGACTTCTCAAGACTTTTTCTCCAAAGTCCGCTCGCCGAACATTACACCCAACACGGCATACAACCCCTTGGGAGACGCAGGAGCGGACAAGCGACAGGGCACATCGACGACGTCAGGTCACCTATCGAAGACCCTTGGTACAACCCCTCCTGTAAGGTTTATATTTCATTTTTAATACCTGTAAACAGTTGTATCGGCAATTCGAATAATAAGAGTTGATGAGTAAAATACAGATGTATCTTGCATGATCGTTTCGCTGTTTTTGGCGCACTCTCTATTTTCCCTCTCTTCTTGCGAACCTGTTTGGTTATACTATACGATGCAACCGGCTAATAGACCGGGGGCTCGAACTAAAAGAAAATCGCCTTAAGCACAACTGATTTTTGCGTTCGGTGTCTTGGAATTCCGCTTTATATGCATTTGTTCCGAACTATGTCTTGGGTCAATAGTTGGGTTGCCCGGTTCCTGTGCTTGCCCCTTTATGTTCCACTCGTTCGGCTAAAAGGGAAAAGGGACAACCGCTGCGATTGTGCTTCCGGCTAGCCTGGTCAAGCACCTCAGCGGAGAAAGCCGAAAACTGACTGACATGGTATGCAAGAACTGGTCTCCGAATCCAAGCTTGACTCAATCTCGTCAGAGGTTCTTCCGTGTCATATGATGGGTTTGGTATTAGTACAAACCATGTGATATAGGCTTCGGCCACGTCTCATCCGAACATCACAAACACCTGGGGGCTAGTCATCAGCCCCCCGCACTCCTTTCTCGCGCCCCTACGGCTAAGTGAAAGCAATAAAGCATTATGGTCCGATTGCCTTGTCCGCCCCACACTACCGCCTTCGGGTACCGATAGTTCGGCTAAGGGTCACAGTGCGTTGGCAGAGACACCCCGCGTAGTATCTACATGGGGGCTGAAGCCGACGACTCGCCGCTTTCAGTTTTAACGGCCACACAGGAGTTATAAAGGATGCAAAACATATAAGACATGATAAACCATGCGTCTTAAATATAAACACGTTAAAGAGTCTTCGGACATATTACAATGCCTTTACTCATACACATTCTCTCTCGAACATTGCGCCTCTATTGCCCGAGCATCCTCCATTACGCCGGAGAAGTACAGCTCGGGGCGCCTATGCTCTTTTCCGGTAGGCGGAGGAGCGGTGGCTATCTTCATTGGATCCAGCCCCGGCCAGTGCACCTTGGCCTTCGCAAAGGTCATCCGAGCTCCCTCGATGCAGGAAGATCGCCTTAGCGCGTCGATCCGGGATGAGGCGTCGCTCAGCTTCCGCAGCAGGCCGAAGTAGCTGCCCGGCAACGGCTCATTCGGCCATAGCCGGATGCAGAGATCCTTCATGGCCGGCTCCGCCATCCAGTGTAGCTCCATCAGCTGCTTCAGCTGCTCAACAAGGAGAGGAGAGCGCTCGAGGGCTTCAAACTGCGCCCAGAACAGCCGAGCTTCATCTCCTTCTCCCCGCGAACCATAGAACTGGTTCGCGTCCGCTGCACTCTTCTGGAGGTCTGAGCAGGCGCCTGAGGAACGCCATACTTGGGTAAGCAACTCGAACTTGCTATCCCCGTAGACACACTGCAATAAATATGGCTTACCATCCATTATAGCCTTGGCCTGGCTAACTTCCTCTTCGAAAGATCGCCTATCCACCCGCTCCTTTTGGAGGTCGGTTTTCAGGGTGGATAGTTCGGCAGCCTGCTCCTTGCCTTTCCGCTCAAGGTCTCCGCACTTTTGGCCGACGTCCTTGAGCTCCTGTTGGATCTCCTCCACCAGAACCTCGTGCTTGTCGCTGGTGGCTCTTAGGGCGGAGAGCGCGGTAGCCGCTTCTTTGGCCGCCGCCTTCTCCACCGCAGCCTCCTGCTTTGCCTTCTCAAGTTCGGCCCTGAGCTTCTCAATCTCCTTCGCCGAGGCTGCATAAGCATCAAAACACATCAAACTTACTGCTTTGACAGTACGGTGATGATGAATTTGGATATTCTAGTCCGGCTTACCTTGCGCCTTGTCGAATCTCTTATTCAGAGCTTCGAGCTCATCTTCGGAGCTCCTGAGCTTCCGATTCAGCTCGTCCAGCTCGGTTGCATTAACAGCCGCTGGCGATGACGAAGCCTGTACACAAACAACAATATCAAGTTACGCGGGTTCACAACTTCCGAACTATCATAAATATGATCCTATGTCCGGTCCCCTTAACGACTGTTAGACCGTTCCGAACAAATACTGTTTTATACATAGTTTGGATAATGATCTATGCTTGACCCCCAGGTAAGTTTTTCCAAACTTACCTAGGGCTCGGGGGCTGCCGTGTATATAATCATAACTCAAAGAAATTAATATTTCAAAGAACAGAGCATTACGTGGCTCACCTGAAAGCCCGTCAGGAGACCGTTGAAGGCCTCCTTCACTCCGCTGTCCACGGACTGAATGCTCTGCAATACCGCACCCATAAGGGTGCGGTGCTCCCCGGAGATGGAGGCGCTTGACAGAGCCTCCCCCATTGCCGGCCACCCATTGGACGGTGGCGCCGGTGGGGATCGGTTGGCCCGATCCCCAACTAGAGATTGAACTGGTGCCTCCGGAGGCACGGTGCGCTCCGGAGACAACCTTGGAGGTGACCGGACATCTCCTCGTCCGGTCTCCTCAGTATCCGGGAGGGGCTTCTCCCCCCGGTCTTCGACGGCCGAGGTGTTAGCCTCGACCATGACGTCGTCGCCCCCACCTCCAGTGTCCGGCTCCAAAGGAGCCTGCTGGGATGACACCTCCGCGGCATCCTTCGCGGCGCCCGGAGGAGAACGGTGCGACGCGGTCCCGCTCTCCGCTAGCTCGGCGGGCGGGGTCTCCCTGTTCGAAACTTGATCGGTGGGGAGAACACGCGGTGGGCTGCAAGTCCGTAGGCGTTCACATGTTGGTAACATTCAAAACTTAGTATTAATAGCTCAGGAAGTCTTCAGATCTTTACCTTCGAGCTGGGGGCTTGACCCTGAGGTTCCTTCACGGAACCCTCTCGAACTCCTCGGACTCGGTATCCGAGTCCAAACTGTCGTCGGACAAGACCACCTGTGTCCGGCGCGCTTTCTTCGGGGCGGGAGGAGGTATGTCCTCTGTGGCGTCCGATGACACTGCCCTCTTTCTTGCGAGGGGGGAATCGCCTCCGCCCTCGCCCTCGCCTTCACCCTCGTGCTCCTCCTCTTGATTTGAGGAGGCGTGGGTTTCTTTGGACACAGCCCCCGGCTGGTCCCTGATGCGCAGGCCTTCTCGGCCTGGTTTCTTCTTCTTCTCTTTCTTCTCTGGCGCCTTGTAAGGCGCCACGACGAGCATCTCCGACAGTAGCTGGGACCTAGGGTCTTCGGGCTGTGGAGCCAGGCACTTGATGCCCGTGGCCTTGTTCAACCATTCCTGCGAAAGTGATCGGAAAGCACTTAGGTTTTCTTCAGGAAATCGGAGCCGATCTAATGAAATTATGTCATACCTCAGAAGGGGGTTTATCGGCGCGCAGACCCTGGTCCTCCTTCTTGTCCGGCCAGTTCTCCTGCGCCTTGAATAGCGCCTTCCATAGCTTCTCCCGTGTGGTGCGGAAGAGTTGACGAATTGTAGGCTCATCGTTAGTCCGATAAGTCCACATAGGAGAGCCCCGGCGCTGGCAGGGGAGGATGCGCCGCCGAAGCATAACCTGGGCCACGTTGGTCAGCTCAACTCCGTCCTTGCTCATGGAGGCGATGCCCCTCTGTAGGTCATCCACCTCGGTATCCGACCCCCAGTCGAGGCCCTTTCGGACCCATGAGGTCAATCTGGTTGGGGGCGGATCTGAATTTGGCAGGAACAGTTCCGCCCTCCTCCTTTGGCTAGGTGATGTAAAACCACTCTTTTTGCCAAGTCTTGATGGTGTCGATGAAGGTACCGGATGGCCATACTGCGCATGGGAGCTTGCTGATGACCGCCCCGCCGCAGTCTGCGTGTGCGCCTGCGACACACTTCGGCTTGATGTTGAAAATCTTGAGCCATAGTCCGAAGTGTGGTTCGACCCGCAAGAAGGCCTCGCAGACGATGATGAAGGCCGATATATGCATGAAGGAGTTCGGCGGGAGGTCGTGGAAGTCGAGTCCGTAGAAGAACATGAGGCCCCTCACGAAGGGGTGGAGCGGGAAGCTCAGTCCTCGGATGAAATGAGGCATGAAGACCACCCTCTTGCCTGGTTTGGGGGTAGGAATCACCTGGCCCTCTTCTGCGGCGCGGTGGAAGATGTTGGCGGGGAGGTAGCCGGCCTCCTTGAGGTCCCGGATGTCCTGGTCTATGACCGTGGAAGCCTCCCACTTGCCGTTGGAGCCTGAGCCGGCCATGGCTGAGCTCGAAGGAGGAAAGGTGGAAAACCTAGATCTGGGATCCGGAGGCTCAGGAGATTGGGGAAGCAGGGATGCGAATGGGAAGTGCGGTTAAGCCTTGGGGTTTTCTTCCCATTTTATTGGGCTCGTTGCCGGTTAGCCTCCCTTCACTACGCCGTGAATCCCTCTGCTTCCCAAGACGTGCGTGCCGTTATACGCACGTGATTAAACATATCCCGTGTGAAACGGAGCACGATCTGTGCATTAATGGATCGTGCTAATGGAAACGGCCTCGAACCGCGAATCGAGTTGTTACGACTGGTGCAGTGGTCGTGGTGGGCCGTGACCTTTCATCTGAAAGGTTGTCAGAAAGCACTATTGACTCCTTGACGTTTGGCCTTCAGGGCCGGGTTATACATGATGCTCGGACGATCTATGATCGGAAAAACTACACGTCGTTGGAGGCCGAACTAAAGCATGGCCGATCACTATTTGGAGAGAGGAACTCGCCTCGCAAGCCGAAGACTCTGATCATACGAAGCAGCTGTAGCTTGGACCCTTGGCGTTGGAGGCTAGTTCGGGGGCTACTGAGGGAGTCCTGGATTAAGGGGTCCTCGGGAGGCCGACCTATTTCTTATGGGCTGGACTGTATGGGCCGTTGGCCGGACACTGGAATGATCGAAGACCCTGTCTCCAGGAAGGAAGCTTCGAGGATCGTGGCGTATTCTCCACGTTTGGAGTAGTGAATAGGCATATGTATCCCTTCGACGTGTAACCGACCATGTGTAAACCCTAGGTACCCTCGGTGTCTATATAAGCCAGAGGGTTTTAGGTTGTAGGCCAAGAGAACTCATCTAGGGTTTTAGTCATACGATATCGTGGTAGATCAACTCTGTAACCCTCATACCATCAATATAATAAAGCAGGACGTAGGGTATTACCTCCATAGGAGGGCCCGAACCTGGGTAAACCACTGTCCCCTTCGTCTCCTGTTACCCTCGATTCTAGTCTCACAGCTCGGGACCCCCTACCCGAGATCCACCGGTTTTGACACCGACAAAGGTAGCTCACAATACTTTCCATGCTAGATGCATTATAGGCGGTTCCCAAACAGAATGGTAAAGTTTTTACTCCCCCTCCACCAATCAATCACACTCCACGGCGAGCCAAATCCACGGGTACCGTCCATACAAACAACAATCCTAGGGGAGTTTTGTTTCATTATATTTTGTTTTGATTTTTGAGCATGGAACTGGGCATCCCGAATACTAGCCACTTTCTCGTGAATGATAGTGAATCAACACATATCATGAGAATAACACACCTAGCATGGAAAAATATTGGATACTCCCCACCGTTTCATGAGCGGTACGGGCACACAAAAGAGAAAAATTATTTTGAAATTTTAGAGATGGCACATACAAATTTGCTTGGAACGGCATGGAAATACCGCATATAGGTAGGTATGGTGGACTCATAAGGCAAAACTTGGTTTAAGGATTTTGGATGCACAAGTAGTATTTCTACTTAGTACAAATGGAGGCTAGCAAATAGATTGGGAAGCAACCAAACCAAGAAACGAAAATTCACATAAGTGAGCATTGAACAAAACTAACACCGAATAATGCACCACAAGTAGGATGTAACTTCATTGCATAACTATTGACTTTCGTACTAGCATAGGGAATCACAAACCTTAACACCAATATTCCTACTAAAGCATTGTTACTCACTAACATGACTCACATATTACTATCATCATGTTTCAAAACTATTACAAAGAATCAAGTTTAATTTGTCCCATGATCTTCATGAAAGTTTTTATTATATCCTCCTTGGATATCTATCACTTTGGGACTAGTTTCATATATTGTCATTGCCTTATTTTTCACAAGCTCAAACAATTTTAAATGAAGCACATGAGCATAAAGATTTCATCCCTCAAAAAGGTATAAGTGAATCATGAGAGGAAATGACAAGCTACTCTCAAAATATATAAGTGAAGATCAATGAGTAGTCAAACAATCAAGTAGCTATGTGAGGACTCTCTCTCTCTCAATAAATATTTTCAGATCTGAGTATTTTATTCAAACAGCAAACAAAAGAAAAATAGCACTCCAAGAATAGCACGCATCATGTGAACGAATAAAAATTTAGGCTCAACATAGGCTAACCGATAATTGTTGATGAAGAGAGGTGGGATGCGCAGCATCCCCAAGCTTAGATGCTTGAGAATTCTTGAAATATTTACTTGGGGTGCCTTGGGCATCCCCAAGCTTGAACTTTTGAATCTCGTTCAATCCTCTCATATCCCGGTTTCACCTATTCTCAAAAACTTCATCCACACAAAACTCGAAAAGAACTCGTGAGATAGGTTAGTACACATAATAATAAATCAACACTTCATGTACTGCCAAGACAAGTTGCATAATAATTTTCAAACATTAGGTACTGTATACTATCATTTCCACAATTTATATCTACCAATATAGACTATGGACACTATAGGATAAGCAGATAACAAAACTATGACAGCAATCTGTCCAAACAGAACAGTCTATAGCAATCTATTAACCAGTGTACTTCTGTAACTCAAAAAATTATGAAAATTTAGGACATGCTATATAATTTATATCAAAATACTGTGTAAAATTTTCAGAAACTTTCCACGTTCCAGTAAAATATGAAAATTCAATCACTACAGAAAAAGTTTCTGTTTTTTACACAGCACACATCAAACATGCAATGCAAGCATCCTAAGGCAATTCTTGGAACTTTTTATTGAAAAACAAGATTATAAATAACACCTAACAGAAAAAAACAAAATAAAATGATGCTCCAAGCAAAACTCATATTATGTGACGAATAAAAATATAGCTCCAAGTAAGATATACCGATAGTGTTGAAGACGAAAGAGGGGATGCCTTCCGGGGCATCCCCAAGCTTAGGCGCTTGAGTATTCCTTGGATATTACCTTGGGGGTGACTTGGCCATCCCCAAACTTAGGTTCTTGTCACTCCTTATTCTTCTCATATCGGTGTCTCACCCAAAACTTGAAGACTTCAATCACACAAAACTTAACGGAACTTCGTGAGAAGGGTTAGTGTAGTAAAGATAAATCATTCACTTAGGTACTGTCAAGAAAAGATTCATAATTGTTCCCACATTATACCTACTGTATTCTATCATTCCCATAATTTATATCACTGAATATAAGCTATGGGAACACTAAAACAATCAAACTATGCATGCAAAACAGAATCTGTCAAAAACAGAACAGTCTGTGAAGATCTGTAGTGTAACCATACTTCCCTGTCTCTAAAAATTCTGAACAATTAGGAAAATCTGAATAATTTGTATATAAAGACTGTGTAAAAAATTCAGATCAAAAGCACGTTCCAGTGAATTTACAAAATTCCTGGACTGAGAGCAAAAGTTTCTGTTTTTGCACAGAATCAAGTCAACTATCATCCACACTATCCCAAAGGCTTTACTTGGCACTTTATTGAAACAAAAGCTATAAATCATGTGGACACACAAAAACAGAAAGTAAAAGTGTTGGGTTGTCTCCCAACAAGCGCTTTTCTTTAATGCCTTTTAGCTAGGCATGATGATTTCAATGATGCTCATATAAGAATAGTAGTTGAAACATGCAAAAGAGCATCATGAATCTTATGACAAGCACATTTAAATCTAACCCACTTCCTATGCATAGGGATTTTGTGAGCAAACAATTTATGGGAACAAGAATCAACTAGCATAGGAAGGTAAAACAAGTATAACTTCAAAACTTTGAACACATAGAGAGGAAACTTGATATTATTGCAATTCCTACAAGCATATGTTCCTCCCTCATAATATTTTTCAGTAGCATCATGAAGGAATTTCAGAATATAACCAGCACATAAGGCATTATTTTCATGATTCATAAGCATAGAATTTTTACTACTCACCACATAAGCAAATTTATTCTCATCAATAGTAGTGGGAGCAAACTCAACAAAATAACTATCATGTGAAGCATAATCCAATTGAAAATTAAAATCATGATGACAAGTTTCATGGTTATCATTATTCTTTATATCATACATGTTATCACAATAATCATCATAAATAGGAGGCATGCTTTCATCATAATAAATTTGCTCATCAAAACTTGGGGGACTAAACATATCATCTTCATCAAACATAGCATCTCCAAGCTTGTAGCTTTGCATATCATTAGCATCATGAATATTCAAGGAATTCATACTAACAACATTGCAATCATGCTCATCACTCAAAGATTTAGTGCCAAACATTTTAATAACTTCTTCTTCTAACACTTGAGCACAATTTTCCTTTCCATCATTTTCACGAAAGACATTAAAAAGATGAAGCATATGAGGTAACCTCAATTCCATATTTTTTTGTAGTTTTCTTTTATAGACCAAACTAGTGATAAAACAAGAAACTAAAAGATTCAATTGCAAGATCTAAAGATATACCTTCAAGCACTCACCTCCCCGGCAACGGCGCTAGAAAAGAGCTTGATGTCTACTACGCAACCTTCTTCTTGTAGACTCGTGTTGGGCCTCCAAGCGCAGAGTTTTGTAGGACAGTAGCAAATTTCCCTCAAGTGGATGACCTAAGGTTTATCAATCCGTGGGAGGCGTAGGATGAAGATGGTCTCTCTCAAACAACCCTGCAACCAAATAGCAAAGAGTCTCTTGTGTCCCCAACACACCCAATACAATGGTAAATTGTATAGGTGCACTAGTTCGGCGAAGAGATGGTGATACAAGTGCAATATGGATGGTAGATATAGGTTTTTGTAATCTGAAAATATAAAAACAGCAAGGTAGCAAGTAACAAAAGTGAGCACAAACGGTATTGCAATGCTTGAAAACAAGGCCTAGGGTTCATACTTTCACTAGTGCAAGTTCTCTCAACAATACTAACATAGTTGAATCATATGTAAATCCCTCATGTGCGACAAAGAGTTCACTCCAAAGTCACAAATAACGGAGAACAAACGAAGAAATTATTGTAGGGTACGAAACCACCTCAAAGTTATCTTTTCCGATCAATCTTATGAGCTATCCCTATAAGTGTCACGAACAGCCCTAGAGTTCGTACTAAAATAACACCTTAAGATACACATCAACCAAGACCCTAATGTCACCTAGATACTCCAATGTCACCACGAGTACCCATGGGCTTGATTAATCTATATGCATCACACAATTTCAGATTCATCATATTCAATCCAACACAAAGAACTTCAAAGAGTGCCCCAAAGTTTCTACCGGAGAGTCAAGAAGAAAACGTGTGCCAACCCCTATGCATAGATTCCCAAGGTCACGGAACCCGCAAGTTGATCACCAAAACATACATCAAGTGGATCAATAGAACATCCCATTGTCACCACGGATATCCCATCGCAAGACATACATCAAGTGTTCTCAAATCCTTTAAAGACTCAATCCAATAAGAAAACTTCAAAGGGAAAACTCAATTCATCACAAGAAGATAGAGAGGGGAAAACTCAATATGATTCATCTATATTAATAAAGCTCGCGATACATCAAGATTGTAGCATCGCAAGAACACGAGAGAGAGAGATCAAACACATAGCTACTGGTACATACCCTCAGCCCCGAGGGTGAACTACTCCCTCCTCGTCATGGAGACCACCGGGATGATGAAGATGGCCTCCGGTGATGGTTTCCCCCTCCGGCAGGGTGCCGGAACGGGCTCCTGATTGATTTTTCGTGGCTCCGGAGGCTTGCGGCGGCGGAACTCCCGATCTAGGTTTCTTTTCGGGGGTTTCTGTATTTATAGGAATATTTGGCGTTGGAATCACGTCAGGGGAGTGCTCGAGGGGCCCACAAGCCAGGGGGGCGCGCCCTAGGGGGGGCGCCCCCCAGGCTTGTGACCTCCTCGGTCACTTCCTGGCCCAGCTTTTTGCTCCAGTATTTTTTATATTTTCCAAAAATATTCTCCGTAAATTTTCAGCCCATTCCAAGAACTTTTATTTCTGCACAAAAACAACACCACGGTAGCTCTGCTAAAAACAGCGTCAGTCCGGGTTAGTTCTAATAAAATCATACCAAAATCATATAAAATTATTGTAAACATAGCATGAATACTTCATAAATTATAGATACGTTGGAGACGTATCACGTATCATTTGATTCATTCCGACGAGTGGTTTAGAAAAAAACGTGAAAATACGCTCGCTGCCACTCGTCGGGCGGCCAACGTTTTCGAAACTGCTCTCAAACCGTGAGGAATCGCGAAAAGTGGTCAACATGGGAAAGTTGCGTATTTTCCGTAGCTATCCAACGGTATATTATACGTCTCGTTACGACACACGGTTTAGAAACTGGAGGAAAAAATGGTGCCAAAAAAACGCGTGTAGTTTTTTCTGCTTACATTGCAGTGTTCATTTGATAGGGATGCAGTGCACCCGCGTTAACCGTGCAGTTCGGAAGTGTTGTCAGAATAGTTATTCTGCACCCAATGTAAGAATAGACGGTCTATGTGTGTGTGTGTGTGTGTGTGTGTGTGTGTGTGTGTGTGTATAGATAGAGAGAGAGACACACACACACACACACATATGGGAAGTCATATTTTGGTTACCGGAAAAGTTTCAGGTTTTGCCGATATTGTACTAGGAAGCTTTCGGAAGGTTTCGGAGGGGTCCGGAAGTCCATGGAGGGTTCCACCACACCCCTTAGGCCAGAATGGGCTGTAGGGGGCGCCCTAGCCTTGTTGGGCCAGCCCCAAGGGCCCATGCAGCTAGGGGTGTTGAAACCTTGAGGGGCAAGGCACCTCGGAGGTGCCTTGGGGAGGGAGGACTCCTCCCTCCTTGGCCGCCACCCCTCCCTTGGAGGAGGGGTCAGGGTTGCGCCCCCTCTCTCCCTTGCCTGCTATAAATAGTGGAGGGGAGGGGGGATGAACACAAATAGTTCTCTCCCTTGAGGCAGCCCTCTCGCTCCGTCACTCCCGTTCTTCCTCGTTCGCAGTTCCGGAGGCGCTTGGCGAAGCCCTGCTGGCACTGCTCCACCACCATCTTCACCATGCCGTCGTGCTGGTCCAGATACCATTTACTTCTCTGCCCTCGCTTGCTGGATCAAGGAGGTGGAGATGTCATCGAGCCGCACGTGTGCTGAAGGTGGAGATGTCGTTCGTTCGGCGCTAGATCAGATCGGATCGCGATTGGATCGTGAAGAGTACGACTATATCAGCCGCGTTATATACGCTTCCGCTTAACAGTCGACAAGGGTATGTAGACACACTCTCCCTCTCATTGCTATGCATCTACATAGATAGATCTTGGGTGTTCATAGGATTTTTTTGTTTTCCATGCTTCGTTCCCCAACATTGGCATCATTAGCTAAGTCTATGCATATATGATATGCACGAGTAGAACATAAAGAAGTTGTGGGCGTTGATGTTCAGATTGCTTACCTCCCTTGTCTTATTTTGGTTCGGCGGTATTGTGGGATGAAGCGGCTCGGACTAACTTTACTTGTCCTCGCACAAGAGACCGGTTTCACGGACTGACATGCAACTTGTTTTGCATAAGGTGGTTGGCGGGTGTCTGTCTCTCCCACTTTAGTTGAATCGGATTTGACATAGGCGGTCCTTGTGGAAGGTTAAAAGGCAATTTGATTATCACCGTTGTGGCTTTGCGTAGGTAAGAACAGTTCTTTCTAGTTGCCCAGCCACAACTTGCAACAACAAAGTAGAGGACGTCTAACTTGTTTTTGCAGGGCATGTTGTGATGTGATATGGCCAAGACATGATTTGATATATGTTGATGTATCAGATGATCATGTTTCATAATATCTATCATGACTTTCATGTCATTGAGAACGGCAATCGGCAGGAGCCATAGGGTTGTCTTTAATTTGTTATATGACCTGCGTGCCAATTATTAAACACCATGTGATTGCTTTACTTTATCGCTATGTGTTAGCAATAGTTGTAGAAGCAATAGTTGATGAGACAATCACGTGATGACACAATGATGGAGATCATGGTGTCATGCCGGTGACGATGGAGATCATGCTGGTGCTTTGGAGATGGAGATCAAAAGCACAAGATGACCATATCATGTCACTTATTGATTTGCATGTGATGTTTATCCTTTTATGCATCTTATTTTGCTTAGGACGACGGTAGCATTATAAGATGCCCCTTCACTAAGTTTCAATATAAAGTATGTTCTCCCCAAGTATGCACCATTGTGAAAGTTCGTCGTTTTGAAGCACCTCATGATGATCGGGTGTGATAGACTCTTCATTCACATACAACGGGTGTAAGCCTGTTTTGCACATGTAGAATACTTAGGTTAAACTTGACGAGCCTAGCATGTACAGACATGGCCACGAAACACGGAAGACCAAAAGGTCGAACATGAGTCATATAGTAGATATGATCAACATGAGATGTTCACCATTGAAACCACCTCATCTCACATGATGATCAGACTTGGGTTGGTGAATTTGGATCATGTATCACTTAGAAAACTTGAGGGATGTTGATTTAAGTGGGAGTTAATTAGTAATTTGATTAAATGAACTAATTATCATGAATATAGTCTAAGGTCTTTGCAAATTATGTTGTAGATCAATAGCCCGCGCTGTAGCTCCCCTGAATTTTAATACGTTCCTAGAGAAATACTAAGTTGAAAGATAGTGTAAGCAATTATGTGGACTGGGTCCGTAATCTGAGGATTGTCCTCACTCCTGCACAGAAGCCTTATGTCCTTGATGCACCGCTCGGTGTGCCAACCCCTCTGGTGTCGCCTGTGGATGTCGTGAATGATACGTCTCCAACGTATCTATTATTTTTGATTGTTCCATGCTATAATATTATCATTCTAGGATATTTTTGAGTTTATTTACCAATTCATATTATTTGAGCACTAACCTATTGACCCAGTGCCCAGTGCCAGTTGTTGTTTTCTTCATGTTTTTGGCTTTTCAGGTTTACAGTACCAAACGAAGTCCAATTGCCCCGAAACTTTTATATGATTTTTTTGGACCAAAAGAAGACCTGGAAGCTTCGAGAGGAGACCGGAGGCCGCACGAGGGAGAAACAAGCCAACAGGGCGCGCCCAGGGGGGTCGGCACGCCTTGATGGCTTGTCCCTCCTTGGTGGGTCTCCTTACCCCATTCTCTAGCCTATAAATTCACATATATTCCAAAAACCCTAGGGAGCATCCCGAAACACTTTTTCCGCTGCCACAAGTCTCTGTTCCGCCACGATCCCATCTGGAGCCCTGTTCCGGTGCCCTGCCGGAGGGGGATCGATCACGGAGGGCTTCGACATCATCCTTGTTGCTCCCATGGTGATGTGTGAGTACTTCACCACAGACCTATGGGTCCGTAGTTAGTACCTAGATGGCTATCTCTCTCTCTCTCTCTCTCTCTTGATCTTCAATACAATGATCATCGCATCTTCGCTTTAATCTATCCGATGTAATTCTTTTGTATGGTGCGTTTGTTGGGATCCGATGAATTGTGGGTTTATGTTCATATTATTCATGAAAAGGATTTGAGTGACCTCTGAAATATATTATGATTCTTATTGCACGATTATTATAGCTTGGTAAATCTCTCTGATCTATTGATTTGCTTTGGCCAAGTAGATTGATCTTTCTTCAGTGAGAGGTGTGTGTTGTACTGGGTTCAATCTGGAGGTGCTCTATGTCCCAGTGACAGAAAGGGACAAGACACGTCTTTGTATTGTTGCCACTAAGGATAAAACGATGGCATTAGTTCATATTAATTGAATTCTCTTTGTCTACATCATGTCATTGTTCTCCAAGCATTACTCTGTTTTATTTAATACTCTAGATGCATGCTGGATAGCGGTCGATGAGTGGAGTAATATGTGCAGGCAGGAGTCGGCCTAATTGCTTATGCACGTGATGCCTATATATATATATATATATATATATATATATATATATATATATATATATATATATATATATATATATGATCATTGCCGTGAATATGAACATAACTATGCACTTTTCTATCAATTGCCCAACAATAATTTGTTTAGTCACCATATATTTCCTACATGAGAGATGCCATTAGGGAAAACTATGTCCCCCGGGTCTATTCACTTATATATTTACAAACGCTATCAATACCTTGCTGCCATTTATTTGCTTTTATTTTATTTTGCAATTTACAATTATCTACTATCACCTACACACTTCATTTGCTTGCAAATAACGAGTCCAAGGGGATTGACAACCCTCTTGCCTGCGTTGGGTGCAAGTGTTTGCTCTTTTGTGTGCAGTCGCTGAAGATGGTGGTTGACCGTTACTCCTTTGGTTCGATAAACCTTGGTTCTTAACTGAGGGAAATACTTATCCGTATTGTGCTGTAATAACCCGTTCCTCTTCACGGAAAACCCAACACTGATCACAAGTATGAGGAAGGATTCCTGGCGCCGTTGCCGGGGAGTATCATCAACCAACCATCAAGTAACTTCACACAAATTATCACTCATTTGTTCTTATTTTTATTTTATGTTATATTTAGTTTGCTTCATAAAAATCAAAAATAAAAAAATATTTACTTTGCTAGTTTGCTAGTTTGCTTGTTACTATGGCTAGCTCCCCTCCGGACATGCCCTCCTCTCCTTACTTGGGAGAGGGTTCTACAATCTTGGATTTTAAGCAAGTAGGTGATGAGTCCCTTAAGGAAGCTTGGGATAGATTACTAGAGATACAAGCGAGAGCTAATCGCAAGAGTCATATTAAATTGCTCCTTAGAAGTTTTTATGTTGGTTTATCCTTATCTAAATAATGTTTCTTGGATTCTATGTTCGAAAAAGATTTCCTTAGGAACAATGCTTTTGACACCTATGATAAGATGAAAAATATATTTGGGAAACCTAAAATAGAGACCATTGAACCAAACATACTAGTGAGCTTTCGTCAAACTGAGCTAATAAAAGAAACTAACTCCATCTTGGAAACCCACCTTAGAGGGTTGTACAACATGTCTACTAAAATCAATGGGAACGTAATGATGCAAAATAGGAAATTTGATACTTTGGATCAAAAGATTGATGCTCTTAGTATTCTGAAAGATGAAATGAAAATTCTCAATAATAAGTTGGAACAACTTGGGTGGAGTGTCAAAGATGACAACACTTGAAACTATGCATTATGCCTAGCTAGGGGCATAAAACAATAGCGCTAGTTGGGAGGCAACCCAATAGTTATCTTTATTTTTGCTTTTTTAGATTTTGTTTGTTTTTGATAACATGATTATTGCCTATATAATGATTGTGTTTTTATGTCTTAATTAGTGTTTGTGCCAAGTAAAGCCTTTGGGATGACTCACAAGATAAGTAGAATTGATACGGTGCAAAAACAGAAACTTTAGCGTCAAGTGCAGAATTTCTCTGATTTTACTGGAAAGTCTTTTTTGATCTGAATTGTTTACACAGTATTTCTATACAAATTCGTCAGGCTTTCCTAATTTTTCAGAATGTTTAGAGTTACATAAGTATAGGTCCTCTACAGCTCTTTACAGACTGTTCTGTTTTAAACAGATTCTGTTTTTGCTTGCATAGTTTGCTTGTTTTGATGATGCTATGGATTGTATCGGGGGTATAAGCCATGGAGAAGTTAGAATACAGTACATATTATTCATTAATAAAATATGAATCAATTTATAACAGTACCTAAAGTATTTGATATGTTGCTTATACTAACGGATCTCACGAAGTTTTGTTGAGTTTTGTGTGATTGAAGTTTTCAAGTTTTGGGTGCTATCACGATGGACAAAGGAATAAGGAGCGGCAAGAGCCTAAGCTTGGGGATGCCCAAGGAAACCCAAGGTAATATTCTAGGAATACTCAAGCGCCTAAGCTTGGGGATGCCCCGGAAGGTATCCCCTCTTTCGTCTCAATCCATCAGTATGTCACTTGGAGCTATATTTTTATTCGTCACATGATATGAGTTTTGCTTGGAGCGTAGTTTGCTTTTGTTTTATTTTGTTTTTAGTTTACCACAATCATTGTTTTCTGGACACACCTATTTGAGAGAGACACACCTTCATCATAATTTATTAGAATACTCTATGTGCTTCACTTATATCTTTTGAGCTTAATAGTTGCTCTAGTACTTCACTTATATCTTTTTGACCACGGTGGCGTATAGATTTTATAGAAATAATTGCACTCTCGTTCTTCACTTATATTTGTTTGAGAGTTAATAAATAGTGACGGTAATTTGCATGGGTTATAAGACTAGTCCAAAAATAATAGGTATTCAATGTGATAATCAAAACCATCATGTGGCACATTAAAGAGAAATTTTTGGATAATGATATTGATGTGGTAATGTGAAAGGGTGTGAGTGCATAGTTGTCGGTTCATAGAAGTATCGGTATTAAGAGGTGTTAATTTCCCGTTTCTCTAAATATTGGTAAAAGGCATGGTGGGAATGTGCAAGCATTTCTATTCCTCGTTGAAATCCTAGTGTTGCTCCGGGTCGGAGGCACGCGATGGTTAAATCCTCCCAACCTCCTCCCTCTGGGCATGCGAGTAGTACTTTGATTTGTGATAAAACTAATAAAACTTTGCAATAAGTATATGAGTTCTTTATGACTAATGTGAATCCATGGACATACGCAATCTCACCACCTCATATTTTGCTAGCCTCTTCGGTACCGTGCATTGCCTATTCTCACCTCGAGGATCGGTGCGAACTTCGCCGGTGCATCCAAACCCCGTGACATGATATGCTATGTCACACATAAACCTCCTTATATCTTCCTCAAAACAGCCACCGTACCTACCTATTATGGCATTTCCATAGCCATTCCGAGATATATTGCCATGCAACTTTCATCGTTACATCATATGACTAGTTCATTCATCGCATATTGCTTTGCGTGATTATATTAAGCTGACATTAGTATTTGTGGAAAAGACACCGTTCATCATTTTTTGATACATGTCACGCTAGATCATTACACATCCTGGTACACTGCCAGAGGCATTCATATTGAGTCATATTGTTTCATAGTTCTTCATATTGAGTTTCCATATTGAGTTGTAAGTAAATAAAAGTGTGATGATCATCATTATTAGAGCATTGTCCCGGTGAGGAAATAAAAATGGGGGAGGCCAAATGAGCCCACCATAATAAAAACATGAAAAAGAGAGAAAAAGAGAGAAGGGACTCTACTACTATCCTTTACCACTCTTGTGCCTCAAAGTGGTACCTTGTTCTTCATATAGAGAGTCTCATGTTATATCACTTTCATATGATAGTGGGAATTATTTTTCATTATTAAAAACTTGGCTTGTATATTCCGATGATGGGTGTCCTCAAATGCCCGAGGTCTTCGTGAGTAAGCAAGTTGGATGCAGACCCATTTAGTTTCATATGAGCTTTCATACACTTATAGCTCTTGCATCAGTTCCATGGGAATCCCTACTCCTCGCATTGATATCTATCAATGGGAATCTCCATAGCCCGTTGATACGCCTATTTGATGCGAGACTTTCTTCTCCACTTTTTACCCCTTTGATATCTACCATCATATTCTATTCCACCCTTATGCTATGTCCATGGTTCACTCTCATGTATTGCGTGAAAAATAAAAAGTTGATGCGCATTGAAAAAGTACGATCCAATTGCCTGACTTGGACATCGTGGTGCTTGAAATTTGTATTAATGTGGTGACGACACAGACATGCCTTACTAATATGATAAAATGAATGGGGGTAAACATTCTTTGAGGATCGTATATTTCGAAAGATTGATGATTATTTGCTTGTGCTTCTAAATATTGATATGTTGATGTTTGTTAGTTCATCGTTTCTCAATGAGCATACATGCAAAAGATTACATATTGGGTAGCATGTCACATCAAGTTTTTTGTTTTTATCATTTACCTACTCAAGGACGAGCAAGAATTAAGCTTGGGGATGCTGATACGTCTTCAACGTATCTATAATTTTTGTTTGTTCCGTGCTATAATATTATCATTCTAGGATACTTTTTGAGTATTTATTTACCAATTTTTATTATTTTTGAGCACTAACCTATTAACCCAGTGCCCAGTGTCAGTTGCTGTTTTCTGCATGTTTTTAGCTTTCCAGGTTTCAGTACCAAACGAAGTGCAATTGCCTCGAAACTTTTATATGATTTTTTCCGGACCAAAAGAAGACCTGGAAGCTTCAGGAGGAGACCGGAGGCCGCACGAGGGAGGCACAAGCCAACAGGGCGGGCCCTGATGGCTTGTCCCTCCCTGGTGGGTCTCCTGACCCCGTTCTCTGGCCTATTGATACGTCTCCAATGTATCTATAATTTTTGCTTGTTCCATGCTGTTATATTATCAATCATTTTATTACAACTTTATATCATTTTTTGGGACTAACCTATTGACATAGTGCCAAAGTGCCAGTTGCTGTTTTTGCTTGTTTTTTACTTCGCAGAAAATCAGTACCAAACAGAGATGAAACGCTGCGCGGATTTTTGTGGATTTTTTACGGACCAGAAGAAACCATATGGACCAAAGAACACCAGAAGAGGGGGGCCAGGGTGGCCAACACCCACCAGGGCGCGCCAGACGCCCCCTGGCTCGGCCTGGTGGGTGCTGGGCACCTCGGGCACCCCCTCAACCGACTATCATGCCTATAAATTCCCAGAAAATCCAAAAACCCTAGGGGACTCAACGAAACACAATTCCAGCCGCCGCACATTCCAGAACCGCGAGATCCAATCTAAACACCATCACAGAGGGGTTCATCTTCCTCATAGGTGCCTCTCCGATGATGCGTGAGTAGTCCACCATAGACCTACGGGTTCGTAGGCAGTAGCTAGATGGCTTCTTCTCTCTCTCTTATGATTCTCAATACAATGGTCTCTTGGAGATCTATTTGATGTAAACTTTTGCGGTGTGTTTGTTGGGATCCGATGAATTTTGAGTTCATGATCAGTTTCTATCCATGAATATTATTTGAGTCTTCTTTGATCTCTTATATGCATGATTACTTATAGCCACGTATTTCTTCTTCGAATCTTTGGTTTAGTTAGGCCGACTAGATCGATTTTTCTTGCCATGGGAAGAGGTGCTTTGTGATGGGTTCGATCTTGCGGTGTTCTTTCCCAGTGACAGAAGGGGCAACAAGACACGCATGTATCGTTGCTATTAAGGATAACAAGATGGGGTCTATTCCTACATGAATAGATCGTGTCTACATCATGTCATCGTTCTTATTGCATTACTCCGTTTTCCCATGAACTTAATACACTAGATGCATGCTGGATAGCGGTCGATGTGTGGAGTAATAGAGGTAGATGCAGGCAGGAGTCGGTCTATCTATCTTGGACGTGATGCCTATATAATGATCATCGCCTTGGATATCGTCATGACTATTCGATTTTCTATCAATTGCCCAACAGTAATTTGTTCACCCACCGTGCGCTATACTCATGAGTGTAGGGGAACGGAGCATGAATTTCAAAAAAATTCCTGCGCTCACGCAAGATCTATCCATGGAGATGCATCGCTATGAGAGGGAAGAGTGTGTCTACGTACCCTCGTAGACCGTTGATGTAGTCGAACAACGCGGTTGATGTAGTCGAACAAACCTTCGAGCTCCACCGATCGAGTACTGAACGTACGGCACCTCCGAGTTCTACACACGTGCAGCTCGGTGACGTTCCTCGCCTTCTTGATCCAGCAAGACGTCGAGGAAGTAGATGAGTTCCGTCAGCACGACGGCGTGGCTTCGGTGACGGTGAAGTAATCTCAGCAGGGCTTCGCCTAAGCTCTCCGAAAATATGACCGAGGGTGTAAACGGTGGAGGGGGGCGCCGCACACGGCTTGGAACAATTGTTGTGTCTCCAAGGGGCGCCCCCCCTCCGTATATAAAGGAGGGAGGGAGGAGGAGGCTGGCCCTAGGGGCGCACCAAAGTGGGGAGGAGTCCTACTAGGACTCCAAGTCCTAGTAGGATTCCACTTGGTGGAAGGGGGAAGAAGGAAGGAGAGGGAGAGAGAAAGGAAAGAGGGGGCTGCGCCCCCTCCCCTAGTCCAATTCGGTTTGGGCAAGGGGGGGCGCGCGCCTCCTCACGTGGCCTGCCTCTCTTTTTTCCCGTATGGCCCAATAAGGCCCATTACTTCTCCCGGTGAATTCCCGTAACTCCCCGGTACTCCGAAAAATACCCGAATCACTCGGAACCTTTCCGATGTCCGAATATAGCCTTCCAATATATGAATCTTTACCTCTCGACCATTTCGAGACTCCTCGTCATGTCCGTGATCTCATCCGGGACTCTGAACAACATTCGGTCACCAATCACATAACTCATATAATACTATATCGTCATCGAACCTTAAGTGTGCGGACCCTACGGGTTCGGGAATGATGTAGACATGACCGAGACGACTCTCTGGTCAATAACCAACAGCGGAACCTGGATGCTCATATTGGTTCCTACATATTCCACGAAGATCTTTATCGGTGAACCTCATATGTCAACATACGTTATTCCCTTTGTCCGGCGGTATGTTACTTGCCCGAGATTCGATCGTCGGTATCCAATACCTAGTTCAATCTCGTTACCGGCAAGTCTCTTTACTCATTCCGTAATACATCATCTTGCAACTAACTCTTTAGTCACGGTGCTTGCAAGGCTTCTGAGATGCTGTATTACCGAGAGGGCCCAGAGATACCTCTCCGATAGTCGGAGTGACAAATCCCAATCTCGATCCATGCCAACTCAACAAACACTTTCGGAGATACCTGTAGTGCACCTTTATAATCACCCAGTTACGTTGTGACGTTTGATACACCCAAAGTATTCCTACGGTATCCGGGAGTTGCATGATCTCATGGTCAGAGGAACGTGTATTTGACATAGTGAAAGCAATAGCAATAAACTGAACGATCATTTGCTATGCTAACGGTTGGGTCAAGTCCATCACATCATTCTCCTAATGATGTGATCCCGTTATCAAATGACAACTCATGTCCATGGTTAGGAAATCTTGACCATCTTTTGATCAACGAGCTAGTCTAGTAGAGGCTTACTAGGGACTCAGTATTTGTCTATTATCCACACATGTATTAAGTTTCCGGTCAATACAATTCTAGCATGAATAATAAACCATTATCATGAACGGAGAAATATGATAATAATAAACACTTTATTAATTGCCTCTAGGGCATATTTCCAACAGTCTCCCACTTGCACTAGAGTCAATAATCTAGTTTACATCTCCATGTAATTAACATCCAATCAGTTCTAGGGCTGATCATGTTTTGCTTGTGAGAGAGGTTTTAGTCAACGGGTCTGCAATATTCAGATCCGTGTGTTCTTGGCAAATCTCTATGTCATATGTAGATGCTGCTACCACACTCTGCTTGGAGCTACTCCAAAAACGACTGTCCCACTTTACGTATCCGGTCTGAGACTCATAGTCTTCCGGATCGGTGTTTAAAGCTTGCATCGACGTAACCCTTTACGACGAACTCTTTATCACCTCTATTCCCGAGAAATTCTTCCTTAGTCCTTTTCAAGTACTTCAGGATATTTTTGACCGCTGTCCAGTGATCTACTCCTGGATCACTTTGGTACGTTCCCACCAAGCTAATAGCGAGGCATACATCAGGTCTAGTACACAGCATGGCATACAAAATAGAGCCTATGGCTGAGGCATAGGGGATGACACTCATCTTCTCTTTGTCTTCTGCCGTGGTCGGGCTTTGAGTCTTACTCAATTTCACACCTTTCACCACAGTCAAGAACTCCTTCTTTGGCTGATCCAATTTGAACTTCTTCAAAATCTTGTCAAGGTATATGTTTTGTGAAAGTCATATGAGGCGTCTCAATCTATCTCTATAGATTTTGATGCCTAACATGTAAACAACCTTTACCTAGATCTTCAAGTCTTACTCCACTTCACACCAGCCAAGAACTTATTTCTTTTGACTTGATCCATTTTGAACTTCTTCAAAATCTCATCAAGGTGTGTGAAAATCTTTTATCAGGTGTCTTGATCTATCTCTATAGATCTCGATGCCCAAACCGTGGATAACTCAAAAACAGGTTTTTATTGAAAAACTCCTTTCAATTAATTCTTTATGCTTTCCAGAAATTCTACATCATTTACAATCACATATACTTATTAGAAATGTTATAGAGCTCCCACTCACTTTGTTGTAAATACAAGTTTCTCCATAAACTTGCATAAACCCAAACGCTTTGATCACTTCATCAAAGCGAGTATTCCAGCTCCGAGATGCTTGCACCAGTCCATAGATGGATCGCTGGAGCTTGCATACTTTGTTAGCACCTTTAGGATCGACAAAACCTTCCGGTTGTATCATATACAATTCTTCCTTAAGGAATCCATTAAGGAATGCCGTTTTGACGTCCATTTGCCAGATTTCATAATCATAAAACGCGACAATTGCTAACATAATTCTGACAGACTTTAGCATCGCTACGGGTGAGAAAGTCTCATCGTAGTCAACTCCTTGAACTTGTCGATAACCTTTAGCAACAAGTCGAGCTTTATAGACGGTGATATTACCATCAGCGTCCGTCTTCTTCTTAAAGATCCATTTATTTTCAATAGCTCGCTGTTCATCGGGCAAGTCTACCAAAGTCCACACTTTGTTCTCATACATGGATCCAATCTCGGATTTCATGGCCTCAAGCCATTTGTCGGAATCCGAGCCTGCCATCGCTTCTTCATAGTTCGAAGGCTCACCGTTGTCTAACAACATAACCTCCAAGACTGGATTTCCGTACCACTCTGGTGCGGAACGTGTCCTGGTTGACCTTCAAAGTTCTGTAGCAACTTGATCCGAAGCCTCATGATCATCATCATCAACTTCTTCTCTGGTCTGTGTTGGTGTCACAGAAATTTCTTTCTGTGGCGTACTACTATCCAGAGGAGGTACAATTACCTCATCAAGTTCTACTTTCCTCCCACTCACTTCTTTCGAGAGAAACTCCTTCTCTAGAAAGGATCCATTCTTAGCAACGAATACTTTGCCTTCGGATCTGTGGTAGAAGGTGTACCCAACGGTCTCCTTTGGGTATCCTATGAAGACGCACTTATCCGCTTTGGGTTCGAGCTTATCTGCCTGAAGCCTTTTGACATAAGCATTGCATCCCCAAACTTTCAGAAATGACATCTTAGGTTTCTTGCAAACCATAGTTCATACGGTGTCATCTCAACGGATTTAGATGGTGCCCTTGTTTAAAGTGAATGCAGCTGTCTCTAATGCATAACCCCAAAATGATAGTGGCAAATCGGTAAGAGACATCATAGAACGCACCATATCCAATAGAGTACGATTACGACGTTCGGACACACCATTACGCTGTGGTGTTCCATGTGGCGTGAGCTGTGAAACAATTCCACATTGTCTTAAGTGATTGCCAAACTCGTAACTCAAATATTCTCCTCCACGATCAGATCGTAAGAACTTTATTTTCTTGTTACGATGGTTCTCTACTTCACTCTGAAATTCTTTGAATTTTTCAAATGTTTCAGATTTATGCTTCATCAAGTAGACATAACCATATCTACTCAAATCATCAGTGAACGTGAGAACATAACGATATCCACCACGCGCCTCAACACTCATCGGACCGCATACATCGGTATGTATTATTTCCAATAAGTTGGTTGCTCGCTCCATTGTTCCGGAGAACGGAGTTTTAGTCATCTTGCCAATAAGGCACGGTTCACATGTCTCAAATGATTCATAATCAAGAGATTCCAAAAACCCATCTGCATGGAGTTTCTTCATGTGTTTAACACTGATATGACCTAAGCGGCAGTGCCACAAATATGTGGTACTATCATTATCTTTTGGCATTCGTGTTATGAACATATGTATTACTACGATCAAGATTCAATAAACCTTTCATTTTAAGTGCATGATCATCAATGATATTATCCAAATAAATAGAATAACAATTATTCTCTGAAATCGAATAACCGTCTTGCAATAAACACTATCAGATATAATGTTCATGCTTAACGCAAGCACCAAATAACAATTATTTAGGTTCATCACTAATCCTGAAGGTAGAGAGAGCGTGGCGATGGTGATCACGTCAACCTTGGAGACACTTCCAATGCACATCGTCACCTCGTTCTTAGCTAGCCCTCGTTTATTCCGAAGCTCCATGTTTCAAGTTGTAAGCAACTGAACAAGTATCAAATACCCAGGTGCTCCTACGAGTACTAGTAAGGTACATATCAATAACATGTATATCAAATATCTTTGTTGACATTGCCAGTCTTATTATCTGCCAGTTACTTTGGGGAAGTTCCGCTCCCTGTGACATTTCCCTTTGCAATGGGAGCACTAAGTCTCGGGTTTGGTTCAGCCTTGGGTTTCTTCGCGTGAGCGGCAACTGTTTTACCGTTCTTCTTGAAGTTCCCTTTTCTTTCCCTTGCCCTTCTTGAAACTAGTGATCTTATTAACCATCAACACTTGATGCTCCCTTTTTTTGATTTCTACATCCGTAGATTGTAGCATCGCGAATAGCTTAAGGATCTTCTATCCCTTGCATGTTTATAGTTCATCACGAAGATCCAGTAGCTTAGTGATAGTGACTAGAGAACTCTATCAATCACCACTTTATTCGGAAGTCTAACTCCCACTTGATTCAAGTGTTTGAAGTACTCAGACATTCTGAGTACATGCTCACTAACGGAGCTGTTCTCCTCCATCTTGTAGCTATAGAACTTGTCGAAGGTGTCATACCTCTCGACCCGGGTGTGAGCTTAAAAAACAAATTTTCAGCTCTTGGAACATCTCACATGCTTCGTGTTGCTCAAAACATATTTGGAGCCCCGGTTCTAAGCCGTAAAGTATGGCGCACTGAACTATCGAGTAGTCATTTTTTCTTGTCTGCCAGACGTTCATAACGTCTTTAGACGAAGCCGTAGGGGTATTTCACTGAGCGATGCATTAAGGACATAAGCCTTCTGTGCAGCAGTGAGGACAATCCTCAGATCACGGACCTAGTCCGCATAGTTGCTTCCATCAACTTTCAACTTCGTTTTCTCTAGGAACATAATAAAAATAGGGGAACTACAGCGCGATCTATTGATCTACAACATAAATTTGCTAAGACAAGTAAGACTATGTTCATGACAATTGAAGTTCAATTAATCAAATTACTTAAGAACTCCCACTTAGATTAACATCCCTCAAGTTGTCTAAGTGTAACATGATCCACATCAACTAAACCACGTCCGATCATCACGTGAGGTGGATTAGTTATCAATGGTGAACATCTTTCATGTTGATCATATCTACTATATAACTCATGTTCGACCTTTCGGTCTCTTGTGTTCCGAGGCCATGTCTGTACATGCTAGGCTCATCAAGTTTAACCCAAGTATTCTGCGTGTGTAAAACTGGCTTACACCCATTGTATGCGAACGAAAGAATCCATCACACCCGATCATCACGTGGTGCTTAGAAGCGTCGAACCTTCGCAATGGTGCATACTAGGGGAGAACACTTATCTTGAAATTTAGTGAAGGGATCATCTTATAATGCTACCGTCGTCCTAAGCAAAATAAGATGCATAAAAGGATTAACATCACATGCAATTCAATATATGTGACATGATATGGCCATCATCGTCTTGTGCTTTTGATCTCCATCAGCAAAGCACCGTCATGATCTCCATCATCACCGGGTTGACACCTTGATCTCCATCGTAGCGTCGTGACACCTTGATCTCCATCGTAGCGTCGTGGTCATCTCGCCGGCTATTGCTACTACTACTACTGCTAACTTATAGCGGTAAAGTAAAGCAATTACATAGCGTTGGCATTGCATACAATAAAGAGACAACCATAAGGCTCCTGCCGGTTGCCTGATAACTTACAAAACATGATCATCTCATACAACAACTTATATCACATCATGTCTTGGCCATATCTCATCACCAGCATACCCTGCAAAAACAAGTTAGATGTCCTCTACTTTGTTGTTGCAAGTTTTACGTGGCTGCTACGGGTTTGCAAGAACCGTTCTTACCTACGCAAAACCACAACGTGGTGTAGTGATTGCTTTTTGATCTTCTAAAAGAACCCTCTTCATTGAAACCGATTCAACTAAAGTGAGAGAGACAGACACCCGCCAGTCACCTTTATGCAACGAGTGCACTTAGCGGTGAAACCTGTCTCGCGTAAGCGTACGCGTAATGTCGGTCCGGGCCGCTTCATCTCACAATACCGCCGAATCAAGTATCAACTAGTAACGGCAAGCAATACGTATACACCCACGCCCACAACTCGTTTGTGTTCTACTCGTGCAAATCACATCTACGCATAGACCTGGCTCGGATGCCACTGTAGGGGAACGGAGCATGAATTTCAAAAAAATTCCTACGCTCACGCAAGATCTATCCATGGAGATGCATTGCTATGAGAGGGGAGAGTGTGTCTACGGACCCTCGTAGACCGTTTAGCGGAAGCGTCTCACAACGCGGTTGATGTAGTCGAACAATCCTTCGAGCTCCACCGATCGAGTACCGAACGTACGGCACCTCCGAGTTCTACACACGTGCAGCTCGGTGACGTTCCTTGCCTTCTTGATCCAGCAAGACGTCGAGGAAGTAGATGAGTTCCGTCAGCACGACGGCGTGGCGACGGTGACGGTGAAGTAATCTCAGCAGGGCTTCGCCTAAGCTCTCCGAAAATATGACCGAGGGTGTAAACGGTGGAGGGGGGCGCCGCACACGGCTTGGAACAATTGTTGTGTCTCCAAGGGGCGCCCCCCCCCTCCGTATATAAAGGAGGGAGGGAGGAGGCTGGCCCTAGGGGCGCACCAAAGTGGGGAGGAGTCCTACTAGGACTCCAAGTCCTAGTAGGATTCCACTTGGTGGAAGGGGGAAGAAGGAAGGAGAGGGAGAGAGAAAGGAAAGAGGGGGCTGCGCCCCCTCCCCTATTCCAATTCGGTTTGGGCAAGGGGGGGCGCGCGCCTCCTCACGTGGCCTGCCTCTCTTTTTTCCCGTATGGCCCAATAAGGCCCATTACTTCTCCCGGTGAATTCCCGTAACTCCCCGGTACTCCGAAAAATACCCGAATCACTCGGAACCTTTCCGATGTCCGAATATAGCCTTCCAATATATGAATCTTTACCTCTCGACCATTTCGAGACTCCTCGTCATGTCCGTGATCTCATCCGGGACTCCAAACAACATTCGGTCACCAATCACATAACTCATATAATACTATATCGTCATCGAACCTTAAGTGTGCGGACCCTACGGGTTCGGGAATGATGTAGACATGACCGAGACGACTCTCTGGTCAATAACCAACAGCGGAACCTGGATGCTCATATTGGTTCCTACATATTCCACGAAGATCTTTATCGGTGAACCTCATATGTCAACATATGTTGTTCCCTTTGTCCGGCGGTATGTTACTTGCCCGAGATTCGATCGTCGGTATCCAATACCTAGTTCAATCTCGTTACCGGCAAGTCTCTTTACTCGTTCCGTAATACATCATCTTGCAACTAACTCTTTAGTCACGGTGCTTGCAAGGCTTCTGAGATGTTGTATTACCGAGAGGGCCCAGAGATACCTCTCCGATAGTCGGAGTGACAAATCCCAATCTCGATCCATGCCAACTCAACAAACACTTTCGGAGATACCTGTAGTGCACCTTTATAATCACCCAGTTACGTTGTGACGTTTGATACACCCAAAGTATTCCTACGGTATCCGGGAGTTGCATGATCTCATGGTCAGAGGAACGTGTATTTGACATAGTGAAAGCAATAGCAATAAACTGAACGATCATTTGCTATGCTAACGGTTGGGTCAAGTCCATCACATCATTCTCCTAATGATGTGATCCCATTATCAAATGACAACTCATGTCCATGGTCAGGAAATCTTGACCATCTTTTGATCAACGAGCTAGTCTAGTAGAGGCTTACTAGGGACTCAGTATTTGTCTATTATCCACACATGTATTAAGTTTCCGGTCAATACAATTCTAGCATGAATAATAAACCATTATCATGAACGGAGAAATATGATAATAATAAACACTTTATTAATTGCCTCTAGGGCATATTTCCAACAATGAGAGAAGCCACTAGTGAACCCTACGGCTCCCGGGTCTACTTTTCCTATCATATTGCTTTCCGATCTACGTTTTTTGCAATCTTTGTTTTCAGATCTACAAAACCAAAAACCGAAAAATATATTGCTGCATATTTACTCTTTTTATTTGTGTTCTTGAGAGATCTATCTCTCCTATCTATCACTACCTAATCTATCTATTTACCATAGAGAGATTGACAACCTATCTTTCGCGTCGGGTTGCAAGTATTTGTTGTTTGTGTGCAGGTGCTGCTTATTGGGTGGTGGTGATCCTCCTACTGGTTCGATAACCTTGGTTTCATAACTGAGGGAAATACTTACCGTCGCTGTGCTGCATCATCCCTTCCTCTTTGGGGAAATACCGACGCAGTCCAAGCCACGTCAAAGGAATTTCTGGCGCCGTTGCCGGGGAGGAAGCGGTCTCTTCTACGTGCCTATCGTAGGCGCCGAGGGGACTCCATCATCATCTACCAGGTTCCTAATCACAATTCTCATCTCCTTGCAATTACATTATTTGCCATTTGCCTCTCGTTTTCCTCTCCCCCACTTCACCAATTTGTCATTTTCTTCGCCCTCTTTTTCGTTTGCCCTTTTCTTGCCGGATCTCTTCCTTGCTTGCAATCTTGTTTGTGTAGTCACGATGACTCAAGAGAACACCAAGTTGTGTGATTTTTTCAATAATAATAATAATGATTTTATTAGTACGCCTCTTGCTCCTCCCGCCACTAGTGCGGAGTCTTGTGATATTAATGCCGCTTTGTTGAATCTTGTCATGAAAGATCAATTTGCCGGTAATCCTAATGAGGATGTCGCATCCCATCTAAACACTTTCGTTGAATTGTCTGATATACAAAATAAAAAAGATGTGGACAATGATATTGTCAAGTTGAAACTATTTCCTTTTTCCTTGCGGGATAGTGCAAAAATTTGGTTTTCATCTTTGCCTCGCAATAGTATCGATTCTTGGAATAAGAGCAAGGATGCTTTTATCACTAAGTATTTTCCTCCCGCGAAAATTATTTCCCTTAGGATGCAAATCATGAATTTTAAGCAACTTGAGCATGAACATGTTGCCCAATCTTGGGAAAGAATGAAGTTGATGATAAGAAATTGTCCTACACATGGTTTGAATCTTTGGATGATCATACAAAAATTTTATGCGGGATTGAATTTTGTCTCGAGAAATCTTTTAGATTCCGCCGTGGGTGGTACTTTTATGGAGATTACTTTGGGTGAAGCTACTAAATTACTAGATAATATCATGGCTAATTATTCTCAATGGCATACCGAAAGAGCACCTACTAGTAAAAAAGTTATTTCGGTAGAGGAAATTAGTACTTTGAGTGATAAAGTTGATGCTTTGATGAAATTGGTTGCTAGTAAAAATGCTCCTATTGATCTTAATGATGTGCCTTTGTCTACTTTGATTGAGCAAAATAGTGAATCCGTAGATGTGAATTTTGTCTCGCGCAACAATTTCAATAACAATGCTTATAGAGGTAATTTTAATCTTAGGCCTTTTCCTGGAAATTCCTCTAATAATTATGGTAATTCCTATGGTAATTCTTCTTACAATAATAATAGGAACACCTCTGATCTTGAGTGTAATATTAAAGAATTTATCAATGCGCAAAAGGCTTTCAATACTACGATAGAAGAAAAGTTGAATAAGATTGATGATATGTCTAGAAGCATTGATAGAATTTCTCATGATGTTGAAAAGCTCAAGTTGAAAGATTTTGTGCCTAAGATTGATGAATCTATTAAAGCCTTATATGTCTCTATGGATGAAAGTAAGAAAAGAACCGCTATGCTTAGAGCTAAAAGAGAAATCTTGGAAAAATCGTCTTCTAGTGATTGCCGCTATAAAAGTGACGAAGATCTTAAAGTGATTGGTGTTTCTTCTATTGATTCCTTGTTTAGTAATGTTAAAATTGATAATGAAGGGACTGAAGTAGAGTCAACTTTAGCTAGAAGGCGTCCCAATAATTTGGAGGGTGAAAATCTTGATGAAATTTTTGATGAAAGTGGGTTTGAAGAGGTCAAAACTTTAACTAGTGATGTGCCCACTATCTTGGATTGCAAAGATTTTAACTATGATAGTTGCTCCTTGATTGAATGTATTTCTTTGTTGCAATCTATGTTGAATTCACCCCATGCTTATGAGCAAAATAAAGCTTTTACTAAACATATCGTTGATGCCATGATGAAATCTTTTGAAGAAAAGTTGGAGTTGGAGATTTCTATTCCTAAAAAATTACATGATGAGTGGGAGCCTACCACTAAGGTCAAGATTAAAAATTATGAATGCTTTGCTTTGTGTGATTTGGGTGCTAGTGTTTCCACGATTCCGAAATCTCTATGTGATGTGCTTGGTCTTACCAACATTGAAGAATTTTCTCTTAATTTGCATTTGGCGGATTCTACTATTAAAAAGCCTTTGGGAAGAATTAATGATGTTCTTATTCTTGCAAATAGGAATTATGTGCCCATTGAATTTATTGTTCTTGATATTGATTGTAATCCGTCTTGTCCCATTATACTTGGTAGACCGTTTTTACGCACTATAGGTGCTGTGATTGATATGAAAGAAGGCAATATTCGTTTTCAATTTCCCTTGAGAAAGGGTATGGAACACTTCCCTAGAACAAGAATTAAGCCACCATATGAATCAATCATGAGGGCATCCTATGGGTCCAAAACCAAAGATGACAATACTTGAATCTATCCGATATGCCTAGCTAGGGGCGTAAAACGATAGCGCTTGTTGGGAGGCAACCCAATGAATAAATAATTTTTTGCTTTTTTCCTTTCTGTTTTTGAGTGTTGACACAATTATTCCTCTGTTATGATTGTGTTTTTATGGTTTATTTAGTGTTTGTGCCAAGTAGAACCGTTAGGATGATTCATAGGATAAGTAGAAGTGATGCTGAATCTGAAACAGAAATTTGCGTCCAGTATATGAATTTTAATTTTTTGCTGGAACGTGATATTGAGCTGAAATTTTAACACAGTGTTTCTATACAAATTCCTTACGTTTTCCTAATGTTTCAGAATTTTTAGAGTTACAGAAGTATGGGTATGGTACAGATTACTACAGACTGTTCTGTTTGAGACAGATTCTGTTTTTTTTGCATTGTGTGCTTGTTTTGATGAATCTATGGGTTATATTGAAGGGTATGAGCCATGGTAAAGTTAAAATACAGTAGGTATAATGCAATTATAAAATTTGAATGGGTTTACAACAGTACCTAAAGTAGTGATTTGCTTTCTTATACTAACGGATCTCACGAAGATTTTGTTGAGTTTTGTGTGATTGAAGTTTTCAAGTTTTGGGTGAGATCACGATGGATGAAGGAATAAGGAGTAGCAAGAACCTAAGCTTGGGGATGCTACCGCACCCCCAAGATATATCCAAAGAGTAACAAGCAACTAAGCTTGGGGATGCCCCCGAGTGGCATCCCCTCTTTCTTCTAACGACCATCGGTATTTTACTTGGAGCTATATTTTTATTCGTCACATAGCATGTGTTTTGCTTGGAGTTTCTTGTATCTTTGCTTGCTTTGTTTGTTAGTTTTTCCTTTGTATACTTTCTGTAGACACCTATTTGAGAGAGCCACAATCATGCTATGATTTGTTAGAATTGCTCTATGTGCTTCACTTAAACTTTTTGAGCTATAGGAATTGCTCTAGTGCTTCACTTATATCTTTTTGAGCACGGTGTGCTTGGAAACTTTTGTAGAAATACTCTCATGCTTCACTTAGATTAATTTGAGAGTTAGTAAAATTTTGAAGAAATCCTCTCATGCTTCACTTATACCTTTTTGAGAGATGAAATCTTTATGCTCATGTGCTTCACTTAAATTTGTTTGAGCTTGCCAAAAAGCAATGGCAATATATGAAACTAGTCCCAAAGTGATAGATATCCAAGGAGGATATAATAAAAACTTTCATGAAGATCATTGGACAAATTAAACTTGATTCCTTGTAATAGTTTTGAAACATGATGATAGTAATATGTGAGTCATGTTAATGAGAAATTATGCTTAGTTGGAATATTGGTGTTAAGGTTTGTGATTCCCTATGCATGCACGAAAGTCAATAGTTATGCAATGAAGTTACATCCTACTTATGGTGCATTATTCGGTGTTAGTTATGTTCAATGCTCACTTATGTGATTTTTCGTTTCTTGGTTTGGTTGCTTCCCAATCTTTTTGCTAGCCTTCACTTGTACTAACTAGAAATACTACTTGTGCATCCAAAATCCTTAAACCAAGTTTTGCCTTATGAGTCCACCATACCTACCTATATGCGGTATTTCCATGCCGTTCCGAGCAAATTTGTATGTGCCATCTCTAAATTTTCAAAATAAATTTTCTCTTTTGTGTGCCCGTACCGCTCATGAAACGGTGGGGAGTGTCCAATATTTTTCCATGCTAGATGTGTTATTCTCAAGATGAGTGTTTATTCACTTGTCATTGCACGAGAGTGCGGCTGTAATAGGGATGCCCATTCCCGAAATGAAAAAGAAAAAATATTACTTTATGTTGTCAAATAATAAATTCCTTGGAAAGTGTTGGTATGGAAGGCAACCGTGGATACGGCCTGCCATGGAAAGTGAAAGTTTGGTGGAAAAGGGAATAAACTTTATTTTCTGTTTGGGAACCGCCTATGATATATCTAGCATGGAAAGTATTGTAAGCTACTTTGTCGTTTTCGTTGACAGGAAAAGCATGCCACCCAAAATATTTTTCTCTCTCAATTTAAAACTTTGAGCTCTGGCACCTCTACAAATCCCTACTTCCCTCTGCGAAGGGCCTATCTATTTACTTTATGCAATTTTTATTTTTGCTTTGAGTCTCCATCTTCTCTTATAAGCACCAACTAGGGGGCACTATGATCGTACTTGAGCATTGGGCATAGCTAATATTTGAGTGTGTTTCATGAATGGATCAATGATTGAGCATGATGGGCTAGGGATAACTTTCTTTAGTGTTGATATTTTGAAAGACATGGTTGCTTGTTGACATGCTTGAGTATTGAAGTCATTATGTTAAAACTAGACTATTGCTTTGAATCATTTACAAGTCCAAATGTCCATGCTATACAAAGAACAAAAGAATATGATGAACATGTTAGGCAGCATTCCACATCAAAAATTCTGTTTTTATCATTTACCTACTCGGGGACGAGTAGGAATTAAGCTTGGGGATGCTGATACGTCTCCAATGTATCTATAATTTTTGCTTGTTCCATGCTGTTATATTATCATTCTTGGATGTTTTACAATAATTTTATTACAACTTTATATATCATTTTTTGGGACTAACCTATTGACATAGTGCCAAACTGCCAGTTGCTGTTTTTGCTTGTTTTTTACTTCGCAGAAAATCAGTACCAAATAGAGATGAAACGCTGCGGGGATTTTTGTGAATTTTTTACAGACCAGAAGAAACAAGATGGGCCAAAGAACACCAGAAGAGGGGGCCAGGGTGGCCAACACCCACCAGGGCATGCCAGAGGACCCCTGGAGCGGCCTGGTGGGTGTTGGGCACCTCGGGCACCCCCTCAACCGACTATCATGCCTATAAATTCCCAGAAAATCCAAAAACCCTAGGGGAGTCGACGAAACACAATTCCAGCCGCCGCAAGTTCCAGAACCGCGACATCCAATCTAAACACCATCACAGAGGGGTTCATCTTTCTCATAGGTGCCTCTCCGATGATGCGTGAGTAGTCCACCATAGACCTACGGGTCCGTAGTCAGTAGCTAGATGGATTCTTCTCTCTCTCTCTTATGATTCTCAATACAATGGTCTCTTGGAGATCTATTTGATGTAAACTTTTGCGGTGTGTTTGTTGGGATCCGATGAATTTTGAGTTCATGATCAGTTTCTATCCATGAATATTATTTGAGTCTTCTTTGATCTCTTATATGCAAGATTACTTATAGCCTCGTATTTCTTCTTCGAATCTTTGGTTTACTTAGGCCGACTAGATCGATTTTTCTTGCCATGGGAAGAGGTGCTTTGTGATGGGTTCGATCTTGCGGTGTTCTTTCCCAGTGATAGAAGGGGCAGCAAGACACGCATGTATCATTGCTATTAAGGATAACAAGATGGGGTCTATTCCTACATGAATAGATCTTGTCTACATCATGTCATCGTTCTTATTGCATTACTCCGTTTTTCCATGAACTTAATACACTAGATGCATGCTGGATAGCAGTCGATGTGTGGAGTAATAGAGGTAGATGCAGGCTGGAGTCGGTCTATCTATCTTGGACGTGATGCCTATATAATGATCATCGCCTTGGATATCGTCATGACTATTCGATTTTCTATCAATTGCCCAACAGTAATTTGTTCACCCACCGTGCGCTATACTCATGAGAGAAGCCACTAGTGAACCCTACGGCCCCCGGGTCTACTTTTCCTATCATATTGCTTTCCGATCTACGTTTTTTGCAATCTTTGTTTTTAGATCTATAAAACCAAAACCCAAAAATATATTGCTGCATATTTACTCTTTTTATTTGTGTTCTTGAGAGATCTATCTCTCCTATCTATCACTACCTAATCTATCTATTTACCATAGAGAGATTGACAACCTCTCTTTCGCGTCGGGTTGCAAGTATTTGTTGTTTGTGTGCAGGTGCTGCTTATTGGGTGGTGTTGATCCTCCTACTGGTTCGATAACCTTGGTTTCATAACTGAGAGAAATACTTACCGTCGCTGTGCTGCATCATCCCTTCCTCTTTGGGGAAGTACCGACACGGTCGAAGCCACGTCTCCTATAAACTCACATATATTCCAAAAACCCTAGGGAGCATCCCAAAACACGTTTTCCGCCGCTGCAAGTCTCTGTTTCGCCATGATCCCATCTCGAGCCATGTTCCGGTGCCTTGCCGGAGGGGGGGGGTCGATCATGGATGGCTTCTATATCATCCTTGCTGCTCCCATGGTGATGTGTGAGTAGTTCACCACAGACCTACGGGTCCGTAGTTAGTACCTAGATGGCTATCTCTCTCTCTCTATCTTGATCTTCAATACAATGATCATTGCATCTTTGCTTTGATATATCCGATGTAATTCTTTTGTATGGTGTGTTTGTTGGGATCCGATGAATTATGGGTTTATGTTCAGATTATTCATGAAAAGTATTTGAGTCACCTCTGAAATATATTATGATTCTTATTGCATGATTATTATAGCTTCAAAATTCTCTCCGATCTATTGATTTGCTTTGGCCAAGTAGATTGATCTTTCTTCAGTGAGAGGGGTGTGTTGTAGTGGGTTCAATCTGGCGGTGCTCTATATCCCAGTGACAGAAAGGGACAAGACACATCTTTGTATTGTTGCCACTAAGGATAAAACGATGGGGTTAGTTCATATTAATTGAATTCTCTTTGTCTACATCATGTCATTGTTCTCCAAGCATTACTCTGTTTTATTTAATACTCTAGATGCATGTTGGATAGCGGTCGATGGGTGGAGTAATAGTAATAGGTGCAGGCAGGAGTCAGCCTATTTGCTTATGGACGTGATGCCTATATATACATGATCATTGTCGTGAATATGAACATAACTATGTGCTTTTCTATCAATTGCCCAACAGTAATTTGTTTACCCACCGTATGTTTCCAACACGAGAGATGCCATTAGGGAAAACTATGGCCCCTGGGTCTATTCACTTATATATATTTACAAACGCTATCAATACCTTGCTGCCATTTATTTGCTTTTATTTTATTTTGCAATTTGCAATTATCTACTATCATCTACACACTTCATTTGCTTGCAAATAACGAGTCCAAGGGGATTGACAACCCTCTTGCCCGCGTTGGGTGCAAGTGTTTGCTCTTTTGTGTGCAGTCGCTGAAGACGGTGGTTGACCGTTACTCCTATTGGTTTGATAAACCTTGGTTCTTAACTGAGGGAAATACTTATCCGTATTGTGTTGCAATAACCCATTCCTCTTCACAGAAAACCCAACGCAGATCACAAGTATCGATGAACGTTTGGCAGACACGTTCTGATGACTACTTGATAGTTCAGTGTGCCATGCTTTACGGCTTAGAATCAGGGCTCCAAAGACGTTTTAAACGTCATGGAGCATATGAGATGTTCCAAGAGCTGAAATTAGTATTTCAGGATCATTAATTACCATGTTGAGAGGTATGTGACCGCTGACGAGTTCTTTGCCTGCAAGATGGAGGAGAATAGCTCAGTCAGTGAGTATGTACTCAGAATGTCTGGGTGCTACAATCGCTTGATTCAAGTGGGAGTTAATCTTCCAGATAAGATAGTGATTGGCATAGTTCTCCAGTCACTATCACCAAGCTACTAGAGCTTTGTGATGAACTATAACATGCAAGGGATGGAGAAGATGATCCCAGAGCTATTCACAATGCTTAAGGCCGCGGAGTTAGATATCAAGAAGGAGCATCAAGTGTTGATGGTTAACAAGACCACTAGTTTCAAGAAGGGAAAGAAGAGAAACCTCAAGAAGAATGGCAAGCTAGTTGCCTCTCCCGTGAAGAAACCAAGGCTGGACCCAAACCTGAGACTAAGTGCTTCTATTGCAAGGGGAACTGGCCACTAGAAGCAGAAATGCCCCAAGTACTTGACAGATAAGAAGGTTGGCAATGTTAACAAAGGTATATTTGATGTAAATGTTATTGATGTGTACCTTACAAGTGCTCATAGTAGCACCTGGGTATTTGATACCAGTTCAGTTGCTAATATTGATAACTCGAAACAAAAGCTACAGAATAAACGGAGACTAGATAAGGGTGACGATATGTGTTGGAAGTGTCTCCAAGGTTGATGTGATCACCATCGCACGCTCCCTCTACCTTCGGAATTAGTTTTAAACCTAAATAAATGTTATTTGGTGCCTACGTTGAGCATGAACATTAAATGGATCTTGTTTATTGCGAAAAAATTATTCATTTAAGTCGGAGAATAATGGTTGTTCTGTTTACATGAATAATATCTTTATGATCATGCACCCAATGTGAATGGTTTATTGAATACTCGATTGTAGTGATACACATGTTCATAATATTGATGCCAAAAGATGCAAAGCTAATAATCTTGGAAATATGCCCTAGAGGCAATAATAAAGTAGTTATTATCATATTTCCTTGTTCATGGTAAATGTTTATTATCCATGCTGGAATTGTATTGATTGGAAACTCAAATACATGTGTGGGTATATAGACAACACTGTGTCCCTAGTGAGCCTCTAACATACTAGCTCGTTGATCAAAGATGGTCAAGGTTTCCTGGCCATAGACATGAGTTGTCATTTGATAACGGGATCACATCATTAGGAGAATGATGTGATGGACAAGACCCAAACTATGAACGTAGCATATGATCGTGTCAAGTTTATTGCTATTGTTTTCTGCATGTCAAGTATCTATTCCTATGACCATGAGATCATGCAACTCACTGACACCGAAGGAATACCTTGTGTGTATCAAACGTCGCAACATAACTGGGTGACTATAAAGGTGCTCTATAGGTATCTTCGAGGGTGTCTGTTGGGTTCGCATGGATCAAGACAGGGATTTGTTACTCCGTGTGACGGAGAGGTATCTGAGGGCCCACTTGGTAATAAAACATCATATTGAGCTTGCAAGCAAAGTGACTAAAGAGTTAGCCACGGGATCTTGTATTACGAAACGAGTAAAGAGACTTGCCGGTAACGAGATTGAACTAGGTATGGAGATACCGACGATCGAATCTCGGACAAGTAACATACCGATGAACAAAGGGAACAGGGTACGGGATTAACTGAATCCTTGACATCGTGGTTCGACCGATAAAGATATTCATAGAATGTGTGGGAACCAATATGGGCATCCAGGTCCCGCTATTGGTTATTGACCGTAGAGGTGTCTCGATCATGTCTGCATACTTCTCGAACCCGCAGGGTCTGCACACTTAACGTTTGGTGACGATTCAGTATTGTTGAGTTATGTATGATGGTGACCGAAGGTTGTTCGGAGTCCCGGATGAGATCCCGGATGTCACGAGGAGTTCCGGAATGGTCCGGAGGTAAAGATTGATATATAGGAAGTTGATGTTCGGGCACCGGAATAGTTTCGGGGTTCGCCCGGGTTTCATCGGGAGTGTCGGAAAGGTTACGGGGGTCCACCGGGAGGGTCCACCTGCCCCGGAGGGCCCCATGGGATGTGAGAGGGTGCTCACCAGCCCCTTGTTGTCTGGCCGCACATCCCACAAAGGCCCATGCGGTTGGAGGGTGGAGGGCCAAGCCAAAGGGGGCCGCCGGCCCTTGCCTTGGATGGCAAGGCAACCCCCTTGGCTGCCGCACCAACCCTAGGGGAATTCCTAGGGCGGCCGCCCCCCTCCTCTCTCCCTATATATATGTGAGGGGAGGGAGGGTTGCATACACCTTAAGCCACGGCGCAGCCCTCTCTCTCCCTCTAGATCAACTTCTCCACTAGATCGGTTTCGGTATTGCTTAGCGAAGCTCTGCCGGATCAGCTCCACCACCACTGCCACCACATCGTCGTGCTGCCAGAGAACTCATCTATCTCTCCGCCCTTGCTTGCTGGATCAAGGAGGCGGAGATCGTCATCGAGCTGTACGTGTGCTGAACGCGGAGGTGCCATCCGTTCGGCGCTAGATCGTGATTGGATCGCGGGACGGATTGCGATTTGGATCGCGAAGACGTTCGGCTACATCAACCGCGTTTTTTAACGCTTCCCGCTTAGCGATCTACAAGGGTATGTGGATACGAACTCTCCTCTCGTAGATGCTCATCTCCTAGATTGATCTTGGTGAAGCGTAGGAATTTTTTTGTTTCCCATGCTACGTTCCCCAACAGTGGCATCATGAGCTAGGTCTATGCGTAGATGACATCATGAGTAGAACACAAAGGAGTTTGTGGGCGTTGATATTCAGATTGCTTCCTTCCTTAGTCTTATTTTGATTCAGCGGTATTGTGGGATGAAGCGGCCCGAACCAACTTTACATGTCCACGTACATGAGACCGGTTCCATCGACTGACATGTAACTTTGTTGCATAAGATGGCTGGTGGTTGTCTGTCTCTCCCACGTTAGTTGAATCGGATTCGACAAAGGCGGTCCTTGTAGAAGGTTAAATAGCAACTTGTATATCACCATTGTGGTTTTGTGTAGGTAAGAATCGTTCTTGCTAGATACCCATAGCAGCCACGTAAAACATGCAACAACAAATTAGAGGACGTCTAACTTGTTTTTCCAGGGTATGTTGTGATATGATATGGCCAAAGACATGATGATATATATTTGATGTATGAGATGATCATGTTTTGTAATAGTTTACATCAACTTGCATGTTGATACGGCAACCGACAGGAGCCATAGGGTTGTCTTTAATTATTATGTGGCCTGCGTGTCACTCATTAAGCGCTATGTAATGCTTTACTTTATCGCTAAGCGGTAGCAATAGTAGTAGAAGCATGGTGGGCGCGACAACCCCGATGGCAACACGATGATGGAGATCATGATGATGGGGATCATGGTGTTGTGCCGGTGACGATGGAGATCATGCCGGTGCTTTGGAGATGGAGATCAAAAGCACAAGTTCATGGCCATATCATGTCACTTATGATTTGCATGTGATGTTAATCCTTTTATGCATCTTATTTTTCTTAGGACGACGGTAGCATTATAAGGTGATCCCTCACTAAAATTTCAAGATAAAATTGTGTTCTCCCCGAGTGTGCACTGTTGCGAAAGTTCGTCACTTCGAGGCACCACGTGATGATCGGGTGCGATAGACTTTACGTTCGCATACAATGGGTGCAAGACAGTTTTGCACATGCGGAACACTTGGGTTAAACTTGACGAGCCTAGCATGTACAGACATGGCCTCGGAACACAAGAGACCGAAAGGTCGAATATGAGTCATATAGTAGATATGATCAACATGGAGATGTTCACCATTGAAACCACCTCATCTCACATGATGATCGGACTTGGGTTGGTGAATTTTGATCATGTAACACTAGGATGACCGGAGGGATGTCAATTTGAGTGGGAGTTTTGAGTAATATGATTAACTGAACTCATAATCTTGAACAATAGTCTAAGTAATCTTTGCAAATTTATGTTGTAGATCAATGGCTCACGTAGTAGCTCCCCTGAATTTCAATGCATTCCTAGAGAAAGTCAAGCTGAAAGATGATGGAAGTAACTTTGTAGACTGGGCCCGTAATCTGAGGATTATCCTCACGGCTTCCCAAAAGGCTTATGTCCTTGATGCACCGCTCGGTGCGCCACCCGTTCCAGTGTCGTCTGCAGAGGTTGCGAACGCCTGGCAGGCGTGTTCGGATGACTACTCAATAGTTCAGTGTGCTATGTTCTATGGCTTAGAACCGGGACTTCAAAGACGTTTTGAACGTCATGGAGCATATGAGATGTTCCAGGAGATGAAGTTTATTTTTCAGAAAAATGCCCGGATCGAGAGGTATGAGACCTCCGATAAGTTCTATGCTTGCAAGATGGAGGAGAACGGGTCTGTCAGTGAGCACATACTCAGAATGTCTGGGTATTCCAACCGTCTGCGTGAGTTGGGAATTACTCTCCCGCCAGAGGCGGTCATGGACAAAGTTCTTCAATCACTGCCACCTAGCTACAAAGGCTTTGTGTTGAACTATAACATGCAAGGGATGAACAAATCAGTCGTCGAGCTGTTTGCGATGCTGAAAGTCGCTGAGTTAGAAATCCAGAAGGAGCATCAAGTGTTGATGGTAAATAAAACCACTAGTTTCAAGAAGAATGGCAAGGGCAAGAAGGGTAACTCCAAGAAGAGTGGCAAAGCAGTTGCCCCTCCCGTGAAGAAACCCAAGGCTGGACCCAAGCCAGAAATTGAGTGCTTTCATTGCAAGGGAACTGGCCACTGGAAGCGGAATTGCCCCAAGTATCTGGCCGACAAGAAGGCGGCCAACACCAAACAAGGTATAAATGATATACATGTTATTGATGTGTACATTACCAACTCTCGTTGTAGTGCCTGGGTATTTGATACCGGTTCGGTTGCTCACATTTGCAACTCAAAACAGGAACTACGGAATAGACGGAGGCTGGCAAAGGACGAAGTGACGATGCGCGTGGGAAATGGTTCCAAGGTTGATGTGATCGCCGTCGGCACGCTCGCTCTTCAATTACCGTCGGGATTAGTGATGAACCTGAATAATTGTTATTTAGTGCCTACGTTGAGCATGAACATTATATCTGGATCTTTTTTAATGCGAGACGGTTACTCATTTAAATTAGAGAATAATGGTTTTTCTATTTATATGAGTAATATCTTTTGTGGTCATGCACCCATTGTGAGGGGTTTATTCTTATTGAATCTCGATAGTGATGATACACATGTTCATAACATTGATGCCAAAAGATGTAGAGTTGATAATGATAGTACCACTTTCTTGTGGCATTGCCGCTTAGGTCATATTGGTGTAAAACGCATGAAGAAGCTCCATGCTGATGGACTTTTAGAGTCACTTGATTTTGAATCACTTGAAACATGTGAACCATGCCGCATGGGCAAGATGACTAAGACCCCGTTCTCTGGAACAATGGAACGGGCAAGTGACTTGTTGGAAATCATACAAACTGATGTGTGCGGTCCGATGAGCATTGAGGCGCGTGGTGGATATCGTTACTTTCTCAGCTTCACCGATGACTTAAGTAGATATGGGTATATTTACTTAATGAAACACAAGTCTGAAACGTTTGAAAAGTTCAAGCAATTTTAGAGTGAAGTTCAGAATCATCGTAACAAGAAGATTAAATTCCTACGATCTGATCGAGGAGGAGAATATCTGAGTTATGAGTTTGGCCATCACTTAAGACAATGTGGAATTGTTTCACAGTTGACGCCACCTCAAACACCACAGCGTAATGGTGTGTCCGAACGTCGTAATCGAACCTTATTAAATATGGTGCGTTCTATGATGTCTCTTGTCGATTTGCCACTGTCATTTTGGGGTTATGCGTTAGAGACAGCTGCATTCACTTTAAATAGGGCACCATCTAAATCCGTTGAGACAAGGCCGTATGAACTGTGGTTTGGCAAGAAACCAAAGTTGTCATTTCTTAAAGTTTGGGGATGCGATGCTTATGTCAAAAGGCTTCAGCCAGAAAAGCTCGAACCCAAAGCGAATAAATGTGTCTTCATAGGATACCCAAAAGAGACGGTTGGGTACACCTTCTATCTCAGATTCGAAGGCAAAGTGTTTGTCGCTAAGAATGGGTCATTTCTCGAGAAAGAGTTTCTCTCGAAAGAATTGAGTGGGAGGAAGATAGAACTTGATGAGGTTGTTGAACCTTTGCTTCAACCAGAGAGTAGCGCAGCGCAGAAAGATGTTTCTGTGGAACCTACGACAGTTGAAGAGGAAGCTAATGATGGTGATCATGAAGCTTCGGATCAAGTTACTATCGAACCTCGTAGGTCAACAAGGACACGTACTGCTCCTGAATGGTATGGTAACCCTATCTTAGAGGTCATGTTGTTGGACAACGATGAACCTACGAGCTATGGAGAAGTGATGGGGGGCCCGGATTCCGACAAATGGTTAGAGGCCATGAAATCTGAGATAGGATCCATGTATGAAAACAAAGTGTGGACTTTGGAAGTATTACCTGAAGGGCGAAAGGCCATTTAGAATAAATGGATCTTTAAGAAGAAGACGGACGCGGACGGTAATGTCACCGTCTATAAAGCTCGACTTGTGGCAAACGGTTTTTCACAAGTTCAAGGAGTTGACTATGATGAGACTTTCTCACCCGTAACGATGCTTAAGTCCGTCAGAATCATGTTAGCAATAGCTGCATTTTTTGATTATGAAATTTGGCAGATGGATGTCAAAACAGCGTTCCTTAACGGTTTCATTAAGGAAGAGTTGTATATGATGCAACTAGAAGGTTTTGTCGATCCAGAGAATGCTGACAAAGTTTGCAAGCTCCAGCGATCCATTTATGGGCTGGTGCAAGCATCTCGGAGTTGGAATCTTCGCTTTGATGAGGTGATCAAAGCGTTTGGTTTTATACAAGTTTACGGAGAAGCTTGTATTTACAAGAAAGTGAGTGGGAGCTCTATAGCGTTTCTAATATTATATGTAGATGACAAATTGCTTATTGGAAACAATATAGAATTTTTGGAAAGCATGAAGGAATATTTGAACAAGAGTTTTTCAATGAAGGACCTAGGAGAAGCTGCTTTCATATTAGGCATCAAGATCTATAGAGATAGATCAAGACGCTTGATAGGACTTTCACAGAGTACATACCTTGATAAAGTTTTGAAGAAGTTCAAAATGGATCAGTCCAAGAAGTGGTTCTTGCCTGTATTACAAGGTGTGAAGTTGAGTAAGACTCAATGCCCAGTGACTGCAGAGGATAGAGAGAAGATGAGTGTCATCCCCTATGCTTCTGCCATAGGCTCTATCATATATGCAATGTGAAAACCCACAAGTGTAGGGGATCGTTTTTAGCCTTTTTCGATAAGTAAGAGTGTCGAACCCAACGAGGAGCTAAAGGTAGAACAAATATTCCCTCAAGTTCTATTGACCACCGATACAACTCTACGCACACTTTAACGTTTGCTTTACCTAGAACAAGTATGAAAGTATTTTGTAGGTGATAGGATAGTTTGCACGAATAAAACTAGAAGTACTTAGCGGAAATAAAACTACGAGTAAATTGCAAGATAATAGAAGTTAGTTGTTTAGTAGAGAGCTTTTGTCAAACAAGAAGGTTATTTGTCCCTAGGCAATTGATAACTAGACCGGTAATCATTCTTGCAATTTTACATGAGGGAGAGGCATGAGCTAACATACTTTCTCTACTTGGATCATATGCACTTATGATTGGAACTCTAGCAAGCATCTGCAACTACTAAAGATCATTAAGGTAAAACCCAACCATAGCATTAAGTATCAAGTCCTCTTTACTCCCATATGCAACAACCCACCTACTCGGGTTTATGCTTCTGTCACTCAAGCAACCCACCATAGGCAAACCATGAACACATTGCAACACCCTACAGTGAGGATCCCTCACGTTTGCACGAGATGGAGGGCACCATAGTATAGCACCATAATAAAATATACAATCATACCAACCACGATCATCAATTAGCCCATAGGACAAAGCGGATCTACTCAAACATCATAGGATAGCCATATATCATTGGGAAATAGTATATGGAGTTGAGCACCATGTTTAAGTAGAGATTACAGCGGGGAAAAGGGGAGTTACACCGCTGCATAGAGGGGGAGAGAGTTGGTGTTGACGGTGGCGAAGTTGTTGGAGTAGATCGCCGTCACGATGCTTGCCCCGGCGGCGTTCCGGCGCCACCGGGAGAGAGGGGGAGAGAGCCCCCCTCCTTCTTATTCTTCCTTGGCCTCCCCCTAGATGGGAGGAGAGTTCCCCCTCTGGTCCATGGCCTCCATGGCGTCGGAGGGGCAGGAGCCCCTCCTAGATTGGATCTCCCTCTCTATTCTCTTTTGTTTCGGGTTCCTGTTTTCTGGCCGAAAACCGTTTCTTATATTCCCGGAGATCCGTAACTCCGATCGGGCTGAAATTTTGAGGGGATTTTTATCCAAAAATTAGCTTCCTTGCGCCCGAAGGAGAGCTCCAACTGACGTACGAGGTGGGCACCACCCACCAGGCCGCGGTTGGGCCCCCTGGCCGCGCCCTAATGTATCGTGGGGGTTGTGGGCCTCCGATTGTGTTGATTCCACTTCTCAAAATTCAAAAATATTCCAAAAAAATCTCCGTAAATTTTTATCGCGTTTGGACTTCGTTTGATATGGTAATTCTACGAAACAAAAAACTTGCAACAAACAGGAACTGGCACTGGGCACTGGATCAATAGGTTAGTCCAATAAATCATATAAAATGTTGCCAAAAATATGTGAAAGTTGTATAATAATGGCATGAAACAATCAAAAATTATAGATACGACGGAGACGTATCAGCATCCCCAAGCTTAATTCCTGCTCGTCCTCGAGTAGGTAAATGATAAAAAAGATAATTTTTGATGTGGAATGCTACCTAACATAATCTTGATTATATATCTAATCATGGCATGAATATTAAGACACAAGTGATTCAAAGCAATAGTCTAGTTTTGACATAAAGACATTAATACTCAGGCATCCCAACAAACAATCATGTCTTTCAAAATATCAAGGCTAAAGAATGCTATCCCTACAAAATTATATAGCCTTGTCATGCTGTGTCTTCTTAACACAAAGTATAAATCATGTACTACCCCGGTGTCAGCCAAGTAATTGATTCATACTTTTTAACGCGCTTCAGCATTTTCAACTCTCACGCAATACATGAGTGCAAGCCATGGATATAGCACTATGGGTGGAATAGAATATGGTGGTAGGTTTCAAAGGGGTAAAAGTAGAGAAGAAAGTCTCGCATCAACTCAGCGTATCAACGGGCTATGGAGATGCCCATCAACAGATATCAATGCGAGGAGTAGGGATTGCCATGCAACGGATGCACTAAGAGCTATAAGTGTATGAAATCTCAATATGAAAACTAAGTGGGTATGCATCTAACTATATGAAAAATTCCCACTAGTATATGAAAGTGACAACACATGAGACTCTCTATATGAAAAACATGGTGCTACTTTGAAGCACAAGTGTGGAATTAGCATGCCCCTATTCCTTCTTCTTTCATTTTTTTCTTTTTTTCCTTTTTTTCCTTTTTTCTATTTTTTTCTTTTTCTTTTTTTTTCTTTCTTTGTCCGAGCCTCATCCCGACTTGTGGGGGAATCATAGTTTCCATCATCCTTTCATCACTGGGGCATGCTCTAATAATGAATAATGATGATCATCACACTTCTATTTACTTACAACCCATTACTACAACAAAGTATGACCCTATATGAATGCAATGATCTAGCGTAGCAAAGATATCAAAAAACGGACAAGCCATGAAAACATCATGCTAGCTATCCTACGATCATGTAATGCAATATGACAATAAATGCACAAGTCATCAAAACGGAGGTGGTGGAAGTTGCATGGCAATATATCTCGGAATGACTATGGAAATGCCATAATAGGTAGGTATGGTGGCTGTTTTGAGGAAGATATATTAAGGCTTATGTGTGATAGAGCGTATCATATCACGGGGTTTGGATGCACTGGCGAAGTTTGCACCGACTCTCTGGGTGAGAAAGGGCAATGCACAGTACCGTAGAGGCTAGCAAATTGCGGAAAGGTAAGAGTGCGTATAATCCATGGACTCACATTAGTCATAAGGAACTCACATACTTATTGCAAAAGTTTTATTAGCTCTCTCGAAGTAAAGTATTACTACACATGCTCCTAGGGGGGAGGTTGGTAGGAGTTAACCATCACGCGCCCCCGACCTTCACACAAAGATAGACAATCAAGGATAAATTGTGCTCCAACTTCCTAGCATAACGGGAGACTATACGTGCATGCTTCGGGAATCACAAACCTTAGCACCAATATCTTACTAAACACGATCATCCACTAGTACACCCCACATATTATTATCTCTATATCGCAAAACTATTGCAAGGAATCAAACATGTCATATTCAGTGATCCCTAAGTTTTATGTAGGATTTTATGACTAACCATGCAAATGACCAATTCCTGTTGACTCTCTAAATAGATATAAGTGAAGCAAGCGAGTTTAATTCTTTCTACAAAACACCATGATCTAATAAATATAAGTGAAGCAAAAGAGCATTCTACAAATAACGGTTTTCTATGTGAAGAGAAACAGGCAATCCAAACTTCAAATGATATAAGTGAAGCACATGAAGCATTCTATAAAGCCATACTCAAAAGATATAAGTGAAGTGCAATGAGCATTCTATAAATCAACCATGGACTATCTCATACTAGCATGGTGCATAAAATAAAGTAAAAACTAAACACAAAAGACGCTCCAAGATTTACGCATATCACATGAATGAAACGAATCCGAAAACATACCGATACTTGTTGAAGAAAGATGGGATGCCTTCCGGGGCATCCCCAAGCTTAGACGCTTGAGTCTCCTTGGATATTTACTTGGGTTGCCTTGGGCATCCCCAATCTTGAGCTCTTGCCTCTCCTTCTTCTCCTCATATCGAGACCTCCTCGATCTTCGAACACTTCATCCACACAAAACTTAACAGAAGACTGGTAAGATCCGTTAGTATAATAATGCAAAATACTACTTTAAGTACTGTTGCAAACCAATTCATATTTTATATTTGCATTATCCCTGCTGTATTATAACTTTTCTATGGGTTACACCACCGATAAAATCGATAGTTTCATCAAAACAAGCAAAACAATGCATCAAAAACAGAATCTGTCTTAAACAGGACAGTCTGTAGTAATCTGAACTTTGACCAAACTTCTGTAACTCCAAAAATTCTGAAACATTATGAAAAATTAAAAAAATTGTATAGAAATGCTGTGTAAAAATTTCAGAAACTTTTGACGTTCCAGTAAAAAATGAAAATTCACGCACTACAGCCAAAGTTTCTGTTTTTACACCGCACATACCAACAAGCAACCTAATCATCCTAAAGGCAAATCTTGGCACGTTATTTTTATAATACAATGGATTTGTACAAGGGGATAATTATTTTTGTTGGAAAATTTTCCGTGATTCAAGATTCACAAAGTTTCCATGGGCATGAACAAAAGTTCAAGGACGTCCCCCACTCCAACGATGCTCATCATCTCTCTCATTTTCTCCTTTCCTTTTGTGAAGTTTTAGGTTCCCCTCTATATTTTTTTTGTTTTTAAAATTTATAAAAGCACACAACAGAAATAAATGACTCTCTAAAACTTTTGGGTTGTCTCCCTGGCAACGCTTTCTTTAAAGCCATTAAGCTAGGCATAAAGTGCTCAAGTAATTGATCCACCCGGATCCCAAGGTATATCAAAGCCAATTAATTAAAATTGATTTGTAATTTAGTAATGAGCACAAGGTGATATATATCATGAAATGACGAAGTCTAACTCTCTTCCTATGCATTGGCATGTCATACAAGAACAATTCATGCACATTAAGTAAAGACCAATGCATATTATAAACAGTTTCTTGCAATTTCATAGTATTGGAAACATAGAGAGGTGAAGACTTGGTTCCTCTACCATAATAATTGCAAGTAGGAGCAGCAAGCACATGCATATTATATTCATCAAAATCATCATGTGTAGTGGTAAAACGCAACCCATCAATATAATCCTTAACAAGAGCAAACTTCTCCAATATAGTGTAGTTGGGAGAATTCAAAAGGATAATAGGACTATCATGTGTGGGTGCAATAGCAACAATTTCATGCTTAACATAAGGAACTATAGAAAGTTCATCTTCATAAGCATAATTCATATTGGCATCATGGCCACAAGCATAGCAAGCATCAAGTTTGTCAAAAAGGGATATTTCAAATGAATCCACGGGATCATAGCAATCATCATAGCATTCATCATGGCATTCATCCTTCGGTATGTGCGAAGGGTAATTAAACAATGTATGAGTTGAAGAGTTACTCTCATTAGAAGGTGGGCATGGGTAGCTAATCCGCTCTTCCTCCTTTTGTTCTTCTCTCTCCTCCTCATCTTTTCCATCTAATGAGCTCACAATTTCAGCATTTTCTTCTTCCATAGATTCCTGCAAAATATTAATCTCTTCCAAGGCAGCGGTCATCCTTTCAATAAATTCAATAATACCATCATTGCAATCATAATTATCATAGCAATATTTAAGTATGGCAAAAAATTTAGATTCGTAAGGAACATCATCATCATACTTTTCAAGCAAATAAGCAATTTCATAAGCACCTTTAAAAACAACAAATTCTTCTATTCGTTCCACATCATAGTAATCATAAATACCTTTAGCATAAGAAGCTAAGGTTTCATTATCATTAAATTTGCATTGAAAGGGAAGGTGTCGAGCTTCTATATTAGAGCAACAAGTAAAGTCACATCTCGAGCATGCATCCCAAGCAAACCATTCCAGTATTCTAATTTGATCCCATAAGTGTTTCCCTTTTTGAGATAAGCGATAATACCTAAAGTACTCACGTTGATCCAATGTGTATCCCATTATAAAGTTCCTTGAGGATTTCCCGGGATTATTGAAGGAGTAATTAACGTGTTTCACATAACTAGCATCGAGGGTTTTAGGAGGTTCCCCATCTCCATGAGTAGCAAGTACCACTAATTTTTTTTGGTGTTTCGTGTTCCATATCCATAACTAAAGATATAAAACAACTAATAACAGAAAATAAAAATTAATTAGTGATAAAGCAAACAAGCACACACGAGAATATTCACCACACGCTATTGCTCCCCGGCAACGGCGCCAGAAAAAGGTCTTGATAACCCACAAGTGTAGGGGATCGTTTGTAGCCTTTTTCGATAAGTAAGAGTGTCGAACCCAATGAGGAGCTAAAGGTAGAACAAATATTCCCTCAAGTTCTATCGACCACTAATACAACTCTACGCACACTTTAACGTTTGCTTTACCTAGAACAAGTATGAAAGTATTTTGTAGGTGATAAGATAGTTTGCACGAATAAAACTAGAAGTACTTAGCGGAAATAAAACTATGAATAAATTTCACGATAATAGAAGTTATTTGTTTAGTAGAGAGCTTTTGTCAAACAAGAAGGTTATTTGTCCCTAGGCAATTGATAACTAGACCGGTAATCATTCTTGCAATTTTACATGAGGGAGAGGCATGAGCTAACATACTTTCTCTACTTGGATCATATGCACTTATGATTGGAACTCTAGCGATCATCCGCAACTACTAAAGATCATTAAGGTAAAATCCAACCATAGCATTAAGTATCAAGTCCTCTTTACTCCCATATGCAACAACCCACCTACTCGGGTTTATGCTTCTGTCACTCAAGCAACCCACCATAGGCAAATCATGAACACATTGTGACGGGGATATTACCCCGCGATATAACCCGGCAGACATGCTGACCCGGTAAACAGTACTGACCCGGAGAACAGTACTGACCCGGCAGACATGCTGACCCGGCAAACAGTACAGACCTGGTTACAGTTCTAACCCGGCAGACAATTGTAACCCGGCTGCTACAGTGTCGGGATGGTAACCCGGCTGCTACAGTATCGGGATGGTAACCCGGCTGCTACAGTGTCAGGATGTAACCCAGCTGCTACAGTGTCAGGGTGTAACCCGGCTACAGTGTCAGGATGCTAACCCGGCTACAGTGTCAGGATGCTAACCCGGATGCTACAGTGCCAGGAGGTGAACAGTGTTATCAGACAGTCCTGGAGACGAGTCTCTGAAGATAAGCCCTGGTTGTAACCCGCCCGGTGTAAGCCGCCCGGGACGGGTTACAAGCCCAGGACTCGGAGGCCCATGAAGAGAAGCCCGCGATGGGAAGTCATCAATCCGACTTAGACTTTACATGTAAACCGCCCCTTCAGCCTTTATAAGGAGGGGCGGGTCACCCCAAGAGGGTCAGGTTAGACGTCTCATAGACAGGTCTCATAGACAGGTCTCATAGACAGGTCTCATAGACAGGTCTCATAGACAGGTCAGAAAGATAGTCAGATTAGAGGGTCTCGAGATTAGAGGTAGCGACTCCGCATCCTTGTAACCGAGATCGTCATCGTCATCAATATAAGACACAAAGCAGGACGTAGGCTTTTACCTCCATCGGAGGGGCCGAACCTGGGTAAAAACTCCGCGTCTCTCGTCCCGCTCAACCCCTCTCAAGCTACCAGTTAGATGCGATGACCCCACACCTTAAGTCCGTTAACTCGGACATCTGCCGTGACAAATCCACGACAGTTGGCGCCCACCGTGGGGCCCGCGCACGGTGGTGTTGAGTTCTTGGAGGGATCTCTCCCAGGGATCGAGAAGTTTGCAATTTTCCGGATGAAGAAGAGCCGGTCTGGAAGGATCTGCATCAGCTTTGAGTTCATCGGTCCAGATTACAAAATCTGTGAGGGTTAAAATTCAAAGGAAATTAGGGTTGCGATCGAGTCCGCCCCCGCTATCTCACAAAGTTGCCGAGCCTGACAGTTTTTTCGTCGTCATCAACACCGATCTAGCGGGTCTCTATTATGGACACGCAAATCAGACAACCGTGGGTGGCGTTGGAAGGAGGGTACATCAAGCGTGATCAATTGGCCATGTTCAGATTTCTTTATTCCGTCTATAATAGGGAGCCGGCCAGGAAGCATCCTCACATATGGCAAGAACCTGCTTTAAACCAAGTCCGTTTTCTACTCAAACTGGTAGATGCGTCACGGGTGTTAAGTTGATGCTCCTCCCCATTAATCAATAAAAACCCAGAACGGAGACAGTCATGATTGGAATCAACGGCCACGACCCAGATTCGTCTACGCCAAGCCACAGCAGTTTTTCCCCGAGTCACCGCGTTGACCCGCCCGGCTGCGGGCCTCCTCACCAACAGCTGCGTCAAAGCTGCCATTGGAATCTACCGGCCTCTCCACCAAGCCGCCACGGCCTTCTTCCACTGCCGCGCACCTCCGCATGCAAGCCGGCCTGGCCGGACTGCCCCCGTCTCCTGACCCGCCCTTCTTGAGCTGTTGCGGTCTCCTCCCGCCTCCGCCTCACGCTACCTGTCTCGGCCGCCGTCGCGGCTCGCCCACGCTCGGCCTTGCTCCAAATTGGCCCTGCCTTGCCGTAGCTTCCGACACGGGCGTGCCACGAGCCGCCGACCGGGCCGCCTCTTCTGTCGCGCTTCGAGCCGGCCGCCCAACTCTACAGTCGATGCGATCCGCCACCTCCAAGCCGCCTTGCTACGCTGGGCCGCCTGGCCGGCCTCGTCTTCAAGACGCCACAACAGCCAAGGGCCCGCCGCCGGGTCACAACGCCTCTCCGCCTCACCCGTGAACTTCTCGCCGTGATGGCCACCTGCTGCCGAGCCGCCTTCACCGCCAGAGTCGCCGTCGGGGCCTCGAACCTTGGCCTCCACTACTCTGGCCACGGCCGCCCGCCCCCACGGCCTCCCCTCGCCTCGAGCTGCCGCGGGCTGGCCCTGCCGTCTCAGCCGCCGCCGCCTTGCATTATAAAATATGGCGACTCGCATATTGGCCTCGGCCCGCCGGCGCCTCTCCATCGCCCCCATGAGCGACCAGCCGCCATGGCCGGTGTCCCCGCAAGCCGTTTCTGAGCCGCCCCTCACCGTGCGTCTTCGCCGGCTCGCAACCGCGCTCCCCGCCACGCTCCGGCGGCTTGCCTCCATCACCGTCTCAGCGGCCTCGCCTCCAAGGGGCCGCTCCGAGCCGCCGCGTCTTGGGCCACCAGCCGCCCCTCGCTCCGACAGCCCGGCCGTCGCCGTCTTCGCTTATGTCGCCGTCGCGTTGAGCCGCCCGTGGCCAGGACGCCTCCGACCCGCCGTCGCGCTCATCGAGCCGCCTCCCCTTGACTCCGTCCGGTTCTCCTCCGCCATGGCCTCGGGTCATCGCTGGCTCCGAGCCGCCCGCCGGCTCAGTGCGCCTGCTGACCAGCCGCCACCGCACCTCAAAACCACCAAACCGCCGCTGCGCACCCCACTCCTGCTCCCCGAGCCGCTCTCGCCAAGTGGCTCCGCCTCCGCCACGAGCCGGCCTCCATCGCCGTCTCAGCGGCCTCGCCTCCAAGCGGCCGCTCCGAGCCGCCGCGCCTTGGGCCACCAGCCGCCCTTCGCCCCGCCCAGCCAGCCGCCCCGTCGCGAATCGCCACCGCTGGCCCCGCCTCGCCAATCTTCCTGCGCCTGCCGGCTCGCCGCCACTTTCAGGCCTGTCTGGCGCATGACCCGCCGCGGTCGTCTCCCCTCACCCGTGGAAGGAGGAGAAGTGGGGATCGGTTGGGATGGATAAGAGGTGGGGGAACTGATTAAGAAAAGTGTGGAAAAAAAAAAGCGGCCTCCCTTTGCCTCCGGATTGGTCTGCCCCTCAACCATGCCTTGCTATGACCATATCATTGAGCCGCCCCGGTTGTGGCCAACATCAAGCCGCTGTCTTCATCGCCCGCTTCTGCTGCGAAAGGGCCCTCGAGGGGGTCAATACAATAATGATTTGGATACATACAAGGACCAAAAGGAATTCAGCAGCCGTACTGCAAAATTATCTATGGACGGATCATCCGTCGTCCGGACAAATCAGGTGATATCCATCTACATCTATTTTCTCGCCACATATTGTTTTTCATCAAAGGAACAATTACTTGGATCTGCAATATCTTTTATGCAGAACGATTACTCAAGTGGCATCATACCGCGGAGATGGAGCGCATGACAGCGTCGTGATGTACTGATGTTCGTCTGCGGTGCGTTACTCAATATACACGCTCAAGCCGCCGCTGCCGTGGCTCGGTTTACATCAACACATCGGTACCGTGCACTCTCACCCGCCAGTATGAGCCGCCCAATGAGTGCGGCAAGCCGCCGTAGCCGCGGCATGGTTTTCATCAACAACGCCCGCGGCCGACTCTCCCGACCGTACCGGCTTACAACGCCGCGGCCGTCTCTCGCAACCGCGCCGTCTTCAAACGCGCGGCTGACTCCTACATCTACACTAACATACTGGTGCAGTGCTCGCCTGTACGAGCCGCCCAACGGACGTGCGCAAGACGCCGCCCACAGTGATCTACATCAACATATCGGTGCGGTGCTCGCCTGTACGAGCCGCCCAATGGACGCGCGCAAGACGCCGCCCACAGTGATTGACATCAGAATATCAGTGCAGTGTTCGTCTATACGAACCGCCCAAATGGACAGGCACGCAAGTCGCCGCCTCTGCAGTTCGGTTAAACTTCAACAACCAACCGGGATGAACCATCGACCGGATCATTGAAACAATTCATACGGGATCATCTATAACCCGCCACGATTGACCTCAACCTTCACTGGACTCTCAAGCCGCCTCTTCGAGTCAACTTAAGACTCGGGGGCTACAGACATGGCTCGACACACTTGGCCGTTTTCAACGAGAGCCCCAGATCATGGAAAGGAAGTTAACCCGATCTCGGGGAATACTACATTATTGGCGGAAGGATTACAAGTTACCCAAGAAGACGAGTCGCCATGATGCACCGTTCAGCTTGGGGGCTTCTGCTGTTTCTTCATACAAGATGGCGGCTTACAAGATACTGCAAAAAGTTGATTCTGTCAACAAGGTCATTTGGGGGCTTTCAACCCACCGGGTTAAGCTTCAACCCTTTCGGTCAGGCTCTTCAGCCACGGTAAGGCGGGTCGTGGACCCAAGCGTTGACTACGTCAACAAAGATCATTAGGGGTGCAGCGAGTTACAAACTTACCCTCTTTTCGATCTACGATTCCGGGTTATACCTGCCTGTAAGTAGATGCGCTTTGTCAGGGGTGCAGCGAGTTCTAAAACTCACCCTCTGCAAAGGCCTCTTACAGCGGCGAGGCAAACCCTTACATCTGCAAGGCCGGGTTATACCTGCCTGTAAGTAGATGCGCTTTGTCAGGGGTGCAGCGAGTTCTAAAACTCACCCTCTGCAAAGGCCTCTTACAGCGGCGAGGCAAACCCTTACATCCGCAAATCCGAGTTATACCTGCCTGTAAGTTGCTGCCGCTTTGTCAGGGGTGCAGCAAGTTCTAAAACTTACCTCCTGCAAGGGCCTCTTACAGCGGCGAGGTAAACTCTCCCATCTGCTGCGTACTCTCCGCTAAGTGGCCTGTCGTACCCGGGAGGTTCAAACGATGGATTTATGTCACGTGAGAAGTGGCTTATGGGCTCTAGGGGTACTCAGAAGAACCATCATATGAATTTTTTGGAAGGCAAAGCAAGAAACGTCATACATTGCATCATACATTGCATTGCATCATACATTACATCATGCATTGCATCATATTTACATATCATGCCGGTTTGCCAAACCGGGTCAGAGCAAGATTGTGAAAGAGGAAGCAAGGCTATACGAGATTTTAACATCTCCGGGTTGTGCTTTTTCAAGCCGCCCTTACAACAATGCAGAATACTCTGTTTTGTTTATTTTTGCAGGTCTTGTCTTATAAGATAAGCCGCCAGAATAAATAGATCGTTAATAGCCAACATGGCTGGATCTTCATCATGGATTTCTCATATTCGCCGGGTTGCACCGCAACTACGGGCAGGGATTTCATATCAAAGACAAAGGAATTATTCCAGGATATTCATTCCGGGTTATATTACAACCACGGCCAAGGATTCATCCAACAAATTATGATGAGTCATATTATTATCACAATAGTCCCGAGTCGCCGCAGGCAGACGGCCCGGCACTTGGGGGCTACATTATTCAAATCGAGTTTATATCAAGTATGCAAAGTCCCGAGTCGCCGCAGGCAGACAACCCGGCACTTGGGGGCTAATGCAAGCTGGATTTCAAATCATTACATTGTCAACAAGACCCTGTTATCTCAAGAAGATGAGCCAGCCTTTCAATATTTTTCCAAGTCCCAGCCCAGTACTTCTTACTGACCTAGCACTTGGGGGCTACACCGCTCAGCTCAAGTTTTCTAATAGTCCCAAGTCGCCGCAGGCGTGCGACCCGGCACTTGGGGGCTACAGTATTCAGTTGTTCAAAAACAGATTATAAGGTACAAATTGAAGACCCGGCGCATCACATATTGATGAGCCGGCCCTTGGGGGCTACACCAGCTGAAGCTTTATAAAGTATAAGACAATTATAAGTCCCAGGCTGCTGCAGGCAAGACAACCTGGTACTTGGGGGCTACAAAATCAAAGATATTGCAAAGCGCCAAGTCATCATGGATCAACTTGGAGCTTGGGGGCTACAGGTAATATGAATATATCAAAAAATTGGAGAGTTTTCAAGATGTCAATTTCAGCTGGAGTCCAGTTATTTGACCCGGCACCATCAATGATTTGTAACCCGGCGGAGGAGACCCGCCAAAGAGCATTGAAGGCCGACTCAACGGCATATGGGTGTTGTATTCCCAATATTTTATTTCAAAGGACATAATACTTGCAAGACGATGGAGCTTACCATGAATAAATTCAAGCTAACCTGGGGGCTAATGACGGGGATATTACCCCGCGATATAACCCGGCAGACATGCTGACCCGGTAAACAGTACTGACCCGGAGAACAGTACTGACCCGGCAGACATGCTGACCCGGCAAACAGTACAGACCTGGTTACAGTTCTAACCCGGCAGACAATTGTAACCCGGCTGCTACAGTGTCGGGATGGTAACCCGGCTGCTACAGTATCGGGATGGTAACCCGGCTGCTACAGTATCGGGATGGTAACCCGGCTGCTACAGTGTCAGGATGTAACCCAGCTGCTACAGTGTCAGGGTGTAACCCGGCTACAGTGTCAGGATGCTAACCCGGCTACAGTGTCAGGATGCTAACCCGGATGCTACAGTGCCAGGAGGTGAACAGTGTTATCAGACAGTCCTGGAGACGAGTCTCTGAAGATAAGCCCTGGTTGTAACCCGCCCGGTGTAAGCCGCCCGGGACGGGTTACAAGCCCAGGACTCGGAGGCCCATGAAGAGAAGCCCGCGATGGGAAGTCATCAATCCGACTTAGACTTTACATGTAAACCGCCCCTTCAGCCTTTATAAGGAGGGGCGGGTCACCCCAAGAGGGTCAGGTTAGACGTCTCATAGACAGGTCTCATAGACAGGTCTCATAGACAGGTCTCATAGACAGGTCAGAAAGATAGTCAGATTAGAGGGTCTCGAGATTAGAGGTAGCGACTCCGCATCCTTGTAACCGAGATCGTCATCGTCATCAATATAAGACACAAAGCAGGACGTAGGCTTTTACCTCCATCGGAGGGGCCGAACCTGGGTAAAAACTCCGCGTCTCTCATCCCGCTCAACCCCTCTCAAGCTACCAGTTAGATGCGATGACCCCACACCTTAAGTCCGTTAACTCGGACATCTGCCGTGACAAATCCACGACACATTGCAACACCCTACAGCGAGGATCCCTCACGTTTGCGCGAGACGTAGGGCACCTTAGGACAGCACCATAATAAAATATACAATCATACCAACCACGATCATCAATTAGCCCATAGGACAAAGCGGATCTACTCAAACATCATAGGATAGCCATATATCATTGGGAAATAGTATATGGAGTTGAGCACCATGTTTAAGTAGAGATTACAGCGGGGAAAAGGGGAGTTACACCGCTGCATAGAGGGGGAGAGAGTTGGTGTTGACGGCGGCGAAGTTGTTGGAGTAGATCGCCGTCACGATGCTTGCCCCAGCGGCGTTCCGGCGCCACAGGGAGAGAGGGGGAGAAAGCCCCCCTCCTTCTTTTTCTTCCTTGGCCTCCCCCTAGATGGGAGGAGAGTTCCCCCTCTGGTCCATGGCCTCCATGGCGGCGGAGGGGCAGGAGCCCCTCCTAGATTGGATCTCCCTCTCTGTTCTCTTCTGTTTCGCGTTCCTGTTTTCTGGCCGAAAACCGTTTCTTATATTCCCGGAGATCCGTAACTCCGACCGGGCTGAAATTTTGAGGGGATTTTATCCAAAAATTAGCTTCCTTGCGCCCGAAGGAGCTCCAACCGACGTACAAGGTGGGAACCACCCACCAGGCCGCGGTTGGGCCCCCTGGTCGCGCCCTGATGTATCATGGGGGTTGTGGGCCTCCGATTGCGTTGATTCTACTTCTCAAAATTCACAAATATTCCAAAAAAATTCTCTGTAAATTTTTATCGCGTTTGGACTTCGTTTGATATGGTAATTCTGCGAAACAAAAAAACATGCAACAAACAGGAACTGGCACTGGGCACTGGATCAATAGGTTAGTCCAATAAATCATATAAAATGTTGCCAAAAATATTTGAAAGTTGTATAACAATGGCATGAAACAATAAAAAATTATAGATACGACGGAGACGTATCACAATGTTGTGCACAAGACCAGATGTCAGTCTTGCCATAAGTATGGCCGGAAGGTTTCAAAGTGATCCAGGAGTGGAACACTGGACGGCGGTCAAGAATATCCTTAAGTACCTGAAAAGGACTAAGGAAATGTTTCTCGTTTATGGAGGTGATCAAGAGCTCGTCGTAAAGGGTTACGTCGATGCAAGCTTTGACACTGATCTGGATGACTCTAAGTCTCAAACTGGATACGTATTTATTCTCAATGGAGGAGCGGTAAGCTGATGCAGTTCCAAGCAAAGCGTGGTAGCTGATTCTACATGCGAAGCGGAGTATATAGCTGCCTCAGAGGCGGCAAAGGAAGGTGTCTGGATGAAGCAGTTCATGATAGATCTTGGATTTGTGCCCAGTGCACTGGACCCAATGACTCTGTCATGTGACAACACTGGTGCCATTGCTCTAGCCAAGGAACCAAGGTTTCACAAGAGAACCAAGGTTGCGATGCTTCAATTCCATCCGCGATTACATCAAGGAGGAGGACATAAATATTTGCAAAGTGCACATGGATCTGAATGTCGCAGACCTGTTGACTAAGCCTCTTCCACGAGCAAAACATGATAAACACCAGAACTGTATGGGTGTTAGATTTATTACAATGTAAATCACATAGTGATGTGAGCTAGATTATTGACTCTAGTGCAAGTGGGAGACTGTTGGAAATATGCCCTAGAGGCAATAATAAAGTAGTTATTATCATATTTCCTTGTTCATGATAAATGTTTATTATCCATGCTGGAATTGTATTGATTGGAAACTCAAATACATGTGTGGGTATATAGACAACACTGTGTCCCTAGTGAGCCTCTAACATACTAGCTCGTTGATCAAAGATGGTCAAGGTTTCCTAGCCATAGACATGAGTTATCATTTGATAACGGGATCACATCATTAGAAGAATGATGTGATGGACAAGACCCAAACTATGAACGTAGCATATGATCGTGTCAAGTTTATTGCTATTGTTTTCTGCATGTCAAGTATCTGTTCCTATGACCATGAGATCATGCAACTCACTGACACCGGAGGAATACCTTGTGTGTATCAAACGTCGCAACGTAACTGGGTGACTATAAAGGTGCTCTATAGGTATCTCCAAGGGTGTCTGTTGGGTTCGCATGGATCAAGACTGGGATTTGTTACTCCGTGTGACTGAGAGGTATATCAGGGCCCACTCGGAAATACGACATCATATTGAGCTTGCAAGCAAAGTGACTAAAGAGTTAGCCACGGGATCTTGTATTATAGAACAAGTAAAGAGACTTGCCAGTAACGAGATTGAACTAGGTATAGAGATACCGACGATTGAATCTCGGGCAAGTAACATACCGATGAACAAAGGGAACGGGCTATGGGATTAACTGAATCCTTGACATTGTGGTTCGATCGATAAAGATCTTCGTAGAATGTGTGGAAACCAATATGGGCATCCAGGTCCTGCTATTGGTTATTGACCGTAGAGGTGTCTCTGTCATGTCTGCATAGTTCTCGAACCCGCAGGGTCTGCACACTTAACGTTCGGTGACGATTTAGTATTGTTGAGTTATGTATGATGGTGACCGAAGGTTGTTCGGAGTCCCGGATGAGATCCCGAACATCACGACGAGTTCCAGAATGGTCCGGAGGTAAATATTGATATATAGGAAGTTGATGTTCGGGCACCAGAATAGTTTCGGGGTTCGCCCGGGTTTCATCGGGTGTGCCGAAAAGGTTCCATGGGGTCCACCGGGAGGGTCCACCTGCCCCGGAGGGCCCCATGGGCTGTGAGAGGGTGCGCACCAGCCCCTGGTGGGCTGGTCGCACCTCCCACAAAGGCCCATGCGGCTGGAGGGTGGAGGGCCAAGCCAAAGGGGGCCGCCGGCCCTTGCCTTGGGTGGCAAGGCAACCCCCTTGGCCGCCGCACCAACCCTAGGGGAAACCCTAGGGCGGCCGGCCACCTCCTCTCCCCCTATATATATATGTGAGGGGAGGGAGGGCTGCATACACCTTAAGCTACGGCGCATCCCTCTCTCTCCCTCTAGATCAACTTCTCCACTAGATCGGTCTTGGTATTGCTTAGCGAAGCTCTGCCGGATCAGCTCCACCACCACCGCCACCACGCCATCGTGCTGCCGAAGAACTCATCTATCTCTTAGCCCTCGCTTGCTGGATCAAGGAGGCGGAGATCGTCATCGAGCTGTACGTGTGCTGAACGCGGAGGTGCCGTCCGTTCGGCGCCGGATCTATAGGACCAAAAGTATGTCTAGAGGGGGGGGGGTGATTAGACTACTTGACCAAATAAAAATTCTACCTTTTCCCAAATTTTAGAGTTGGCAGATTTTAGCATTTCATGGCAAGTCAAGTACACCCTACACATGCATGTCTAAGAGTATAGCAGCGGAAAGTAACAACAAGCATGAGTAGAAAGGATAGGGTAGGAAGATCAAACGCAATTGTAGACACGATGATTTTTCCCGTGGTTCCGATAGGTGGTGCTATCGTACATCCACGTTTATGGAGTCTTCAACCCACGGAGGGTAACGGTTGCGAGAGTCCACGGAGGGCTCCACCCATAAGGGTCCACAAAGTAGCAACCTTGACTATTCCATAACGGCTTCCGTCCACGAAGGACTAGCCTCACTATGGGTAGATCTTCACGAAGTAGGCGATCTCCTTGCCCTTACAAACTTCTTGGTTCAACTCCACAACATGAAGTAGGAGGCTCCCAAGCGACACCTAACCAATCTAGGAGGCACCACCCTCCAAAAGGTAATAGGCTCGGCAATGATGATGAACTCCTTGCTCTTGTGCTTCAAGATGATAGACTCCTCAACACACAATCACTCTCTCACAGATTTGGCTTGGTGGAAGAGATGGGATTGGTGGAAAGCAACTTGGGGAGGCTAGAAATCAAGATCCATATGGTTGGAGTGGATGATCTTGACCTCAACACAAGGGTAGGTGGCTCTCTCTCAGAAAACTGGATGGGGCAAGTATGGAATAGTTCGGGGTGCTTCTCTCTCGAGTAGGTGGTGGTGAAGGGGTATATATAGGCATCCCCAAAAATCCAACCGTTACACACAAAATGACCAACTCGATGACACCGATGTGTTAATCTCGGTGGTACCGAAGTGATCAAAAGGTGGCAACTTTTGAATCTCGGTGAGACCGATATAGGAAACTCGGTTGCACCGATAAGGTGACCAACGGTCAGATTGCCCATTCTCGGTGACGCCGATCCAACAATATCGGTGGGACCGATATTGTGAATTTGCGTAACAGAAAGTTGGCAACCTAAACTCGGTGGCACCGAAGCAGAATCGGTTGCACCGAAAGGCTAGGGTTTGGCTTAGGTCTGTCTGAGTTTGGGAATCAGTGGCACCGAGTGGAAAGTGTTGGTTGCACCGATTTTGGATATTTGACTTTGGACAGACTTTTGTGGAAGAGCTTGTGGGTGTTTTTGGTGACTATCACTTGTGCACGTATGAGCATTTTGTTCACCAACAAAACCTTACCCCCTTTTAATAGTATTGGCTTTCCTATGGACTCAAAGTGATTTCTCACAAAGTAAAATGTAGAGTCCTCTTGCTTGAAGCTTTGCCAATCCATTTCCTTGCATCTTGGGGTATTTCCACAATCCTTTTGCCATCCCTATCATTGAACTTTTCCTGAAATATACTTAGTGGAAACATTAGTTCAATGACATATATGTTGTTATTAATTACCAAAACCACCAAGGGAGCAAATGTGCTTTCAGGATCGTGATTGGATCGCGGGACGGATTGCGATTTGGATCGCGAAGACGTTCGACTACATCAACCGCGTTTCTTAACGCTTCCCGCTTAGCGATCTACAAGGGTATGTGGATCCGAACTCTCCTCTCGTAGATGCTCATCTCCTAGATTGATCTTGGTGAAGCGTAGGATTTTTTTGTTTCCCATGCTACGTTCCCCAACAAATAATGATAGTACCACATACTTGTGGCACTGTCGCTTAGGTCGTATTGATGTAAAGCGCATGAAGAAGCTCCATGCTGATGGACTTTTGGAATCACTTGATTATGAATCATTTGAAACATGTGAACCATGCCTCATGGGCAAGATGACGAAAACCCCATTTTTCGGAACAATAGAGCGGGCAAGTGACTTATTGGAAATAATACATACTGATGTGTGCGGTCCAATGAGTGTTGAAGCGCGCGGTGGATATCGTTATTTTCTTACCTTCACTGATGATTTGAATAGATATGGGTATATTTACTTAATGAAACACAAGTCTGAAACGTTTGAAAAGTTCAAGCAATTTCAGAGTGAAGTTGAGAATCATTGTAACAAGATAAAGTTTCTATGATCTGATCATGGCGGAGAATATCCGAGTTACGAGTTTGGTATGCATTTAATACAATGTGGAATTGTTTCACAAGTCACGCCACCTGGGACACCACAGCGTAATGGTGTGTCTGAACGTCGTAATCGTACTCTATTGGATATGGTGCGTTCTATGATGTCTCTTATCGATTTGCCACTATCATTTTGGGGTTATAGAGACAACTACATTCACTTTAATAGGGTACCATCTAAATCTGTTGAGATGACACCGTATGAATTATGGTTTGGCAAGAAACCTAAGCTATCATTTCTTAAAGTTTGGGGTTGCGATGCTCATGTCAAGAGGCTTCAGCCTGATAAGCTCGAACCCAAAGCGGAGAAGTGCGTCTTCATAGGATACCCTAAGGAAACTATTAGGTATACCTTCTATCTCAGATCCGAAGGCAAGGTCTTTGTTGCTAAGAATCAATCTTTTCTAGAGAAGGAGTTTCTCTCGAAAGAATTGAGTGGGAGGAAGGTAGAACTTGACGAGGTTATTGAACCTTCACTTCAATTGGAGAGTACCGCAACACAGAAAGATGTTTCTGTGACGCCTACACCAGTTGAAGAGAAAACTAATGATGATGATCATGAAACTTTGGATCAAGTTATTACCGAGCTTCATAGGTCGACAAGGACACGTACTGCCCCGAGTAGTACGGTAATCCTGTCTTGGGAGTCATGTTGTTGGACACCGATGAGCCTACGAACTATGAGGAAGCGATGATGGGCCCAGATTCCAACAAATGGCTAGATACCATGAAATCCGAGATAGGATCCATGTATGAAAACCAAGTATGGACTTTGGTAGACTTGCCTGATGACCAGCAAGCCATTAAGTACAAATGGATCTTTAAGAAGACATACGTTGATAGTAATGTCGCTATCTATGAAGATCAACTTGTCGCAAAGGGGTTTCCGACAAGTTCAAGGAGTTGACTACGATGAGACTTTCTCACCCGTAGCAATGCTAAAGTCTGTTGGAATTATGTTAGCAGTTACTGCATTTTTTATTATGAAATCTGGCAGATAGATGTCAAAAACAACGTTTCCTTAACGGTTTCCTTAAGGAAAGGTTGTATGTGATACAACCGGAAGGTTTTGTCAATCCTAAGGATGCTAAAAGGTATGCAAGCTCCAGTGATCCCTCTATGGACTGGTGCATGCATCTCGGAGTTGGAATATATGCTTTGATGAGGTTATCAAGGTTTATACAAAGTTTATGAAGAAACTTGTATTTACAAGAAAGTGAGTGGGAGCTCTATAGCATTTCTGATAAGTATATGTGGATGACATATTGTTGATTGGAAATGATGTAGAAATTCTAAAAAGCACAGAGGGTTGTTTGAAAGGAGTTTTTCAAAGGAAAGACCTGGGTAAAGCTCCTTACATATTGAGCATCAAGATCTATAGAGATAGATCAAGACGCTTGATAAGACTTTCACAGAGCACACGCCTTGACAAGATTTTGAAGGAGTTCAAAATGGATCAGTCAAAGAAGGAGTTCTTGCCTGTATTGTATGGTGTGAAGTTGAGTAAGACTCAAAGCTCTACCACGATAGAAGAAAGAGAAAGGATGAAGGTCGTCCCCTATGCCTCAACCATAGGCTCTGTTACGTATGCCATGCTGTGTACCAAACCTGATGTGTGCCTTGCCATGAGTCTGGCAAGGGGGTACACGAGTGATCCAGGAGTAGATCACTGAACAGCGGTCAAGATTATCCTTAGGTACCTGCACAAGACTAATGTAAGAGCACATTTATCCATGTGTGGTTTTGGTAATTGATGACAATCCCTATGGACTAATGGTTGCCTTGAGTTATATTCGAAGGATTTGTCCATAGGCACTTCTTGAAGTACATGTGTTGGTTTCAAGGAGTTTATATGGTGACCAAGGTGTTATGTAAGGTTTTATCCAAAGATTGGTCATGTGAGAGTTGATCTCATTGCAAGCATGTCTTGAAGAAGAAGATTGTGTGAACATTCATGTTTACCTTCAAGACATCATATTTGTGAAGAGAGAAAAGAAGACACAAGGTTGATCAAGATTAAGGCAAAGAATGATTCAAGTTGATCAACACACAAAGCGTAGAAGATGTACCAAGTGGGATCAAGTGATCCCATGGTATGGTAAGCATTGTCCATTACGCTTTGTGTACTAACCCATAGTCTACGTGAGAGTTCGTTGTGGGGTTAGGTATATTTCCATGGGCTTGCATCAAGAGGAAGATCTCATACAACCCATGGAGGATGACATCAAGTGGTGATCGTCATCAAGGTTGCGGTGTGCAAGCTCAAGTAAAGCATCACAGAGAGATCATGCTTGAAGCTTGCCGTCCATTGTGGTGACAATGGACTTGTGAAGATGTGCCGAAGAATGGCTCTCATATAATGGAGTATGGGGGAGCAATCTACTAGTCTTCATAGAGCCAACGCAATCAAGAAAGGTGGTCCATCTTGAGGAGGACAAGATCGTCATCATCTAGCTCAAGTGGACTATGCGCAAGGCAAAGGTTTGTCGTTGATATGGTTTTCTATTTTACCGGTCTCATGGTGGTAGTTGGGAGACCGGGTTATAGGATCGATAGACATTCTATCAAGGGGGGCTCTCAAGTGAGTAGCTTGATCGTATCATTCGTTGAGAGCTCAAACCATTGCATTCTTGGCATCATCATATTTCTTGGTTCTTGGTTGGTTTTTCTCTATGTGAGTTTTAGATCTTATGGTCATCTTCATGACAAGCTCGAGTTCATCGAAAACAGAGTCCATATGCATCTTCTATGATGTTTTCGATGTTGGAGTTTTTGCCGGTTCTTCATTGATAGAGGTTTCACATCTCTATACCATTGGCATTTTTTTACTGTCGATGTTGGATAGCTCTTGTCGTCCTGAATCCAACAAGCTTGAATTGACTCAATTCGGAGCTCATATGCGAAGGTTATGGCAGTTCTGGTTTTACTGTATCCATCTGGTTGCTTGGGTTCTTTGTTTCTCTCCCGCGGTAGTACCGCTCTGGCCAGCACGGTAGTACCTCTTATAGCCGGTACTACCGCCCTGGCCAGTGGTAGTACCGCTGGGGGGAAGTGGGGTGGCTCGGGGAACTCGCGCGAGGCACCAGACAGCTCCAGACACTTGTCCGGTGTCCCGCGCCAGCCCTTCAGCCGCAGCGGTAGTAGTGGCGGTAGTACCAAGCGGTACTACCGCCGCCCCTTCTACTGCTGCTCAGTTCTGCTGGTGGGTGGTAGTACCGCTCCCAGGGGCGGTACTACCGCTTGTGTGCGGGCTGTGGGGGTAACGGTTGGATTTTCTCCCACCTATAAAAGGGGGTCTTCTTCCCCAATGCTTCTTATCTCTTTAGCTCGAGTTTGCCCCCCATTGTTGACCTTCTTCGAGCTTGCTAACTCTCAATCCCTCCAATGATTCTTGCTAGTTCTTGAGGGAAAAGAGAGAGGAGATCTAGATCCACATTTCCACCAATCACTTTCTCCTCTAAGTGAGGGGAACCCCTTGGATCTAGATCTTGGAGTTCTTCGTGTTCTTCTTCGTTTTTCCTCTCATTTCCTCCATAACATTTGTTGTTGTGGTGGGATTTGGGAGAGAAGGACTTGGGCACTCCGTGTGCCCTTGCCATTGCATTTGGTGCATAGGTTTGAGTTCTCCACAGTGATACGTGGAAGTGAGAAGTTGAGAAGCTTATTACTCTTGGGTGTTTGAGCACCCTAGAGCTTGTTCCTCTTGGGTGCTTTGGCGCCCTAGACGGTTGGTGGTGGCTCGGAGCTCAATCATTGTGGTGCAAAGCTTCGGGCAAGCGTCGGGGTCTCCAATTAGGTTGTGGAGATTGCCCCGAGCAATTTGTACGGGTACCGGTGGCCGCCCCCAAGGGTTGCCATTTGTACGGGTTCGGTGACCGCCCTCAAGGGCCCCTTAGTGGAATCACAGCATCTTGCATTGTGCGAGGGCGTGAGGAGATTACGGTGGCCTTAGTGGCATCTTGGGGAGCATTGTGCCTCCACACCGCTCTGAACGGAGATTAGCATCCGCAAGGGTGTGAACTTCGGGATACATCGTCGTCTCCGCGTGCCTCGGTTATCTCTTACCCAAGCCCTTTACTTATGCACTTTACTTTGTGATAGCCATATTGTTTTATGCTTTATATCTTGCTATCACTTAGCTGTTTATCTTGCGTAGCATAAGTTGTTGGTGCACATAGGCGAGCCTAGTTTTCTTAGGTTTTGTGCTTGACATATTAAACGTTAGTTTTATTCCGCATTTGTTCAAGCCTAAACCGTAATTATTTTAAAGAGCCTATTCACCCCCCTCTAGGCGACATCCACATCCTTTGAACTAAGGAAATGTTTCTCGGTTATGAAGGTGATAAAGAGTTCGTCATAAAGGGTTACGTCGATGCAAGCTTTGACACCGATCCGGATGACTCTGAGTCGCAAACCGTATACGTATAGTGGAGTACTCATTTCGAATAGCTCCAAGTGGGGGCGTGGTAGCAGCATATACAATATGACATAGAGATTACCAAAGTACACACGGATCCGAATGTTGTAGACCTGTTGACTAAAACCTCTCTCACAAGCAAAACATGATTAAACCCCAAAACTCATTGGGTGTTAATCACATGGTGATGTGAACTAGATTATTGACTCTAGTGCAAGTGAGAAAGTGTTGGAAATATGCCCTAGTGACAATAATAAATTGGTTATTACCATATTTCCCTATTCATGATAAACGTTTATTATCCATGCTAGAATTGTATTGACCGGAAACTTAAATACATGTGTGGATACATAAACAACACCGTGTCCCTAGTGAGCCTCTACTAGACTAGCTCATTGATCAAAGATGGTTAAGGTTTCCTAACCATAGACATGATTTGTCATTTGATAACGGGATCACCTCATTAGGAGAATGATGTGATGGAAAAGACCCAACCGTAAGCTTAGCATATGATCGTATCACTTAAGTTTATTGCTACTGCTTTCTTCATGTCAAGTATATGTTCCTAGGACCATGAGATCATGCAACTCCCTGACACCGGAGGAATACCTTGCGTGCTATTGATGTCTACTACGCAACCTTCTTCTTGAAGACTCGTGTTGGGCCTCCAAGCGTAGAGTTTTGTAGGACAGTAGCAAATTTCCCTCAAGTGGATGACCTAAGGTTTATCAATCCGTGGGAGGTGTAGGATGAAGATGGTCTCTCTCAAGCAACCCTGCAATCAAATAACAAAGAGTCTCTTGTGTCCCCAACGCACCCAATACAATGGTAAATTGTATAGGTGCACTAGTTCGGCGAAGAGATGGTGATACAAGTGTAATATGGATGGTAGATATAGGTTTTTGTAATCTGAAAATATAAAAACAGCAAGGTAGCAAATAGAGTTTTAGTCTTTCCCGCAAGAAGTATTGCATCAAGAAGTATTGCATCAAAATGGATGCAGATGTTTTGTTCAGGCAAAATGGAGGCTAGGTTGCCCCATCTCTTCGCGTAAAGTATGAGCTCAGCTAGGTCTTGTTTATAAGACGCCGCTTCTTTTGAGAACGGATCAGGAGTTTGGAAGTCTTGAAGGGGAACTCGTCTGTTAAGCCAAGGACTTCGGATCCAAGGTTATCTTCATCAAGGGGGTACTAGCCTAGTCAGCGCATGCTCCTCGGATTGGATCGATGGGCCCTCATTCTTCTCAAGATGGACTCCGGAAGCTGTACGACGGGGAGATCAAAATGGATGCAGATGTTTTGCACTCACCTTTATCAATTTGCACTCACATTTATTGCATCGCATCTTTCATGTATATTCTCTACAGAATGATCAAATGTACAAAGACAAAAAACTTCTCTTATACGTCCTTGATGCAATACTTCTTGCGGGAAAGACTAAAACATTGTCCAAATCTGTTGACGGGGAGATCAAAATGGATGCAGATGTTTTGCACTCACCTCCCCGGCAACGGCGCCAGAAAAGAGCTTCGTTGACGGGATGTGAGTGCCGCTTACCTAGCCTCCCCGGCAACGGCGCCAGAAAAGAGCTCGATGTCTACTACGCAACCTTCTTCTTGTAGACTCGTGTTGGGCCTCCAAGCGTAGAGTTTTGTAGGACAGTAGCAAATTTCCCTCAAGTGGATGACCTAAGGTTTATCAATCCGTGGGAGGTGTAGGATGAAGATGGTCTCTCTCAAGCAACCCTACAATCAAATAACAAAGAGTCTCTTGTGTCCCCAACACACCCAATACAATGGTAAATTGTATAGGTGCACTAGTTCGGCGAAGAGATGGTGATACAAGTGTAATATGGATGGTAGATATAGGTTTTTGTAATCTGAAAATATAAAAACAGCAAGGCAGCAAGTAACAAAAGTGAGCAAAAACGGTATTGCAATGCTTGAAAACAAGGCCTAGGGTTCATACTTTCACTAGTGCAATTTTTCCCAACAATACTAACATAGTTGAATCATATGTAAATCTCTCACGCACGACAAAGAGTTCACTCCAAAGTCACAAATAGCGGAGAACAAACGAAGAAATTATTGTAGGGTACGAAACCACCTCAAAGTTATCTTTTCCGATCAATCTTATGAGCTATCCCTATAAGTGTCACGAACAGCCCTAGAGTTCGTACTAAAGTAACACCTTAAGATACACATCAACCAAAACCCTAATGTCACCTAGATACCCCAATGTCACCTCGAGTACCCGTGGGTTTGATTATACGATATTCATCACATAATTTCAGATTCATCTATTCAATCCAACACAAAGAACTTCAAAGAGTGCCCCAAAGTTTCTACCGGAGAGTCAAGACGAAAACGTGTGCCAACCCCTATGCATAGATTCCCATGGTCACGGAACCCGCAAGTTGATCACCAAAACGAACATCCCATTGTCACCACAGATATCCCATCGCAAGACATACATCAAGTGTTCTCAAATCCTTAAAGACTCAATCCGATAAGTAAACTTCAAAGGGAAAACTCAATTCATCACAACTAGATAGAGAGGGGAAACACTCCATATGATTCATCTATATTAATAAAGCTCGCGGTACATCAAGATCGTGCCATCTCAAGAACACGAGAGAGAGAGATCAAACACATAGCTACTGGTACATACCCTCAGCCCCGAGGGTGAACTACTCCCTCCTCGTCATGGAGAGCGTCGGGATGATGAAGATGGCCTCCGGTGATGGTTTCCCCCTCCGGCAGGGTGACGGAACGGGCTCCCGATTGTTTTTTCATGGCTCTGGAGGCTTGCGGCGGCGGAACTCCCGATCTAGGTTTCTTTTCAGAGTTTTCTATATTTATAGGAATTTTTGGCGGCGGTCCCACGTCCAGAAGGTTCCCGAGGAAGTCACAAGCCAGGGGGGCGCGCCCTAGGGGGGGGGGGCGCCCATTTGGCTTGTGGCTTCCTCGGCCTTCCTCTCCAGTGACTCTTCGCTTCAGTATTTTTTATATTTTCCAAAAATATTCTCCGTAAATTTTCAGCTCATTCCGAGAACTTTTATTTCTGCACAAAAACAACACCACGGTAGTTCTGTTGAAAACAGCGTCAGTCCGGGTTAGTTCTAATAAAATCATACCAAAATCATATAGAATTATTGTAAACATGGCATGAATACTTCATAAATTATAGATACGTTGGAGACGTATCAGCTATCAAACGTCACTTCCTAACTGGGTGACCATAAAGGTGCTCTACAGGTATCTCCGAGGGTGTCTGTTGGGTTGGCGTGAATCAAGACATGGATTTGTCACTCCGTATGATGGAGAGGTATCTCTGGGTCCTCTCGGTAATACAACATCACAAGAAGCTTGCAAGCAATGTGGCTAATGAGTTAGTCATGGGATATTGTATTAAGGAACAGAGTAAAAGAGACTTGACGGTAACGAGATTGAACTAGGTATGGAGATACTGACAATCGAATCTCGGGCAAGTAACATACCGATGGACAAAGGGAACTGCATACAGGATTGATTGAATCCTTGACATCGTGGTTTGACCGATAAAGATCTTCATGGAATATGTAGGAACCAATATGGGCATCCAAGTCCCGCTATTGGTTATTGACCGGAGAGGTTTCTCCGTCATGTCTACATGATTCTCGAACCCATAGGGTCCACACGCTTAACGTTCGATGATGCCAGAGTAGTATTGGGATATGTACGTTGGTGACCGAATGTTGTTCGGAGTCCCGTATGAGATCTCGGACATCACGGGGAGCTCCGGAATGGCTCAGAGGTAAATATTTATATATGGAAAGTCATATATTGGTTATCAGAAAAGTTTCGAGTTTTGCCAGTATTGTACCGGGAAGCTTTCGGAAGGTTTCAGCGGATTCCGGAGTGTTCCGGACGTCCATGGAGGGTTCCACCACGCCCCTTAGGCCAGCATGGGCTGTAGGGGGATGCCCTAGCCTTGTTGGGCCAGCCCCAAGGGCCCATGCGACTAGGGGAGTAGAAACCTTGAGGGGCAAGGTACCTCGGAGGTGCCTTGGGGAGGGAGGACTCCTCCCTCCTTGGTCTTCACCCCTCCCTTGGAGGAGGGGTCAGGGCTACGCCCCATCTCTCCCTTGCCTCCTATAAATAGTGAAGGGGAGGAGAGGGCTGAAAACAACAAGTCCTCTCCCTTGAGGAAGCCCTCTCTCTGCCGTCATTCCCGTTCTTCCTCGTTCGCAGTTCCGGAGGCGTTTGGCGAAGCCCTACTGGCACTGCTCCATCACCATCTCCACCATGTCGTCGTGCTGTTTGAGATCCCATCTACTTCTCCACCCTCGCTTGCTGGATCAAGGAGGCGGAGACGTCATCGAGCCGCAAGTGTGCTGAACGCGTAGGTGCCATCCGTTAGGCGCTAGATCGGATCGGATCGCGATTGGATCGTGAAGAGTACGACTACATCAACCGCGTTATATATGCGTTCGCTTAACGGTCTACAAGGGTACGTAGACACACTCTTCCTCTCGTTGCTATGCATCTACATAGATAGATCTTGGGTGTTCGTAGGATTTTTTTTGTTTTCCATGCTTCGTTCCCCAACAATAATAAAAATGAAAAGACTCAATTACTTTCAATGAATAAACTGATCATAAATCCACAATTCATCGTATCCCAAGAAGCGCACAACGAAAATTACATCGAATTGGTCTTCAAAGATATCATTGTATTGAAGATTGTAAAGAGAGAGAGAGAGATCTAGCTACAACTATGGAATCGCAGGTCCTGAAGAAACTACTCACACATCATCATGGAGGCAAGAAGGTTGATGAAGATGGCCTCCGTGATGGATTTTCACTCTGGCAGAGTACCGGAAAAGGCCTTCATATGGGATCGCGGAAGAACAGAGGTTTGTGGCGGGGATAAAATTGTTTCGGGTCGCGCTCGGAGGGTTTCTTGATATTAGGGAATTTATAGCGCTGATCTTAGGTCAAACGGAGGCAGAGTGGGCCCATAAGGCACCAGGATGCGCGCCCCGCCTTGTGGCTCTGTCGTGCACCATCTGGTCTTCTCCCAAAGCTTTCAGGATCTCTTTTTGTCCAGAAAAAATCGTCAAAAGTTTCGTCGCGTTTCGACTTTGTTTGGTATGGATTTCCTGGAAAACCAAAAACATGCAGAAAACAAGAACTGTCAGTGGGCACTGAGTTAATAGGTTAGTTCATAACAACAATATAAAAAATGAAATATAAAGCATACAAAATTAATAATATAATAGTATGAAATAATCAAAAATTATAAATGACGGATGCGGAGCAGGTGTCGCTAGAGTTCGCATCTGACTAATTCAGGAGGAGCAGTTGTACAACATGTAGCTCCTCGAGGAGCATCAACCGGCAAAAGGACCGGATCGTGAGAGCAGGCATTCGTCCAGGCTGCCGTGGCCATGGTCGGGACAAACCTGAGCATCATGGACGAGCAGCAGTCGGTGTTAGAATTCATGCGCAACGCCCGCACCATCCGCCTCGAGCGATGACAACTCCGCATGAACAAGGCGGAGCGCAACCACCTCTTCAATGAGCCTGAGGCGGAGCCTAACGAAGGGCCGGACCAGTGTGTCCCCGATGTCAATGTCGGCAGCTCCGCTTTGTTCGTGCCGAACCACAATGACGACGATCCTGGACCATCTGGTTCAATCGTTGACCTCACCTCCATCGACGACATGGCGGACCCGATAGTATTTATCATATTTCTATCCGCGGACACGTCCCTAATTTTCCTTCCTCCTTCCTGGTAAAGAAAAATAGTTTTCCTTCCTCGCGATCTTGCCCGTAGAATCTCCAATCTGACGGGCACAAGATTTTCCGCTGAAGTAGTAATAACCAGCCTTGCTGGTGGGCGATGTATGCGTAGAAATCGTACTCCCAAATTCCAACCTCGCCGGACTCCCCTTCGTTCCGGCCAATCCACATCGCCGAACAGCTCCAGCCCAAACCCTAGCCCAGCACATGGACCACGACGCCGCCGCTGCTTCCCCGTCTTCGTCTCCCTCCTCCGCCTCCCCCTCGCCGCGCTCCAAGCGTCGCCGCACCGACCGCTATGCGCTCGGCTTCGAGTTCGCTCCGCGCTCCGCGCCCTCAGCCCCGGCTCCGCGCACGTCGCCCGAGTGGACGGAGGAGTCCACCTTCGCGCTCCTCGACGCCTGGGGCGAACGCTTCGCCTGCGCCGGCCGCCGCAGCCTCAGCGCCGACGAGTGGCTCGAGGTCTCCCGCATCGTAGCCGCCGCGGCATCCCGCCCTGCGGGATACTTCTCCGAGTCGCAGTGCCGCAACCGCATCGACACCCTCAGGAAGATGTTTAGGAAGGAGAAGGAGAGGTCCCGCCTGGCTGCCCACCGCTCCAGCAACCCCTCGCCCTCCAAATGGGTATACTTCGACAAGATGCTGTCCCTCATGTGCCCACCGACGCCGACGCCACCGCCACCGCCACTGCTGCCACCACTAACTCCTCTCGTGACGCGGCGCCGTGACACGCATCCAGTGCCACGCCGTTCGTGGGGGGTGGACGTCGGGGAGCTTGTGCTCGCTGGATGTAGCAAAGTGGCACCACGGAATTCAGTGTCAGATGCGCAATTGAGGGAAAACCAGACATATGAGACTGGCGCAGTGCAGCGGGACGAGTTTGCGATGCTCACTGAGTCAATTGATAGGCTTAGGGAGGTTTATGAGAGGGTGGAGAGTAGCAAGAGGCTGCACATGGCAGAGTTGAAACTGATGCGGAAGGATATGCAAAGGGAACTTGAGGTGAGGCGGAGAGAGATTTTGGAGAAGGCACAAATGGAGATTGCGAGTCTTGAGGAGGAGGATGCAGCGGGTGCTGTTAACAATATATTAGGGGATTACAATGGTGTTGAGGAGCAGAACAATGGCGCTTTGGATGCTTCTCCTTAGCCCAGCACCTACAAGTTCATCAAATCAGGTTGGTTCATTTCATCTATGATTACAAATTATGGGCCAAATCATGTTCCATAGCATTGTATTTAGATTATGTTACATTTCTCATGCTCTATGACATACCATGATGGGTGCCTATGTTTAATTTCATATAGCAAACTGAACACATCATTCAAGAAAGTAAAATAGATGTGACCAGCTGTACTTGATAGGTCTATTAGTTACACACCTATGTTAGCGTCCTGAGCGGCTGAGCCTTGTATAACACCTTTGATTATTTTGTAGGGTCTTGCATTTAATTTGTTCGAAGTTTTGTTTGAGGTTTAGTCTGTATCCACAAATATCAGAAGGAACATGCTAGGAGAATTATATTGTGGTTGATGTTAGGTCTGTGCAATGAAAATGAAATCCTATGAGAAGGCATGGCCAATTGCCTTAATGTATTGATGATTTAGATGACATGAACAGCAGTAAATGACTATGGTAATTATAAGGAAATATGTCTAAGTAACAGACATTGTCTTAAAATTGCCTACATTGTTATAGGAGAATGAGATCAGCTATGAGTTGTTGAAGATATATGCTAGGTTAGATCTGTGTTGATACCATCGGGTTATTCAAAATTTTGTTTTGAGATATTTTTCGAGCAACCGGCAAGAGCTCTGTCTTTTCATTGAGAATAAGAGAATTGACCAGTTAATATGGAAATCTGGCCGAAAACCGATACATTTGAGACACGCGCACACACCAACCTCGAGGCTCCGCACCAGACAAGCCAGCACCTCTGCGACCACCGTGCACCACCAACAGGACTTTATTTGAGATATAGGGAAAGATATTATCCTATTGAAATTTCTAGGTCATGTGTTGACTTGTGTTTGCAGCTTTCGACGATGAAAGATTCGATATGCATATGTTGCGGGCCTTCTTTTGCATGCTCTGAATCAATTATGTACTACAAGTTGCGACCTCTATCTATGCCTTTATAGCACTCATTGAGCTTGATTTATGTTACCCAAATGTGCATTTTTCCTTTACAAATGAAGTACCTATTTTTGGAAAAAAAATGAAGTTCGAAAAAAGATCACAATATATGTTGTGGCATCTTGGAGCACCAGCATGGAGGCTGTCATTTGTTTATTCTTCATAATGAAACGTAGTCAAGATAGTATCTTCTTGAGAAGTGTGTCACCTCAGTATCAGTCAAATGATGCTTCAAAAAATTTATGACGGAAAGACGGATAAGTCCTCTTCGCAAGCTAGTAATTTGTTTCCATACTTTAAATGGAAAAGACTGAGGGTGTTTGTTTACAAGTTACCACAAAATTAGAAATTTTCTAAGCAGCATTATGCGTATCCGAAATTTGAGCTACACTCTGTTATCCAGTGATTTCACAGCAAACACATGGATATCTATCTAGTTTCACTCTTCAATACTGGCTTTTCTGTTGGAGTACTTCGGTATGCACTAGTTGAAAACTTGAAATACTGTGCCTCCTGTTCCTTAATGTTCGATACTTAGTTTACCTCTTTGGTTGGTGCTAATAAATCTTTGGTGATGTGGGAGGCATTTGGAAAAGCCAATTTTGCATGGAGCCTCGGAGCTTGTTGCTTTTTGTGGTTATGATCACTATGTTTGAATGCATCCCTGTGAGTAGCTTTTAGTTGGTGTCATGAACTGCAACTATCTATTATTACTACACCCTTTTGTAATATATGTACAAGTAATCGATTATAATTCCTAACTTTTGGCGAGTACGATTAATACAACAAGTTGTAGTACCATTATGTAACTTCTGGATGTTGGATGTTGACCAAATAGTTCATGGAAGTCCCTGTTGCAGTGAAAATCCCACATAATTGTCATAATATTATCAACAATATGCCATGTCCATATTGTTTTTAACAAGGTGAAAAGGTCCTTATTTTTTGCACAGGTTGTTTAATCGCTTTGTTTTATCCAGATAGAATGTTGATTTCTATCCTGTAGAATTTAAACAGTCCAGAGCTTGAACATGGAAGATGACCTGTTTAATCTCCTGTGATGCAGGAACAAAGCTGGGATTTCATGTCAATAGTTGGATCCATAAGGTGTTTCAGACACAAAATGGGGATTTCATATTGGTATCTGGATGTGCAAGGGCCGGTAGCCTTAACTACCATTGGTAACTTTAGATATTAGGACTGTCAGATATCCGAGTTTAACTCAATCTGTCGACACGCCGTGTAGTTTGTTGTATAATTATCTTTTGTATTACTCGTGTGATGCTGAACAAAATAGCAGTGATCCCTTAATTGTTGTATTTTCCCCACTCAGGGATGACCACGTGGTGAAAAATGAATATGGACCAATAGCATGTGATTTGACCATAAGAGCTTGGCTAATTTGTAGTAGTACTAGTTTGCAGCTGTTTTTGCCCAGATTTGAGTCATTCGTTGTTTTTTCAAGTCTTTGATTCCTTGTTGTCTTGCATAGCATTTCCTCTGATTTAAAGTTGGTACAAATGGCATATATTCTTGGTAAAGCTTGTGGAATCGAGTAATTAGCTACCTTACCAATTAATTATCCCCGAACGATCATTGTTCAAGCTTGTGACATGGGTAAGTTGGCACCAAGAAATGGGTAGATGCAGATAAGCCATCAAACTGGAAACTACATACGACAAGCTATACAGGTAATACATACAGCCCTACCAAGTACTCCGTACTTATGAATCTAATTTCCTTGTTCTTTTAAACATTATTCTGTGATGTGAGGTGAACTTAGTAGTTAACTACTCGGGGAACAGCTCTTCCTTGACGGCAGGTGCAATCCACTGGATCTGGATGTGGGTGATCTCCCAGAGCTCGTCTCCTTCTCTCTGCACCAGCACCTCCTTGTTCTTCATCTCGACGATCATCCTTTTGAGCATCCTAGGCACCAGCTCCTGCATCACGCCGGCGCCGCCGCCGGCCGCCAGGTCGGACTTGATGCACGTGTCCATCCGACGCAACACGCCCAGCCAGAACGTCCGGAAGCCCGGCCCCTGCGCCAGCGTCCCCAGGAACAGCACGAAGACGTCGGCCAGCAGCTCGGTGGCCGCGGCGAGCGTGCCCTCCATGCTCCGCGTCTCGCGCTCCGCGCCCTCTCGCCGGGAGTACTCCAGCGTCTTCTCGTGCAGGTCGTCCACCATGGCGAAGATGACGAGGTTGAAACACGCCAGGCAGCCCGCAGGGCCGAAGTCCAGGTCCCCCGCGGCGGCCAGCGAGAAGCTCCGGCCGAGGTCCGCCACGGCCTGGTTGCGGATCTCCTCCCGCCGCACCAGGCTCGTCTTGCGTAGCGTCTCCGCCAGCTTGATGAACATGTTGGTCGCCAGGTTGCCCATGCGCGACGCGTCCTCGACCGACGACGAGCTGCTGCTGCTGTTGCTGCTCCCCGGGTCAGAGTACCCAGACTTGTGCCACTGCACCAGCCAGTTCACCGAGTCGGCCATCAGCTCGAGGATCTTGGTGCTAATCTCGAGTGGGCTGATCTTGAGCGCGGCGAAACCGAACGCCGCCTCGATGCAAGCGGCGTAGTTGAACCGCGAGATGTGCGCCCCGTCGCTCATCAGCTTGATCATGGCAGCGACGGACTGGTCGAAGGTCTCCGGGTGGCGGCCGGTGACCGACAGCAGATGCAGCAGCGTCTTCCACCCGATCGGCGTCTGCACGCTCCCGGCGTGGTCCATGATCAGCTTCACGATGCACTCCGAGATGCCCTCGCAACATGTGTCGAGGATCTCCTTGTCAAGCTTCCACATCAGGTTGATGGACTTGCAAATGAGCTCCTCGGCGAGGCGGTCGGGGGTGGGCTGTCCCGGGAGCAGCTTCACGGCGACCTTGAAGAGCACCACGATGGCCTTCTCGGCGTAAGGGCACGGCGAGAAGAGCGGCAGCTGGGACACGGCCGTGAAGCAGTCGTGCATGTGCTGCCAGAACAAGGCGAAGCGCTGAAGGTTGGCCAGTGAGACGAGCAATATGAGGTCCCAACAGAAGGCCACCGTCTCCTCTTCCTCGATAGGGGTGCTGAATTTCTGGCCCTTGCCGCCGGCCGCAAAGATGAGCGCCCGGCCAAGGTTCTGCAGCGACTCGTCAGGCAGCTTCCCGCTCTCCGTGAACATGCTGCCGATCTGGCATTGCTGGATGATCTTGAGGTTGTTCTCGAACTCGCTGCCGACGGTGAGCAGCGACTCGCCACCGCCGTCAAGAGACAGGAACTGCGAGAACCGGCCGATCATGCCGGACACGTGTCGGCTTGTCCCGGCGCCACGTTCCGACGAGGGGAAAATGACGCCTGAATCTGACTTGCCGCGATAGCCTAGACGACTGGACACGGTGCCGTCCTGTTCGATCACCGACTGGGGCAGCAGCTTGAGCCGCTTGAGCTTAAGCAGGCAGTCGACGATGTTCTTCCAGGCGCCTCGCACTGACTCGCCGAACCGGTTGGCGATGGTGAAGAGAGCCAGTGTTGCCATCCTCGGCTTGAGCTCATTGCTGAAAGTGAAGATGGTCTCCTCCGTGGTGGCGTAGGGGTTCAGCAGCGTCGTGAACTTGCAGAGGCAGCAGAGGAGCTCGTCAAGGACGTCCTCCAGCCCGTAGCGCGCAATGCGTGCCACAGAGATCAAGCCCTCCACGCACTGGTTCAGGATTTCCTCGTCGTCTGTGTAGTCGAATATGGCAGCCAACGTCGCGACGGCCGGCCCGGAGACGGCAATGAACACCTCACGACTGAGCTTGTGCTTGAAGTCGCAGGGCGTGAACGGCTCGATGGAGCGCGATCGCTTCACGATGTCTGCCCAACGGCTTGTGGTCATCTCGATGTTGGTGTTGCCCTGGCTGAACATGGTGATGGCGTTCACCGCTATGGAGTGGAAGAGCTCGGACAGGTACTCCCTGGGAAGGTCCTTGCCAGAGTTGATGGCGCGGTTGTTCCTGATGAAGTCGTCCTCTGACATTTTCTTCTTGACCTGAGGGTTGTGCAGGTCGGTGTTGAGCATGATGACGGAGTAGCAGAGGATGAAGGCCGCGTCCTTTGTCGCGAAGACCTCCTGTGTCTGCTGCTCGTAGAAGCGCTCCGAGAAGTGCTCGAGAACGCGCTGTATCTTCTGCGACTCTCCGGGCAACCGGAACGTCTCTAGGTAGGTGCGGAGCGCGGTGTCGAGGATGGAGCCTGTGAAATCAAACGTGTCGGTGAACTCCTTGAGCACCTTGAGGTTGAACTCGTCGGGGTCGCCGAGGAACTCCCCGATCTTGACCTTGTCGAGGCCCGGCGAGTAGCGCAGGAAGTAGGCCATGCTCTTGGGCTCCGGCGGGGTGGGCACCAGGTGGCAGAGCTTGAGGAACTCGACGCCCTTCTTCTCGTCGCGGTTGTAGTGGTTGGCGGCGATGGCAATCTTCTTCTTCTTGAGCTTGCGCTTGCGGACGAAGTCGACCCAGGTCTCGTGGCCATGGTCCTCGCTAGAGTCCCACCGCTCCAGCCAGAACAGCCGGTACTCGGAGATCTCCACGTTGTACGCCTCCTGATCCGGGGCCTTCTCGACCTCGACGTTGTCGGCGATGGTGGTGATCATGTTGACGAGGCCCTCGAACGCCTGGAGCTGAACGGTGGTCATCGGGTTCGACAGCGGGTACGCCGCCTTGCACAGCAGCTTGCCGACTTCTTCGTAGACATTGCGCATGAGCGGGTCGCAGTCATAGTTGACGTACATCTCGATCACGAAGGTTGGCTGCCGGCAAAAGCTAATGAGCCCCTCGATCGCTACCTCCTGCAGCTGCAGCCCGCTCGCACCGCCACCCACTCGAAGTATCACGTACATGAAGAATGCTTCCAGTTGGAGCTTCAGGAACCTGGAACAATATGCCATTCAAAACATACAGTACAAACGGATGGCATAATCCTTAAGGGGGTGTTGCATGCATTGCGTCGCATACCTGCGCAAGAAGTTGTACAGGTTGAGAACCGTGCTGCAGATCATGGAGAGGACCAGAGGGCTGCACTCCGTGGCGTAGTGGATCAAGTGGTAGAAAAGATCATCTTGGATGAGGCGCAAGAGCTTGGGATGCTTGCCGATGGCCTCGCCGCCGAGCTCCACGGCCGAGTTGAGTAGCACCATGGCGAAGAGCTGCACGTCCTCCTCGGAGGTGAACGCGCCGTGCCCCTCGGGCGTCATGACCATGTCGGTGGCGTTGAGCAGCAGCGAGCAGAGGAAGTTGAAGACATCAACCATGCACCGCGCGCCGAAGCCTGCCGCGGAGGTGACGGACATGTCGTCTTCGGCTTCCTCGCGGATGTCCGGCAGGCGGGCGAAGACGGCCTGCAGGATCTCGTGCATACAGTGTCGGGCCGTGCGCTGCAGGAGCTCGCTGCCGCGGCTGCTGGCCGCGTGCTGCACCACCTGGAAGCACGTGTTGACTGCGGTGCACACGGCGCTGTCCGAAAGGAGAGGCGCGGCGCGGGCGCGGAGAAGCGCGGCGAGCACCTGCAGCACGCGAAGGAGCACGGCCTCCTCCGCGCCGGCGTCCGCGATCCGCTCTATGCGGCAGTTGGTGACCGCGGTCAAGATGGTCTGTATCGCGTCCCGGGCGCCAGGCGAGCACTCGTCGAACACGTCGATCCGCAGGATCTTGAGGACGGATGACAAGGCGACGCCGGTGGCCGCCGGCGGGACCTCCTCGCTCTGCACGACGTCGAGGAACGGCGAAAGGTACATGGACGGGTCGGAGCAGCGCCACGCGCCGTGGCGGGGCTGGAAGAGGAGGGCGCGGAGGCTCTTGAGGGACTGGATGAGGCCTGCGAACACGGCCTCTTCGGCGGCGGCGACCGCCGGAGGGAGGTAAGAGTAGGGGTCCGGGCGGCGGCGGATGACGGCGAGGAGCGCGGCCACCTCCGTGTTGAGCATGCAGGAGATGCCGAGGTCCTTGAGCCGGGGGTCACGGCGAGTCCCGCGCGCCACGGTGTAGGTGGGCGGGCCATCGTCGTCGTCGTCCGAGGCTGGCGTCCTTGCCATTGCGTGCCGGTGTCGAGGATTCGTGGGTGCTCCGAGGTCAAGAGGAGGATCATTAACTTGTTCAGGAAAGGGCTATGTCTACTTTGAATGTTGGAGGACGCGAATATGGTGGATGAACGTGAGGAGCGAGAGGAAGTTGCCCCATCGCTCATGCCCATTCTTGCCAAGTGGTTAGTGATTTCCTCCTAAACTTGGAGTGCTGCCCTTTTTTTTCTCTCCTTCAGCAAATGATGCTACTGCTGCAGACCACAGACTGTTCACGGTTGCATGTAGAAGTCACTATGTGCATTTTTTTGGTTTCCAAAAGACTGTACATTTTAAAACTGAACCAAAAAATCATTCCAAAAATAAATCGAAGGAATCAATTTTATCGATTTATCATGACTAGCAAAACGGCCCGTGCGATGCAACGGAGGAAAAAAAAATTCATATTCTTCAATGGACATGACCACATTTTGCTGCATCACCGAGATACACTATCACTTTCATTTTCGTGAAATCGTGAACAATTTTTAAAAACCATGAAAAAAATTAAACTCGTGAACATATTTGAAATCATGAACATTTTCTAAAATCAGGAACATTTTTTGAATTCATGAGCATTTTAGACTATTTTCAAATATGTTTCTCGAATCGGCGAACATGTCTAGTGTCGAAGATTTTTTTTTTCAAAATTGGTGGAACAATTTTTGAAATTGATGATTTTTTTTAAAATGTGATTCTGTGAGTCAGCGAAAATTTTATGAATCAATAAACTATTTTCTAAAATTTACGAAATGTTACTGATTTTTTAGGAATTTTCCAATTCCTAAACATTTTTTGGATTGACTACTTTTGTTCAGTTTCATTAAGATTTTTAATACATGGAATTTTTATAAAATCATGAACATTTTTTGATTTCCCGAAAATTTGTTTAAAAATTTGTGAAATTTCTGAAATATGCGAACATTTTTTAAAATCGTTAACATTTTCTGAATACACAAATGTGAATTAATTATTAAACATTTTGTTTCATAATTCTCATTTTTTGAATTTTCTATTTTTATTGAATTTAAAAAATTATTTAAATTCGAAAAAAAACAATGATGGAAATGAAAAACGAAAAATAAGAACGAAAATTAAAAAACAGATCGGTCGTACATGGGCCGGACCAAACAGGTGCGTTGTTTCTTGTCCTAGTGCGCAGAGCGCAGTATAGGAGGTTCGTACTGCATGAGCCGGCCCAGTCCGACATTTTTCTGTATGAAACGTTTTTTACCACTTATCGGTGGCATTGGTGGGTAATATTTTGCAACTTTAGGGGCAATTTTGATGACGTACGGGCAGAAGCAATCCGTACATTATTAGTAGGTAAAGACTTTTACCGTTTCGGGTTTTTGGTACAGTATGAAATTTCCTTACCATTTTGAAATTCCGTTATTTTGATATGTATCAAAAACCAAATGGTTAACCATATTAATCAAACTAAAAAAATATATTTATATTTCTTGATCGAACAACCATACAGACAATCGATCACATGAGCACATGAGCTTGTCTCGCTTGCATTACGTAATATTCACACGTCCAGACATAGTTTTATAGAGACCTCACATCTACTCTTCACTGGATCATCAGTAAGTGAGATGGTACTAAAGTTCATGCAAACGTTTGTATACGCTAACTGACCGGTGACTGCATTTGCAGAAAAGATTAAAAGGCTCTGTGACCTGCGCATGAGGCCCATGGAAAAGTTAATGGCATACCAAAGGTCCAAAATAGATTGTAACGTAGTCATTTTTCTCTCTAGGAAAATGCTAAGCACTTAAAAAAACAAAGCAAGTATGCATTACACATTTGTATGCACGATATACCAGCTATCATGAGTCCGTGCATGCATACATACTTATATGTACTTATATATTGCTTCTATAAAAAATACTCCCTCCGTTCACAAATACAAGATGTTTTAAATATTTCAGTATGAACTACGTACAGACTGAAATGGTGAATAAACACACTAAAATATATCTATATACACCGAGTGGCGGAGCCACCGCCTAGCGACCCTGGGCACTTGCCCGGGCTCGCTGGTCGTGGACAACAGCGATCGACTGAATTAATGAAGGGCTAAACAACGGTAGCTGCTCAACCCGGGCAAAAAATAAATAAAAATTAGGCCTTAATTTCTCGCAGGTGCACGCAGTTCACGGCCCAACAACAGCCAGCAGCCCAGCTGCGTAGGCCGAAACAATTTCTGTATCATGAGTTTGATCGATCGCACGAACTCCTGACTCCCTGTCTCTTTTGTTTCTCCCAGGCGTCAAGCGCGGAGACTGGGTTATAGGGGCTGGCGGCTGGCCTAACCGGCTAAGGTTAGACGGTTAGGCGCACATCCGGTGGCGAGCGGACGCCATCACGCCAGGCGCCCAACCAACTAGGCAGTCTACTTGAGTACTCGTCCCTGAACACCCCCTTCCTCTCATTCAGCTCTGGCCTCCTCCGGTAAGAAACTAAGATTCCTCCGTCAAAATTAGAGCTAGCCGTCTAGGGATCTCTCCAGTGGCGGAGCTAGCAGAGAATGGCAGGGGGTGCAGAGCATAAAATATGATTGTTTGGGGGGGGGGGGGAGGGGGGCTAATGACTACTTTTTTCTTTAATCTTGGCTCCTAAATTTTTTTCTTCAGTGTTTTCTCTAATCATGGGGGGGGGGGGGGCACAACCCCCAAGAAATGTACATAGCTCCGCCATTGGAACTCTCATCTCTGAATAGTTAGTCTAGGCTAGGGAATGAATTGTTCTTGCAGAATTAATTGAAAGGCAGCTCACATCACTCACCATGCGTCCCCATCTTGAAGAAGGGAAGAGAAAACAGATTACTTTGTGTTGATCACTGTCCGGGGCATGTCCTCAAAAAGTTTTGATCCTCATATGATTTTTCTCATGTATAAGTATTTATTTTCAGGTCGATTAGTATGTAGTAGAACTAGCATATTCATCTTGCAGTGCAGACCATGGTATTAATGCAATATTTTTTACCTTTTGGTTGCTTCAAACTCATAGAATGCATTTTCTTATTGATGTGTACTTTGTGGTCTTTCTACTGGTAAAGAGAAAGAAATATTTCAATATTTTTGATCGTGGTGGAAGAAATTGCACAATGACATCCGGTATGAATAGCCTTTCTTTTTTGGCAACATGATGAGTTTACCTCTATGCAATGCTTGCTATATATCTTTTGTTGTTAAGGCGCTGTTCGGCAACCATCCAGCTCCATAAAATACGGGAGCGGACGGAGCGCCACTATCGCGACTCCACAAAAATAGGCTGCAGGCCGCTCCGCTCCGGCGGCTCCAGGAGCGAAGCTGCGGAGCGGAGAGCTGCCGAATAGGGCCTAAGTCTCAACTTAAATTAGTCTATGAACGGATATTGATATATTACATATTAGTTCACTTTAAAATTACATTTTGTGTGACTACTATATTTATGTTTTCACTTCGTTAGTTATGTGGATTTGTGGTTCGAAAGTTTGGTGCTATATTATATGTTGTGTATTCGGATACTCGATTTTTGATTTTTAGATTATACACTTACGTTCAACTTGCCCAGGCTCCACAAAAGTTCTGGCTCCGCCCCTGTATACACCCGTTTCACAAAAAAAGTTGTAACATCTTATACTTGTGAACAGAGAGTGTATGTGTTTTGAGTCGTAAATTTATAAAATATTATTATGTCATTTTGAAATTCCCGTCAACTTTGGTTATTATGGCATACCAAACCATATCAAAATAATTTAGTATATACCAAAAACCCGAATAGACCGAATAAACCAAATGCAAATAGTTATGCAGAAGTGCGGTTTTCTGAAGGGTTTATCTAAAACCCATCTAGATGAGACTTTGTCACGTCACATCTAAATGATGCCATCCTGTTGTGTGGTCCCTTTTTCTTCTCCACCAAACCAATTTAGCTTGTTTTTCTGTTTCTTGTACGTTCTTAGCTTGATGTTTTTGCTTCTTGCAATTGCCCATCCCTCGACAAAGGCATGAAGTTGTTGTCGGTGCCAACACTTGCACTTGCGTGTCTCGGTCTAATTCAAAATTTCTCCTAATTGAGAACGCATCGCATATGTTTTTACAGTAGCAGGATCAGAATAACTTGCTCCATTAAGTTTGTCATCATAGTAGTTCATCGTTACACCTACTTGTTCAACACTATATTTGGATTATGCTCTTTGAAAGAGAACGTCCGCTCTAACAATTCCCTCCTTATATACCAAAAAAAAATCGGAAATGTTTCAAAAAAAGTGTGGACACGTAACCGGGTTTGAGGTCGGGACAATTTGTATGTCATGGTGGACATGCAACTGGGTCGGGTTGGGGCGAGTTACGTGTAGATGGTGGACATGCAACTCAATCAACTCGCGAACGAGTTGCCTGTAGATGGTGGACATGCAACTAGGTTGAGCAAGTTGTGTATCGAGGATGTACATGCTACTGGTCTGGGATCGGGCAAGTTGCATGCTGAGGGTGGACATGCAACTAGGTTGGATGAGTTGCGTGTCAGAAAATGGACATGCAACTGGGTCAGGCAGACCAAGTTGCTTGTCGAGGGTGAACATGCAACTACTGATAGATGTGGGCGTGTCGAGGGTGGATATGCTACTAGGACGGGCGAGTAGCATGTCCCTCGACATGCAATTAGGCCGGGGTCGGGGTCGGGCAAGTTGTGTGTCTAGAGTGGACATGTAGCTGGGTCAGGGTTGGACAAGTTGCATCTCTAGACTGGACATGCAAATGAATCAAGGCAAGTTGCATGTTCTGGGTGAATATGCAAATGTGTTGGGACTTGGGAGGGGGGAAATTACATGTCGAGAGTCGACGTGCAACTAATTCAGACGAGTTACGTGTTAAATATAGACATACAACTCTCGTTCAGTAGACAAATACAATGTGCATTGCGTTGAAAACAATCGACATGCCAACCAATCAACCTCACTTAGAGCAACTCCAACGCGCCGACCCAAACGGACGACGCTTTTGTCCGCTTTTTGTCCGTTTGGGTCGGCCGCCCGCTCGGTGTCCGCCCTGTTTGAGATTTGGGTCGGCAGTGCGCCCAACGCGCCGACCCATATATGCCGGCGTGGCCGGCTGGCCGCCCTTTTTCAATAGATAGCACAAATTTTGCATTGTTTCACGCACAAATTTTGCATTATTTCACAAGCAAACATATAGTCCACAACCAAATAAATAGCATAGTTTCAACCAAATAATAAATAGCATAGTTTTACAAGCCGAATAAAAATAAAACAGTCTCACATAGTATTGCAAGCCGAATAAAAAAGATACATCTATTGGTTGCCAACATGAGCCCACATATGCTCAACCAAATCATTTTGCAGTTGCGTGTGAGTTTCCCAATCACGCATGTCATAATGAAATTGGGTGAACTGTTCAAACGTTGCCGCTCCTCCATGCTCAGGCACAACATTCTCACCCTGAAACTGAAACCCTTGATCGTAGAGACATTCCGGGCGCTCATCTTCTACGATCATATTGTGCATGATCACACAAGAAGTCATCACCTCCCACATTTTCTTCGTGCTCCAAGTCTTAGCAGGATACCGAACGATGCCCCATCGAGATTGCAAAACACCAAAGGCACGCTCGACGTCCTTCCTAGCACTCTCTTGCTCTTGGGCAAATCTTTTCCTCTTCTCTCCGATAGGGTTGGGGATTGTCTTCACAATAGTGGTCCACTGAGGATAGATACCGTCACCCAGATAGTATCCTTTGTCGTAGTTGTGGCCATTGATGGTAAAATTAACAGGTGGGATGTTGCCTTCGGCAAGCCTAGCAAACACCGACGAGCGCTGAAGCACGTTGATATCATTGTGTGATCCGGCCATGCCAAAGAAAGAGTGCCAGATCCAGAGATCTTGAGATGCCACGGCCTCAAGTATGACAGTGCAAGCCCTGACATGGCCCTTGTACTGCCCTTGCCAAGCAGAAGGGCAGTTCTTCCACTCCTAGTGCATGCAGTCTATGCTGCCAAGCATCCCTGAGAAGCCCCTGCTAGCATTCATCGCTAGCAACCGTGCTGTATCAGCAGCAGTTGGCTCTCTCAACTACTCAGGGCCAAACACAGCAATAACAGCCTTGCAAAACTTATACAGGGAGTCTAGGCATGTAGACTTGCTCATACGGACGTACTCGTCAATGAGATCACCGGGCACTCCGTATGCAAGCATTCGGATGGCTGCAGTGCATTTCTGATAAGAGGAGAAGCCAATCTTTCCAATGACATCCTCTTTGCACTCGAAATAGTCATCATAGCCGACCACCCCCTCTCTAATGCGGTTGAAAAGTTGCCTACTCATACGAAAACGACGGCGAAATTTCTGATGTTTGAACAACGAGTTCATTGTGTCAAAGTAGTCCTTTCAAAGAAGGAAATGCCCGCTCTCTCGGTTGCGATTCAACGCCGGAAGGTGCCCCGGAATGGAGCCACGGAACAACGGCCGCTGGCTATTGAGGTGGTGATGGACCAACACGGCAGCCAAGATCTCCTCCTCATCATCGGACGAGGAATCGTCAGAGTCGCAAAGGAAATTATGAAAAAAGAACTCGTCGGCAGAGTCCATTTTGTACCTTGGCAAACTGTCGAACAGCTTGCGGACGTCGACGAAGGAGCCGGCCGGCGAAGGGAATAGCGCCGCCCTCGGGCCAGCGTGCCGGCGTCCGACGAGCGTGCCGGTGTCCGACGAAGGATATGGCCGGGGCGGCGAGTGTTGGGGAACGCGACAGAAAACAAAAAATTTCGGTACTGCGAGCATGCCGAGGATCACTATGGAGATGCATACAAGGTTTGATCTGATCCGTACCGACTCGTAGCGCAGCGGAAGTAGAGTCGATGAAGATCGGTGGTGCAGATCCCCGCAGCTAGGATTTACAACCTCCCAACCGCGAGGATGTTCTCCCTCGTCGGACAGCCCTTCGGGAGGCGGTCGGACAGTCCCTCGGAAAATGTCACGGACAGCCCTTCGGGAAGACCCTTGAAGCTCGAACGGAAACTCGGACAGCCCTCTGGGAGGACCCTCGAACAGCCCCTCGGGCAAAAGATCGAAACTACGACCTCTCTACAGGGTTGCACACATACGGTGTCAGCTATCCGGCAGGGCTTCGCCGTCCAGAACTAGTTCATGCCGGAACCCAGACAGCCTTTCGGCTCTACGAAACTATTTCGCGGGGAGGGAGAGAGAAGGCCAGATCATGCATGGCATTTGTATGTTGAGAAAGAGTAAGTGTGGAGAGTGCATCTCCACCTCTATTTATAGTAAAACTCAAGGGGTAGGGTGGGACTTGAAATACCCAAAACCCCCATGAAAGGAGTCCTTCACAAGGGCATAAAGGGAAAGCAAGTGGGGCAAGCGAGGCTCCATGGTGGAGCCCACCTTGGCCGGCCACCCCTCCTAGGGCTCCCCAAATGGGTGCCCTTATCCTTCCATGTCATCCCCTCAAGATATTTTGTGGAAGGTCAACTTCCAACCATAACCATAAATGCTATTTCACTATTCACGAAACCAATTTTTCGCGATCGATAAATCCGAAAATATTTCTATGGGTCTTAGAATAATTCCAGTACCCACTAAAACAATTCTGGACACGTTCCGAAACATTTTCAGATCAGTGATTTTCATCTATGAAAAGCAACCAAAGCGGTTCCGGCAGTCCGGAACATTTCCGGTTTTTGTCTCTGAAAAATCTCAGAAGTTACCGGAACAATTCTGGTACCCTCCAATAATTTCCAGGCATATGCCGAAACCAATTTGACTTAATGGTATAATCCGAAACAACTTTTCGGTTTTACCGAAACTCTTCCGGTGTTCTCTCTCCGGAACTCTTCCGTTGTCCCCGAAACTTTTCCGGTGATTTTCTCTCAGACTCCCTGTCTAGTATTCAACAGATAGATGACCCTTAAGCGTGTGACCCTATAGGTTCGGTTAAGTATAGACATGAGGGGAACACTTTCCGATCAATGATCAACATCGGAGCCGTGGACACACATATTGACCCCTATACCCACACGAATAAATATTCGAGTGAACCTCCCGTTGTCGTGTGCTATTCCTGTTGCTTCGCGATATGTTACAAACACTCGAGGTGAGATTTTCTGCATCCCCGTGGATCAACAACTTGTCCACTATGCAAGTTACCTCGTTACCGGTTTTGTTCTCTTTTCTCGTTTTCGTGTTCCGGCATCCCTGTGATCAAATCACATTGTGTCTGGCCAGATGATGATGGATACCGTAACACCGAGAGGGCCCGAGAATATCTCTCCATCGTCGGAGGAGCAAATCCCAATCTTGAGCTATCTTGTTACTTGCCATACTTTTCCGTGAACCCGTAAGCCGCCGTAATAGCCACCCAGTAACGGATGACGTTTAACAAACCCCAAAGTTCACGAAGCAAGCACGAAGGAACTCGATACTCTCATGGTCTAAGGAATTATGCAAACATTAACTATCTCTGTGTTATTAACCATTAACTTGTGACGAATGTATCTCATAGCATAACATCAATTTGGGTCGATTCAACACAAGTGTTCTACCAACAATGTGCCCTCAAAAATTGCTGGCACAGACATGCCCATGATCAGGAAAACATGATTATCATGCAATACTTGAGCTAGTCTTAGAGGCATGACTAGGAATACTTTTTACCGTTTATGGTACCACACGTGCACATGAGTTTCCCTCCGAGCCTCGTGGATATTGTAGACTCGAGAATCATTGCAGTTATAGCATGGATCATAAACATTTATTACAAACCAGGAGATACAAAGTAACTGATATTACTGCCTCTTGGGCATATCTCCTACAGCGAGGCGGCTTCTTGGTCGTGGTCGTGGGGAGTGGGGGTGGGAAGCTTTCGGTTCCCCGGCGGCAACACGGCGGTGGCGGGCGGCGTGGGAGGTGGCGGTGTTGCAAGGGGGGGATGTTGCGGCACCGACAGCTGGCAGGGGCACCGGAAAAATGGGCGTCGGCGTCGGCGACGAAGGAGGCGGCCGAGGGTTTGCTGTTGGAATGGGAGAGGATGGCCAATGTGCCACCGACCAGCGGGCCAGGGGAGAGTAGGCGGGCGGGCGCGCGCGTCCGTCTCGTGTCCGCGCCGACGCAAATTCGGCCCAAAAATGGGCCGGGAATGGGTCGGCAGGCGGACGAAAAGCGGACGCGCGTCCGTTTGGGTCGGCGCGTTGGGCCGACTTTTCTGTCCGCGCCGACCCAAACGGACGCGCGCGGATGAAATGGGTCGGCGCGTTGGAGTTGCTCTTAGGATGTCGTTTTGGCAGGAAGAAAGGGCAAAAGGTTAAAAACGTGAAATGAAACATAAATACATGTACATGAGTGATGAATTAGTAAGTCTCACACATAGAGTATACCTACACACGCAAGAAAATGAAATAAAAAAAGACATAAATCCCATTTGAACAACAGTCTGCTTGGAGCCTAAAAATGCATGGATGCACGATCAAACACAATGTCAATATTAGCAATACCAAGACTTGCTAAATATTGAGAACTTTATGTGAGGTAGACAAGACAACTTGGTAACCAACCGATTAATAGCCAATCTTTGGCACACTGTCAAACATTGGCATGCAAATTCTTGGCACCAAATCAATTATGCTCGTGCATTATGTGTGCTAGGGGCGCCAAAACGCAAAAACACCAAATCAATAGCGGGCATGGTATTTGTCACATAAAACATGTGACAAATACCATGCCCGCTATTGAGGTGCATATATACGGTAAACAACTAGATTAGAGCGGGAATTTCCACTAGTAGATTACTCTAGAGAAGATTCTTCGATTCAAGCTCTCGAAACAGGCTCACGTCCCGCTTTATAGATAAAGCATCAACCAATACAGAGTACACGGCCGAACGACACATGTGGTGAGGTAGTCCTCTTACGAAGCAGATCCTAAGATATTCGGATCAAGTAGAACACTACGCCATCGACAGAGAATACAGGATGATCCGAGTACAAAGCCACGGTACACATTAGGACACCTAAGTTCTTCGATTCAAGCTCTCCCGTAAACTCTCCAAAATTACTAAATAATTGGAACGAGCATATCAGGATGCCGCTGTGCCTATGTATACATGCACGGAGTTAGTGTATAGTTTTTTTTCTTTCGAATATCAACTCAAGAACAGGTGGTCTCCGTCTCTCAGCGCGCGAACGTCATCCACCTCCGCACCATCGGCGGTGAGGATATGTCTCGCCGCCTTTCCAAACTTGTCTTCGCCTAGCTTCATCAGTTCTTCCAGCGAACCAGGCAGATATACGAGCTTCCCTGCCGCGCGGTTGCTTGCCATGCCACTACCGTTCGGGATTTGCTCGTGGATAACAACACGTATCGGGTCGCCGTTCTGAAACGGGAATGCGTTTTGCCGGAGATCTCTGGCAAATGTTAGCTCCTCTACTTGTCGCGACTTCAGAGATTCAAGATACTGGAGAGAAAAAGGTAAGATTAATGCCAGGTTCAGACAGTCTAGCAATTTTACACTAAATTATCAGGATATTTTTGCTTCTGGACAACACCTGGATAATGCAGCATATATCATGTACATATACCTGAAGAAAATTGGAGAATATAGTGTCCCCGTCTGCAGTAGCAGGCCGGACGGTGTTCTGCAAGTGGCTATGGCTTATGCGTATAACCTGGGTTAGGGTTCTGCTCCGGATGGTGAATGGCTGTGGGATGTTGAACAGCACACCCATCTCACCTGCCATGCCATGTGGCCCTATCCTCATGACAAACTGTAAACAGCCAGAGCAATCCCAGGTTATAGTCGTTGTCGATTTTTTTCAGTTAAAAGAAGAGTAGTAGAACCTTATTTTTCAGTGGGTTCCGGTAAATTTCAGGGCTTACCTTATCCAGGCCATCATCCTGATCGGTTCTCAACACATCCTGAAGCGACACACAACGATGTCAGGAGGTATACTTACTGGAACAAAACAGGGGTCAAAATATTTGCAGTGAGTTTACCACTTGGCCGGACACAACGATGTAGCAGTCCGTCGGGATCTCGTTCTCCAGGACAATGTCCATCTTGGGCGGAAAGAACTCGGCCTTCATCTCCGAGACGAGCTGCACGATGAGGTTGTTGGAGACCCCCCGGAAGAGGTAGCAGTCCTCGACTGTGGCCTCGTAGAGGTGCTGCGCGACGGCCGACCTCGCGGCCTTGGGCAGCTCCGACAGCACCCACTCCGGCAGCAGCAGCTCCGCCATCTGGAACCTCAGCTGCACGCTCTCCACCATCTGCTCCCGCATCCACGCCGGCAGCCGGTTCGCCTTCCCGTACCTCGCCACCTGGTCCACCATGTCCCTCTGCAGGTCCAGTTAATGGCGCATGCATCAATTCAACTGCAACTGCGTGTGATATGTGTTTGCTGCGGCAAGTAGGGAAAAGTAAGGTACCATGCGGAATGTGGTGGTGGCGCCGTGGACGACGAGGTTGGTCATGTTGCCGATGACGTAGCAGGCGAGGCCCATGTTGCAGAGCATGAAGAAGATGCTGAAGACCTTCTCGCCGGTGTTGGCGGCGTGCAGGTCGCCGTAGCCGACCGTGGCCATGGTGGTCATGGACCAGTAGACCGCGTACGTGTAGGCGAACCACACGCTGCGCTCCTTGAAGTCGCTCCGGAGGCTGCCGATCCACGTCTGCTCCTTGTCCCGGTAGTGGAACGCGAGCCACAGGTACACGCACGACGCGCAGTGCACCGCAAACAGAGCCACCTGCATCACCAACTTCTGTTACGCATGAGCCAACCAGTAATTCGGGTTTGCTGGCCAATTTCAGTGTTCCCGTAGGGTTTTCTTACGCAGAAGAGCTTGATAAACCTAGTCCAGAAGTAGCTAAACCTGGTGTCCTTCTCCAACCTGCAATGTTCGTATGATTAAATGTGTGCGATTTTATCTTGTTATTAGTCATGAATAAACATTCACCAACACATCTACTAGTTCCTGTTCACTTCCATGCTCTATATGAATCAGTAATGAAACATTCAGATAAATGAAACACGGACAGTCTCAGTCACAGTTCAAAGTCGCTTGAAGCGCGACTGCACTATACAGCCGACAAGATAAGGCCAAAGAAAGAATGTCACGCCGTCCAACTCTATAAAACGTACTGTATCTTAAATCGTTCGTGGATGCATTATTGAGCACACACGTACACATTATTAGCCAGACACAAAATCCTAAATGCCCCTATTGACATAGGATTTGATTGAAGTGACCCAAGATCTGACATTTCGTTGCACCCCAGATGGATTCAGGCCTCCGAACAGGTGCTATTTCACCTACTTGTATGCCAGACAGACATGGTACTCCCTTCATTTCACAATGTAATGCGCCCGCGTTTTTCGAGATCTAAGTTTGACCATATATTTAAACAACGAGACCGATTGCGGCGGAAGCAAAAATTATATCGCAGAATTCGTATTTTTGATACGAATTTAGTGGTATAATTTTTGCTCCCGTCGCAATCGGTCCCGTTAGTTAAATTTATGGTCAAACTTAGATCACGGAAAACGAGGACGCATTATATTCTAGAATGGAGGAAGTATTTTATTGGGGAAGGATTTTATTTATTTATGTGGGAGTAATTGAGATGAGGTACTAGGACAAAGTACATTCTACTGCTAGACGAAGTCGTCACGTACTTTACTGAACAGCTCTTTGTTTGTGAACTTTTGCTCTGTTTGTGCCTGTTTTTTTCAAGTGTTGGCGGTATTACGTGGAAGAGCGAAGGCCGGCACCGCAATGAAACCCACCCTTATGCGAGGAAGCGACACGGTAGCCCTCACACCCAGACGCCCCAGTAGCACATATCTTACTAAAGACGCCGCATAAACTCAAAATCCACTCGCACGTAGCGCATAACTATAAGTCAGTCAACAACCTACATAACCGTACCACCCATATATAGTCGGGCCCAGGCGGTCCCCCTAGCCCGATGCACCACAAAGCGCTTTTTACATGGAGCTTCGGGCATCATCAACGCGGGTCATCAAAATGTCTAGGCCGGGCAGTCCAAATACTTTTAAGACTACAACGCTTTTACTCAAATGTGTATGCAAACCATCCTTAAACTGGGGCGATGGGGGAGGGGGGGGGGGGGGGGGGGGTTCTAAGGCAGTTGGACCATGGGTACTTGTTTCAATCTATGTCAAAGGACGTGCTATTTTTTCATGGTAATGTTATTCAGCGACATTCGTTGCGGGTGCATGGCAAAACGAACCTTTTTTTTGCGGCAATTTATGTGTTGGGAGCATGACAATTCTTTCAAGTGAACACGCAATTTCGCAGCAAAATCCTCTGTTTACCAGAAGTTGCCATGTGTTTGTAAAGGTTAAAGAATTTGCCATGTGCTTTCAAAGAATTTGCGATAGTTCGCCGGCTATTGGGATCCATTTCTTTTTTATGTTAGTGTTGAATGGCAGAACACGTTTGGACCCGTTGAAGATGCCCTTGGTGAGATGAGAAAATACTAGGACGTACTATTACTCCATACTAGCACGTACGCTCGTACGTACCTTGCAAAGAGCTTACTGGCGCGACGCAGCCGCCAGAGCCGGAGAAGGATGAGGAACCCGCAAGGTCCGTTTCTTTTGCCCCTCACGAGCTGGTACACTATCTGCAACGGGATTGTCGAGGCCACATCCAGCACGAACGACGGCCGCGTCAGGTACCTATAAATCCGCGGAAAGTACGCATTGTCTTACCCACAGATATCGCCAGAGTCCTAAAGGAAACAAATTAATTAGCAGGCGATCAAGTTACCTCGCGGCGATCTTGCTACGGTCGTCGACGAGGAGGTCGGTGGACCTGTCGCGGTACGCGACGAAGAAGGAGACGACGATGTCGGCGAAGAAGAAGACGTCGACGACCAGGTCCACGACGAGGTGCGCCCGGGAGGCGGACTTCTCCAGGGCCAGCTCGAACGGCGACGCCCACGCGGAGTACGCCATCAGCACGATCAGGAACATCTGCCAGTACCTGCGAGATCAACTCCATCGTTGAAGCTCGTATATTGCATGGGGATCCAATAGAGTACGTGCATGCTTGCCAAGGTGATCGAGCCGCACACCTGTAGGGACGGCCGTAAGGGTTGATAACGTTTGGCCGGAGAGGGGGAGAGGCTCCGCCCAGAGCTTCCGGGAGATGCCCCGTAGAGACGACGATGCTCGGCCGCAGTAGCGTCCTCGACGATGACGAACCTCTCCGGCTTCCTATGCCCGCCATGGCCGGCGCCGCGATTTACTTGTTGCTACTCCACGACCACGTGGTAGTACATCTCGTTTTGGTGCGGCGTTAACCGGGAAAGTATCGAATCGGTGATGTAGGGTATTGATTGGGAAAGGTTAGTGCTATCCAATTATAGGGAATCCAAAAGAAAGAGTGAAATTGTATTTACTTCCTAACTTCCCTCTTAATTATTATATCTGCCTACTTTTTTGTCTGTGTCTATGACGATAATGAATTTTGATCTTCCTACCTTAAGCTCCGGGATCCAAGTATCAACCGGATAATATAGGAAAAAAATTAATTTTTTTGTAGGGGAAGGAAACAGAACTAATGAAAATAAGGAGACCAGGAGTTCAAGTGCACCTGTTTGGGCTGCCTCGGCCCAACCAGTTCTCGTATATATTTTGGCAAATTATATGGCCCTTATATGGGCCCGCCAGAGCACGGCCTACTAATTTTGGATTTTTTAATTTAATAGGTCTGAAGAACATAGTGTCAGAAATTCCTCACCAAAAAAGACATATTGTCAGAAATCAGTTTTAAAGTAATAGTTAAAATTTGCAAAAAATGATCATGTATGTAGATATATATAATCACATGTGGAAATAAAATATCCATCCTGCATTAAAAAACATGTAGCTCGATGGTTGGTTGTGGCAGTGGTCACCCAGCCCGCCCTAGATCGATCCCCGGGATCGACATGGGTGTCACACCTGGGGTATTTTCCCCTTGTAGGTACCTCACACGTCTACGGGCCATAGGGATAATGACGTACCCGTCGTTCATGGAGTCGGATGGCTTCAGAAATTTCTCAAGACGTGTGCCACGTGTGTATAAACTGTAGATCTTGGTAGGCCCATAACGGGTGTGTAGTGATGTGCTTGTGTGTGTGTGTGTGTGTGGTGTGTGTGTCTTGTGCATCTGTACTGGTCTACGACCTGTTCCATGTATCTGAGGCTCAAAAAAGTTCCTGTATAAAATAAATAAATTCATGGAGTCATGAGTGTCGAGCAGATGTTAAAGGGCGAGACCTCTGAGGATGCCCCCATCCCGGTGCGGGTGGAAAAACCGAAGCGGGCTAAGCCGTTTTGGTCTCCGTCGCCGCCCGACTGGCTTGCCCTCTGAGTGGGTGGCTCCTTCTCCCAGGATGACGGAGCCACCTGTGCGGGTATGATCCTTCGTGACAACAATGGTGATGTTATTTTTGTAGCTTGCCATGTGCTCTTCTTTTGCAATGCTGCATTGGAGGCGAAAATGCTAGCAATGTGAGAGGAAATGACCTTGGCAATTCAGTGGTCTAGTCTCTCTATTATGGTGCAGTCTGACTCAATGGGCGCTCTCTCTTCGCTGTCAAATTCATCCTCACCAAATCATTTAATGGTCACTTGTTATAGGAGATTAAGTTGCTCAGGTCAGAAGCGAGAGTTTGTTCCAGTTAAGATAGGCCGGTGATAAAATAGGGTTTCTCATTGTCTTGCTAATTATACTCGCATGGCTCGTAGTATCCATTTTCTTCTAGATCTTGTATTAATAGACCATAACCCTATTTGTCTGGAATAAAATTCTTTTACCCTGCCAAAAATGTCACATATTGTTAGAAAAGTTCTTATATTCATAAAAAAGTGCCCCTGCATCTTAGAGATCCACTTTTTTAGGATCGGGAGAACGCCCACACGTCGCTCCCAGGAGGGGCGACTTTGGCGGATCTCGTGCAGCAGCCGCCCCTTCCTCCAACGATCTTGCTCCCCCTGCCGCCATCAAAGGACGCCTTCGGTCAATGGCCGCGAGGCTGACGGTGGCGGCGGGTCCTCATCCTCCCCACGTGATTGATGGCGGCGAGGGCCCCATTGTTTCTCGCGTTGCGGGATCTTCAGCCGGAGCTTCATGGCGGCCATGCACGGCGTGGTTCATCCGGTGGAGATGGGCGCCGGGGCGGTAGCCCCGGATTTCTTCGGTGACCTTGAATGTCGTTGTGGCCGCGAGGGCGGCACGGCGACTGGATCGGAGGGCTTGGTGTGGCTCAGCTACACATCTCCGTGTGGTGTGGGTGGTGGCGTCGGTGCTCGCTGAGATATCCGGCCTGCTGTAGGGGAACCGACGGATGACGCGGTCCTTGGGTTCTTTTTGCTCTAAGATGGTGTTTTGCATGTTGCCGACCCTCCTGGATCTAGCCATTGACGAGTTCCGGAATGCTCCATCGGAGATCTTTACTGGGTGCTTGACGCCTGTAGATTGCTGTATCAGATGGGATTCTGTCGTGTGTGCCCCTATCTTAGTCCGAGTGGCTTCAGAAGGGTGTGACGCGAAGCTTCGGTATCTGTTGACATTATGGGACACGTCGATGTTTTGATTTCCATGGTGAAGACAATGACAGAGAACGTCATGGCGGATGAGGTCTGAGGCCTTGTAATGGCGGATCGAGTCTTCGTGGCGGTGAGTACTTTGCTTGGTGATTCAGGACTTGTAGTAGCGGCATCGGCAAGTGAGGGCGGCAACACAGGCGAAGTACATAGTCTTAGCTTTCAGGGTGAAAACCCAAGACCCGACCTTAATTGGTTGTGCCTGGCAGTGACCTTGTTGAAGGCATTCTTTTGAGAGTGCAGATCTTCTCCAGGGTGAAAACCTATGATCTAGGATCGCGATGATGGTGCTTGTGCACTGTTTCCTTCTTGGAGGCATCGCTTTTGGAGAGTTTGGACTTCGGGTGTTGTCTAGGTGGTGGTTCGTGCTGCAGCTACAAGGAATTGATCACTATAGCGGGCTTTTCTTTTCTTCTTCTTCTTCTTCTTCTTATTTTTGGTGTTTTGGTTGTGTGCATCCGTATTGTCTTTACGACATTGCGTTGTTGCCGAGGCTGGGTGTAATTGGTATCTCCGCGATATTAATATATTTCCCTTGCCGAAAAATAAAAAGCTTCCACGCACGTACATACATGTTCACATGTGTGAAACAAAAAAAAAGTTGCTTATGAAAATTTCATTATTCAGAAAACTAAATTGATCTATTTAAAAGTTTATGTATCGTTTTGGTAAAGGTCATAGATTTCAACAATGTTTAAAAAATATGAGGACATGTGTTCATATCAAATGGTTTAAATTCTTAATTGAAGGAAAAGGAACAAAATAAAAGAAACTTGCAAAAGGGGGAACCAAAAAGAAAACAAAAAGGAGGAGTTATAGAAAACGGCAAGAAATCACCGATGGGCAATTTTTTCTACTTAAGAGGTTATTAGTTAGAACAATCATTCTTATAGCATGCATCATGCAGGACAAAATATTATTAAGAAGCATGCCATCCGACCTACAACCAAAACTTCGCAATTTCATACGCCGCCCTATTGTCTTGACAATTGATATAGAGCTCTCCTTCAAATCAACCAAGGGGCCTGTTAAGATTTTCATCTACAAGGAAAGAAACCACAAAAAGAACAACCAATCTCCAAAATAATAGGCTTGTGAATAGTGATACAGATATAGAGACCAACGAGTCATGCCTGAAGCTCAACCCATGAAGAGATGATTGATAACCCACAAGTATAGGGGATCATAACAGTCTTCGAGGGTACTATTTCACCCAAAATTATTGATTCGACACAAGGGGAGCCAAAGAATATTGATTGGTCTTAGCAGTTGAGTTGTCAGTTCAACCACACCTGGAATTTCTTTCTGCAATGAATTTTTTAGTAGCACATTAGCAAAAGCAATAGTAACAGTGAAAAGCAACATATTGTATTGATTGTAACGACAGTAGTATTGAAAGTAACTTAATAGAAACCAATAATCGAAAAGCATAGGCCATGGATCAGTGATGGATAATTTATTTGGATGACATTTATCATGTAACAGTTACACACTAGAGCGACACAAAACTAGCTCCAATTCATCAATATAATGTAGGCATGTATTCCGTAAATAGTCATACGTGCTTATAATAAGAACTTGCATGACATCTTTTGTCCCACCCTCCCATGGCAGTGGGGTCCATATGGAAACTAAGAGATATTAAGGCCTCCTTTTAATAGAGAACCGAAACAAAGCATTAACACAATGTGAATACATGAACTCCTCAAACTACGATCATCATCGGAGATGATCCCAGTTATTGCCAACTTGGGGTCTATGGATCATAACACATAATAGGTGCATACAACTTGCAAGATAGGATCCAAAACACTCTCATATTCGTGAAAACATAATAGGTTCAGATCTGAAATCATGGCACTCGGGCCCTAGTGACAAGCATTAAGCATAGCAAAGTCATAGCAACATCAATCTCAAAACATAGTGGATAGTAGGGATCAAGCCCTATAAAAATAACTCGATTACATGATAAATCTCATCCAATCACATCACCGTACAACAAGCCTACAAAGTAATTACTCACTCTCGGTGGTGAGCATCATGGAATTGTTAATGGAGAAGGGTTGGTGATGACGATTGTCGGTGTCAAATCCGGCATATCTCGTAGTAGGGGTCCTAAGCTAGGCGTCTTGGAGCGATGGTAACATGGACACATGATTTTACCCAGGTTCGGGCTCTCTTGAAGAGATAATACCCTACGTCATGCTTTTGATTGTATTGATATGGGGGATAGTACAGAGTACATGCATCTACCACGAGATTATGAGATGTAATATAATGATCTATTGACTAGCCTGGCCTCGGTTTATATATGCACCGTAGGCCTAGGGTTTAGAGGAGTCCTTGTCTTGTGCGCCAAGTCTTGTGGAATCCTCCTTGTATTCGGCATGGGCTGCCCGAAGTGGCCCATTAGTGAATCATCACGGGGGTCCTCGGCTCGACCCACTGGTCGGGAGACGACATGGTGAGTACCCCCTAGTCCAGGACACCGTCAGTAGCCCCCTGAACCGGTCTTCAAGTTGGGGACGCTCCTCGGTTCTTCCGAACTGTTCTTCGTCTTCGGTCGTCGGTCTTGAAAACTGGTTCAACAAATCTTCCCATCTCCGATCTCGAGAATCGCCGATGTGTATCCGAAGAGTTCATACGTCGGGCATCCGAGGAGCCCCTTTAAATTATCGGCTTTTATCAATGCCTTGTAATTTTTACGCCACACCTCGGGTTCGAAGTGTTTCCCGTGCGGCAGTGTCCTCTTGCATCCGAGCTCCAACGCCGGACTACATTCGAGGTATCTTTTGCAGCCGAGCACCAACGGCGGATCACTTCCGAGCTCCAACGCCGGAATGTATCCGAGCTCCAACGCCGGACTGTATCCGAAGAGTCTTTTTACAGCCGAGCTCCAACGTCGGACTGCATCCGAAGAGTCTTTTTACAGCCGAGCTCCAACGCCGGAGTGCATCCGAGGTGTCATAGATTACCTCGGTCTTTGAAAAAGTTGAAGGGGTTCAACCGAGCTCAATGCCAGAAATGCCCTCTATGGAGGCAGCCACTTGCATCCGAGCTTTATGCCGGACTGCTTCCGAGGTGACGCACCATCTCGACCATGGGCTGATTTTTGTGAATTTAATTCCGATTTGTGCAATGTATTCTCTGCCGAGATATATAGCCAGTAGCCCTCAAGGTGTGTGTCCATTGAATGTCCGGCATGCACCTGAAGGAAAACATAAAACCGCTGATCCCAGTAGCCCCTGAGACTCAGGTCGATTCACAAAATCGGCCTGAGGATCAACTCCTAGCTCTGCAGCATACTTAGGAATAGAAATGCGGTGTAATATATTAGAGGAAATAGTGATCGGCAGGCGGGCCCTTGAGAGAGGGTCTTGAGAAGTTGCCGTAATATATTAGCTTGATGCCGGATAAGTCCATATGGTACCTATTGTTGTCCGAAGACGCGTCTGCCCATAGCTCGGTCAAGCCGAACACTGAGTATTTTGAATTTTCTACATTGAATAGGCAATGCAGTAGCCCCCGAGCCACTGGTCGGGTGGCAACACCAGATCAGGGGATCGATGTGCCCCTTTAATATTTGTAAATGATAAGCGCGAAGCCCAGTAGCCCCCGAGCCTTAATGTGGGCACGGGTGGCCGAATTAAGGATCGATATCCGTTTGTCAGAAAATTTTGTTGTGTTTAACACAAACTTCTCGGAAAGAGAATAAAGATCTCTTAAAGGAGCTAGAGCTAACGAAAGCTGAGCTCGCCAAGGTCGGCCTCAAGCGGCTTAATAGATAGGAAATCAATGCCAATAGGGAATTATGAGAGTGTTATGTCAGCTGCTCGATTATCTCAACAAGATTGTGCCCTTGACGCTTTAAAAGATGGGCTGCAGTAAATTGACTTGTACTCGCAATTTATGTGTAATGATTCTATGTATCCAAGTACTTTACATCATTAATGCTTGGATCCGCATTGTACAAAACTTTGTCGACCGACCATCGGCTTCAACCTCCTCGGCCAGTGGCCGGGGAGTGTTTGTCCTACTTTATTAAGCCTTTATGAGGGCAAAGATTTATGGCAAACAAGGCAATCCGGCCATACGGTGTTATAAACAAAGGTACGCGGAGAGATATGTTATATTACTTTTTAACGTAAGAAACATCTTCCAAAGAAAATAGTCCCGCTATCGGTTCCTTTCTTTGGGTTGTCATGCTGACCATGATCATGAAACCCCATCTCCGATCAATGTGGGAGCAAAATATTGAGGATTTAGTTGGGGGAAAGTTCCCGAACTCTGTGGTCCATAATGAACCGAAATTTTCACTTCCATCGTTGCCGACCAATTATATCCTTTAAGATGGCTAGCTTTCGGCTTCACCCAGTCTGAGGTACTAACCCGGATGGCCCGGTAGTAACAATCACAGAGGTGCTCCCTTTACCGCCTAGCCGAACAATCGGGAACGTAGGGGTAAGCACAGGAGCCAGGCAACCCAGCTTGGCCAAAATCTTAAGTCAAATTGATGCATATTTATGGCTTTATTACGATAATTATGGAAGGCAAATTCTCCATTGAGACTGTTTATAACCTGAAAGTGGCCCATCGTCGGCTTCCACCCCTTTGTAGATGCTACACAGTGTGTTTCCGTACTAACAATACAACCCTTAGCCGACGTCTCGGTGCTCGAAGGTGGTTGTGTTAGCGGAAACGAGGCAATCAGATATCTAGGCTTTATAACTTTCACTTAGTCATAGGAGCTTAAAGTTTGGGAGGCCAGTTACTAGCCCCCGGTTAGTGTTCGGCGTCAGCCGAGGTCAAGCCGTTAACACTCCGGCCAATTTTATGAAAGGGCCGTTGTTTAATATGGTCATCGGATCGCCGACCAGTTTATGCTCATTGTGACAGTCAGTTTTCGGCTTTCTCCACTGAGGTACTTGACCAGTTAAACCGGAAGTACAATCGCAGTGGTTCTCCCTTTGCACTCCTAGCCGAACAAAGCGGAACGTAGGAGGCAAGCACAGGAGCCGGGCAACCCAACTATTGACCGAAGACTCAATTCGAAACTAGTGCATATAAAGCAATATCCGAGAACGTTTTGCCGAGGACTCCTCGGAGTGCCTTGGCTTTTGGTGGGTTCGGCTCTAGTCGCAGCCCCCCATTGATATTGCCTATGCTTTAAAAGTGTACTGCGAGAGTTATGCTCGGAAAAAACAAAATTTATGCAAAAAACTTTATGTTTAGATAAAAGAAAATTGTGCCAATCCGAAACTGGTCTTAAAATTAATACGTGCTTCGGTCGTGCTTTAACATGACACATCCGATCTCTAGACTTCAGGTGGGTCAGCCTTCGGCTTCAACCTCCCTATCCCGAAGACGGAGTGTTTCTCAGGCCAGTTTAGCGAACTAAACGCGAGCGGCTTTTAAAGAGAAACCAGGCTACCCGGCTATTGACCAAGCACTCGAGTCGAGAAATGAGTGGTAGAAAAAGACTTTGCAATGACTGAGAAGAAAACATTTATTATAAAACAGCTCATATAAATTTAAGAGCCCCCAAGTGACTTGGGTAAAAGAATATAATGATTGTATGTAATGAAGTACTTATATCATATCTGTGTTCGCCCGAACTTTAAACGCGTCTTAACCGACCGTCGGCTTCTCCCTCTTCGGCTAAGGGCCGAAAAGTGTTATCGACTGCGCCATCCGAGGATATCGGAGGTGTTTTGAATAACCAGGCAATCAGGCCATTAGGCTATAACAGACAAAGCGCGCCCAGGGAACTTATGCTATATTACTATTCAACGTAAGAAGCATCTTCAAAGAAATTAGTTCCTCTAACGGTTCCTTTCTTTGGGTTCTCATGATTACCATGAGGGGTGTGCAATAGATTTATGTATGCTTATCTTCCGTCGTGGCCGACCATAGTTGAAAACAGTAAGAGCGCTAGCTTTCGGCTTCACCCGTCTGAGGTACGAGTTCGGATGACCCGATCATAACAATCGTAGAGGTGCTCCCTTTACTCCCTAGCCGAACAATCGGGAACGTAGGGGTAAGCACAGGAGCAAGGCAACCCAGCTTTGCGGAACACTTAAGTCAACATGATGCATATATTGGCGTAAACACGAACAACGAAGGGTGCGATACATTAATAATCATATGCAAGATGAATGGCTTCATAAAGGAAGCCCCCAAGTAAACGGGGTATTGGAATTTGTTTGTAGCAAACAAAGTTTTGACAAAGAAAGTTTTTCGCAAACAACTTTTTGTCAAAAAAGTATAATGCTTGGTCGAACCGAACAAAATTTAAAACTGAAAGTTTTTGAGCATGAAAGCGACTTAGCTGATTAATGCGCTCGGAGTCGATGACGTGATCCGGGCTTGTGGCGGGACGAGGACGCCCATCGAACTTTGACAGATCCGGTGTGTAGTCTTCGGCATGACCGAGGTCACAGCCCCCAAGCCCGTCCCGAGGTGACCGAACGAGGAGTTCGGCACTCCGAAGTAGTGTCACGGCTCGGCCGATTTGGCGAGGCGAAGCCCCTGGTCCAACAGAGGTGGTGGAGTAGGTCGGCAAGGTGACGCCGGGGTGACCGCGTGACGGCAGTCGAAGTCGATTACCTGCACACATAAAATAGTGCAAGCCAAGAGTAATAACAAATAAAGGTAATAATATATTTTAAAAAAAATTCTTCTACTTAGTTAATTTAAGTGAAGCAAATAAGTAAAGGAATATGGCGTGGGCGCCGAGGTGCCTGAACGAAGAGTTCGGCTTGACGAAGTGGCGACGCTGCACGGTCGATGTGGTGAGATGAAGTCCTCGGTCCAGTTAACATGGCGAAGCTGTGATCGGCGGACTCCGAAGTCTCATGCAGGTCGGCTGGTGACGCCGAAGCTTCATGCCAGCCGAGGTGTTGAAGCAGGTCGGCTGGTGACGCCGAAGTCGCCGGAGTAGGTTGATGAAGGGATGCCAAAGCCCCGGTCTAGCCGAGGTGACGGAGCAGGTCGGCTGGTGACGCCGAAGTCTCAGACCAGCCGACGTGTCAAAGCAGGTCGGCGTGGTGGACGTCAGCTTGAAAAAGTAACGGCGCGGCGATGTCGACGCAGGTCGGAATTTGTGACGAGATCAATGCTGACTTGATGAAGCAACGGAGCGCCCGACCCGTACAACCCGTGGATGACGAGGTTCGCTTGATGATTATTCGGCCCTCGCGATGCCGAACTCTTGGTCGGATGACCGAGATGATGAGAAAATTTCCTTCAAAAAGGACGTCCAACAACCCGTTCATGAAAAAGATGAACTCGGGTCGGATTCGTTTTCGCGCAGAAAATAGATCCAAAATTTGTTGTACTAATCGGATGTTTCCCGGAGTTTGGACGGTCGGATCGAGCTGAAATTTTGAGGGGTCATCGGTATAGGAATTCCGCAGCCGATGAACGGTGGGATTTTTCGACGGATATCCGGGCTAGACGCTGGACTCCTCGCCCTAAACTCGTCCAGATTCTCGTTCAGATTCGACAGGGCCCCGGTATATTGTAGATCGCCGGAGATTCCTCCACCGGAACGCGACGAAATTTTGCAGGGTTGTTCTAGACTCAATTCCGCACAATTCCACCAAAGCAATCGTCAAAACCGTACTCGAGGAGATGGGGACGACGAACATGAATCCGCTGTCCAGAAAAACTGCATGATCGCGCGAGGGCAATGTTGACGTTGAGCCCCCGAGCACCATGGAGGATTCTTCCATGATCTTGATTGAGATTGGAGTTGATGTTGATGAAGACACCCGTCCGATCTAGATGATCCGATGTGGCGCGCAGTTCTCGGCCTAGCCAAGGTGACCAGTCAAGCCGGCGACGAAGATGCCGATGTTGACGATGTAGCTCGGTTCCGACGTGTAGATCGCGATGGAGCCGATCTGAATTCCCATCGCACCGTGGCGACTACCCAGCAGGCTCTCAATGAAAGCACCAATGTCGGTGTCAAATCCGGCATATCTCGTAGTAGGGGTCCTAAGCTAGGCGTCTTGAAGCGATGGTAACATGGACACAGGATTTTACCCAGGTTCGGGGTCTCTTGAAGAGATAATACCCTATGTCCTGCTTTTGATTGTATTGATATGGGGGATAGTACAGAGTACATACATCTACCACGAGATTATGAGATGTAATATAATGATCTATTGACTAGCCTGGCCTCGGTTTATATATGCACCGTATGCCTAGGGTTTAGAGGAGTCCTTGTCTTGTGCGCCAAGTCTTGTGGAATCCTCCTTGTATTCGGCATGGGCTGCCCGAAGTGGCCCATTAGTGAATCATCACGGGGGTCCTCGGCCCGACCCACTGGTCGGGAGATGACGTGGTGAGTACCCCCTAGTCCAGGACACCGTCAACGTTGGCGACGAATTCCCCTCTCCGGGGCCCCAAACGGACTCCAGATCAGCCCTCCCGAGGAAGAACGGGAGGTGACGGCGGATCCGTCCTGTAGAACGCGATGAAAGCTACTCTCTTATTTTTTTTCTCGAAGAATAGGAATACATAGGCTTGGAATTAGGGTCAGCAGAGCCACGTGGGCCCCACAAGGTAACAGGGTGTGCCCAGGGGGATGGGCGCGCCCTGTTGCCTTGTGGGAAACTGGTGGCCCCCTCCAGTGGATCTCCGCTCTAGTATTTTTTATATATTCAATAAAAATTCTCCAGAAAGTTTTGTCCAATTCTGAGAACTTTGATTTCTGCACAAAAACAACACCATGGTAGTTCTGTTGAAAACAACGTTAGCCCGGGTTAGTTTCATTCAAATCATGCAAATTAGAGTCCAAAACAAGAGCAAAAGTGTTCGAAAAAGTAGATTCGTTGGAGACGTATCAACTCCCCCAAGCTTAACTCATTTCTTGTCCTTAAGCAATTCAGCTGACAAACTGAAAGTGATAAATAAAACTTTTACAAACTCTTTTGTTCTCGTTGTTATATATATTTAACTCAATGTTCAGGTTTTTAGCAAAGATTATGAACTAACCATGTCAATGATAACAATTAGGTCTTACATTTACTTATGAAAATAACATAACTAAATAGCGAGCAATAATAAGATATCTCAGATGCCAACAATTTGTCAAAACAATCATGATATAATATGACAACATGGTATCTCGCTAGCCCTTTGTGAGACCGCAAAACGTAAATGCAGAGCACCTCTGAGGTTCAAGCAGCGACTAAACATTGTAATTCAGCGTAGAAGAGATCCAGTCAGGCTAACATCCAACATTACCTAGACTCAATGAATAAAAATGACAATGACGCTCTCAAGACTGGTGCTTTTGATGAGAGGATGATGACTCAACAATAAAAGTAAATAACATGAAAGTAAATAGAAAGGCCCTTCGGAGAGGGAAGCATTGACTTGCAGGGGTGCCAGAGCTCATGGTTCAAAACAGAGATGAAAGTATTATTTTGGGTGGTGTGCCTTTCCTATCAACGTCACAACAAGGGATTTCAGTATCTTCCATGCTAAACACATTATAAGCGGTTCCCAAACAGAATTGTAAAGTTTACTCCCATCCGCCATACATATACGAGCCATGGCTGACCGAATCCATGGGTGCCCTCCAACATTTCATCTTTCCTAGGAAGTTTGTTTTATTTAATTTTTGATTATGCAGGACTGGGCATCATTTTTACTGGCCTCTCTCGTGCAATGACAAGTGAATAAACACCGTCGTGAGAATAACCCGCTTAGCATGGAAGATACTGACCGCCCCGTCGCTCCATGAGCGGTACGAGCACACAAAACGGATATTTATTTGAATGATTAGAGGTGGCACATGCAAATTTACTTGGAATGACAGGTTAATAGCGCATATAGGTAGATATAGTGGAATCTTGTGGAACAACTTTGGTTTAAGGATTTTGGATGCACAAGCAACATTCCCGCTTAGTATAGATAAAGGCTAGCAAATAGACGGGGAAGCGACCATCTAGAGAGCGACAACTGTCATAATCATGCATTGCGACTATTTAACATTGAATATTAGCATGAGTAGGATATAAACACTCTGAACATAAATATCATGAAGGCTGCATTGGATTTGATTGAACTACATGTTTTCACATGTGCCAAGTCAAGCTACTCAAATTACTCAGAAAAGGATACCATGCTAACATACAACATCACAACCATTTTAATGCATATTGACACTCAAGATAAATCATTATCAACTCCTAGCCATTTAAGCATGGCATGAGCAACTATAATCTCTAATTGTCATCACAAACATGTTTACTCGTAATATGCTGAAGCAAGAGTGACTGAGCTAAACATATTTACAAAAACAGAAAATAAGAAGAGTTCATGCCAGCTTTCTTTACCGCAATCACGTCATCAAATATCATCATTATTTCCTTTTAAAAAATAGGACAACCTTGAAATTTTGTATAGCAATACTGTGTAATTTTTTTAGATCATTATCACGCTCCAGTAAAAATTGAAAATTCCTGTACTGGAGGCAAAAGTTTCTGTTTTGTTTCAGCATCGATTCTACTCATCTTGTGAGTCATCCCAAAGGCTTTAATTGGCACAAAGACTAATTTAAACACAAAAACATAATCATTACATAGGCAATAATCATGTTATCAAAAACAAACAGAAAGTTTAAAGCAAAAATTTAAAGATAACTATTGGGTTGCCTCCCAACAAGCGCTATTGTTTTATGCCCCTAGCTAGGCATAATGCAAAGTTTCAAGTGTTGTCATCTTTGACATCAAGCTCCTCAATAACTCAACCATGGATAGTAGGAGCAATAGGATCTTTTATCAAATTTATAAAGTTGGGATGAACACTAATCATCTTTAGATCCTCGTTTCTTTTGGTAGGAGGAGTACTAATGCTCTTAGGAATATATATGAACTTGGGGTTTTTGTATTGAGAGGTACTAGCATTAGCTTTGGAAGGTGTGAAAGTGGAACCTACTTTGTCGATGACCTCTTCCCTTTTATCGATTCTATTCAAACCTTGTTCTATCCTCTCATCAATAATAGTGTCTTTTTCCTTTAAAGTTTTCAAAGTCATTCCTACCCGCGACCCAAGTTGAGTGATATGATTATGGAGATTTTTATCCAACTCCTCAATTGGTTTATTTGAGACCATATTCTTTTCAATAACATCATGCCTTTGCATAACATGCTCCTGATACTTGTGATCTGCATTGGGTTTTTCGTGAAGAGGAACGGGTAATTGCAGCACAAAGCGGAGAAGTATTTCTCTCAGTTATGAAACCAAGGTTTATCGAACCAATAGGAATATCAATCCTCAACCGTGTTCAGCGGCTGCACACAAATGAACAAACAACTTGCACCCAACGCGGACAAGAGGGTTGTCAATACCCTTGATCTCGTTATTTGCAAGCAAATGAGTTGTGTAGATAATTGTTGATGAATATGAATTGCAAAATAAATAAAAAGTAAAAAAGGCAGCAAGGTAAATATAGCGTTTGCGAATATATAAGTGAATAGACCCGGGGGCCATAGTGTTCCCTAGCGGCATCTCTCATGTAGGCATCATACAGTGGGTATACAAATTAATGTCCGGCAATTGATAGAAAAGCGGATAGTTATGCGATGTTCACGGTAATGATCATGTATATATAGGCATCACGTGCATAAGAAAATAGGCCGACTCCTGCCTGCACCTATTACTATTACTCCACTCATCGACCGCTATCCAGCATGCATCTAGAGTATTAAGCAAAACAGAGTAATGCTTGGAGAACGATGACATGATGTAGACAAAGTAAACTAAAACAATATGAATAAACCCCATCATGTTATCCTTAGTAGCAACAACACAAAGACGCATCTTGTCCCCTACTTTGTCACTGGGATATATAAACTCGCCAGGTTGAACCTACCACAACGCACCACTCCCACCGATGAAATATCAATCTACTTGGCCAAAGCATATCAATAGATCGGAGAGCATTAGAAAGCTATAATGATCATGCACTTAAGAGATAATATATTTCAGAGGCATCTCAAATACTTGTCATGAATAATCTGAACATAAACCCACAATTCATCGGATCCCAATAAACACACTGTACAATAGGATTACATCGGATAGATCAAAGTGAAGATGCGATGATCATTGTATTGAAGATCATAAGAGAGAGAGAGAGAGAGAGATTGCCATCGAGGTACTTGCTATGGACCCGTAGGTCTGTGGTGAACTACTCACACATCATCGTGAGGGCAACAAGGTTGATGAAGAGGCCCTCCATGATCGATCCCCCCTTCGGTAGGGTGTCGGAACAGAGCTCCAGATGGCCTCGCGATGGAACAGAGACTTGCGGTGGCGGAAAAAGGGTTTTGGGACTGCCTCCAGGGTTTTCAGAATATTAGAGAATTTATAGGCCGAAGAGGGACGTTGGGAGGTGTCCGAGGGGGCCACCACATATCAGGGCGCGCTCTGATGTGTGGCGGGACCCTCGTGTGCCTCCCGGCTTCCTTCCGAAGCTTCTAGGTCTTCATATAGTCCAGAAAAAACATCAAAAGGTTTCGTGACAATTGGACTTCGTTTGGTACACTAAACCTGCAAAGGCAAAAACACGCTGAAAACAACAACTGGCACTGGGCACTGGGTCAATAGGTTAGTGCTCAAAAATATTATAAATTGGTAAATAATGACCCAAAAAGTATCCTAGAATGATAATATATCAGCATGGAACAATAAAAAATTATAGATACGTTGGAGACGTATCAAGCATCCCCAAGCTTAATTCCTGCTCGTCCTCGAGTAGGTAAATGATAAAAATAGAATATTTGATGTGACATGCTATCCACTATGTAATCTCATTCAGGTATGCTCATTGAGAAAAGATGAATCAACAAATATTAACATAGCAATATTCAAAGTGTAAGAAACAAAATTGTTAATTCCTAAAAGTATACGATTCTTAAGAAATGTTTACCCCCCATTCATCTTATTGTATTAGTAAGGCATGGCTCCATCTTCACCACATTAATACAAATGTTAAGCACCACGGTGTCCAAGTCAGGCAATTGGTTCGTACCTTTTCAATATGCATCAACTTTTTATTCTTCACGCAATACACGAGCGTGATCCATTGGACATAGCATTTAAGTGGAATAAAGTATGGTGGTAGATATCAAAGGGGTAGGAAGTGGAGAAGATAGTCTCACATAAACTAGGTGTACCAACAGGCTATGGAGATGCCCATCTATAGATGTCAATGCAAGGAGTAGGGATTGCCATGCAAATGATGCACTAGAGCTATAAGTGTATGAAAGCTCAAATGAAGCTAAGTGGGGGTGTGCATCCAACTTGCTTGATCATGATGACCTCGGGCATTTGAGGAACCCGTCGTAGGAATATACAAGCCAAGTTTGAAATAGGTAATTCCCACTAGCATATGAAAGTGATATATCATGTGACTTTCTACATGAGGAACATGGTGCCACTTTGAGGCACAAGTGTGGTAAAGGATAGTAGCAAAGTCCGTTCTCTCATTTTCTCTCATTTTTTTTGAATGGACGATGGGCTCATTTGGCCTCCCCCATCTTTATTTTCGTCCGATGTCTCATCTCGACTTATGGGAGAATCATCGTCTCCATCATTCTTTCCTCACTGGGACAATGCTCTAATAATGATGATCATCACACTTTTATTTACTTACAACTCAACATGGAGAACTGATATGAAGATATGACTCTGTATGAATGCCTCTGGCAGTGTACCAGGATGTGCAATGATCTAGCGTGACATGTATCAAAAACATTATGAAGGGTGGCTTTGCCACAAATACTATGTCAGCTCTATATGATCATGCAAAGCAGTATGAGAATGAACGAACTAGTCATGTGAAGTGACGATGGAATTTGCATGCCAATATATCTTGGAATGGCTATGGAAATGCCATGATAGATAGGTATGGTGGCTGTTTTGAGGAAGATATAATTAGGCTAGAGCGTATCATGTCACGGGGTTTGGATGCACCGGCGAAAGTTGCACCGATCCTCGAGGTGAGAACGGGCTATGCACGGTACTGAAGAGGCTTCCAAATTATGAAAAGATGAGATTGTGTATGTCCATGGTTTCAAATTAGTCATAAAGAACTCATACACTTATTGCAAAGTTTTATTAGTTTATCTTAAATCAGAGTACTAATCGCATGCCCCGAGGGAAGAGGTTGGTAGGAGTTAACCATCGCGCGCTTCTGACCCGAAACAACACTAGGATTTCAACCAGGAATAGAAATGCTCACACATCATCACCATGCCTCTTTAATTTTTAGATGAACAAAAGGGTCAACCCCTCTTAATATCGACACTTTTATGGTTTAACAATTATGAACTCACACCTATTTCATACTACTACATCAATATCATTAAACCACAATTTCTTTACATATGCTACATGATGGTTTTGATTATCATTCATTGAATACCTAATATTTTTGGACTAGTCTGTATGACCCATGCAAATTACCGTCACTATTTATTAACTCTCAAACAAATATAAGTGAAGAACGAGAGGGAAATCATTTCTTTAAAATCTACACGCCACCGTGCTCAAGTAGATATAAGTGAAGTAGTAGAGCAACTGCTAAGCTCAAAAGATATAAGTGAAGCACATAGAGTATTCTAACAAATTATGATGAAGGTGTGTCTCTCTTAAATAGACATGTCCAGCAAACAATGATTGTGGCAAACTGAAAGTAAAAGCAAACGACGCTCCAAGCAAAACTCATATCAAGTGACGAATAAAAATATAGCTTCAAGTGACATACCGATGGATTTGAGACGAAAAGAGGGGATGCCTTCCGGGGCATCCCCAAGCTTAGATGCTTGTGTGTCCTTTAAAATATCACCTTGGGGTTCCTTGGGCATCACCAAGCTTAGTCTCTTGCTACTCCTTATTCATTGATCCATCAAGATAACACCCAAAACTTGAAAACTTCAATCACACAAAACTCAACAAAACCTCGTGAGATCCGTTAGTATAAGAAACATATTGCATACTCTAAGTACTGTTGTAAATTGATTAAAATTGCATAAATTCATAATAGATACTGTATTCTAACTTCTCCATGGATTATACCCCCCGATACAATCCATAGTTTAATCAAAATAAGCAACTATGCAAGCAAAAACAGAATCTGTCTAAAACAGAACAGTCTGTAGAAATCTGTAGATACCCTATACTTCTGTAACTGTAAAAATTCTGAGAAATTAGGAAAACCTTGAAAATTTATATGGAAACACTGTGTAAAAATTTAAGATCATTATCACTCTCCAGAAAAAAATTAAAATTCCTGTACTGGAGTCAAAAGTTTCTGTTTTGTTTCAGCATCGATTCTACTCATCTCGTGAGTCATCCCAAAGGATTTACTTGGCACAAACACTAATTTAAACAAAAAACATAATCATTACAGACATAATAATTATGCTATTAAAAACAAACAGAAAGTTCTAAGCAAAAATTTAAAGATAACTATTGGGTTGCCTCCCAACAAGCGCTATTGTTTTATACCCCTAGCTAGGCATAATGCATAGTTTCAAGTATTGTCATCTTTGACACTCCACCCATAAGTAGCTCTCATAATTGATTCATAAGGTGGTTTAATTCTCTTTCTAGGGAAGTGTTCCATCCCTTTCTTTAATGGGAATTGGAACCTTATGTTTCCTTCTTTCATGTCAATGATTGCACCTATAGTTCGTAAGAAAGGTCTTCCAAGTATTATGGGACAAGAAGGATTGCAATCAATATCAAGCACAATAAAATCTACAGGCACTTAATTTTTATTTGCAATAATAAGCACATCATTAATTCTACCTAAATATTTCTTAAGGGTAGAATCCGCAAGATGCAAGTTGAGGGAACAATCTTCAACATTAGTGAGACCGAGTACATCACAAAGAGTTTTAGGAATAGTTGAAACACTAGCACCAAGGTCACACAAAGCATTGAATTCATATTTATTGATCTTTATTTTGATAGTAGTTTCCCACTCATCATGCAATTTTCTAGGAATAGAAACTTCAATCTCAAGTTTCTCGTCATAAGCTTTCACCATAGCTTCTACTATATGTTCGGTAAAAGCTTTGTTTTGTTCATAAGCATTGGGTGAGCTAATAACGGATTGCAACAAGGAAATGAATTCTACTAAAGAGCAATTATAATAATTAAAGTCCTTGTAATCCAAGATAGTGGGTGCATCACTAGTTAGAGTTTTGACCTCTCCAAACCTACATTTTTCAGTTTTAGCATCAAAATCATCACCCTCCAAGCAAACGGGACGCTCGTCTACTAAAGATGACTCATCTCCAGTCCCTTTATCATTTGTATTTAGAGAGGTAAATAAAGATTCAATAGTAGAAACACCAATCATTTTAAGATCTTCATCATGATTCCGGTAAAAATTGGGTGTAAGAGCCTTTTCTAAGAATTCCTGCTTAGCTCTCAACTTAACAGTCCTCTCCTTACTTTAATTGATAGATATTTGGATAGATTTAATATCATCATTGAAATCATGCTTGGGTGGCAAAGCTTTATTTTTTAGAGTTTCCACATCAAGAGCAATTCTATCCATGTTTTTCGCCAAAGTGTCAACTACATGCAATTTTTCTTCTACCATAGTGTTGAAAACCTTTTGAGAATTAATAAATTCTTTAATTGTGTTCTCAAGATCAGAGGGTATCCTATTAGCGTTTGTAGAAGAATTGCCATAAGAATTACCATAAGAGTTTCCATAGTTGTTAGAGGAATTACCGGGATACAGTCTAGAATTGAAATTTCCTCTATAAGCATTGTTATTGAAATTATTTCGTGAGACAAAATTCACATCAATAGCATCATTATTTTGTTTAATAAAAGTAGACAAGGGAACATCATTGGTATCAACATGCGCTTTTTACTAGCAACCATATTCATAAGAGCATTGACTTTTTCACTCAAAGTAGCGATTTCTTCAACAGAATTTACCTTCTTACCGGTTCGAGCCCTTTTGGTATGCCATTGAGAATAATTAGTCATGATGTTGTCCAGAAGTTTGGTGGCCTCTCCTAAGGTCACATCCATAAAGGTACCACCTGCAGCAGAATCTAGAAGATTTCTAGACACAAAGTTTAGTCCAGCATAGAAGTTTTGGATAATCATCCACATATTTAAACAGTGAGTTGGACAATTCCTTATCATTAATTTAATTCTCTCCCAAGATTTTGCAACATGCTCTTGATCTTGCTGTTTAAAATTCATTATTTGATTTCTAAGGGAGATGATCTTAGCAGGAGGAAAATACTTGGCAATAAAAGCATCTTTACACTTATCCCATGTTCCAATACTATTACGAGGTAAAGATGAAAACCAAGCCTGAGCTTTATCTCTTAGTGAAAAAGGAAATAATTTTAATTTCACAATATCATTATCCGTATCCTTTTTCTTTTGCATGTCACATAATTCAACAATGGTATTAAGATGTGACGCGGGATCCTCATTAGGACTTCCAGAAAATTGATCTTTCATGACAAGATTTAGCAATGCAGCATTAATATCAAAAGCCTCCGCACTAGTGGCGGGTGGTATAGGTGTACTAATAAAATCATTATTATTAGTATTTGAGAAGTCACACAACTTAGTAGTATCTTGAGACATGGTGACCGAGCAAGCAAAGTAACAAGCAAGACAAGTAAACTAGCAAGCGAAGAAGTAAACTAGTAACAAGCAAAGGTAAATATTTTTGTATTTTTGATTTTTATGAGACAAGCTAAATATAACAACAAATAAAAAGAAGAGCAAGTGAATGAAAATTTGTGTGAAGTTACTTGGTAGTTGATGATGATATTCCCCGGCAACAACGCCAGAAATCCTTCGTGATACTTGTGATCTGCGTTGGGTTTTCCGTGAAGAGGAACGGGTAATTGCAGCACAAAGAGGATAAATATTTCCCTCAGTTATGAAACCAACGTTTATTGAACCAATAGGAATGTCAATCCTCAACCGTCTTCAGCGGCTGCACACAAATGAACAAACAACTTGCACCCAACGCGGGCAAGAGGGTTGTCAATCCCCTTGATCTCATTATTTGCAAGCAAATGAGTTGTGTAGATAATTGTTGATAAATATAAATTGCAAAATAAATAAAAAGTAAATAAAGGCAGCAATGTAAATATAGCGTTTGCGAATATATAAGTGAATAGACCCGGGGGCCATAGTGTTCCCTAGCGGCATCTCTCATGTAGGCAGCATATGGTGGGTAAACAAATTACTGTTGGGCAATTGATAGAAAAGCGGATAGTTATGCGATGTTCAAGGCAATGATCATGTATATATAGGCATCACGTCCATAAGAAAATAGGCCGACTCCTGCCTGCACCTATTACTATTACTCCACTCATCGACAGCTATCCAGCATGCATCTAGAGTAAGTAAAACAGAGTAATGCTTGGAGAACGATGACATGCTGTAGACAAAGTAAACTCAAACAATATGAATAAACCCCATCGTTTTATCCTTAGTAGCAACAACACAAAGACGCATCTTGTGCCCTACTTTGTCACCGGGATATAGAAACTCGCCAGGTTGAACCTACCACAACGCACCACTCCCACCGATGAAATATCAATCTACTTGGCCAAAGCATATCAATAGAACGGAGAGCATTACGAAGCTATAATGAGCATGCATTTTAGAGATAATATATTTCAGAGGCATCTCAAATACTTTTCATGAATAATCTGAACATAAACCCACAATTCATCGGATCCCAACAAACACATCGCATAATAGGATTACATCGGATAGATCAAAGCGAAGATGCGATGATCATTGTATTGAAGATCATAAGAGAAAGATAGATTGCCATCTAGGTACTAGCTATGGACCCGTAGGTTTGTGGCGAACTACTCACACATCATCATGAGGGCAACACGGTTGATGAAGAGGCCCTCCGTGATCGATCCCCCCTCCGGCAGGTTGCCGGAACAGAGCTCCGGATGGTCTCGCGATGGAACAGAGACTTGCGGCGGCAGAAGAAAGGTTTCAGGACTGCCTCCAGGGTTTTCAGAATATTAGAGAATTTATAGGCCAAAGAGGGACGTCGGGAGGTGCCCGAGGGGGCCACGACATATCAGGGCGCGCCCCCCTGGGCGCGCCCTGATGTGTGGTGGGGCCCTCGTGTGCCTCCCTGCTTCCTTCCAAAGCTTCTAGGTATTCATATAGTCCAGAAAAAATCATCAAAAAGTTTCGTCGCAATTGGACTTCGTTTGGTACAGTAAACCTGCAAAGGCAAAAACACGCAGAAAACAACAACTTGCAATGGGCACTGGGTCAATAGGTTAGTGCTCAAAAATATTATAAATTGGTAAATAATGACCCAAAAAGTAGCCTAGAATGATAATACATCAGCATGGAACAATAAAAAATTATAGATACGTTGGAGACGTATCAGCTCCAAAGTCAAACTAGTTTCATTAATGGTAACGGGTGGTGCCCTTACAAGATTTTCAATCGCATTATAAGCATCCAAGGTGTGACACATTAGGAAGTTCCCACCGGTGATGGTGTCAAGGACAAACCTATACCAAGTTGTCACACCAACATAAAAAAATATGAAGCAAGGTAGTGGTGGACAACTTTTTAGTTGCTCTATTTTGAGCTAAGCAAATCCTATACAATGCATCTTTCAAGCTTTCTCCTCCCCTTTGTTTAAAATTGACTACATCATTTTTAGGAGTAACGCGAGCAGAAGAAGAACTAGCCATGACTTCAAACAAGAAAACTAGTGACAAGCAAAGGTAAATATTTTGGTATTTTTGATTTTTATGAGACAAGCTAAATATAACAACAAATAAAAAGATAAACAAGTGAATGAAAATTTGTGTGATGTTACTTGGTAGTTGATGATGATACTCCCAGACAATGGCGCCAGGAATCCTTCCTGATACTTGTGATCTGCGTTGGGTTTTCTGTGAAGAGGAACGGGTTATTGCTTTTGGATAGCTCTTATCGTCCTGAATCCAACAAGCTTGAGTTTGCTCAATTCAGAGCTCGTATGCGAAAGTTATGGTAGTTTTAGTGCGAGAGCAGTTTTTCTCTGATCAGGCGGTAGTACTTCTCGGTACCACGGTAGTACCGCTTGGGCGGTACTTCCGCTGTGTACCACCGCTGCTACTTCCGCTTATATTTTGCTCTCTGGATAGCGCTTTTCTTTGGGCGGTAGTAGAACGGTAGTTACGGGCGGTAGTACCGCTCTGTGCGGTAGTACCGCCCGACTTTTCTCTACTACCGCGGTTTCACCCACACGTGCAACACCTAGCCGTAGTACCGCTGGTGGGAGCGGAAGTACCGCTCCGGCGGCACTACCGCCTCCTGGAGTCTCTCTGTTGCACGTTGTGGTTTGGAACTTCCATACCAGTGGAAGTACCGCTCATCTGAGCGGTACTACCACGTATGCACGGGCTGAGTGCATAACCGTTGGATTTGGGGGGCCTATTTAAGGGGGTCTTCTTCCCCAATGGTTCCCAACTCGTTGAGCTTGTATTTGCCCCCCATTGTTGACCTTCTTCGAGCTTTCTAACTCTAAATCCCTCCAATGATTCTTGCTAGTTCTTGAGGGAAAAGACAGAGGAGATCTAGATACACATTTCCACCAATCACTTTTTCCTCTATGTGAGGGGAACCCCTTGGATCTAGATCTTGGAGTTCTTCATGTTCTTCATCGTTCTTCCTCTCATTTTCCTCCATAGCATTAGTTGTTGTGGTGGGATTTGGGAGAGAAGGACTTGGGCACTCCGTGTGCCCTTGCCATTGCATTTGGTGCATAGGTTTTAGTTCTCCACGGTGATACGTGGAAGTGAGAAGTTGAGAAGCTTATTACTCTTGGGTGTTTGAGCACCCTAGAGCTTATTCCTCTTGGGTGCTTTTGTGCCCTAGACGGTTGGTGGTGCCTCGGAGCTTAATCATTGTGGTGCAAAGCTCCGGGCAAGCATCGGGATCTCCAATTAGGTTGTGGAGATTGCCCCGAGCATTTGAGGTCACCTCGGAGCCATAATCCATTGTGGTGAACCTTCGTGGTGTTGTTGGGAGCCTCCAATTAAGTTGTGGAGATTGCCCCAACCTTGTTTGTACGGGTTCGGTGACCACCCTCAAGGGTCCCTTAGTGGAATCACGACATCTTGCATTGTGCGAGGGCGTGAGGAGATTACGGTGGCCCTAGTGGCTTCTTGGGGAGCATTGTTCCTCCACACCGCTCGAAATGGAGATTAGCATCCGCAAGGGTGTGAACTTCGGGATACATCGTCGTCTCCGCGTGCCTCGGTTATCTCTTACCCGAGCCCTTTACTTATGCACTTTACTTTGTGATAGCCATATTGTTTCATGCTATATATCTTGCTATCACTTAGTTGTTTATCTTGCTTAGCACAAGTTCTTGGTGCACAGAGGTGAGCCTAGTTGTTTTAGGTTTTGTACTTGGCATATTATACGCTAGTTTTATTCCGCAGCTAAACCATAATTATTTTAAAGCGCCTATTCACTCCCCTCTAGGCGAAATCCACGTCATTTCATCATTCCTACCCGCAACCCAAGTTGAGTGATATGATTATGGAGCTTTTTATCCAACTCCTCAATTGGTTTATTTGTGATCATATTCTTTTCAATAACATCAAGCCTTTGCATAACATGCTCCAAAGTCAAACTAGTTTCATTAACGGTAACGGGTGGTGCCCCTACTAGATTTTTCATCGCATTATAAGCATCCAAGGTGTGACACATTAGGAAGTTCCCACCGGTGATGGTGTCAAGGACAAACCTATACCAAGTTGTCACGCCAACATAAAAATTATGAAGCAAGGTAGTGGTGGACAACTTTTTAGTTGCTCTATTTTGATCTAAGCAAATCCTATACCATGCATCTTTCAAGCTTTCTCCTCCCCTTTGTTTAAAATTGACTACATCATTATTAGGAGTAACGCGAGCGGAAGAAGAACTAGCCATGACTTCAAACAAGAAAAATAGTGACAAGCAAAGGTAAATATTTTTGTATTTTTGATTTTTATGAGACAAGATAAATATAACAGCAAATAAAAAGATAAACAAGTGAATGAAAATTTGTGTGAAGTTACTTGGTAGTTGATGATGATACTCCCCGTCAACGGTGCCAGAAATCCTTCCTGACACTTGTGATCTGCGTTGGGTTTTCCGTGAAGAGGAACGGGTTATTGCAGCACAAAGTGGGTAAGTATTTCCCTCAGTTATGAAACCAAGGCTTATCGAACCAAGAGGAATATCAATCCTCAACCGTCTTCAGCGGCTGCACACAAATGAACAAACAACTTGCACCCAACGCGGGCAAGAGGGTCGTCAATCCCCTTGATCTCGTTATTTGCAAGCAAATGAGTTGTGTAGATAATTGTAAATTGGAAAATAAAATAAAAAGTAAATAAAGGCAGCAAGGTAATAGTTGCGTTTGTAAATATATAAGTGAATAGACCCGGGGGCCATAGTTTTCCCTAGCTGCATCTCTCATGTAGGCAACATACGGTGAGTAACAAATTACTGTTGGGCAATTGATAGAAAAGCGGATAGTTATGCGATTTTCATGGCAATGATCATTTGTATATAGGCATCACGTCCATAAACAAATAGGCCGACTCCTGCCTACACCTATTACTATTACTCCACTCATCGACCGCTATCCAGCATGCATCTAGAGTATTAAGTAAAACAGACTAATGCATGGAGAACGATGACATGATGTAGACAAATTAAATTCAAGCAATATGTATGAACCCATCGTTTTATCCTTATTAGCAACAACACAAAGACACATCTTGTCCCCTACTTTGTCACTGGGATATAGAAACTTGTCAGGTTGAACCTACCACAACGCACCACTCCCACCGATGAAATATCAATCTACTTGGCCAAAGCACATCAATAAATCGGAGAGCATTACGAAGCTATAATGATCATGCAATTAAGAGACAAAATATATATCAGAGATATCTCAAATACTTTTCATGAATAATCTGAACATAAACCCACAATTCATCGGATCCCAACAAACACACCGCACAATAGGATTACATCGGATAGATCAAAGCGAAGATGCGATGATCATTGTATTGAAGATCAAGAGATAGAGATATTACCATCTAGGTACTAGCTATGGACCCGTAGGTCCATGGTGAACTACTCACACATCATCATGAGGGTAGCAAGGTTGATGTAGAGGCCATCCGTGATCGATCCCCCCTCCGACAGGGTGCCGGAACGGAGCTCCAGATGGCCTCACGACGGAATAGAGACTTGCGGCGGCGAAAAAAGGGTTTTGGGACTGCCTCTGGTGTTTTTAGGGTAGATGAGAATTTATAAGCCAGAGAGGGCCGTCGGGGGACGCCCGAGGGAGGCACAAGCCATATGGGTGCGCCCCCCTAGGGTGCACTCTGTTGGCTTGTGCGACCCTCGTGCGGCCCCCGACCTCCTTCTGAAGCTTCCAGGTCTTCTTTTGGTCCAGAATAAATCATCAAAAAGTTTCGTGGCAATTGGACTTCGTTTGGTAATGTAAACCTGAAAAGTAAAAAAACACGCAGAAAACAGGAACTGGCACTGGGCACTGGGTCAATAGGTTAGTGCTCAAAAATATTATAAATTGGTAAATAAAGACCCAAAAAGTATCCTAGAATGATAATATATCAGCATGGAACAATCAAAAATTATAGATACGTTGGACACTTATCAGGCATCCCCAAGCTAAATTCCCGCTCGTCCTCGAGTAGGCAAATGATAAAAACAGAATTTTTGATGTGACATGCTATCCATTATGTAATGTTATGCATGTATGATCATTGAGAAATGATGAATCAACAAATATTAACATAGCAATAATTAAAGTGTAAGAAACAAAAGCATTAATCTTTCAAAGTATACGATCCTTAAGGAATGTTTACCCCCCATTCATCTTATTATATTAGCAAGGCATGGCTACATCTTCACCACATTAATACAAATGTTAATCACCACGGTGTCCAAGTCAGGCAATTGGATCATACTTTTTCAATATGCATCAACTTTTTATTCTTCACGCAATACATGAGCGTGAGCCATTGGACATAGCATTTAAGTGGAATAGAGTATGGTGGTAGATATCAAAGGGGCAAAAAGTGGAGAAGATGGTCTCACGTTAACTAGGCGTACCAACAGGCTATGGAGATGCCCATCGATAGATGCCAATGCAAGGAGTATGGATTGCCATGCAAATGATGCACTAGAGCTATCAGTGTATGAAAGCTCAAATGAAGCTAAGTGGGGTGTGCATCCAACTTGCTTGCTCATGAAGACCTCGGGCATTTGAGGAAGCCCGCCATAGGAATATACAAGCCAAGTTTGTAATAACGAATAGGTAATTCCCACTAGCATATGAAAATTATATATCATGAGACTCTCTACATGAGGAGCATAGTGCCACTTTAGGCACAAGTGTGGAAAAAGATAGTAGCAAAGTCTCTTCTCTCATTTTCTCTCATTTTTTTGAATGGTGGGCTCATTTGGCCTCCCCCATCTTTATTTTTCGTCCGGAGTCTCATCCCGACTTGTGGGGGAATCATAGTCTCCATCATCCTTTCCTCACTGGGACAATGCTCTAATAATGATGATCATCAAACTTTTATTTACTTACAACTCGATATGTAGAACTGATATGAGGATATGACTCTGTATGAATGCCTATGGCAGTGTACCAGGATGTGCAATGATCTAGCTTGACACATATAAAAAATATGATGAACGGTCGCTTTGCCACAAGTACTATGTCAGCTCTATATGATCATGCAAAGCAATATGATGATGAACGAACTAGTCATGTGAAGTGACGATGGAATTTGCATGGCAATATATCTCGGAATGGCTATGAAAATGCCATGATAGGTAGGTATTGTGGCTGTTTTGAGGAAGATATAATGAGGCTTATGTGCAACAGAGCGTATCATGTCACATGGTTTGGATGCACCGGCGAAATTTGCACCGATCCTTTAGGTGAGAATGGGCTATGTACGGTACCGAAGAGCCTAGCAAATATGAGAAGTTGAGATTGCGTATGTCCATGTTTTCACATTAGTCATAAAGAACTCATATACTATTGCAAAGTTTTATTAGTTTTATCATAAATCAAAGTACTACTTGCATGCTCCGAGGGAAGAGGTTTGTAGGAGTTAACCATCCCGCGCTTCCGACCCGAAACAACACTAGGATTTCAACGAGAAATAGAAATGCTCAGACATCATCACCATGCCTCTTTAATATTTGTATGAACAATAAATTAACCTTTCTTAATATCGACACTTCTACAGATCAACAATTATGAGCGCACACCTTTTTTATATTACTACATCAATATCATTGACCCACAATTTCTCTATATGTGCTACTTGATGGTTTTGATTATCACTCATTGAATACCTAATATTTTTGGACTAGTCTTATGACCCATGCAAATTACCTTCACTATTGATTAACTCTTAAAAAAATATAATTGAATAACGAGAGTGAAATTATCTCTATAAAATCTACACGCCACCGTGCTCAAAAAGATATAAGTGAAGTACTAGAGCAACTACTAAGCTCAAAATATATAAGTGAAGCACATAGAGTATTCTAGAAAATTATGATGAAGGTGTGTCTCTCTTAAATAGGTGTGTCCAGCAAACAATGATTCTGGTAAACTGAAAGTAAAAGCAAACAAAAGCAAACAACGCTCCAAGCAAAACTCATATCATGTGACGAATAAAAATATAGCTTCAAGTAACATACCGATGGATTGAGACGAAAGAGGGGATGCCTTCCGGGGCATCCCCAAGCATAGACGCTTGTGTCTTCCTTAAAATATTATCTTGGGGTGCCTTGGTCATCCCCAAGCTTAGGCTCTTGCTACTTCTTATTCCTTTGTCCATCGTGATAACACCCAAAACTTGAAAACTTCAATCACACAAAACTCAACAAAACTATGTGAGATTCGTTAGTATAAGAAACACATTGCATACTTCAGGTACTGTGATAAATTTATTCTTATTTCATAATTGAATAATAGGTACTGTATTCTAACTTCTCCATGGTTTATACCCCCGATACAATCCATAGCTTAATCAAAACAAGCAACTATGCAAGCAAAAACAGAATTTGTCTAAAACAGAACAGTCTGTAGCAATATGTAGAGAACCTATACTTATATAACTCTAAAACATCTTTAAAATTAGGAAAACCTCGAAATTTTTTATAGAAATACCATGTAAAATTTTCAGATCATTATCACGCTCCAGTAAAAAATGAAAATTCCTGTACTGGAGTCAAAAGTTTCTGTTTTGTTTCAGCATCGATTCTACTCATCTTGTGAGTCATCACAAAGGCTTTACTTGGCACAAACACTAATTTAAACACGAAAACATAATCATTACAGAGGCAATAATCATGTTATAAAAAACAAACAGAAAGTTTAAAGCAAAAATTTAAAGATAACTATTGGGTTGCCTCCCAACAAGCGCTATTGTTTTATGCCCTAAGCTAGGCATAATGCAAAGTTTCAAGTGTTGTCATCTTTGACATCAAGCTCCACAATAACACAACCATGGATAGTAGGAACAATAGGATCTTTGATCAAATTTATAAAGTTGGGATGAACACTAATCATCTTTAGATCCTCGTTTCTTTTGGTAGGAGGAGGTACTAATGCTCTTAGGAATATATATGAACTTGGGGTTTTTGTTTTGAGAGGTACTAGCATTAGTTCTGGAAGGTGTGAAAGCGGAACCTACTTTGTCGATGACCTCTTCCCTTGTATCGATTCTATTCAAACCTTGTTATATCCTCTCATCAATAATAGTGTCTTTTTCCTTTAAAGTTTTCAAAGTCATTCCTATCCGCGACCCAAGTTGAGTGATATGATTATGGAGCTTTTTATCCAACTCCTCAATTGGTTTATTTGAGATCATATTCTTTTCAATAACATCAAGCCTTTGCATAACATGCTCCAAAGTCAAACTAGTTTCATTAACGGTAATGGGTGGTGCCCTTACAAGATTTTCAATCGCATTATAAGCATCCAAGGTGTGACACATTAGGAAGTTCCCATCAGTGATGGTGTCAAGCACAAACCTATACCAAGTTGTCAGGCCAACATAAAAATTATGAAGCAAGGTAGTGGTGGACAACTTTTTAGTTGCTCTATTTTGAGCTAAGCAAATCCTATACCATGCATCTTTCAAGCTTTCTCCCCCCCTTTGTTTAAAATTGACTACATCATTATTAGGAGTAACGCAAGCGGAAGAAGACCTTGCCATGACTTCAAACAAGAAAACTAGTGACAAGCAAAGGTAAATATTTTTGTATTTTTGATTTTATGAGACAAGCTAAATATAACAGCAAATAAAAAGATAAACAAGTGAATGAAAATTTGTGTGAAGTTACTTGGTAGTTGACGATGATACTCCCCGGCAACGGCGCCAGAAATCCTTCCTGATACTTGGGATCTGTGTTGGGTTTTCCATGAAGAGGTACGGGTTATTGCAGCAAAAAGTGGGTAAGTATTTCTCTCAGTTATGAAACTAAGGTTTATCGAACCAATAGGAATATCAATCCTCAACCATCTTCAGCGGCTGCACACAAATGAACAAACAACTTGAACCCAACGCGGGCAAGAGGGTTGTCAATCCCCTTGACCTCGTTACTTGCAAGCAAATGAGTTGTGTAGATAATTGTAAATTGCAAAATAAAATAAAAAGTAAATAAAGGCAGCAAGGTAATAGTAGCGTTTGTAAATATATAAGTGAATAGACCCGGGGGGCATAGTTTTCCCTAGCGGCATCTCTCATGTAGGCAGCATACGGTGGGTAACAAATTACTGTTGGGCAATTGATAGAAAAGCGGATAGTTATAAGATTTTCATGGCAATGATCATGTCTATATAGGCATGTCGTCCATAAACAAATAGGCCGACTCCTGCCTGCACCTATTACTATTTCTCCACTCATCGACCGATATCCAGCATGCATCTAGAGTATTAAGTAAAATAGAGGAATGCATGGAGAACGATGACATGATGTAGACAAAGTAAATTCAAGTAATATGAATGAACCACATCGTGTTATCCTTAGTAGCAACAACACAAAGACGCATCTTGTCCCATACTTTGTCAGTGGGATATAAAAACTCGTCATGTTGAACCTACCACAATGCACCACTCCCACCGATGAAATATTAGTCTATTTGGCCAAAGCACATCAATAAATACGGGAGCATTACGAAGCTATAATGATCATGCAATTAAGAGACATAATATATATATCAGAGATATCTCAAATACTTTTCATGAATAATTTGAACATAAACCCACAATTCATCGGATCCCAACAAACACACCGCACAATAGGATTACATCAGATAGATCAAAGCGAAGATTCGATGATCATTGTGTTGAAGATCAAGAGATAGAGAGATTTCCATCTAGGTACTAGCTATGGACCCTAGGTCTATGGTGAGCTACTCACACATCATCATGAGGGCAGCAAGCTTGATGTAGAGGCCCTCCATGACTGACCCCCCCTCCGGCAGGGTGCCGGAATGGAGCTCCAGATGGCCTCGCGATGGAACAGAGACTTGCGGCGGCGGAAAAGGGTTTCGGGACTGCCTCTGCTGTTTTTAGGGTAGATGAGAATTTATAAGCCAGAGAGGGGCGTCGGGAGACCCCCGAGGGAGGCACAAGCCATCAGGTGCGCCCCCCTGGGGTGCGCCCTGTTCGATTGTGCGGCCCTCGTGCGCCCCCCGGCCTCTTTCCGAAGCTTCCAGGTCTTCTTCTGGTCCAAAAATAATCATCAAAAAGTTTCGTGGCAATTGGACTTCGTTTGGTAATGTAAACCTGAAAAGTAAAAAACACACAGAAAACAACAACTGGCACTGGGCACTGGGTCAATAGGTTAGTGCTCAAAAATAATATATAAATTGGTAAATAAAGACCCAAATAGTATCCTAGAATGATAATATATCAACATGGAACAATAAAAAATTATAGATATGTTGGAGACGTATCAAGCATCCCCAAGCTTAATTCCTGCTCGTCCTCGAGTAGGTAAATGATAAAAACAGAATTTTTGATGTGACATGCTATCCATTGTAATCTTATGCATTTATGCTCATTGATAAATGATGAATCTACAAATATTAACATAGCAATAAATAAAGTGTAAGAAACAAAATCATTAATCTTTCAAAGTATACGATCCTTAAGGAATGTTTAGCCCCCATTCATCTTATTATATTAGCAAGGCATGGCTCCATCTTCACCACATTAATACATATGTTAAGCACCACGGTGTCCAAGTCAGGCAATTGGATCATAATTTTTCAATATGCATCAACTTTTTATTCTTCACGCAATACATGAGCGTGAGCCATTGGACATAGCATTTAGGTGGAATAGAGTATGGTGGTAGATATCAAAGGGGCAAAAGGTGGAGAAGATAGTCTCACATTAACTAGGCATACCAACGGGCTATGGAGATGCCCATCGATAGATGTCAATGCAAGGAGTAGGGATTACCATGCAAATGATGCACTAGAGCTATAAGGGTATGAAAGCTCAAATGAAGCTAAGTGGGGTGCGCATCCAACTTGCTTGCTCATGAAGACCTCGGGCTTTTGAGGAATCTCGTCATAGGAATATACAAGCCAAGTTCGTAATAACAAATAGGTAATTCCCACTAGCATATGAAAATGATATATCATGAGACTCTCTACATGAGGAGCATAGTGCCACTTTGGGCACAAGTGTGGAAAACGATAGCAGCAAAGTCCCTTCTCTCATTTTCTCTCATTTTTTGAATGGTGGGCTCATTTGGCCTCCCCCATCTTTATTTTTCGTCCGGAGTCTCATCCCGACTTGTGGGGGAATCATAGTAACCATCATCCTTTCCTCACTAGGACAATGCTCAAATGATGATGATCATCACACTTTTATTTACTTACAACTCGATATGGAGAACTGATGTGAGGATATGACTCTGTATGAATGCCTCTGGCAGTGTACTAGGATGTGCAATGATCTAGCTTGACATGTATCAAAAATATGATGAACGGTTGCTTTGCCACAAGTACTATGTCAACTCTGTATGATCATGCAAAGCAATATGATGATGAACGAACTAGTCATGTGAAGTGACGAGGGAATTTGCATGGCAATATATCTTGGAATGGCTATGAAAATGCCATGATAGGTAGGTATGGTGGATATTTTGAGGAAGACATAATGAGGCTTATGTGCAACAGAGCGTATCATGTCACGGGGTTTGGATGCACCGGCGAAAGTTGCACCGATCCTCGCGGTGAGAATGGGCTATGCACGGTACCGAAGAGGCTAGCAGATATGAGAAGGTGAGATTGCGTATGTCCATGGTTTCACATTAGCCGTAAAGAACTCATATACTTATTGCAAAGTTTTATTAGTTTTATCATAAATCAAAGTAATACTCGCATGCCCCGAGGGAAGAGGTTGGTAGGAGTTAACCATCGCGAGCTTCCGACCCGAAGCAACACTAGGATTTCAATGAGGAATAGAAATGCTCACACATCATCGCCATGCCACTTTAATATTTAGATAAACAAAAAAGTTAGCCTTTCTTAATATCAACACTTCTATGGATCAACAATTATGAACTCACACCATTTTCATATTACTACATCAATATCATTGAGCCACAATTCTCTATATGTGCTACTTGATGATTTTGATTATCACTCATTGAATACCTAATATTTTTGGACTAGTCTTATGACCCATGCAAATTACCGTCACTATTTATTAACTGTCAAACAAATATAAGTGAAGAACGAGAGTGAAATTATTTCTATAAAATCTACGTGCCACCGTGCTCAAAAAGATATAAGTGAAGTACTAGAGCAACTGCTAAGCTCAAAAGATATAAGTGAAGCACATAGAGTATTCTATCAAATTATGATGAAGGTGTGTCTCTCTTAAATAGGTGTGTCCAGCAAACAATGATTGTGGTAAACTGAAAGTAATAGCAAACAAAAACAAATGACGCTCCAAGCAAAACTCATATCATGTGACGAATAAAAATATAGCTTCAAGTAACATACCGATGGATTGAGACGAAAGAGGGGATGCCTTCCGGAGCATCCCCAAGCTTAGACGCTTGAGCCTTCCTTAAAATATTACCTTGGGGTGCCTTGGTCATCCCCAAGCTTAGGCTCTTGCTACTCCTTATTCCTTTGTCCATCGTGATAACACCCAAAACTTGAAAACTTCAATCACACAAAACTCAACAAAACTTCGTAAGATCCGTTAGTATAATAAACATATTGCATACTTTAGGTACTGTTATAAATTGATTCTTATTTCATAATTGCATAATTGGTACTGTATTCCAACTTCTCCATGGCTTATACCCCCCGATACAATCCATAGCATAATCAAAACAAGCAACTATGCAGGCAAAAACAGAATCTGTCTAAAACAGAACAGTCTGTAGCAATATGTAGAGAAACTATACTTATATAACTGTAAAACATCTTAAAATTATAACAACCTCAAAAATTTGTATAGAAATACTGTGTAAAAATTTCAGATCATTATCACGCTCCGGTAAAAAACGAAAATTCCTGTACTGGAGTCAAAAGTTTCTATTTTGTTTCAGCATCGATTCTACTCATCTTGTGAGTCATCCCAAAGTATTTACTTGGCACAAACACTAATTTGAACACAAAAACATAATCATTATAGAGGCAATAATCATGTTATCAAAAACAAACAGAAAGTTTAAAGCAAAAATTTAAAGATAACTATTGGGTTGCCTCCCAACAAGCGCTATTGTTTTATGCCCCTAGCTAGGCATAATGCAAAGTTTCAAGTGTTGTCATCTTTGACATCAAGCTCCTCAATAACTCAACCATGGATAGTAGGAGCAATAGGATCTTTTATCAAATTTATAAAGTTGGGATGAACACTAATCATCTTTAGATCCTCGTTTCTCTCGGTAGGAGGAGTACTAATGCTCTTAGGAATATATATGAACTTGGGGTTTTTGTTTTGAGAGGTACTAGCATTAGTTTTGGAAGGTGTGTAAGCGGAACCTACTTTATCGATGACCTCTTCCCTTTTATCGATTCTATTCAAACCTTGTTCTATCCTCTCATCAATAATAGTGTCTTTTTTCCTTTAAAGCTTTCAAAGTCATTCCTACCCGTGACCCAAGTTGAGTGATATGATTATGGAGCTTTTTATCCAACTCCTCAATTGGTTTATTTGAGATCATATTCTTTTCAATAGCATCAAGCGTTTGCGACAAGCTAAATATTTGATTTTTGATTTTTGATTTTTATATTTTTGATTTTTATATTTTTGATTTTTGATTTTTATGAGACAAGCTAAATATAACAGCAAATAAAAAGATAAACAAGTGAATGAAAATTTGTGTGAAGTTACTTGATAGTTGATGATGATACTCCCCGGCAACGGCGCCAGAAATCCTTCCTGATACTTGTGATCTGCGTTGGGTTTTCTGTGAAGAGGAACGTGTTATTGCGGCAGAAAGTGGGTAAGCATTTCCCTCAGTTATGAAACCAAGGTTTATCGAACCAATAGGAATATCAATCCTCAACCTTCTTCAGCGGCTGCACACAAATGAACAAACTACTTGCACCCAACGCGGGCAAGAGGTTTGTCAATCACCTTGATCTCGTTATTTGCAAGCAAATGAGTTGTGTAGATAATTGTAGATAATTGTAAATTGCAAATAAAATAAAAAGTAAATAAAGACAGCAAGGTAATATTAGCATTTGTAAATATATAAGTGAATAGACCGGGGGGCCATAGTTTTCCTTAGCGGCATCTCTCATGTAGGCAGCATACGGTGGGTAACAAATTACTGTTGGGCAATTGATATAAAAGCTTATAGTTATGTGATTCTCACGGCAATGATCATGTGTATATAGGCATCACGCCCATAAACAAATAGGCCGACTCCTTCTCGCACCTATTAATATTACTCCACTCATCGACCGCTATCCAGCATGCATCTAGACTACTACTATTGGTCCGGCGGGCAAAGGAGGGCCGTCCTGTTTTTACAGGGCCGTTCGCGAAAATCAGGTTGCAGGAGTGAACCACGCGCGTACGATTTAATACTCCGAATTTAATTGCCAGCGCATGCACTGTGCTAATCTCAACTTATTGGCCATGCAGCCGTGATAAGCACGCGTGTGCCTGCATGCGGGCGTGGGGCTACATGCGGGAGAGAGGTGGGATTGCTTTTGGCAGTTAATTCTGCATGGAAGTTGGAGGAAAAACGCTTATCTTGGTAATTAACTGTTGCGCCTTGGTCCTGCCGATTCTACCGGGCGGACGTGTAAACCCGAACGGAGGTAGTATTAAGTAAAACAGAGTAATGCATGGAGAACGATGACATGATGTAGACAAAGTAAATTCAAGCAACATGAATGAACCCCCTCGTGTTGTCCTTAGTAGCCACAACGCAAAGACGCATCTTGTCCCCTACTTTGTCATTGGGATATAGAAACTTGTCAGGTTGAACCTACCACAACTCACCACTCCCACCGATGAAATATCAATCTACTTGGCCAAAGCACATCAATAAATCAGAGAGCATTATGAAGCTATAATGATCATGCAATTAAGAGACATAATATATATCAGATATATCTCAAATACTTTCCATGAATAATCTGAACATAAACCCACAATTCATCGGATCACAACAAACACACCGCACAATAGGATTACATCGGATAGATCAAAGCGAAGATGCGATGATCATTGTATTGAAGGTCAAGAGATAGAGAGATTGCCATCTAGGTACTAGCTATGGACCCGTAGGTCTGTGGTGAACTTCTCACACATCATCATGAGGGCAATAAGGTTGATGTAGAGGCCCTTCGTGATCGACCCCCTCCGGCAAGGTGCCGGAACGGAGCTCCAGATGGCCTCACGATGGAACAGAGACTTGCGGCGGTGGAAAAAGGGTTTCGAGACTGCCTCTGGTGTTTTTAGGGTAGATGAGAATTTATAAGCCAGAGAGGGGCGTCGGGAGATGCCCGTGGGAGGCACAAGCCATCAGGGCATCCTCTGGGGCGCACCCTTTTGGCTTGTGCGGCCCCCGTGCGGCCCCCGGCCTCCTTCCGAATCTTCCAGGTCTTCTTTTGGTCCAGAAAAAATCATCAAAAAGTTCCGTGGCAATTGGACTTCGTTTGGTAATGTAAACCTGAAAAGCCAAAAACATGCAGAAAACAGCAACTCGCATTGGGCACTGGGTCAATAGGTTAGTTCTCAAAAATATTATAAATTGGTAAATAAAGACACAAAAAGTATCCTAGAATGATAATATATCAGCATGGAACAATCAAAAATTACAGATACGTTGGAGACGTATCAGCCTTTCACTTGCATGACCGAATGATGTGAAAATAATAATAGTGCAAGTGTGTTCTGGACTAAGCTAGAATCTACAAAACATTTGTTCAAAGGAGAAGACAAGGTAATATTGGCTTTTTTGTTAGGTCCACAATATAGCATGTGAAAGCCACTCAACATTTTCATCGTGGTCTTCTCCTTTCGATGACTCAAATAAAATAAAAGAATTTTAGAGAAACGCACTAAAATATTTTTGGAGTTTTTAGTTTTTATCAGGAAAGCAAATTAATGAAGGAAAAACGAAAAGCGAGAAAACTATTTACACAGGAAAGCTCCGAACAAGGAAAAGAAGAAATGAGAATATTCTTGGGTTTTCTTTTAATACTATAAACTAAATAAATGAGAAAGAAAAACCGAAAGAACCGAGAAATATTTTTGTGTTTTTGAAGTTTTTCAAACACACAAGAAGAAAGTGAAAATAAAACTAACATGGATATACAATGAAAAAGGGTGAACATCGACAACTGAAATTAAATATGTGAGCATGGATGTACTGTCGATGAGAAACACATACTCCCCCAAGTTAGGCATTGGCCTAGCTTGGTAATCACCATCCCTAGTATCATCTGGTTGAGGAGCGTAGTAGTTAGGCAGAGGTATTTGAGCGTCCCAAGCTTGGGCCTCAGCCTCTGCCACAACCAACTCGCTCTGGTATGCAGTGATGTCCGGTGGCATGATGACATATCCTTGCGTGGCATGAGAATCGAATAAAGAGAGTGCAGGCAAAACTATAACATCGCGAGTAGTCTCGCTAAACACCAAGTTATAGCGAATGTGGTGAGAAGGCTCAGGGTTATCAATAAATTGGTGATCCATCATAGCCTGGTGATCTAGATAAACTCTAGTCAACAAGTAATCATTGGGGTGTCTATGAACATTAAAGCGTTTTGCCAAGCGAGTCACGTAAATACCCCATGAATTTTACCCCTAGTCCCATTAGTGTGCAAGCAGCGTGCAATGATAGCTCCTAAGCTATATGTGTTATCATTGAAAGGTGCACGACGTAAAATGGCGAGGTCAGGGGCACTGAGCATGCAACTTTCGTCCCTGGCAGTCAAACATTTCCCTATGAATAAAGAAAAGTAGTGCACAACAGGAAATGTAAACTAGTGGCTCTAGCTCTCGACATACCCCTATTTCCCCCCACAGTTAAAGTGCGAAGGAAGTTATCAAACTCCTCTGGTCGAGGCTCTCTTAATCCCCCCTCAGTGGGAATCAAGCATATTTGACAAAATTCGGTAAATGGTATCTCATAGTGTTCAACATATAAATCAAAGCATACCATGGGAACATCGAGCCTATGCACGAAATAGAAATTTTGCACAAAGGAATTTGTAAGGATGTGGTATTCGTCACACTCATCTGAGAAGAAGTCGGTCAAACCGGCATTTGCAACAAAGTGCATGAACTCTTGATGGAACCCGAGTTCCGTCAAGAAGGCATGGTGTGGCCACTCGCACGGCCGAACCTCCGTCCTCCTCGGGATGTTGAGGTCACGATCCTCACATCCTGAACGATTCCCTTGGGACTCCGGCTCGAAGAACTTCTCTGCAAGAAGTTCATTTTCCTACGAACAAATTTCTGAAATTTTTTGACCACAAAATTATGTCAATAAAACTTTGTAAGATTGATAGCAACTACTCATATGGATGCCTAGAGGCCATATCAAGCATGCAGACTACTTGGAATTCAAAGAATTCAACATGCAAGCTTATTTTCAGTAGCACCAAGTACTGCAAAATATGCAAAATATAATCCACTAAAGCAAAAAAAAACTAATTGGAGCAATGGTGGAGTCACATACCAGGGAGCAATCCCCCAAAACAGTTTCGGAAACGGAGCTCCGAGCAAAGAGATCGAAAATCTCAGGTTTGGGAGCAAGAACACGAGAGAGAGAGAGAGAGAGCTACCAGGAATTTTTGTTAGAGGAAAGAGATGATGTGGGCTTAAGGAATAAGCGAGTGGGTCCCTGTGGGGCCCACAAGGTATCCTTGCGCGCCCAGGGGGTGGCCGCGCCCTGTTGCCTTGTGGGCAACAGGTGGACCCCCGTGGGCTGTTTTCAGCTCCAGAAATTCTTAAATATTCTACAAAAATTCATGTTAAAATTTTATGACATTCTGAGCACTTTTATTTTTGGATCATTTTTCTATTACACGGTTTATTCAGAAAACAGGAAAATCACGTCATTTTTTTATTAAACAATAATTAACACAGAGTAAACTAAAGTTACACAAAGTTGTGCATACTAGATTTATCGACCACATGTTTCTCAAAAAGAATCCATTAACAAGGTTGATCAAGTCTTATTGACGAACTGTTTTCGATTGGCATGGAACCGAAATATTTTCGTATGACACTAAGTTACCTCAATGGGGATGTGCATTTCCCCAACAATAAGAATATCATATTTCTTCTTGACAGCAGGGAGAGGAAATTTGGACTCTCCGAAAGTGATTGTTGCCACTTGCTCAATAGAATTGACATCATTAACCACAACTCGTTTCTTCGAAAAGTATATCGTGTGTCAGTTTGCATTAACATGAAAAGTAACCTTGCTTTTCTTGCAGTCAATAACAGCCCCTACAATATTAAAAAAGGGTCTACCAAGGATAATCGACATGTTCTCGTCCTCGGGCATCTCAAGAATAACAAAGTTTGTCAAAATAGTAACATTTGCAACAACAACGGGGACATCCTCACAAATCCCAATAGGTATAGCAGTAGATTTATCAACCATTTGCAAAGATATTTCAGTAGGTGTGAGCTTATTCAAATCAAGTCTTTTATATAGAGAGAAATGCATAACACTAACACCAGCTCTTAAATCATATAAAGCAGTTTTAACATAACTTCATTTGATGGAGCAAGGTATATAGGTATCCCCGGGTCTCCCAATTTCTTTGGTACTCCATTCTCAAAAGAGTAATTAGCAAAAATGGAGGAAATCTCAGTTTCAGGTATCTTTATTTTATCAGTAATAATATCTTTCATATATTTTGCATAAGGAGGCATCTTTAAAATATCAGTCAAATGTGTTAACAAAAAGACTGGCCTAAGCATTTCAACAAAGCACTCAAAATCTTCCTCGTCCCTATTTTTAGAAGGCTTACAAAGGAATGGCATGGGTTTTCGAACCCATGGCTCTCTTTCTTTACCATCTTTTCTAGCAATGAAATATCTCTTATCATAACGCTTATTCTTAGGTGGTGGGTTATCAATATCAGCTGCAGGTTCTATTTCCACATCATTATCAGGTTATTTTTCATTATCTTGTTGAGCCTCAACATGAACATCATGATATTCATTATCACTAGGAGCATGTTCACTACCAGATTGGTCTCAGCATCAGAAATAGAAACATCATTTTGATTCTCAGAAGGTTTTTCTATCACAGTTTCACTAGAATCATGCAAGGTACTATCAATTCCTTTTTCTTTTTCTTCTTAGATGGACTAGGTGTATCCTTATTAATATTCTGAGAATCTTGTTCAATTCTTTTAGGATGTCCTTCATGATAGAGGGGTTCTTGTGTCATTCTACCCCCTCTAGTCACAACTCTAATAGCATGATCATTCAATTTATTATTCATTTCGGTAAGCAAATCATTTTGTGACTTAGCAACTTGTTCTAACTGTGTATGAACCATGGGAGTGTTTACCTAAACCTCTAACATCATTAGCAGTTCTAAACATCACGTCACTCAAGCGATCAATCATCATAGCATTTTGTTTTAATTGATTCTTAACATACATATTGGAATGTTCTTGCTTAACAATGTAATTATCAAATTCATCCATGCATTGACTAGCAGTTTTATTATAAGGTATATCACTTTCATTGAATCTACAAAGAGAATTTACTTCTACTACATGTGTAGGTGCGTCAAGTTCTTAACATCTTCAGTTTTAATACATTTTTCTTTCATTGATTTCTTGGCTTCTTGCATATTTTCGGGACTGAGGAATAGAATACCTCTCTTCTTCGTAATTGGTTTAGGAGGTGGTTCAGGAAGGGTCCAATCATTAGCATTCTTCAAAATGTTATTAAATATTCTTCAGCTTGCCCAACAGTTCGTTCCCTGAAAACACAACCAGCACAACTATCTAGGTAGTCCCAAGAAGCACCGGTTAGTCTATTATAAGAGATATCAAGTATTTCATCTTCTTAAGAGGATGATCAGACAATGCTTTAAATAGCTGGAGAAGCCTCCCCCAAGCTTACAGGAGATTCTCTTCTTCAATATGCACAAAGTTAAATATTTCTTGTAAAGTAGCTTGTTTCTTATGAGCAGGAAAATATTTTTCAGAGAAGTAATATATCATATCCTGGGGGCTACGCACACAACCAGGAGCAAGAGAAAGGAACCACTTCTTAGCATCACCCTTTAGTGAGAAAGGAAAAAGCTTAAGAATATAGTAATAGCGAATTTTTTCCTCATTAGCAAATAGGGTGGGAATATCATTTAATTTGGTAAGATGTGCGACAACAGTTTCAGATTCATAACCATGGAAAGGATCAGATTCTACCAAAGTAATTAACTCAGGATCAACAGAGAAACCATAATCCTTATCAGTAACAAATATATGAGAAGCAGCAAATTTAGGATCATATTTCATTTTCTCCTTCATAGATTTTTCTTGTAGTTTACTAAGCAGTTTCTTGAGATCATATCTATCATTACAAGAAAGAAAGTCTCTAGCTATATCCCCATCCATAACATAACCATCAGATACATCAGGCATTTCAATTCTAGGAGGAGATCTAGACAGAATAGGTGAATCATAGTTTTCATCAATTTCAACATTCTCAAGTTCTCTAGATTTAGCAATATGAGCATCAAGCAAATCACCAAGTGGCACATGTTCAGTTCCATCTAGCATAGTAGTAGCACCATCATAGATGCAGCTACAAGGAATTGATCAATGTAGTGGGATCTTTCTTTCTTTTTTTCTTCTTCTTTTTGGTGTTTTGGCTGTGTGCATCTGTATTGTCTTTACGACATTGCGTTATTGCAGAGGCTGGGTGTAATTGGTATCTCCGCGATATTAATATATTCCCCTTGTCAAAAAATAAAAAGTGTCCACGCACATACATAAATGTTCACATGTGTGAAACAAAAAAAATTCTTATAAAAAGTTTCATTATTCAGAAAACTAAACTGATCTATTTAAAAGTTTATGTATCGTTTTGTTAAAGGCCGTAAACTTCAACAATGTTTAAAAATATGAGGACATATGTTCATATAAAACAGTTTAAATTCTAAATGAAAGGAAAAGGAACAAAATAAAAGAAACTTGCAAAAAGGGGGAACCAAAAAGAAAACGAAAAGGAGAAAAAGGAAAAGTTATAGAAAACGGCAAGAAACCGCTGATGAGCAAAAAAATTACTTAAGAGAGTATTAGTTAGAACAATCATTCTTATAGCATACGTCATGCAGGACAAAAGATTATTAAGAAGCAAGCCATCCGACCTACAATCAAAATTATACTTCGCAATTTCATACGCCGCCCTATTGTCTTGACAATTGATATAGAGAGCTCTCCTTCAAATCAACCAAAGGGTTCTGTTAAGATTTTCATCTACAAGGAAAGAAACCACAAAAAGAATAACCAATCTCCAAAATAATAGGCTCGTGAATAGTGATACAGATATAGAGACCAACGACTCATGCATGACATCTTTTGTCCTACCCTCCCGTGGCAGTGGGGTCCATTTGGAAACGAAGAGATATTAAGGCCTACTTTTAATAGAGAACCGGAACAAAGCATTAACACATGGTGAATACATGAACTCCTCAAACTACCGTCATTACCGGAGATGATCCCAATTATTGCCACCTTGGAGTCTACGGGTCATAACACATAATAGGTGCATACAACTTGCAAGATAGGATCCAAAACACTCACATATTCATGAAAACGTAATAGGTTCAGATCCGAAATCATGGCACTCGGGCCCTAGTGACAAGCATTAAGCATAGCAAAGTCATAGCAACCACAATCTCAGAACATCGTGGATACTAGGGATCAAGCCCTATCAAAATAACTCGATTACATGATAAATCTCATCCAATCTCATCACCGCCCAGCAAGACTACAAAGAAATTACTCACTCCTGGTGGTGAGCATCATGTAATTGTTGATGGATAAGAGTTGGTGATGACGATAGCGACGAATTCCCCTCTCCGGAGCCACAAACAGACTCCAGATCAGCCCTCCCGAGGAAGAACGGGAGGTGGCGGCGGCTCCGTCTTGTAGAACGCTATGAAAACCTCTCTCATTTTTTTCTTAGAGAATAGGAATATATAGGCTTGGAATTAGGCTCAGCGGAGCCACATGGCCCCCCACAAGGTAACAGGGCGTGCCCTGTTGCCTTGTGGGCAACTGGTGGCCCCCCTCCATTGGATCTTCGCTCAAGTTTTTTTTAGATATTCAATAAAAATCTCTAGAAAGTTTTGTCCAATTCCGAGAACTTTGTTTTCTGCACAAAACAACACCATGGCAGTTCTGCTAAAAAGAGCGTCAGTCCGGGTTAGTTTCATTCAAATCATGCAAATTAGAGTTCAAAACAAGAGAAAAAGTGTTTGGAAAAGTAGATACGTTGGAGACGTATCAATGATGGCGTTCCGAGAAGAGTTCATCACAAACAAACCTCATGTTCACGACACTAATGCTCTCCACAAAGCTGCGTCAGCACTGATCTTGATATAATCAAAAGGAGGGACTGTCACATGTTCTTTGTTGATTTTGCTCCACACTGCCAAAGCTCTATGGCTCGGTGTAACTATTTTTTTGAACGCAGTACAATCACAGATGTTCAGATACACACATACACTTACCCTATGAATGCATACACGCACATCCTATCACTACGAGCACCTCCAAGATACTGAACCGGCATAACATCTTGAGATTGAGGAACTCACCACATGCGCCTGGTAGATGACGGGAACATCTACTCCCACTGAACAAACATCGTCGGACAGTTAGAAATAAATCTGCGAAATTATGAGCACCGGTGTCAAGTCTAGGACTTGAACCCTGATAGGCCGGTTCCATCACAACGAACCTAACCACCTGAGCTACCCTTAGATCGCGGCTCTGTCAAATTGTGGTGCGACATCTTTTGGGCGATTTGATAAGTTTATATAGATTGGGTTGGCAAGGTAAAGATGGAAGTAATACGTGTTGGATATATCAACACAGTGGTCCACTAGTAAATTATAAGAATGACACTGACAGTAAACAATTCATGCCACCGATATCTAAATATGTGAGCACGTACAGAACATAGAGTTGAAACATCTATGAATAGAGCATATGCGGCTAGCACATGAACGAGCAAGTAGGGGGTGAACAAATCATACCCTCATGTAGGCCAGGCTAAGGCCGTAGCAGTGGTAGCAGCTTTGGCTTCCTTCACGGCTTTCTTCTTGGTGGTGGTGTCCTTGACTGGGAGGTTGGGTGGATTAACCGCGAGCTCATACCGGCAAAAATAAAGCGCAAACATAGGTCTAAGCTCGACTCGGCTCATTCACGAAACATGGCGTGGGTGCGGGTGCGAGGCATGGTAAGGAGGGCAGAGGAGACGGAGCGTGTGTGTACCACTCCTATTCTCAAGCTCTGAATGGCATGTGATAGAGCAACCCTTATAAAGGAGTCTCAACTCTCCTCGACTTGTGAGGTGGTACTTAACTTCCCACTACTTGCCATGCACCTACACGAGGCTTAGAGATTAGCAGGAAACATTGTTTATATGGGCTTAAAGCCCATCTATGATTCAACAATCCTCCACCAGATCACGAGGCACATTAAGTTGTCCTTCATTCCAAATGATGTTTTGATATACTAGAATTCTCAGTGGAGACCGGTTAAGGTTTAACATCCACCTAGAGCAAAGATCTAGAGTTCTTCACAAGTGATAAATGGTAGAGGCCTTGACTTGTCAGTTTGGCATGCAAAATTTCACCAATTGTCTTACAGGTACTAGGCTGCCGAAGGCTAACCACGCGGGTGGAGCATATTAGTCACACTCCTGACCTGTTCATGAGCTTCCTAGAGATTACCCTATCTCACAGACTGTGACTAGCAGTTGGCGCACATAGGTGTGTTCCTCCAAAGATCGCTCTGTAGGATAGCATCTTGCTTATATGTGCTTTGGAACACATTAAGACAAAAGTCAACATGCCTTATAGATTAGTAGAGTATTGCATCTCCAACGGAGTGGGTTAGTAAGGATACTCTCCTTGGGTAACCAGTGGCTTGTTTTTTCCAAGTCCTAATTCACGGGATCTCCGATCACATAGGTTGGGTTACCCACCATGGAAACTCATGTGGTTCTCATGCTCATCTCCCTTGATGTATTTTATATCACAACACGTAAAAGCCCTTTCATAAAGGGATCTATCAGATTCTTAGCTGACTGGATAGAATCCAATGCTATTACTCTGGAGTTTCTTGAATGTTTGACGTGTTTCAGTCTCCTTCTGATGTGCTTTGTTGATTGCATGTTGTCCTTTGAACTTTTACATTGACAATAACTGTTTGATTTTCACTCATAAGGATAGTCGGAGTTGTCTTGTCAACTGCTGACAAATTCATAAAAAACACTCGAAGCCATTCTGCTTTGACACATGATGTGTGTAATGTTGTGAGTTCTGCTTCCATACTCGACCTCATTAAGATGGTCTGCTTGCAAGACTTCCATGAAACAATACCACCACCAAGTGTGAAGACATATCCACTAGTGGCTTTCATCTCATTAGCATCAAAGATCCAATTTGCATCACTATACCCTTCAAGTACCGTCGGGTACCCGATATAGTGAATTTCGTTGCTCACAATACCTTGCAAATAGCGCATAACTCTTTAAACAACATGCCAATGTACATCTCCCGGGTTGGAAACAAACCGACTCAATTTACACAAGGCAAACTAGATGTCATGCCTCGTAGTGCAAGCTAGGTACATGAGTGAACAAATCACTTGAGAGTGTCTCAGTTGATCTATAGTCGTGTCTTCTTGCTTTCGAACCTACATGCTAGGATCATATGGTGTTGGAGAAGGTTTGCAATCCGAATACCCAAAGCGACTTAGAATCTTCTCAACATAGTGGGATTGCAGAAGTGTAATTCCACCCTCATTATTTCTCTGTAGCTTGATGCTCAAGATGACATCAGCCACACCAAGGTCTTTCATCTCAAAGTTGTGAGATAGAAAATTCTTAACATCCTCAATGACTCCGAGGTTGGTTCCAAATATCAGTATGTCAACGACATACAAACAAAGTATAAATCCTTCGCCCCCACCATGGTGATAGTATACACATTTGTCAGCTTCATTAACAACAAAGCTAGAAGATGCCAAAATTTTATGAAACTTCTCAGGACATTGCTTAGATGCTTGTTTCAGGCCATATGAAGATTCCAATAACTAATACACTTTTGCTTCCTGACCATTTACTACAAAGCCATTTGGTTGTACATGTAAATTTCCCCGTCTAGTTCTCCATTTAGGAAAGCCGTCTTACCATCCATCTGATGGATGAGAAGACCATGCGAGGCAACTAACGTGAGTAGCACTCGAATGGTTGTCAGTCTGGCTAGATGTGAGTAAGTGTCAAATAAATCTTTGTCTTCTTTCTAGGTATAACCCTGGCCACTAGCCTTGTACTTATCAAAAGTATCATCAGGCCTAAGCTTCTTTTTGAACACCCACGTACATCCCAATGGTTTGCAACCATAGGAAGACCTATATATGATCTCCAATGTCACATTCGCTAAGATAGAATCCATCTCGCTACAGACCACATCCTTACAGTAGTCAACATCTGGAGATGCATAAGCTTCTGAAATAGAAGGGGGAGTATCATGCACGAGGTACACAAGGAAATCATCACCAAAGGACTTTGCAATCTTTTTTCTCTTGCACCTAACAGGAGTTTCCTTGTCATCCTCCAAAGAATTTTCATCACGGGTTCTCCCATTGTATTCAATGGGAATGGCAGGTTCAAAGGTCTCATCAAATTCTAGTCTAGACTTTTTTTGCATATCTATCATGGGAAAAATATACTCAAATAATGTAGCATCTTTAGACTCCATGATCATACTTACCTTCATGTCAGGTACATCAGATTTCACCACTAGAAATTTATAGCCAACACTCTTCTTGGCATAGCCCAGAAAAACATAGTCCATGGTCTTTTGTCCCAACTTATACTTTTTGGTTATCGCACGTTGACTTTCGCCAAACAGCGCCAAGTGCGCAAGTAAGAGAGTGTAGTTATTTTCTTCTCCCATTAATCATAGGGAGTAATTTCATTATCCTTCACAGTAACCTTATTCAGGACATGACATGGTGTCAATATATCCACCCCCACCAAGCCTTGGATAAACCTGATGTATCTAACATGGTGTTAACCAAACCTGTTAGAGTCTGGTTTTTCCGTTTGACGACCTCGTTTGACTGGGATGAATAGGGTGGCATCCTCTCATAAATAATAACATGTTCCGCACAGAATGAATTGAACTCGTTACAAAAGTACTCTCCACCATGATGAGACCAAACTCGTTTTATTTTATTTACAAGTTAGTTCTGAACTTCTGTCTTATAGATTTTAAAGTAGTGTAGAGACTCATCCTTAGTATTTAACAAATACACATAGAAGAATCTAGTGGAATCATCAATTGGTGTCATGAACTATTTCTTTCCACCTTTAGTCAACACACCATCCATCTCATATAGATTTGAATGTATGAGCTCTGTTGGTGCCACCGCAACCTTGTGAGGATTGTGAGGTTCCTTAGCTTGCACACACGCATGGCACTTAGATCCTTTTGCTAAAGTGTAACTCGGGATTAAATTCATCTTGGCTAGCCGCATCATACAACCGAAATTAATCTGACAAAGAGGTGAATTCCAAAACTCACATTCATTCACAATAGAATGAATATGGTTCATGACTTTATTATAGAAATCTGCTAGGGAAAGGTGGAACAAACCTCCACATTCATATCATTTTCCAACAAACAGTCCATATCTAGGTACAACTACTTTATTTGACTCGAATACTAATTTAAAGCCTTCCTTACATAGAAGGGAGCCACTAACGATAATCTTCTATATATCGGGGACATGTTTCGCATTCTTCAGTTGCACGATGCTTCAGAAGTAAACTTCAGATCTACCTTGCCAATACCATGAATAGAAGCATACAAGCCATTCCCCATCAGGACAGAACTATCTCGTGTGATCTGGTAAGAAGAGAACAAAGACACATATGCACACACATGAATATTTGCATGTGTATCAATTCACTAATAAGTAGATTGACAAACTAAAAGTACAGTAAACAGATTACCATACATAGTTGCCCCATTATCAACGTTGCTCATGGTCACATTGACAGACTTGGAGTCCTGTCATGGTGTCCTGTACTTGTTTTTGCACTAGTTGGGCCAATGTTCCTCTGAACCACAAGTATTGCAGCCATCTTTCTTCTTGTACTTCTTGAAGGTCTTCAAACCCTTCTTCTTGAAGTTGGTATTATGCTAGTTAGTGTTATTTCCCTAGAACTTGTGAAAAACATTCTACATCACATTGTGTTAGGGCATATTTCTCCCTTAGTGGTTTTGGTGATTGATGACAATGCAATTTGTGGACTAACCGTGTGCTTGAGCATTTTAGATGTCATGTCTTGGCACGAGACGGTTTGTACCCCTCGATGGTGAAGAGTGAAGACGGTTGTTTCTATCGATTTAGTTATCGATGGTTTTTGAGTCGTAGGATAACCGTACTATTAAGAGGGGGTCCACATTGGAAAGGTATGGGTGGAATCAACACGTACACAACCTCATATGCACACACATTTCCCTTTCCGCAATATGGCGCTGGTCCTCTGTTTTCTATGGGCAGATTTGTTTCACACAAGCAGTAGTACCACTGGTGTCAACGGTAGTACCACTCCTGCGGTAGTACCGTTGGGCACTACTGATGTACTGTCGTTTAGGGGTCCCTGGTTGTGGAACTTTATGTTGCCAAATTTCCTTAGTCGGTAGTAGCACGGCAGTACCGCTTATGCGGTACTTTTGCTTTCTAGTACCGTTGCGAGTACCGCTCGGGGGAAGCCCTGTGTGCAACTTTCTGTTTCCATAATTTTCCCTAAGCGGTAGTAGGGCGGCACTAGAACGGTAGTACCGCTTGGAGCGGTACTGCCGCCCTAACTCCCTCTACAACCGTTGCCTCTCCTGTCCCTATGGCCCTAAGCGGTAGTACCGCTGGGGTGGACGGTGGTACCGCTCCGACGGCACTACCACCTCTACACTGTGTGTAGTTTTGGGCCAGAACGTGGTAGTACTGCCTAAGTGGTAGTACCGCTCCTAGGAGCGGTAGTACCGCTTAGTTGCGAGCACATGGCAGAAAACGGTTGGATTTCTCCCCTTTATATAAAGGGGGTCTTCTTCCCCAAGAAGACCCACCTCTTATCCCCCCCAAGCTCCATTGTTGTCCTAAAGCTCATTTTCGCCCGATCCCTCTCCCTAGCCATCAAAACTTGTTGATCTTCTAGGGTTTGGAGGAGAAGGCCCCGATCTACACTTCCACCAAGAGATATTTGATCCCCCCACTAATCCCTTGCGGATCTTGTTACTCCTGGGTGTTTGGGCACCCTAGATGGAAGAGGTCACCTCGGAGCCACATTCCATTGTGGTGAAGCTTCGTGGTGGTGTTGGGAGACTCCAATTAAGTTGTGGAGATTGCTCCAACCTTGTTTGTAAAGGTTCGGTCGCCGCCTTCAAGGGAACCACTAGTGGAATCCCGGCATCCTGCATTGTGCGAGGGCATGAGGAGAATACGATGGCCCTAGTGGCTTCTTGGGGAGCATTGTGCCTCCACATCGCTCCAACGGAGACGTACCTCCCCTCAAAGGGAGGGAACTTCGGTAACACATCCTCGTCTCCATAGACTCCCCTTGAGGTTATTTCTTACCTTTAATTTGTGCAAGCTTTGTTGTGTTTGTATCTTGTGCTTGCTATTGTTGTTGTCATTGTGCTCATCATATAGGTTGTCCACCTAGTTGCATATATAGACAACATATTTTATTGTTGAGCCTAATTTGTTATAAAGAAGCTAAAAATGTTAGCCGCCTATTCACCCTCCCCCCCTCTAGTCGACCATATCGATCCTTTCACAATGGCGCTAGAAGATCTATCTGCCCCTATCACGTGTGAGTCCTTTGACCTCAAGTTCTGCTCAGCACTTAGATGTCTGATGACATCCCCGACTGAGAATTCACGTCTCAAGTGTTTGAGAGAAGTAGCAAAGTTCCTCCAACTAGGAGGCAGTTTACAGCCTGCGACAAACTTGCCCCGTAACTCACACCTCAGGAGCTCCAACTCCTTAGCTATGCATTGTATCCCATGAGCCTAGTCCAATACCGGACGGTTATCAACCATCATGTAATCAAGGAACTGCTCCACAACATACATCTCGTTTCCAGCATCGGTTGTGTCGAACTTAGCATCGAGTGGATCCCACAAGTTCTTGGTAACCCGCTTATGGAGATATGCGTGAACCAACTTGTATCCGCTCACACTTAGAACATCTCCCACGAAGACGATGGTGGCCTCCCTGAACGCATTCTCCCGTTTAGGATCAATCGTTCCCACATGAGTCACACCACCAAACACGTTCATCACTATGAGCCACACAACGGTCTTTGTCTGCCAACGCTTAAAATGTGTCGCCGTAAACGCGGCCAGTTTCAATATTGCATCAAAGCCTTGTATCGAAAAGTGCCTAAAATAAGGTTTCTGGATTGTTGGATATTAAAAAAATCGATTAATCTAATCCATGAGTAAATCATAAGCATGGCATGATAGTAGGCAAGTCGTGCCAATATCTAAACATGTAAGCACGTACAGAACATGGAATCGAAACATTGATGAATATAGCATATACAGATAACACATGAATGAGCAAGTAGGGATGAACACATACCCTCATGTACGCTAGGCTAAGGTTGCAGCGGTGGCAGCATCTTTCGCTTCCTTCGCGGCCTTCTCCTTGGCGGCGATGTCTTCAACCATGGGGTCGGTGTCAGGGAAGCAGCCGAAGCAGAGGATGGAGACGAGGACAAAATGGGAGCAGCCGCACCGAGACGCTCCCCAAAAACCTTATCGCCCTTCTCTCGATGCAGGACCTCGAGGGACAGGGTTCCAGAAGACTACTCCCCCCCGAGCAGTGCACACGGCAGGCGGGATGGGTTTGCTGGAGACAACACACTGAGAGGAATAGTAGATGATGTTAGGGTTGCGTGAGGAGGGAGTGAGTGTGTTAGCTACACTAGCCAACGCGAGAGGAATATATAATAGATGATGGCTAGGGTTGCGCGGGGAGGGAGTGAGTGTGTCAACTGCACTCGCAAACGCCTCCAATATGTAAGCCATCAGGTAGGGAGTTGCGGGCCTGGGCTTAGGCCCAGGACCGACTCGACACACCTCGGAAAGGTAGTCTTCATATCCTAAGAACATAGTCGTCGCACCTCGGGAAGGGACTCATCAAATGCCGGGAACGTAGTCATCGCAGCCAGGGAAGGGAGTCGACATATCCCGGGAAAGCAAACAGCCCACGGTCCAACGTTTTGGAAGTGGAACATCCGTTGGCAAACCGTTAAATAATCCCAGATTTATTAACCATTCTTATCAAGCAAATAATAAAGCGCAAGCATAGGTCTGAGCTCGGCTCGGCTCATTCACGAAACACGACGCGCCTCGTGTGGTGAGGCGGCGGTGACGGAGGTAGAGCGCACATGTACCACTCCTCTTCTCAAGCTCCTAATGTCATGTGGTAGAGCAACCCATATAAAGGGGTCTCAGCTCTCCTCAACTTGTGAGGTGGTACTAAAATTCCCACCACTTGTCATACACCTACAAAGGCCTTAGAGATTAACAATAATCAATGTTTCTATGTGCCCATAGACCAGCTATGAATCAACAATAAGATGTATTTGTGATCCACATCCATTTGTTGTTTCTTTCCCCTTTCATTTTGCTTTAGATGTTTTTTTTCATGTACCTACTATATATTTGCATCACTGCATGATTGTCACATAATATATCTATTTATTTTCAACGGCGGTTTTCATTATAATATCTCTACTTATTATTTTGATGAGGCAAAATGTCTTTATCACAAGTTTACATACACTTGAAGATGACCCAACAATCACGAAAGGAAGAGGAAAATATGAAACTCTCTTGGCATGAGCACTTGGTTTGCGCTCCAGGAGGAGGAGATGAGGAGGGACCACATATGCATTGTTGTTGCTATATCGGATCAAGGGAACTCTTGATGATCTAGCTCCCTTTGTGACCTCGCAACGTATCGTAATCTTGTGTCCTAATGTTCATTGTTGTAAAAGTACACTCCCACCATTTCAGATTAATTGAATTTCTAGGTTTGTCTAAATTATACTTCTTTTACTTTGACAAAATTGATAGAAAAATATGCTAAGATCTCTACATTGTAAAATATATATGGTATGAAAATATATTTTATAGAGAATGAAACTAAACTAATTTGGTGTTCAACATATTGAAATTTTCTATGTTGATATATTTTATTGCTTCGTATATATCTCCTGCCCCCTCAGCTTGTCAAAGCATAATGCCTATTTTTGTTCTATGTCATTATACCGGTGTAAAATTGGACGAGGATTTGTGGCACGCAAGTGCGGGGGCACTCAGGTCCCTTGTGCCACCTTTTTATTTTGGCTTCCGATTTTCACAATTTTATATCTTTTAAATGATTTTTTAATTAAGTTATGTTTTCATATTCGTGATTCCCGCGACCAACGCTTTCAAATAAGATCCATATTGAATATATTTTGACCACTTTTTTTAAAAAAAAGTTTCAATGTTTGAAACTTAGTATGAGCGAACAATGAACATGAATTATTTTGTATCTATAACCGACAAAAAAAATTGCTTAACATTATATCTTTAAAACTTGTTAAAACCGGGCATTTTTTGTGCAAAAACGGTTAGTTTCATCGTTGAAACCTAATGCTTTTTGGTGGATTTATTTTTACTATGCCCTCATGGGGATTTAACAACTTAGCGAACTGCGAGCCAAATCAAGCGGACGACACGGCTTGGTAGATGAGTGCCCCGCACTTAAGTGAGCCTGCGAATTTCCGGTGTAAAATTTGATCACATAAGTTCCGGTGGATTCTTTTTATTTGTCTTCCTACGGAGCATTTTTTCATCCGCAGAACAAACAAGAACTCAGAGCCAAAGTACAACGGGGTATGACAGAACCAGGTGTTTCCCGTGCAACAGTGCATGAATCCATGCCATACTTTCCAAATTAGACCAGTCAAGATGGAAGGGCATTGCCAATACGGTTTCAGCACATTCATCTCTATTATCAAAGGGTACATGTGAGTTCATACTGTTGAAGCAACAGAGAGAAACTGGCGAAATTGATGATGTCTTGCTTGAGACTTGTGGGCATATATATAGGAGTATATGATTATCTTGGAGTACAAGACAAGTTAGAACAAATCATATGCTATCCTCTATTTCCTAAATAATCATGATGCTCAACATTCCCCGCAGTTACAACGGCAGCGATGCAGAGGTGAGATTGGAGAAGAATCGGAAGCTAAGCCGACGGACATTCCCCCCCCCCCACAGTCGCAACGGTCGATGCCTCGTGGAAGTCATGACTGGAGTGAAAACTGACGAGTTGATCAAGCAAGGCGGTAGCCCTTTGTGCCGATGTTGATGTAGCCGAGAGCGTAGGGTGTTGCAGCCGTAGTCGAGGTAGCTATGTGAGGGACTCCATAGTCGATGTCGAGTCTGGGTGGCCGGGGTCGAGGTAGTCACCGTGGACCGGGAAGAAGAGCGGCAGCAGCGGCCTGAGGAGGAGGCGGTAGCGGCGACTAGGTTAGGAACGCGGCGCAAGTGCTCGAAGTAGGCGAGGAAGAACCCAACAACGTGACAAAGACCGGCGCGGACTATGGCGTTCCTGTGCCTAGGAAGGCGTCCCGACGCATACCACATAGAAGTCGACGCGTGTGGACGGTGAAGTGGACCGCTTGCCACGGTGTTATGTACCGAAGGGTGAAAGCACAACTTCTCCCTAGGTGGTTTTGGTAATTAATAACAACATATATTTCATTGGACTAATGTTTCCACCAAGTATATTTCAGGAAATTTCAATGAATGGATTGGCAAAAGGATTGTGAGGAGATCCCCTAGATGCAAGTAACATCCATTGGCAACAAGCTTGAAGACTCTACATTTTACATTTTGTGAGAAATCACTCTTTGAGTCCATAGGAAAGCCAATACTATTAAAACGGGATGAGGTGTCTATGACGATCTGGTTGCTCAAGTGCTTAGAGATTAACCACCAAAAATACACATGAAATTCTCCCATAAAATCTCTGTCTAAACCCTACCACTAAAATCGGTGCCACCAACTTTCCAATCGGCCCTACCGAGTTTTAACCCTAGATAGATCCCATGCCAAACCCTAAGTTCTCGGTGCCACAAAGTTTCCATTTGATGCAACCAAAACCAGTGACCAACTTTCTGGTTAGCCATTTTCAAGAATCGGAATTTCCGAGATTTGAGAATTGGTCTCACTGAGATTTGGAATCTGACTAGGTCACCCATATCGGTACCACCGAGATTTATATATCGGTCTCACCAAGAAGCCGAAAGTTGCCACGTTTTGCACTAGTCGATGCAACCGAGTTTTTACTCTGGTTTCACCGAGTTGGGTAATAATGTTGTAATGGTTGGATTTTTGGAGATGCCTATATATACCCCTCCACCTCCTCTCACTCGCAGAGGAAGCACTCAGAACATGCCTACACTTGCCCCATCCATTTTTCTGAGAGAGAGCCACCTACTTATGTGTTGAAATCAAGATCTTCCACTCCAACCATATGAATCTTGATTTCTAGCCTCCCCAAGTTGCTTTCCACCCAATCAACCTCTTCTACCAAGCCAAATCTGTGAGAGAGTGGTTGTGTGTTAAGGAGACTATCTTTTGAAGCACAAGAGCAAGGAGTTCATCATTGTTACCACATCTATTACCTTTTGGAGAGTGGTGTCTCCTAGATTGGTTAGGTGTCGCTTGGGAGCCTACTTCTTTTTGTTGTGGAGTTGAACCAAGAAGTTTGTACGGGCAACGAGATCGCCTACTTCATGAAGATCTACCCATAGTGAGGCTAGTCCTTCATGGACGGAAACCGTGATGGAATAGACGAGGTTGCTACTTTGTGGACCCTAACAAGTGGAGCCCTCCATGGACTCTCGCGACTGCTACCCTTCGTGGGCTGAAGTCTCCATCAGCGTGGACGTACGATAGTACCACCTATCGGAACCACGGGAAAAATCTTTGTGTCATCACTTGCGTTTGATCCTCCTATCATTACCTTTACTTTCATGTGCATGTCTTTACTTTTCGCTGCTATACTCTTAGACTTGCATGTGTAGGGTGTACTTGACTTGCTACAATTGCTAAAACTTGCCAACACTTAAAATTGGGAAAAGGCTAGATTTTTAAATTGGTCAAGTAGTCTAATCACCCCCCTCTAGACATAATTCGGATCCTACAAAGGGGCGACGAAGTGGCAGCGCGCGGGTCGGGGCGACAACGAGGAAGACCTTCGGACGGCGGCAGGGACCGCGTGCCACACTCGCTATGGACCGATGAGGCAACGCAGCGGCAGTGCGAGGGTCAGTGCATCCATTCCACGGGGACGGACTCGAGCGGACGGCCTCGGGGCGGCGGTGGACCGCGGACCGCGACACACAGCCCGAACGGGCGACGCAGCGGTAGCACGCGGGTCGGTGCAACCGCGGGAACGGCCTCGGGACGACGGCATGGACCATGTGCCGCGGAGCTGCGACCCGAAAGGGCGATGCAGCGGCGGCGCGGGTCGGTGCAGCTGCGGGGAGAACCAACGGGGGGCGGCGCGGCAGTCCGACGTGGCGATGCAGCAGTAGCCCATTACTCGATCGATGGAGGGTGCGCTATACTCGGAGATAGGGCGGCGACGGCCGATGCAGAGCGACGAGCGGGTAGACGCATGGATGACGGCCATGAGGGGCCGCCGCATCGCGCGACGCCGACGGGTCGAAGAAGAGGCTGGGTTGTCACAGCGGTGTTGAAGTAGAGGCGCGTGGGGTCGACGACGACGGCGGACGACGCAAACCGATCTTGGATCGAAAAACCAAAAAGAAACGCCGATCAATGCGACCGACGAGAGAGAGAAAAATTCTGATCAAAGGATTTGGGAAAAATACTCTCTAGGGCAGTCGGTCAACGGCACCAGCGGACGAACCCTAGGTACGGGCGGCACGACCCCCGATAGCTATCATGAAGATCGACCGCCCCACAGGTGGCGCGGTGCAGAAGTGGCGGCGGATAGGGTTTGGATCAGAGTTAGACTGATACCATGTAGAGGGAATAGAGAGGGAGGTTGTTGTAATTGATGATTTATTGCTTGACCATGAGCATTTTTATAGGAGTGCATGATTATCTTGAAGTACAACACAAGCTAGAACAAATCATATGCTATCATATATTTCCTAAGTAATCATGATACTCAACAGATACCTCCATTCGCTTCCATCCCTTCCGCCTTCCTCTCATCATTTTACGCCACCTTCCATTGATTTCATTTCAATTTTATTTGCTCGACATCACATTTTCTTCCTTCAGTAATATGAAAACTAATCTTTTTTTCTTTGACAAATTGGAAACTCTCCCTCCGCTGAAACTCGAAGTTGTTAGTGATTTAATCTAACCTTGTACGCATCTTCATTGTGATACTGGGATCTTGATCCATAGGCCATTTTTTTTTGTTTTCTACTACGTTTCCTAACACTGCTTCGACTCCAATGGAACAAACTATCAATGAAAAACCAGCGTACACACCAAAGAGCCGACTATCGCAACCCTAACGCAAGGTTGTCAGAATCATGACTCTATTGTACAATTCTACGACTTTACAATCCAAACTAACCACTCAGATCATATGATGTTGGTTAGTAGAATCTAGATTTTTATGGTTATGACGGTTAAGATTCTTCAATTTGTGATCCTACCATCGGAGTTTTGATCAGATTCCGAATCAAAATTCTGACAACCTTGCTACCGTGAGTAAGCTCTCACACATCCACATAGTCTATGTCAGGCAATTCACTAACGACCACCACCATCAACTGTGGATCCCTATAGTCAGATCCGACTCCAAAACAATGCCACCTAAGGGGGGAAGACGATACGGGTACTTCCACCATACGATATGGGTATTCCATGACCTAGGGTTTTCTCAGGAGCAGCAATGGTAGGGAGGCGATAACATCAATGACGACACCTTTAGCAATGTTACGGTGCTTGCATGCGCCGCTGTCATCGGCCCAGACCACCGTCGAGCTCAACTTTTGTTGGTTGTCTCCCTCCCAAACTCGTGGTCAACTACTCGGCTTGCTCTACCATGAACAATATACACCACGCCATATAGTAGTCCCGCACCAGGCCCATCGGCCCAGTGGCCATCGCTATGCCTCAAGTCCACCAGTCAAGGTCACCGTAAGCTCGGGGAGGGCCATTGATGACCACAACGCTGCCATGCCGAGCAACCGGAGAGGAGGTGCATCACCAACACCTCGAACAACAGGTATGACCCCAATGCGAGGGCAGTAGGGACGTCGGGTCAAGGCGCCTCACCGGGAGCCCACAATTCGCCAGTGCATGAGTAGCCCATGGGCCGCTGCATTACCTAGGCCACCACGGTTCTGGGGGAGGGCTCCCAAATGACGGCCGCATCAGCCTTGAATCACCTGGGAAGAAGCAACGCGCACCATGAGAGTCGGCCACTACCGCCTAGGGCAGGGGCTTAGTCCTGCTGCATCTTGCAACGAGAGGTTGCGAAGGACATGAGCGGCTTTGGCTAGTGACGGCTAAGGTTTATCAAGGCAGTGTTTTTAGCGCCTTTAGTTACAAAAAGGGTTTAGTCTGTCAATATTACTTCTACATCTTAATGAAAATCACAGTGAATTGCAGAAAACATCGACAATGAAGGCTAGGGTTGCAGAAAGCACACTTTTACAGTTTTGTGCCTAAAACCACTAATTTCGAGACTATTTTTTTTGCAAAAAACACTAGTTGGCGGATTTGGCCCATTTGATGACGATTATGACAGGTGGGTCCCGCAAATGATGATGTGGCATACCGGTTAGCAGGTGACACTGTTAGACAGAGGATTTGTATAGATTTACAAAACAGTCCCTATAATTTTACAAGTACACCCTTCTTCAAAAACAAAAAGGCAATCAATTCCGTTGCCTACCTCCTCGTCTCTCCTCCCCGGAGGCCGTTGTTGAAGACCAGTGGCCATCTTCCCCACGGACGATGATGCTACTCGTTGCTCACGACCATGCACGACCATGCGCGGTCGGTGCCCCAGCTACTCCCGCCCATGCGCGGCCAGTGCCGCTGCTCCTCGCACTCGCGCCCATGCGTGGCCAGACCGCTGTTGTGCGCGCCCGTGCGCGGAGGGCGCCACGGCTTCTCGCGTTCTTCCGCCTGAGGTGGTGCTCCTGTCGCACGAATTGAGCAGCAGCTGAGCACCAGCTCCTGTCATGGGGCGGTGGAGGCCGATGTGCCCTGATCCGGCGTGGGGCGGCGGAGGCGGTCTGGCGAGGGAGGGGCGGCGCCGGAAGGACATGGGAAGGCGGCCTGGCAAGGGAGGGGTGGCGCCGAGAGGGAGGGGGCGCCGGAAGGACACGACGGAGGCGGCTCCTCTGCTCACAGGTGGGGGTGTTTTTTTCTTTTTTGAAGAAGGAGGGGAGTTTTTTTTGGTAAAATGTATATCTCTAACGACGTCTAGCATGAACAGTTATGCCACATTATCATTTGTGTGCCTTACCTGGCATAATGGTAATCAAATGAGACAAAGCCGTCAATTGGTGTTTTTTGCAAAACAGAATAGCCTCGGATATTGTTTTTGGCACAAAATTATAGAAGTGTGGTTTGTGCAACCCTAGCCTCCAATGTCAATGTTTTTTACAATTCACTCTAAAAATCAGCGTTCGACGGTTCGTTGGAGAAAAGAAAAATCATTGTATCGTTTTTTTTTACATTATAATAAATGTATTAGTACATTATTAGTTTAGTTCTGCTGCTTGTGCAAAACATTAAATAGTACACAGGACATATGATACATCTGGAGGATATTTGGAACTCCGCCTATGTTGTCTCAACATAGCCGGTCCCAAGCCCGGATAAAGGAGGATGGTTGTGATAGGCTTGGCGAGCCAACGTCAAAACTCAGCCACTCTTATGGAGATGAAACCCAAAAGATTTTCGTTGGGGCGTAACCCTCTCAGCGACGCGCCACATAGGAACCCGGGTGTGGTGGAAAATGGGCAAGGGCCGGACCGTCACCCCCCAGGTGGCGCGCCGTATCTTGATCTGGATATGGTGGCAAGTGAGCGAGGATCGGGTCGTCGCATCCTTAGTGGCGCGCTACATCGGCGCCCGGGTGTAGTGGAAATTGAGCAAGGGTCTTCGCATTTGACTCGACGAGTGCGAAGGTTAAGGAAGCTAGCCGAGCCTAGGAGGATTCGCTTAGGTAGCTGGAACGTAGGGTCTCTGACAGGTAAGCTTCGGGAGGTAGTTGATACCGCGGTGAGGAGAGGCGTTGATATCCTTTGCGTCCAAGAGATCAAATGGAGGGGACAAAAGGCGAAGGAGGTGGAGGGTACCGGCTTCAAGCTGTGGTACACGGGGACGGTTGCAAACAGAAATGGAGTAGGCATCTTGATCAGCAAGAGCCTCAAGGATGGAGTGATAGACGTCAAGAGACGTGGGGACCGGATTATCCTGGTCAAGCTGGTAGTTGGGGACTTAGTTCTCAACGTTATCAGCGCGTATGCCCCGCAAGTAGGCCACAATGAGAACACCAAGAGGGAGTTCTGGGAAGGCCTAGAGGACATGGTTAGGAGTGTACCGATTGGCGAGAGGCTCTTCATAGGAGGAGACCTCAATGGCCACGTGGGCACATCTAACACAGGTTTTGAAGGGGTGCATGGGGGTTTTGGCTATGGCATCAGGAACCAAGAAGGAGAAGATGTCTTAAGCTTTGCGCTAGCCTACAACATGATCATAGCTAACACCCTCTTTAAGAAGAGAGAATCACATCTAGTGACTTACAGTAGTGGGCAACACTCTAGCCAGATTGATTTCATCCTCTCGAGAAGAGAAGACATGCGTGCATGCCTAGACTGTAAGGTGATACCTGGAGAGAGTGTTGTCCCTCAGCATAAGCTTGTGGTTGCTGACCTCCGCTTTCGGATTCGTGTCCAGCGGGACAAGCGTGCCAAAGTCGCTAGAACGAAGTGGTGGAAGCTCAAGGGGGAGGTAGCTCAGGCGTTCAAGGAGAGGGTCATTAAGGAGGGCCCTTGGGAGGAAGGAGGTGATGTAGACAACATGTGGATGAAGATGGCGACTTGCATTCGTAAGGTGACCTCAGAGGAGTTTGGAGTGTCCAGGGAAAGTAGAAGAGAAGCTAAAGATACCTGGTGGTGGAACGATGATGTCCAGAAGGCAATTAAGGAGAAGAAAGAGTGTTTCAGACGCCTATATCTGGATAGGAGTGCAGACAACATAGAGAAGTACAAGATGGCAAAGAAGACCGCAAAGCGAGCTGTGAGTGAAGCAAGGGGCCGGGCGTATGAGGACCTCTACCAACGGTTAGACACGAAGGAAGGCGAAAGGGACATCTATAAGATGGCCAAGATCCGAGAGAGGAAGACGAGGGATGTTGACCAAATCAAGTGCATCAAGGACGGAGCAGATCAACTCCTGATGAAGAACGAGGAGATTAAACATAGATGGCGGGAGTACTTTGACAAGCTGTTCAATGGGGAGAGTGAGAGCTCTACCATTGATCTGGACGACTCCTTTGCACTAGCAGGCTTTTTGTGCGGCGAATCCAGGAGTCGTAAGTCAAGGAGACTTTGAAGAGGATGAAAGGAGGCAAGGCGATGGGCCCTGATTGTATCCCCATTGAGGTGTGGAGAGGCATCGGGGACATAGCGATAGTATGGCTAACCAAACTTTTCAACCTCATTTTTCGGGCAAACAAGATGCCAGAAGAATGGAGACGGAGTATATTAGTACCAATCTTCAAGAACAAGGAGGATGTTCAGAGTTATACTAATTACCGTGGAATTAAACTGATGAGCCATACAATGAAGCTATGAGAGAGAGTCATTGAGCACCGCTTAAGAAGAATGACAAGTGTGACCAAAAATCAGTTTGGTTTCATGCCTGGGAGGTCGACCATGGAAGTCATTTTCTTGGTACGACAACTTATGGAGAGATATAGGGAGCAAAAGAAGGACCTGCATATGATGTTCATTGACTTGGAGAAAGCCTATGATAAGATACCGCGGAATGTTATGTGGTGGGCCTTGGAAAAACACAAAGTCCCAGCAAAGTACATTACCCTCATCAAGGACATGTACGATAATGTTGTGACAAGTGTTCGAATAAGTGATGGCGACACTGATGACTTCCCGATTAAGATAGGATTGCATCAAGGGTCAGCTTTGAACCCTTATCTTTTTGCCTTGGTGATGGATGAGGTCACAAGGGATATACAAGGAGATATCCCATGGTGTATGCTCTTTGCGGACGATGTGGTGCTAGTCGATGAGAGTCGGACGGGGGTCAACAGGAAGTTGGAGTTATGGAGGCAAACTTTGGAATCAAAAGGTTTTAGACTTAGTAGGACTAAAACCGAGTACATGAGGTGCGCTTTCGGTACTACTAGGCACGAGGAGGAGGAGGATGTTAGCCTTGATGGGCAGGTGGTGCCGCAGAAGGACACCTTTCGATATTTGGGGTCAATGTTGCAGAAGGATGGGGATATCGATAAAGATGTGAACTATCGAATTAAAGTCGGATGGATGAAGTGGCGCCAAGCTTCTAGCATTCTCTGTGACAAGAGGGTGCCACAAAAGCTAAAAGGCAAGTTTTATAGGACATCGGTTCGACGCGCAATGTTGTATGGCGCTGAGTGTTGGCCGACTAAAAGGCGACATGTGCAACAGTTAGGTGTGGCGGAGATGCGCATGTTGAGATGGATGTGTGGCCACACAAGGAAGTACCGAATCCGGAATGATGATATACAAGATAGAGTTGGGGTAGCGCCAATTGAAGAGAAGCTTGTCCAACATCGTCTGAAATGGTTTGGACATATTCAGCGCAGGCCTCCAGAAGCCCCAGTACATAGCAGACGGCTAAAGCGTGCTGATAATGTCAAAAGAGGCCGGGGTAGACCGAACTTGACATGGGAAGAGTCCGTAAAGAGAGACCTAAAGGATTGGAGCATCACCAAAGAACTAGCCATGGACAGGGGTGCGTGAAAGCTTGCTATCCATGTGCCAGAACCATGAGTTGGTCGCGAGATCTTATGGGTTTCACTTCTAGCCTACCCCAACTTGTTTGGGACTAAAGACTTTGTTGTCGTTGTTGTTGTTGTTGAAGGATATTTGGAACTGACTCAAAATCAGCGGAAGATGTACACAACGAAGAGCACCAAAAATACGAGCAAGTGATCGAGCACTATCCCTTGTTCGACAAGAGGATGGTCTCGGTGCAGCGGTGAAGTCGTTTCCAGGAGCAAGGAGAAGCAGTTCAGGTAGAGTCCGTTCCCATTTTCATCGCTCGCCGCCGTCGAAAGTTGCTGTGGTGCAGACTGATTCGCCGTCATGTTGTCGATCATGGTCATGGGACGGCGTAACTCCGCCCCTGCAAAACACCCCAAACCAAATGCGTAAGTACAGTAGTCGATCGTACACCTGCGACACACTGGTACTCAAACCGATTGGTCAGCTCCTCGTGTGCGACTGAATACTCACCGCCCATGACGAGCTTCCCGGCGATGAACGCCGGCGAGGCCGCGGCACTCCCGCACAGCAGTGCGGATGCCAACGGCAGGTAGGCGAGCACGATAGCTTGTGCCCTCATGGTACTGCCGCTTGGTTTGCTTGTGCGTTTGCTCGTCATAGGCTGCGACGACACAACTACTACCTGATTTGGTGGTTCACTCCCGTCCGGTTTATAAAGAGGCGGGAACTGGTGCTGCTTTGTTTTTGTTTCTCAAGGTCCGCTGATCGGACTTGATTCACCAGCAAGCCGCTTCTGACCTAGTACCATGTCCCGCCATTTTGTCTGCTGTATTTATTTTACTTGTGCTATATGACGTCTACAGGTATGGGCCGTTGGATTTGCCGCAGCTGGGCAGATGAGCGACGGGAAGGGGTGTTGACTGTTGAGGAAGTCTGTCACGGTTGGCCACCATCCGGATTTATCCGGCGGAATGATTTTGTCAAAGGGTGCATGCTGCCCGGCCGGCCGCGAAAGCCGGTGAGCTACTAGCGCGCGCCACAACTACGTCTGATGTATTTGTCGTCAGCTTGGTCAAAATTGATGGGCTGGTGGCAACGGAAGACTCAAGAGTCCAATGCGATATTGAGGTATTGGGGTGGACATCACATCTTGTAGGTAGCACCGTAACCTCTGCAACTTATGGTGGGTCTCGAAGACACAATCTTATGGAAGCATACGACAAGCGGCAATTACTCGGCATCCTCCGCTTACAAAGTCTAGTTCTTGGCCATCACTCAGTCCCCCATGTACAAGGTAATCTGAAAGGCGTGGGCTCCAAGGGCCAAGTTTCTTGCGTGGCTTGCCATTCAAGACGGGATTTGAACGAATGTTCGCTTGGCTAGGCGAGGATGGCCAAACAACGGCTCACACATGCTTTGTAGGAGGGACTCGGAGACCGTTGAGCACCTCTTCTTCTAGTGTAGATACACGCTGCGTGTTTGGGCTCTTGTTAAAGCCTGGCTTCAACTTGTTCATGTTAACACCCGGATCTAGACGGCTTTTGGAAACATCGAAGAGTGATAGGTCGGGTTGGCCTCAACCCAGAGCAACCACAAGAGAGTGATGCCTTTCATCATCATGCTTGTCAGCAAATTCATTTGGGATGAAAGGAACCCACGCGTCTTTCGAGGACGCTCCTCTCCAACATTTATCCTGCTCGATTCAATGAGGAATGAGGCAAAGCTTTGGGCTCTAGTGGATGTCAAAAATCTAGGACACCTCATGATGGGAGAGTAACGACTTGTATTTTGTTAGGCCTTGGGCTGGTGTCCTTAAAACTATATATTATATTCTTCTTAGTTAATTAATGAGGCAAAAAAATAATCTCCATTTTGAAAAAAACCTCAGCAACTATGAAATATAATCCTTGACAATGAGTTTGCTAAACTTATTTGTCTGGAACAATAATCTTATGGCGACCTTTGACATAATATATCTGGAAAAATAATATTATCTTCTGGCTGCCATTGACATAATGCCATAACGCCGTTTGGAGTTCTCCACTTATTTTTCTTGAATTCTCTTGTGCCTAGAAAAACACAAGAGCTAGAATGTCAATTGAGCTATGTCCCGGCTGTCACACATATGTAATGTATTAGGACTAAGCAATCCAAAAGATATTTTAAAATGTAATGTATTAGGGCATCTCCAATCGTAATCTTCCAAATCGAAGTCACTATCCGTCCGCGGGCGCGCCCGGACAGTTCCGCGGACATGGATATGGAAGCCGCCCATCCAATCCTACCCATCAAGCGCTCGGTCACATCTCAAACGGAATTTAAACAAGCCAGAAAAAATTCATGAAAATTGGGCCATTTTCATTTAAACCGGATGAACTCTATGACATTTGACATATTTAATTAAACAGAAGCGGACATTACATTTTTTGAACTTAGTCTAAATCTTCGTCGACCGTGAGCTCCGGAAAGTGAAGTTGCGGGTCGCCGGCCCACGTGGGACACGGGGCATGCCCACGTTCGTGTCTCATGCCCTACTCTTACTCGTTGGAGTTCGTCATGTTTACGTCACCGGTTCAGATGAGGGCCACGATTGACGTGGATGGGTTGGCCTCGTTATCGTTGCGGTCGGGCACGACCGACGCGTACCTACCCATCGGCAGCAACAATCCCGTCCGCGATCACGTACACCACTTCTTCTGCATCTACTTCTCTGTCAATTTCCTTGAATAGGGCATCATGTGTCCGCCCGCAGGAAGCACAACCGCCATCACTCCCGACGGGTTTGGCGGGCGCTGAGCATGGACTGGTATGACCCACACTGCTCATCCTGTAAGGCTGGATTCTCCGCGACCAGGGCTGTGACGGCGTCCTTGTTCCTGCTCTCTGGCGATTTTATCCCTCTGCGAGTCGATGCTGCTCGAGGAGCTGCAGGTTGTGCCACTTCTCCTCTTGCAGCATCCGAAACATGGAGACTGGTGGCACATGCTCTGTCGGCTGCGCCTCCTCTGTCATGACGGCCTTGTAGCGCGTCTACGCCATGGTGAAGCCGATAACCGGTGCAGGAACGGGCTCGTCGTCGGACACCTCCTCCATCGTTCGGTCATCGTCCACTAAGCTCTCCTTCGGTGAGCTAAGAGGTAGTCCAGCCTCTATGTGTTGTGCACGCCGGGCCTGCCAGCCGTTTGAAAGAGCACCTTTTTCCTTTTCAGGTAGCACAATTGTGCTTCTCGTGTAAGCATAGACCGTGCCTCTCCCTTTTTCAGGGAATTATTACAAACTGATCCGTTTTAGACAGATCATGTTTTTTCTTGCATATTTGCTTGTTTTGACGATGCTATGGATTATATCGGGGGTTATAAGTCATGGATAAGTTAGAATACAATACCTATTATGCAATATTGAAATATGAATCAATTTATAACAGTACCTAAACTATTTAATGTGTCTATTATACTAACGGATCTCACGAGGTTTTGTTGAGTTTTGTGTGCAGAAGTTTTCAAGTTTTAGGTGAGACCATGATGAATGAACGAATAAGGAGCAGCAAGACACTAATCTTGGGAATGCCCAAGGCACCCCCAAGATAATATTCAAGGAAGACCCAAGCATCTAAGATTGGGGATGCCCGGAAGGCATCCCCTCTTTCGTCTCCAATCTATCGGTATGTCACTTGGAGTTATATTTTTATTCATCACATGGTATGAGTTTTGCTTGGAGCATCGTGTGTTAGAGTTTGTTTTTCCTTTTGTTTGCCACAATCATTGTTTGCTAAACACACCTTTCGAGAGAGACACATTTTCATCATATATTGTTAGAACACTCTATGTGCTTCACTTATATCTTTTGAGCTAGGCAGTTGCTCTAGTGCTTCACTTATATCTTTTAGAGCACGACGGTGGTCATATTTTATAGAAATAGTTGCACTCTCATGCCTCGCTTAAATATTTTTGAGAGTATAAATAATAGGAATGGTAATTTGCACGTGTTATAAGACTAGTCCAAAAAGGATAGGTATTCAAGGGGGATATAATAAAAACTTTCATGTAACTCACCAAATAGGAAATGAGGGTTAATTATATTGATGTAGTAATATGAAAGGATGTAGTTTCATGATCATTGGTTAGTAGAAATATCGGTATTAAAGTTTTTTATTTACTTCTCATCTAAATATTGGTCATGACATGGTGATGAGGTGTGAGCATTTTTATGTCTGAAATAAAGTCCTATCGTGTTGTTCGAATCGGCGACGCGGATGGTTAGCTCCTCCCAACCTCTTCCCTAGGGGCATACAGTAGTATTGTGCTTCGAGAGATCTAATAAGGCTTTACAATAAGTATATGAGTTCTTTATTACTAATGTGAGTCCATGGATATACGCTCTCTCACATCTCCGTAATTTGCTAGCCTCTTCGGTACCGTGCATTGCCCTTTCTCACCTCAAGAGTCGATGCAAAACTTGCCGGTGCATCCAAACCCCGTGATATGATACACTCTATCACACATAAGCCACCTTATATCTTCCTCAAAACAACCACCATACTTACCTATTATGGCATTTCCATAGCCATTCTGAGATATATTGCCATGCAACTTCCACCGTTCTGTCACATGACTTGTGTCTTCATCATCATATTGCTTTCATGATCATATAGAGCTGACATAGTATTTGTGGCAAAGCCACCTTTGATCATTGATTGCATGTTACGCTAGATCATTGCACATCCTGGTATACTATCAGAGGCATTCATATAGAGTCATATTGTTCTTTATTGAGTTGTAATTTCGAGTTGTAAGTAAATAAAAGTGTGATGATCATCATTATTAGAACATTGTCCCAGTGAGGAAGGATGATGGAGACTATGATTCCCCCACAAGTCGGGATGAGACTCCGGACAAAAAAAAGATAAAAAATGGGGGAGGCCAAATGAGCCCACCATGAAAAAAAATATGAGAGAAAAAGAGAAGGAGCAATGTTACTATCCTTAACCACACTTGTGCCTCAAAGTGTCACCATTTTCTTCATATAGAGAGTCTCTTGTTTTGTCAGTTTCATATACCAGTGGGAATTTTTCATCATAGAATTTGGCTTGTATATTCCGATGACAGGCTTCCTTAAATGCCCGAGGTCTCCATGAGCAAGCAAGTTGGATGCATGCCCACTTAATTTCATTTGAGATTTCATACACTTATAGCTCTAGTGCACCTGTTGCATGGCAATCCCTACTCCTCACATCGATATTGATTGATGGGCATCTCCATAGCCCGTTGATCCGCCTAGTTGATGCGAGACTTTCCCACTTTTTGACTCCTTTGATCTCAACCACCATATTCTATTTCACCCATATGATATATCCATGGATCACGCTCATGTATTGCGTGAGGTTAAAAATGCTAAAGTGCGTTAGAAGTGTGATCCAATTGCCTTGTTTGACACCGGGGTGCTCATGATTTATACTTATGTGGTGAAGACGGAGTCATGCCATGCTTAATTCGTTAAAATGAGTAGGGATAACATTCTTTAATGATCGTATATTTTGAAAAGGTAATGATTATGCTTCTTATGTTCATGGATATTATTATGTTGATATCAATTAATTCATCATTTATCAATATCTATACCTGAAAGAGATTACATGTTGTGTAGCATGCCACATAGAAAATTCTATTTTTACCATTTACCTATTCGAGGACGAGCAGGAATTAAGCTTGGAGATGTTGATACCTCTCTGACGTATCTATAATTTTTGATTGTTTCATGCTATTATATTATCAGTCTTGGATACTTTATATGCAATTATATGCTATTTTATATCATTTTTTGGGAGTAACCTATTAACTCAGTGCCCAGTGCCAGTTCCTGTTTTTTTTCTGTTTTTGGACTTTTCATAAAATCAATATCAAATGGAGTCCAAATTGGATGAAAATTTATGGGACTTATTTTTGGACAAAAATAAACCGAGGAAGCTTTGGGAGGAGGCCAGAGGACCCACAAGGTGGCCACGAGCCTAGAGGGTGCGCCCTGGGGGTAGGGCGCACCCCCCAAGCTCATGGGCCTCTCATGGCACCTCCTAGCCTAATTCCACTTTTATATATCACTAGTGCAGCCGCGTGCTATACAAACGGTTTTTAACCCCTTTCCGTGACGTAGTCTTAAACCGTCGCCTTACATGTGTGGGCGATAGGGGGGGGGCTATCCCACACGACAGGCAAAACCCGTCGGCGATGCCTGCACCTGGTCGCACACGATGGACAAAAACATATCGTTTGCGATTGGAAGGACATCACAAACAGACATATTGGGGAAGACGTGTGAGATGACCTTAGCATCCCACACAGGGAATCCCAAGGGTATGTTTCCGTTCGTATTGCAGATCACACACAATTTTCTGCATCACATCGTTTGTGATAGGTGTGGTCATCACACACGATACTTATAATTCTGTCATTTGCGTTACGCAAAACATCACTCACGGTGTCTAGAAGAAACTGTTTGGCATTGGGCGGCCCATCACACACACTAGCTATGTGAAAACGTTTGTGATTGGGTGTCCTAAAGCACACAGTTATCGACCAGAATTCGTGTGTGATTGCTCAACGATCCAACACGCCAACTTTCTAGAAACCGTGTGGGTTTGTTCAGGTCATCGCCCACTGTGTTGTCTTAGAAACCGTCTGCAATGGGATCCCCAATAATCAGCCTGATTGATCAATTATTTATAATCCATTTAGTAATAAAAATTAACATTTCATATCAACCACAGAATATATTTCTTATTTGTAGTACGGCAACCAGGATTTCATAATTGAATTACATCAGGGTACAACAACATATAGGCATATACTGCCTAGCTACCCAATTGCAGAACAAGACAAAGTTTCAAATGCAACATCTAAAACCTTTGGAAATTAAGTATCATCATAGACGGTAAATAGACAGATGAATCTCATCTAGAAAACTGTTAAAGCAGAAGGCGAATACTGAGCCTTCAATGATGTTGAAGGTCCTGGCAACTTTAGGCCAGTGCCTGTGGATGATTGCCCGCCCATCCTTCGTCCTCTTAAGGAAGACTTCAAGATTATACCGTGGGTGTTGTATGAATACCTTCATCACCTCTTGATCATACAGGTGGTTTGAGATGTAATCATCGATGAACTGCCTTGAGAAGGACTGAAAACAAACATACGCATAAATATCTTTTCTTAAATTTGAAATGGCGCAAATGGAAAAGGACAAGGTGAAAGAGATGGTACCATCCTATAGTTGATTGATGTCTTTTTCATTGTGCAGACAAACATCTTGTTGTTTTTCGTAGCTAATTTCTTTATCTTAACAATCTTTCTGAGTTTCTTTATTTGACTGATATTCAAGGACACCTCATTTCCCCACATGCAAAAAGGGTCAAACAGTGGGTCTAAACCTCTTACAACTGGGCCTACATGTGCAAGAACAAATTACTAATAAAAACATTCATATTACAATGGTTTTTGCAATTGCACAATAATGTGCTATTAGCCAAACGACTATGGATGTGCAAACCTCGATGGTAAACTTCAGTGTCCCCCATTGTTTCCCCCTGCAACATATTTAAGACAAATATTGATCAGGTTACAAGTGATATTTGGCATACTATCACTGAAATATGTTAATGGAAAATATACACATTGCAGATCCAACAGATTAGATCGAGCCACATTGAAAATCCAGTTATCTAAACCAAGCGTGCTAAGAACTAGGAATTGTAGCAATTCTATATGTTGCACATGTATTTAGTACACCTAAATTCGATTTATTCGTCACATGCATAACAATACAAAATTGTACCAACAACAATCGTACATCACATTTCAGAATTGAATTAAATAGTTAAATGATCACCACAATAAATAAACGAAACAGTTAACTAAGAACCACATTACACAATAGAACATACTAGAAGTTCAGGTTGCAGTAGCATTACATTGGACATTTCACTAGAATTTCTAAATGAAAGGCAGTAGCGGCACACGCAATAGCTAAACGAAACGTGCTTAACCGGCGTAGCTAGGTGAACATATGTCCTTAGTGATAAAGGTAAGAAAAACAAGCTATTCCTCATCGTCGGAGATATCGATGATGATGGGCTCCGTCAACTTGGAAGGGGGCGAGGCCTCCACACCGTGGGTGCACCCCTCGTAGTGGTGAGTGGCCTGATCTTGCCCAAGCACCAACATGCCGTCTCTGGAGTTGAGGTAAGCACGTGCACGCTGAAAAAACACATCGAAGTCTTCGTCGAACGCACCGGCGGTGCCCTCGAGAAAATACCACGAGCTGTCGTTTATAGCAGACAACCGCGTGGCGGCATCAGCGTGCGAGGCATCGACGGTGGCCTCGACGGCGAGGTGCTCCTCCAAGATCTGGGGGTCGGCACGCATGGAAGCCATAGCTGCCTCATCTGCGCATGCAACCGCGATTTGCTTCTCCGCAGCCAAATGCTCTTTGAGATCCTGGCTATACTGCGTGCACCATGGCTTTCGACGGCGATTATTTGGAGGATGGGGCGGTGATTTGGGTGGAAGGTGTCGCGCCGGCGGTCGGGCCATGTGGGATGGAGGAGGAGGGGGTGAGGGGGTATTGGGGAGGTGTCGATTACCTGACTAGATGGACGAGGCCGAGCAGCAGGAAGGAGTGTCGCCGGCGAGGAGGCGGCGCTGCAAGCAAGCAATGAAGGTTTGAACTAGGAAAAGTAGAGGAAAAGGGGGAAATGTGGCTTTTGATTGGTACCGGGGGGCGAGGGAGGTAGATATTTCCGCGGCAGCCCAAAATTTTCATTCGGTGCAGCAAAAAACAGGCGCGGAAAGCACCATCGGAAACAGTCCCTTATTCGGAACCATGTGCGATATTAAAACATCACAAACGAAGCCTGTGTTATACACCGTGTGTGATGAACTTGAACATGCAAATTGTTCAGAATAGTTCTCGATATCAACACATCACAAACGAAGCTTGTGATATACCCCGTGTGTGATGAACTTGGACGTGCAAATGTTTGTCTCCAATCTTCGGACGTAAGATTGGGTACTACATTGCACACGGTTCATTCCAAAAAAGTGTGTGTGATGAACTTCAATTTCATTTTCAATTGGAAGATGGAATGGGGATATGGCGGCAAATTTTTGGTCTGAATTTCCCTGGTTACAGTGGTCATCCACGTCATCACATAATTTAACATCAATTGCTAATTTGGGTACTACACAAAAGAGCCTACACCACAGCCCGCACTTACTTAATCGAGCAATTAAACAGAGCTGGTTGACCTAAACGTTACTCTAACAAAAGACCAGCGCTCTAAACAACGACTAATGTTCCGCCCGACGCTCGTCGATCTCCGCCGCATCCTCCATGACCCGCTCCCGCTCGACGACCTCCAGAGGAAGGGGCTCCATGGCATCCATCGCCACATACTCTGCAAGCATCTTGCCGTCCGCATCCGCCATCTCTTTGGAAAAGGCCGCCACGAGTTTGGCGTGGGCGGCCGCGGTCCGGGCATTGACGGCCTCCATCTTGGCAAGGGAGGCTGCCGACGAATGGACGGCTGCCCGAGCGCTCTCGGCGATTGCCAACTCTTCAGACGTAGGTTGCCGAATGTTGTCGGAGAAGGCCACTGCTATTTGTGCGGTGACCGACACGAGCTGGGCGTGGGCGGCATCGGCATAGGCGTGGGTAGCCGCCATCAGGGCTACGGCGGCCACCGAGGAATGGACAGCTGTTGTGCCGTTCTTGCCATTTGCTATCCCGGTCACGGATGTTGCTGCCGCCATCTCAGATGCAGCAGCTGCCCTTTCGGCGGCCGCAGCCACCCTGTCGGAGAGTGCGGCCACGCTCAAGGATGTTGTGAGCGTGTTCATGGCTGATGCAGCCGCGCTCGGGCCGGAGTGGGTCGCCAAAGTTGCCCTCACGATGCGGATCCACGTCCTCATCTTTCACCGGCGACGCTTGAACAGTATAGTAGTCTTGGGGAACAAGTGTGACTGTGTGGTTGACGCGCCGGCGGTGGACTAAAGCTTCCGGCATAAGCCATATATGAGGATTGGCCCAAGATATTTTGATACCACATCACACACGTTTCATGATCAAGAACTGTTTGCGATGTATTTGATTTTCAAACTGCTTTGAGACGAAAAATGAAGTTACATTGGCAATTGAAGGTGCTTGGATGGCAATAACATTTATCTGCAGTGAACTTGTAACTATAGGACTGTGTGTTAAATATGGAATAATTCAGGGTTGTTTAGGCCCTTTAAAACATTTAAAGAGTTTTTTAGACATTTCATGTGTACAGTTCAAATTTGAACTGCAGTTAATTAAGCACATACTAGCTAGAGTGCACCTGAATGGGTTGAAAATCAACTATTTGTCACTAGATACATGTTTTGGTCCCATGCAAGAAATGGAAATTAAACGAATTCCAAACCTCACGGTATTTTGGCTCGGCCGTAGACTTTGAGAAGCCATGTTTTCAAATTCCAGTAAATCCAAATATCGTGAGAAATTCATGAAACTTGGCATGGTGTGATGTCATGGCGCATGTGTGTTGTGGTAAAAAACAATGCCAATTCTGGACAAGTTTTGGCACAAACCTCTTACAAACCGAAGATTCTCACAAGAAGTCATGTGGTTCCGGTAGGGACAGTTCACATTTTATGTGCGAAACAACATCCGATGTCGCTTCTCGCCTTGAATTTATTTCTAGAGTCTCCATAGAGTAACGCGAATGTGTCGTGCGAAACAATGGAATCTTACAGAGTTCGTTTGGCCTTTTAAGTACATTAATTGAGTTTTCTAGGCATTCAATGTGCATATATAATTCAAATTTGAACTACAATCACTACACGGTCCAGCTCATGAAAATATGTCAAAAAACCATATACGTTTTCCTGGCTGCATGTTTAATTAGGTCCCACACAATAAATGGGAATGAATTTCAAACATATCATCATCGTCTTGGCTCGAACGCAAACATCGGGAAACTTAGTTTTTAAATTCATGTAAATGCAAACCTCGACAGAAATTCATGAAATTTGGGCATGGTGCCATCAATTGCCCTGTGTGTGTTTGTTGTGGTAAAAAATGCCCAATTTTGGACAAGTTTTGGCACAAAGCCTCTTACAAACCGAAGTTTCTCACAAGAAAGTCGTGTGTTCCGATAGGGAAAGTTCACATTTTATGTGCAAAACAACATCCGTTGTCTCTTTTGGCCTTGTATTTATTTCTGGAGTCACCATAGAGCAACTTTCTGACAGTCATGCTAAACTGTGGATTTTTCCAGGGTTCGTGAGACCTGTTTAACACATTAATTGAGTTTTCTAGTCGTTTAATGTGCATAATTCAACTTTGACATACAATCACAAGGTCCAACACATGAAAAATAGGTGGCAAAAATATATGTCTTTCCCTGGATGCATGTTTAGGTCCCACGCAAGAAATGGGAATGGATTTCTAACATCTCATTGACTATTTGCTTGGCCGCAAACATTGAGATGCTTGGTTTTCAAATTCCCGTAAATCCAAAGCACGTCAGAAATTCATGAAACTTGGATGGTGTCGTGACAAGGGCACACACATGCGGTGGTAAAAAAATTGTCCAATCTGGACATGTTCTTGCACAATCCCCTTACAAATCGGAGCTCCTCACAAGAAGCTTTGTGGTTTCGATAGGGAATAGTATATATGCATGTCACATATGCGGGCGAAAAGACATCTGATGCCTCTACTCTCCTTGATTTTCTTTATATAAACAACATAGACATGTACGTGCGAAGTGCAAAAATATGATTAAATTAAGGGATCGTCTGGCTTTTAAATACATTAATTGAGTTTTCAATGCATTATTTAATGTGCATAATTCAAATTTGATCTACAATCACAAGGTCTGTGGCGGCAAAATGGGTTGAAAAATCATATATGCATCCTTGGATGCATGTGTTAGGTCACATGCAAGAAATGAGAATGAATTTCAAACATCTAAGCATGTTGGCTCAGCCACAAATATCGAGAAACTTTGTTTCCAAATTCTCGTAAATCCAAAACTCTATCCGAAATTCATGAAACTTGGAATGGTGTCATGTGAAGGCACACATATGCCGTGGTAAAAAAAATACCAAGTTGGCCATGTTTTGTCACAAGCATCTTACAAACATGAGGTTCTCAGACAATAAGCTACGTCCAGTGGTTCCGTTAGGGAACATATATATGCATGCCACATCTGTGGGTGAAAAATGACATCTGATGCCTCTTCTCTCCTTGATTTTTTCCTAGAAACAACATAAAGCAATAGGTGTGTACTGCAAACATATTAAATTATTAACGGATTGTATGGCTTTTTAATACATTAATTGAGTTTTATGTGCATTTAATGTACAAAATTCAAACATGAACAACAGTCACAAGGTCTATGTTGGGCAGGGCCTCATCATATAAAGCATAAATATGTTGTGCTATTTTTTGTGTCCACTTTGAGAGAAAGAGTAAGCATTATTAATAGCCAACAAAGGCATTTTGGAACAATAATCTGTCACGTTACCATCGCAAACGGGCGTATTATTTATAATTCGTGGACGTTCTACAGACCATTTATGTGCGGGCCACGTGTCGCTATGTGTATTGGCAAGGAGGTAGCGTGCGAACAGGTGTTTGAGTAGACGGGTGGCGTGCGAGCAGTGTCCTGCGCACGCTCATCGAGGTGGCGTGTCCTTTGCCAGTCGTCAAAGACGTTTCAGACTGAATACCCGTATGCAAACCAAGGGCAATTGTTCCTTCCCTACTAAGCCAAGGGAAAATCTGGCGTGAAGGAATTTTTCCATTGCGTCATCGCAAACGGTTGTGAATGATGACCCGTGTGCCCTTCCCGATGCTACAACTTCTACTATTGCTAACTGCTGAGGTTGCCATGTATGCAAAAAAAATTGATGTGGGAAGGTAATTAAGGAGAGATATGAGTTTGGTGACCACATGAAGAAACAATGCCCAGCGCGTGAACCTTGGCAAAACACTTAAGTGAAGGAACTCACCAATGCATGCAAGAGTTTAGTTGCTAAATCATTAAATGAAGGGACCTTAGTAACAATGCATTGTGGACTTGAGTTGCTAAGACATTTAATACACTAAGCACCCCATGTAAGCACCGATCGATGCATTGGCCGCAGGAGTCAGGTAAGATTCGAATCTGTCATATTGGGTAAATTTTCATTTGTCAAATTGGAAACACTGATATTTGACCAATTTTGCAGGAACAAAATCACTATTACAGTGCAATTTTGCAACTGAAATTCAATAAACATGGATTTCATTCATAGATCAAGCATTGGTCTTTGTACAAAATAGTTCAACTCGACAGCTGAATCGAACAAACTTTTCCCCATTTGTTGCCAACCACGTACTGAAATAGCTAGTTCAACTATATATACTTGCTAATTTAAAGTACGTGGTACAGTTCAACCATATCTATAGTAAGATGAACTGAACAAAATAGCCCCTAAATACTACTCCGGAGGGGCTTCGTGCTACTGCCAGTAGCCTTCTCCTCTGCCGAGCGCGTTCAGTAAGAGGCAAAGGAGGAGAAGCCTACCGACGAGCTGGAGGAGTCGACTTCGTCCGCTGCCGCCGCTGCCCTCCGTCGTTCCTGACGCGCCTCCTCGAAGCGGCGGGACTCGGCATAGATCTCCTCATTCCGCGCCATAGCTACGGCGTCTGCTGCGGCCACGGCGGCGGTGAGCCTCAGTGCGTGCTCTACCTGGTGCTCCTCCTCCTCATGTAGGAAGTTGATGTAGCGCGCTAGGCCACTAACGCAAAAGCCGAGCGGTTGTGCTTCGGCGGCGGCCTCTTCCTCCCGCCTTCGGGCCGCGGTGGCGGAGCGGGTGATGGCCCTGGCGGCTGACTGTGGGGTGGCTGCCAAGGGGGACGCTGGTGTGGTGGCGGCCAAGGAGGCAGCTGGTGGGGTGGCGAAAACAACGGTCGGCGATGGGGTGGGGGCGACGGCGGTCGTCGGCAGCAGCTGCCTTCGGGCAAATGTGGAGGAGCGTGTGGTGGGTGCCGTGCGCACAGCCAACAAGGACGCCACACGCACTTCACGCTTACGGGTACTACGCCGCCGACGTGGTGCAGCCTCCCAACTGGAGCTGCCCTCTGGCGGAGTGGCGGAGTGACGACGACGGACAGGTGCCATTAGCGATTGGGGAAGAAGGAAACTTGGGAAGCTACGGGCAGGGAGGGATGAATGCGATGTGAAGAGGCCGGCCGTGACGGTTTATAAAGCAGGCAGCCAAGGCGAGCCGGGTGGGAAGCTTGCGCGTGTTCCTGCGCGGGAACTGGAAGCTTGCGCGCGTTCCAGCGCGGTTGCGCGGGAACAGGAAGCCCAAAAGAAACGTTCTGCGCTCCTGAAGCGTGCACTGAAATCCTCGTGCGGCAACGCGGTGACAAGACGGGACGGAGGTGGGAGAAATGACAAGTACGCAGACGGTTAATAATAAAAAATTGTTTGCGTTTTATTACAAAACAAACGGTCGTTCTGTACGCACCATCGCGAATGAATGTACGCATGAGGCGGTTGATGCGGCCTCGGCGCGCTGTACTCGCGTCCATGCGCGCCCGCTCTGCCGGCGTCCACGTGCGAACGATCGGGCACGTTCGGGGAGCAATATGCAAGCGGTTGTGCCGCTCCCGGCGCCACCATGCAGTTAAGCGCTGCAAAAAGTGACATGGGATTGATGCGGCCATTTACCTTCGTCTCTTCCACATTCCGATCGTGCCACACAACCAAAGGAGCACACCCACGACGGCAAATAATACAGAGAGGATGCACATCTCTTCATCGCTTCAACCTTCTTGTGCAGATCCAATGGCGGCTGCCGGCGCCGAGCGGCAGTTCACTAAAATTGTCAAAGTGGACACACACATCAGGAAGACGGACCTCTCGGTGGTGTACGCCAACGACCCGGTCGTGGTGGTGAACTCCATTAACACATTGGAGCAGCTACTTGCTGAGGATGACAAGTAAAAAGTGGTCGGCTTCGACCTCGAGTACACTGGCGGTCGTGCCGGGCATGATCAGAAGGTTGCCGTTGCCCAGTTGTGCGTGCGCCATCATGTGCTCGTCTACCACTACTGCCTGGCCACAAGGCCTTGCGAGCATTTTGCCAGGTTTGTCAACAGCCCCGACTACAGGTTCGCAACGGTGGACACCACCAACGATCTAAAGGTGCTCAAGACTTCGGACTTGTCCTGCCACAAGCTTGTCAACATGCAAGGTCAGTACAGGGTCTGGGGCGGCGAGAAGAAGAAGCAGGACTCCCTGGTTGACCTCGCCGCGGCCATCATCGACCCCTACTACAGAGATGAAGGCTGGGTGCCACAAGGACAAGACTGCCTGGCACACGGCCTGGGTGAACGAACTGGATGAAGAACACATCAAGTACGCGGCCAAGGACGCATACACCAGCTACGAGATGTACAGGAGGATCATTGACATGAGGAAGTGCCTCCTTACCGCAGACGGCGAGGGATAGACTCAAGCAGAGCAGTGTCGGCAACCGTCGTCAGAAGAACAGTATGATTTGGTGATCGTCTACTTCTTGTAAATTTATATTGAGGAATGTACATGTGTTGTGTAGTCACTTATGTAACTGTTTGTTCAAGTTGGTTATGCAACAATAATGTTGGTGTTCTGTAGACAGAGCGTATAGATGTTGTGCAAACAGAGCAAATCACATCTCATACAATTATTGGCAGCAATCGTGTGTCCACAACACACACAGGTTGTCAGGATGAATCGTTTGGGTTATTGCTGGTCTTCCCACACAGGTCTGATGGATGAACTGTTTGACGGATACCCACAACACACACGTTTGTCAGGATGAATCGTTTGGGTTATTATTGGTCTTCCCACACAATTCTGATGAATGAACTGTTTGCCGGGTATCACACACGCCTTCTTAGGCTAACTCGTTTGTGTTCTGCTGGATCAGCGCAAACAGTTTGTCCGAGTGAACCGTATGCCGCACTACGCACACATATATAGTTTGTTAACCATTTCTGTTATCTTCCATAATCACAAAGAGTTCATAAGAACAAACTGTATGCAACGCATCACACACGCAACTATTTTTTGGACCGTATTTGCTCATTCTTCATCGTGCACGGTTTTCGTCATTGGCGGCGGATCTTGAACTATACCGTTTGCGATTGATGGATGGCAAACAGTTTCGTCGAAGGGTCTCTCATTGATGTGTCGCGTTAGCAGCATCCTGCAGTAGTGTATTCCCAATTACCCCCAAAGCAACAAAGATACACGTGAAACACTTTTTCCTCTGCCGCAAGCCTCTGTTCATTTGTGATCCTATCTGGAGACCTTTTTCGGTACTCTGCTGGAGAGGGAATCAATCACGGAGGCCGTCTACATCAACCTTGATGCCTCCATGATGATGTGTGAGTAGTTCACACATACCTACGGGTCCATAGCTAGTAGCTAGATGACTTCTTCTCTCTATTTGATCTTGAATACCATGTTCTTTGTGATTCTTGCGAAGATCTATCCGATGAATTGTGGGTTTACGATCAGATTATTCATTGAAAGTAATTGAGTCTTCTCTGAAATTTATGATGCATGATTGTTATAGCTTTGTAATTCTCTCTGGTCTTTCCGTTTGGTTTGGCCAACTAGATTGATTTATCTTCAGTGGGAGGAGTGCATTGTAGTGGGTTCAATCTTTCGGTGCTCTATATCCCAGTGACAGAAGGGGACAAGGCACGTATTGTATTGTTGCCATTAAGGATATAATGACGAGGTCTTAACATATTGCTTGTCTTACTTTGTCTACAGCATGTCATCTTGCTTAATGCGTTACTCTGTTTGTTATGAACTTAATATCATATGTGCAGAATCGTTTCGGTCGATTGGTGGAGTAATACTAGTAGATGCAGAATCGTTTCGGTCTACTTGTCACAGACGTGATGCCTATATACATGCTCAATTCCATGAATAACATCATAACTATGCACTTCTATATCAATTGCCCAATAGTAAATTATCTACCCACCGTATGCAATGTGTTCGAGAGAGAAGCCTCTAGTGAAAACTATGGCCCCGGGGTCTATTCAAATCATATTACTAAAACCCTAAAAACCTTCCTGTAATTTATTTACTTTCTTTTTATTATAATTTTTATTTATATCTATCACTAACAGAAATAATCCTTGTAACAAGTTCAAGGGGCTTCACAACCCTCTTGCCCGCGTTGGGTGCAAGTGTTTGGATTTGTGTGTGTAGGTGATGTCGACATGAAGTTGTCGTGATTCTCCTACTGGTTCGATAACCTTGGTTCTCACTGAGGGAAATACTTATTGCTACTATATTGCTTCACCCTTCCTCTTCGGGGAAAAACCCAATGCAGCTCACAAGTAGCAGTCCCCGACGATTTCGGCGAGTCTACGGTGACCTAGCACGGTGAGAACCCCCTCTTTTAAGTCCGATCTAATGGCGCACGTGCAATCACTTAAGCCACGGGACGTTTTCTCTTAGGTATCGGCCGCCTGCCGCATTGGACACCCCCTACATCCAACCAAATAGCACCACGTGTCCACCCTGTCCGTTCAATAATTTCAAGTTAATTGAATTAAAATGAAATTTTACAAGAAAACCCCTCAAACTAAAAGCTTCATAAATATTTATCTACAAGTCCAAATCAAGTGAACCTTTTTTGCAAAATTATCCTTAGGAAATCTACTTTCACCTCTTAAGAAACTTTTCATATTTGAATAATTTTAATATTCAAATTCAAACAGAATGAATTTGAAATTAAAAAGGACATAACTTGCAACATATAATTCCAAATTAATTGATTCTTTTTGCAAATTGAATCTAATTAAATGTACTTTCATTTCAGAACACTTTAGTTCATATTTAAATAATTTAAAAATAAGTTTTAAACAGGATGATTTATAGGAACGAATTCAAATGAAAATAAAACCTGATTAGGTTCAATTCAAATTAAGAATTGTTTAATAAAACATTTTTAAACAAATAGGATCACAAACCTAAATTAAACTTTAGTTTGAAAAAAATATTAAATAATAATCCTTAGTATTTGCATTGGATTTGTATATGACTTTAGGATTAATAAGATGGCATTTGGATTAAGATTGAACCAACTTAAATAAATCATGAATGTTTATAATTCAAATTGAATTCAGGGAAACCAATTTGCATTATAAACTCAATTCAAATTAAATTCAAATAGGTTGAACCCTAATTCATATCCAAATTGGATCGAAAGCCAGACCAAGTTATCATTTCCAGACCTAAGTGTATTCAAGCTCATGAAAGGTCAACAAGTTTGAATTGACATTCAAACTTGGACATGAACCTGGCTACCCAAGATTCATAGACCAAGGCTCTATTTTCATGATCCCTTACTAGATCTGACAACCACCATTTGACATCAGATACTCTTTATGTGATGAACCCTTATTGAGACTTACATGTGAACCCTTAGGTCACATGTATTCCAAGTAACAACCACTATGATGTTATCCAAACCCTTATGAGTTAAGCCTTGACAAATAATCACACAACACAATGGCACTGACACCATGCACTACACTTATTGTTTGATTGATTGTATTGTATCATGAATGCTCTTTACTTATGACAGATTGTTACAGAGAGCGAAGTGTGTTGATCAAGCCTTGTGAGACTGAAGGATTGTCAATAGAGGCAAGTCGAACATTTGATCATAACCTATGTTTTCATGCATTGTAGTTGATTTTCAACTAGGAATCCCCTATAGGATTTTACTTTATGCTTGACAAAGCCCAGTAGATTGATTAGGTCCATTATACCCTGACCTTGTAACCAATGAGTAGTTGCTTAGCAGCTATAATGTGGATTGGCAAACACCAATTATTATTCCACCACACAACTGCATGGTTAACTACTTAATTAATGAATCGATTTGGGTGGACTGGCTTTGATAGGTCATCAGAGTGTACTTTGGTGGGGACTGTCGCCCAGGCACTAGAGATTGTATGAGTTCAAAAGTTCAGTAGCTTCCATGTGTGACCGTGAGACAATATGGGCTCTATCAGGATCGAGTAAGTTGTGGGAACCATGTGTGCAGACCAGCAGATGTAGTCTTGCATGTAGGTTGAACTGGGTCTATCGTCTCTGTGAGGGCGACTACTTCCCAAAGTCTTATCTTGATCTACCTAGCTACTTCACAAGTGAAGTTTAGTAGCAGGATGGCGTGATCGTGAATCACGGGTAAAGTACACAAACCTCTGCAGAGTGTATAAAACTGATCATAATTAGTTGTGTCCCCAGTTACGGACAAGTTTGAGCAACTGATCCAAGAATTTTCAGCTTGATCTCATTCACCCCTTCATTTGAAATTTATTGGTTGAACCAATGGTGAGTTATGGCGCTGATCTCAGAGAACTAGGGGTACAAGGGTCTCTGGAGAGAAGCTTGGGATGACCGGGGTTACCGGGAGTCCACATACTCAAACTGCTTTGGGTTATGACCGGGGGTACCGGGGTAACTCTAGACTACGATCGGGGGTACCGGAAGTGTCATATTGCTATTAGAATAGACCACTACTATAAAGATAGGGAAAACTATTTTTGCGCAAAAGGAAAACCAGCCACACCAACATGCATATTTATGATTCCACAAGTCAATCCTGGTGAAGCTTGCCAATACACCCAATGTATTGTCCCTTGTGGCAGCAATGTATCATGTTGCAGGTTACCATATCAAAGGGAAGGTTACGAAGTAGAGTTACGACGTTATACTCAACTCTTGCCTGTGAGTTGATGGACACCACAAGACTAGAATATTACTCTGTTGCATGATTGTAATGTAAGTTAGCCATGAGCTAAGCGGGTGTGTATTGTATTGTACTGGATCTTCGATGTAAATACTATGACATGTGATGTATTTTTTGGTATTAAATCGTCGACTGTGCGTGTCAGCTATTGATCCAGGGACTGACACAGTAAGCACAGAGACTCGGGGTCCTATCATGGGACCGGGTCGCGACATGCTCAGGCATGCCCGGGCCACCCTATATCTGGGTTGGATATGAGGGGTGCTGGAAAACCTGGGTTTGAGGCCATTTTGAGGCATGCAGGTGGGTCTATTTTTTTGACTGGTCAGTGACCGGTTCGCCTGCTCGGGCATTTAAGATCGGTTTGAGACATCCGGCTGTAGATGCTCTAATGCTAGGATGCATGAAAATTTTACTTCAAACCAGCCCCAAATTAGTTACAAATGTTGAGTCATCATAAATCACGAGGGAGCTAAAAGAAGTCAAAAAAATAGAAGAAAAAACAAACCTTATACGATTTATTATAGTTTTAGGGCATCTCAAACGCTGACCCGCAAGATACAACATCCGTCCACGAATAGGGGAATTAGTCCACGGACACATATGCGACAACCGACCATCCAATGCTACCCGCATACATCCGACTCTAATTTTTTTATTAAGTCCGCACATTCGAATAGCCGCATATATATATATATATATATATATATATATATATATATATATATATATATATATATATATATATATATATATATATTCTGAAATAGTTCAAATGTTCAAGTGCAGCAGTAGTTCTAATTTCAAAATGTTCAAATATTACACTTCAACGTTGTTGTCCAACTTAACCGCCCACAGATGCTTAATCAGATCTTTCTTCACTTGCTTGACGCCGAATTTGTTGATGCATTTGAAAAAACTCTTCAAATGTGGCCAGATTCTGGTCGGGAAGTTTGATATGATCACCCATGTTGACAAATTCAAGAGCCACGGCAACATCCTCACCCTCATCCTCCACAATCATGTTTTGCATGATCACACAAAAAGTTATCACCTCCCACAAGGTCTTCGGATCCCAGTGTTTAGTAGGTCCATGAACAACAGCAAAACGTTCCTGCATAACTCCAAATGCCCTCTCAACATCCATTATTGTCGCTTCTTGTTTTTGGGCGAAGTGAGACTTTTTCTGGCCAACTGGTCGGAGATGGTCTTTACAAAGGTAGTCCATGGAGGATAGAAACCGCCAACCAGATAGTAGCCCATGTTGTATTCATGCCCATTGACAGTATAGTGGCACGAAGGACCTTTCCCTTCAGTCAATGCTACTTGTAAACTGCGTTGGGTTTTTCCCCGAAAAGGAGGGGACATGTAGCACAGTAGAGATAAGAATTTCCCTCAGTGATAACCAAGGTTATCGAAACAATAGTAGAATCACACAAACTCTCGTCGTCGGCACCTACACACACAGAATCAAACACTTGGACCCAACGCGAGCAAGAGGGTGATACGTCTCCAACGTATCTATAATTTTTGCTTGTTCCATGCTGTTATATTATCATTCTTGGATGTTTTACAATCATTTTATAACAACTTTATATCATTTTTTGGGACTAACCTATTGACATAGTGCCAAAGTGCCAGTTGCTATTTTTGCTTGTTTTTTACTTCGCAGAAAATCAATACCAAACCGAGTCCAATCACGATGAAACTTTTTGGAGATTTTTTCTGGACCAGAAGACACCCAGTGGGCCAAAGAAGAGCCAGGAAGGTGGGCTGTGGAGAGCACAACCCACCAGGGCGCGCCAGGGGGCCCCGGCGTGCCCTGATGGGTTGTGCCCTCCACGGGGCCCCTCCACACCGCCTCTGATGCCTATAAATTCCCAAATATTCCAAAAACCCTAGGGGATTCGACGAAACACAATTCCAGCCATCGCAAGTTCCAGAACCCCAAGATCCAATCTAAACACCATCACGGAGGTGTTCATCTTCCTCATAGGTGCCTCTCCGATGATGCGTGAGTAGTCCGCCATAGACCTATGGGTCCGTAGGCAGTAGCTAGATGGATTCTTCTCTCTCTCTTATGATTATCAATGCAATGGTTTCTTGGAGATCTATTTGATGGAAACTTTTGCGGTGTGTTTGTTGGGATCCGATGAATTTTGAGTTCATGATCAGTTTATATCCATGAATATTATTTGAGTCTTCTTTGATCTCTTATATGCATGATTACTTATAGCCTCGTATTTCTTCTCCGAATCTTTGGTTTAGTTAGGCCAACTAGATCGATTTTTCTTGCCATGGGAAGGGGTGCTTTGTGATGGGTTCGATCTTGCGGTGTTCTTTCCCAGTGATAGAAGGGGCAGCAAGAAATGCATGTATCGTTGCTATTAAGGATAACAAGATGGGGTCTATTCCTACATGAATAGATCTTGTCTACATCATGTCATCGTTCTTATTGCATTACTCCGATTTTCCATGAACTTAATACACTAGATGCATGCTGGATAGCGGTCGATGTGTGGAGTAATAGAGGTAGATGCAGGCAGGAGTCGGTCTATCTATCTTGGACGTGATGCCTATATAATGATCATCACCTTGGATATCGTCATGACTATTCGATTTTCTATCAATTGCCCAACAGTAATTTGTTCACCCACCGTGCGCTATACTCATGAGAGAAGCCACTAGTGAACCCTACGGCCCCCGGGTCTACTTTTCCAACATATTGCTTTCAGATCTATCTTTTTGCATCTTTGTTTTTAGATCTACAAAACCAAAAACCCAAAAACATATTGCTTCATATTTACTCTTTTTATTTGGGTTCTTGAGAGATCTATCTCTCCTATCTATCACTACCTAATCTATCTTATTACCGTAGAGAGATTGACAACCTCTCTTTCGCGTCGGGTTGCAAGTATTTGTTGTTTGTGTGCAGGTGCTGCTTATTGGGTTGTGGTGATCCTCCTACTAGTTTGATAACCTTGGTTTCATAACTGAGGGAAATACTTACCGTCGCTGTGCTGCATCATCCCTTCCTCTTTGGGGAAATACCGACGCAGTCTCAAGCCACGTCAAAGGAATTTTTGGCGTTGTTGCCGGGGAGGAAGCGGTCTCTTCTACGTGCCTATCGTAGGCGCCGAGGGGACTCCATCATCATCTACCAGGTTCCTAATCATGAATCTCATCTCCTTGCAATTACATTATTTGCCATTTGCCTCTTGTTTTCCTCTCCCTCACTTCACCAATTTGCTGTTTTATTCGCCCTCTTCTTCGTTTGCCTTTTTCTCGTAGGATCTCTTCCTTGCTTGCAATCTTGTTTGCGTAGTCACGATGACTCAAGAGAACACCAAGTTGTGTGATTTTTCAAATACTAATAACAATGATTTTATTAGTACGCCTATTGCTCCTCCCGCAACTAGTGCGGAGTCTTGTGATATTAATGCCGCTTTGTTGAATCTTGTCATGAAAGATCAATTTGCCGGTAATCCTAATGAGGATGTCGCGTCCCATCAAAACACGTTCATAGAATTGTGTGATATGCAAAAGAAAAAAGATGTGGACAATGATATTGTGAAGTTGAAACTATTTCCTTTCTCCTTGCGGGATCGTGCAAAAATTTGGTTTTCCTCTTTGCCTCGCAATAGTATCGATTGTTGGAATATGTGCAAGGATGCTTTTATCACTAAGTATTTTCCGCCCGCAAAAATTATTTCCCTTAGGACGCAAATCATGAATTTTAAGCAACTTGAGCATGAACATGTTGCACAATCTTGGGAAATAATGAAGTTGATGCTAAGAAATTGTCCTACTCATGGCTTAAATCTTTGGATGATCATACAAAAAATTTATGTGGATTAAATTTTGTCTCTAGAAATCTTTTAGATTCCGCCGCGAGTGGTACTTTTATGGAGATTACTTTGGGTGAAGCCACTAAATTGCTAGATAATATCATGGCTAATTATTCTCAATGGCATACCGAAAGAGCACCTACTAGTAAAAAAGTTAATTCGGTAGAGGAAATTAGTACTTTGAGAGATAAAGTTGATGCTTTGATGAAATTGGTTTCTAGTAAAAATGCTCCTATAGATCTTAATGATGTGCCTTTGTCTACCTTGATTGAGCAAAATAGTTATTCTGTAGATGTGAATTTTGTCTCGCGAAATAATTTCAATAACAATGTTTATAGAGGTAATTTTAATCCTAGGCCGTTTCCTGCAAATTCCTCTAATAATTATGGTAATTCCTATGGTAATTCTTCTTGCAAAAATAATAGCAACACCTCTGATCTTGAGAGTAATATTAAATAATTTATCAATGCACAAAAAGGCTTTCAATACTACGATAGAAGAAAAGTTGAATAAGATTGATGATATGTCTAGAAGCATTGATAGAATTTCTCATGACGTTGAAAATCTCAAGTTGAAAGCTTTTGTGCCTAAGATTGATGAATCTATTAAAGCTTTATATGTCTCTATGGATGAAAGTAAGAAAAGAACCGCCATGCTTAGAGATAAAGAGAAATCTTAGAAAAATCGTTTTCTAGTGATTGCCTTCATAAGAAAGATGAAGATCTTAAAGTGATTGGTGTTTCTTCTATTGACTCCTTGTTTAGTAATATTAAAATTGATAATGAAGGGACTGAAGTAGAGTCAACTTTAGCTAGAAGGCGTCCCAATAATTTGGAGGGTGAAAATCTTGATGAAATTTTTGATAAAAGTGGGTTTGAAAAGGTCAAAACTTTAACTAGTGATGTGCCCACTATTTTGGATTGCAAAGACTTTAATTATGATAGTTGCTCTTTGATTGAATGTATTTCTTTGCTGCAATCCATGTTGAATTCACCCCATTCTTATGAGCAAAATAAAGCTTTTACTAAACATATCGTTGATGCCATGATGAAATCTTTTGAAGAAAAGTTGGAGTTGGAGATTTCTATTCCTAGAAAATTACATGATGAGTTGGAACCTACCATTAAGGTCAAGATTAAAAATTATGAATGCTTTGCTTTGTGTGATTTGGGTGCTAATGTTTCCACGATTCCGAAATCTCTATGTGATGTGCTTGGTCTAACCAATATTGAAGAATGTTCTCTTAATTTGCACTTGGCGGATTCTACTATTAAAAAGCCTTTGGGAAGAATTAATGATGTTCTTATTCTTGCAAATAGGAACTATGTGCCTATTGATTTTATTGTTCTTGATATTGATTGCAATCCGTCTTGTCCCATTATACTTGGTAGACCGTTTTTACGCACTATAGGTGTCGTGATTGATATGAAAGAAGGCAATATTCGTTTTCAATTTCCCCTGAGAAAGGGTATGGAACACTTACCTAGAACAAGAATTAATCCACCATATGAATCAATCATGAGGGCATCCTATGGATCCAAAACCAAAGATGACAATACTTGAATCTATGCATTATGCCTAGCTGGGGGCGTAAAATGATAGCGCTTGTTGGGAGGCAACCCAATGCATAAATAAATTTTTTCTTTTTCCTTTATGTTTTTGAGTGTTGAAACAATTATGCCTATGTTATGATTGTGTTTTTATGGTTTATTTAGTGTTTGTGCCATGTAAAGCCTTTAGGATGATTCATAGGATGAGTAGAAGCGATGCTGAATCTGAAACAGAAACTATGCGTCCAGTATATGAATTTTCGTTTTTTGCTGGAACGTGATCTTGAGATGAAATTTTAACACAGTGTTGCTATACAAATTCCTTACGTTGTCCTAATTGTTCAGAATTTGTAGAGTTACAGAAGTATGGGTAGAGTACAGATTACTACAGACTGTTCTGTTTAAGACAGATTCTGTTTTCGTTGCATTGTGTGCTTGTTTTGATGAATCTATGGGTTATATTGAAGGGTATGATCCATGGTAAAGTTAAAATACAGTAGGTATAATGCAATAATAAAATATGAATGGGTTTGCAACAGTACCTAAAGTAGTGATTTGCTTTATTATACTAACGGATCTCACGAAGATTTTTTTGAGTTTTGTGTGATTGAAGTTTTCAAGTTTTGGGTGAGATCACGATGGATGAAGGAATAAGGAGTGATAAAAGCCTAAGCTTGGGGATGCTACCGCACCCCCAAGATATATACAAAGAGAAACAAGCAACTAAGTTTGGGGATGCCCCCGAGTGGCATCCCCTCTTTCTTCTAACGACCAACAGTATTTTACTTGGAGCTATATTTTTATTCGTCACATATCATGAGTTTTGCTTGGAGCGTCTTGTATCTTTGCTTGCTTTGTTTTTAGTTTTTCCTTTGTTTCCTTGCTGGACACACCTATTTGAGAAAGCCAAAACCATGCTATGATTTGTTAGAATTGCTCTATGTGCTTCACTTAAACTTTTTGAGCTATAGAATTGCTCTAGTGCTTCACTTATATCTTTTTGAGCACGGTGTGCTTGGAAATTTTTGTAGAAGTACTCTCATGCTTCACTTAGATTAATTTGAGAGTAGAAATTTTTGAAGAAATCCTCTCATGCTTCACTTATACCTTTTTTAGAGATGAAATCTTTATGCTCATATGCTTCACTTACATTTGTTTGAGCTTGCCGAAAAGCAATGGCAATATATGAAACTAGTCCCAAAGTGATAGATATCCAAGGAGGATATAATAAAAAACTTTCATGAAGATCATTGGACAAATTAAACTTGATTCCTTGTAATAGTTTTGAAACATGATGATAGTAATATGTGAGTCATGTTAGTGAGTAATTATGCTTAGTAGGAATATTGGTGTTAAGGTTTGTGATTCCCTATGCATGCACGAAAGTGAATAGTTATGCAATGAAGTTACATCCTACTTGTGGTGCATTATTCGGTGTTAGTTATGTTCAATGCTCACTTATATAAATTTTCGTTTCTTGTTTTGGTTGCTTCCCAATCTATTTTCTAGCCTCCATTTGTACTAAGTAGAAATACTACTTGTGCATCCAAAATCCTTAAACCAAGTTTTTCCTTATGAGTGCACCATACCCTATATGTGGTATTTCCATGCCGTTCCAAGCAAATTTGTATGTGCCATCTCTAAATTTTCAAAATAAATTTTCTCTTTTGTGTGCCCGTTCCGCTCATCAAACGTGGGGAGTGTCCAATATTTTTCCATGATAGATGTGTTATTCTCAAGATGAGTGTTTATTCATTTGTCATTGCACGAGAGTGCAGCGGTAATAGGGATGCCCATTCCCGAAATGAAAAAATAAAAAAATATTTACTTTATGTTGTCAAATAATAAATTCCTTGGAAAGTGTTGGTATGGAAGGCAACCGTGGATACGGCCCGCCATGGAAAGTGAAAGTTTGGTGGAAAAAGGAATAAACTTTATTTTCTGTTTGGGAACCGCCTATGATATATCTAGCATGGAAAGTATTGTGAGCTACTTTGTCGTTTTCGTTGACAAGAAAAGCATGCCACCCAAAATATTTTTTCTCTCTCAATTTAAACCTTGAGCTCTGGCACCTCTACAAATCCCTACTTCCCTCTGCGAAGGGCCTATCTATTTAATTTATGCAATTTTTATTTTTACTTTGAGTCTCCATCTTCTCTTATAAGCACCAACTAGGGGGCACTATGATCGTACTTGAGCATTGGGCATAGTTAATATTTGAGTGTGTTTCATGAATGGATCAATGATTGAGCATGATGGGCTAGGGATAACTTTCTTTAGTGTTGATATTTTGAAAGACATGGTTGCTTGTTGACATGCTTGAGTATTGAAGTCATTATTTAAAACTAGACTATTTCTTTGAATCATTTACAAGTCCAAATGTCCATGCTATACAAAATAAAAGAATATGATGAACATGTTAGGCAGCATTCCACATCAAAAATTCTGTTTTTATCATTTACCTACTCGAGGACGAGTAGGAATTAAGCTTGGGGATGCTGATACGTCTCCAACGTATCTATAATTTTTGCTTGTTCCATGCTGTTATATTATCATTCTTGGATGTTTTACAATCATTTTATAACAACTTTATATCATTTTTTGGGACTAACCTATTGACATAGTGCCAAAGTGCCAGTTGCTGTTTTTGCTTGTTTTTTACTTCGCAGAAAATCAATACCAAACGGAGTCCAATCGCGGCGAAACTTTTTGGAGATTTTTTCTGGACCAGAAGACACCCAGTGGGCCAAAGAAGAGCCAGGAAGGTGTGCTGTGGAGAGCACAACCCACCAGGGCACGCCAGGGGGGGCCCGGCGTTCCCTGAAGGGTTGTGCCCTCCACCGGGCCCCTCTACACCGCCTCTGATGCCTATAAATTCCCAAATATTCCAAAAACCCTAGGGGAGTCGACGAAACACAATTCCAGCCGCCGCAAGTTCCAGAACCTCGAGATCCATGCTAAACACCATCACGGAGGGGTTCATCTTCCTCATAGGTGCCCCTCCGATGATGCGTAAGTAGTCCACCATAGACCTACGGGTCCGTAGGCAGTAGCTAGATGGCTTCTTCTCTCTCTCTCTTATGATTCTCAATACAATGGTATCTTGGAGATCTATTTGATGTAAACTTTTGCGGTGTGTTTGTTGGGATCCGATGAATTTTGAGTTCATGATCAGTTTCTATCCATGAATATTATTTGAGTCTTCTTTGATCTCTTATATGCATGATTACTTATAGCCTCATATTTCTTCTCTGAATCTTTGGTTTAGTTAGGCCGACTAGATCGATTTTTCTTGCCATGGGAAGAGGTGCTTTTGTGATGGGTTCGATCTTGCGGTGTTCTTCCCCAGTGACAGAAGGGGCAGCAAGACACGCATGTATCGTTGCTATTAAGGATAACAAAATGGGGTATATTCCTACATGAATAGATCTTGTCTACATCATGTCATCGTTCTTATTGCATTACTCCATTTTTCCATGAACTTAATACACTAGATGCATGCTGGATAGCGGTCGATGTGTGGAGTAATAGAGGTAGATGCAGGCAGGAGTCGGTCTATCTATCTTGGACGTGATGCCTATATTATGATCACCACCTTGGATATCGTCATGATTATTCGATTTTCTATCAATTGCCCAACAGTAATTTGTTCACCCACCGTCTGCTATACTCATGAGAGAAGCCACTAGTGAACCCTACGGCCCCCGGGTCTACTTTTCCAACATATTGCTTTCATATCTATCATTTTGCATCTTTGTTTTCAGATCTACAAAACCAAAAACCCAAAAACATATTGCTGCATATTTACACTTTTTATTTGTGTTTTGAGAGATCTATCTCTCCTATCTATCACTACCTAATCTATCTTATTACCGTAGAGAGATTGACAACCTCTCTTTCGCGTCGGGTTGCAAGTATTTGTTGTTTGTGTGCAGGTGCTGCTTATTGGGTGGTGGTGATCCTCCTACTGGTTCGATAATCTTGGTTTCATAACTGAGGGAAATACTTACCCTCGCTGTGCTGCATCATCCCTTCCTCTTTGGGGAAATACCGACGCAGTCTCAAGCCACGTCAGAGGGTTGTCAAGCCCCTTGAACTCGTTACTTGCAAGGATTAAATACTGATAGATAGATAGATAGATAGGTATAAATATAAAATAAAATAACAGTAAATAAATGTCAGCAATATTTTTAGGGTTTTGGTAATATAATTTGTGTAGACTCGGGGGCCATAGTTTTTGCTAGAGGCTTCTCTCTCAAAGATAGCCACTAGTGCAAGCGCCTGCTATACAAATGGTTTTTAACCCCTTTCTGTGGCATAGTCTTAAACCGTCACCTTGCATGTGTGGGCGATGGGGGGAGGGCTATCCCACACGACACGGAAAACCCATCGGCGATGTCTGCGCCCGGTCACACACGATGGGCAAAACTATATCGTGTGTGATTGGAACAGCCATCACAAACAGATATATTGGGGAAGTCATGTGAGATGTGCTTAGCATCCCACACAGTGAATCCCAAACGTACGTTTCCGTTCGTATTGTACATCACACACAATTTTTTGCATAACATTGTCTGTGTTAGGGGTGGCCATCACGCACGGTGCCTAGAAGAAACTGTTTGGCATAGGGTTGTCCATCACACACACACGTTTAATGTGAAAACGTTTGTGAATGGGTGTTCTAATGCACACAGTTGTCGGCCGGAAGTCGTGTGTGATTTTTCACTGATCCAACATGCCAATTTTCCAGAAACCGTGTGGATTTGTTGAGGTCATCGCTCACAGTTGTAGGATCCGAAGTATGTCTAGAGGGGGTGATTAGGCTACTTCGCCAAATAAAAATCTAGCCTTTTTCCAATTTTGAATGTTGGCAAGTTTTAGCAATTGTTGCAAGTCAAGTACACCCTACACATGCAAGTCTAAGAGTATAGCAGCATAAAGTAAAGACATGCACATGAAAGTAAATGGTAGGGAGAGGGGAATCAAACGTAATTGATGACACGAAGATTTTTCCCGTGGTTCCGACAGGTGGTGCTATCGTATGTCCACGCTGATGGAAACTTCAACCCATGGAGGGTAGCGGTCGCGAGAGTCCATGGAGGGCTCCACCCATTAGGGTCCACAAAGTATCAACCTCGTCTATTCCATCACGGCTTCCGTCCACGAAGGACTAGCCTCACTATGGGTAGATCTTCACGAAGTAGGCGATCTCCTTGCCCGTACAAACTTCTTTGTTCAACGACACAACACGAAGAAGGAGGCTACCAAGTGACACCTAACCAATCCAGGAGGCACCACCCTCCAAAAGGTAATAGATGTGGTAAATATGATGAACTCCTTGCTCTTGTGCTTCAAAAGATAGTCTCCTCAACACACAATCACTCTCTCACAGATTTGGCTTGTTAGAAGAGGTTGATTGGGTGGAAAGCAACTTGGGGAGGCTAGAAATCAAGATTCATATGGTTGGAGTGGAAGGTCTTGATCTCAACACATGAGCAGGTGGTTCTCTCTCAGAAAAATGGATAGGGCAAGTGTAGGTATGTTATGAGTGATTCCTCTACGCGTGAGAGGAGGTGGAGGGGTATATATAGGCATCTCCAAAAATCCAACCTTTACAACATTATTGCCCAACTCGGTGAAACCGAAGTACAAACTCGGTTGTACCGACTAGTGCAAAATGTGGCAACTTTTGGCGTTTTGGTGAGACCGATATATAAATCTCGGTGGTACCGATTCTTGAAAACAGCTAAGCAGAGAGTTGGTCCAAAACTCGGTGAGACCGATTCTCAAAACTCGGAAATTCCAATTCTTGAAAATAGGATACCAGTGAGTTGGTCCAAAACTCGGTTGGTCCGATTCTCAAAACTTGGTGGTACTGAGATGCTAGGGTTTGGCATGGGATTTTGTCTAAGTAAAACTCGGTAGGGGCGAATGGAAATAGTTGGTAGCACCGATTTTGGATATTTGGTTTTGGACGGAATATTTGTGGGAGAATTTCATGTGGTGGCTAATCTCTAAGCACTTGAGCAACCAGATCATGATAGACACCTCATCCCCTTTTAATAGTATTGGCTTTCCTATGGACTCAAGGTGTGATTTCTCACAAAATGTAAAATGTAGAGACTTCAAGCTTGTTTCCAATAGATGTTCCTTGCATCTAGGGGATCTCCTCACAATCCTTTTGCCAACCCATTCATTGAACTTTCCTGAAATATACTTGGTGAGAACATTAGTCCAATGAAATATATGTTGTTATTAATTACCAAAACCACCTATGGAGAAGTTGTGCTTTCAGCGGTGTTCTATGACAAACCGTCTGCAATAGGAAACCCCAATAATCAGGCTAATTGCTCTATTATTTATAATCCAGCTAGTAATCAAATTTGACACTTCATATCAAGCACACAATATATTTCATTTCGTATTACGGCAACCAGGATTTCATAATTGAAATACATCAGAGTACAACATCATATAGGCATATACAACCTAGCTACCCAATTACATGACAGGACCGTGTTTCACATGCAACATCTAAAACCTTTAGAAAATAGCATCATATACGGTAAATAGACAGATGAATCTCGTCTAGAAAACTGTTGAAGCGGAAGGCAAATATTGAGCCTTCACTGATGTCGAAGGTCCTTGCAACTTTATGCCAGTGCATGTGGATGGTTGCCCCACCATCCTTCATCCTCTTGAGGAAGACTTCAAGATTATACTGTGGGTGTTTACGAATACCTTCCTTGCCTCTTGATCATACAGGTGGTTTGAGACGTACTCATCGATGAACTGCTTTGGAAAGGACTGGAAACAAAGATATGCATAAATTTCGTTTCGAAAAATTGAAATGTCGCAAAGGAAAAAAAGACAAGGTAAAAGAGATAGTACCATCCTATAGTTGACTGATGTCTTCTTCATCGTGCAGATAAACAACTTTTTGTTTTCCGTCGCTAGTTTCTTTATCTTAACAATCTTTCTGAGTTTCTTGATTTGACTGATATTCATGAACACATCATTTACCCACATGCAAAATGGGTCGAATAGTGGGTCTAAACCTCTTACAGCAGGACCAACATGTGCAAGACCAAATTATTAGAAACCTAAATATTTGAATGGTTCCTGTAATTGCACAATAATGTGCTATTAGCCAAAGGATCATGAAAGTGCAAACCTCGATGGTAAACTTCAGTGTCTCCCATTGTTCCCCCTGTAACGTCTTTAAGATAGATATTGATCAGGTTATAACTGAGATTTGGCATGCTATCAGTAAAATATGTTAATGAAAAATAAACGCATTGCAGATCCAACGTATGAATTCAAGCCACATGGAAAAGCCAAACATGCTAAGAACTATGAAATATAATAATCGTATGTTTCACATGCATAACTAAAAAATTGTACCAACAATAATCGAACATCACATTGCAGATGATCACCAAAAAAATGAACCAAACAGTTAATTGAGCAACACATTGCTCAATAGAACATACTAGAAGGTCAGATTGCATAGTAGTATTATATTGCATATTTCACTAGAATTTCTTAAGGAAAGTCAGGAGCAGCACATGCAACAGGTAAAGCAAACGTGCTTAATAGGCGTAGCTAGATGAACACTGGTCATTAGTAATTAAGCTAAAAAACAAGATATTTTTCGTCGTCGGAGATATCGATAACGATGGGCTTGGACGAGGGCGAGGCCTCCACATCGTGGGTGCCCTCTTTGTAGTGGTGTGTGGCCTCAGCCTGTCCGGGGACCAACCTGCCGGCTCTGGAGTTGAGGAAAGCACAGGCACGCTAAGAAAACAACTCGTAGTCGTCGTCGAAGGCACCAGCGGAGCCCTCAAGAAAACACAACGAGCTATTGTTCAAAGCAGCCAACCGCGTGGCAGCGTCCGCGCGTGAGGCATCGATGGTGGCCTCGATGGTGAGGTTCTGCTCCAAGATCTGGGGGTCGGCACGCATGGCAGCCATCCCGACCTCATCCGCGTGTGCGGCCGTGATTTGCTTCTCCGCTGCCAGATGCTCCTTGAGATCCTGGCTATACTGTGTGCAACATGTCTTTTGGTGATGATTATGTGGGGGGTGGGCTGGTGATTTTGGTGGAATGTGTCGTGTCGGCGGTCGGGGCATGTGGAATGGAGGAGGAGAAGGGAGGGGGGGTATGGGGAAGGTGTGGATTACCTCACTAGATGGAGGAAGCCGAGCAGCAGGAAGGAGGGTCGCCGGCGAGTAGGCGGTGCTGCAAGCAAGTAGTGAAGGTTTGAACTTAGGAAAGGAAGGGGGGAGCAGGGGGAAATGTGGCTTTTGGTTGGTACCAGGGGCGGGGGAGGTAGATATTTGCGCGGCAGCCCAAAATTTCGTTCGATGCGGTGAAAAACTAGCGCGCGCAGTCACATCGGACACAGTACCTTTACCATAACTGTGTGTAGTATCCAACAACACAAACGAATCCTATAGTTTATCCCATGTGTGATGAGTCTGAACGTGGAAATTTTGGTCTTCAAGCTTCCGGCATAAGATATCGGATACTACAATGCACACGGTACTTGCATTTCATTTTCATTTGGAAGATAAAATGAGGATACGACGGCAAATTTTGGTCCAAATTTCCCTCGTTACATTGGTCATCAACGGCATTGCTTAATTTAACAACACTTGCAAATTTGAGTACTACACAAAGGAGCCTACAGCACTGCCCGCACTTACTTAATCGAGCAACTAAACATTAGTTAGTTGACCTAAACATTACTCTAATAAAAGACCATCGCTCTAAACAGAGACTAATATTCCGCCTGGCATTCGTCGATCTCCTCCGCCTCCTCAATGACCAGCTCCCGCTCGAGGACCTCCGGGGTAAGGAGATCCATGGGATCCATCGCCACACACTCCAGCATCTCGCAGTCATCGTCCACCATCTCTTTGGATAAGGACGCCATGAGCCGGGCATGGGCAGCCTTGGTCCGGGCATGGACGGCCACAATCTTGGCTAGGGAGGCCGCCGACAAACGGACGCCTACTCGAGCACACTCAGTGATTACCAACTCATCGCACATGGGTTATCGACCGGTGTTGGAGAAGGCAGATGTGATTTGTGTAGTGACCGACACGAGATGGCGTGGGCGGCCTCGATATGGGACTGGGCGTCTGCCATCAAGGCTACGGCTACCATCGAGAAACTGACAGCTGATGTGTCGTTCTCGCCATTTGCTATCCCCGTCCCGGTTGTTGCTGCCGCCCTCTCAGCTGCAGCAGCTGCCCTTTCGGTTGGTGTAGCCGCCCTGTCCGAGGTAGCGGCCGCATTCAAGCATGTTGAGAGCGTGCTCATGGCTGATGCGGCCGCGCTCGGGCCGGAGTGGGTTGCCGAAGTTGCCCTCACGATAGGGATCCACGTCCCCATCTTTCACCGGCGACGATTGAACAGTAAACTGGTCTGAGAAGTCAGTGCGGTAAGCTGGTCGGCGGTGGACTGTAGACGACAAAGCTTCCGGCCTAAGCCATGCATGTATGAGGATTGGCCCAAGATATTTTGGACTGCATCACACACGATTCCTGATCATGAATTGTTTGTGAAATTCTTGACTTTCAAATTGTTTTTTAAACAAAAAATGAGGTTACTTCGAGAAAGGATGGTGTTTGGATTGCAATAAGATTTATCTGCAGTGAACACGGACTAATAGAGTGTCGTGCTAAAATATGGAATTATTCAGGGTCTGTTTGGCATTTTTATACATTAATTGAGTTTTCTAGACATTTAATGTGTATAATTTAAATTTGAAATATCGTCCCAATGTCCGGTGCATCAAAATTGGATGAAAAATCATATTAGTGTCCATAACTTCATCTTTAGGTCATGGGCAAGAAATGGGAATGAATTTCAAACATCTCGGCATCTTGGCTCGATCACAAACATTGAGAAACTTGGTTTTTAAATTACTGTAAATCCAAAACGGGTTAGAAATTCTTAAAACTTGGCATGTTGTCATAACATGGCACATATGTGCCATGGTAAAAGAAATTGTCCAACTTGGGACAATTTTAGGCACAAGTCCCTTATAAACCGGAGCTTCTCACTGCAAGCTTTGTGGTTCTGATAGGGAACACATCACCTTAATTACGTGGGCAAAACGACATCCGCTCATCTTCTCGCCTTGAACTTTTTTAGACCAGTAGGAGTGTCTTGCTAAAATATGGAATTATTCAGGGTTATTTTTGCATTTTCATATGTAAATTGAGTTTTCTAGGCATTTAATGTGGATAATTGAAATTTGAACTAAAATCACAAGGTCATGTGCATCAAAATGGGTTGAAAATCATATAAGTGTCTAGGGCTGCATTCTTTGGGCCCCATGCAAGATATGGGAATGGATTTCAAACATCTCGGGGTCTTGGCTCGGCCACATACATTGAGAAACTTGGTTTTACATTCATGTATAAATCAAAAACTCGTCTGAAATTCATGAAACTTGGCATGGTGTCATGACATGGCTCATATGTTCCCTGGTGAAAAAATGTTCAATTTGGGACAAGTTATGGCACAAGCCCCTTACAAACCGGAGCTTCTCACTGGGAAGCTTTGTGGTTTCGATATGGAACGCGTCACCTTACGTGGGCGAATCGACATCCGATGCATCTTCTCGTCTTGAACTATTTCTAGAGGCAACATATACCAAAATGAGTGTCATGCCAAAATACGAAATTATACATGGTTTGTTTGGCCTTTTTATACATTAATTGACTTTTATATGCATTATTTAACGTGCATAATTCAAATTTGAACTACAATCACAAGGTCCGGTGCATCAAAATGGGTTGAAAATCATATAAGTGTACATGCATATTTAGGTCCCATGCAAGATATGGGAATGAATTTCAAACATCTCGTGGTCTTGCCTCGGCCACACGAACATTGAGAAACTCGGGTTTTCAATCATGTATAAATCAAAAACTCATCAGAAATTCATGAAACTTGGCATGGTATCATGACATGCATGGCTCATATGTGCCCTGGTAAAAAAATGTCCAATTTGGGACAAGTTTTGGCACAAGCCCCTCACAAACCGGAGCTTCTCACGGGAAGCTTTCTTGTTTCGATATGGAACGTGTCACCTTACCTTGGCGAATCGACATCCGCTGCCTCTTCACGTCTTGAACTTTTTCTAGAGGCAAGATATACCAAAATGAGAGTGTCGTGCCAAAATATGATATTATACATGGTTCGTTTGGCCTTTTATACATTAATTGACTTTTATATGCATTATTTAATTTGCATATTCAAATTTGAACTACAATCACAAGGTCCGGTGCATTAAAATGTGTTGAAATATCATATAAGTGTATATGCATCTTTAGGTCACATGCAAGATATGGGAATTAATTTCAAACACCTCGGGGTCTTGGCTCGGCCACAGAAACATTGAGAAACTCGGGTTTTAAATCATGTAAATCAAAAACTCGTCAGAAGATTCATGAAACTTGGCATGGTTTCATGAGCATGGCACATAAAGGCGTCATAGCATTTTTTTCCTATTTGAGACTCGTTTTTTAATATATTTTTTCTTCTAGAGCCAACATTGAGAATATTACGTTAAATTATAGTAAATCTAGAACTCGCACAAAATTCAAGAAATTGGGCATGGCGTCATGATATAGCACAAATATGTTGTGGTATTTTTCGTGTCCACTTTGGGAAAAGGTACACACATTAATAGCGAACAAAAGCTTTTTGGAACAAAGAATTGTCACGTTCCCACGCAAACGGTTGCATTATTTTCAAACCGTGGCGTTCTACTGCCCTTACGTGCTGCCAAGCGTCGCCCTCTTTTATTGGCTATGGCTTAGGAGGTGTCGTCCGAGCAGCTGCTTGAGTTGATGGGAGGCGCGTGAGCTGGCCTCCGCTGCGTAGGCTCACCGGGAGGCGTGCGAGCAGTACGCCGCAGGCTCACTGGGAAGCGAGCCCTTTGACCTCCATATCCGCCCTCCTCGTTTCCAACCTGTGCATCAATGGCGCCCGAGCCACTATTTAATAGGCGGCTTTACTGTCCACTCACTCACAACCCTCTATATATCTTCGCCGCCCATCCCCCTCCATCATTCAGACCTCAACGGTGACCTACGCCATAGCGCACAAGGATCATATGCCACTAGTCTTCCGGTTTGGTGAAGTCAACACTGAGCCGGACGAGATAGAACATAAAGATGAATGGGACGCCATGGACATGGCCCTCGAAGATCTGCATGCCGCAACGGATGCTGCCTCGACGCACTTGCCAGCAACCATCCCCACGCCCGCGCCAGCAACCATCCCCGTGGCATTGCCGGGCTGGTCACCGAGCATCATTGTAGCGCTGGAAACCGCGGGCGTCAGGGAGGTCCCCACGGATCCACGTGAGCTCGTGTACATGCAAGAGCCAGCGCCTCCTCCTGCGCCCGTGCTAATGTGTGCCCCTGCACATGCCACGCCTGTCCTTATGCGCGTGCCCGCACCCATGGCGCCCGACCCCATGCGCGCGCCTGCACCCACCGCGCTCGTACCCGTGCGTGCGCCTGCACCCGTCATGGCCCCATCAGCGGATTGGGCCGCCGCCGTCTGCAACTTCCTCGCAGCGCCGCTAGTCGCCGCCCCCTGGCGCCGCACTCGTCGATCGCGCGATGTCCGGCTCTTTGATTGGGAAGTCCATAACATTCCGGTCTCGTTTGAAGAACTGAACAACTGAGCCCCAGAGCACGACAATGCCGTCGCAGGACGCCGCCACCGCCGCCGCCGCAACTAGTTTTATTTACATTGTATCTCGATTGTATGAATGTAAAGTCAAAGCTTCACTGAATGAAATCTAAGGTTTGATGAACTAAGTATTTATCTCTGAATTCACATAGCAAACAAAAACCATCATTGTTTTATCTGAATAAACACTAATCACAAACGGTTCAGGTTGAATACCCGTTTGCAGATCGACTTCTATCTTTCCTTCGCCCGTAAGCCAAGTGAAAAATTGGCACGAAGGATTGGTGCAATGCATCATCGCAAATGTTTCTCTAATATGACCCGTGTGCCTAGAACAGACAATCCGGGAAGATTTGCATCTATCATATTGGGTAAATTGCCATGTGTCAAATCGAAAACGTTGGCATGTGTCGATCTAGTACATTGGCATTTGTCAAATTTTGCAGGAACTAAATCACAATTAGGGTGTAATTTTGCAACTGAAATTCAATAAACATGGATTTCATTCATACATTAAGTAGTCTTTGTACAAAAAAGTTCAACTCGAGAGCTGAACCGAACAAAATTTTCCCCAATTGTTGCCAACCACGTACCGAAATAGCTAGTTCAACTATATATACTAGCTAATTTAAAGTACATGGTACAGTTCAACCATATCTATAGTTAGATGAACTTAACAGAATAGCCCCTAAATACTAGTACTACGGAGGGGCTTTGTACTACTTCCAGCAGAATCGAGCGCGCTCAATAAGAGCCAGTGGAGGAGGAGCCTGCCGACGAGTTGGTGGAGTCGTGTCCATTGCCTGCCAGTGCTGCCCTCCGGCGCTCAAGACACCCCTCCTCGAAGCGGCGGGACTCGGCGTATATCTCCACATTCCGCGCCGCCGCTGTGGCTTCTCTTGCGGCCACGACATCGGTGAGCTTCTTCGCGTGTGCGACCTGGCGCTCCACCTCCTTCTCAAGGAAGTAGATGTAGCGTGCAAGGGTTGCGACGCAGAAGCCCAGTGGCGGGCCTTTGGCGGCCTCCACCTCCCGCATTCGGGCTTCGATGGCGGAGTGGGTGATGACCCCGCCGCCTAACGGTGGGGTCGTGGCCAGGAAGGACAACGGTGTGATGGCGGCCCCGGCGGCCACCAGCAGCAGATGCCTTCGGGCGGCGGTGGTGGAGCATGTAGTTGGTAGCGTGCGCACACCCACCAGGGACGCCACGTGCACTACACGCTTTAGAGGACTGCCGCACCAACGCGGTGAAGCCTCCTAGCTGGAGCTGTCCTCTGCCGGAGTGGTTGAGTGACGACGAACGGCTGGTGCCATTGGCGATTGGGGGAGAAGCAAACTAGACAAGCTACAGGGAGGGAGGGGATGAAGGCAATGTGGAGTCGCCAGCCGTGAGGGTTTATATAGCAAGCCTGCAAGCATTGGGGATTTGGGGATTTCGCCGAGCCGGGCGAGAATCTAGAGTCGTAGCACGGTTTTGTAGAACCTACGCGGTTGTGCACGGGAACAGGCTCATCGAGTCGACGCATGGCCAAAAGCGGTGCCGAAGCGTGAACTGGAATCCTCGGGTGGCAATGCGGTGACAAGACGTGAGAGAGGAGGACGTGGTGATGCGCAGGCAGATGGGTCATAATAATAAAACGTTTGTGACATTAATACAGGCAAACGACACTTCCCAACGTAGCGTCGGTAATGATTTCATCCATAGCTGACAATTGGTTGGCAGCACCGTCTGCCCAAAACACACACGGCTTGTCAGTATGAATCGTTTGGGTTATTATTGGTCTTCCCACACAATTCTGATGAATGAATTGTTTGCCTGGTATCACACACGCCTTGTTATGGTAACTCGTTTGTGTGCTAGCTCGATCAACGCAAACAGTTTGTTCGAATGAACGGTATGTCGTACTTTGCACACATATGTATTTTGAGAACCGTTTGTGTTATCTTGTCTAATCGCAAACAGTTCATAAGCACCAACTATATGCCCTGCATCACACACACAACTATTTTCTGAATCGTATTTGATGGATCCACCATCGCACACAGTTCATGTCATTAGCGACAAAGCTTGAACTATACCGTTTGCGATTCATGCATCGCACACAGTTTTGTCGAAGGGTCTCTGATTGATGTGTCGTCTTTGGACCCTCCTGCAGTAGTGAGCATACGGTGGGTAGACAAATTACTGTTGGGCAATTGATAGAATAGTGCATAGTTATGACATCTTATTCAAGGCAATGATCATGTATATACGCATCACGTCTGTAAGCAAGTAGACCGAATCCTACTTGCATTGAATACTATTACTCCACTCATCGACCGCTATCCAGCATGCATCTAGAGTATTAAGTATGAAACAGAGTAATGCTTAAAGCAAGATGACATGATGTAGACAAAATAATACAAGCAACATGTTCAAATCCCATCATTTCATCCTTAATAGCAACAATACAAATACATGTCTTGACCCCTTCTCTCACGAGGATAGAGCACCGCAAGATTGAACCCATTGCAACGCACCACTCCCACTGAAGATAAATCAATCTAGTTGGCCGAACCAACCTGATAGATCGGAGAGAAAAGCAAAGCTGTAATAATCATGCATAAAAGAATTCAGAGAAGAATCAATTAATATTCATGAATAAACTGATCATAAACCCATAGTTCATGGGATCCCAACAAACACACCGCAAAGAAGATTACATCGAATAGATCATCACGGGAATCGCGGTGAACTTTGTATTGAAGGTCAAAGGGAGAGAGAAAACCATCTAGGTACTAGCTATGGAGCCGTAGGTCTATGGTAAACTACGCACACATCATCATGGAGGCAGCAAGGTTGGTGTAGATGACCTCTATGATCGATTCCCACTCCGGCAAAGTACCGAAAAAGGTCTCCGGATGGCCTCCCGTCAGAACAAAGACTTGCGGCAACAGAAAAAGTGATCCGAGTGGCTCTCTGTTATTTTTTCTAATTTGAAAATTTATAGAGGTGGAGCTAGGTCAAACGAATCCAGGGGTGGTCCCAAGGCAAGGGGGCGTGTCCCACCCCCTAGGTCGCGCCTTGTTGCCTTGGCACCGCCTCGTGCGGCCTCCAGACTCCCTCTGAAGCTTCTAGGTCTTATTTTTGTCCATAAAAAATCATCAAAAAGTTTCGTAGCATTTGGACTTCGTTTGGTACTAGTTTCCTGAAAGGCCAAAAACAAGCAGAAAATAGCAACTGACACTGGGCACTAGGTTAATAGGTTAGTTCCCAGAAATGATATAAAATAGCATATAAATGCATATAAAGTATCCTAGGATGATAATATAATAGCATGGAATAATAAAAAATTATATATATGTTGGAGACGTATCAGCATCCCCAAGCTTAATTCCTATTCGTCCTCGAGTAGGTAAATGATAAAAATAGAATTTTTGATGCGACATGCTATCCAACATGTAATCTCTTTCAGGTATGATCTTTGAGAAATGATGAACTAATAAACACCAACATAATAATATCCATAAACATAAATAACATAATCATTAAATTTCTAAATATACGATCCTTAAAGAACGTTACTCCCCACTCATTTAATCATATTAGCATGGCATGACTCCGTCTTCACCACATAAGTATAAATCATGAGCACCAAGGTATCAAGTCAAGCAATTGGATTGTACTTCTAACGCATTTCAGCATTTTCAACCTCACTCAATACATGAGCGTGAACCATGGATATAGCATATGGGTGGAATAGAGTATGGTGGTAGGGATCAAACGAGTCAAAGTGGAAAAGGGAAGTCTCGCATCAACTAGGCGTATCAACGGGCTATGGATATGCCCATCAATAGATATCAATGCGAGGAGTAGGGATTACCATGTAACGAATGCACTAGAGCTATAAGTGTATGAAAGCTCAACGGAAGCTAAGTGGGTGTGCACCCAACTTCCTTGCTCATGAAGACCTCGGGCATTTGAGGAAGCCCGTCATCATAATATACAAGCTAATTTCTATAATGAAAAATTCCGACAAGCATAAGAAAATGACAACTCAGGAGACTCTCTATATGAAGAACATGGTGCCACTTTGAGGCACAAGTGTGGTAAAGGATAGTAACACTGCCCCTTCTCCCTTTTTCTCTCATTTATCTATTTATTTATTTTCTTTTTTTTTGTTTTCATTTTTCTCTTTTTTTTTGTGGTGGGCTCATTTGGCCACCCCCATTTTTATTTTTCGTCCGGAGCTCATCCCGGCTTGTGGGGGGATTCATTTACTCCATCATCGTTTTCTCACTGGGACAGTGCTCTAGTAATGATGATCATCACACTTTTATTTACTTACAACTCGATATTACAACTCAACATAAAACAATTATGACTCTATATGAATGCCTCTGGCAGTGTCCAGGATATGCAATGATCTAGTGTAACATGTAGACATGATGAACGGTGGCTTTGCGACAAATACTATGTTAGCTATATGATCATGCAAAGCAATATGATGATGAACAGACAAGTCATGTGATGTAACGGTGGAAGTTGCATGGCAATATATCTCGGAATGGATATGGAAATGCCATAATAGGTAGGTATGGTGACTATTTTGAGGAGGATATAAGGAGGCTTATGTGTGATAGAGCTTATCATATCACGGGGTTTGGATGCACCGACGAAAGTTACACCGATCCTCGAGGTGAGAATGGGCAATGCACGGTACCGAAGAGGCTAGCAATATACGGAAAGGTGAGTGTGCGTACATCCATGGATTCACATTAGTCATAAAGGACTCATATACTTATTGAAAAGCCTTATTAGCTCTCTTGAAGCAAAGTACTACCGCATGCCCCTAGGGAGGAGGGAGGGAGGAGTTAACCATCGCGCGCCCCCGACTCGAACAGCACTAGGATTTCAACGAGGAATAAAAATGCTCACACATCATCACCATGCCATAACCAATATTTAGATGAGCAACAAGTAACCAGCTTTAATTACCGATATTTCTACTAACCAACAATCATGTACTCATGCCCTTTCATATTACTACATCAATATCATTAAGCCACGATTTCTTATTATAAGGTAAGCTACATGAAAGTTTTTATTATACACTCCTTGAATACCTATCCTTTTTGGACTAGTCTTACGACCTGTGAAAATTACTGTTACTATTTATTAGACTCTGAAACAAATTTAAGTGAAGAACGAGAGTACAATTATTTCTATAAAATCTACACGCCACCGTGCTCTAAAAAGATATAAGTGAAGCACTAGGCAATTGCCTAGCTCAAAAGATATATGTGAAGCACATAGAGTATTCTAACAAATCATGATGAACATGTGTCTCTATAAAATAGGTGTGTCCAGCAAACAATGATTGTGGCAAACTAAAAATAAAGCAAACTATAATACACGGCGCTCCAAGCCAAACACATATCATGTGATGAATAAAAATATAGCTCCAAGTGACATACCGATGGAATTGATATGAAAGAGGGGATGCCTTCCTGGGCATCCCCAAGCTTAGACGCTTGGGTATTTATAGAATATTACCTTGTGGTGTCTTGGGCATCCCCAATCTTAGGATCTTGTTGCTCCTTATTCCTTCATCCATCGTGGTCTCACCCAAAACTTGAAAACTTCAGCACAACAAAACCTCGTGAGATCCGTTAGTATAATAAACATGTCAAATACTTTAGGTACTGTTATAAATTGGTTCATATGTCATTATTGCATAATAGGTACTTTATTCTAACTTCTACATGGCTTATACCCCCCATACAATCCATAGCATCATCAATACAAGCAAACTATGCAAGGAAAATACAGAATCGGTCTACAACAGAACCGTCTGTAATGATCTGTAGAAAAACTATACTTCTGTAACTCCGAAAATTATGAAAAATGAGGAAAATCTGGGAATTTTTTATACCAATATTGTGTAAAAAATTCAGGTCAAAATGATGTTCCAGTAAAATCAGAGAAATTCTGCACTGGACGCAAAACCTTCTGTTTTTGCACCGTATCAATTCTACTATCTTCCAAATCATCCCAAAGGCTTTACTTGGCACAAACACTAATTTAAACATAAAAACACAATCATTACAGTAGCAATAATCATGTCAACACACCAAAACAGAAAGTAAAACAAAAATTTAAAGATAACTATTGGGTTGCCTCCTAACAAGCGCTATTGTTTCATGCCCCCACCTACGCATAATGCATTGTATCAAGTGTTGTCATCCTTCATTGCAAGGGATCCCGTATTCCATTTTGCTAATTTTACATATTTTCCATTATCAATGATGTGGACAAATTGATCAAGTTTCGCATTGAGAATTTTCACTTCCACTTTCAAAACACAGAGAGCATCAATCTTTTGTTCTAAGGTATCAAGTATCCTATTTTGTAACACCACATTGCCATTTGTTTTAGTAGAAAGATTAAATAACCCTCCAAAGTTGGATTCCACACTAGCTTTAGTTTCTTTTATTAGCTCAGTTTGACGATAGCTCACTAGCATTGTTCAAAAAATCTTTCGATTCAGCGATTTATCGTCTGATTTATCTCTACTCTTGGGGTGACCGATAAGATTATGCCTTATCTTCATCATTTATCGTTTTGACCGATTTATCGCTATGACAAGCAATTTATCAGGAATCTACCGATAAATCGAGCCTATTCATAGCACTATGTTTGCAAAAACTATGTTTATTTGCGTTTTGTGGACCTTGTTAGACAGTATGTACTGTTGTCCTATTTTGTTTATCATTATACGAGGATTCAAAGGCTAGGAATCAAGGTAACACTTCTGTCCAATATTGTTTTGGTGTTCAATATAGCATATTTACTGTTGGGAACCTGGGATTTGCAAAAAATGGCCGATTAATAGTCGACCGATTTTAAAATCAATTAATCGGCCGATTTTCGATTAATCTCTAATCCCCAGCTGACCGAGACGCTAACGATAAGCGATATCCTCAACATTGCTCACTAGTATAGTAGGTTCAATGCTTTCTACTTTCGGTTGTCCAAATATACTTTTCATCTTTTCATAGGTGTCAAAAGCATTGTTTCCAAGGAAATCTGTTTCAAACATAGAATCCAAGACACGTCTATGAGCAAGAGATAAAACAATATAAAAACTTCTAAGGATCAATTTAATGTGACTCTTGGGTTTAGCTCTCATTTGTATTTGTAATAATCTATCCCAATATTCTTTCAAAGATTCATCACTCAAGTGTTTAAAATTTGAAATTCCTGAACCTTCTCCTAGGTAGGGGGGAAAAGACATATCGGGAGAAGAACTAGCCATAATAACAAGCAAGTAAGTAAACTAGATAACTAAGCAAACAAGAAAATAGAAATATTTTTGTATTTTTTATTTTTTTATATAAAGTAAAATATAACAACAAATAAAAAGTAGAACAAGTGAATGACAATTTGTGCGAAGGAACCTGATAAGAATTTGATGATGTCTCCCCGGCAACGGCGCCAGAAATTCTTCCTACTACTTGTAAACAACGTTGGGTTTTTCCCCGAAGAGGAGGGGAGATGCAGCACGGTAGAGATAAGTATTTCCCTCGGTGAGAACCAAGGTTATCGAACCAATAGGATAATCACGCAAACTCTCGTCGTCAGCACCTACACACACATAATCAAACACTTGCACCCAACACGGGCAAGCGGGTTGTCAAGCCCCTTGAAGTCGTTACTTGCAAAGATTAAATATTGATAGATAGATAGATATAAATATAAAATAAAATAACATAAAATAAATGGCAGTGATATTTTTAGGGTTTTAGTAATATAATTTGTGTAGACCTAGGGGGCATAGTTTTCGCTAGAGGCTTCTCTCTCGAAGATAACATACGATGGGTAGACAAAATACTGTTGGGCAATTGATAAAATAGCGCATAGTTATGACATCTTACTCAAGACAATGATCATGTATATGGGCATCACGTCCGTAAGCAAGTAGACCGACTCTTGCTTGTATCTACTATTATACTCCACTCATCAACGGCTATCCAGCATGCATCTAGAGTATTAAGTATGAAAAAAAGTAATGCTTGGAGCAAGATGACATGATGTAGACAAAATAAGACAAGCAATATGTTCAGATCCCATCGTTTTATCTTTAATGGCAAAAATACAAATATGTGTCTTGACCCCTTCTGTCACGAGGATAGAGCACCGCAAGATTGAACCCATTACAACGCACCACTCCCACTTAAGATAAATCAATCTAGTTGGCCAAACCAAACCGATAGATCGGAGAGATATACGAAGCTATAATAATCATGCATAAAATTTTTAGAGAAGACTCAATTAATATTCATGAATAATATGATCATAAACCCACAATTCATCGGATCCAAACATACACACCACAAAGAAGATTACATCGAATAGATCACCACGGGAATCATGGTGAACTTTGTATTGAAGATCAAAGAGAGAAAGAAAGCCATCTAGGTACTAGCTATGGACCCGTAGGTCTATGGTGAACTACTCACGCATCATCATGGAGGTAGCAAGGTTGATGAAGATGGCCTCTGTGATCGATTCCCCCTCCGACAGAGTATCGGAAAAGGCCTCCAGATGGCCTCCCATTGGAACAGATACTTGCGGTGACAGAAAAAGTGTTTCGGGTGGATATCTGTTTTTTGTCCAATTTTTTAGAATTTATAGAGGCAGAGTTAGGTCAAACGGAGTCAGGGGTGGTCCCAAGGCAAGGGGGCGCGCCCTGTTGCCTTGGCACCGTCTCGTGCGGCCTCCAGACTCCCTCTAAAGCTTCCAGGTCTTATTTTTATACAGAAAAAATCATCAAAAAGTTTTGTAGCGTTTGGACTTCGTTTGGTACTGGTTTCCTGAAAGGCCAAAAACAAGCAGAAAACAACAACTGGCATGGGGCACTAGGTTAATAGGTTAGTTCCCAAAAATGATATAAACTAGCATATAAATGCATATAAATGCATATAAAGTATCCTAGAATGATAATATAATATCATGGAACAATCAAAAATTATAGATACGTTGGAGACGTATCAGTCAACCTCGCAAACAATGGTGATCGCTACAACACATTGATGTCATTGTGAGACCCGGGCATGCGAAAGAAAGTGTGTCAAATCCAAAGATCTTATGATGCAACTGCTTCAAGAATGATAGTGGGTTTCTTAACATGACCCTGATATTGCCCTTGTAGAGATTTAGGGTAGTTCTTCCCTGTTCAATGCATGTAGTCAAGATATACGAGTAAACCTGGTCACCCTCTTGCTTCAGACATTGCCAATATCCTCTTGGAGTCTGCCACAATTGGTTCTCTCAGGTACCAAGGTCTAAACATCGATACCACTGTAGTAGCAAATTTTACCATGGAATCTCTGCATGTGCTCTCGAACATTTGGAGGTATTCATCCCATGAATCAATGGTCATGCCATTTGCAAGCATCCGCGGTGCGACCCTGCTCTTCTGCTAACTAGAGAACCCAATCCTTCTCACACCATCCTTCTTCAAAACGAAGTAGTCATCAAAGAACTGAATGCCATGGTAGAGACGATCAAGGATATTGTTGCGCACCCGAAAGCGCCGGTGAAAATTGTCAGCGAAGAGGGCATTGGTGGCAAAGTAGTAGTCCATCGGCATCAAATGCCCGCGCGCCCTGTTGCGGTTGAGCACTTGATGACCCTTGATCCATCCCTTAAAATTGTGAACTTGCTCCTCCGCACGCTCCGCGTCTACAAGCACCACCTGCATCATCGTCGTCTCATCCGTGTAATCCTCCTTGTCGAACGAGTCGGACGACTGAACATAGTGCTCGTATATGTAATCCATATCCGAATTCATTTCTTTAAGAAGAAGGGACAATTTTTTTTAGCTCGGGTAATTTATCGTATAGTTGCTAGAGATGGTGAGTATCATAGGAGCGGATGGTACTTCCGGGGCGGGCGGAGGAGTGGTGTGGAACGAAAGCGGAGGAGAAGCGACGTGGAGCACGAGTGTACCATTGGAGGTGACGAACTCGTCGGGTTCTGGCTAGGGTGTGGCGTGGCAGCCGGGTTGGTGGAGCGGCGACGAAGGCAAGGGGGTTTTAGATTCCTACGTGGCTGTTGTCCAGATTCCCGCAAAGCCCCCTAGTTTGTCTGTGGTTTGCCGGAAAAAGTATGTCTAGACCGCTTGGCAGACCGATACAGGTCCGCGTTGGATGGCTAAACACATCTAGACCATGCAGTCCGAAGGGTTGCAGACGGTTTGAGGGTCCGCTTTGAAGATGGCCTACCAGTCCATAAAAGATTTCGCTACATATCAAACGTCATTTTTAGGGTCGCGATATTCACCACATGTGTGGCATATTGGACACCCGACCACACGACCCTATGTGGCATATCTTGGAGGCAGCCCACATGATCCTGTGTGGGCGAACACTAGAACTGCGCACACGTCCGTGCGCAGCTACTTCGTGCCACACACCCAACAACAACTACTCATACCCACCCCGCACGTGTGTCACAAAGCAATTCCGCGCTGGCATTTTTTGATGGCAACTTTAGATGTAAAGCATGGCAACTTCTCTGTTTTGGTTAACTATAGTTGTCATGTCTAATTAACGGTAGTTGCCACGTGTGATCAAAGCATAGTTGTCATGTATGGTCAACCATAGTTGCCATGTGTGATTAACTAGTTGTCACGTGTGGTCAAACCATAGTTGTCATGTATGGTCAACCATAGTTGCCATGTGTGATTAACTAGTTGACATGTGTGGTCCAACCATAGTTGCCATGTATGGTCAACCATAGTTGTCATGTGTGATTAACTAGTTGCCACATACTCTATCACCATGCGAGTATCGTGTGGGCGAAGAGCAGTTCACCCACACGGTGTGAACTGGATGGTGTCCGTATGGACGAGGACCGGTTCACCCACAAAGCGAAGCTGGCAACCGCGCACTTCAGGTCGTGCAAGGCCGTGTGGGCGAGCGCTCTAACCCCCACACAACACATTACGCCTACGTGGCACTCCAATTTCGTCAGAAATTGACAAGATTCGTGCAAATCAGAACAGACGGAGATTAAGCCGCGTGGACGAAGTGTAGAGATGCCACACGTGTGGACGTTATCATTTGGGCTTTTTAGTATGACAAATCAAACATTTTTTATGGTATAAATTTGTTGTTGCGGTTTTTTTTAACTTGCATGACAAATCCTTGTAGGTCGAGCATTCAGTCGGTTACTCGGAAAGAAAACGAAATGAAGCCTTATGGCTACCTCGACGGTATGTACGCGTACGGCAGATGCTGTTGTTTGAGGGAGGAGCTTGTGGGGCTACCGCACGTGGGAGTTAGATAGTGAACGGGACGGACAGTTATGTCCGTGTGCAAGCAACGCGATGCAACCGTGGGCCTCCCCCGTTGCACTTTGAATGCTGTGATGGCGAGGTTGGGTGTCGTGGGCTGCTTCACATTCCATCGGTGCGTGCCCGTGTGTCCGCTCTTGTGCCATCTGCCCCGTTACGGTTTAGCAGGGACTGTCTTGGACCGCATTTCATCGCATCGCCTGATCTTATCGCTAGCTCCCGTTATCCTCGGACACAACAACGACGTGCATGTGTGAGTTGGGGGGAGGTCCTATTGTGCTATGTATTGCTTCCAGCGACCAGCACGCTCGCGTCGCTCCCTTCACTAGGCCAGCGCCCCACCGCGTGGGGTGGGCCGGCCGAGTGTCACACCTGATCGCTAGCAAACTGTAGATTAAGCACGCACCTGTAGCCTAGTGGTTTCTCATAAATAAAAACTTCTATCCTAGTGTACGTCATGCGATTTGTGAGTACCTTTTTTGCGTTTTTTCTATTTAGTTTTTTTTATTTGTTTTTTTCTCTTTCAGGTATGGTTTTTATTCTGGTTTTATGTTGGCGTTTTTACTTTTTTCCTTTTTACAGTCTTCTGTATTATAAAAAAGTTTCTAATATATGGTGAACATTTTAGAAAATAAAGACTAAACATTTCTTCATATACGGTGAAAATTTTCAAGCACGCACTGAACATTTTTTAATATACGGTGAACATATTTAATATACAATGAACATTTTTTTTCTGAAATAAGCACTCAACTAAATTTAAATATAGTATGTACATTTTTTTAGAGTGAGTAATTTTCAACTTACGGTAATTTTTTTAACATATAGTGGTCTTTTTTTCTAAAACACTCTAAACACATAGAAAATAGGAAAATCAAACAAGAAAAAAACTGGGCAAAGAAACACATAGAAAAATGTTTGCGAATTGGAACAAAGTTTGTGCATTTGCAAAATGATCATAAATAAAAATAGCTGTTCACAAAATAACAATTTGAAAAGAAGAAAAACAGAAAGAGGAAAAAAATTAAAAAGAATGGAAAAAATAAACACCGACCAGAACCAGCAGAGAACCAAATAAAAGGAAGAAAAAAACTATTGAAACCAGCCAGAAAACTGTCTTGATACTCCCAAAACCGCATGGAAACTTCCAATTCGCAAATTATTCATGAATTCAAAAATGTTCATGAATCCAAAATCTTATCATGATGAATTCAAACTTTGGTCACGTATTCAAAAAATGTTCGACGATCAACACAATGCTCGCGGATTCGAATATGTTCAAGACAAATTTAATAAATATTCACGTATTTGAAAAATGTTAACATATTAAAAAAAATCACAGATTCAAAAATATACATGATATTGGAATATGTTGTTGGCAACCTCAAATAAAGTTCAGGGATTCAAAGAATGTTTGCAAATTCAAAAATCGTTCATGGATTCAAAATCTGTTCACGGCGAACATAAAAAATGTTCACAAATTCAAAATAGTTCACAAAATCAAAAACTGTTCATATATTCGAAAAATGTTCATTTATTAGAAAAATCCTGGATTTTAAAACTGTTTGTTAATTCGAAATGAGTTCATGACTTGTAAAAAATGTTCATGAATTTGAAATACACGATGAATTCAAAAATTGTTCAAATATTAAAATAATATACGCCAATTCAAAAACTGTTCATGAATTAGAAATATATTCATGACAAATTAAAATAATGTTCATGTATTCAAAAAATGTCCATGTATTATAAATTTGTTCAATAATTCAAAAATATTCAGGAATTCAAAATATATTCACGGAAAATATAAATAAATTCATGGATTTCAAGAAAGTTTGCAAATTCAAACAATGTTCATGATACCGAATATATTCACGTCAAACACAAAAAAAACAAGAATTCAAAAGATGTCGTTTTTTGAAAAACAAATCATGAATTTGAAAACTGCTCATGAATTCTAAATATGTTCAGGACTGATTGAAAAAATGTTCATGAATTTGGAATAATTTTTCGAATTCAAAAAATATTCACATTTTCAGTAAAATGATCACGAATTCAATTTTTTCCTGATTTTAAAAAGTGTTCACGGACTCAGAAATTGTTGTAAATTGCAAATGATGTTCACAAATTAAAAATTGTTGACGAACTCAAAAGGTATTCATGATTTTTCAAATCTATTTCTGATGTTTTTCCTAATTTAAAAATCATGAATTTAGAAAATGTTCACAAATTTGGGAGAAAATTGTGATTTTGAGAAAATGTTTACGGGTTCAAAATCGTTCAACATATATTTAAAATATTTTACATAATACTGAAAAATGCTCATTGTGTATTCAATAATATACGTCACGTAAATAGAAAACTTTCATGTGTTTTGAAAAGAAACCAGAAAAATAAATAAAATGAAACAGACAAAGTGGAAAGGAAAAAGGGAAAACAGGAAAAGAGTGAAAGAAGAAAATAAAAAGGAAGAAAGAAAAAAATGTGAACATATTTCATTATGTGATATATAAATAATAACTAGGCTAGCCCTCATAGGAAGCGCCAGTAGGCAGGCAATAGTTATTGCTGAGTGCAAGCGATACATATCAATTCTGATGAGTTGACAGTCTCACTTGGGCTTTTTTGCTAGAGGATGGGTTTCAATGTAAGAGTTACTTCATTGGGAGCTAATAATCGAGGGATACCCCTTGGAGGACTCACGAAAAGGTCACTTTCTTGGCCTGGGAGGGCGCCAAGTGGTGCGCCCGATAGCCGCCATGTATCGTGCGTTGGCTGACCCTCGGGACTCCTTTTTTTGCTGACGTTTTTGTTTTTTCAGTTTTTAGATTTTGCTTTGTTTTTCTTAGTTTTTTTAGAAGTGGTTATTTTCTATGAGAAACAATGTGCTTCTCAAAAAGGGAAAAGTACAACTTGTGCTTCCACGAGAAAGCGTAATTTTTCTTGAAAAGAAAAAAGAACAACTTGTGCTTCCACAAGAATTACTTGTGTGATCTGTACTAAAACCATACTTATGTAATCCTAAAATACTTAGAAATTATGAAAGCTTGGGAAATTTATATAGAAATACTTTGTAAAAAATTCAGATCAAGACGATGCTTCAGCAAAATCAGAAAAAATATGCACTCGGCGTAAAAGTTTCTTTTTTGCACAGAATCGATTCTACTATCATCCAAATCATTCCAAAGGCTTTACTTGGCACAAATACTAATTAAAACATAAAAACGCAACCATTACAGTAGCAACAGTTGTGTAAACTCAAAATAACAGAAAGTAAAAGCAAAAAAATAAGATAACTAGGGTTGCCAACCAACTAGCGTTATTATTTTATGCCCCTAGGTAGACATAATGCATGTTTCAGGTCTTGTCATCCTTCAAGTTAATTCCATAGGTAGCTATCATAATAGATTCATATGGTGGTTTAATCCTCTTCCTATGAAAGTGTTTCATTTCTTTCTTTAACTATAATTTAAACCTTATATTATCTTCTTTCATATCAATAATAACACATATAGTTGGTAGGAAAGGCCTGCCAAGTATTATAGGACAAGACGGATTGCATTCAATATCAAGCACAAAGAAATCCATGGGCACATAATTTCTATTAGCAAGAAAGAGTACATCATTTATTCTATCCAGTGGTTTCTTAATAATAGAATTCGCTAAATGCAAGTTAAGGGAACATTCATTTATATCGGTGAGACCTAGCACATCACATAAAAATTTAGGTATAGAAGAAACACTAGCATCAAGGTCACACAAAGCATTGCATTCATAATCTTCAAGCTTTATTTTAATAGTAGGTTCACATTCATCATGTAATTTTCTAGGTATTGAAACCTCTAATTCAAGCTTCTCTTCACAAGCTTTTATCATAGCTTCCACAATATATATGTTTAGTAAGAGCTTTATTTTGTGTAACAGTTTGAGATCGATAACTTGCATTATTATTCTATATATTCTCTCTCTATGTTATTTCTTTGCATTGCATCATTTCATCATGTCAGTAATTTTTGTCAACCATTAAACTCAAATAAAAATTGCAGAGATCTTTCGATCTATTTAAATTGAGGGAATTCACATGGTGATTTCTCTTTATAACATATCCTCTCAATATTTTAGAGGGCTATTATAAAATATTCCATTATTTTGGAATCACCCATAAACACACTCACAATTCAATTCCCGTTTTGTTTTCCTTCTCAAATGTTGGACTCAAACCTTTCCCATAATTTTTCTGTCATATAACCAAGCCCCACCAAAAATCTCAACATTTTTTGGACCTTACAAATGTCCACCTCCTATTCAAAACCAATTTGAATTTAATTCAAATGAGTTCGAATTCAAACTTCACATGTGGCTATTCTGGGAAAATTAGCCCCATGTCCAAACTCTATTCCTAGCCCTCTCCTTCTTTCTCTAAATCTCATTTTTTTTAGTTTATTGAAAAGAGAGAAGGAGAGAGGCAAGGTGGGCCAGCCCATCCCCACAACCCACCTATGCCACTAAACCGGCCCAGCCGGCGCCCTGTTAACCCTAGCGATCGGAGCTCCTCCTAATCGATCCCCAATCCCACTCTCTCCCTTTCCCCTCGATCCCCTCCACCTAGCGCCGCCACACACACATACACCCACATCACAACACACACGGAGGAGAACATCCGTGCCCGTGGCCCGTGACCCATCCGGCCATCTCCGTTGCCCGTCCGTCGCCCTCCCTTTTCTTCGTTCGGCTCCCACCTGCGCCTCCCCGCGAGCATCACCTCCTAGTGGAGCTGGTGGCCCCGCTGTCCGCCTCCACTGCGTCCCGAGTTCCACCCCAGCCTACGCCCTTGGCTCCCTACAACGTCGACGCTGCCCACCTTCGTTCACCGGAGCCGCCGGACTTCGTGGGAGCCCCTGTAGGTCGCCATCGACCCGAGTTCGAGTGCTCCTTGCCCCTCCTCCTATCGCATCCATGCCCCGTAGCCATCAGCTCGGCCACCAACGCCCATGGCCTCCTCCTTCCTCCTCCGTCCGTTGCACCAGCTGCTTCCCTCACTGTCCTGCCTCGCCCCGCGCCGTTCTCTTCCAGCCCCGTCCTCCGCCTCCTCGTCTCGCCCGACCTCCTCTACCCTGCGGTCCCCTGCTGCCGTTTTTCCCTGCCAACGCTAAGGTTCAAGTTTGAGCCCTTGCTTGCATGCCCGCTGCCTCCTGACCATGGCCTCCTGCCAGGGACCCGAGCCCCTCTTGCACGCCCACGTCACCGCTGTTGGCCTCGTCAACCACCACGAAGACCCACTGCTGCCAGTTCATCTACATCACCGTCAAGTGCCGTTCATCGACTACGCCATGGGATTTTCACCAAGTGACGAGACGATCGCGTACCTCTACTGCTATCTACGGAATCGCCAAGTTCCTGGTGACCCTAGGATGCGGAAGGTTCCTCTCCAACCGTGTGCTCGACTACACATACCTCGCCAAGACCGCCAGTACCACGACGATCCTTGAACATGTATAACGCATCGACTCGATCTGCTCCGAAAATACACGCTTCAAAGGTATAACGTCGAGACGACCGCCCATGAATGGATGTTGTGATGTATGAGATGCTCGTATTTGCACCGTGTGCGATTGGTCGTTGCGTGTTCCTCTTCGTTTGCCATGCTATGTCATGTGGGACACCTGGCAATCGAGATCACTTTCCGTCATTCTTGCATGTTTCACACATCCGTACACTTGATCTTTGACATCATTTTCGAATTCTATCATCGTGACACCCAATTCTTTTTGTCATGGCGATACCTTATTAATGCCAATGTTTTCGTAAAATTGCATAATACTTGTATATGTCATCTGCATCCATGTTAAGCACATTTAAATTGTTGTTTGAATTAAAATTGCCTAATGACATGCTAATATGGTTTATTTCATAACTAATTAACCGTAGCTTCAAATTAAATGAACTTTATATGTAACTTGACTAGAAAAATGTATAGAATAACATGGTGGTATTATTTTCCCTGTTTAAAAAATATATAATATGTTAGGAAGAACAATACCAATTTCGAAAATTACTTATGTGGATTTTTCGGAATTGTTATTTGTTGTTTCCGGCCTCATTTAAAATGCCTAGATAGGTAGTTTAATTATGCTTCACCTCTTGTCATGAGAAAAACATTTAACTTGTTATGTACCTAAACGAGAGTGAACTAAATAATTCAAATGTGGAGTTTTGTCAATATGCAACGAGTTGCATATTGAGCTTCACTTAATGTGTAGTATTTGTTTGTAGCCTCTTGTCATGTAATGCATAATAAAATGGACATTTGGACTTTGCGGCGCCAGGCTCTGCGTCAGGGTCGCCATGGAGGGAGAGGCACCCTTCCTCAGCCTTGGCGCAGCGGTCGGCGAGGAGGAACAACGCTGCTGCGGAGTCGAGCTCGTCCCTTCCTCAGCCGTGACGCCATTGGTGAAGGCGGAGACGATGGCGGTGGCGGAAGCCTTCGGGATCCTGTTGCGCACCTGGCTGAAACGTTGGATGAACTTACGAAGGGACTCACATGGGCGCTGGCGCATGCGCGCAGGTCGTTGAGTGTGAGGGGGCGGTCGCTCGTGCCCGCAAAGTTGGCGATGAACTGCTTGCACAGGTCGTCCCACGAGGAGATGGACGCCTCGGGGAGGTTCACGAGCCACGAGAACGCGGCGTCCTTGAGGGCCATGGGGAACCAGTTCGCCATGACCCGATCGTCTCCCCTCGCGGCCGGGATGCTGAGGGTGTAGAGTAGGAGGAACTCCGCGGGGTTGGTGCTGCCATCGTAGCGGGGAGGGAGCTCCGGCTTGAACTTGTCAGGCCACACCACGCGGCGTAGCTCAGGCGTGAGAGCCAGGTAGCCCCCGGAGGTAGCAGCACCTCCTTCGGGGGCCGGGCGGCTCTGGCGCCCCGCCGGAGCGACGTCCTGGTGGTCGGGTGCCCTCGTGAGGGCCGCGCGTACATCTAGGGGCGCACGGCAAATTATCTAGCAACTGTCGTCGTTGCCGACCGGTGCGGACGACTCGTGGAACGAAGCCGGAACATGCGTCTCGGGGCGTCGCTCGAATCCATGCCGAGCTCGTGGTGGAGGAGGAGGAGGAACGCCGTGCTCCGTGCGGCCAGCATGCGACAGTGCAGCGGGCAGGGAGCACGAGGGCGTCGGGCCGTCACGCGCCGCGTCGACGAGCTCGGTGATGCGCCTGAGCCAGGCTTCGTAGGCATCCTTGGAGGGGCGGTAGCGCAGCAGCTCCTGCGCCATGAGCAGAGCGGCGTGCAGCGCGGGGTCGTCGCGGCGCGCGAGCGAAGAGGTGGTGACGGTGCGGCCCTGTGCCTGCTCGTTCACCAACGGGTGGGCGGGGGAGGCGATGCGCTCCCCCACCGGCTTGATGGCGGTGCGAGGGCGCCGCCCCGGGGCACCACGGGCGGCAGGCGCCGCGTGGACCCTGGCGGCAGCTCAGCGTGCAGCGCGTTCACGGCGAGCAGCGACTTCGTCCATGTCGAGGTTGACGTTGAGGTCGAAGGCCCGAGGACGACAAGTCCCCCTACCTGGCGCGCCAAATGTCGGAGTCTGGGATCTGCGTCCTAGAACTTCTCCACGAGTAAGATTCGAACATTGGGAGGCTTGGCTTGGCTACCTACAACTCGACGGTTAACATAATAGGATCAAAGACGAGCTCGCTGCTGCTCGCCGGACACGACAGGGACACGCGAGCTACCCAGGTTCAGGCCACCGTGCGGTGTAATACCCTACTCCCGCTTAGTGTTGGATTTCTCTGCGAAGAAGAGGTGTGCTCGAGGTACACGAGGTCTCAGGGAGAGAAAATGGCTCGATCCCCTACATGGAGGCGTTCCTGCCCCCTTTGTAGTGCCTTGGTCCTCTTCCCCGAAAACATCAGCGGGAAAGGGTGGCCACAGGGCGGAAATTCAAAGGGCCACAGGCACCCAATTCTATCTTGACAAAAGGCGGTCTCCGGCAGCTAAAGTAGTCTTCGTGACCCGCTGGTGGGCTCGGCGATGACCTCCGTCCTGCAGCGTCGATCCGTCCTGATCCTCTTACACCAAAGAGGAAACGCTTTGGGACTTGCTTTGGGGGAGCTGGGCTCCACTGCCTCCCTTACAACCAGAACGGAAACTGTCCTGCTCTCTCCTCTCTATCCTCACCATGGCATCGGGGGGATCACCTTTGTAACGAGAGCCGCGCGCCGCGGCTGGCCCCGTATGACCTGTCTCGCGAGGCTACCCCGCGAGGGGGCCTCATGAGGCGCTCTCGGGCGCCAGGCAGCCCCGGCAGGGCTAGGCCTCACAATAAGGGGCCCTACCCCTCGCGAGGCAACTCTCTTGGTGGGGGATCATCCTTCTTGGGCAGGCCCGGCGTCATCCCCTGGTTCGGCCGACAGACGGGCCGTGGTACCTATGGTCCCACTAGGCCGACATCAACAACAACAAGGGACCAGCCTATGTGGCTACTACGTTTGGGCACACATGATGAACCTATGCACACATGTTGAATGTGGTGCCGATGCTGACAGAATAGAACTAGTAAGTCTGTTTCTTAATTACCATCTTCTACTCCACACGTATGTCACATTCTGATCTAAAAATTCTGCAGTTGATCTTCGGATCGATGACCTCTGAAGCACTCGCCGCAGATGAATTGTTGTCTGTTAGGAAATTTATCGGCACCTTCTTCATGAAACACTATATCAAGCCCAGTAAAGAAGTCGAAATTTTAGCATTCATATCCCCCAATAATAAGTATGCATACAGATAGTGTTATCAGCTAAACATATGTGCATGGATGAATTGTTTTCCATGTGATCGTGTCTTTGTATTTCATACACTATGATTATGTACTGCATATGTCGGTCATACATCTGTGGAATTTAGCTAGCATTTGTTCAATTGCATATTGTGGCAAATTATGATGAAAGTTCTTCATGTGGATACTATTTGTTCGATTGCATATTATGGTGAATTTGCTATTCGCAGGGTGATTCAAATGCGATATTTGACAATAACCTGGCCATTTCAGCGCACACAGTTCAAGCAACTAAGCGTGTGCGATCCAGAACGGAAAGCACATGCAACTCATAGCGCAACCGTCTGTGATCTACTGGAAAAGCACACACAACTCATAGCACAACCGCCTGTGATCTATAGGAAAAGCACACGAGATATAAACTGAAAACGTTGGTGATACATAAGAAATGACAGACAATTTGCAGCACGCCTACGTGCGCGTAGGAGCTCCCCAATCGTTTGCGATAGCACCTTATCCCACAAGTGAGCCAACAGTGAGCCATGCCCGATGCAAAGACGATCCCACGCGTATATTTTTCGGCAAACGTGTGCGATGATATCATTAGTGGCAGACAATTGCTAGGGAAAACTCGTGTGCGATGATAAAGATATCACACACAGTTTCTACCATGGCCCGTGTGGATTAGGCAATGTTTCGCAAACGGCAAAAGGTCAAACAACGTTTGTTTTCCATGAGCAATTAGACGCTTTTGACTCATGATAGACGTGTATGATTGATCCCAAATCCCACACGTATGCCAAAATATAGTGTGTGTGATATGTTCCTGCATCACACACAATTATATTTACCAAACGTTTGCGTTCATCTGCCACCATCGCCGATGATTTTTCCGTGTCGTGTGGGATGGACACCCCCTATAGCCCACACACGCAAGGCGACGGTTTAAAACTAAGTCGCGGAAAGGGGTTAAAAACCGTTTGTATAGCACGTCGTTGCACCAGTGGATGACACCAACACCAAAGAGCATGCATGCGAAACTAAAGGGTGTAGGTAGTGGATCGAAACCGATGCAACCTACACTCAGAAAATCAACCGTTAGCGACAAGATAATATGTCTACATGCATGCTATGCGACCAAAAAATGCAGCCAAATGCAGAAACCGACTAGACTCTATACTACCGATTTCTAACGCCTGCCCTGACCATGGCGTCCTACAGCCAGACCTGCTCTGATACCAAGCGATGTGGCATCCCCGCTCAGAGGAACCGGAACACCCTGTATTCTAGCCCAAAGATCAAGTCTTCTGGAATACGACACTACTTAGTATAGAACAAATCAGCTCTTTATTACAAATGATCGAGGTATAAGGGTTCGGGTATTACAAAGGATTACATCGGCATGGCAACATTACGCCTGCTAAGGTAGCTCTATGCTAGCAGCGGAACAACTCGTAGCAGCGGAATAACTTCTAGCAGCGGAACGACGACGACGGTGATGGTACTCCCCAGGGACTCTGGCTGGGACACGTCCTAGAGCGCAACTCGGGATCCTCGACAAGCAATCAATCATGGCATGACATGCCATGTGAGTACTTTGAATGTACTCGCAAGCTCACAGCAACCAAAGCAATCAAGACAAACAATAACATGGCATTTACAGGTTGATTAATGATGAGCATGATACTACTAGCACAACATGAGAGTGATCATGGCATGTACATATTACTCATGATATGAACATGATGATACTAGCATGAGAAGGGGGTCGATGTTTAAGGTCTCATGGACAAACTTACTCTGCTCGGAGGGTACTTGGTAACTACCATAGATAACCACCTTACTTACCACCGTGATCACCACAATATCACATCATGATCAACCATTGTGATCATCTCGTGACCACATAAAGATCAACTAACTTCTTTCCTCATCGAACCGGGGTTGTTTATAATACATATTATTATTGTTGTTGACCCATAGTGTGACCTACTACGAACTATGTCCATGAACGAGGACGCGGCTATCGATAGATTATACACTCTGCAGAGGTTAGTTGTAACGCCCAAGATGCGATCCTATCCTTATTTTGGCTCGAGGGCCTCGACAGGGATAGAAGCGCATCTCGTCGTTTCGCAAGAATGGATATCATTACAAGTACATGTAAAGAAGAGATGAGTATATGGAATTGGCTTACACTCGCCACAAGCTAAATCAAGATCTCATCAATACAACAACATATACAATCATCATACAGAAGAGCAGGGTCCGACTACGGACGAAATCAAACGATAAAATGACATCCATCCTTGCTATCCCGGGCTGCCGGCCTGGAACCCATCCTAAGATCGATGAAGAAGAAGAACTCCAAATAAAACAAGCATCGCGCTCACGTCACAGCATCGCATTACCTGTACCTGTACCTGCAACTGTTGTTGTAGTAATCTGTGAGCCACAGGGACTCAGCAATCTCATTTCCAAGGGTATCAAGACTAGCAAAGCTTAATGGGTAAGGTATGGTTAAGTGGTGACGCTGCAGCAAGCACTAAGCATTTATTTGAGTGGCTAACTTACGAGTAGAAGAACAAGGGGGGATGATCGTCGCATGAACGGACGGGAACTAGCAATGATCACTAAGTGATCCTGAACACCTACTTACGAGTCAGACATAACCCCACCGTGTTCTCTCTCGGTTCAGAAATCACGAGAAGAGACAGTCACGGTTACGCACAGGGTTGGTGTATTTTATTAGAGTTGACTTTAAGTTCTCTATGACCGGGTGTTAAACAAAGTTTCCAAGTTGTCACATAACCGCGGGCACAGCTCTCATGAAAGATTTAACCCTGCAGGGGTGCTCCAACTCATCCATCACAAACTAACCACATGCCGCCGGAATGACCTCGACCACGAAACCCGTGATCTCCTTGGAAATTCCGTTGGAAAATCTCAACCTCGAGATAGCCTGAAGTGTCCTCGAAATCCCGCGCACAAGACGTTCGAGAAAGGTAAAATAAATCCAGCAAGGCCGCCTGACGTGTCGATGAACCCGATAGGAGCCGCGTATCTCATTCTCAGGACGCGACCGGATGAGCACAACGTACAGTGGCCTGATAGAAATCTCCCGAGTTGCCCCGGGTTGGCCCCGCACACGACTCTAGTTTGGACCAACACTAATGAGGAGCACTGGCCCGGGGGTTGATTAATTATCCGCGGGTGCCGGCGGGTCCCTATGCAATTTTAGTTGTTATTAGGCAAATGTAGTACCAATGTTGGGCCTTGCCATAAGAGTTTTATCCCAAAACGAAAATCAAGGGGGTCCCCATAACAACCCCGAGCATGTTAGGAGCGCTCAATATGGAACATAACACATGTACACAAGTAACTAGGGCGGCAAAAGTGGAACAAAACACCGAGCAAAAGGCCAAGCCTTCCACCTTTTACCAAGTATATATGTGCATTAAATTAAATAGCAATAATATTGTGCTATATCAAAATATCCATGTTGCACATGGAAAGAACTTGCACCTGCAACTAGCAACGCTCTAAGAAGGGTTGAGCAAGCGGTAACATAGACAAACAATGGTTTGCTGGGATGTGGAGGATTAGAGGCTTATCATGGTATTTGGGAGGCTTGACAAACAAGTGGTAGGTAGCGAGACAAAGCGATAGAAACGAGACAACTAGCATGGCAATGATAGTAATGGTATCCAGGGAAATGGTCATCTTGCCTGAGATCCCGCTTGGAAGAAGATCAAATCCGTGAAGTAGACGAACGCCGTAGTCGAACGAATCCTCACACTCCAAACGCTTTCGGAACTCTATCGAGAAGAAGCAATCCGGACACAACAGTCAACACATGATAACACCAGAACATATGCATGACATGATGCACAAACAAACATGGTGCATATCCGGTTTAATTATGCAAGGCATGGCAATCACAACAGTCAAATACTACACATTAAGTGAAGCTCAATATGCAACGAGTTGCATGTTGATGAAACTCCATGTTCGAATCATTTAGTTCACTCTCGTTTATTTACATGGCAATTTTAAATGCTGTTTAACATGTCAAGAGGTGAAGCATAATGAAACTACACTATCTAGGCATCTTAAATGAGGTCGAAAACAACTTATAGTATTTCCGAAGCGACCTCATATGCAAATTATGAATTTGGTCCAGATCTGAACTAATCATGTTTTATATTTATTAAACAGGGAACAATGATATTCTACTCATCATTCTAGGCGATTTACATATATAGAACATCTAAAACGGAGCTACGGTCTAAAAGATATGACAAACACAAGATGCATATGTCATGAATGCAAAATGCATGCAAACAACCACCACAAACATGTTAAATCATGGATGCAACAATATATTATGAAACTACATGAAATTCTAGTCAAGTTACATGCGGAACATGTTCAAAACGGAGTAACGGTTCAACCACGACAAGCAACACAAGTTATAGACACAATCTGCCCAAAACAGTGACATGGCATTTTGCACACATGAAAACAATAAGCTACAAGATTCTACAATGCACAAACAAGACATGGGGCTGTAGCATATAACACACACTTCATTTCAACTTCATATATCACACTCAAAAGAGTCATGGATCACATGGTAGGAAGCTCACAAGATGACAATAAAATATAGCAGATTAGGACTTAGTGAAAATAGCAGTTTTTAGCAGAGCAATTTTATCGTGAAGGCACATTGGCAGCAATAAAACTACATGCTACAAGGCATGTATTGGCAGGAAACTTAACAACATGGTAGAGGACATGATGCACTACAATTCATCCCATTATGGCAACACCAAATTATGCACAGATTCATGGCAAACATCAACACAACATGGCATTCTGAAATAACCAGATTCTCAGACTTAGTGCAAAATTAGAGTAGACAAGAGCAGCAGTTTTTAACAGATTGGCATGTTGGACAGCAGAATTAATTATGATGCAAAACCTATTCATGCAAAGTATTGGCACAACATGATAGAGCATAACATGCTTTACAATACATCCCATCGTGGCAACATCAAAAGAGCTATAGATCAATAGCAAACCACATGGCAAGATAGCAACAAAATAACACAGATTTCAGACTTAGAAATATTTTAGCATCTCAAAACAGCCACCTTTTTTAGCATGTTGGCAACACGAAAATAACACCTACACATGGATTTCTATAGCAACCAAAAATACCAGGGCCTAGCACACATGTCCAAGGGCATTTCTCATGTTCAACAAAAATTGATATGATGCATGGAATAATTCACACAAAATAAACAAAAGGGCATCATAGCAAAAATGACATGCACACAAATTTGCTCAAAAGACAAAACTAAATGCACAGATAAATTCTCTGGATTTTTCTACCCCGAAAGCATATATAATATGTGGATTTCTATATTAAAAAAATGACACAACAATTATGCGAGATTAGGATATAAACCGTTTTAGCAAGTTATTTTATGCAAATTAGATGCAAACATCACATTACATATTTTTATCATGCATGAAAATGCGATATAATTAATCTACACATTTTACATATAGGGTTTGATTGATTTGGATGCACGCTTAAATATTATGCACAATGCAAATCATGACAATTATGCAAATTAACAGAAAATGGCATGTTAAACATTTTTATCATTTGCGAAAGCAGGATATTGCGAATCTACACGAAATACTATACATTTTACATATATAAAATATTTGGATCCGAGGCACGGTTATTTAATTATGAGCATTGCAAAAACATGATTTATTTGTTATTGTAAAATGCACTGGATAATTGTTAAATTCGTCTAAGAGAAAAAACGCGGCCGAATCTGGAACTACATGGGCTAGCATGGGACTGAGTGCAGGATAACAATTCAACGCATGCGAGCGTGGGATGGGGGCACTGGGTCGTCACCTTAGCAGGCCGTGGCCCAGGTGGCGCTGGAGCGGGCGAGCAGGCCTGATGCGAGGTCGCGTTTGGATGGAGGGCCATGCCCGTCCATAGGACGAGGCGATCCCGGTCGGGCTGGTCGGGGACGACGCCGGCTCCGGCGAGCGGCGCGACGAGGGCTTGGCGGCGGCGCGGATCAGGACGCCCCATGCCCAGATCTCGCCGGAGTGGTCCGCGGCGACGACTGGAGCGACGGGATCCGGCGGGGTATGCCAGCCGGCGCGGGAGGCGACCACGGCGGGGCGGCGGTTGCCGGCCGGCGGAGCAGAGGCCGGCCGCGCGGGGACGCCGAGGCGACGTGCGGCATAGCAGGGCGGCGGCTCGCGAGGTCCGGCGGTGGAGCGGCGAGGCTATGGCGGCGGAGCACTCCGTCGAAGGGCGAGGCAGGGGAGTTCACGGGGCGCGGCGCTCCTCGGGAGAACGGTGGTGCGCGCGGGGCTCCTCGTGCCCGGTTCGGCCCGGGATGGGCCTCGCCTGGGTCTGCAGGGCCGCGGCGTGGTGAGGAGCTGGGCAGGGGCACGCGCAGACAGGTGGCAGCCCCTGAGTGGCTGGGAGCAGCGGCGCGGCGGCTCAGGCGGCAACAAGTGGCGGCCGGTGGCAGGGAGGGCACGGAGGCCGGAGGTGGGAGAAGGCCATTTTTGGAGGGCTAGGTGTGCTAAAATAGGCAGGGGGTCTAGGGTTAGGTTTAGGAGGGTGGACGTTTCTCGTCCGCGCGATCGCGATCCGACGGTCAGGTCGGAGAGGTGGGTGTCGGGACCCCGATGCTAAGCCATATGAATCCAGCCTGTAACATGTCACACCACTTTGTGGCCTCACGCACGGTAACCCACGGCTGCCACCTTACCTTGGCCGGGACCGTTTGCGCCTTTTGGCTCACGGATATGAACATGTCGCTAGCATTCACACGTCAAAGAACCCGGGTCGACATGACTAGTCGTAGAACCCAAGTGGCACATCTGTACAGGGACATGCATACGTAACCCAACAATGCAGGTGTCGGTCTCAGCGTGTGTAGACGAGTCATAGCAAGCTACAGGGACTCCATTATGCCGTGGGACATAAATGTCATCAACTGCGTGTAGACGAGTCATAGCAGGCTACATGGACTCCATTACACTGCGAGACATTTCCCCGAAGGGACAGACACAGCAGAAAAGAAGGATACACGTCGGTCAATCAATGTGTCCGGAGCAGTAGCAAGCTACCAAGGCTCGGTGGAAGCACAAAGAGGCATTTCCCCGTACAGAGTACTACTAAAGGCACACAACTAGGTGTCGAATCCCACACATACCAATGCATTTCAAACATACACGCATTATGCACGATATGCGTAGATACAACATGGCATCACAACATAACTCTATGACTCAAATATTCATTAATGACTCATAAGAGCCAACATAGTGTGATATTACAAACAGGGGTCACATGACCCAACACTCAAGTCATACAATCAACAAGCGGAAGAAAAACATGTCTGGGTACAGACATCTACAAAAAGTGGCTGGAGGAGCCTGAAAAGCTACAATGACCCTACCAAAGGAACCAGACCTATGTCTGGGATTCCCAAGCAAATCCGGTCAACATCGAACTTCACGTCGTAAGAATCACTAACGAGACTGACATCTCCTCTGCAAAAACATAAATTAAGCAACCGTGAGTACAAAGGTACTCAGCAAGACTTACATCAGAACTATCTACATATGCATCAGTATCAATGAAGGGGGTTGTGGAGTTTATTGCAGCAAGCCAGCTTTGACTCTTGGATACACCACTATGGATCCACTCCCGTCTCCCTACGAGAAGGCCGTCCATAGCACTCATGCTTATCTTGCGCATTTTAGAGTATCCATTTCAAATTGTCTATGAACCACATAAGTTCTCCAAGTAGTCCATATCCGAGGACGCGGCTCTTCGAACAGATTGATAACCCTGCAGGGGTGCACTTCTTCACACACGCTCTCGCCACTTATCGCCATGTGCACGTAAAAGGCACCTCGGCAACCTTCAAGCGGAAGCCCAGCGAGGGAGTCGGCCACGACCGTCAATTACACAAGACCCTAGTCCAGGTTTATCGCCTATTTGAGACTGAACTCGCACGGAAGTCCGGCCGAAGTTTCCGCTACGGCCTCAAACGATGTGCGTAGGGTTCCCAAGCCCACCGTTCGGGTGCCACTTGGTACACCGTGCCACTGTGTATCTACCGCATCACAGCCCACCCCGTCGGGCAGCACTATGCACGGCCGCCAACACTTTTCCTACAAACGCCAGAAACTAGTTGCAACTCCTGGACAGAGATCTAGGCAATTAATAAGCCGAGAGGGTCAATTAAGTATCCCAATGTGCGGTAGTATCTTGTCTTGGATAACATACACAGAACTCAGTTCCTAAGGACGGTCCCAATGAGACAACCTGCCATGTACTCCTACATGGCCTCTCATCGCTACCTTTACCAAATCGTGTTCACACACTTAGCTCTCACACAGGAGGACATGAACACTGCCATTCCGATTCATCGCCCAGATGGATCAGACCCGACACGACACGACCCTAAGCATAGCAGGCGCAACAAGTAAGCAAGCATGGATGAGTAGGCATATAGAGGCTCAAACAGTTGCTACTCATGCTAAGTGGTTTCAACTATTTACGGTGGCAAGGACAGGTCATGCAAAGGAATGGGTTCAACTACCGGGAACATGTAATTGTTGAATCGTCATTGTACTAATGCAGTATAAGAGAGCAGGGGTGAGAGGGTAGGATATTATCGGGATGCTCAAGGAGGGGTTGCTTGCCTGACACTTCTGAAGATAACATCGAGTCTTCATCGGTGACAACGATCTCAACGTCGGAAACATCGTCTACCGAGAAAGAACAAACACCAGCAAACAAGAAGGAACAACATTCAATGCAATGCAACAAACATGATGTATGATATGGCATCTTAAAGCATTGAATTGACCTAGTGCAATAGATAAACATGTTAATTGAAGTTGAATTCAAACCTAGTTCAAATTCCAACTCCAAAGCTATTTCATACATTACCCTAATCAGGAAATGTCCTACTTGGTGATGTTAGCTTGCTCAAACATGCATGAACATGGCATAAACAGATTCATTGGATTTTTTTGATCATTTTTCATATATAAATTGTTTTCATCTGAGTTCTAGATTAGTTTCTATGATTTTTGGAAGTTTTAAGTATTTTCTGGAGTATTTATATAACACAAATTATTAATTGCATCAGTCTGACATCAGCATGACATCATCAGGTCAACCGGATGGGTCCAGGTCAAACCTGACCGTGGAACCCGCCTGTCATGGACACAGTGGCTGACCCGGTTTATTTAACTTAACCAAAGATTAATTAGGGAGCCTGGGCCCCAGTGTCATTGACTTAGTGGGGTTAATTAGCTGCGTCATTATCCTTAATGGTGTTGCCACGTCATCTAACCGGCGTTTAACCGCCGACAACCTTAACCGACGGCGGAGGCACGCCGGAATCGTAGCACCGACGACGGTTTTGCGCGCGGAGGCGCTCTACGGGGAGCTGGGAGTGAGTCGCATCCATCCGTGCAACTGGCTTCACCGAGGGTGGTCGGAACGGACGGCGGCGACGACCAGTGCGGCTGCCGGAGCTCGGGGTTAACGGCGACGGCGATATGGTGCACTGTGGGTTGTGCGGGTGGGTGCTTTGGCTCCCTGGGAGCATGGGGAACGCGGCGACGCGCTCAAAAGCGAGCGGACACAGCTGTGGCCGCGCCGGCGACATGGCCGTGCGGCGCCGGGATTTGGCCGTGGCGGGAGTCGTAGCTAGAGTTCGACCGGGGCAACGGGGTTAGGCGGAGGAGCAAGGGGAGCTCACATAGAGGGGGAGCAGACGGTCAGAGAGCTCGGGGAGGTCCTACCCGCGGCGAATCGTTGACGAGGAGCTCCGGTGACCGACGATGAAGATGACGCAGATGGCGGCGCTGTGGTGCTCCAGTGCTTGCGAGCTTCGTGGAGAGGACGAAGACGACCACGGCGGAGCGATCGGACATGGCTTCGGGGCTCCTAATGGGCGGTGGCCGCGGCAATAGCAAGCAGCGGCGACGGCAGCGCTCGGGTGAGCTCGAGGCGACTATTGGAGAGGAGGAGAGGGACCGGAGGGAGAGGGGAGAGCGAGAGGAGGGAACACGGCATCTCCTGGGTGATCGGATGACCACGGGGAGGTAGCTGCGTGGCAAGCAGGAGCTGGCCAGGGGTGAGCGCGCGCTCGACAGCGAGCTGCTCCTACTGGCAGGAGGAAGACGACGGGGAAGGAGCTGGGCTGGGCCTGGTAGGTGGGCCGCACAGGTAAGTCTCTCTCTTCCCTAGTTCTTTCTGTTTTCTATTTGCTTTCTATTAAATGCCCTCTGTTTTATAATGTTTGGGCAAAAATACTAAAGTCAAAAATCCTGAAATAATTTTTTTGGGGTTTATACATATTATTTCCAGACCCCTCAATAATTATCAGAATTTTTGAAACAACTAAAATAGTTATAGTCTTTTATTTGTCATTTCCAGCAACATTGCTGGCTTATTTAAAATACCAAGAAGAGTGGTTAAAAGTATATCATCCCTGGTATGTTGTTGCCAACATTTATCAGAGAGGTGGAACATTTTTGAAGAGAATTTTGGGATAATTGGAAATTTCAATTATTGGAATTTGTTTACTGAATAAAGTGCTAGGGTTTGTCATCCCCATTTCAAATTTCATTTGAAATTAAACATGATGACATGATGATTAATGCAATGATAAGCAATGGCTAGCTAGGGCTGTGACAACTCACCCCCACTAAACAAGAATCTCGTCCCGAGATTCAGGCGCAGGGTAAGAGGACAGAGGGGACACTAACTACCACAATCTTCATGATCCTATTTCTCTTCTCGAAGATGTTGATTCACTGCATCATGTTGATCTTGACATTTTGCCTTCGGGACCTTCACTCAGCAAGACGACAAGGGAACGGAGAACTCTACAAGAATCGATCTTCTTGAGATCGAGCAACTCATGGAATGAAACGTATGAACGTCTCTTGAGCTGAGACACCAAACACATCGACAGCGATGGAATGAGGCAGATGACAGAGATTTCAATTGGTAGGCAACAATCCCACGCTAAAACAGATGGTGAATAGGTTTCAAAGTAGCGAGGAGATAATTTCTATGATTCCATAACGGGGCACCTTAGGGGGTGACTCGTAGAGTATTCCCTTAAGTGGCAAAAAGAATTATTTTTGATCCAGAGATCATTGAAACTCTTTATACCAGCCTAAGGCAATTCACAAGCGATCATTTGAAGGAATTCGAAAGAAATGGCATGCTCAGCTTTGAAAGGGAGGTGGGATTATAGAACAACTCGGTCAACGAAAGGCACATTCCAATTGATACCGAGGTATAACCCAGTGTCCGAGCGTGCTCTCAAGAACTTAAGCATCTCCATATTCATCAGAGTTTTACCAACATCCGTGCCAAGGATCCTGGCAACACATCATACTACCATGATGAATAGCAATGGAGGATGCAGATGCAAAGGAAGACAACACTTTCTCAGATTTCACCTTAGTTATGCCAAGGGAACGAAATCTGGATGATCGACCGAGAGACATTTAGCACTCCGCTTCTAATGTTCTCCTTGATGTACTAGCATAACCCAATTATAGGAAATGTTTGACATCTAGCACATCAGGTATAGGTCGGACTTCGGGGCTGAAGGGGTCCATGAGAAATAACTTCTAGAATAAGTCATACGGAGTCCTCATGGGGAAGTGGCCAAGTTGCTGAATGAAGAAACTATAATAATAGGTCTGCCGGCTAGGTGTGTTGGCCACGACATCACTTTACCAGGTTATAGAGAGATCAATATTATAATTCTTAGGAAATGTTCCAACCATTATATCTGCCTGAGATTCAGATCTGGTTGGTGTCAGGGTATTCCAGACTCAGCACGTCTGGAAAGGAGGTTTTGCAACACAAATCGAAGAGATGACGTTGCGAGATTCTCGGGAAATGAACCACGGAAGCCAACTCCAAAACATGAGATGGATTGCAAGACCCACATGAAAACAGTATCCAAGACAATTGTGGTCATATGGAGAACTTACAACAAAACACTACCGAGTTCTGGGTGGAAACCATCATTGCGGATAACGAAGCCGGGTGCAAATCCGTCTGGTACCTTCAGGAATAGCACATAACTTCTTTTCCTTAACAAGTCAATCAGTGGCTTGGTGTGCTAGGAGATACATATGGAATGGAGATGATCAGTCTATCAAACCATAGAATACTTCACACATGCATGACAGACTTGAGATGATTCCGAAGGAGGCAAAACAACTCTTCTCAATTCACGGCGGCAACTTGCACCAAATGCACGTGAACTAAGAGTAAGTCACTTCGTTCACCAAGCATATGCTTCATGTACGAGACATGAAGATATCGCCTACAAAGTTTCCAATACTAGTTTATGTTCATCATAAGTTATGGAAAGATAAAGATGTTGCTGATGGGCTCAACAACAATTCATTGAGACATCCATATAGATGGAAGCCCATAACTATGTGAACAAGGGCATAGCATTGGTCAGACCAGAAGGTATAATGGTGTAAGCTCGAGGGATTAGCCACGAGTAAGACAACATTGCGAGAACCCTTGGTTCTGAGTTTGATTCGACGATAGCCCATATTCAAATCAAAGGTTTGACAAGACAATGTATGCATCAGCTGATCACAAGGATCGATCGATGAAGACATCATCTATCTCCAACACACACATACGCACACGAGGATATCCCTTCTGAACGAACTAAATTAGGCAAAGCTGTTATCTTCCAACTCTCCAAGTTGTTGTTTAGCTTAACCAACTAGTATCAGGGTATCCCACAGAGATTCTTGGAGAAGGGGTGGTTTATAGAAAAACCAACTTGATCACGAACTCAACAAAACGGTCAGGGAACAACCTGGTGATACTTCCGAGAGGATATTCGGAAAATCACGAACCACCGATGTGTTATTAAGCTCGAGAAGAATCTTGCTTTTCAAGGCAAGACGATATGATCAAAAGAGCGAGGGGTTGATACAATCCTAACTCATTGATCAAAGAGTGCACCATGAAAGATGGACTAGGTAGCACGATCAATCTTAGAATGGTGATTCGATAACCAACACGCTAAGAATGAAATTATTGTCCATTAACTACCAAACAACAAAGTTGCTAGGAGTATTGATTTCACACACCACGATTCACTTGTCGGTATCCTTGTTACAACAACACAGAGACCGGGGAATGAATGATGATGGCGAGAAGTATCACTACATCACGAGTTCATAAGAGGGAGTGCAATTCTCATGACAATATTGACATGAAGAGGGTAATACCTCAGGGTAGAACAGAACAAAAGCTGGATTGGCATTTTGATCTGCGGAATACAACTGCTTTGACCCAATCCTGGAATTGGACAAGGTACCGGAGTTTGTTTCTCCTAGTCATTCTGAGATAGAATGGCTTGACAGACCACAAGAGTAATGAGCATCGATGAACACGAACACACAACTACTCTTGACTATCCACTGATAGATGAAGGTCGGAATACAATTGAAGAGGGGCAACTCAAGAGAACATAATTTTCTGAGTTGTAGATGCATAGATTGAATACGTCGAACAACGTTCAATATGTTTCTTCCAGATAATCCATGCAGAAAGGAAAGAATTGGCAGGCTCACAACTATAGAATGGAGGACTCATGAAGAGCACTTTTGTTGTGATCTTCAGTTCACGAGGAACTTCAGCCATAACCGGTTCATGGTATTGGAAGAACGATGTACCACGACCTTGAAAACTATCACAAAGCTTACTAATATCCTAAAGGGGCGAGCAAATACTAACAACGGGAGTGAGCAGAATGATTCTTGGGTTCAAGAACCCAGAAACAGAATACCTATTGACTAAGTAGCATCACAACATGCTTTCGATAACGATGGCCAGAATTATCACACTGGGAACTCAAAACACAACTAGACTGTTGGGTGGTTCACTTGAATAACATGGTTTCCTAAACACCTTTAACATATACGTTGAGGTAGTAGAGTACCTCAACACAATAATTTGTGTGCTTTGTCTGGCCAAAAGACATTGAATCGGGATGAAAGGGTTTGCAATTGCATCAGATTATTTATAAACCTTGGATAACTCGGACAGCATAACGGCTGTACGGGCATGAAATATGAGGCAACCTGCATGAAACTGACATCAAAACAACTGAATTCTTATAGAGACATCGATCCAGGAAGACTACCACTTTGCTAAAAGTCTCCAGCATAGTAACTCATCATCCTGATAGATAGATGAGAAGCCTAATTCTTAACCCCGTAGAATAAGGAAGAGGGTGACTCAGAATTAGAATGACACAAGGAAAGGGGTAAAAAGAGCCTTACGTTGCCTTCCACAATCAATTCCCTTATATAACTAAAGCAGTTCTAGACTCAACATCCACCAGTTTGGCTTGGTAATCCTACAGGCAGACAAGCTCTGATACCAATGTTGTCGGGACCCCGATGCTAAGCCATATGAATCCAGCCTGTAACATGTCACACCACTTTGCGGCCTCACGCACGGTAACCCACGGCTGCCACCTTACCTTGGCCGGGACCGTTTGCGCCTTTTGGCTCACCGATATGAACATGTCGCTAGCATTCACACGTCAAAGAACCCGGGTCGACATGACTAGTCGTAGAACCCAAGCGGCACATCTGTACAGGGACAGGCATACGTAACCCAACAATGCAGGTGTCGGTCTCAGCGTGTGTATACGAGTCATAGCAAGCTACAGGGACTCCATTACGCCGTGGGACATAAATGTCATCAACTGCGCGTAGACGAGTCATAGCAGGCTACATGGACTCCATTACACTGCGAGACATTTCCCCGAAGGGACAGACACAGTAGCAAAGAAGGATACACGCCGGTCAATCAATGTGTCCGGAGCAGTAGCAAGCTACCAAGGCTCGGTGGAAGCACAAAGAGGCATTTCCCCGTACAGAGTACTACTAAAGGCACACAACTAGGTGTTGAATCCCACACATACCAATGCATTTCAAACATACACACATTATGCACGATATGCGTAGATACAACATGGCATCACAACATAACTCTATGACTCAAATATTCATTAATGACTCATAAGAGCCAACATAGTGTGATATTACAAACAGGGGTCACATGACCCAACACTCAAGTCATACAATCAACAAGCGGAAGCAAAACATGTCTGGGTACAGACATCTACTAAAAGTGGCTGGAGGAGCCTGAAAAGCTACAACGACCCTACCAAAAGAACCAGACCTCTGTCTGGGATTCCCAAGCTAATCCGGTCAACATTGAACTTCACGTCGCAAGAATCACTAACGAGACTGATGTCTCCTCTGCAAAAACATAAATTAAGCAACCATGAGTACAAAGGTACTCAGCAAGACTTACATCAGAACTATCTACATATGCATCAGTATCAATGAAGGGGGTTGTGGAGTTTATTGCAGCAAGCCAGCTTTGACTCTTGGCTAACCAGTACTACGACTACAAGTACTTTCTTTGAGGTGGGATAGCGCACACGTGTCCACATATTCACCAACTCAATATACCACTATGGATCCACTCCCGTCTCCCTACGAGAAGGCCGTCCATATCACTCACGCTTATCTTGCGCATTTTAGAGTATCCATTTCAAATTGTCTATGAACCACATAAGTTCTCCAAGTAGTCCATATCCGAGGACGTGGCTATTCGAACAGATTGATAACCCTGCAGGGGTGCACTTCTTCACACAGGCTCTCGCCACTTATCGCCATGTGCACGTAAAAGGCACCTCGGCAACCTTCAAGCGGAAGCCCAGCGAGGGAGTCGGCCACGACCGTCAATTACACAAGACCCTAGTCCAGGTTTATCGCCTATTTTAGACTGAACCCGCACGGAAGTCCGGCCGAAGTTTCCGCTACTGCCTCAAACGATGTGCGCAGGGTTCCCAAGCCCACCCTTCGGGTGCCACTTGGTACACCGTACCACTTTGTATCTACCGCATCACAGCCCACCCCATCGGGCTGCGCTATGCACGGCCGCCAACACTTTTCCTACAAACGCCAGAAACTAGTTGCAACTCCTGGACAGAGATCTAGGCAATTAATAAGCCGAGAGGGTCAATTAAGTATCCCAATGTGCGGTAGTATCTTGTCTTGGATAACATACACAGAACTCAGTTCCTAAGGACGGTCCCAATGAGACAACCTGCCATGTACTCCTACATGGCCTCTCATCGCTACCTTTACCAAATCGTGTTCACAGACTTAGCTCTCACACAGGAGGACATGAACACTGCCATTTTGATTCATCGCCCAGATGGATCAGACCCGACACGACACGACCCTAAGCATAGCAGGCGCAACAAGTAAGCAAGCATGGATGAGTAGGCATATCAAGGCTCAAACAGTTGCTACTCATGCTAAGTGGTTTCAACTATTTACTGTGGCAATGACAGGTCATGCAAAGGAATGGGTTCAACTACCGGGAACATGTAACAGTTGAATCGTCATTGTCCTAATGCAGTATAAGAGAGCAGGGGCGAGAGGGTAGGATATTATCGGGATTCTCAAGGATGGGTTGCTTGCCTGACACTTCTGAAGATAACAATGAGTCTTCATCGGTGAGAACGATCTCAACGTCGGAACCATCGTCTACCGAGAAAGAACAAACACCGGCAAACAAGAAGGAACAACATTCAATGCAATGCAACAAACAAGATGTATGATATGGCATCTTAAAGCATTGAATTGACCTAGTGCAATAGATAAACACGTTAATTGAAGTGGAATTCAAACCTAGTTCAAATTCCAACTCCAAAGCTATTTCATACATTACCCTAATCATGAAATGTCCTACTTAGTGATGTTAGCTTGCTCAAACATGCATGAACATGGCATAAACAGATTCATTAGATTTTTCTGGTCATTTTTCATATATAAATTATTTTTATCTGAGTTACAGATTATTTTCTATGATTTTTGGAAGTTTTAAGTATTTTCTAGAGTATTTATATAACACAAATTATTAATTCCATCAATCTGACGTCAGCATGACATCATCAGGTCAACCGGACGGGTCCATGTCAAAGCTGACCGTGGAACCCGCCTGTCATGGACATAGTGGCTGACCCGGTTTATTTAACTTAACCAAAGATTAATTAGGGAACCTGGGCCCCAGTGTCATTGACTTAGTGGGGTTAATTAGCTGTGTCATTATCCTTAATGGTGTTGCCATGTCATCTAACCGGCGTTTAACCGCCGGCGACCTTAACCGACGCCGGAGGCATGCCGGAATCGCAGCACCGACGACGGTTTTGCGCGCGGAGGCGCTCTACGGGGAGCTGGGAGTGAGCCGCGTCCATCCGTGCAACTGGCTTCGCCGGGGATGGTCGGAGCGGACGACGGCGACGACCAGTGCGGCTGCCGGAGCTCGGGGTTAACGGCGACGGCGATGTGGTGCACCGTGGGTTGCGCGGGTGGGTGCTTTGGCTCCGTGGGAGCATGGGGAACGCGACGACGCGCTCAAAAGCGAGCGGACGTAGCTGTGGCCGCGCCGACGACATGGCCGTGCGGCGCCGGGATTTGGCCGTGGCGGGAGTCGTAGCTAGAGGTCGACCGGGGCAACGGGGTTAGGGGGAGGAGCAAGGGGAGCTCACATAGAGGGGGAGCAGACGGTCAGAGAGCTCGGGGAGGTCCTGCCCGTGGCGAATCGTCGACGAGGAGCTCCGGTGACCGACAATGAAGATGATGCAGATGGCGGCGTTGTGGTGCTCCAGGGCTTGCGAGCTTCGAGGAGAGGACGAAGACGACCACGGCGGAGCGATCGGACATGGCTTCGGGGCTTGATACGTCTCCAACGTATCTATAATTTTTGATTGTTCCATGCTATTATATTATCGGTTTTGGATGTTTTATATGCATTAATATGCTATTTTATACTATTTTTTGGGACTAACCTATTAACCTAGAGCCCAGTGCCAGTTTCTGTTTTTTCCTTGTTTTTGAGTTTTACAGAAAAGGAATATCAAACAGAGTCCAAACGGAATAAAAATTTACGGTGATTTTTTATGGACCAGAAGAGACCCACGGGGCATCGGAGTTGGGCCAGAAGAGCCACGAGGCAGCCACAAGCCTAGGGGGCGCCCCCCCAGGGCACGCCCCCTGGCTTGTCGTCGCATCGTGGCCCCCCTTGACTTGTTTCCGACGCCCAAATTTCTTATAAATACAGAAATCTCCAGAAAGAAACCTAGATCGGGAGTTCCGCTGCCGCAAGCCTCTGTAGCCACGAAAAACCAATCGGGAGCCCATTCCGGCACCCTGCCGGAGGGGGAAACCATCACCGGAGGCCATCTTCATCATCCCGGCGGTCTCCATGACGAGGAGGGAGTAGTTCACCCTCGGGGCTGAGGGTATGTACCAGTAGCTATGTGTTTGATCTCTCTCTCTCGTGTTCTTGAGATGGCACGATCTTGATCTATCGCGAGCTTTATTGATATAGATGAATCATATGGAGTTTTCCCCTCTCTATCTTCTTGTGATGAATTGAGTTTTCCCTTTGAAGTTTACTTATCGAATTGAGTCTTTAAGGATTTGAGAACACTTGATGTATGTCTTGCGATGGGATATCCGTGGTGAAAATGGGATGTTCTGTTGATCCACTTGATGTATGTTTTTGTGATCAACCTGCGGGTTCCGTGACCTTGGGAATCTATGCATAGGGGTTGGCACATGTTTTTGTCTTGACTCTCCGATGGAAACTTTGGGGCACTCTTTGAAGTTCTTTGTGTTGGATTGAACATGATGAATCTGAAATTGTGTGATGCATATCGTATAATCAAACCCGTGGGTATTCGTGGTTACATTGGAGTGCCTAGGTGACATTAGGGTTTTGGTTGATGTGTATCTTAAGGTGTTATTCTAGTACGAAATCTAGGGCTGTTCGTGACAATTAATGGGGATGGCTCATATGATTGATCGAAAAAGATAACTTTGAGGTGGTTTCGTACCCTACAATAATTCCTTCATTTGTTCTCCGCTATGAGTTACTTTGGAGTGAACTCTTTGTTGCACGTGAGGGATTTACATATGATTCAACTATGTCAGCATTGTTGAGAGAACTTGCACTAGTGAAAGTATGAACCCTAGGCCTTGTTTCCAAGCATTGCAATACCGTTTTTGCTCACTTTTTTTACTGCTACCTTGCTGTTTTTATATTTTCAGATTACAAAAACCTATATCTACTATCCATATTACACTTGTATCACCATCTCTTCGCTGAACTAGTGCACCTATACAATTTACCATTGTATTGGGTGTGTTGGGGACACAAGAAACTTTTTGTTATTTGGTTGCAGGGTTGTTTGAGAGAGACCATCTTCATCCTACGCCTCCCATGGATTGATAAACCTTAGGTCATTCACTTGAGGGAAATTTGCTACTGTCCTACGAAACTCTGCGCTTGGAGGCCCAACACGAGTCTACAAGAAGAAGGTTGCGTAGTAGACATCAAGCTCTTTTCTGGCGCCGTTGCCGGGGAGGTGAGTGCTTGAAGGTTTATCTTTAGATCTTGCAATTGAATCTTTTAGTTTCTTGTTTTATCACTAGTTTAGTCTATAAAAGAAAACTACAAAAAAATGGAGTTTAGGTTGCATCATTTGTGTCGTCTTTATAATGTCTTTCGTGAAAATAAGGATTCAAAAAATTGTGCTCAATTGGTAGAGGAAGAAATTATGAAAATACTTAATGAGAATTCCTTTAATGATGAGCATGATTACAATGTTTCTAGTATGAATTCTCTGAATATCCATGATGCTAATTATATGCAAAACCACAAGCTTGGGGATGCTATGTTTGATGAAGATGATATTAGTCCCTCAAGTTTTGATGAGCAAATTTATTATGATGATGACATGCCTCCTATCTATGATGATTATGATGATGACATGTATGCTATAAAGAGTGATAGTAACCATGAAACTTGTCATCATGATTTTAATATTGAATGTGGTTATGTCAATCAAGTGTCACATGATAGTTATTTAGCTGAGTTTGCTCCCACTATTATGAATGAGAAGAAATATGCCTATGTGGAGAGTAATAAATTTTCTATGCTTGTAGATCATGAAAAGAATGCTTTATGTGATGCTTATATTCTGAAATTCCTTCATGATGCTACTGAAAATTATTATGAGGGAGGAACATATGCTTGTAGGAATTGCAATAATATCAAGTTTCCTCTCTATGTGTTCAAAGTTTTGAAGTTATGCTTGTTTTGCCTTCCTATGCTAGTTGATTCTTGCTCCCATAAATTGTTTGCTCACAAAATACCTATGCATAGGAAATTGGTTAGACTTAAATGTGCTTGTCATGAGATTCATGATGCTCTCTTGCATGTTTCAATTACTACTTTTTATGTGAGCATCATTGAAATCATCATGCCTAGCTAAAAGGCATTAAAGAAAAGCGCTTGTTGGGAGACAACCCAACACTTTTACTTTCTGTTTTTGTGTGTTCAAATGATTAATATACTGTAGTAATCATGTTTTGTGCCTTTTATTTCAATAAAGTGCCAAGTAAAGCCTTTGGGATGACTCACAAGATGAGTAGAATTGATGCTGAACCAAAACAGAAACTTTTGACTCCAGTACAGGAATTTTCATTGTTTACTGAGCGTGATAATGATCTGAAATTTTTACACAGTCTTGATATACAAATTTCCCAGATTGTCCTAATTTTTCAGAATTTTTATAGTTACAGAAGTATTCGAAGTTTACAGATTGCTACAGACTGTTCTGTTTTAGACAGATTCTGTTTTCTATGTGTTGTTTGCTTATGTTGATGAAACTATGGGTAGTATCGGGGGGTATGAACCATGGAGAAGTTGGAATACAGTAGATATTACACCAATATAAATAAATAATGAGTTTACAACAGTACCTAAAGTGTTGATTTATTCTTATGTGTACTAACTTATCTCACGAGTTCTTGTTGAGTTTTGTGTGGATGAAGTTTATAAGAATTAGGGAATCCATGATATGAGAGGAATTAAGGAGACACAAGAGCTCAAGCTTGGGGATTCCCAAGGCATCCCTAATTAATATTTCAAGAAGTCTCAGGCATCTAAGCTTGGGGATGCCCCGGTTGGCATCCCACCTTTCTTCTTCAACAATTATCGGTTAGTATCGGTTGAACCTAAGTTTTTTGCTTCTTCACATGATATGTGCTATCCTTGGAATGTCATTTTATTTTGTTTTGCTTTTTGAATAAAGTACTTAAGATCTGAAATTCTTAGATGAGAGAGTCCTCACATAGTTATTTAAATTTTTGACTACTCATTGATCTTCACTTATATCTTTTTGGACTAGTTTGTCAATTTGCTCTAGTACTTCACTTATATCTTTTTAGAGCACGATGGTGGTTTTATTTTATAGAAATTGTTGAACTCTCATGCTTCACTTATATTATTTTGAGAGTCTCTAAACAGCATGGTAATTTGCTTAGGTTATGAATTTAGTCCTAATATGATGGGCATCCAAGAGAGATATAATAAAAACTTTCATATAAAAGTGCATTGAATACTATGAGAAGTTTGATTCCTTATGATTGTTTTGAGATATAAAGATTGTAATATTAGAGACATGCTAGTGAGTAATTGTGGATTGGTAGAAATACTTGTGTTAAAGTTTGTGATTCCCGTAGCATGCACGTATGGTGAACCGTTATGTGACGAAGTCGGAGCATGATTTATTTATTGATTGCCTTCCTTTGTGTGGAGGTCGGGATCGCGTGATGGTTAACTCCTACCAACCCTTCCCCTAGGAGCATGCGTGTAGTACTTTTGATGACCAATAGATTTTTGCAATAAGTATGTGAGTTCTTTATGACTAATTTTGAGTCCATGGATTATACGCACTCTCACCCTTCCACCTTTGCTAGCCTCTCTAGTACCGCGCAACTTTCGCCGGTGCATTAAACCCACCTTCCTCAAAACAGCCACCATATACCTTCCTCAAAACAGCCACCATACCTACCTATTATGGCATTTCCATAGCCATTCCGATATATATTGCCATGCAACTTCCACCGTTCCGTTTATTATGACACGCACCATCATTGTCATATTGCTTAGCATGATCGTAAGATAGCTAGCATGGTGATGTCATTGCTATGCTAGATCATTGCATATCCCGGTACATCGCCGGAGGCATTCATATAGAGTCATATCTTGTTCTAGTATCGATTTGTAAATTTTGAGTTGTAAGTAAATAAAAGTGTGATGATCATCATTATAGAGCATTGTCCCATGTGAGGAAAGGATGATGGAAACTATGATTCCCCCACAAGTCGGGATGAGTCTCCGGACTTTATGAAAAATAAAAGAGGCCAGAGAAGCCCAAATAAAAAAAGAGGCCAAAGAAGCCCACCAAAAAAAATGAGAGAAAAGAGAGAAGGGGCAATGCTACTATCCTTTTTCCACACTTGTGCTTCAAAGTAGCACCATGATCTTCATGATAGAGAGTCTCCTATATTGACACTTTCATATACTAGTGGGAATTTTCATTATAGAACTTGGCTTGTATATTCCAATGATGGGCTTCCTCAAATTGCCCTAGGTCTTCGTGAGCAAGCGAGTCGGATGCACACCCACTTAGATTCTTTTTGAGCTTTCATACACTTATAGCTCTAGTGCATCCATTGCATGGCAATCCCTACTCACTCACATTGATATCTATTGATGGGCATCTCCATAGCCCGTTGATACGCCTAGTTGGTGTGAGATTATCTCCTTCTTTTTTGTCTTCTCCACAACCACCATATTCTATTCCACCTATAGTGCTATGTCCATGGCTCACGCTCATGTATTGCGTGAGAGTTGAAAAAGTTTGAGAACACTAAAGTATGAAACAATTGCTTGGCTAAAACCGGGGTTGTGCATGATTTAATACTTTATGTGATGAAGATGGAGCATAGCCAGACTATATGATTTTGTAGGGATAACTTTCTTTGGCCGTGTTATTTTGAGAAGACATGATTGCTTTATTAGTATGCTTGAAGTATTATTGTTTTTATGTCAACATTAAACTTTTTTTTGAATCTTATGGATCTGAATATTCATGCCACAATAAATAAAATTACATGGATGAATATGTTAGGTAGCATTCCACATCAAAAATTCTGTTTTTATCATTTACCTACTCGAGGACGAGCAGGAATTAAGCTTGGGGATGCTTGATACGTCTCCAACATATCATAATTTTTTATTGTTCCATGATATTATATTATCGATTTTGGATGTTTTATATGCATTAATATGCTATTTTATACTATTTTTTGGGACTAACCTATTAACCTAGAGCCCAGTGCTAGTTTCTGTTTTTTCCTTGTTTTTGAGTTTTACAGAAAAGGAATATCAAACGGAGTCCAAACGGAATAAAAATTTACGATGATTTTTTATGGACCAGAAGAGACCCACGGGGCATCGAAGTTGGGCCAGAAGAGCCACGAGGCAGCCACAAGCCTAGGGGGCGCCCCCCCTAGGGCGCGCCCCCCTGGCTTGTCGTCGTCTCGTGGCCCCCCTTGACTTGTTTCCGATGCCCAAATTTCTTATAAATACAGAAACCTCCAGAAAGAAACCTAGATCGGGAGTTCCGCCGCCGCAAGCCTCTGTAGCCATGAAAAACCAATTGGGAGCCCGTTCCGACACCCTGCAGGAGGGGGAAACCATCACCGGAGGCCATCTTCATCATCCCGGCGGTCTCCATAACGAGGAGGGAGTAGTTCACCCTCGGGGCTGAGGGTATGTACCAGTAGCTATGTGTTTGATCTCTCTCTCTCTCTCGTGTTCTTGAGATGGCACGATCTTGATGTATCGCGAGCTTTATTGATATAGATGAATCATATGGAGTTTTCCCCTCTCTATCTTCTTGTGATGAATTGAGTTTTCCCTTTGAAGTTTACTTATCGGATTGAGTCTTTAAGGATTTGAGAACACTTGATGTATGTCTTGCGATGGGATATCCGTGGTGACAATGGGATGTTCTGTTGATCCACTTGATGTATGTTTTGGTGATCAACCTGCGGGTTCCGTGACCTTGGGAATCTATGCATAGGGGTTGGCACACGTTTTCATCTTGACTCTCCGATGGAAACTTTGGGGCACTCTTTGAAGTTCTTTGTGTTGGATTGAACATGATGAATCTGAAATTGTGTGATGCATATCGTATAATCAAACCCGTGGGTATTCGTGGTGACATTGGAGTGCCTAGGTGACATTAGGGTTTTGGTTGATGTGTATCTTAAGTTGTCATTCTAGTACGAACTCTAGGGCTGTTCGTGACAATTAATAGGGATAGCTCATATGATTGATCGGAAAAGATAACTTTGAGGTGGTTTCGTACCCTACAATAGTTTCTTCATTTGTTCTCCGCTATGAGTTACTTTGGAGTGAACTCTTTGTCGCACGTGAGGGATTTACATATGATTCAACTATGTCAGCATTGTTGAGAGAACTTGCACTAGTGAAAGTATGAACCCTAGGCCTTGTTTCCAAGCATTGCAATACCGTTTTTGCTCACTTTTGTTACTGCTACCTTGCTGTTTTTATATTTTCAGATTACAAAAACCTATATCTACTATCCATATTACACTTGTATCAGCATGTCTTCGCCTAACTAGTGCACCTATACAATTTACCATTGTATTGGATGTGTTGGGGACACAAGAGACTTTTTGTTATTTGGTTGCAGGGTTGTTTGAGAGAGACCATCTTCATTCTACGCCTCCCACGGATTGATAAACCTTAGGTCATCCACTTGAGGGAAATTTGCTACTGTCCTACGAAACTCTGCGCTTGGAGGCCCAACACAAGTCTACAAGAAGAAGGTTGCGTAGTAGACATCAGGGCTCCTAATGGGCGGTGGCCGCGGCAACAGCAAGCAGTGGCGACGGCAGCGCTCGGGTGAGATCGAGGGCGACCGTTGGAGAGGAGGAGAGGGACCGGAGGGAGAGGGGAGAGCGAGAGGAGGGAACACGGCATCTCCTGGGTGATCGGATGACCACGGGGAGGCAGCTGCGTGGCAAGCAGGAGCTGGCCAGGGGTGAGCGCGCGCTCGACAGCGAGCTGCTCCTACTGGCAGGAGGAAGACGACGGGGAAGGAGCTGGGCTGGGCCTGGTAGGTGGGCCGCACAGGTAAGTCTCTCTCTTCCCTAGTTCTTTCTGTTTTCTATTTCCTTTCTATTAAATGCCCTCTGTTTTATAATGTTTGGGCAAAAATACTAAAGTCAAAAATCCTGAAATAAATTTTTTGGGGTTTATACATATTATTTCCAGACCCCTCAATAATTATCAGAATTTTTGAAACAACTAAAATAGTTATAGTCTTTTATTTGTCATTTCCAGCAACATTGCTGGCTTATTTAAAATACCAAGAAGAGTGGTTAAAAGTATATCATCCCTGGTATGTTGTTGCCAACATTTATCAGAGAGGTGGAACATTTTTGAAGAGAATTTTGGGATAATTGGAAAATTCAATTATTGGAATTTGTTTACTGAATAAAGTGCTAGGGTTTGTCATCCCCATTTCAAATTTCATTTGAAATTAAACATGATGACATGATGATTAATGCAATGATAAGCAATGGCTAGCTAGGGCTGTGACAGTGGTTTGGCTGGGCTTTAGGTGGGCTGTGGAGAGGGGTTATGGGCTGAGGAGAGAGGGAGATGAGTGGCCCGGCACCGAGTTTTAAAACACCGGAAACGTCCGACAAATAAACCGATGACGGTGTCGCTACGGTTGTCCGTTGGGGTATCAAACGACCTTCGAATGCGACGAAATTTGGCAGACGGTCTACCTACATTATAACAAGACCGCACACCAACTTTCGACCCAATCCGAGGATATTTTATGCCCACTTTTAAAACAAGATTTTATTGATGTCGCGGGCGCGTGCGTGTGTGGTTGGTCTCGAAACGGTCGACGATACGAACGGTGCCGTTTTCCCCGGTGCCTGCAATGGCTTCCCTTCCCTTGTTTGCCTTAGATCGTTTGCGCTGTTTCCGGTGCCTTGACGGCACCTCACTGGAATTATCGCCATTCTTCTTAGGGGTGCGATCGCCCTTATCGTCGGGGGTGTCTACCATGTAGACGTCGTAAGTGGAGGTGGCAGTCCATTGCCCAGTGTTGACAGGTGCGGGGGCGCCGTCCTCTTCATCCATGTCTTCTGCCTCTTCGGAGGCGTAGTCCAGCATATCGGTTAAGTCTTCGATAGTGGCTACCAAGTGGGTGGTGGGTGGGTCGAAAAATTCCCCATGACCCGCCTTCAGACCGATCTGAGCATGGGTCGAGGTCGGGTCGTCTGTGATTTTTATTGATAGGATCCGATCCAGCGCCTCGTTGAGCGCCGAGAGCTCGACCAAATCGATCTGCCTAGGACTTTCGGAGTTAACCTCCAAAGTGTCCGTACAAAGAGAGTGTTCGACATGGGACGACCCCTGGCCCTCAGGTACTGTGACCGGATCCGGACTAAGAGCCAGATCATCGGCAGGGATAGACCCGAGGGCGGAGTCGAGAAGGAGATCCGAAGTTAAGGCTTCAGAGACTTCGGGCTCGTCAGATGAGATCGCGAGCCCAGAGAATGAAAGATCGCCCCGGGAGTCTACGGAGAACTCTAGGTTCCCGAATCTGATCTCTTGATCGGGGGCGAGACTCCCTATCCGACTAGGGTGGCCGTTCGGGTCGGCGTGCAGCATAATGCTGCCGAAAGTGAAAATCCGTCCGGGGGCGAAGGAGTCCCCGTTACGGACTTCATCGCTAATGATTAAGCGAGCCATCAATTCCTCTTGCGATCACATAGCGGAACTCTCAATGAAAGCACCAATGTCGGTGTCAAAACCGGCGGATCTCGGGTAGGGGGTCCCGAGTTGTGAGTTTAGGATCGATGGGTAACAAGGGACGAAGGAGACGATGTTTACCCAGGTTCTGGCCCTCCTATGGAGGTAAAACCCTACGTCCTGCTTGGTTGTATTAATGTGTATGAAGATTACAGAGTCGATCTACCTCGAGATCAAGGAGCCAAAACCCTAGATGAGCTTCTCTACCCTCTACGATCTAAACCTCCCGGTTTATATAGACACCGGGGGGTACCTAGGGTTTACACATGATAAATCTCCAGCCGGAAGTAAAGACGCTGATCCCCTCATCTTGTTTTGGAGTGCACGCCGCATCTTCGGAGGTTTCCTTCTAGCATAAGGGGTCGTCGCATATCCCGGCCCTTCCTGCGATAACCAGAGAGCGGCCCACCAAGCCGGCCTATGAGAGATAGGTCGGCGGCCCGAGGACCCCTTAGTCCAGGACTCCCTCACCTATGATTTAGAAGAATAAACTTTTAGTATGATTTAGTTTTGAGTGTTTGCTTCGTGGTCTATCTATCTATCTATCTATGTAATCGACTGTGAGATTTATATAATAAAGAGTAGTTTGAGTTTGTTTGCTTTACTTTCTTGCATCTATCTTTGGAATGAAAAGAATGAAAGTATCATATCCTAATAACATGGGGAGTGATGACTTCACATAAAAAGAGTATAATTGATAAAATTTGTTGGAAGTTAACAAACATAGCATTGGTCATTTATGCAATTAATGAAAAAGTAGTAATGAAAGAGAGGTCTCGCATATAAATATACTATCTTGGACATATTTTATGATTGTGAGCCCCCATTAAATATCCTATGCACGATCAACTAGTTGACGTTGGACAAGGAAGACAACGTAATGAGTTATGTTTGCTTATATTCACATAGAAGTTATATTGTCATGGATCCTGTAACATGTGGTGCTTGCTCATAATCTTTTGCTTGCCAAAACTTCGCACCAAGTAGAGATACTACTTGTGCATCCAAAAACCCTTAAACCCAGTTTCTTGCCATAGGAGTACACCATATCTACCTATGGATTGAATAAGATCCTTCAAGTAAGTTGGCATCGGTGAAAAAGCAATAAAAATTGCTCCTAAGTATGTATGATCTTTTATTGGAAGGGAAAATAAGCTTTGTACGAACTTGTGATGGCAAAGAAATAAAAGCGGCATACTGCATAATAAAGTTTGCTATCATAAGGGGCAATATAAAGTGTCATTCCTTTCCATTAAGAGCTTGCACATCCAAATAAAAAGTGCATGACAACCTTTGCTTCCCTCTGCGATGGGCCTATATTTTACTTTCTTGTATTTACTTTTATGCAAGAGTCAATGATGTTAATCCCTATTCCATTCTTATTATCCTCTACTTGGCAGCCATCATGTGGTGGGGAAAGATCCAGACACATATATCCAGTTGGATATAGGTGATCATGAGTTATTATTGTTGACATTATCCCTGATATATGCTTTTGGGTGGTGACAAACTATAAACCCCTATCTTCCTATGTGTCTAATTGAAACTTTTTGCTTCACAAATATGTTGTGAGTGTCAACAATCATAGAATACTAAATGATAGTTGAGTATGTGAACTTGCTAAACGAAGCTTTGACATAGACTCTTTCTAAAAATATGATGTATTGCAATTGTTTCAATGACTAAGAACATAGTTTGTTAGTTTTCAAAAAAGTTTATCATTCATACTTGAGTGTGAGGATAGATTGTCACTTGCTCATGAGAGGTTTTATGATATTATGTTGCTGCTATGATAATGATCATGATGCTTTCATGTCCGTACTTTATTTTTTATCGACACCTCTCTCTCTCTCTAAGCATGTAGTTATGATTATCGAGTCCGTATTCCGGTTGAGGACAAGCGAGGTCTAAGATTGGGGGAGTTGATATGTCTCTTTAGCATCATGTTTTTCATTAATATTTATTATGTTTTGAATCATTATTAGACTTTATGATGCAATCCTAATGCCTTTTCTCTCTTATTTTGCAAGTTCCATACAAAGAGGGAGATTGACGGCAGTTGGAATTCTGGATCGGAAAAGACCACCGAAGAGTTGGATATTCTCTAGAACTCCAAACGAGCTAAAAATTGACGGAGAATTATTTTGGAACATATAAAAATTATCGGTGAAAGAATCAACCAGAGGGGACCCACCAGATAGCCACGAGCCAGGGGCGCGCCCTACCCCCCAGGGTGCGTCACCCTAGCTTGTGGGCCACCTGGTAGGTCTCCGACGCCATCTTGTCCTATATGAAGACATTTTCCCAAGAAAATAAATCAAAAGAGGACTTTTGGGACGAAGCGCCGCCGTCTCGAGGCGGAACTTGGGCAGGAGCACTTTTTGCTCTCCGGCCGAACGATTCCGCTTGGGAAACTTCCCTCCGAGAGGGGAAAATCAAAGCCATCGGCATAACCAATGCTTCCTCCATCGGGGAAGGATACATCTTAATCAACATCTTCACTAGCACAATCTCATCTCCAACCCTAGTTCATCTCTTGTATTCAATCTTTGTCTCCAAACCTCGGATTGGTACATGTGGGTTGCTAGTTGAAAGCACAACTTCTCCCTAGGTGGTTTTGGTAATTAATAACAACATATATTTCATTGTACTAATGTTTCCACTAAGTGTATCTCGGGAAAAAGTTCAATGATGGGTTGGCTAAAAGACTGTGTGGAGAACGTCCCCAAGGAAAGGAAGGAATAGGATTGGCCATGCTTCAAGATCTAGGACTCTACATTTTACATTTTGTGAGAAATCACTTTGAGTCCATAGGAAAGCCAATACTATTAAAAGGGGATGAGGTAAATATGATGATCTCGTTGCTCAAGTGCTTAGAGGTAGCCACCAAAAATACTTTCCCACACATGTCCTCTGTCCAAAGCCTAAAGTCTAAATTCGGTGACACCAACCTTCCCAGTCGGATCCACCGAGTTTATCCAAGACAGAAGCTAAACCAAACCCTAGCATCTCGGTACTACCAGCTTTCCATTCGGTGCCACCGAATCAGTGACCAACTTCTTGGTTAGCCATTTTCTAGATTCGGTCCCACCGAATTCTGAGAATCGGTCTCACCGAGAAGTTGGACCAACTTTCTGTTAGCCCATTTCTTGAAATCGGTCCCACCGAGTTTGAGGAATCGGTCTCCCCGAGATTTGGTAACTACCTAGGTCACCCATATCGGTACCACCGAGATTCATATATCGGTCTCATAAAAAACGCCAAAGTTGCCACATTTTGAACTAGTCGGTGCCACCGAGTTTCACTTCGGTTTCACCGAGTTGGGCAATAATGTTGTAACGGTTGGATTTTTGGAGAAGCCTATATATACCCCTCCACCACCACTCACTCGCAATAGAAGCACTCAGAACACACACCCACTTGTCATATGCAATTTTCCGAGAGAGAGCCACCTACCCTTGTGTTCAGGTCAAGATCATCCACTCCAATCATATGGATCTTCATTTCTAGCCTCCCCAAGTTGCTTTCCATCCAATCAATATCTTCTACCTATACCAAACCTGTGAGAGAATGATTGAGTGTTGAGGAGACTATCTTTTGAAGCACAAGAGCAAGAAGATCATCATACTACCACATCTATTACCTTTTGGAGGGTGGTGCCTCCTAGATTGGTTCGGTGTCGCTTGAGAGCCTCCTTCTTCGTGATTGTGGAGTTGAACCAAGAGTTTGTAAGGGCAAGGAGATCGCCTACTTTGTGAAGATCTACCCTGAGTAAGGCTAGTCCTCCGTGGACGTAGGCCATCATGGAATAAACGAGGTTGCTACTTTGTGGACCCTTCGTGGGTGAAGCCCTCCGTGGACTCTCGCGACCGTTACCCTCCGTGGGTTGAAGTCTCCATAAACGTGGACGTACGATAGCACCACCTATCGGAACCACAGGAAAAAATCTCCGCGTCTCCAAATTGCGTTTGATATTCCAATCCCTACCCTCTTACATTTGCATGTCTTTACTCTCTGCTGCTATACTCTTCGACTTGCATGTGTAGGGTGAACTTGACTTGCTACAATTGCTAAAATCTACCCACAACTAAAATTGGGAAAAGGTTAGATTTTTATTTGGTCAGGTAGTCTAATCACCCCCCCTCTAGACATACTTTCGATCCTACAAGTGGTATCAGAGCTTTGGTCTCCATTGCATTGGTCTCACAACCTAGGAGAGTATGGTGTCTAGTGAGGGAAATTATCACCGTAGAGGTCCTTATCTTGATGGTACAAACTTTGCTAGTTGGAAGCATAAGATGAAAATGCATATTCGTGGTCATAACCCCGACGTATGGGCTGTTGTTCATGTTGGCTTGCAAGGTGAATTCTTTGGTGATGGATAGGAACCGGATCGTGAAGCGACCGCAGAAGAATTGAAGATGTTGCAATACAACGCTCAAGCATGTGACGTTCTATTCAATTGCCTATGCCCCAAAGAATTCAACAAGATTAGCCATCTTGAGAATGCAAAGGAAATTTGGGATACTTTGGTTGGTATGCACGAAGGTACCGAATCCGTCAGGGAATCTAAGCTGGATGTGCTACAAAATCAGCTTGACAAGTTCAAGATGAAGGATGGTGAGGGAGTCGTGGAAATGTACTCTAGGCTTGCTCTCATCACCAATGAGATTGCCAGCTTAGGAAGCGAAGAAATGACCGACAAATTCATCATCAATAAGATGCTTTGAGCCTTGGATGGAAAGTACGACACCGTATGCACATTGATCCAAATGATGCCAAACTACAAAGATCTCAAGCCTACGGAAGTCATTGGAAGGATTGTTGCTCATGAGATGTCACTCAAGGACAAAGAAGAACTTCACACCAAGTCAAGCGGTGCTTACAAAAATAAAAGTGACACTCCCACTACATCAAGTGACAACCTTGTAACCAATGAAGAGATAAGCCTCATGGTCAAGAAATTCAACAAGTTCTACAAGAGTAGAGGCAAAGAAAGAAGCTCCAATTCAAGATATGAAGAGAAGCGTTCATCTAGTCATGCCCGGAATTGTTACAATTGTGGAAGGCCCGAACACTACTCCAATGAGTGCACGCCCCCCCACAAAAGAAGAGAAGAATCACCTAGAAGAAAGAGCTGAAGATATGAGTCACCACGAAGAGAGAGAAGGAGTAGAGATGATCGTTATGAACGAAGACCCTCAAGGAGAAGTACGGACTCGGAGAAGAAGGACAAGTACACCAAGAGCTACACAAGAAGACATCAAGCTCATGTTGGTGAATGGGTTTCCGACTCCGAATCCGACAATCACTCCGAGAGAAGCTATCACTCCAACTCCGACTATAGTCAAGATGAAGGTGTTGCCGGACTTGCACTCGTTTCCTCCAACTCCTACGACATATTTGATTCACCAAATGAAGGGAGTGGAAGTTGCTTCATGGCTAAAGGCCCCAAGGTATCATACCCCAAATACATTGACTTCAATAGTGATGAGGATGACTTACTTGGACATGATGAATTGCTATTTGACAAAACTAGTGATGTTAGTCAAAATGAGCTAGATAATGAGCATGCTAGTCAAGATAAGTCGTGTGATGATGATAAGAAGGAAATAGAGCGACTAACTAAAGAACTAAACACTCTTAAGTTAGCCCATGAATCTACTCTAGAAGATCATAGAGAGCTTGTAAGAACTCATGAGAAGCTACACTTCGAGAAGCTCAATTTGGAGCAAGAACATGAGTTTCTTAAAGTTATCAGTGACGATCTCCGAAAGAAGACTTCTTATCTAGCCAAACGACTACTCTTGTCTACATTTATTCCACAAGTTAAGACTAAGCAATCTAGTAACAAAGGCAAGAAAGATTCTTGAACTAGTAGCAATAAAAATGATAAATCCAATGATATTGCTTCTAGTAGTTCTATTGATTCCACTAATGATTCTCTTAGCCAAGTTACACTTGAGCAAGAAAATGATCTATTGAAAGGGATTATAGAAAGGTATCTACAAAAGTCTTGCTGGATGTAAGCAATTTAAGGAGATTGTATGCAAGCATGGAGGATACCGGAAGAAACAAGGCATTGGCTACTTCAACGCCAATGGTGGGAAGAAGGTCAATACCCCAAGTCGAAGTTTGTTCCCCAAAAGGAGAAGTATGAACATACTATTCCCAAGGGAACAAAAGCTCAAGATGACCTTCCACCACAAGACCACAAGCTCAATGGCAAGGACAAGCTTCAAGAGGAGATTGACACATTTGAAGATGAGTCCCAAGCTTTGGTCAAGTGGGTTCCCAAGGCTACTCCAAGTTCTACTTCAACTAGTGCTACTTCAACTCCAAGGATTCCCATCAATTTGATGTGGGTCCCGAAGAAGAAGAACTAGAGAAGTTCTTGAGGGGTGACTCCTCCAATGAAATTCACTCACATTCATTATTGACAAGGACTATTTGCAATCAACTCCAACCTTATGCAATAGTTCAAGGAGTCACACATTCCCTCAAAGGTAAGCAAGGGACAAGGTAATTAATGAATCCATGGACATCATCATGTATACATTGCACTCCATGTCCATAGATATCCTTGTATTTGTCTCTTGTGTGGGACTAACCCATGTAGGTGAGAAGAGTAAGAAAACAATGAGGATTGCTCCCAAACTCAAGATGATCTTCATCAACAATGAGCATCCATTACAACCTCACCCACATGAAGTCTACTACGACAAACCCAAGGTTAGTTTATCCCTCTTAGGGGGGATGTCACATCAAGGGGGAGCTTTACTCTAAGACTTGAGTTAAAGCATCTCTTAAAGATGTGAACACATTAAATGCTTTATGTAAAAGTGGCAACCCCACTTGTGCTTAAACGATGAGTATGACCTATGATCAAGTATTCTTACTTGGATCCTAAGTCAATATACTCATATATAGATATCTCCATCATCGCCAAAGTGCTTGGTAGATACTATAGTGGTTTTGCATGTTTGCCATATTTCATTTGACAATTTATTGTGTGAGCATGTTGGTATGCATATTTTTTCTCATTCGAGGATATCCATTTGTTGTTATTTGGATTTCATTTTTCTTTGGCCAATTGGATATACAAGAATGCCTAAGTACCTCCCTCCAACTATCTATGCTTTCTCGTCTCAAATTCTATTCATGCTTCATCAAAAAAATTGAGCAAGCACTTCTCGAACTCTCTGTGTGAGGAACACTCAGAGTTCCGTTTCGTTAAGAGCTAACAACCAAAACCTCCCCAGTGCAACCTCGGTGTAACCAACTCCAAAATCCCGGTTTCACCAATGCCTAGGGTTGATCTGATTTTTAGAATCTCGGTAGCACCAGTTCCACAATCTCAGCTTCACCGAGTTTCCCTGTCAACTGACAGTAGAGGAACTCGGTGGCACCGATATTTTAGAACTGGTGTCACCGACAGCTATGGGTACTTATACTCCGCGGAACCGGTTTTTGAAATCCACTTCGTCAAAGCCGTGGTCCCCGCAAACCTAGTTGCCGCTCGCGTCTACGGACTTCTACCCTTGCTCCCGTGCGTCTTGTTGGAAATATGCCCTAGAGGCAACAATAAATTAGTTATTATCATATTTCCCTATTCATGATAATCGTTTATTGTCCATGCTAGAATTGTATTGATTGGAAACTCAAATACATGTGTGGATACATAGACAACAAAGTGTCCCTAGTAAGCCTCCACTAGACTAGCTCGTTGATCAAAGATGGTTAAGGTTTCCTAGCCATAGACATGATTTGTCATTTGATAACGGGATCAAATCATTAGGAGAATGATGTGATGGACAAGACCCAACCGTAAGCATAGCATATGATCGTGTTAGTTTATTGCTGCTACTATATCCATGTCAAGTATCTGTTCCTACGACCATGAGATCATGCAACTCCCTGACACCGTAGGAATGCCTTGTGTGTATCAAACGTCACAACGTAACTGGGTGACTATAAAGGTGCTCTACAGGTATCTCCGAAGGTGACTGTTGGTTTGGCGTGGATCGAGACTGGGATTCGTCACTCCGTATGATGGAGAGGTATCTCTGAGCCCACTTGGTAATACAGTATCACAAGAAGCTTGCAAGCAATGTGGCTAAGGAGTTAGCCACGGGATCTTGTATTACGGAATGAGTAAAGAGACCTGCCGGTAACGAGATTGAACTAGGTATGGAGATACCGATGATCGAATCTCGGGCAAGTAACATACCGATGGACAAAGGGAACTACATAGGGGATTGATTGAATCCTTGACATCGTGTTCGACCGATAAAGGTATTCGTAGAATATGTAGGAACCAATATGGGCATCCAGGTCCCGCTATTGGTTATTGACCATAGAGGTGTCTCGGTCATGTCTGCATAGTTCTCGAACCCGCGGGGTCTGCACACTTAACGTTCGGTGATGATTTGGTATTGTTGAGTTGTATATGTTGGTGACCGAAGGTTGTTCGGAGTCCCGGATGAGATCTAGGATGTCACGAGGAGTTCCGGAAAGGTCTGGAGGTAAAGATTTATATATAGTAAAGTGGTATTCGGGTTCCGGAAAGGTTTCGGGGGTTTCCGGTAGTATACCGGGAGTGCCGAAAGGGTTCCGGGGGTCCGACGGGAGGGGCCCACCCACCCCGGGGGCCACATGGGCCTAAGAGGTGGTGCACCAGCCCCTAGTGGGCTGGGAAGCCAACCCCTAAAGGGCCCATGCGCCCAAGGTGGTAGGTGGGGGTGCCTTGGAGAGGAAGGAGTCCTCCCCGGGGCTTCCACCTCCCTTGTGGGAGGTGGACTCTTCCCCACCTTGACCGGCCGACCCCTCCTTGGAGGAGGGCCTAGGGCTGCACCCCACCTACCTCCTCCTCCTATAAATAGAGAGGGAGAGGGAGGGCAGACGCACCCCAAGCCATAGGTGCAGCCCTCCCTCTCTCCCTAGATCTGTTTCTCCTTCAAAACGCATCTGCGGCAGCGCTTGGCGAAGCCCTGCTGAGATTGCTCCACCACCACCGCCACCACGCCATCGTGCTGCCGGAGAACTCATCTACCTCTCCGCCCTCGCTTGCTGGATCAAGAAGGCAAAGATGTCATTGAGCTGTATGTGTGCTGAACGCGGAGGTGCCTTCCGTTCGGCACTAGATCGGGACGAACCGTGATTCGATCGCGGGACGGATCGTGATTGGATCGCGAAGACGTTCGACTACATCAACTGTGTTTCTTAACGCTTACCGCTTAGCGATCTACAAGGGTATGTGGATCTACTCCCTCTCTTAGCTGTTAATCTCCATAGATAGATCTTGGGTGTGCGTAGGAAATTTTTTGTTTCCCATGCAACGTTCCCCAACAGTGGCATCATGAGTTAGGTATATGCGTAGATTACATGCACGAGTAGAACACAAATGAGTTTGTGGGCGTTGATGTTCAGATTGCTTACTTCCTTAGTCTTATCTTGATTCGGCGGTATTGTGGGATGAAGCGGCTCGGACCAACCTTACTCGTCGACGTACGAGAGACCGGTTCCATCGACTGACATGCACTTGTTGCATAAAGATGGCTGACGGGTGTCTGTCTCTCCCACTTTAGTTGAATCAGATTTGACAGAGGCGGTCCTTGTAGAAGGTTAAAAGGCAACTTGAATTTCACCGTTGTGGCTTTGCGTAGGTAAGAACGATTCTTACTAGTTGCCCATAGCAGCCACGTAAAACTTGCAACAACAAAGTAGAGGACGTCTAACTTGTTTTTGCAGGGCATGTTGTGATGTGATATGGGCAATGTCATGATGTGATATATGTGATGTATGAGATGTTCATGTTTTGTATAGATTATCATGACTTGCATGTTGATGAGTACGGCAACCGGCAGGAGCCATAGGGTTGTCTTTAATTATTTTTGCCTTCTATTGCTTTACTTTATCGCTATGAGTTAGCAATAGTTGTAGAAGCAATAGTTGGCGCAACAACCACATGGCGACACGATGATGGAGATCATGATGATGGAGATCATGATGATGGAGATCATGGTGTCATGCCGGTGACGATGGAGATCATGCCGGTGCTTTGTAGATGGAGATCAAAAGCACAAGATGATGATGGCCATATCATGTCACTTATATGATTTGCATGTGATGTTTATCCTATTTATGCATCTTATTTTGCTTAGGACGACGGTAGCATTATAAGGTGATCCCTCACTAAAATTTCAAGATAAAATTGTGTTCTCTCCGAGTGTGCACCGTTGCGAAAGTTTGTCATTTTGAAGCACCACGTGATGATCAGGTGTGATAGACTCTATGTTCACATACAGCGGGTGCAAGCCAGTTTTGCACATGCAGAACACTCGGGTTAAACTTGACGAGCCTAGCATGTACAGACATGGCCTCGGAACACAAGAGACCAAAAGGTCGAACATGAGTCATATAGTAGATATGATCAACATGGAGATGTTCACCATTGAAACCACCGCATCTCACGTGATGATCGGACTTGGGTTGGTGAATTTGGATCATGTAGCACTCAGATGACCGGAGGAATGTCAATTTGAGTGGGAGTTCTTTAGTAATATGATTAATTGAACTCGTTATCATGAACATAGTCAAAATGTATTTGCAAATTTATGTTGTAGATCAATAGCTCACGCTATAGCTCCCCTATATTTTGATACGTTCCTAGAGAAAAACTAAGTTGAAATATGGTAGTAGCAATTATGCGGACTAGGTCCGTGATCTGAGGATTGTCCTCAGTTGCTGCACAGAAGGCTTATGTCCTTGATGCACCGCTCGGTGCGCCACCCCCTCAAGCATCGTCTGTGGGTGTTGAGAACATCAGACAGGCACGTTTTTATGACTACTTGATAGTTCAGTGCGTCATGCTTTAAGCCTTAGAATTAAGGCTCCAAAGACGTTTTGAACGTCACGGATCATATGAGATGTTCCAAGAGCTAAAATTGGGATTTCAGGCCCATGCCCGTGTTGAGAGGTATGAGACCTACAACAAGATTCTTTGCCTATAAGATGAAAGAGAATAGCTCAATCTGTGAGCATGTGCTCAGATTGTCTGGGTGCTACAATCGCTTGAATCAAGTGGGAGTTGATCTTCCTGATAAGATAGTGATTGACACAATTCTCCAAGTCACTACCACCAAGCTGCGAGAGCTTTGTGATGAACTATAACATGCCAGGGATGGAGATGATGATGCCTGAGCTATTGGCGATGTTCTACACCACGAAAGGTAGAAATCAAGAAGGAGCATCAAGTGTTGGTGGTAAGACCACTAGTTTCAAAAGGGGCAAGGGCAAGAAGGGAAACTTCGAGAATGGCAAGCCAGTTGTCGCTCCAGTGAAGAAACCCAAGGTTGGACCCAAACCCGAGACTGTGTGCTTCTGTTATAAGGGGAACAGTCACTGAAGCAGAACTGCCCCGGATACTTGGCAGGTAAGAAGGCTGGCAACATCAACAAAAGTATATTCGATATACATGTTATTGATGTGTACCTTACTAGTACTCCTAGTAGCACCTGGGTATTAGATACCGGTTCAGTTGCTAATATTGGTAACTCGAAGTGAAAGCTATGGAATAAACGGAGACTAGCTAAGGGTGAGGTGATGATGTGTGTTGGAAGTGTTTACAAGGTTGATGTGATCACCAAGGCATGCTGCCTCTACCTTCGGGATTAGTGTTGAACCTAAATAAATGTTATTTGGTCTTTGCGTTGAGCATGAACATGATTAGATCGTGTTTATTGCAATACGGTTGTTCATTTAAGTCAGAGAATAATAGTTATTCTATTTACATGAATAATACCTTCAATGGTCATGTGCCCAATGTGAATGGTTTATTGAATCTCAATCGTAGTGATACACGTGTTCATAATATTGATACCAAAAGATGCAAAGTTGATGATGATAGTACCACATACTTGTGGCACTGCCGCTATGGTCATATTGGTGTAAATCGCATGAAGAAACTCCATGCTGATGGATCTTTAGACTCACTCGATTTCGAATCGCTTGAGACATGCGGACCATGCCTCATGGGCAAGATGACTAAGACCCCGTTTTCGTTATGACGAAGCGGGAAAATGACTTATTGGAAATGATACATGTTGATGTATGCGGTCCAATGAGTGTTGAAGCGTGCAGTGGATGTCATTATTTTCTTACCTTCACTGATGATTTGAGTAGGTATGGGTATATTTACTTAATGAAACACAAGTCTGAAATGTTTGAAAAGTTTAAGCAATTTCAGAGTGAAGTAGAAGATCATCGTACCAAGAAGATAAAATGTCTACGATATGATCGTGGAGGTGAATATCTGAGTACGAGTTTGGTATGCAACTTAAGACAATGTGGAAATTGTTTCACAACTCACGCCACCTAGAGCACCATAGTGTAATGGTGTGTCCGAACGTCGTAGTCGTGGTCTATTCGATATAGTGCGTACTATGATGTCTCTTACCGATTTACCACTATCATTTTGGGGATATGCATTAGAGACAACTACATTCACTTTAAAATAGGGCACTATCTAAAATCCGTTGAGATGACACCGTATGAATTATGGTTTGACAGAAACCTAAGTTGTCATATCTTAGAGTTTGGGAATGCGATGCTTATCTGAAAAGTCTTCAACCTAATAAGCTCGAACCCAAAGCGGACAAATGCGTATTCATAGGATACCCTAAGGAAAAAGTTGGGTATGCCTTCTATCTCAGATCCGAGGGCAAAGTGTTTGTTGCTAAAAACGGGTCCTTTCTCGAGAAAGAGTTTCTCTCGAAAGAATTGAGTGGGAGGAAAAGTAGAACTTGATGAGGTTATTGAACCGTCACTTCAGTTGGATGGTAGCACGATGCAGAAATATGTTTATGTGGCGCCTACACCGAATGAAGAGGAAGTTAATGATGATGATCATGACACTTCGGATCAAGTTACTACCGAGCCTCGTAGGTCGACAAGGAATCGTACCGCCCCTGAGTGGTACGGCAATCATGTCTTGGAGGTCATGTTGTTAGACAACAGTGAACCTACGAGCTATGAAGAAGCGATGGTGGGCCCGGATTCTAACAAATGGCTAGGAGCCATGAAGTCCGAGATAATATCTATGTGTGAAAGCCAAGTATAGACTTTGGTAGACTTGCCCAATGAACGACAAGTCGTTAAGTACAAATGGATCTTTAAGAAGAAGACAGACGCTAGTGGTAAATGTCACCATTTATAAAGCTCGACTCATCGCAAAGTAGTTTTCGACAAGTTCAAGGAGTTTACTACGATGAGACTTTCTCACCCGTAGCTATGCTAAAGTCTGTTGGAATTATGTTAGCAGTTGCTGCATTTTTTGATTATGAAATTTGGCAGATGGATGTCAAAACATAGTTTCCTTAACGGTTTCCGTGAAGAAAGGTTGTATGTGATACAACTGGAAGGTTTTGTCGCTCCTAAGGATGATAAAAGCTATGCAAGCTCCAATGATCCTTCTATGGACTGGAGCAAGCATCTCGGAGTTGGAATATACGCTTTGATGAGGTGATCAAAGCTTTTGGGTTTATACAAAGTTTATGAGAAACTTGTATTTATAAAAAAGTGAGTGGGAGCACTATAGAATTTCTAATAAGTATATGTGGTTGACATATTGTTGATCGGAAATGATGTAGAATTCTGGAAAGCATAAAGGGTTGTTTGAAAGGAGTTTTTCAAAGGAAGACCTGGATAAAGCTACTTAAATATTGGGCATCAAATTTCTATAGAGATAGATCAAGACGCCTGATAAGACTTTCAATGAGTACATACCTTGACAATATTTTGAAAGAGTTCAAAATGGATCAGTCTAAGAAGGAGTTCTAGCCTGATGTGCAAGGTGTGAAGTTGAGTAAGACTCAAAGCTCGACCACGGCAGAAGAAAGAGAAAGGACAAAGGTTGTCCCCTATGCCTTATCCATAGGCTTTGTATAGTATGCCATGCTGTGTACCGCACCTGGTGTGTGCCTTGCCATGAGTCTGTCAAGGGGTACAAGAGTGATCTAGGAGTGGATCACTGGACAGCGGTCAAAATTATCCTTGGTAACTAGAGTACTAAGGAAATTTTTCTCGGTTATGGAGGTGATAAAGAGTTCATCGTAAGGAGTTACGTCGATGCAAGCTTTAACACCAATCCGGATGACTATGAGTAGCAATCTGGATACGTATAGTGGAGCAGACATTTGGAATAGCTCGAAGTGGGGCCTAGTAGCAGCATCTATAGTATGACATAGAAATTTGCAAAGTATACACAGATCTGAATGTTGCAGACCCTTTGACTAAAACCTCTCTCACAAGCAAAACATGATCAAACCCCAGAACTCATTGGGTGTAAATCACATGGTGATGTGAACTAGATTATTGACTCTAGTGCAAGTGGGAGACTGTTGGAAAAATGCTCTAGAGGCAATAATAAATTAGTTATTATCATATTTCCTTGTTCATGATAATCGTTTATTGTCCATGCTAGAATTGTATTGATTGGAAACTCAAATACATGTGTGGATACATAGACAACAAAGTGTCCCTAGTAAGCCTCTACTAGACTAGCTCGTTGATCAAACATGGTAAAGGTTTCCTAGCGATAGACATGAGTTGTCATTTGATAATGGGATCACATCATTAGGAGAATGATGTGATGGACAAGATCCAACCGTAAGCATAGCATATGATCGTGTTAGTTTATTGCTGCTGCTATATCCATGTCAAGTATCTGTTCCTACGACCATGAGATCACTCAACTCCCTGACACCGTAGGAATGCCTTTTGTGTATCAAACATCACAACGCAACTGGGTGACTATAAAGGTGCTCTATAGATATCTCCGAAGGTGACTGTTGGTTTGGTGTGGATCGAGACTGGGATTTGTCACTCCGTATGACGAAGAGGTATCTCTGGGCCCACTCGGTAATACAACATTGATACGTCCATTTTGCATCATGTTTTCCTACTGTTATTTATTATGTTTTGTTGAATAATAATGCTTTAGGGAGTGATTCTAATGCCTTTTCTCTCATAATATGCAAGGTTTACATGAAGAGGGAGAATACCGGCAGCTGGAATTCTGGACGTGAAAAAGCATATCAGAGACACCTATTCTGCACAACTCCAAAGAAGCTGAAATTTTACGGAGAATATTTTTGGAATATATGAAAAATATTGGAGCAAAGAACTACCTGAGGGGGCCACCCTTGGGGGCACAAGACACCCTGGTGGGTTGTGCCCTCCTCGACCCACCTCCGGTGCCCATCTTCTGGTATATAGGGTCTTTTGACCTAGAAAAAATAAGGAGAGGACTTTCGAGACGATGCGCCGCCATCTCGAGGCGGAACTTGGGCAGGAGCACTTTTGCCCTCCGGCGGAGCTATTCTGCCGGGGGAACTTCCCTCCCGGAGGGGGAAATCGAAGCCATCGTCATCACCAACACCCCTCAAATCTTTGGGAGGCCAATCTTCATCAACATCTTCAACAACACCATCTCCTCTCAAACCCTAGTTCATCTCTTGTGTTCAATCTTTGTACCGGAACCTCAGATTGGTACCTCTGGGTGACTAGTAGTGTTGATTACATCTTGTAGTTGATTACTATATGGTTTATTTGGTGGAAGATTATATGTTCAGATCCATTATGCTATTCAATACCCCTCTGATCTGGAGCATGAGTATTATTTGTGAGTAGTTACCTTCGTTCTTGAGGTCACGGGAGAAGTCATGTCGCAAGTAATCATGTGAATTTGATATGTGTTCGATATTTTGATGATATGTGTGTTGTTCCCTTAGTGGTGTCATGTGAACGTCGACTACATGACACTTCACCATCCTTGGGCCTAAGGGAATGCATTGTGGAGTAGTTATCAGATGATGGGTTGCTAAAGTGACAGAAGCTTAAACCCTAGTTTATGCGCTACTTCGTAAGGGGCTGATTTGGATCCAAACGTTTAATGCTATGGTTAGATTTTATCTTAATACTTTTCTCGTAGTTGCGGATGCTTGCGAGGGGGTTAATCATAAGTGAGAGGTTGTTCAAGTAAGAACAGCACCAAAGCACCGGTCCACCCACATATCAAATTATCAAAGTAGCGAACACGAATCAAACCAACATGATAAAAGTGACTAGATGAAATTCCCGTGTACCCTCAAGAACTCTTTGCCTATTACTAGAAACTGTTCTGGCCTGTCCTTTTCCACAAAAGGATTGGGCTACCTTGCTGCACTTTATTTACCGTTACCGTTACTTGCTTGTTACCAATTATCTTGCTATAAAAACTATCTGTTACCTACAATTTCAGTTCTTGCAGAAATTACCTTGCTGAAAACCGCTTGTAATTTCCTTCTGCTCCTCGTTGGGTTCGACACTCTTACTTATTGAAAGGACTACGATTGATCCCCTATACTTGTGGGTTATCAAGACTCTTTTCTTGCGCCGTTGCCGGGGAGTGAAGCGCTCTTGGTAAGTGGAAATCGGTAAGGAAAAACTTATAGTACGTGCTGAAATTTATTGTTACTTGTTACTATGGAAAACAATCCTTTGAGGGGTTTGTTCGGGGTATCTTCACCTCGACCAGAACCACAATTAGTTGCCCCTCAACCTACTGCACCTACTGAAAATATTGGTTATGAAATCCCTTCGGGTATGGTAGAACAACTGCTTGCTAAACCTTATGCAGGAGATGGAACTAAACATCCTCATATGCACCTCTTATATGTGAACAAAATTTGTGGATTATTTAAGCTTGTGGGTCTACCCGGAGATGAAGCTAAGAAGAAGGTTTTCCATTTATTTTTGAAGGGAAAAGCATTGACATGGTATAGGCTATGTGATGATGTTGGATCATGGAACTGGAATCATTTGCAATTGCAATTCCACCAAAAGTTTTATCCCATGCATCTAGTTCATCGTGATCGGAATTATATATATAATTTTTGGCCTCGTGAAGGAGAAAGCATCGCTCTAGCTTGGGGGAGGCTTAAGTCAATGTTATAGTCATGCCCCAATCATGATATCCCGAGAGAAGTCATTATTCATAATTTTTATGCTCGGCTTTCTCATAATGATCAATCCATGCTCGATACTTCTTGTGTTGGTTCTTTTATGAAGAAGACTATTGAATTCAAGTGGGATCTCTTAGAAAGAATTAAACGCAACTCTGAAGATTGGGAACTCGACGAAGGTAATGAGTCAGGTATAAAGCTTAAGTTCAACTGTGTTAAATCTTTTATGAATACCGATGCTTTTCACAAGTTTAGCACTAAATACGGACTTGACTCTGAGACAGTAGCCTCTTTATGTGAAGCATTTGCTACTCATGTTGATCTCCCTAAAGAGAAGTGGTTTATGTAACGACCAAACCTCGAAGGATTTGAGTCTCTGTGCTTACTGTGCTAGTCCCTGGATCGATTCACTAGCACACACAGTATAGATGAATACCAGAATAACAAGTGCATCATGTATTACAACGTTTGATCCAGAATTTATAAAGTATAACAATCTGCATAGCATGTAGCTAGCTTTATTCAATCAAACAGCGGAAAAGTAGCAGAAAATAACGATGAGTCCCATCATAGCCCACTGGCGATGTTGAGTGAAGACTCGCGACCCTAACGGTACCTTACTCTTCGTTTGAATATCCTGCAACATGAGACGTTGCAGCCGTATAGGTCAATACATTGAATGTATTGGCAAGTTACATAGGAGTAATAATAAAGCAGACCTACATGTACATGCATAATATAACAATGGAAGGCTTGATGGTTATTTTGCAGAAAAGCTAATTTTGTCCTCATAACTACATATAGTCAAATTTTAATTTGCTTGCTACAATTAAATACATATGGTTGAATTGGCAACTCCAACTCCAACCTATTACCATTGTTAAGTTGCCCACCAAGTTTTATTAAGTGTAACATCTGTCAAGATCATCCAACAACTGTAATGGCCTAGTTGCTCAAAGTTGGACACGGCTAATCATGATTAGTTTTAATACTCTGCAGAGTTTATTACGCTTTACCCACTGGACCCAACCCGAAGATTGAGACGAAGTCTTTCAGAAGTAGTCACCTAGTCCCACAGGAGGCCCATCCCAACTATCATAACTACATCTGCTGGCACATCCGGGTAAGGTTTCCACAACTGATAAACTAAGCCAGAGCCCATATAGCCAGTGGACGCACATGGAAGCTACTAGTCACTAAGCCTGTCTGATCTTTTTGAACCGGGGCGGCATTCCACTTACATTCAGAGGGTCAAAACCATGTTGTTCTTGAAACCACCCAGCAATACCACATCCGCCCAGAGGTGAATTATATCCTTAGTTACTACTCAATTTGTTTTATAATAATCCTCACATAATCTCAATGAATACAAGAACCAACCCCGTCTACATAGCATAGCAAAACTACAACTACCACGATCTTCATTGACGAGGAGATAACTCAATAGCATAGCATACTATAATATTCATATACATGCATAATAATTTCATAGTGTGATATAGACTACATGCATAGAAAAATAATAGGTGAAGGATGATCAACATGTAACTTACCTTGATTCTGGTTCAAAAGGTCACACTCCTGACAATAGTTCGCGTCGCACTCTGGGCAATCTACACGTTTCAAACAATCACAACAAATAAATCACCACACTCAAACAACACCAACTACAACCAACAACAAGAAATCATTTTAAAAACAATCACAAAAATAGTAGCATAACAATAGGTAAAAATCATCTAGAATTCAATAGGAACACAACACAAAAAGAATCAATAAATTTCGTTAAACGGTTTGCAAATTATGGCCTCCGGAAGGTTCACTTAAAATTTGATCAAATTCAAATTTGGACATTGCAAACATGCAAATTTTGGTTCTGTCATATTCTAATGGTCATTGTGAGTGCACAGGAAAAACAATTAACTAAAAAGGATGAACAGATTAAAAATTAGATCTAAAAGAAAATTTGGTGAAAATCTGTTAAAAGGAACTGCTTTCAGCTCATGTGCTACTGTAGCACTGCCACTTGCCGCGCTACGATTGGCTGGGGAGGGTTCTGTGCGCGCGTCACCACGAGCGAAGCAGACAATGGCGGCCTCGGGCGTGGACGGTGGCGCTCCTCCAGCGGCTCTCCGCCGAAGCTGCGCTGGCGGGTGGATGCGGCGTTCGGCGGGGGTGGCAACGGTGGTCCTACGGGCGGCGGGGGTCTCCTCTGCGGGCGACAGCAGCGACGTGAACTGCGATGCTCCAGCGATGTCGGGTGGGCTTGTCCCTCGTGCTCCACTGCCGTTTTGGACCACGAAAGGATGTAAGGTAGGTGCGGCGTTGAGAGGGGGATCGGACGAAGCAAACGACGCGGCTGTGCAAGCTCTGTGGAGTTCACCGGCAAGATCCAACTCGCCCTAACCGAGGGTGGCAGTGCTAGATGCGTTCGGGACAGGGGGGATTCGGGTGCCCCGGGGCTTGGCGTGCGGGGAGGCGTCCTGGGCGTGCACGGGGTGGCCCGGAGCCTGGACTTGACTCCGGCTTGGCCTCGGGTGCGCTTGTGCGGCGTGCTCTATTACCGGCTCGGGGTGAGGATGAGCAGTGACGCGGGCCCGCTGGTCAGCGGCTGGTGGCGAGGCAGCATACCGCTTCGGCGGTTAGCTGGGCCGTGGGTCGGCCTGCCAGCGGCTATGCTGCCCGCGCGCGTGCGAAGCCCCTGTTGGGCCATTGTGCAGCCCAACTGCACAGTGCGGTTTTCGTTTCTTTTTTTATATAAACACTTTTACAGAAACATATTTCTGGTTAAAACAAATACCAGATAATTTCCTAAAAATACTAATAGCATACAGTAAAATACTAATACTAATATATACTACAGGAACACTAGTTCGAACCCTAATGCACTTTTTTGAAATAAATTTTATGCAAATAAGCCACACAATGAGCATTGCAAAATAAATTTAAAAGAATTTGGAGTTTATAAAATTACAAAAACACATAAGATGAAATCCAAATATTATTCTGGACATTATGAACTTTTTATTTGATAGGGGAGAAGTCGTGTTATCTCCACTCCAATAAATTGCCTTGAGTTGCATAACGAATAGAATATTCAGAAAACAAATAATGCATAGAAAAATATGAGATGCAATGAATGATCTATTAACATCCTAATTTAGGAAAATTGGGATGTTACAGTTTAAATATCACCCCCCTATTAAAGAAGAAATTAAAGAACCGGTAAAAGCTAAAGATGAAACCATCATTTACAATATTGATCCAGTTGTGCCTACTGCTTACATTGAAAAACCACCTTTCCCTGTTAGGATAAAGGAACATGCTAAGGTATCAACTGTGGTTTGCAAGAGTAATATTAGAGCGCCTAAGCCCCCTGATTAAATTAAAGTAGAACCTAGTGTTGCTATGGTTGAAGATCTCTTGGTAGAAAATATTGATGGGCATGTTATCTACTTCTGTGATGAAGCTGCTAGAATTGCCAAACCTGATGAAAAAGATAAACATAGACCCATAGTGGGCATGCCTGTCGTCTCAGTCAAAATAGGAGATCATTGCTATCATGCTTTATGTGATTTGGGTGCTAGTGTGAGTGCTATCCCTTTTACCTTATACCAAGAAATTATGAATGAAATAGCACCTGCTGAAATAGAAGACATCGATGTTACTATTAAACTTGCTAATAGAGACACCATCACACCACTTGGGATTGTTAGAGATGTTGAAGTCTTGTGTGGGAAAGTAAAATATCCTACTGATTTTCTAGTTCTTGGTTTCCCACAAGATGACTTTTGTCCCATTATCTTTGGTAGACCTTTCTTGAACACCGTCAATGCTAAGATAGATTGCGAAAAACAAACTATCAGTGTTAGTTTTGTGGATGTGTCTCATTAGTTTAATTTTTCCAAGTTTAGTAGACAACCCCGTGATAGAGCATTATCTAGTAAGGATGAAATAATTGGTCTTGCTTCTATTGTCGTGCCTCCTACTGATCCATTAGAACAATATTTGCTTGACCATGAAAATAATATGCACTTGCGTGAAAGAAATGAAATAGATAAAAATTTCTTTGAACAACAACCTCTCCTGAAACACAATTTGCCTATCGAAACTCTTGGAGGTCCTCCTCCACCTAAAGGTGATCCTATGTTTGAATTAAAGCAATTGCCTGATACTTTGAAGTACGCTTATCTTGATGAGAAAAAGATATATCCTGTTATTATTAGTGCTAACCTTTCAGAACATGAGGAGAAAAGATTATTAAAAGTTCTAAGGAAGCACCGGGCTGCTATTGGATATACTCTTGATGATCTTAAGGGCATTAGTCCCACTCTATGTCAGCACAAGATTAATATGGAACCTAATGCTAAACCCATTGTTGACCACCAACGGCGATTGAATCCTAAGATGAAAGAAGTGGTAAGAACTGAAATATTAAAACTTCTAGAAGCATGTATAATCTATCTCATAGCTGATAGTAGATGGGTAAGTCCCGTTCATTGTGTCCCTAAGAAGGGAGGTATTACCGTTGTTCCTAATGATAAAAATGAAGTCATTCCACAAAGAATTGTCACCGGCTATAGAATGGTAATTGATTTTAGGAAATTAAATAAAGCTACTAGAAAAGCTCTTTACCCTCTGCCTTTCATTGATCAGATGTTAGAAAGATAATCTAAGCACACGCACTTTTGTTTTCTGGACGGATATTCTGGTTTCTCTCAAATACCTGTGTCACAATCTGATCAAGAGAAAACCACCTTTACTTGCCCTTTTGGAACCTATGCTTATAGACGTATGCTTTTTGGTTTATGCAATGCACTTGCTACCTTTCAAACATGTATGACTGCTATATTCTCTGATTTTTGTGAAAATATTGTGGAGGTTTTCATGGATGATTTTTCCGTTTACAGGACTTGTTTTGATGATTGCTTAAGCAACCTTGATCGAGTTTTGCAGAGATGTGAACAAACTAATGTTGTCTTGAATTGGGAGAAGTGCCACTTTATGGTTAATGAAGGTATTGTCTTGGGGCATAAAATATCTGAACGAGGTATTGAGGTGGATAAAGCTAAAGTTGATGCAATTGAGAAAATGCCATGTCCTAAAGATATTAAAGGTATTCGAAGTTTCCTTGGTCATGCTAGTTTCTATAGGAGGTTCATTAAAGACTTCTCTAAAATTTCAAGGCCTCTTACTAATCTTTTGCAAAAGGACATTCCTTTTGTTTTTGGTGATGATTGTGTAGAAGCCTTTGAAACACTCAAGAAAGCCTTAACCTCTGCACCTATCGTTCAACCACCTGATTGGAACTTGCCTTTTGAAATTATGTGTGATCCTAGTGATTATGATGTTGGTGCTATTCTAGGACAAAGAGTTGATAAGAAATTGGATGTTATCCATTATGCTAGAAAAACTCTAGACAGTGCCCAACGAAATTACGCTACTATTGAAAAAGAATTTTTAGCAGTTGTGTTTGCTTGTGATAAATTTAGATCCTACATTGTTGACTCCAAAGTTATTGTTCACACTGATCATGCTGCTATAAAATATCTTATGGAAAAGAAAGATGCGAAGCCTAGACTCATTAGGTGGGTTCTCTTGCTTCAAGAATTTGACCCACATATCGTTGATAGGAAGGGAGCTGGGAACCCCGTAGCTGATAACTTGTCTAGGTTGGAAAATATTCTTGATGACCCACTACCTATTGATGATAGCTTTCCCGATGAACAGTTAGCTGCAATAAATGTTTCTCACAACACTCCTTGGTATGCTGATTATGCTACTTACACTGTTGCTAAATATATTCCACCTAGCTTCACATACCAACAAAAGAAAAAAAATTCTTCTATGATTTAAGATATTACTTTTGGGATGACCCACATCTTTATAAAGAAGGAGTAGATGGTATTATTAGACGTTGTGTACCTGAGCATGAACAGGAACAAATCCTACGGAAATGTCATTCCGAAGCTTATGGAGGACATCATTCGGGAGATAGAATTGCTCACAAGGTATTGCAATTTGGGTTTTTTGGCCTACTCTCTTCAAGGATGCCCGTAAGTTTGTCTTGTCTTGTGATGAATGTCAAAGAATTGGTAATATCGGTAAGCGTCAGGAAATGCCTATGAATTATTCACTTGTTGTTGAGCCATTTGATGTTTGGGGTTTTGATTACATGGGACCTTTTCCTTCCTCTAACGGGTACACTCATATTTTGGTTGCTGTCGATTATGTCACTAAGTGGGTAGAAGCTATTCCAACTATTAATGCTGATCACCACACCACCATTAAAATGCTTAAAGAGGTTATCTTCCCGAGGTTTGGATTCCCTAGATATTTAATGACTGATGGTGGTTCACACCTTATTCATGGTGCTTTCCGTAAGATGCTTGCTAAATATGATGTTAACCATAGAATTGCATCACCCTATCATCCTCAATCTAGTGGTCAAGTTGAACTTAGCAATAGAGAAATAAAATTGATATTACAAAAAACTGTCAATAGTTCTCGAAAGAATTGGTGTAAGAAACTAGATGATGCACTTTGGGCTTATAGAACATCTAATAAAAATCCTATGGGTATGTCTCCATACAAAATGGTATATGGTAAAGCTTGTCATTTGCCTCTAGAGTTAGAACATAAAGCATTTTGGGCAATTAAAGAATTCAATTATGATTTCAAACTTGCCGGTGAGAAGAGGCTATTTGATATTAGCTCACTAGATGAATGGAGAACCCAAGCCTATGAAAATGAGAAACTATTCAAAGAAAAAGTAAAAAAGATGGCTTGACAAAAGAATCCAAAAGCGGGAATTCAAAATAGGAGACTATGTTCTTTTATTCAACTCTCGTCTAAGATTTTTTGCAGGTAAGCTTCTCTCCAAATGGGAAGGACCTTATGTTATTGAAGAGGTTTATCGTTCTGGAGCTATCAAGATTAATAATGCCGAAGGTACTAACCCGAAGGTGGTCAATGGACAAAGAATTAAGCACTATATCTCAGAAGAGCACGTCAATACCCTTCCGAGAGTCATCCGCAAATTGGAGTACCGATCTCTGGGCCCACTCGGTAATACAGCATTGATACGTCCATTTTGCATCATCTTTTCCTACTGTTATTTATTATGTTTTGTTGAATAATAATGCTTTAGGGAGTGATTCTAATGCCTTTTCTCTCATAATATGCAAGGTCTACATGAAGAGGGAGAATACCGGCAGCTGGAATTCTGGACCTGAAAAAGCATATCAGAGATACCTATTCTACACAACTCCAAAGAAGCTGAAATTTTACGGAGAATATTTTAGGAATATATGAAAAATACTGGAGCAAAGAACTACTGGGGGGCCACCCCAGTGGGCACAAGACACCAGCGCACGCCAGGCCCCCCAGGCGCGCCCTGGTGGGTTGTGCCCTCCTCGGCCCACCTCCGGTGCCCATCTTCTTGTATATAGGGTCTTTTGACCTAGAAAAAATAAGGAGAGGACTTTCGGGACGGAGCGCCGCGGTCTCGTGGTGGAACTTGGGCAGGAGCACTTTTGCCCTCCGGCAGAGCGATTCTGCCGGGGGAACTTAAAAGTGCTAGTTATCGACTAGAGGGGGGGTGAATAGGCGATTTTTATGAAAGGCTTCAAAACAATGAATGTATACGAAATATGCGGAAGCGGAACAGGATCAAGAAGGGATAATATCAAGGATCTAAGCAGGACATGCAATACAATGAAAACATACAAGCAAGTCAAGCATTATCATTGTACACGTTAAGATGAGTCGAAGACAAACTTAGATGGTATGAAGATAAACAGCAGATATGAATGTCTTCGGGGAATGTCTTCAGTCAGAAGTATTCATGCAATGGCTTCACAGTTCAGTACAGAATGTAAAGAGTGAAGGATAGAACCAGTAGCTTGATGAAGATGAAGACACCGAATTTGTTGGACCAGTTCCAGTTGATGTGACAACTGTACGTCTGGTTAGGGAGGTTGAGATTTAACTCAGAAGACCTCATCTTCACCTTATTCCCCTTGAGCCGAAGTCACTTGGACAACACCCAATCACTCAGGTAAGTCTTCAGGGGAGACTTCCGAAACCCGTACAAACTTGGTCACCCAGCGATCCACAATGACTCTTGGATTGCTCTAGACCCAGACGTCTAACCGTCTGGAAGATCACAGTCTTCAAGTGTAATAAGTCTTCGGTTCTCTCAGAACAGAACGACTTCGGTGATGCTCAAACAATCTAGCTCCGGGTGTTTAGGTTTATCCTCGCAGGATGTTTTCTCTCTCTGAATGTCTTCGAGGTGGGTTGCTCCAAAACGACAACAGCCGTATCTATCTCTTAGCAGCCACCTTCTCATGGTGGAGAGGGTGGGCTATTTATAGCCAGCGGGCAACCCGACCTGATATGACCAAAATGACCCTGGGTCAATGGCCAACCGGCACGTGTCACAACGGTCGGATTTCAAACACACGCGGCAGCTTTACCTGGGCTACAAGTAAAGCTAACTCAACCAACTCTGGAAGAGATTTGCTCTCATTTTCTTCACTCGAAGACATAGGTTTGGGTTGAGCATCGCGTCAGCGTCTGACTTCGATCACATCGACCCACTTAACAGTACAGTGGTTCCTATGACTCAGGAAAGAAGAAACAAAACTACCAAAAGACTTCGTCTTCGCATTTCATTATCGTCAGGCGATTATCTTCGCATACCACCAATGGCTTCGGCCATCACCAATGTCTTCGGACATTTTTAGGGGCCGTCTTCGACGGTTAAACCGAATCTCCAGGGACTTCTATCTGTGTTATCCTATGAACTTTCACAAACACATTATTCCCTCAACCACGTTTGTCTTCAATACTCCAAAACCAAACAAGGGTGGCACTAGATGCACTTAGAATCTCCCCCTTTTTGGTGATTGATGACAAACTGGTTGAAGTTTTCAACGGGAATAATATATGTGAATATAAGTACTTGGAGATTAAGATTGCAAGATATAGAGAGCTCCCCTTGAAGATGTGCTTATGAAGATTTTGCTTGGAATGCAAAAGCACATGGCATGTTATAGTTTGTGGAGATCTCCCCCTATATCTTGTAGTCCGATCACTATGCATTTAACGAATATTTCAAAGATAATGAAATGCATAATGAAAAATGGGCGTCTGCAGTATGCCTTCGAGCGCATATGATAAAACTTAAAGTAGCGCCAAAGGTACGGTAAACAGAAAGTGTGTAGACGTCCATCTGGACTTAAGTTTTACAACCCAAATAGCAAATGTGCAAAAACGAGAGTTGTAAAATTTACAAAAGACAGCACCCAGCCCATATAGGTGACCCGTTTGAAGACTATCAAGCCAATGCTTCTCCCCCTTTGTCATCGAATGACCAAAATAGGGCGAAGACATTGGTCACTATGCGTCCCTAGCAGGAGTTGAAGACGACGGTGCGGTAGGGTCGGCGTTGGTTGGCGCAGGAGAGCTTGGTGCAGTGTCGCGATGTGCAGTTGACGGAGAGGAGATGTCATCAGATACATCATTGGCAAGACGCGCATTGACGGATGGGGCTTCAGAGGAGAAATCACTGTCTTCGAGAGAAGGCGTCTGACGCCATTTCTCGGTGCGAGGTGGTGGAGCACTGAAATGGAAATGTTGCCTATAGCCATCTGCACGAAGATCCTCCCCAGGAGCGAGCATTGTCAATGTCCTCCAGGCACGACGGTTTGTCTCATGAGCAACAAAAGCATTCTTGGTTGTGAGATTGCGGATTCTGTTGATGTCGTGAACCATAGAAGCCATTTGTCTTCGAGTCCACTCATGATGACATCTTGTTTCTGGATGAGAGAGACAAGAAGCTCTCTGTCTGTCATGGCACGTTCAGTCCTGGTCCGTGCTTGGTGACGCAAGGTGCTGGTTGTGGCTTCAGTGGCTGTTGCGCTTGGTTGAGGTTGTTGAATGGATCCGATGAGCCTTGCACGGGATGCATCAGAAGGTAAGTGAAGTCCTTCCTCATCAGTTGTGCCACTGGTGCCTTGCATCAGGGAATTCTTGCTCTTTGGAGGGTATAGGTCAGTGTGAATGACTTCGACATCCGAAAGATATCTCCCATGATTGCGAGTTGATGGCAAGAACCTTGTGTTGGATCTGTACTTGATCAAACGCATGATCCATGGTGCATAAGGTGATGCCATTGGCAGCCAGATTGCGCAAGAAGAGATCTTGAAGATCAAACCTGATGCCATAGACGAAGTTGTAGATCAATGTCTTCAGAGCTCCTTCAATCTTGCTCGAAGATGAATGCCCTTTGATCGGCCAAATGGTGTGATGAAGAATGTGGTAGATAGTATTTGGCAGATACTGAAGATCATCGACAAAGAATGAGTGCGGCAGATCTGCTTCAGGTGCCAAAGGATCCATCATAGTGATCATATCAGTCATATTTGGCTGGGGCAGTTGGAAGATACTGGGCATGTCTTCATCAGAGGATGCAAGAGGTGTTGCTGGGAAGAATTTTGCAGCATCAGTTGTGACATATTCATCTCGAATCATGAAGTGCAACTTCCATGTCTTCAGGTCTCTCCCGAAGCCAGAGATGTGGAGGGTGGCATAGAACTGAAGAATGAGCTCCTCATTCCAATCTTCATGATCGGTGACAAAAGCCAGGAGTCCAACATCCCGAAGACAATCAATGGCTTGGTCAAAACATGGCATTCCCTTCATGGCTTCAAGGCAGAGCCTTTTATGTGGGAAGATTCGGTTCTGGCCATAAAGCACACATGTGTAGTATTCCCTCTGAGGGATGCTCCAAAACCTATCAGACTGAATTTTCGAACGAGCATATGGATTGCGGTCGGAGTCGAAGAAGGTGTTGTTGAGCCGGAAGGACTTGACGCTGAAGATATGAGGATGAGCACGCCCTTGTTGGTGAAGCATAGGGAGCCTTGGCATAGGGTTCAGAACATTAGGGCGCCTTTGAAGATGATATTCATATTGCGGACCCATCCATGGTGGAGCTACTAGCCTGGGCCATTTGGTGGAGACCATTTGCCATTATCTGTTATGGGCCAAGACAATGTTGTCACCATTGTCGTCGAAGGAAGGCGTTGCAGGAACTGGAGGAGCATCAGGAGATGGGGCATTGACTTCGCCCACAATGTTTTTAGCAGCATTGTCTTTAGAGGCGGGGGCTTCGTTCTCTGGCATGTTATGAGCAATGTCTCTGATTCTGAGGATTCCATCAGCAGGTGCAGTGGGAGACACGCGGACCTCGTCTTCAGGGATGCTCTATATCGAAGATGTGTCCAATCTGGGTCCACGGCGAAGCCTTTTGAGAGGCGACGCATGCTCAGTAGGTTCAACTTCTATGGCCACAAATCGAGACTCAGGTGTTCTGGCCACAGGAGTTGAAATGCAGATGGTGGAGTACTTGGTATGTTCTCTGGCACTGAGGGCCTCAGAGGAGTGCCGATGTCAACGTACTTACTGTCATCATGAGCATCAGCGTCCTGCATGGGGTTTTCTCCTTCTACATTGGCTTCATCAGCATGAGCTTCGGGAGCAATGTCTTCAGCTATGATGTCGTCAGCAGCTGGAATGTCATCAGCAGCAGGAGTCTCTGTAGTAGCAGACTTGTGTAGTATCACTTGCCTCTCTTGGTTCTCAGAGGCAGGAGGAACCATGGATATGGGAGTTACTTGCAGTGGCTCCTGTTGAGTGGCAGGAGTGGATGATGTGACAGGTGGAGGTGGAGGTACTTGAGCGGACACAGGGGGCATGAGCTTCTTTATCTTCTGCCTCTTAGGAGGTTGGACTTCAGAAGCAGCAGCCTTGCGCTTCTTGGCTAGAGCTTCGGCTTTCTTTGTCTTATTGCTAGAGACAGCAGAGGAAGGTGGCGGTGCGCGAGAGCCAGAGAAGCCAGCTGGAAACTCAATGCCTCATGGTTTAGACCTTGATGGGGGCGGTTTGGTCCGAAGACATTGAAGCTTGTCGGGATCTTTCAATGATCCGTGGATCAAGAGCAGGTTGGCCAAGAGCCTTGCGTTTCAGCATATCATTGTGAGCTTGAATCATTGTGTTGGCCTTTTTCTTGAGACGCACAAGGGCGCCTTTGATAGCTTCACATCTCTTCTCAAACACGGCCTTGAGGTCTTTCATCATCAGTTGATAACCTTGGATCTGGTCAGCCTTGAGCTTGTGGACGTTTGCCTTGAAGAGTGCCTTCTCATGGCTAATCTTTGCCTTGAGTTGAACGGCCTTTTGAGCCACAGTTAGCTCCTCATTTACGAGCCCTTGGAAGGTGACGCTGAACCCAATGGGCGGCTATAGGGCATCGATGGTGAGAGATGGATCAGCAAACCACTCGTCAATGAAGTGCTCGAGTATTGCTGGGTCAAAGAGAGGTAGGTCTTCAAGACGTTTAGCTTCCTCTTCCTTTTGCTGGATCGGTCTTGCCGGTGCTTCATCATCAAACTCATCATCGGAGAGCTCGATCATATTTGCAGCATCCATCAGTGAGACAGATGGCTTCGGTCCTCTGGAAGCGGCACCCTTCCTTTTCATCCGCCTAACAAGGTGAGAGTCATCTTCTGTATGTTCAGAATCAACAGATGGGGACCTTGAAGCCTATGACGGTGTCCCTGCAGCCTTGGAGACCTTTGAAGCTTTTGGCTTTGAATCCTTTGACTTCTTCTTAGGCTTCAGATCAGGAGCAGGAGGATTCTCTTCATGTCCAACCTCAGACTCAGCAGGTTCAGGGCAACCACGGATGCTGCAGGGATGTGGGTTTCTAGGCATTGGAGGCCTGACCATGCATGGGAAGAAGCGAATCCTTCTTGCTTCAGCCTCAGTCTTGGGATGAAGATTTTTATAGATAATATCAGTCCAAGGTGCCTTCTCAGCATTTTTCTCAGCATACTCATCTGTAACAAACTGATAGTTGAACCACTTCTCTACCCAATATCTTCGAATCCATTGGATTCGAGTCTTGCGTTGTGCATAGGTTTCATCTTCATCAGACTTGTAGCGCTCATACAGCTCTGGGGGAAGATCCTTGGTAGTGTTCAGACGTCTCTGTCTACCACCTTTCTTTGGAGCATCATCTCTGGCCGTAGTCTTCAAAGGCTTCGAGTTGGGCAAAGACTTCGAAGACAGATTCAAGTGAGAGCTTGCCCATGGTGATTGCAAATGAATCTGCAAGTAGTCTGCAAATGAATTGAGACTATGGGATCCAAGCGATTCTGCTGCAGACATGTACCTGTGAAAGAGTTAGAGATGCAAGGGAGTGGAAGGGGTCATATGCATTTCTCAGAAGATTTTTTTTTAATTAGACATCGTGGTATGAAGACATTGACCTCTTTCACCAAAGACTTTCACTTTTGCACACAGATAGGGTGGTTTCAGATTTGTGCAAGTTCAAGAATTCGCACAAGTGAGAAATCAACCCAGATTTGCAACATAAGCAAAAGAATTGAGTAAATAGAGGTACAAGTGTGAGATCCATTGGAATGAAAGTGGAAAAACAGATCTCGAAGATATTTGGTAATTTGCAAAGATCAAAAGCGTGGTAAAAATTCAGTTTTTATTACCACGGTGAAGAACACGATGAACTAGTCGACGGGGCGGAGAGGCCGAGTAGTTCAATCTGCCACACCCTAGCTTGGTGGTCGCAACAGCGGCGGCGGACGAAGATGGTCGCGGCCGGCATGAGTACGTTGATGGAGGAGTCACGGCAGCTAAGCGCTCCTTCTCCGGCGGCGATGAGATCCAGCGACGGCGCTAGGGTTTGGAGCTTGGAGGTGTCGGAGGAAGTGGAAAGTAATTATTGAACTGGGGAACATGTATTTATAAGGGTGGAAACATTCGAATAGTTTGGACGTTTATGGCCCGGACTCTTCGGTTCTAGTGGGACACACGGCGTGCATGCAACACGACTGACAGCCCACTACACGACCGGAAGCGACGGTGCGGGAAGTTTCTTGCGATAAGAGCGGTAACGACAAAAAATTGGAATTTTCAACAGTTGGTTGGATTAGTCTTCAACTGACAAGGACACAGAGAAGACAATCAACACGTGTCAAGTAGAATGCATATGACTGGAGTTGAATAGAGTAAGACGAGATAAGAACAGACAAGAATAGTGGGTCCGATCACATTAGCCTAGGAAAGTTCGAAAATATAGCTATATGCACAATGCTATAGAGGACAAACTCCAAGTTGTATAGTAAATATATTCAAGCATTAAGATATATGCAAATTCAAATCAGTTCGAAGACAAACACAATTTTCGAAGACATGAAGAATTGCGAAGATAAAAGCAATGTCTTCGAGTTTTGGTGGTGGCGTTACCCACCGTATAAGAATGTTTGACTCAGACACGGCGCATAATTATCGTGGCGCTCTGTAGTCATATTCTTCGTTAATGTATTCACACTTAGAGTGTAGGTCTTCATGAGATTGAAGACATACGTTACTTCGTGTGTTGTGCATCAAAAGTCATCAATCATGCATAAGCGTTAGGATGTATTCCCTTTCAAAGGACATTTGAGGATTCTATGATATTTAGCTCACACCACAACTTGCAAAATCTCTTCTCATCCAAAGGCTTCGTGAAGATATCTGCCAATTGATCTTCAGTGTTAGCATGCTTTATGTTGATGTCGCCCTTCATCACGTGATCCCGAAGAAAATGATGTCGAATCTGAATATGCTTTGTCTTTGAAAAATGTACTGGGTTGTAGGAGATCTTGATTGCACTCTCATTGTCGCAGTAGAGAGGTACATGCTTCAGGTTGATGCCGTAGTCCTTGAGAGTCTGCTTCATCCAGAGAAGCTGAGTGCAGCAAGCGCCAGCAGCAATGTATTCGATTTCGGCAGTGGAGAGTGATACACGGTTCTGCTTCTTCGAAGACCAACATACAAGAGATCGTCCCAGAAAGTGACAAGTGCCTGATGTAGACTTGCGATCAACTCTGTCGCCAGCGAAATCTGAATCTGAGTAGCCAATGAGCTCAAACTTCGAACCCTTTGGATACCATAATCCTAATGTTGGGGTGTGAGCCAGATATCTAAGTATTCGCTTCACCTCTAGGTGATGCGACTCCTTTGGTGCCGCTTGAAATCGGGCGCACATGCAAACGCTAAGCATTATATCTGGCCTAGATGCACATAGGTACAATAAAGAGCCAATCATGGAGCGATATACCTTTTGATCGAAATCTTTACCATTTTCGTCAGTGCAGAGGTGACCATTTGTAGGCATTGGCATCTTGTAACCTTTATCTTCATTCATGCCAAATTTCTTGAGGCAGTCCTTAAGGTACTTCTCCTGAGATATAAAGATGTCATTTGGTTGTTGTCGAATCTGAAGCCCTAGGAAGAATTTTAGTTCTCCCATCATCAACATTTGGTATTTCTCTTGCATCATAAAAACAAACTCATCACTGTATCGATTGTTAGTATAGCCGAAGATAATGTCATCCACATAGATTTGACATACAAACAGTTCATCATCATAGGATTTAGTGAAGAGAGTGGGATCGAGTGAACCAGGTTTGAAGCATTTCTTCTTGAGGAACTCCTTGAGAGTGTCATACCAAGCTCTTGGTGCTTGCTTGAGGCCATATAGTGCCTTGTTGAGCTTGTAGACTTTGTCAGGATGCTTTGGGTCTTCAAACCCTGGTGGTTGAGCAACATATACTTCTTCCTCAATCTTACCATTGAGGAATGCACTTTTGACATCCATTTGATACAAGCATATGTCATGATGGTTAGCATAAGCAAGCAATATGCGAATAGCTTCGAGTCTAGCAATAGGAGCAAATGTTTCACCGAAATCAATACCCTCGACTTGTGTGTAACCTTGGGCCACAAGTCGAGCCTCGTTTCAGACGACTTGGCCAGACTCATCTTGCTTGTTGCGGAAGATTCACTTCGTGCCAATGATGTTGTGCTTCCTTGGATCAAGGCGCTTCACGAGCACCCACACATTGTTAAGCTCGAACTGGTGAAGCTCTTCTTGCATGGCTTGAATCCATTCTGATTCCTTGAAAGCTTCATCTACTTTGGTGGGCTCTGTGATAGATATAAAAGGAAAATGCCCACAAAAGTTAGCCAGTTGAGTTGCTCTTGAGTGAGTGAGTGGACCTGGTGCATTTATGCTGTCTAGCATTCTCTCAATTTGGACTTCATTAGCCACGCGCGGATGAGCAGGGCGAAGACTTTGTTCTTGCTGCTGAGCACTGTCTTCGTCAGCAGCAATGTCTTCAGTTTCAGCATTGTCTTCGCGCTGGTTGGATGGAGGAATGATGACTTCTTCAACCTCTGGTTCTTCAGGCATGATTTCTCCTGTTCCCACCAATCTGATAGCTTCGTCAGGAGGTGGTTCATCTAGCACAGGAGGTAGGTGCTCTCTTTGCGAGCCATTAGTTTCATCGAATCGCACATCTACAGTTTCAACAACTTTGTTGTGGAAAGTGTTGAAAATTCTGTAGGTGTGCGAATCCTTTCCATAACCAAGCATGAAACCCTCGTGTGCTTTCGGTGCAAATTTTGAAGTGTGGTGTGGATCCCTTATCCAGCATCTTGCACCGAAGACTTTGAAATAACTTACATTGGGTTTCTTACCGGTGAGAAGCTCATATGATGTTTTCTTGAATAACTTGTGAAGATATACTCTGTTGATGATATGGCATGCAATATCAATGGCTTCAGGCCATAGCTTCCGTGGTGTCTTGTATTCGTCAAGCATGGTGCGAGCCATCTCAATAAGAGTCATGTTCTTGCGCTCCACGACGCCATTCTGCTAAGGAGTGTATGGAGCAGAGAACTCGTGAGTGATGCCAAGAGTATCAAGATAAGTATTCAAGCATGTGTTCTTGAATTCAGTGCCATTGTCACTCCTGATGTGCTTGATCTTGATGTTGTAGTTGCTCATACACCTATTTGCGAAGCGTCTGAAGACATCATGCACTTCTATTTTATAGAGTATGATATGCACCCAAGTGAATCGAGAATAGTCATCAACAATTACGAAGCCATATAGATTTGCAGTGGTACAGAAGGTGGAGTAGTGAGTAGGGCCGAATAAGTCCATATGTAGCAGTTCGAAGGGACGAGTGGTCGTCATGATTGTCTTCGAGGGATGTTTGGCCCTAGTCATCTTCCTGGCTTCACATGCACCACAGAGGTGGTCCTTCTTGAACTTGACACCTTCGACGCCAATGATAAGCTTCTTTTTGGCGAGTGTGTGTAAGTTCCTCATCCCAGCATGTCCTAGCCTTCTGTGCCATAACCAGCATTCCGAAGCCTTTGCTAGAAGACATGAGGCAACCTGTGGTCCTTCAGAGAAGTCTACCATATACAAATCACCTATTCGAAAACCTTCGAAGACTTTGGTTTTGTCAGAGGCCATTAGCACAACACATCGAAATTTGCCAAATATGACAAGCATATCTAAGTCACAGAGCATTGAGACAGACATCAAGTTGTAACCAAGGGATTCGACAAGCATTACATTTTCCATGTGTCGGTCCCTTGAGATAGCAACTCTACCTAGCCCCAATACTTTGCTGCTGCTCTTGTCAGCAAAGACGATGTGGTCTTCTGTTGGAGGTTGAAGAGTTTGCTCCAACAATAGGCTTCGATCACCAGTCATATGACTGGTGCATCCACTATCCATAATCCATTCAGTGGCATTGGATTTGTCTTCCTGCATCGAGAATTAGTCTAGTTCACCAATGCATGCAATTGTAACATGCATTGATGAAGATATAGCAGTGCACAATTATATGAAGACATTGGACGATATGAATGATAACATTCGCATTGGTTATCTTGCATCCAAACAAGATAGTTTTTGGGTCTCTAGAGATTATCTTCAAGATAGACTTCATCCCATCTGGAGACCAGATGTTGCATGAAAATATTAGTTCTTCTTAACCACCCACATGCGCAGGGGTGGCTTAGAAGCAATGAGACGTAAGGCAGCATCAGAGAATTTAGGCAAGGATGCCCTAATAGTACGTTTCACAGGGGGGTTAGAATATTCAAATGAATATGCAGAGAAGTTCTTAGTGGGATGAATATAACGGTTCATGCCATAGTGCACATATTCATGAGCCCTTTCAGTTTTGCCCTGTGAAACATACGTGTTAGAATGATCATATGAAGATTTAGTTCCATATGAAGACTTTGATCTGGAGTTTGTCTTCTTCCTTGGTAGTGTCATGACATTGACTGGAAGCTTCTCAAGAAGACATTTAGGAACCCAGATCTTCTTCATAGGTGAACCATTCCTGCAGTTAGTTCCAATATACCTGGTGTCGGTGTCAAATTCGGCATATCTCATAGTAGGGGTCCTAAGCTAGGCGTCTTGGAGCGATGGTAACATGGACACAGGATTTTACCCAGGTTCGGGCTCTCTTGAAGAGATAATACCCTACGTCCTGCTTTTGATTGTATTGATATGGGGGATAGTACAGAGTACATGCATCTACCATGAGATTATGAGATGTAATATAATGATCTATTGACTAGCCTGGCCTCGGTTTATATATGCACCGTAGGCCTAGGGTTTAGAGGAGTCCTTGTCTTGTGCGCCAAGTCTTGTGGAATCCTCCTTGTATTCGGCATGGGCTGCCCGAAGTGGCCCATTAGTTAATCATCACGGGGGTCCTCGGCCCGACCCACTGGTCGGGAGACGACGTGGTGAGTACCCCCTAGTCCAGGACACCGTCAGTAGCCCCCTGAACCGGTCTTCAAGTTGGGGACGCTCCTCGGTTCTTCCGAACTGTTCTTCGTCTCCGGTCGTCGGTCTTGAAAACTGGTTCAACAAATCTTCCCATCTCCGATCTCGAGAATCGCCAATGTGTATCCGAATAGTTCATACGTCGGGCATCCGAGGAGCCCCTTTAAATTATCGGCTTTTATCAATGCCTTGTAATTTTTACGCCACACCTCGGGTTCGAAGTGTTTCCCGTGCGGCAGTGTCCTCTTGCATCCGAGCTCCAACGCCGGACTACATCCGAGGTATCTTTTGCAGCCGAGCACCAACGCCGGACTACTTCCGAGCTCCAACGCCGGAATGTATCCGAGCTCCAACGCCGGACTGTATCCAAAGAGTATTTTTACAGCCGAGCTCCAACGCTGGACTGCAACCGAAGAGTCTTTTTACAGCCGAGCTCCAACGCCGGACTGCATCCGAGGTGTCATAGATTACCTCGGTCTTTGAAAAAGTTGAAGGGGTTCAACCGAGCTCAATGCCGGAAATGCCCTCTATGGAGGCAGCCACTTGCATCCGAGCTTTATGCCGGATTGCTTCCGAGGTGGCGCACCATCTCGGCCATGGGCCGATTTTTGTGAATTTAATTCCGATTTGTGCAATGTATTCTCTGCCGAGATATATAGCCAGTAGCCCTCAAGGTGTGTGTCCGTTGAATGTCCGGCATGCACCTGAAGGAAAACATAAAACCGCTGATCCCAGTAGCCCCTGAGACTCAGGTCGATTCAAAAAATCGGCCTGAGGATCAACTCCTAGCTCTGCAGCATACTTAGGAATAGAAACGCGGTGCAATATATTAGAGGAAATAGTGATCGGCAGGCGGGCCCTTGAGAGAGGGTCTTGAGAAGTTGCCGTAATATATTAGCTTGATGCCGGATAGGTCCATATGGTACCTATTCTTGTCCGAAGACGCGTCTGCCCATAGCTCGGTCAAGCCGAACACTGAGTATTTTGAATTTTCTACATTGAATAGGCAACGCAGTAGCCCCCGAGCCACTGGTCGGGTGGCAACACCAGATCAGGGGATCGATGTGCCCCTTTAATATTTGTAAATGATAAGCCCGAAGCCCAGTAGCCCCCGAGCCTTAATGTGGGCACGGGTGGCCGAATTAAGGATCGATATCCCTTTGACAGAAAATTTTGTTGTGTTTAACACAAACTTCTCGGAAAGAGAATAAAGATCTCTTAAAGGAGCTAGAGCTAACGAAAGCTGAGCTCGCCAAGGTCGGCCTCAAGAGGCTTAATAGATAGGAAATCAATGCCAATAGGGAATTATGAGAGTGTTATGTCAGCTGCTCGGTTATCTCAACAAGATTGTGCCCTTGACGCTTTAAAAGATGGGCTGCAGTAAATTGACTTGTACTCACAATTTATGTGCAATGATTCTATGTATCCAAGTACTTTACATCATTAATGCTCGGATCCGCATTGTACAAAACTTTGTTGACCGACCATCGGCTTCAACCTCCTCGGCCAGTGGCCGGGGAGTGTTTGTCCTACTTTATTAAGCCTTTATGAGGGCAAAGATTTATGGCAAACAAGGCAATCCGGCCATACGGTGTTATAAACAAAGGTACGCGGAGAGATATGTTATATTACTTTTTAACGTAAGAAACATTTTCCAAAGAAAATAGTCCCGCTATCGGTTCCTTTCTTTGGGTTGTCATGCTGACCATGATCATGAAACCCCATCTCCGATCAATGTGGGAGCAAAATATTGAGGATTTAGTTGGGGGAAAGTTCCCGAACTCTGTGGTTCATAATGAACCGAAATTTTCACTTCCATCGTTGCCGACCAATTATATCCTTTAAGATGGCTAGCTTTCGGCTTCACCCAGTCTGAGGTACTAATCCGGATGACCCGGTAGTAGCAATCACAGAGGTGCACCCTTTACCGCCTAGCCGAACAATCGGGAACGTAGGGGTAAGCACATGAGCCAGGCAACCCAGCTTGGCCAAAATCTTAAGTCAAATTGATGCATATTTATGGCTTTATTACGATAATTATGGAAGGCAAATTCTCCATTGAGACTGTTTATAACCTGAAAGTGGCCCATCGTCGGCTTCCACCCCTTTGTAGATGCTACACGGGGTGTTTCCGTACTAACAATACAACACTTAGCCGACGTCTCGGTGCCCGGAGGTGGTTGTGTTAGCGGAAACGAGGCAATCAGATATCTAGGCTTTATAACTTTCACTTAGTCATAGGAGCTTAAAGTTTGGGAGGCCAGTTACTAGCCCCCGGTTAGTGTTCGGCGTCAGCCGAGGTCAAGCCGTTAACACTCCGGCCAATTGTATGAAAGGGCCGTTGTTTAATACGGTCATCGGATCGCCGACCAATTTATGCTCATTGTGACAGTCAGTTTTCGGCTTTCTCCACTGAGGTACTTGACCAGTTAAACTGGAAGTACAATCGCAGTGGTTCTCCCTTTGCACTCCTAGCCGAACAAAGCGGAACGTAGGAGGCAAGCACAGGAGCCGGGCAACCCAACTATTGACCGAAGACTCAATTCGAAACTGGTGCAAATAAAGCAATATCCGAGAACGTTTTGCCGAGGACTCCTCGGAGTGCCTTGGCTTTTGGTGGGTTCGGCTCTAGTCGCAGCCCCCCATTGATATTGCCTATGCTTTAAAAGTGTACTGCGAGAGTTATGCTCGGAAAAAACAAAATTTATGCAAAAAACTTTATGTTTAGATAAAAGAAAATTGTGCCAATCCGAAACTGGTCTTAAAATTAATACGTGCTTCGGTCATGCTTTAACATGACACATCCGATCTCTAGACTTCAGGTGGGTCAGCCTTCGGCTTCAACCTCCCTATCCCGAAGACGGAGTGTTTCTCAGGCCAGTTTAGCGAACTAAACGCGAGTGGCTTTTAAAGAGAAACCAGGCTACCCGACTATTGACCAAGCACTCGAGTCGAGAAAGGAGTGGTAGAAAAAGACTTAGCAATGACTGAGAAGAAAACATTTATTATAAAACAGCTCATATAAATTTAAGAGCCCCCAAGTGACTTGGGTAAAAGAATATAATGATTGTATGTAATGAAGTACTTATATCATATCTGTGTTCGCCCAAACTTTAAACGCGTCTTAACCGACCGTCGGCTTCTCCCTCTTCGGCTAAGGGCCGAAAAGTGTTATCGACTGCGCCATCCGAGGATATCGGAGGTGTTTTGAATAACCAGGCAATCAGGCCATTAGGCTATAACAGACAAAGCACGCCCAGGGAACTTATGCTATATTACTATTCAACGTAAGAAGCATCTTCAAAGAAAATAGTTCCTCTAACGGTTCCTTTCTTTGGGTTCTCATGATTACCATGAGGGGTGTGCAATAGATTTATGTATGCTTATCTTCCGTCATGGCCGACCATAGTTGAAAACAGTAAGAGCGCTAGCTTTCGGCTTCACCCGTCTGAGGTACGAGTTCGGATGACCCGATCGTAACAATCGTAGAGGTGCTCCCTTTACTCCCTAGCCGAACAATCGGGAACGTAGGGGTAAGCACAGGAGCAAGGCAACCCAGCTTTGCGGAACACTTAAGTCAACATGATGCATATATTGGCGTAAACACGAACAAGGAAGGGTGCGATACATTAATAATCATATGCAAGAGGAATGGCTTCATAAAGGAAGCCCCCAAGTAAACGGGGTATTGGAATTTGTTTGTAGCAAACAAAGTTTTGACAAAGAAAGTTTTTCGCAAACAACTTTTTGTCAAAAAAGTATAATGCTTGGTCGAACCGAACAAAATTTAAAACTGAAAGTTTTTGAGCACGAAAGCGACTTAGCTGATTAATGCGCTCGGAGTCGATGACGCGATCCGGGCTTGTGGCAGGACGAGGACGCCCATCGAACTTTGACAGATCCGGTGTGTAGTCTTCGGCATGACCGAGGTCCCAGCCCCCAAGCCCATCCCGAGGTGACCGAACGAGGAGTTCGGCACTCCGAAGTAGTGTCATGGCTCGGCCGATTTGGTGAGGCGAAGCCCCTGGTCCAGCCGAGGTGGTGGAGTAGGTCGGCAAGGTGACGCCGGGGTGACTGCGTGACGGCAGTCGAAGTCGATTACCTGCACACATAAAATAGTGCAAGCCAAGAGTAATAACAAATAAAGGTAATAATATATTTAAAAAAAATTCTTCTACTTAGTTAATTTAAGTGAAGCAAATAAGTAAAGGAATATGGCTTGGGCGCCGAGGTGCCTGAACGAAGAGTTCGGCTTGACGAAGTGGCGACGCTGCACGGTCGATGTGGCGAGATGAAGTCCTCGGTCCAGTTAACATGGCGAAGCTGTGATAGGCGGACGCCGAAGTCTCATGCAGGTCGGCTGGTGACGCCGAAGCTTCATGCCAGCCGAGGTGTTGAAGCAGGTCGGCTAGTGACGCCGAAGTCGCCGGAGTAGGTTGATGAAGGGATGCCAAAGCCCCGGTCTAGCCGAGGTGACGGAGCAGGTCGGCTGGTGACCCCGAAGTCTCAGACCAGCCGACGTGTCAAAGCAGGTCGGCGTGGTGGACGTCAGCTTGAAAAATTAACGGCGCGGCGATGTCGACGCAGGTCGGAATTTGTGACGAGGTCAATGCTGGCTTGATGAAGCAACGGAGCGCCCGACCCGTACAACCCGCGGATGACGAGGTTCGCTTGATGATTATTCGGCCCTCGCGATGCCGAACTCTTGGTCGGATGACCGAGATGATGAGAAAATTTCCTTCAAAAAGGACGTCAGACAACCCGTTCATGAAAAAGATGAACTCGGGTCGGATTCGTTTTCGCGCAGAAAATATATCCAAAATTTGTTGTACTAATCGGATGTTTCCCGGAGTTTGGACGATCGGATCGAGCTGAAATTTTGAGGGGTCGTCGATATAAGAATTCCGCAGCCAATGAACGGTGGGATTTTCCGACGGATGTCCGGCCTAGACGCTGGACTCCTCGCCCTAAACTCGTCCAGATTCTCGTCCAGATTCGACAGGGCCCCGGTATATTGTAGATTGCCGGAGATTCCTCCACCGAAACGCGACGAAATTTTTGCAGGGTTGTTCTAGACTCAATTCCGCACAATTCCACCGAAGCAATCGTCAAAATGATACTCGAGGAGACAGGGACGACAAACACGAATCCGCTGTCCAGAAAAACTGCATGATCGCGCGAGGGCAATGTTGACGTTGAGCCCCCGAGCACCATGGAGGATTCTTCCATGATCTTGATTGAGATTGGAGTTGATGTTGATGAAGACACCCGTCCGATCTAGATGATCCGACGTGGCGCGCAGTTCTCGGCCTAGCCGAGGTGACCAGTCAAGCTGGCGACGAAGATGCCGATGTTGACGATGTAGCTCGGTTCCGACGCGTAGATCGCGATGGAGCCTATCTGAATTCCCATCGCACCGTGGCGACTACCCAGCAGGCTCTCAATGAAAGCACCAATGTCGGTGTCAAATCCGGCATATCTCGTAGTAGGGGTCCTAAGCTAGGCATCTTGGAGCGATGGTAACATGGACACAGGATTTTACCTAGGTTCGGGCTCTCTTGAAGAGATAATACCCTACGTCCTGCTTTTGATTGTATTGATATGGGGGATAGTACCGAGTACATGCATCTACCACGAGATTATGAGATGTAATATAATGATCTATTGACTAGCCTGGCCTCGGTTTATATATGCACCGTAGGCCTAGGGTTTAGAGGAGTCCTTGTCTTGTGCGCCAAGTCTTGTGGAATCCTCCTTGTATTCGGCATGGGCTGCCCGACGTGGCCCATTAGTGAATCATCACGGGGGTCCTCGGCCCGACCCACTGGTCGGGAGACGACGTGGTGAGTACCCCCTAGTCCAGGACACCGTCACCTGACAAACACTTCACCTTTGATAGATTTGAACAACTTATAATTTGAGTCAAATGACTCATCAATGATGACAGGGTTAGCACAGTTAAAGCCAGATAATGTGGATGGATCTACTGAAGGTCCTTTTGCAGCAATCCATGTGGTTTTGGGATACTGCTCAGGAGTCTAGTAGGAACCATCAACATTGATGTTTCTTTCGAAACCCAAACCCTCCTTCCTAGGGTTTTTGTTTAAGATTGTCTTCTATAGGACATCACAAAGAAGCTGATGTCCTTTAAAACTCTTGTACATGCATGTTTCAAGCAATGTCTTCAACCTATCATTGTCGTCAGTGATGGCAGTGGTTTCATCAGATGAGGGGTTAGTTACCACAGATACAGTTGAAGATAATGCATTTTCAGAAGCATTTGAACATTCAACAGTTGAATCGTTAGCTTCACGAGCAATGCATTTTAAGCATGGAGCATCAAATTCATCATGAGCGGTACTGATCTGTTCTGCTAGGAGTGAGTCGTTTTCCTTCCGTAGGTCATCATGAGCTTCTCTCAACTTCTCAAGATCAATCTTTTTCTGAAGATATTCGAGAGAAAGCTTCTCATGACCAGTTGAGAGGGCATCATGACGACTTTGGAGATCCTCAAACCTTGAACGAAGACTATGCATGTCTTCAGCCATAGTTTCGTTCAGACTCATTTCTTCGCGTAACGGGTCATCGCTTTTCTCTAGAGTGGTTTGCATTTTCTCCATGGCACTTTATTGCTTGGTGGCATTTTTTACAAGTTTAGCATAGCTAGGTTTCATGGCAGCATCAGATTCAGCTTTGGATTCAGAGTCATGATGTGAGGGTTTTGAGGATACCTTGGAGGCTTTCGCCATGAAGCAGTAGGCGGGAGTAGCATCATCATCACTGGCTTCGGTGTTGAGGAAGGAGCCGTTGTCTTCAGGTTCAAAGACAGACGTAATGAGATATGCCGAAGCCATTGCTAGTCCAGCTACTTCAGCGTCAGATTCCTCCTCAGATGCTTCCTCAGCCTCAGAACCAGATTCAGACTGTGAATCCATCTCCTTTCCGATGAAAGCATGTTCCTTGCCAGATGAACTCTTCTTGTGTGATGAAGACTTTGCATACTTCTTCTTCTTCTTGTCATCTGAGTCATAGTCCTTGCTCTTCTTCTTGGATTCCCATCGAGGACAATCAGCAATGAAGTGCCCAACCTTTTTGCACTTGTGACAGGTTTGCTTCTTGCTGTCTCTTGAAGACACTTCACCAGACCTTTTGGAATCATGCTTTGAAGACTTCGCATAGCGTTTTGACTTGGCAAACTTCCCAAACTTCCTGACAAGCAGAGCGAGTTCTTTTCCAAAGTCTTCAGCACCATCAGAACTGCATTCAGAGTTGTCTTCAGATGAGGACACAACCTTGGCTTTCAGGGCACGAGAGCGACTGTAACTGGGACCGTAGATATCCCTCTTCTCAGCTTGTTGGAATTCATGTGTGTTCAACCTCTTGAGGATATCGGCAAGATCCAAACTCTTGAAGTCAGGGCGCTCTTGGATCATGAGTGCGAGAGTGTTAAAGGAACTGTCAAGTGATCTGAGTAGCTTCTTCACGACTTCATGTTTGGTGATATCAGTGGCGCCAAGTGCATTCAGCTCATTTGAGATGTCGGTGAGTCGATCAAATGTGAGCTGGACATTTTCGTTGTCGAGTCTTTTGAAGCGGTTGAACAAGTTCTGAAGCACATCAACACGAGAGTCTCTTTGAGATGAGTCACCTTCATTCACTTTGGACAACCATTCCCAGATTTGCTTTGCAGTGTTTAGTGCACTCACACGGCCATACTGTCCTTTGGTCCGGTAACCACAGATAATGTTCTTGGCAGTGGAGTCCAGTTGTGCGAACTTCTTCACATCAGCAGCAGTAACACCTTCGCCAACCTCAGGAATGCCTGTCATGACTACATACCATAGGTCGTTGTCAATGGCTTCGAGATGCATGCGCATCTTGTTCTTCCAGTAGGGGTAGTCGGTGCCATCGAAGACAGGGCACGCAGCGGAGACCTTGATAATCCCTGCACTCGACATAGCTAAAACTCCAGGTGGTTACATCGAAACACAGAACAAGGGAGTACCTTGCTCTGATACCAATTGAAAGTGCTAGTTATCGACTAGAGGGGGTGAATAGGCGATTTTTATGAAAGGCTTTGAAACAATGAATGTATACGAAATATGCGGAAGCGGAACGGGATCAAGAAGGGATAATATCAAGGATCTAGGCAGGACATGCAATACAATGAAGACATACAAGCAAGTCAAGCATTATCATTGTACAAGCTAAGATGAGTCAAAGACAAACTTAGATGGTATAAAGATAAACAGCAGATATGAATGTCTTCGGGGAATGTCTTCAGTCAGAAGTATTCATGAAATGGCTTCACAGTTCAGTACAGAATGTAAAGAGTGAAGGATAGAACCAGTAGCTTGATGAAGATGAAGACATAGGATTTGTTGGACCAGTTCTGGTTGCTGTGACAACTGTACGTCTGGTTAGGGAGGCTGAGATTTAACTCAGAAGACCTCGTCTTCACCTTATTCCCCTTGAGCCGAAGTCACTTAGACAACGCCCAATCACTCAGGTAAGTTTTCAGGGGAGACTTCCGAAACCCGTACAAACTTGGTCACCCGGCGATCCATAATGACTCTTGGGTTGCTCTAGACCCATACGCCTAACCGTCTGGAAGATCACATTCTTCAAGTGTAATAAGTCTTCAGTTCTCTCAGAACAGAACGACTTCGGTGATGCTCAAACAATCTAGCTCTGGGTGTTTAGGTTTATCCTCGCAGGATGTTTTCTCTCTCTAAATGTCTTCGAGGTGGGTTGCTCCAAAACGATAACAGCCGTATCTATCTCTGAGCAGCCACCTTCTCATGGTGGAGGGGGTGGGCTATTTATAGCCAGCGGGCAACCCGACCTGATATGACCAAAATGACCCTGGGTCAATGGCCAACCGACACGTGTCACAACGGTCGTATTTCAAACACACGCAGCAGCTTTACTTGGGCTACAAGTAAAGCTGACTCAACCAACTCTGGAAGAGATTTGCTCTCATTTTCTTCACTCGAAGACATAGGTTTGGGTTGAGCATCACGTCAGCGTCTGACTTCGATCACATCGACCCAACTTAACAGTACGGTGGTTCCTATGACTCGGGAAAGAAGAAACAAAAATACCAAATGACTTCGTCTTCGCGTTTCATTATCTTCACGCGATTATCTTCGCATACCACCAATGGCTTCGGCCATCACCAATGTCTTCGGACATTTTTAGGGGTCGTCTTCGATGGTTAAACCGAATCTCCAGGGACTTCTATCTGTGTTATCATGTGAACTCTCACAAACACATTAGTCCCTCAACCACGTTTGTCTTCAATACTCCAAAACCAAACAAGGGTGGCACTAGATGCACTTACAAAACTTCCCTCCAGAGGGGGAAATCGAAGCCATTGTCATCACCAACACCCCTCTCATCTTTGGGAGGCCAATCTTCATCAACATCTTCAACAGCACCATCTCCTCTCAAACCCTAGTTAATCTCTTGTGTTCAATCTTTGTACCGGAACCTCAGATTGGTACCTGTGGGTGACTAGTAGTGTTGATTACATCTTGTAGTTCATTACTATATGGTTTATTTGGTGGAAAATTATATGTTCAAATCCATTATGCTATTCAATACCCCTCTGATCTTGAGCATGAGTATTATTTGTGAGTAGTTACCTTTGTTCTTGAGGTCACGGGAGATGTCATGTCGCAAGTAATCATGTGAATTTGATATGTGTTCGATATTTTGATGATATGTATGTTGGGATTCCCTTAGTGGTGTCATGTGAACGTCGACTACATGACACTTCACCATCCTTGGGCCTAAGGGAATGCATTGTGGAGTAGTTATTAGAGGATGGGTTGCTAGAGTGACAGAAGCTTAAACCCTAATTTATGCGCTACTTCGTAAGGGGCTGATTTGGATCCAAACATTTAATGCTATGGTTAAGATTTTATCTTAATACTTTTCTCGTAGTTGCGGATGCTTGCGAGGGGGTTAATCATAAGTGGGAGGTTGTTCAAGTAAAAACATCACCCAAGCACCGGTCCACCCACATATCAAATTATTAAAGTAGCGAACACGAATCAAACCAACATGATAAAAGTGACTAGATGAAATTCCCGTGTACCCTCAAGAACACTTTGCCTATTACTAGAGACTGCTCTGGCCTGCCCTTTGCCACAAAGGGATTGGGCTACCTTGCTGCACTTTATTTACCGTTACCGTTACTTGCTTGTTACCAATTATCTTGCTATTAAACTATCTGTTACCTACAATTTCAGTGCTTGCAGAAATTACCTTGCTGAAAACCGCTTGTCATTTCCTTCTGCTCCTCGTTGGGTTCGACAATCTTACTTATCGAAAGGACTACGATTGATCCCCTATACTTGTGGGTCATCAAGCATCACAAGAAGCTTGCAAGCAATGTGGCTAAGGAGTTAGCCACGGGATCTTGTATTACGGAACGAGTAAAGAGACTTGCCGGTAACGAGATTGAACTTGGTATGGAGATACCGACGATCGAATCTCGGGCAAGTAACATACCGATGGACAAAGGGAACTACATACGGGATTGATTGAATCCTTGACATCGTGGTTCGACCGATAAAGGTCTTCGTAGAATATGTAGGAACCAATATGGGCATCCAGGTCCCGCTATTGGTTATTGACCGTAGAGGTGTCTCGGTCATGTCTGCATAGTTCTCGAACCCGCAGGGTGTGCACACTTAACGTTCGGTGACGATTAGGTATTGTTGAGTTGTATATGTTGGTGACCGAAGGTTGTTCGGAGTCCCGGATGAGACCTCGGACATCATGAGGAGTTCCGAAAAGGTCCGGAGGTAAAGATTTATATATACGAAAGTGGTATTCGGGTTCCGGAAAGGTTTCGGGTGTTTCCGGTAGTATACCGCGAGTAACGAAAGGGTTCTGGGGCTCCACCGGGAGGGGTCCACCCACCCCGAGGGCCACATGGGCCTAAGAGGTGGCGCACCAGCCCCTGGTGGGCTGGGCAGCTGACCCCTAAAGGGCCCATGCGCCCAAGGTGGTAGGTGGGGGTGCCTTGGAGAGGAAGGAGTCCTCCCTGGGGCTTCCACCTCCCTTGTGGGAGGTGGACTCTTCCCCACCTTGGCCGGCCGACCCCTCCTTGGAGGAGGGGCTAGGGCTGCGCCCGACCTACCCCCTCCTCCTATAAATAGAGAGGGAGAGGGAGGGAAGCCGCACCCCAAGCCATAGGTGCAACCCTCCCTCTCTCCCTAGATCTGTTTCTCCTCCAAAACGCATCTGCGGCAGCGCTTGGCGAAGCCCTGCTGAGATTGCTCCACCACCACCGCCACCACGCCGTCGTGCTGCCAGAGAACTCATCTACCTCTCCACCCTCGCTTGCTGGATCAAGAAGGCGGATATGTCATCGAGCTGTACGTGTGCTGAATGCAGAGGTGTCGTCCGTTCGGCGCTAGATCGGGACGGACCGTGATTGGATCGCGGGACGGATCGTGATTGGATCGCGAAGACGTTCGACTACATCAATCGCGTTTCTTAACGCTTCCCGCTTAGCGATCTACAAGGGTATGTGGATCTAATCCCTCTCGTAGCTGTTAATCTCCATAGATAGATCTTGGGTGTGCGTAGAATTTTTTTTGTTTCTCACGCAACGTTCCCCAACATGTATGCACCACAGGAAACCTTCGTCGTCGACGGAAATTGCCCCCGCTGTCGCCGCCGTAGGAGGCCGTCGCCAAGCTAGGGTAACGACCTCGAAATTCTTTGCACTCCCCATTCAATTCATGTGCAATAGAATACGTTCCATTTTCTTCCCACCGTATGCACAATCTCCATCCTCAAGAAACTCCATTAGATTAGAGAATAATGGATTTTTAGGTTTAACCGTCCGTAGATTGAATCTCTGTGTCACCGAGTCGTAAAAATCGGTTCTACCGATTTTGGTTTTATGGTTACTGAGAACAGCTTCGGTGAGACCGAGTGGCTCTTTTCGGTGAAACCGAAAAGGCTGCCAAGTCTCTGTTAAGGTAAGCTGTCTGTCTCGGTGGCTCCAAAATTTTGGACTCGGTGGAACCGAAATCCCTTCTGCTGAAGTTTAACCTTAAGATTCCAAGTTCAAAATTTGAGAAAATCTTCTGTGTTTTGTGATGCTCAACCCCTCTGCTCTTCTATACTCTATTCACAGGGTCAGCATGTCATGTTCTAATGATAGCCAGAATGTTCTGAGGGAGAGGGAAGTTGACTTGAGTCCAGGCACAAGCCCAGATGCCAGTTCTTCTTCTTTAGAGGAACCAAGCACCCCAAGTTCTCATGGGATGCCCAAGGCTGCCACCGGGGCAAGGAAGAAGCTGAATTCAGATGAGGAGGATTCAGATTTTGTGCCAGAGGAAGTCTTGCCAACAAGTTGCAAGAAAAGAAAGAAAAAGCTGCAAAGAAGTCTGCTTCAGAGGCCACCTCAGCTAAGAGGACTGTCAGAAAGGAGTATGCCACCTCTGAGTCTATGAGAGCACCTGAGAGTGCTAGAGCAAACACCTCATTATCAGTTGAGCCTCCAAGGAAATCATTGCCTAAGAAGGCAGGAGAGAAGAAGAGAGATATGAAGAGGATTGTGCATGTCATTGGCAGGCCTACTTCCATTTATGAAGACCCAGCGGAGGCTGAGGAAGAGGAAGAGGAGGAAGAGCCAACTGCCAAGGCTCCTCCATCCAAGAGGAATAAATTACTTGCTGATGATATGCCCAAGCAAGCTCCTTCAAAGAGCAAAAAATCTAAGTCCAAGAAGCCTGTAGCTCCAAAGTCAAAGAAGACTACCAGGGACATCCCTCTTGCTGCTAAGAACAAGAGATCTTCCACCATGGAAGAAGAAGATGATCTTTCAGTGCTGAGGAAGCTAAGACCACAGTTGCCATTGCATAATGATGCACACCCAGTAGCTGAAGACATGAAGAAGAGAAAGGATGCATGACTGAGATTGTGGAGAGCAAATGATCCCTATGCCTCCAGGAGGAAGACTGTTATAGATGACAAATTTTACACCAAGGAACAACAGGATTTTTATGAGACTGTCCTATTGGACAAGAGCCCAACAGTCAGTGACATGAGATATGTTGACTGAGCATATATCAAGGAGAATGAAGATTACTTTCCCAGTGTGCAAGATAACTTCAAGTGTATTGATATTGCAAACTTTGTTGGGACAGAGTTCTCCACTTGGAATGATGAGATGATCATGCAGTTCTACTCTACTGCTCACTTCTATCTAGATGGCAGGATCATATGGATGACTGAGGGAGTCAGGTACCAATCCACAGTTGATGAGTGGGCTACCATCTTAGGAGCCCCACAGGTAGAAGAAGGAGATCTGGATTTGTATGCTGAAGCCAAGATGAATCATAACTCTATGTCAAATATGTACAAGGAGATTCCAGCCACTCATGTGCATTCACATAAGCTTGGCTCTATCTATCATCTGCAAGCAGGACTACCCACTACCAACACTATCTTGAGGTACGCTTTGATGCCCAAGTCTGGAGACGACAAGATGATTAGAGGGTACTCCATCAACATGTTGCACCATATAGACACCCACACCAGGATTAGGGTGATGGATCTGATTGTTGAGACAATCAAGAGGACAACTGCTGACCAAAAACGATCTTGTGGATATGCACCTTACATTTAGATGCTCATAAACTCCAGGTTGGAAAAGAATGTATATGCACTTGATCGTCCTCATATGCTACTTCAGCCAGACTTTGAGGATAATGTTGTGGTTGTCGGAATCGGGGCTCCGCTGACCCAGAAAGGTTCGAACTCTGGGGTGCACTCGCTCTCCTGCCCTACTCTGCCTCGCAACCTTACGGCAATCCTCCGGCGACTCGAGCTAAGGAAGACGAACAAAGGACACACAGTTTACCCAGGTTCAGGCCACCTCGCGGTGTAAGACCCTACTCCTACTTGTCTGGATTGCTTGGGAGAGAGGATGAGTACAAGGTGTGTTCTTGCTTGCCCGAGATTCGATGCCCTCTACGATGGCTGGTTTCCTACTCTTATACTGGCCTTGGTCCTCTTCCCCCCAGAAAACACAAGGCGCGAATGGTTGCCACAACGACCAGTTTGAAGGGGGACAATAGTGCAGCCTATCCTGACAAAAGTGATCTTTGCCTGTCAAAGCTCCTCGTCGTGACGTGCTTGTGGGCTCGAGGGTGACCCATGTCCTGTTGAGCCCTCGGTCTTGGTCTTCTTGCACCGGAAGGGCAACCTTTGGGGGCGCTTTCGGAACCCGCAAGCTGGCGTTACTCCTCTATCACGAAAGAGGAAAGCCTCCCTCTCCATGCCCGCTGGCATTGCTCCTTGCACCATTTGGCGTGGTGCACGTCATCCATGTGCTGGCGCAGGGTCACAAGGCTCTATCGAGCCAATCCTAGGCGGACCCGCCCCCTGAGGGCATCAAGGACAGCCTTGCGGAAAGGCCTCGCGAAGTCCCTGGCGGCGATGTCGCCGCGCGCCTCGCGAGGGGTAGCCCTCGTGAGGACCTTGCCCGTGAAGCTCATAGACGGGCCACCCAGTGCTTAAGGCAACCCCTGCGTCCTGGGCCGCAGGCAGACGGGCCTGGGTACCCCCAGTCCCAGAGGCCCGACAGTAGCCACCGGGCCCGTGGCGTGCACGGTGCGGCCTGTTGGGGAAGGCGAAGCGGCGCGGGCCCTAACCGCCCGCGGGCTAGGCTTGACATGTGGCGCGCGATGTAGCGCGCGTCGCCTCCACTTCCCCATGATGCCTCGAGGACCGCGCTTCCGCCTAGAAAACCGCCATGCCTGACGGGGGGAATCATCATTGCACAACTCCCCCGTTCGCCTTCCATCGTGCTGCTCCTTCATCCTTGCGCGAACATTGTCTCCGCCTCCCCGCTCTCTTCCATGGCGGCCGAGAAGGATGCTGCGAGCGCCGAAGCGCGGGCGGGGCCTTCGGCACCGCCTTCATCCCCCGAAGGCAATGGAGGCCAACGCCCAAGGCTGACTCCAACACGATGGCGCTGGACCGCCAACGATGAGTAAGTGTACTGTCATCCTAGCCTTTTCTTGCATATCTAGTCCGGCCGGTGAGCCTGATCACCGAATTTCCTAGGGTGCCCACGCTCAAGAGGCGGAGGGATGCCTCGCCCGGGGTGCCCTCACGTGCACTGCCTGTTGAAGAGGCCTCCACTCCCGCGCTCGGCTTGGCGGGGCCTGGGGGCGCGCGGCCCGCATCACCGCGCACACTGCGCCAGGCGCTGAGCGCGAAGCAGAGCTGGCCCATAGGGAGGCGGCCATCATCAAGTGGGAGGCCGACGTGGCCCTCCGCAAGCGGGAGGCCGCTCGGACCGCCTTCGACCAGGAGGCGGAACGCGAGCGCCTTCAGACCCTGGAAGGCCGGGTCCTTGCTGACGAGGCCGCCCTTGCTGCAGTGCGCGAGGAGGCCCTTGCCAACGCCGACGCGAGGGTGGCTCGGGAGCGGGAGGCTGCCCTGGAGGAGTACCACGGCGAGCTGGTTCGGCAGGAGCCCGGCATCCAGCTTCGTTGCGACGCGCTCCAAGAGGAGGTGGGCGCGCTCCGAGCCCAGCTGCAGGGCATCGAGGCCGATCTCCAGGCTGCCCTCGCGAGAAAGGGGGACGTTGAGGCGGAGTTGGCGTTGCTGCAGGCTCAGGTTGGTGAAGCCGCTGATGCAGTGCAGATGGCCAGGGACGACGCGACGCGAGCGCGTCTGATGGAGGCGCAGCGCGCTGGGTAGTTCTTGGACCTCACGCGTCGCGCGGGCGGCGCGCTCTGCCGCTTTGTCAGGGACGTCCCGGAGCTGCCGCGTGCGCACGGCGATAGGGGCTACCTCGACTTCTTCCTTAAGGTGGTGGAGGCACTTGAGTCGGGCGTCTCCAAGGTGGATGAAGACATCGAGTCAAGCGCGCGCGATCTTCTGGACTGCGCACTGACACACGTCTTCTCCAACCTCCGCCACCATGATCCTGCCTTCGACCTCTCCAGTGTGATGGAGCCAGTGCCCGCGGAGCTCCGGAGCCCCCTCAGGAACGAGGTGCGTGGGCAGGTGGGGTCGCTGGTCGGGCGGTTCGCTCAGGATGCGCCTTCTGAGGAGAGCGGGAGCCTTGGCGCCGCAACTCCCGGTAGTCATGATGAACGCGACGCCTCCTCTGCTTAAGCTTTATGTTCCCCTTCTATCGTACCTTGAACCACCAGGCCCCAGCGCGGGCGTAAGACATTTGTAAGGTACTTTTGTTTACATGGTAGTTGCTTGTTGCGCATTGAGAAACCCTTTCTCCCCCTTCGGGGCCCTTTGTTTTCCTTTGCGTAGCCCCCACGCCCCGGCTGGCTGGCGCCCGTCCTCCGGGCAAGCCTCACGTCGTTGATAGGGTCCCACCCGGCGCGAGACTCCGGTGCCAGGGGACAGGGGCTCGCGAGGCCGGCGAAAGCTCGTGACGCGCAGTGCCCGAGCCCCCCGTTTTTTATGCGCGGCGCGGCCTCGGGGTGGCAGCCCCCGAGAGTCTTTAGTACTTAGCCCTTACCTTTCTAGGATGCCCCCGCCGGAATTTCCTCGGGGAGCTGTTCCGCTGGGTGCTCCACTCGGAATTCCATGCGATCAGCAGCTTGTGCCTGGGCTCCGCGCGACGGAGCCCGTCACCCAAGGCCTTGGCGAGGCGACCAGAAGCTTCGGCAAGATGACGTGCGTAAGGGTAACCCAGGGGCCCAGGCCTACTCCTCGGGGCCAGCCAAGCACGAGCTAGTGGGGCCGGCCGAGCACCGGCACCGCGCCTCCCTTTGTCAATCCGACCCGCTAAGATTTCTGGGACGGCTTTAGGATGCGGCCCCGCAGAAGGCGCCGCGAAGTCCCCCGACGATGGATGTTGGCGCGAGCCTCGCGAGGCGAGACCCTCGCGAGGGCCTTACTCGCGAAACTTGTCGATGGGTCGAGCCTGGCCTGCGGCACACGTCGCGCCTTAGGCCGCAGGTATCTGGGCCTAGGTACCCCTAGCTCTGCGGGCCTGGTGATGCAGTCTACGGGCGCGCGGTGGGCATGGTTCCTCTAGCGGGGAGAGATCGGAATGGCGTGGGCCCCAACTGCCTGGGAGTCAGGCGCGGCGCGTGGCGCACGACGGGGCGCGAAGCCCCTTCGCTCCCCACGACGCCTTGGTAACCGCCCAGTGCTGACATAAAGCTTGTGCGCGGCGTGTGGCCATCATTGCTCCTCCTAGCCCTGCGCCAGCTTAACAAAGGCGAAGGGGGCGCAGGCTAGGCGCCCACCAGGGCTGTATATAAGGATGAGGGGAGGAGTCCCTTATCCCAACCTCCTCGCTCTCGGCCTTCATCCCCACTCGCCGCCATACTAGTAATGGCACCCGCGGGGAAGTTCTCCGCCGCCAAGAAGGAGAAAAGGGCGATGAAGGAGGCGGGCATGCAGAGGCTGACGAAGGGAGGCGGCCACCCTCGCGTGCCCGTTGCCGCGCTCAAGGCGCCTCTCCGGGGGCACGGGCGACCTCCGTCGGCGACCCACGTCAACTCGAGTAGCCGTGGGAGGAGCTCTGCCCGCGGGCGCGGGCGCGGTGGGCGAGGCGGGCGCGGACGGGGCCAGAGGTATGGTGCAGCTGCCCGGCCGCCCTGCCCGCGAGGCCATTCCGCCGACACGGTCCACGAGTTCATCGTAAGGATGGAGAGAAAACCCCTCACCTCGCTTCGGCTCCCGGACTCCTTCGCGAGAGAGATGGGGGAGCGCTCACCCCTGGGCCTAGGACTGCAGCCAGACGGCTGCTGCAACGGGTCTTCCTGGGTGGTGACGGAGTTCAACCCTCTCGGCTTCATGGTCTTGAGGCGTGGGTGAAAGTCGTTCGCCCTCGCCCGCGGCTTGCAGGAAGGGTATATCCTCCACTTTAAGTTCGATGGGGCCGCCACGCTCTTCATGAAGATCTTCGGGAAGGCTAGAGATCGCCTGGACTGCTGCATGGAGGGCGATAGCAGTAGCAACAAGGGTAGCTCCTCCTCCGGGGGAAGCGGGAGCGACAGCGACTCCGACGGTTCCCCGGGCGCCTGCGTTAAGGAAGAGGACTCCGACTAGGTGCGGTGGCGTCAGAGTCGGGGTCTCTGGATGCGGCGCTGCGAGAGCCCAGCCCTTCTTCTTTTGCGTTGTCTTTCCTTTCCTGCAATGAACCATGCTGACCCCGTGGGGGTGTGTAAAAAATGGGTTATGTCCTTCGTGCCTTAAGTTGAACGTTATTTTGGGTTAAAAACAAGTTTCTTCTCCGCGCTCTTCGTTAGGCTTGTACCCCTCTCCGGGATCATCCTGACGTTTTGCGTTGCTGGGGCCCAGCCCCCGAGCGCGTTCCAACCGTCGTCGGTATGAAGGGTCCTGATGCGCGATGCTCAGGGCCTCGCCTCGCGGGGCCCCTTGGGGGAACCGCCCCGGGGAGAGATCCTGCGTGAAAACACTTGGTCCAGAATGGCACACGCTTACCAATTCACACCTGGGCGCCACGCAAGGTGAAAACACTTTGTCCAGAACGTCACACGCTTACTAATTTACACTTGGGCGCCACGCGAGGAGAACAGGCACCAAGGACCTTGGTGGGGTGACGTGCGCGTGGGCATGTCCGCGAGCCAAAACCTAGTCCTTTGGGTTCCAGCGTCGCTGGGACTAACCCAAGCACAGGCACCATGTCCAGCCCTCGCGCGCGTGAGGCCCAAAGGGGAGCTGGTGGGCGCGTGCCGCGGAGGGGGCCTACGGCTGCCGAGGTGAGGGCCGTTCACCCTGAGGTTGTTACGACCCTCGGCGGGGGGGGGTTCTTCGTTGGCTTCTCCGCCAGCGCGGAGTATGGGGCTTCCACCTGGGCATGGGTATGATCGCGATTCGATCCGTCGGCCGGCGCGGAGCATGGGGCTTCCACTTGGGCGTGGGCGGGAGTCCTCCCGAGGCCGAAACCTGGCGCGTCAGGAGGCTCCGGGGCGTGTACAACCCCTAACTCATTATTATGTGAGAGTGTCACGGGCGGCGATAAGGGAGGGGTCGGGTGCCCCAAGCGCCGGGCTCGGAACCCTTCCCTCGTTCTCCAGGTGGCTTTGCGCCTAGCTTCCGGCGCGGCTGCGCGCTCCCGCGACCCATAACATGGGCGCGGGGCGCACCACGCAATCGTCGTGGCATTGCGTTAGGGGCGGCGAGGCACCCGCCCAGCGGCGGCGCGAGCCGAGCAGTACCCCCACTACCCGCCTGTGATGGTTCTCCGGGAGGGCGGAACACCAAGGACCCTGGTGAGGTGACTTGCACGGGGGGGAAGCCCGTGAGCCAGAGCTCGGTCACTTGGATTTCTCAGCGCTGCGAGGACGAGTCCTGGCGCAGACGCCGTGTCCAGCCCTCACCCACGGAACCATCGAAGGGGCGGTCGTAGGGGTGCGAAAATCCCAGGCGATGGCGAGACACTAAAGCTTAAAGCTTAAACAAACGGCATAATCTCAACAGGGATTAATCGGGTTCATTACATAATGAGGGAGTCCCACCTTCGGGGTAATGCAAAATACAAGAGGGGATGGGGCCGCTTGACTCGAACAGATCAAAACATCACCTGGTAGCTATGCTGCTGCGGAAGCATCAGGCCGCTTGATGAAGCGTGCCGCGGGGGTTCACCCCTCAGGGGCCGGCTGGCTCCTGAGGCTTTGGAGAACCCGCGAGGCCTTGGCACCACGTGAGGTGCCATCGTGAACTGCGCCCGCTTTTGGAAGGTGACGCTGGCGCTCACCAAGCCAAAAGGCATGCGGGCGTAGTTGGTAGTGATGCGCGAGGGCCGAAAGAGGCCCTGGGACCCGGCCCTGTTAAGGCTCGCGATGTCAACGGACATGCGCCCCTTGCCGCTCCTCCTGGGGGCGACGGTCTGGCATTCCGGGTGACGCTCCTTCCGCAGCTTGCCGATCCCTTGGTCGATGAACTCCCATGACCCTGGCGTCAGGCACCACGCTCCTTGCTCGCGGGGACGCGCATTGAGGCACGCCTCCAAGTGGTGCCCGAGCTCCTCCCTCATCATACCAGCCAAGTCAGATGCTTTCCAGGCGGAAGCCCCCAAGCCTAGCCTGAGGGAGGCGCCTGGCGCGCCTCCCTATGCCGAGAAGAGGCCGGCGCCGGCATCGAGCACGGGGCCCGCGTCGTCGGTGTCACGCGCTACACTCTTTGTCTTGGCGAGACCTTGGACGGGCATCAGTTGCTTATTCCTTGCGGGCGCGTCCTCGCGAGGCCCTGCACCTCCCTTGTCGTCGGAATGCTCGGCCGCGGCAGCTTTGTAGGCCCGCTCGAGGGAACAGACCACATCTTTCTCGTCGCAAGTGATGGTGATAACGCATTTGGGGCCCGACATCCTGAGGACATTGTAACCATGGTGGATCACTGCCATGAACTTGGCCAGGGCCGTATACCAGGATCGCATTGTACGGGAGGCCGATGCGCGCTACGTCGAAGTCAATGAGCTCGGTGCGGTAATTGTTGCGTGTGCCGAAGGTGGCGGGGAGGCGGACGTGCCCCAGGGGGACAGTGGGACCGCCAGCGGCACCGGAGAACGGCCCAGTGGGCGCCAGCTGACTGTAGAGCACCTGGAGAGTCTCAAAGGTCTCCATGGAGAGCATGTTGAGGCCGGCGCCCCCGTCGACGAGGGTCTTGGTGACGGAGACGTTGGAGATGATGGGGGTACACAACAGGGGGAGCGTGCCCGTGGTAGCCATGGATTTGAGGCTGTCCCTGGAGTCAAAGGAGACGGCGTACTGAGACCACCTGAGGAGTCGCGCGGCTTACGGTCCCCGGAGAGTACCGTTCATCGCTCGGGGGAGCTATCCGAGCCGGTGGTTCGACAAGAGGGCTTGGGCTCCGCCAAGGATGCAGGCCACCATGCGAGGCTCCTGGTCACCCTCAAGACCTTCGTTAGACGAGCTGCTACCGCTCTCTCTGGGTGGCCGTGGTCGCGGCGGCAGGACCACGGTGTCCTAGGGACGTGCCCCGTGAGGTCGCCCTTGCCGTGTGTCCTCCTGAGCCCGACCGTGCTTGCTGTCGCCGCGAGGTTGCTCACGCCATCCTTGGTTAGGGTTGTTACTGCGGTTGTCCCTCCTGCTACCGATGTGGCTGCCTTCGCGACCGGCGCCGCGGGCGCTGCGGCCCGGGCGCTGGCCAGCGCACTCGCTGTGGGACGGTCCGAACGCTCGGCAGTCTTCCGTGTCGTGGGTGCGCACGTTGTGGTGGGCGCAGAACATCCCGCCGCCCCCTCGGATGCGTCGCCGCCGTGGCCGGGCGGCGGACCAAAGCCGGCCACCGGGACCTAGAGGAGAAGGAGGATGGCGTGAGGCGGGCCCTGCTCGGGCCCGTCAGGCCGAGGCCCGGCCAGGTCGTCGCGCGGCGGTGGGGGAGGCCGGCGGTCTGCGCTACCTTCTCCCGGCGCCTGGGGACGAAGCGGGAGGTAGGGAGCCAGGGCCCTCCTGGCGACGACGACGAGCTCGACGATGTGGTCCGCCCAGGCGTCATAGCCCCCGTCCGTCGGGCGGTGGCGGACCAATTCACTCGCCATGAGCAACGCGTCCTGCGCGTTTAGGTCCCCCACGTGAACGCGGGCCGAAGAGGACGTGACGGGATGGCCGCCTCGCTGTGCCAGGGGCCGCGAGCGACCTCGTCGTTCACGGGCGGCGAGGCCGGCGACAGCTGTGGCCGCGGCATTGGCAAGCCCATGGCGTTTGTTCGGTGCTGGGCGCGCTGCGCGTGCGCGGCGGGCATCAACCATCGGGTGGGCGCAGGCGAAGCCGGGATGGAGGTGGAGAGCAACGGCGCAGACCTACCTGGCTCGCCAAGTGTCGGAATCGGGGCTCCGCTGACCCAGAAAGGTTTGAACTCTAGGGTGCACTCGCTCTCCTGTCCTACTCTGCCTCAAAACCTCACGGCGACCCTCCGGTGACTTGAGCTAAGGAAGACGAACAAAGGACACACAATTAACCCAGGATCGGGCCACCTCGCGGTGTAAGACCCTACTCCTGCTTGTCTGGATTGTTTGGGAGAGAGGATGACACCACTGCAGGATGGTCCAAAGACGACACATCAATCAGAGACCCTTCGACGAAACTGTGTGCGATCCACCAATCGCAAACGGTATTGTTCAAGCTCCGTCGCAAATGGCACGAACTGTGTTGGATGGTGGATTAATGAAATACGATTCAGAAAATAGTTGTGTGTGTGACCCACGGCAAACAGTTTATTCTTATGAACTGTTTGGGATTAGCTAAGATAATGCTACCTCTTGAGCTTGCGTTGGTTTTCCCTTGAAGAGGAAAGGGTGATGCAGCGAAGTAGATAAGTATTTCCCTCAGTTTGTTGAGAACCAAGGTATCAATCCAGTAGGAGGAACAAGCAAGGCACCAATATTTGCACCTACACAAACAATCAAACACTTGCACCCAACGCTATAAAGGGGTTGTCAATCCCTTCACGGTTACTTGCAAGGATGAGATCTGATAGAGATAGATATAGATGATTGCCAATAGTAAAACTAAAAGAAAAGTAAATAAAATTGCAGCAAGGTATTTTTGGTATTTTTGGTTTGTAGATCTGAAAATATAATATGGAAAATAGACCCGGGGGGCATAGGTTTCACTAGAGGCTTCTCTCATGAAGGAAAATAATACGGTGGGTGAACAAATTACTGTCGAGCAATTGATAGAAAAGCGAATAATTATGAAGATATCCAAGGCAATGATTATGCATATAGGTATCACATCCGTGTCAAGTAGACCGAAACGATTCTGCATCTACTACTATTACTCCACACATCGACCGACTCCTGCCTGCATCTAGAGTATTAAGTTCATGAAGAACAGAGTAACGCATTAGGTAAGATGACATGATGTAGAGGGATAAACTCAAGCAATATGATGAAAACCCCATCTTTTTATCCTCGATGGCAACAATACAATACGTGCCTCGCTACCCCTACTTTGTCACTGGGTGAGGACACCGCAAGATTGAACCCAAAACTAAGCACTTCTCCCATTGCAAGAATTACCAATCTAGTTGGCCAAACCAAATCAATAACTCGAAGAGACTTGCAAAGATATGAAATCATGCATATAAGAATTCAGAGAAGATTCAAATAATATTCATAGATAAGATGAACATAAACCCACAATTCATCGGATCTCGACAAACACACCGCAAAAGAGTATTACATCGGATAGATCTCCCTAAAGATCATGAAGAACATGATATTGAAGAACAAAGAGAGAGAAGAAGCCATCTAGCTACTAGCTATGGACCCAAAGGTCTGTGGTAAACTAGTCACGCATCATCGGAGGGGCAATGGAGTTGATGTAGATGCCATCCGTGATCGAATCCCCCTCCGGCAGATTACCGAAAAAGGCTCCAAGATTGGATCTCACGGGAACAGAGGCTTCCGGCGGCGGAAAAGTATTTTCGTGGCTCTCTTTGGTATCCAGGGAATATTTGGGAATTTATAGGCCGAAGAATAGGGTTAGGAGGGCTGCCGTGGGGCCACAAGCCAGGCCCCCCCCCTAGGGCGCGCCCCTGTGGCTTGTCGCCACACGGCGGCTCTCCTGCCTTCATCTCCAAGTCAGGTACGTTTCTTCTGGTCCAAGAAAAATCTTTCCAAAGATTTTATTCCGTTTGGACTCCGTTTAATATTCCTTATCTGCAATACTCAAAAACAAGGAAAAAACAGAAACTGGCACTAGGCTCTAGATTAATAGGTTAGTCCCAAAAATAATATAAAATAGCATATTAATGCATATAAAACATCCAAAACAGATAATATAATAGCATGGAACAATAAAAAATTATAGATACGTTGGAGACATATCAGATAACAGAAACGGTTAACAAAACTACATACGTGTGTGAAGTACGGCATACGTGTGAGAGTGCGTATAATCCATGGACTCAACATTAGTCATAAAGAACTCACATACTTATTGCAAAAGTCTATTAGTTATCGAAGCAAAGTATTAGACGCATGCTCCTAGGGGAGAGGTTGGTAGGAGTTAACCATCGCGCGCTCCCGACCCTCACACAAAGGTTGACAATCATTAAACAAATCATGCTCCGACTTCGTTACATAACGGTTCACCATACGTGCATGCTACGGGAATCACAAACATTAACACAAGTATTTCTTCCAATTCACAACTACTCACTAGCATGACTCTCATATTACCATCTCTACATCTCAAAACTATATGCAATGAATCAAACTTCTCATAGTATTCAATGCACTTTATATGAAAGTTTTTATTATATCCCTCTTGGATGCCCATTATATTAGGACTAAATTCATAACCTAAACCAATTACCATGTTGTTTAAAGACTCTCAAAATAATATAAGTGAGGTACGAGAGTTCAATAATTTCTATAAAATAAAACACCACCGTGCTCTAAAAAGATATAAGTGAAGCACTAGAGCAACATTGCCTAGCTCAAAAGATATAAGTGAAGCACATAGAGTATTCTAATAAATTCACGATTAATGCGTGTCTCTCTCAAAAAGATGTGTGCAGCAAGGATGATTGTGGCAAACTAAAAAGCAAAGGCTCATATCATACAAGACGCTCCAAGCAAAACACATATCATGTGGTGAATAAAAATATAGCCTCAAGTAAATTTACCGATGGATTGAAGACGAAAGAGGGGATTCCTTCCGGGGCATCCCCAAGCTTAGGCTTTTTGGTATCCTTGAATATGGCTTGGGGTGCCTTGGGCATCCCCAAGCTTAGGCTCTTGCCACTCCTTATTCCATAGTCAATCAAATCTTTACCCAAAACTTGAAAACTTCACAACACAAAACTCAACAGAAAACACATGAGATCTTGTTAGTATAAGAAAAATAAATCACCACTTTAGGTACTGTTGTGAACTTATTCTTTATTTATTTTGGTGTATTATCTACTGTATTCCTACTTCTCCATGGTTCATACCCCCCGATACAACCCATAGATACATCAAAATAAGCAAACAACACAAAGAAAACAGAATCTGTCTAAAACTGAACAGTCTGTAGAAATCTATAGACTTCGAATACTTATGTAACTCCAAAAATTCTAAAAAATTAGGACAATCAGGGAAATTTGTATATCAACCTTGTTTAAAAATTTCAGATCCAAATCACGTTCCAGTGAATTTACAAAATTCCTGGACTGAGAGCAAAAGTTTCTGTTTTTCAGCAAAATCAAATCACAAACACCGTAGACCATCCCGAAGGTCTTACTTGGCTCAAACACTAAATTAAACAAGAAAACAAAATTACTACAGAGGTAATAATGTGTGGAAAACTCAAAAACAGAAGCAAAAACAAAAGCATAAAAATAAAATTGGGTTGCCTCCCAACAAGCGCTATTGTTTAACGCCCCTAGCTAGGCATAACGCAATAGATCTAGGTATTGTCATAATAGTAAGGGAGATCATCCATGCTCATCTCATACTCCCTTCTTTCAGCGGCAAGTTTTCTTTGTGGCAAGGAAAAGTAATCAAAAGGGCTAAATTTAATAGGATAAGGATCCTTAAGATCAAGTGCGGGAATGATAGGTTCCTCCTTCGGCCCCCTATATTGTATAATCAATTCATCATTGTAGGCTTTCCTTTGGTGGAAAGTCATAAGCCTATCTCTTAATATGAACTCTAATCCGTTATTTTGTATAGCAAAGTTATCATTGAGTTCAGAAATCTTATCAATCAAAACCTCGATAGGGACCCTTTTTCTCAAATTTTCATTATAGGCAACGTAATCCGGAGATTGCAATCTCATTATTTCTTCTTGATTAAAAAGGATCTCCTCTATGGGGGGACATCCACCATTAATTTTATAATGAGCAAAGATTTCACTAGCCTCTTTCATGATGAATCTAAACTCGTGGGCTAGAAATATAGTTGCGGCACGCTTAACAGAAGGATACTGAATATTAGAGAACTCAAGAAAAATCCTTTGTATGCAAGGATGCATATGAACAAATTGCCTCTCAAGTTCAATTATTAGAAGTGTTATGGCATACGCAAGACTATTAGTTTTATTGAGAATAGACCCTCCTAAGGTAGGTAGCGTACTAGCACAAGTAAAGAAATCTTGAATAACACCTTTTCCAATAATATTACCGCTACCTATGCGGAATTTTTTTGTATGCATGATAGTAGGTTCTTCATGAGAGTCGTTATTAGCAAGATTGTCAAAATTCCCCTCAAGATTATTACTATCCTTTTCAATGAAAACCTCCCCAGATTCAGACATGATGGCAACGAAAAGATCTAGCACACAAGCAAACAAAAAGCAAACGAAAAGACGAACGGAACAAGGGCGAATAAAAAGGCAATTTTTTCTGAAAATCGTTTTAGAAGTGGGGGAGAGGAAAACGAGAGGCAAATGGCAAATAATGTAAATGCAAGAGATGAGTTTGTGATGGGTACTTGGTAGGCTTGATGTAGATCTCCCCGGCAACGGCGCCAGAAATTGGCAAGTTGACGGGAGAGTTCTTGTCTTGACTTGACTTGCTATGTATCCTCCCCGGCAACGGCGCCAGAAATCTTTCTTGCAACCTCTTGAGCTTGTGTTGGTTTTCCCTTGAAGAGGAAAGGGTGATGCAGCGAAGTAGATAAGTATTTCCCTCAGTTTGTTGAGAACCAAGGTATCAATCCAGTAGGAGGAACAAGCAAGGCACCAGTATTTGCACCTACACAAACAATCAAACACTTGCACCCAACGCTATAAAGGGGTTGTCAATCCCTTCACGGTTACTTGCAAGGATGAGATCTGATAGAGATAGATATAGATGATTGCCAAAAGTAAAACTAAAAGAAAAGTAAATAAAATTGCAGCAAGGTATTTTTGGTATTTTTGGTTTGTAGATCTGAAAATATAATATGGAAAATAGACCCGGGGGCCATAGGTTTCACTAGAGGCTTCTCTCATGAAGGAAAATAATACGGTGGGTGAACAAATTACTGTCGAGCAATTGATAGAAAAGCGAATAATTATGAAGATATCCAAGGCAATGATTATGCATATAGGCATCACGTCCGTGTCAAGTAGACCGAAACGATTCTGCATCTACTACTATTACTCCACACATCGACCGACTCCTGCCTGCATCTAGAGTATTAAGTTCATGAAGAACAGAGTAACGCATTAGGTAAGATGACATGATGTAGAGGGATAAACTCAAGCAATATGATGAAAACCCCATCTTTTTATCCTCGATGGCAACAATACAATACGTGCCTCGCTACCCCTACTTTGTCACTGGGTGAGGACACCGCAAGATTGAACCCAAAACTAAGCACTTCTCCCATTGCAAGAATTACCAATCTAGTTGGCCAAACCAAATCAATAACTCGAAGAGACTTGCAAAGATATGAAATCATGCATATAAGAATTCAGAGAAGATTCAAATAATATTCATAGATAAGATGAACATAAACCCACAATTCATCGGATCTCGACAAACACACCGCAAAAGAGTATTACATCGGATAGATCTCCATGAAGATCATGAAGAACATGATATTGAAGAACAAAGAGAGAGAAGAAGCCATCTAGCTACTAGCTATGGACCCGAAGGTCTGTGGTAAACTAGTCACGCATCATCGGAGGGGCAATGGAGTTGATGTAGATGCCATCCGTGATCGAATCCCCCTCCGGCAGATTACCGAAAAAGGCTCCAAGATTGGATCTCACGGGAACAGAGGCTTCCGGCGGCGGAAAAGTATTTTCGTGGCTCTCTTTGGTATCCAGGGAATATTTGGGAATTTATAGGCCGAAGAATAGGGTTAGGAGGGCTGCCGTGGGGCCACAAGCCAGGGCCCCCCCCTAGGGCGCGCCCCTGTGGCTTGTCGCCACACGGCGGCTCTCCTGCCTTCATCTCCAAGTCAGGTACGTTTCTTCTGGTCCAAGAAAAATATTTCCGAAGATTTTATTCCGTTTGGACTCCGTTTAATATTCCTTATCTGCAATACTCAAAAACAAGGAAAAAACAGAAACTGGCACTAGGCTCTAGATTAATAGGTTAGTCCCAAAAATAATATAAAATAGCATATTAATGCATATAAAACATCCAAAACAGATAATATAATAGCATGGAACAATCAAAAATTATAGATACGTTGGAGACATATCAGATAACAGAAACAGTTAACAAAACTACATACGTGTGTGAAGTACGGCACACAGTTCACTCGGATAAACTGTTTGTGCTGATCCAGCAGAACACAAACGGGTTAGCGTAAGAAGGTGTGTGTGATACACAGCAATCGGTTCATTCATCAGAATTGTATGGGAGACCAATAATAATCGATACGATTCATCCGGACAAGTTGTGTGTGTCGTGGGCAGACGGTTGTTGCCAAATAATTGTCAGCAATTGATGAAAACATTACCGACGGTACGTACGGAAGTGCCGTTGGCCCGTATTAATATCACACACGTTTTATTATTATTACCAGTCTGACTACGCATCACCTCTTCTTTCTCTCTCACGTCTTGTTACCGCGTTTTCACCCGAGGATTCCAGTGCACGCTTCGGCACCGCATGCACCGCGTTTCTTTTGGCCATGTTCCCGCGTGGAACCGCGCATGTTCCCGCGCAAGCTTCCCCATCGGTTTCCCACCAGAAGCGAATGAGCATAAGAGCCTCCGCGCGTCACACACGGATGCACACCTAGTGCAGCCAAGCCCATCTACGAAGCATGCCAACCCGACCAAGCGCCGCCTCTGCCATCAACCTCCTCGACGACGAAAACGATCCGGTGCAGGCGCAATGGCCTGTCGAGGCCGATGGCGTGTCCGGCGACGTGCCGGACAACATTGTGCTGCACGTCATCACAAGGGTTGAGCAGACCCTTGGCGCAGGGCGCGGCAGCGCCGCCGAGCAACATAGCCGCCTCAGCGCCGAGAGGCTGCAGCGCGTCACACAAGAAGATCATCGGTGGTGCTCCGTAGAGCAAAACATGCGTGTACGCACTGAGAGGGCAAGGCGCACAGCACAGCAAGACCGATGGAGGGCCGCAGAGCGAGAGGCGCGCTGCGCGGCAGAGCAAAAGCGGTTCCATCCCCGCTTGCCTGCTGTCCCACCCGACATGACATTGCATCTGTGTCCAAGGCATGTGAGTAGCCCTATTTCTCGCCAGGAATGGGCAGCGGCCCTCTGCGTCATACTTGCACCAGAGCCCGGCCGCACCATCCTTGCACCAGACGCCGGCCGCGCCGTTCGCATGGGTCGCACCGTTCGCCTTGTCCGCGGCCCCCTTGATGCTAACGGTCTCGTCGGTAGGCTCGAGTGTTGGGGAACGGAGCATGAATTTCAAAAATTTCCTACGCTCACGCAAGATCTATCCATGGAGATGCATCGCTACGAAAGGGGAGAGTGTGTCTACGTACCCTCGTAGACCGTTTAGCGGAAGCGTCTCACAATGCGGTTGATGTAGTCGAACAATCCTTCGAGCTCCACCAATCGAGTACCGAACGTACGGCACCTCCGAGTTCTACACACGTGCAGCTCGGTGACGTTCCTCGCCTTCTTGATCCAGCAAGACGTCGAGGTAGTAGATGAGTTCTGTCAGCACGACGGCGTGGCGACGGTGACGGTGAAGTGATTCCGGCAGGGCTTCGCCTAAGCTCTCCGAAAATATGACCGAGGTGGAAAACGGAGATCAGGGCACCGCACACGGCTATGGGACAATTGTGTGTCTCCAAGGGGTGCCCCTCCTCCGTATATAAAGGAGGGAGGGAGGAGGCCGGCCCCCTAGGGGTGCGCCAAGTGTGGGGAGTCCTACTAGGACTCCTTAGTCCTAGTAGGATTCCACCTCCCATACGGAGTAGGAAAGGGGGAAGGGAGAGGGAAAGGAAAGAGGGGGCTGCGCCCCCTCCCCTAGTCCAATTCGGTTTGGGCAAGGGGGGGCACACGCCTCCTCACGTGGCCGGCCTCTCCTTTTCCCGTATGGCCCAATAAGGCCCATTACTTCTCCCGGTGAATTCCCGTAACTCCCCGATACTCCGAAAAATACCCGAATCACTCGGAACCTTTCCAACGTCCGAATATAGCCTTCCAATATATGAATATTTACCTCTCGACCATTTCGAGACTCCTCGTCATGTCCGTGATCTCATACGGGACTCCGAACAAACTTCGGCCACCAATCACATAACTCATATAATACTAAATCGTCATCGAACCTTAAGTGTGCGGACCCTACGGGTTCGGGAATGATGTAGACATGATCGAGACGACTCTCTAGTCAATAACCAACAGCGGAACCTGGATACTCATATTGGTTCCTACATATTCCACGAAGATCTTTATCGGTGAACCTCATATGTCAACATACGTTGTTCCCTTTGTCTGGCGGTATGTTACTTGCCCGAGATTCGATCGTCGGTATCCAATACCTAGTTCAATCTCGTTACCGGCAAGTCTCTTTACTCGTTCCGTAATACATCATCTTGCAACTAACTCTTTAGTCACGGTGCTTGCAAGGCTTCTGTGATGTTGTATTACCGAGAGGGCCCAGAGATACCTCTCCGATAGTCGGAGTGACAAATCCCAATCTCGATCCATGCCAACTCAACAAACACTTTCGGAGATACCTGTAGTGCACCTTTATAATCACCCAGTAACGTTGTGACGTTTGATACACCCAAAGTATTCCTACGGTATCCGGGAGTTGCATGATCTCATGGTCAGAGGAACGTGTATTTGACATAGTAAAAGCAATAGCAATAAACTGAACGATCATTTGCTATGCTAACGGTTGGGTCATGTCCATCACATCATTCTCCTAATGATGTGATCCCGTTATCAAATGACAACTCATGTCCATGGTCAGGAAACCTTGACCATCTTTTGATCAACGAGCTAGTCTAGTAGAGGCATACTAGGGACATAGTATTTGTCTATTATCCACACATGTATTTAGTTTCCGGTCAATACAATTCTAGCATGAATAATAAACTATTATCATGAACGGGGAAATATGATAATAACTAATTTATTATTGCCTCTAGGGCATATTTCCAACATCGAGCGCCTCCTTGGCCCAGGTGTCCAGCAGGGAGCGGTAGAAGAAAATGGCCGTCGCATCCTCGAGATGGTAATCTCCGACGAAATAACCAGCTTGGAGCTCGACATCGCGCTATAGTTGTACCGCGAGCGTGTAAACTGCATGGACGAACGCCTGACCGAGTTCAGGCATAGCCAAGAGCTTCCGTAGGTTAGGGTGTAGTCATGGACGCGTTTTATTTTGTTGAATCGTTTAGATGTCGATCCCAATGTCTGGACAACAATCACAATATTGATATGTTTTGATGTATGAATGATTTATGTTCTATTGTTATGTTTCAATATGGGTAAAAGGCTAACGGTTAGAGACAGAAAATCAGTATGAAAACAGATAGAAATGTGAAACTAATAATATTTATTAATTGTTGAATAGCTCGTTGAAGACATGATACATATACAGTATATATCATCACATATACGTGATAATATTACTTAACTAATACGTACAATGAATAAAAATTAAACTAATAATAACCCCTCCTGGAGCGGGGAGCAGTAAAATGGCAGCCTCTCGCCAACAGCTCCCTGGTGCGCGGTGGCTTCCCAACGCGGAGGGAGTTCGCCGCCTCCTCCGCCTCGCAGCGCTCGATGTGCCGATCAGCCTCTTGCTGGCAGAGGCGCGCGACCATGCAGGATAGTTCAGTGGGCGCCCACTGGAGCTCTTTGGCGGTGGCACGCTCGAGCTTATCGGCCCACGCCCACGCAGCGGTGAGGCGCCTAGCGCCTCTGGCTTTCCTTGTGTAGTACCGGCCGTCTTCGTACACCTCCACCGCTCGTCGACTCGCCTGCCGCCAAAGCTCCAGCTCCTCCTTTTCCCTTGCGGCACTAAGGGCATTCCAGGCTGCGAGGTTCCTGGTGCGCTCCTCAGCCCGCTCCTTCTTGAACGCCACCCGCCTGGATCTCTCAGCTGGCGGCAGCGCCTTCCACAAAGCCAGATCGTACTTGCCCCAAAACCAATCTTTAGTTGGGGGGTCTGGCGCGACCTCGTCTGGGGACGCGAAGGGGTCCTCCTCGTTGCTGCATTTCGCCATGTTCTCGCGGGGTGGCACCTCCTCCTCTGCTTGTGCACAGACCGGCCGCGCCATGGCAGAGTTTTGTGCGAGGGGTGGGATAGAGAGACGAGAGAATGCAGGCGGGATGACGTCTCGAGGGGCAACATTTATAGGCGGCTGGAATCTTGATCGACGCCAGTAGGGGTTGCACACGATTTCCTAGTCAACAGCCGTGTGTGAATTAACATCACCGACGGTTCCCAATGCATGACCGCGTGTGATTAATAGCCCGCGAAAATTGGCTTCCAAAACTCGAAACGTGAAACACGGCGCCAATCATGTGCGACCCGTTTGTTTTGCCAAATATTTACATTTTCTATCCAAATGTAATGCATGCGTGCCATTTGTGTTACAGAAGCAAGTCTGAGAGCAGTAACCACGACATCTTGGCCCCATGGCGGAAAATCATGCATATTTTCATGTACTTCATAATTCAAAGCATTTTTTCATTTCTTTTTGAAATTACAACCTAGATTCTCAAGGCTTTTGTGTCCAAACCATCACTCAAGAAGTTTGGAACACCTTCAAATTTATTTCAAGCGGCATATATAGGGAAGCAAGTAGTACATAAATATGATTTTCCAGCGGTTTTTGCTTCATCTAGCTTGTTCATGTGTTTCAGTTTTGAACTATGGCCATTAAATTTCTATAAACTAACTAAATGTATAAAAATGACAATAGAACGTCCTTTTTAAAAATAAATAGGATGCCGGTCATATTTGTGCATTGTATTGATGAAAAATCGAATGACACGGCGATTGGCGGTTCGCCTTCACACATGGCCCCATGTTCCCTCTCGGAACCACGCGCCTTCGTGTGATGCTCCGGTTTGTGAGAGGCTTGTGTCTAAAGCTGGGGATTTCTTAGGCGAGTAGAGTCACATCTCCGTCCCCATCACCGCCCTCCCTTCCCTATCCCCGTCCCCGTCTACGTACCCGTGCCCGGGGATAAAAAGTTTCCCATCCACGTCCCCACCGAGTTCTTTATCACCATGGCGAAACTCACACATGCATTTAAGAACAGCCTTCGCATATTTCAGTAGAAAAAATAGTATTTCAACGCAATAAACAATACGTTGTGCCTAGTTTTTGGATTTCTTAGGGAATTTTGGGCCAAAGGGGTGGGATGTGTGTAAATTTGGGTGACCGATACCACAAATTACGTGGGGGCTACTAATTTCAAAGCCCACATGTAAGTACTCCAATTCATGGGTAAGGCTGGTAATGCTATCCCATCCTCATCCCCGTCCTGCACGCTCGGTAAGGTATTTGATCCACCAACTTCTAGATGGGCATTCCAGCTGGCACCCGTGGCCTGATAGATCAATTACCCATGGGGATGCAGGTAACAGTTAACCATGCATTGCCAGCTTGACATGTGTCAAAGCTTATCTCGAACAAGCCATTACTTTGATCACGACATCTTGGCCCCATGTCGGGAAATCATGCATATTTTCATGTACTTCCGCGCAGTTTTCATTTTTTGACTTTAAAAAACTAGATTCCCAAAGCTTTTGTGTCAAAACCGTCACTCAAGATGTTTGGAACTCCTTCAAATTTATTGCACGTGGCATATATACAGAAGCAAGTAGTACATAAATATGATTTTCCAGCGTTTTTTGCTTCATCTTGCTTGTTCATGTGTTTCAATTTTGAACCATGGCCATTAAATTTCTGGAAACTAACTTCATGTGTAAAAATGCCAATTGAACCCCGAATATTTCCTAATTTTAGGATGACGATCGTATTCGTGCATTGTAACATTGAAAACAAACTAGGCTGAATGAGGCAGCGATCCGGTTCGTCATCACACAACGCCCCACTGTCACAGCCCTAGAAATTGTTTGAAATAATCATGATAGTTGCATCAGTGGCATCCATGCATCATGTTAAAATTTTAAATGAAACCTGAAATGGGGGTGATCAAACCCTAGCACAAATAAAATTCAAATAGGTTAAACTTTAAAATAAATTCAGTGAATCCAAAATGCTCTTAAGAAAAGTTCATCATTTCTGAAAAGAGTGAAAGCCTCTGCCAAAATTGATACATCTAGTTTTGGACCATTTGTGGATTTTAAATCAACTCTTACAGTTTTTGAATTGGGGCATTTATTTGCTATAAATAATTTAAGTGCTCCAAAATTTCTGAAAACTTTTGAGAGCTTTTGTAATAAACCAAACAGTATCCATAAATAATTTCAGGAACTATTAAAGTGATTTAATATTTTTATTAAATAAAAACATAGTGCAGAAATAGAAAACAGAAACTAAAATGAAAGAAAGAGAAAGAGGGAGGAAACTTACCTGGCGGCCCACAACAGCCCAGCCCACCGCAGCCTCCTTCTGTCGTCGTCCTCCTCAGGACAGAAGGACGAGCGCGTGCTCGCCGCGTGCACGCACGCGCCACGGCCACCTCCTGCCTGCTAGCCTGGCTGGACGAGGGGATGAGGACCCCAGAGTCATCCGCATCGAGCCTACCTCTCTTTCCTCATTCCTTCCCTCTCCCTCGCCTGTGTGTCGCCATGGCTGAAGCCATCGCCGACGCGCTGCCGTCGCCCCCATAGCCACCGAGACCCCCTTGCCCTATCCCCGTGCCTAGAAGAACCGCGATGTCGACCCCGACCTCCTCACCGAGCCAAGCAATCGGAGGAGCCCTCTGTCGTCTTCATCGACATCGTCTTCAAGCTCCGGCTCCGGTGCACCTCCCCGGCAATTCGCGGCCATCTGCGCCTCCCCGAGCTCGCCGTCGGCCTCATCCGTCCCGCTGTGAGCTCCTGCGTCGAATCCCCCTAACCCCGTGGCTTGTCCCTCGCCGTAGCCGTCGCCCCCTTGCTGACCGTAGCACACTGCCGCCCAAGCTCGTCGTCGACGCAGCTCCGGTGACCTACCGGTCCCGTGAGCGTGCCCGTTGGGCTCGTGCCTGTGCGTGGGTTCGTTTGGTGCTAGCCGCTGCCCCTACCGTGCACCGCAATGCCGAACCGCCGAGTCCCGAACTCCGGCCACCGCGAAACTCGACACCGTCGATGATTCCGATGACCCCAGCTCCTCCCCTTAGTCCCAATCGACGCGGACGAGATCCAGGACCCCAACCGTAGTTGCTGCCGTCCATTTGGTCATCGGAGGAGCGTTTCCGACGCCCTCCGCCGTGCCTGCCGTTACCGGCGGCTAAACGCCGGCGGGTTTGACCCCGCTGACTAGAGGTTTGACCTCCCAGAGTCAGTGACAGGTGGGGCCAGGCTCTGGTTATGTTTAGGTTAGGCACTAAATTAATTAACTCGATTAATTAGTCTAATGGGCCACTGACTAGTGGGCCCAGCCCATTTAATTAGTATTAAGGGTTAAACTAAACTCTATTAGTGACTGTGTCACTGACCAGTGGGACCCACTGGTCAGGTTTGACCTGAGACGGTCAGTTGACCTGCTGAGGTCATGATGACACAGTGCTGATGCAATAAAGGAATTTTCTGTTTTAATCAGGAAATTTCAAAAAATGTTTAAACTTCCAAAAATCATAGAAAGTAATCTATAACTCAGATGAAAATAATTTATATATGAAAAATGATCAGCAAAATCCAATGAATCTGTTTATGCCATGTTCATGCATGTTTGAGCAAGATAACATCATCAGGTAGGACATTTCAGGATTAGGATAATTTAATAAATAGTGTTGGAGTTGGAATTTACTATATATTTGAATTCCACTTCACTTAATATGACTACCTATTGCACTAGGTCAATTCAATGCTCTAACATGCCATATCATACATCATGTTTGTTGCATTGCATTGAATGTGTTCCTTTCCTGTTTTGTCGGTGGTGTTCCTTCCCTGTAGACGATGATTCCGACGTTGAGATCGTTGTCACCGATGAAGACTCATTGTTATCTTCAGAAGTGTCAGGCAAGCAACCCCACCTTGAGCATCCCGATAACATCCTACTCTCTCGCTCCTGCTCTCTTATACTGCATTAGGACAATGACGATTCAACTGTCACATGTTCTCGGTAGTTGAACCCATTCCTTTGCATGACCTGTCTTTGCCACAGTAAATAGTTGAAACCACTTAGCATGAGTAGCAACTGCTTGAGCCTTGTTGTGCTTACTCATCCATGCTTGCTTACCGTGCCTGCTATGCTTAGAGTCGTGTCGGGTCTGATCCATCTGGGCGATGAATCGGAATGGTGTGTTCATGTCCTACTGTGTGAGAGTTAAGTGTGTGAATCCGATTTGGTAAAGGTAGCGATGAGAGGCCATGTAGGAGTACATGGCGGGTTGTCTCATTGGGGCCGTCCTTAAGAACTGAGTTCTGTATTTGTTATCCAAGACAAGATACTACCATGCATTGGGCCCGAAACAAATGGACCCTCTCGGCTTATTAATCGCCTTGATCTCTGTCCAGGAGTTGCAACTAGTTTCTGGCGTTTGTAGGGTGTGCTGGCGGCCGTGCATAGCGCTGACCGGAGGGGTAGGCTATGGCGCGGTAGATGCACCGTGGCCCGGTGTACCAAGCGTAGTACCATCCATCGAGGTGGGCTTGGGAACCCTGCACACATCGTTTGGGGCCGTAATGGAAACTTCGGCCGGACTTCCTTGCGGGTTCAATCTCAAATAGGCGATAAACCTGGACTAGAGTCTTGTGTGGTTAACGGTCATGGCCGACTCCCTCGCTGGGCTTCCGCTTGAAGGTTGTCGAGGTGCCTTTTACGTGCACATGGCGGTAAGTGGCGGGAGCGTGTGTGAAGAAGTATACCCCTACAGGGTGATTTAATCTGTTCGAATAGCCGCGTCCTCGGATATGGACTACTTGGAGAACTTATGTGGTTCATAGACAAGTGAAATGGATACTCTAAAATGCGCAAGATAAGCGTGAGTTCTATGGATGGCCTTCTCGTAGGGAGACGGAAGTGGATCCATAGTGGTGTATTGATTTGGTGAATATGTGGACTCGTGTGCGCTATCCCACCTCAATGAAAGTACTCATAGTCGTAGTACAAGTTAGCCAAGAGTCAAAGCTGGCTTGCTGCACTAAACTCCACAACCCCCTTTGTTGACAATGATGCATATGTAGCTAGTTCTGATGTAAGTCTTGCTGAGTACCTTTGTACTCACGGTTGCTTAATTTATGTTTTTGCAGAGGAGAAGTCAGTCTCATTAGTGCTTCTTATGACGTGAAGTTCGATGTTGACCGGGTTAGCTTGGAAATCCCAGACAGAGGTCTGGCTCCTTTGGTAGGGTCATTGTAGCTTTTCAGGCTCTTCCAGCCGCTTTTAATAGATGTCTGTACCCAGACATGTATCTTCCGCTTGTTGATTGTATGCTCTGAATGATGGGTCATGTGACCCTCTGCTTGTAACATCATATTATGTAAGGCTCTTCTGAGCCTTCTGAATAAATGTTGTGTTATTGTATGGCTATGTTGTGATGCCATAGTTGTATCTATGCATATCGGACATGTCGTGCGTACGTGTGACGTGTAACGGTATGTATGGGATTCGACACCTAGTTGTGTGCCTCTAGTAGTACTCTTTACGGGGAAATGCCTCTTTGTGCTTCCACTGAGCCTTGGTAGCTTGCTACTGCTCCGGACACATTGATTGACCGGCGTGTATCCTTCTTTGCTGCTGTGTTTGTCCCTTCGGGGAAATGTCTCGTAGTGTAATGGAGTCCATGTAGCCTGCTATGACTCGTCTACGCACAGTTGATGACATTTATGTCCCACGGCGTAATGGAGTCCCTGTAGCTTGCTATGACTCGTCTACACACGCTGAGACCGACACCTGTATTGTTGGGTTACGTATGCCTGTCCCTGTACGGATGTGCCACTTGGGTTCTATGACTAGTCATGTCGACCCGGGTTCTTGACGTGTGAATGCTAGCGACATGTTCATATCCGTGAGCCAAAAGGCGCAAACGGTCCTGGCCAAGGTAAGGTGGCAGCCGTGGGTTACCGTGCGTGAGGCCGCAAAGTGGTGTGACATCTTACGGGCTGGATTCATATGGCTTAGGATTGGGGTCCCGACAACGTTGGTATCAGAGCCTGACTGCCTGTAGGATTACCAAGCCAAACTGGTCGATGTTGAGTCTAGAACTGCTCTAGTTATATAAGGGAATTGATTGTGGAAGGGAACGTAAGATTCTTTTTACTCCTTTCCTCGTGTCATTCTAATTCTGAGTCACCCTCTTCTTTACTCTACGGGGTTTAAGAATTAGGCTTCTCACCTATCTATCAGGATGACGAGTTACTATGTTGCAGACTTATAGGATAGTTGATGTCTTCCTGGATTGATGTCTCCATAGGAATTCAATGTTATGTTGTCAGTTTTCATGCAGGTTGCCTCATATTTCATGCCCGTACAGCCGTTATGATGTCCGAGTTATCCAAGGTTTATAAAAATCTGATGCAATTGCAAATCCTTTCATCCCGAGTTAATGTCTTTTGGCCAGATAAAGCACACTAATTGTTGCGTTGAGGTACTCTACTACCTCGACGTATATGTTAAAGGTGTTTAGGAAACCATGTTATTCAAGTGAACCACCCAACAGTCTAGTTGTGTCTTTTGTTTCAAGTGTGATAATTCTGGCCATCGTTATCGAAAGCATGCCGTGATGCTACTTAGTCAGTAGGTATTCTATTTCTAGGTTCTTGAACCCAAGAATCATTCTGCTCACTCCCGTTGATAGTCTTTGCTCATTCCTTTAGTATATTAGTAGCCTCGTTTTAGTCTTCAAGGTTTGTGGTACATCATTCTTCCAATACCGTGAACCAGTTATGGCAGAAGTTCCTCGTGAACTGAATATCACAACAAGAGTGCTCTTCATGAGTTCTCCATTCCATAATTGTGACTCTGCCAATCCTAACTTTCTGCATGAGTTATCCGGAAGAATTATGTTGAACTCGTTTGACATACTAACCTATGCATCCACAACTCAGAAAAATCATGTGCTCTTGAGTTGCCCCTCTTCATTTGTATTCCGACCTTCGGCTATCCGTGGATAGTCAAGAGTATTTGTGCATCCATATTCATCGATGCATATTATTTTGTGGTCTATCAAGTCATTCTATCTCAGAATGTCGCGGAGAAGCAAACTCCAGTACCTCATCCATTTCTAGGATTGGGTCAAAGCAGTTGTGTTTTGCAGATCAAAATGCCAACCCAGCTTTTGTTCTGTTCTACCTTGAAGTATTACCCTCTTCATGTCGAGAATGTCGTGAGAATGGCACGACCTCTTATGCATTCTTGATACAGTGGTACTTCTCGCCATCATTATTCATTCCTCGGTACCCATGTTGGTTGTAACCGGAATATCGACAAGTGGACCATGATGTGTGAAATCAATACTCCGAGCAACTCTGATGCTTGGTAGCTAATGGACAATAATTTCATTCTTAGTGTGCTGGTTATTGAATCATCATTCTAAAGATTGACCGTGCTACCTAGTCCATCTTTCCTGGTGCACTCTTCGATCAATGAGTTAGGTTTGTGCCAAGCTCTTTTGATCATATCGTCTTGCCCTGAAAAGCAAGATTGTTCTCGAGCTCAATAACATACCGGTGGATCGTGATTTTCTGAATATCTTCTCGGAAGTATTACCAGGTTGTTCCCTGACCGGTATGTTGAGTTCATGATCAAGTTGGTTTCCTGTAAGCCACCCCTTCTCCAGGAATCTGTGTTGGATATCCCTTGCCAGTTGGTTAAGCCAAACAACAACTTGGAGAGTTGGAAGATAAAAGCTTTGCCTAAATTAGCTCGTTCCAAGGGGATATCCTATGTGGTGTGTATGTGTTGAAGAAAGATGATATGTTCACCGATTGACCCTTGTGATCAATTGTTGCATCTATTGTCTTGTCCAATCTTTGATTTGATTATGGGCTATCGTCAAATCAAACTCAGAACCAACGGTTCTCGTAATGTTGTCTTACTCGTGGTTAATCCCACGATCTTACATCATTATACCTTATGGTCTGACCAATGCTATTACCTTGTTCATATAGTTGTGGAACTCCATCTTCATGGATATCTTGATGAGTTGTTGTTGAGCCCATCGACAACATCCTTATCTCCTCCATGACTCATGATGAACATTAAGCTAGTGCTGGAAACTTTGTAGGCAATATCTTCGTGTTCCATACATGAAGTATATGTTTAGTGTAAGAAGTGACTTACTCAAAGTTCACGTGCATTTGGTGTAAGTTGCCGCCGTGAATTCGAGAAAAGTTGTTTTGCTTCCTCTGGAATCATCCCAAGTCAACCATGCATGTGCGAAGTATGCTATGGTTTGATAGGTTGGCCGCCTCCATTCCATACGTATCTCCTAGCACACTAAGCCACTGAATGACCTGTTTAAGGAAAAGAAGTTCCTTCTTAAGAGCTAATCCAGACTTATGTAAGGACTTCGCTATCCTCAAATGATGGTTCCCATCAAGAACTCAGTAGTGTTTTGTTGTAAGCTCTCCATATGACCACAATTGTCTTGGACACTGTGTTCGTGTGGGTCTTGTAATCCAGCTCATGTTTTGGAATTGGCTTCCGTAGTTCATTTCCTGAGAATCTCACAACGTCATCTCGTCGATTTTTGTAACCTTTCACTTTCAGACATGCTGAGTCTGGAATAACCTGACACCAACCATATCTGAATCTCAGGCAGATATAATGGTTGGAGCGTTACCTAAGAATTATAATATTGATCTCTTCATAACCCAGTAAGGTGGTGATGTGACTAACACGCCTAGCCGGAAGACCTACTATTATAATATCTTGTATCAGTAACATTATCCACCTCCCCATGAGGACCTTGGATGACTTGCTCTGGAAGTTATCCCTCATGGACCCTTGGATCCCCCGAAGTCCGACCTTTTACTTGATGCTGCAGATACCAACCATTTTCGATAATTGGTTATGCTATTTCATCAAGGAGAACATTAGAAATGGAGTGTTAAATGTCTCTCGGTCGATTATCCAGATTTCGTTCCCTTGGCATAGCTAAGGTGAAATCTGAGAAGGTGTTGTCTTCCTTTGCATCTGCATCCTCCATTGTTATTCATCATGGTAGTATGATGTGGCCAAGATCCTTGGCATAGATGTTGGTAAAACCTTGATGAATATGGAAATGCTCAAGTTCTTGAGAGCACGCTCAGACACTGGGTTATACCCTCGGTATCAATTGGAATGTGCCTTCCGTTGCCGAGTTGTTTTATAACTCTAGTTTCTCTTCGATCTGAGTATGCCATTCTTTTGAACTCCTTCAAACGATCATTGTGAATTGCCTCAACCTGGTATGAAGAGTTTCAATGATCTTTGGATCAAAAGTAATTCTTTTTGCCACTTAAGGGAATAACTCTACGAGTCACCTCCCTTAAGGTGCCCCGTATTGGTATTATGGCAACTAACTCCTCGCTACTTTGAAACCCTTGTACCATCTGTTTTGGCATGGAATTGTTGCCTACCAATTGAACCTCCGTTATCTACCCCATTCCCTCGTTTTCGATGTGTGTTTTGTGTCTCAGCTCGGGAGACGTTCTCACGCCTCATTCTATGAGTTGATCATGAGTTGCTCGATCTTTGAGAAGATTGAATCTTGTAGAGTTTTATGTTCCTTTTGTCGTTTGTTGGATGGAGGTCCCGAAGGAAAAGATGTGAAGATCATCATGACGCAACGAATCGACATCTTCGAGAAGTGCAATCGGATCATGAAGATTATGTTAGTTTGTGTTCCCTCAGCCCTGTTACCCTACGCCTGAATCTCGGGACGAGATTCTTGTTTAGTGGGGGTGAGTTGTCACAGCCCTAGAAATTGTTTGAAATAATCATGATAGTTGCATCAGTGGCATCCATGCATCATGTTAAAATTTTAAATGAAACCTGAAATGGGGTGATCAAACCCTAGCACAAATAAAATTCAAATAGGTTAAACTTTAAAATAACTTCAGTGAATCCAAAATGCTCTTAAGAAAAGTTCATCATTTCTGAAAAGAGTGAAAGCCTCTGCCAAAATTGATACATCTATTTTTGGACCATTTGTGGATTTTAAATCAACTCTTACAGTTTTTGAATTGGGGCGTTTATTTGCTATAAATAATTTAAGTGCTCCAAAATTTCTGAAAACTTTTGAGAGCCTTTGTAATAATCCAAATAGTATCCATAAATAATTTCAAGAATTATTAAAGTGATTTAATATTTTTATTAAATAAAAACATAGTGCGGAAATAGAAAACAAAAACTAAAATGAAAGAAAGAGAAAGAGGGAGGAAACTTACCTGGCGGCCCACAACAGCCCAGCCCACCGCAGCCTCCTTCTGTCGTCGTCCTCCTCAGGACAGAAGGACGAGCGCGTGCTCGCCGCGCGCACGCACACGCCACGGCCACCTCCTGCCTGCTAGCCTGGCTGGACGAGGGGATGAGGACCCCAGAGTCGTCCGCATCGAGCCTACCTCTCTTTCCTCATTCCTTCCCTCTCCCTCGCCTGTGTGTCGCCATGGCCGAAGCCATCGCCGACGCGCTACCGTCGCCCCCATAGCCACCGAGACCCCCTTGCACTATCCCCGTGCCCAGAAGAACCGCGACGTCGACCCCGACCTCCTCACCGAGCCAAGCAATCGGAGGAGCCCTCTGTCGTCTCCATCGACATCGTCTTCAAGCTCCGGCTCCGGCGCACCTCCCCGGCGATTCGCGGCCATCTGCGCCTCCCCGAGCTTGCCGTCGGCCTCATCCGTCCCGCTGTGAGCTCCTGCGTCGAATCCCCCTAACCCCGTGGCTTGTCCCTCGCCGTAGCCGTCGCCCCCTTGCTGACCGTAGCACGCTGTCGCCCAAGCTCGTCGCTGACGCAGCTCCGGTGACCTAGCGGTCCCGTGCGCGTGCCCGTTGGGTTCGTGCCTGTGCGTGGGTTCGTTTGATGCTAGTCGCTGCCCCTACCGTGCACCGCAATGCCGAACCGCCGAGTCCCGAACTCCGGCCACCGCGGAACTCGACGCCGTCGATGATTCCGATGACCCCAGCTCCTCTCCTTAGTCCCAATTGACGCGGACGAGATCCAGGACCCCAACCGTAGTTGCTGTCGTCCATTTGGTCATCGGAGGAGCGTTTCCGACGCCCTCCGCCGTGCCTGGCGTCACTGGCGGCTAAACGCCGGCGGGTTTGACCCCGCTGACTGGAGGTTTGACCTCCCAGAGTCAGTGACAGGTGGGGCCAGGCTCTGGTTAAGTTTAGGTTAGGCACTAAATTAATTAACTCGATTAATTAGTCTAATGGGCCACTGACTAGTGGGCCCAGCCCTGTTAATTAGTATTAAGGGTTAAACTAAACTCTATTAGTGACTGTGTCACTTACCAGTGGGACCCACTGGTCAGGTTTGACCTGAGACGATCAGTTGACCTGCTGAGGTCATGATGACACAGTGCTGATGCAATAAAGGAATTTTCTGTTTTAATCAGGAAATTTCAGAAAATGTTTAAACTTCCAAAAATCATAGAAAATAATCTATAACTCAGATGAAAATAATTTATATATGAAAAATGATCAGAAAAATCCAATGAATCTGTTTATGCCATGTTCATGCATGTTTGAGCAAGATAACATCACCAGGTAGGACATTTCATGATTAGGATAATATAATAAATAGTGTTGGAGTTGGAATTTACTATATATTTGAATTCCACTTCACTTAATATGACTACCTATTGCACTAGGTCAATTCAATGCTCTAACATGCCATATCATACATCATGTTTGTTGCATTGCATTGAATGTGTTCCTTTCCTGTTTTGTCGGTGGTGTTCCTTCCCGGTAGACGATGATTCCGACGTTGAGATCGTTGTCACCGATGAAGACTCATTATTATCTTCAGAAGTGTCAGGCAAGCAACCCCACCTTGAGCATCCCGATAACATCCTACTCTCTCGCTCCTGCTCTCTTATACTGCATTAGGACAATGACGATTCAACTGTCACATGTTCTCGGTAGTTGAACCCATTCCTTTGCATGACCTGTCTTTGCCACAGTAAATAGTTGAAACCACTTAGCATGAGTAGCAACTGCTTGAGCCTTGTTGTGCTTACTCATCCATGCTTGCTTACCATGCATGCTATGCATAGAGTCGTGTCGGGTCTGATCCATCTGGGCGATGAATCTGAATGGTGTGTTCATGTCCTACTGTGTGAGAGTTAAGTGTGTGAATCCGATTTGGTAAAGGTAGCGATGAGAGGCCATGTAGGAGTACATGGCGGGTTGTCTCATTGGGACCGTCCTTAAGATTTGAGTTCTGTATTTGTTATCCAAGACAACATACTACCATGCATTGGGCCCGAAACCAATGGACCCTCTCGGCTTATTAATCTCCTTGATCTCTGTCCAGGAGTTGCAACTAGTTTCTGGTGCTTGTAGGGTGTGCTGGCGACCGTGCATAGCGCTGACCGGAGGGGTAGGCTATGGCGCGGTAGATGCACCGTGGCCCGGTGTACCAAGCGTAGTACCATCCGTCGAGGTGGGCTTGGGAACCTTGCACACATCATTTGGGGCCGTAATGGAAACTTCGGCCGGACTTCCTTGCGGGTTCAGTCTCAAATAGGCGATAAACCTGGACTAGAGTCTTGTGTGGTTAACGGTCGTGGCCGACTCCCTCGCTGGGCTTCCGCTTGAAGGTTGCCGAGGTGCCTTTTACATGCACATGGCGGTTAGTGGCGGGAGCGTGTGTGAAGAAGTATATCCCTGCAGGGTGATTTAATCTGTTCGAATAGTCGCGTCCTCAGATCTGGACTACTTGGAGAACTTATGTGGTTCATAGACAAGTGAAATGGATACTCTAAAATGCGCAAGATAAGCGTGAGTGCTATGAATGGCCTTCTCGTAGGGAGACGGAAGTGGATCCATAGTGGTGTATTGATTTGGTGAATATGTGGACTCGTGTGCGCTATCCCACCTCAATGAAAGTACTCGTAGTCGTAGTACAGGTTAGCCAAGAGTCAAAGCTGGCTTGCTACACTAAACTCCACAACCCCCTTTGTTGACAATGATGCATATGTAGCTAGTTCTGATGTAAGTCTTGCTGAGTACCTTTGTACTCACGGTTGCTTAATTTATGTTTTTGCAGAGGAGAAGTCAGTCTCATTAGTGCTTCTTATGACGTGAAGTTCGATGTTGACCGGGTTAGCTTGGAAATCCCAGACAGAGGTCTGGCTCCTTTGGTAGGGTCATTGTAGCTTTTCAGGCTCTTCCAGCCGCTTTTAATAGATGTCTGTACCCAGACATGTATCTTCCGCTTGTTGATTGTATGCTCTGAATGATGGGTCATGTGACCCTCTGCTTGTAACATCATATTATGTAAGGCTCTTCTGAGCCTTCTGAATAAATGTTGTGTTATTGTATGGTTATGTTGTGATGCCATAGTTGTATCTATGCATATCGGACATGTCGTGCGTACGTGTGACGTGTAACGGTATGTATGGGATTCGACACCTAGTTGTGTGCCTCTAGTAGTACTCTTTACGGGGAAATGCCTCTTTGTGCTTCCACTGAGCCTTGGTAGCTTGCTACTGCTCCGGACACATTGATTGACCGGCGTGTATCCTTCTTTGCTGCTGTGTTTGTCCCTTCGGGGAAATGTCTCGTAGTGTAATGGAGTCCATGTAGCCTGCTATGACTCGTCTATGCGTAGTTGATGACATTTATGTCCCACGGCATAATGGAGTCCCTGTAGCTTGCTATGACTCGTCTACACACGCTGAGACCGACACCTGCATTGTTGGGTTACGTATGCCTGTCCCTGTACGGATGTGCCACTTGGGTTCTACGACTAGTCATGTCGACCCGGGTTCTTGACGTGTGAATGCTAGCGACATGTTCATATCCGTGAGCCAAAAGGCGCAAACGGTCCCGACCAAGGTAAGGTGGCAGCCGTGGGTTACCGTGCATGAGGCCGCAAAGTGGTGTGACATGTTACAGGCTGGATTCATATGGCTTAGGATCGGGGTCCCGACACCCACGTTCCCTGTTGGAACTATATGAACCTGCGTGTGATGCCCCGGTTTGTGAGAGGCATGTGTCAAAGCTTATCTCGAACAAGCCGTTAGTTTGACCACGACATCTTGGCCCCATGGCGGAAAATCATGCTGATTTTCGTGTACTTCATAGCATTTTTATTTATTTTTTTAATTTAAAAACCTAGATTATTCTCAATGCATGTGTCCTAACCGTTACTCAATATGTCTGGAACTCCTTCAAATTTATTGCACGTGGCATATAGACGGAAGCACTAGTACATATACAAATATTATTTTTTCCTGCAGTTTTTGCTTCATCTTGCACATGTCCATGCGTTTTAGTTTTGAATTATGGCCACTAGATATCTAGAAACTAACTTCATGTATAAACTACTCATTGAACCCTGAAAATGTCCAAATTTCAGGACGACGGACGTATTCGTCAATTGTAACGAATTAAAAAAAAGCTAGGCCAAATGAGACAACGACTAGCGGTTCATCATCAAACAAGGCTCTCATGTTCCCTCTCGGAACCACGACCATTTGTGTGATGCTCCGTTTTGCGAGAGGCATGTGTCAAAGCTTATCTCGAACAAGCCGTTACTTTGACCACGACATCTTGGCCCCATGTGGGGAAATCATGCAGATTATTATCATGTACTTCAGAGCATTTTTTTCATTTTTTGAATTTTAAAACCTAGATTCCCAATGCATGCACGTGTGTCCAAACTGTTACCCAAGATGTTTGGAACTCCTTAAAATTTATTGCAAGTGGCATATATAGGGAAGCAAGTAGTACATAAATATGATTTTTCCAGCAGTTTTTGCTTCATCTTGCATGTTCGTGTGTTACACTTTTGAATTATGGCCGTAAAATTTGTACAAACTAACTTAATGTATAAAATGCCAATTTAACCCCAAATATTTCCAAATTTTAGGATGCCGTTAGTGGATTTTGACGGTAGGGATCATTTTCTTACAAATAAAACAATATCCGTTACCGTTGTACCCCAAGATAGTTTTACAATTCAATACAAAAAGTGAACTACATACACACGGTTTCATACAGGAACCGTTTGCGATGATAATTCACGGATCTATTTATGTCTTACGAGGGAAGCTTCGTTGGCTTCGTCTAGCTCGGATTCCGTTCACCCTCGATCCCCATTCCCCAACAAACCCTCTCTGCAAAGAATGACGTCGTGGGAACGCTTCATAAGGGTGCGTACGACCGCCCCCTCGGCCCCGAGCGCTCCCGCCTCTGCCAGGAACGCGGCCGCCTCGGCCGAGAGTGCAGCCGCATCCGCCTCAAGCGCGGCCGCATCCGCCGAAAGGGCCTCTGCGGCGGCCGAAAGGGCGTCTATAGCCGCGGAGACGGCAGCTGCAGCTGCTACGACGGCGTCTGCAAACGCCAAGAGCGCTTGAGCAGCGTGCCGTGCCGCGGAGGCCGCCCTGGCCCGGACCAAGGCCATCTGGGCCTATATCATCGAGAACGCCCACGCCAAGATACTCCAAGCTTCGCCGGAATCCAGCATGCACCACACGTCCGAAGAGGCGGCTGCTGCGGATGCCGAGATGCATGCCGACGATGTAGCGGCGGAGGCCATGGAGCCCCTTCCGCACGAGATTTCCGAGCAAGAGATGGAGATGCGGGAGCCGTCCTAGAGCGTCAAGTGCTGGGAGGAGTTGCGCTTGGCTCAGGAGGAGGTCGAGAAGCGCCTGTCCATCGAGGAATCGGCGGTGGAGTACCAACGCGGGCTATGGTGGTGCCACTACTACGAGTACTATGAAGATGAGGGCGACGCCGATGACGAGGACAACGTCGAGGATGAGCACATCGCCGCGGTCAAAGTCAGCCTGGGGAATGCGGAGTCTAGCACCGGCGGAATGTCGCCCGAACAAGTCGTCGACATCTCATCGAACATCGGCGAGGCATAGGGCGGCTGCTCATCGGCGTCTTTGTTAAAATTATGCGTATTACTAATAGCCTTTGTTCAGAGAGCCGGTCTTTTGTAAGAGCTATGTCTAGTTCAAGCAGCTTGATTATTTAGTAAACTTGCTCGGTTTAGTAACTGTGAGCTATGTGTGTCCGCTAATTTGTATACCCAAGTTAGCTGTTGATGTTACATTATGCAATGACGTGGATGTGCACTATAACCAGGGAATACGTGGGGAGGGGCGAAATTTTGTATGTTCTGTCTCATCGCACACGATAAAAGCAGAAACACCATATCTGATGAATCTTTGCGCGCCAAGATTCCCTGCAACGAGCGAAAAATTTCGCCGACCGCCAAAATATCTGCCTCCCCACCCCTTCCCCCCCAAAGGGCCACATTTCCCCTGCAAGCCCCCACCCCCCCCTCGCGCCGCCGCCCACATCTCGCCCTCTAGCTTCCGACCGCCGCGGACACGCCATGGTCTCCTCAAGTGACCCCTCAAGCGGTATCTCCGACGACGACGAATCTCTCACCAGCCAGGTATTCGTCTCTCTTCTCTCTGGCTCAACTAGGCTTAGGGTTTTGTTTTGGAATTGGGGATTTTAAAGCGGCAGGCCCATTTGCGCCATTTCTTTCTCTTGTAGCTCCCTAGGACAATCAGTTCCAAGGAATGGAGATGGGTAGCTGAAGACCTGCCTGTTCATGGTCAACATCAATTTCAATCAGTGAAGTTATGAGCTTTTCAATCTGGGTACAGTGGGAGGAAGTTTCTGGGACGTGCAAAGAAGGTAAGCCTAACTCTCGTTGTTAGAAATCATTTTTATATTAGGTGTGATTCAGACACTTTCCGTGTGCTATTTGATTCTGGATGTGATTAGGACACTGTCATAGTTTTAACCTAAAGGCATATTGACAGCAAGAAAACTATGTGCTACATGAGTTATCATTGCATGAAAATTTACAGCAAGTTAGTACACATGAAGCACTTCATTTCATTCAGCACGAGCAAGGTCTAATTATGCACAGAAACAAGGCTAGCATCAACATTGTTCGAGCATACACACACCTCGGTTGTCAGGTGGCTCAACCACCTGAAACATGGCAATCTAAAATAAACAGATTCTCAGACTTAGTGAAAAAAACATGGTGCAAGACAGTAGTTTTTAACAGATTGGAATGTTTGACGGCATAATGTATGTAGTTGTCACTATTAATTTGATATCATTCAAACACTGCCGATGTGCATCCTGTACTACAAAGACTATTGCATTTATATTTAGCTTCCTGGTAAAATTGGCAATTTGTTATTACACATGACAGAAACAGAGGAGGGATGAGTACCAGAGCATCCTACTACGAAGACTCTTCGAGCAGAATCATGGCATGGCCGATGAAGACCCATGTAATCCCGGTTCTGACCACATGTCTGAAGCAGACCTTGAAAAGCAACTTTCTAGTAAGGAAGTAGACTCATTTGAGAAACGCAAGTACAAGCATGGCCAGACATTCCTTGTTGGCGAATACTTTGATGAGTGCAGTTCCAGTTGTCGCAAGTTACATAAATATTGCATGGACATAATGTCGGAAGGAGAAGATACTAACATTCTGCAAGTGCACTACGACAGCTTGCATTTCTCTCACGATGCAGGTATCATCAGTGTGGAATTTGAGGACTTTCATCTGTTCTTCAACTTCGATGAGCTTGCTGGCACTCTTGTCAAATCCTTGATGTTGTAAGTACTTCACAAACTCTGTGATCAACTTCTCCATACAAGGCTATAAATGAAAAAAAGCTAACTGTATTGCATTCCTCTCAGGGGATTGACGGTACAGAGATCGATAAGGGCGCATTGGCATTTCATAGATCCTGATTTAGCAAACGGTGTTTTGTTAGGAGATAATGGCTCACGCAAGGCTTCCATTGATTATGTCGCCAAGATCTTGTTCAACTTATAGATAGGAGAATTCTTCATGTGGCCATACCATGAACGGTAAGTTAAATATACAACCCCGCATACATTGGTCGTCTTTCAGTTTTAGACATAGTTCATACGTTCATGGTTTTCTTAAACTGTAGAGGTCACTGGATCTTGGTGGTCATTGTTCCAAAACGCAACACAGTTTACTACATGGATTGAGTCAAACGTGCCTCGGGATCTGAGTCATCTTCAGGATTTCATGGATAGGTATTGAATTCTTTGATGTTAATGCGTTGTGTTCATATCTGGTTCCAGAATTGTGTGTGTGAAAATTCATCTTCATTTGCAGTGTGTTGTCAATGAACATAACTTTAGGAGGGAGTCGGTTCGACCGCCAACTACCTCTGCTGCACGTGATCGTTTCTCCGGTAAGACAATGAAATCCGTTATTTTCAGAAAATGCTAGTCAGATGTTCAATTTTCTAAGTAAACCTCTTTCTATTTCTCTCCATAGAAAAAAGAAGAAACAACTTACACCGGTTAGGTTTTGTTCCTAACAGGGCAAATACATGACTAATATTGTGCAAAAAAAATCAGTGTCCTCAGCAACAACAAGGTATCAGCCTATGTGGATACTACGTTTGTGCACACATGGTGAACCTCTGTAGACGTGTTGAATGTGGTCTCGATGATGACAGGATAAAACCAGTAAGTCTGCTTCTTAATTACTATCTTCTACTCCACATGTATGTCACATTCTGATCTAAAAGTCCTGCAGTTGATCTTCGGACCGATGACCTCTTCACCGCTCGCCGCAGATGAATTGTTGTCTATTAGGAAATTTATCAGCACCTTCTTTGTGAAACACTATATCAAGCCCGATGATGGCGTCGAAGATTTCCTGGTTCATATCCCCTAATAATAAGTACGCATTCATATAGTGTTATCAGCTAAACATATACACATGGATGCATTATTTTCCATGTGAACATGTCTTCCTATTTTGTACACTATGATTATGTACTGCATATGTCGGTTTAACAGCCGTGGAATTTAGCTAGCATTTGCTCAATTTCATATTGCCGTGAATTGTGATGAATCCTCTGCTTGTGGACACTATTCGTTGAATTGCATATTGTGGCGAATTATGATGAATGTTCTTCATGTGGACACTATTTGTCGATTACATATTTGTGGCGAATTTGCTATTTGCAGGGTGAATTAAATGCGATGTTTTACAATAACCTGGCAATTTCAGCGCACACGGTTCAAGCAACTAAGCGTGTGCGGTCCAGAACGGAAAGCACACGCAAATCATAGTGCAACCGCCTGTGATCCACAGGAAAAGCACACGAGATATAATCTAAAACGTTGGTGATACATAAGTAATCGCAAACGGTTTACGGCACTCGTACGTGTCCGATGATGCCATGCATGGCAGACGGTTTCCAAAGAAATCTCATGTGCGATGATGAACATATCACACACAGTTTATAAAATGGTGATTAGGTAACGTTTCGCAAACGGTAAAAGGTCAAACTCCGTTTGTTTTCCATGAGAAATTAGACGCGTTTGACTCGTCTTGCATGTGTGTGATTGATCCCAAATCCCACACGTAATCCCAAAACATTATGTGTGCGATATGATCCTGCATCGCACACGATTATATTTGCAGATCGTTTGCGTTCGTTGGTCACCATCACCGACGGGTTTTCCATGTCGTGTGGGATGGACCCCCCCCCTATCGCCCACACATGCAAGGCGACGGTTTAGAACTACGTCGCGGAAAGGGGTTAAAAACCGTTTGTATAGCACGCCGCTGCACCAGTGTGAGTACAAGGTGTGTTCTTGCTTGCCCGAGGTTCGATACCCTCTACGGTGGCTGGTTTCCTACTCTTATACTGGCCTTGGTCCTCTTCCCCCCGAAAACACAAGGTAGGAAGGGTTTCCACAACGACCAGTTTCAAGGGGGACAAGACTGCAACCTATCCTGACAAAAGTGGTTTTCGCCTGTCAAAGCTCCTCGTCGTGACGTGCTTGTGGGCTCGGGGGTGACCCCCATCCTGCCGAGCCCTCGGTCTTGGTCCTCTTGCACCGGAAGGGCAACCTTTGGGGGCCACTTTGGGAACCCGCGAGCTGGCGTTGCTCCTCTATCACAAAAGGGGAAAGCCACCCTCTCCGTGCCCGCTGGCATCGCTCCTAGCACCATTTGGCGCGGCGCGCGTCATCCATGTGCGGGCGCAGGGTCACAAGTCCCTGTCGAGCCAATCCTAGGCGGACCCGCCCCCTGAGGGCATCGGGGACAGCCTTGCGGAAAGGCCTCGTGAAGTCCCTGGCGACGATGTCGTCACGCGCCACGCGAGGGATATGGTTGACTAGAGGGGGGGTGAATAGGCAACTAACAATTTTTAACTATTCTTTAACAATTTAGGCTTAGCAACAAATATGTTGGCTAGATATGCAACTAGGTGAGCAACCTATATGATGCTAATCACAACAACAAGCTAAGCAAGCAAGATATAACAATATAAGTAGCTTGCACAAAGTAAAGGTAAGGAGTAACCACAAGAGGAACCGATGGAGACGAGGATGTGTTACCGAAGTTCCTTCCCGGTAAGGGGAAGTACGTCTCCGTTGGAGCGGTGTGGAGGCACAATGCTCCCCAAGAAGCCACTAGGGCCACCGTATTCTCCTCACGCCCTCACACAATGCGAGATGCCGTGATTCCACTAGTGGTGCCCTTGAAGGCGGCAACCGGACCTTTACAAACAAGGTTGGGGCAATCTCCACAACTTAATTGGAGGCTCCCAACGACACCACGAAGCTTCACCACAATGGAATGTGGCTCCGAGGTGACCTCAACCGTCTAGGGTGCTCAAACACCCAAGAGTAACAAGATCCGCAAGGGATTAGTGGGGGGAATCAAATTTCTCTTGGTGGAAGTGTAGATCGGGGCCTTCTCAACCAATCCCGAGAAAATCAACAAGTTTGATTGGCTAGGGAGAGAGATCGGGCGAAAATGGAGCTTTGAGCAACAATGGAGCTTGGGGAGGGAAGAGGTGGTCTTCTTGGGGAAGAAGACCCCCTTTATATAGTGGGGGAAAAGATCCAACCGTTATCCCCACTCACAGCCCGCGCATTGCGGTACTACCGCACAAAGCCACGGTACTACCGCAAGAGGCTGCGGTACTACCGCGGCGGGGTGCGGTACTACCGCTCGCACGGTGGTAACCAGACGAAGACCTATTGCACATGGCAACGAGCGGTAGAACCGCCGGAGCGGTACTACCGTGCGCCAATACGGTACTACCGTACTGTAGGTATCAACTGGCACAGGAGATGCACGGAAGTAAAAAATTACTTCCGTGCCTACCTCCGCTGAGAACGGTGCTGCGCAAAAGTCCGGCACGGTAGTACCGGACATCCATCACGGTACTACCGCTCGAGGGCGGATATAAAAAATTACATCCGCGCCTACTACCACAAGCGCACGTATCAGGGCTGGGGACAGCGGTACTACCACGGGCACCTGCGGTACTACCACTCCCTTGAGCGGTACTACCGCTAGCCAATGAAAACTAGCATCTTGCTGCCTTCAATTTGCACAGACAAGGAAAACGGACTGGAGCTCCATTGAAGCGAAGGAAAGGTGGTGCAATAGAATAGATGTGTACGTGTTGATTCCACCCTAACCTTTCCGAAGCGGACCCCCTCTTAATAGTATGGCTTTCCTACGACTCAAATCCACCGAAAAGAAACATAGAAAGCAACCGTCTTCGATAGACTCCGAGGGGCACCAAATCGTCTTGTGCCTAGACATGAGATATCTGAAATGCTCAATGCACACGATTAGTCCGCAAATGAATTGTCATCAATCACCAAAACCACTTAGGGAGAAATATGCCCTTACAATCTCCCCCTTTTTGGTGGATTGATGACAATACGGGATTTGCACATAAAGATATATAATGAGCATATGCAAACCCAAAATCTATAAAATATAGACAGGCTCCCCCTTGATGTGTGCAATCTATAAATATGCTTTGGACTGCAAAGCACACACACTAGGATCAATACTCCCCCTATATTTTATAGACAAGGCAATCCTTGCAACAGAAAGAATAACACTAAGCATGGAAACAAGGCATAGCATGTGAGCATGAAGATAAGGGCACATAATAGATAAACTCACAAGCTACTAATCATACTAGACAATAAGATGATACGAGTGATAGCATATGTCTCACACCATATGATAGAAGAAGTCTCCTGGTCTCACACACAAAGAACATAAACCAAAGCAACGACGATGGTTCAACGAAAGCAAGGAGACGACGAAAATGAACGAAAACACTCGCAAATCCTACACTCTCTCCCCCTTTGGCATCAAGACGCCAAAAAGGCAGAGAGGACATCTAAGACACAGGTGGTAGCTCCTCCTCCTCCTCTGATGCAGCTGGAATAGACTCCTCATCTGAATCAACCCACTGATAGCTCTTCTTCTTCATCCAAGCAGCCTGAGGAGTGATGTTCTTCTCAGACCCACTCGAGATGGTCTCGCCAAGCTTCCTCAGAATCCGCTTGTCGCGCTGACGACTCTCCTTCTGAGCAACGTGAGTCTGGTACTGTCCCTTGGCCTGCATGCAAAACAAAGTCTTCATCCTGTTCTTGAGCTTCTTGGCCCAAGATGGCTCAGTAGACGGTGGCTCATACATTTCTGAACTGTCCTCCTCCTCCTCTTCAATCTCATCTTCATCAACATCCATATGTGTAGCAGCAGGCTTAGTGGTAGTGTTAGCCCACTTGTCCTTCTGACGCAGCCGAATAGGCTCATGACGGATCCAGTCGGGAGCATGAAAGTCCTCACCCGGAAAGGTCTTCTCCCAAGTCTTCTGAATCAAGTGGAACAAGTAGGGTCCATAGATGGGGACCTTGCGGTGGAACACAGCAGCTGAAGCTCACACCACATGATGTGAAAAACATCAAGTGGTCCAGAAATGCGGATCCGCCCTTCCTCACAAAGGAGCAGCATGTCCACTAGATAGGAATGCACCTTGTCCTTGTCTCCCATGCGAGGAAAGAGAGTGTTGCGAAAGATCCGGTGCATGACATCGAGAAACGGGTTAAGCACATAAGTTTTCTCACCAGAGGGTAATGACTTCCCAACAAGGTATGGCAGAAGCTTCTCCTTTTGTGCAGAGTGTGGGTTGGCGTGCGGGCGCAAACCAACGGGCACATCAAGCCCCTCATCACGAATGTGCAGCAGATCCATGAACTCCTTCCAGTTAGCAGTCAACTTCTCTCCATTGGTCATCCAAGTCATGCTCCGCTCCACATCCGTGTGGAAGTGGACAGAAGCAAAGAACTGAGCCACAATCTCGGGATCAAAGTCAAGATGGAACGAGATGATATTCTCGATATCAAACTGCTCCACCATATCCAGAGGCTCACCAAAAGATGCCTGGTTCTTCCTCAGATGAGCCATGTCAATCCACTGGGCAGGAACATAGATATTCTTCTTTCACTTGATCACATCTATATAGATGAGATATTGTTGCTTGGTCCAAAACAAGTCATTGCCCCTGAATTGTTCCCTAGGGTTGACATAGGGGTTGATCTTCCGACGAACCAGAAACTCTGCTTGAGGCATCTCTTCCCAGTCGACAACTGGCTCCTTGGTCTTGGTTGCGGTTCTCTTGAAGTGGCGAGGCGAGGCATTGGACCCCTCAGGTGCATCTTGATTGCGTAGACGCTTTGAACTAGTATCACGAGAGGAATTCGAGCGTCTTGAACCGGAACCGGAGCCACCACCTATGACACACAACGAAAACACAAGAGAAGAGCGAAAGAAGTCATTGCAAAGACCAAGGCAAACAAGAGAACCACATAGAAGTGAGAATTGGCAGGACAAAACAGGGAAATTTTGGATCGAGCGGTAGTACCGCAGGTCTTGCGGTAGTAAAATTTTACTACCGCGCCGACCGCGGTAGTACTGCTCCAGGTAGGGGCGGTAGTACCGGGCTGAGCGCGGAAGTAAAATTTTACTTCCGCCCGACGGGCGGTAGTACCGTACCAGGAGGTGCGGTAGTACCGCACGGGGCAGAGTCCTCAAGAACAACGGATCTGAGCCGAAAAACCACACCGGTACTACCGTAGATCAAAAACTACCATATTGTATCCTACCAAATAGCATTTCTACCGCACAAACACTCTCCAACCATCACCTCATGCAAAGATGCCAAAAATCACAAGACCAACTCATATTTCCCCCTAAACCTAGATCCAAAAATAGAGAGGCAAAGAGAGAAGCACAAGGGGAAATACCGGGGTCCATGGCAAGAGGACGAGGTGGGGAACGATCCCACCGGATGGAATGGGAGGAGAGTGGCCGGAGATGGAGATCCGGCGAGGTCCTCCGGCGCCGTTCGTGGGGAGGAGAGAGAGGGAAACGTGAGGGGAAGAGATGAATGGGTATGGGGGAGTTTGAAACCCCCCCTGCCCGCTCGTAACCCCCACGCATTTCTCACGGCGCGGTAGTACCGCACATCATTGCGGTAGTACCGCCTGGCCAGCGGTAGAAAAAAAATACTGCCGCTCATCGGGCGGTAGTACCGCTCCTCCAGCGGCAGTAAAAAATTACTGCCGCGCTGGATGCGGTAGTACCGTGCCGGGGCTGCTGCTGCACGAGCGCAGTAGTAACCCCTCTCCAGCGGTAGTACCGTGCAAGGCACGGTAGTACCGCGCTGCCAACAAAAGTGCAGGATTTGGCAAGACATGCCTTTGCACCAGAATTAATTTTGAAAAGACATTAAGGCACGAAGATAAAACAATATGCTTCAAGAAAAAAAGACACATACGAAAAAGCACAAAAGAAGCAGCTCCACCACGAACAAGGTCAAAAAGATTAGAGAGGAGAAACGAGGACCAAACATCGAACCACTGCCTCTCATGAAGAGAGGGCGGTGGCCGGAGCCACCTATGTTTGAGTCAATTGGTATGGCACCGCGAAGAATTATCCTTGGGCCCATGACCAAAACTCGTCTTTGAAGCACAAGTGCCATCAATAATGGCGAATGTGAAAGAGTTTGATTAGTTTATGCATAATAGGAGGAGGGATAGTTCATTGAGAGAACTAGACTCCCCCTAAATTCATGCCTACATCTAAACAAGACATAATGATGAGTGTGGTGGGGTGTGCATAAAGTCAAACCACATTGCTCGAATCAATGATATTTAGCTCATGCCTTAACTCGCGAAATCTTGCTTCATCTAAAGGCTTCGTGAATATATCTGCAAGCTGTTCCTTAGTATAGAGATGAATAAGATCAATGTCTCCACGCTTGATGTGATCCCGGATGAAGTGATGACGAATCTCAATATGCTTTGTCTTGCAGTGTTGAACCGGGTTGTTGGAGATCTTGATTGTGCTTTCATTGTCGTAGTAAAGAGGCACTTTGTCACAGTTGACACCATAATCCTTTAAAGTTTGCCTCATCCAAAGAATCTGAGCACAACAGCTTGCGGCGGCTACATACTCGGCCTCAGTGGACGAGAGAGAAACACAGTTTTGTTTCTTGGAAGACCAACTTACCAGAGAGCGACCAAGAAATTGGCAACCTCCGGAAGTGGACTTCCTTTCCACACGGTCTCCCGCCCAATCCGAGTCAGTATATCCAATGAGATCAAATGAAGCACCTTTGGGGTACCATAAGCCAAAGTTTGGGGTATGAGCCAAATATCGAAAGATTCGCTTGACAGCCACATAGTGACTTTCCTTAGGTGCGGATTGAAATCGTGCACAAATTCCCACACTCAACATGATATCCGGCCTAGATGCACAAAGGTAAAGCAGAGATCCAATCATGGAGCGATATACCTTCTGATCCACAGCTTTACCATTGGGATCACTGTCAAGTTGGCATTTGAGTGGCATCGGAGTGTTGGCCTTCAGAGGATTTAGCTCATCCATCTTGAATCTCTTGAGCATGTCTTGAGTGTATTTGGCTTGGTTGATGAAGGTTCCTTGGCTTCGTTGCTTGACTTCGAATCCAAGGAAGAACTTCAACTCTCCCATCATAGACATCTCAAACTCTTTGGTCATTAGTGCGGCGAACTCATCATTAAAAGCTTTGTTAGAAGAACCAAAGATAATATCATCTACATATAGTTGGCATACGAACAAGTTCCCGTTAACCCTCTTCGTAAAAAGAGTGGGGTCGATTTTCCCAATTTCAAACCCACGATCTTGCAACATCTCGGTAAGGTGCTCATACCACACACGTGGGGCTTGTTTAAGGCCATAGAGTGCCTTATCGAGAACGTATACATGATTGGGAAACTTGGGGTCCTCAAACCCCGGGGGTTGCTTGACATATACCAACTCCTTAAGTGGACCATTAAGAAAAGCACTCTTCACATCCATTTGATATAATATGAAATCATGATGAGAAGCATAAGCAAGCAACATGCGAATAGATTCAAGGCGAGCAACAGGGGCAAAGGTTTCACCGTAGTTGATACCCTCGACTTGGGAGTAGCCTTGAGCCACCAGTCTTGCCTTGTTGCGAATAATGATACCATGTGCATCTTGCTTGTTCTTAAAGATCCATTTGGTTCCGATGACATTGTGATTCTCTTTTGGTCTTGGCACCAATCGCCACACTTTGTTGCGCTCGAAGTTGTTGATTTCATCATGCATGGCTTCAAGCCAATCCTCGTCTTCGAGCGCATCATGTACCTTGAGGGGTTCAAAGCAGGAAACAAACGCATGATGTGCACAAAAGTTTGTTAATTGATGATGAGTAGTTACCCCTCTTTTCAAGCTTCCATAGACGTTCTCTAGGAGGTGTTGCTTTTTTTGAAGCTTGGAGGCAGTCTTGGCATCTCGTCTTTCAAGAATTTCCTCCATGGAAAGTTGAGGCTTGGTAACTTGACGAGCTTTGGTACTAGCACCGGCTTGCTCATGATCTTGAGCATGATCTTAATCTTTAGCTTGACCTTGATCTTGAAGTTGATCTTGGTCCTGAGCTTCATCTTGATCTTGAGCTTGCACGGGGGTGTGAACAAGATCTTGAGCATCATGTGAAGTAAAAACATCACAATCAAGTTGATCTTGCCCTTGATCTTGATCACGGGGTTGAGGGCCTTCACTGCGTTCTTCGGAAGCGTGTGAGTCGTGCGTCGGTGATGGTTCCACTTGAGTAGAACATTGTCCTTCTCCTTCAGCCACAAGGGGTTCCTCAACGGGTAGGAAGTATCCCACACCCATTCTTCTTATGGCTTGGGGAGGAATTTCATCACCTACATCACAAAGACCACTTTGCTCCACTTGGGAGCCATTATTTTCATCAAAATCTATGTTACTCGTCTCCTCAATGAGTCTAGTGGACTTGTTGAGGACACGGTAAGCATGAGAGTTTGCAGCATAACCAACAAATATGCCCTCATGGGCTCTAGAATCAAATTTAGACAAACGAACACCTTTCTTGAGAATGAAACACTTACAACCGAACACCCGGAAGTATTTGAGGTTGGGCTTGTTCCCGGTAAGAATCTCATAAGGAGTCTTGTTCAAGCCTTTGCGGAGATAGAGCCGATTTGATGCATGACACGCTGTGTTGATGGCTTCGGCCCACAAGTTGTACGGAGATTTAAACTCTGCCATCATGGTTCTTGCCGCATCCATCAACGTCCGGTTCTTCCTCTCCGCAACACCATTTTGTTGAGGGGTGTAAGGAGTGGAATATTGGTGCTTTATCCCCTCATCACTAAGAAACTCATCTAGGGTGTAGTTCTTGAACTCAGTGTCGTTGTCACTTCTAATCATCAAAATCTTTGCTTCATGTTGACGTTGGACTTCATTTGCAAAGTTGATGACAGACTGTTGGGTCTCACTCTTCCTCTTGAAGAAATATACCCATGTGTATCTCGAGTAATCATCCACAATCACCAAGCAATATCTTCTTCCTCTAAGGCTGTCAAAAGATGGAGGCCCGAAGAGATCCATATGAAGGAGCTCTAAGGTCCTCTTTGAGTATATTGTAATAGTTGGACGATGAGCTTTTTCATGTAGCTTTCCTTCGATACAGGCACTGCAAGCACGATCTTTGGCAAAACTCACATTTGTTAGTCCAAGAATGTGATCCCCTTTGAGGAGACTTTGCAAAGATCTCATATTGACATGGGCTAGTCGGCGATGCCAAAGCCATCCCACATCAACTTTAGCCATTAGACATGTCGCGGTCTTAGTGGGTCGCTCCGAGAAGTTAATCACATAGAGACCGTTTTCGACATGCCCAACAAAGGCTATTTTAAGAGTCTTGCTCCACAAAAGGGTCACGGTATCAATGCCAAAGAAGGTACTAAAACCCATGAGTGCAAGTTGACGAACGGAAAGTAAATTGTATGCAAGGGTCTCAACAAGCATGACTCTCTCAATGGTCAAGGTCGGAGAGATAACCACCTTGCCAAGACCCAATACCTTTGAGATTGCATCATCTCCAAATGAGACTTGGGTGGCCACGGATGCATCGGGTCGAACGTCCACCACCAAGTCCTTGCTTCCGGTCATATGATTTGTTGCTCCGCTATCGAGCAACCATGAGACTCCCCCGGAAGCAAAGTCCTACAATAGATCAATGCTTGGATTTAGGTACCCATTCTTGAATGGGTCCTTTCATGTTAGTAACAAGGGTCTTAGGAACCCAAATAGACCACTCAATATACTCATAAGAAGAACCAACAAATTTGGCATAAACATGCCCATCACTAGCACGACACAAAACGTAGGAGGGGTTAAAATCGCCGGTCCTGTTGGAGGGAGTGATCTTGCCCTTCTTGGCACTATCACTCACAACCTTGTCTTTCTTCTTCTCATGAGTAATGTTCCCCGCTTTGACAAATGTTTCCTTGAGCATGCGTGGTCTTCTTCTTCTTCTTCTTCTTTTTGGATTTGGGTGCAAACCCAACTCCTTCCTTTGCAATCACTTCCTTTTGATTGCTCAAAAGGTCATTGAGATTCTTCTCACCTTGTATGCATGTCACAAGGCCTTTCTCAAGCTGCTCTTTTAGCTTAGCATTTTCCTCCACAAGATGTGCATGCTCACAACACGGGTTAGTAGCAGAAGCATTATCAATTAAGACAAAGGGAGGACACGTGGAAATTTCCTTAGTGAGTTTTACTTGGAGTTGATCATGCGACTCTTTAAGGGAAGCATGAACGCTCTTCAATGCCTTATGATCATTGTCAAGAGAGACAAACTCATCCTTGAGTCGAGCATGGTCAACCCCATGTGCAACCTTTTCAGATTTAAGAACACGGTTAAGAACAATAGCATGATCATAATCTTTACGTAATTTAGCAAAGTCGTCATTTTGTGACTCCTTAAAAGTCAAATGAAGACCTCGCTCTTCCTCTAGAGCAATAGAAAGATCTGCTATCTCGTCGGCATAATCACGACTATGGCCTCTCATCTCCTCAAGAGATTCTTCTTGAGAATCAATTGTGTCATTGGCCTCACCAAGTTGTTCCAAGAGAGCAACGAAGTGCTTCTTGGACTCTTCCTTGAGTTTACACAAGAACTTGTCAAACTCATTCTCACCCTCTATCGCCTCCTCAAGTTCATCCACACAATCTAACAAAGACGGAGTGGAAGAAACAGAAGTCTTAATGTTTGAGGTTTTGGCATTGGAGGTTACCTTGGTGATACCTTTTGCCATGAGGCACCTAGCGATGTGGTTCTCATTGGGGGCGTCGAAGAGTGACACCTTTGTTGGGGTAGAGGATGCAATTGCCACAGATGCCATTGCCATTCCTTCACCACTTGTGTCTTCATCATCACCATCATCATCCGATGCATACTCTTCTTGAGCCACCAACACTTTGTGAAAAGTCTTCTTGGTGAAGTTGGTCTTGTTGGGGAAAGACTTGGCCTTATCTTTGCGGATGAGCTTGCCACCATTGTCTTCCCTCTTCTCGTATGGACAATCCACCACAAAATGACTCACATTACCACAGTTGTAGCAGGTCCTCACCCGTTGCTTGCCTTTTGACCCGTTTGAGTTGTTCTTGGAGAAGTTGGGCCTTGTGTTTCTCTTGTTGCCCCAAAATTGCCTAGACGCCAGAGCCATATGCTCATGATAAGCATATTTGGTATCCTCGGGGCAACCCTCTTCTTCTTCTTCCTCTTCTTCCTCTTGACTGACCTTGGCCTTCAAAGCAGGGTTGGGGGATGATTTCTTTGACCGTTGCACGCGAGCGAGAGCATTGTCAGCTGTCGTGTTCAAGATGTTCATTGCAATAAATTCATCCAACACATCACCAGAAGACAAGGTGTGAAAGTCCGGTCTTTGACGGATGACCGCGGACATGGCCTTGTTGTAGGGCATGATGGCCTTCAGAAACTTACGCTTGACCCAAGTATCATCCACATCCTTGCTGCCATGATCTTTGAGGGCAACGGCGAGAGCAGTCACCCTTCTATAGAGCTCATGCAGTTCCTCATCTTCAACCATCACAAACTCATCTGACTGATCAAGGATAACTTCATAGTTTGACCGTTGAATGCTTGAGCTGCCCTTGTACATGGAGACATTGTGTTCCCAACACTCTTTAGCAACAGTGAAGGGTCGCAGGTGAGGAAGGTCTTTAGTAGGAACAGCAGCTTGGAGAATGAACAAGGCGGAGGAATTTAGCTGTTTATCCGCTTCTTCTCTTGGAGTGAGGTTGCGTGGATCACGAGGGTAATATCCTTCTTCAATGACTCGCATGAGTTGAATTGAGATGTGATCCAAATGAGACTTGATACAGAAAACCCAATTAGCAAAATCATACTTAACAAGTTTAGGAGGAGGACCGTGATTAACTATATGAGGTGGGTGCACCGGTCCTCCATAGACCAAGGGAGGGGGAACTGAGGCAAAAGTCCCCGACCCATTAATTCCTTGAGACCGATTATCTCTATCAGCACTAGCCCCCTCCTTACCGGAGTTGACATCCGATGCCGAGTTAGTGGGATTAACCACTTGAACCGCATCGGTGGAAAGTTTAAGAGTGTCAAGGAATTCTTTAAACATGGATTTGACCTCGGTCGTCATGGAGGATTTAAGCGAGGACATGGCCTCATTTAAATCCTCGCGAGAGACCGTGTTCACTCCCATGGCCTCGGGAAGTTCTCCCAACCGCTCCTCTTCGCCCTCCATACTCTTCGGGTGGTGAAACCCTTAATAAAGAGACGAGGCTCTGATACCAATTGAAAGGATCGATATGGTTGACTAGAGGGGGGGTGAATAGGCAACTAACAATTTTACCTATTCTTTAACAATTTAGGCTTAGCAACAAATAGGTTGGCTAGATATGCAACTAGGTGAGCAACCTATATGATGCTAATCACAACAACAAGCTAAGCAAGCAAGATATAACAATATAAGTAGCTTGCACAAAGTAAAGGTAAGGAGTAACCACAAGAGGAACCGATGGAGACGAGGATGTGTTACCGAAGTTCCTTCCCGGTAAGGGGAAGTACGTCTCCGTTGGAGCGGTGTGGAGGCACAATGCTCCCCAAGAAGCCACTAGGGCCACCGTATTCTCCTCACGCCCTCACACAATGCGAGATGCCGTGATTCCACTAGTGGTGCCCTTGAAGGCGGCAACCGGACCTTTACAAACAAGGTTGGGGCAATCTCCACAACTTAATTGGAGGCTCCCAACGACACCACGAAGCTTCACCACAATGGAATGTGGCTCCGAGGTGACCTCAACCGTCTAGGGTGCTCAAACACCCAAGAGTAACAAGATCCGCAAGGGATTAGTGGGGGGAATCAAATTTCTCTTGGTGGAAGTGTAGATCGGGGCCTTCTCAACCAATCCCGAGAAAATCAACAAGTTTGATTGGCTAGGGAGAGAGATCGGGCGAAAATGGAGCTTTGAGCAACAATGGAGCTTGGGGAGGGAAGAGGTGGTCTTCTTGGGGAAGAAGACCCCCTTTATATAGTGGGGGAAAAGATCCAACCGTTATCCCCACTCACAGCCCGCGCATTGCGGTACTACCGCACAAAGCCACGGTACTACCGCAAGAGGCTGCGGTACTACCGCGGCGGGGTGCGGTACTACCGCTCGCACGGTGGTAACCAGACGAAGACCTATTGCACATGGCAACGAGCCGTAGAACTGCCGGAGCGGTACTACCGCGCGCCAATATGGTACTACCGTACTGTAGGTATCAACTGGCACAGGAGATGCACGGAAGTAAAAAATTACTTCCGTGCCTACCTCCGTTGAGAACGGAGCTGCGCAAAAGTCCGGCACGGTAGTACCAGACATCCATCACGGTACTACCGCTCGAGGGCGGATGTAAAAAATTACATCCGCGCCTACTACCGCAAGCGCACGCATCAGGGCTGGGGACAGCGGTACTACCGCTCCTTGGAGCGGTACTACCGCGGGCACCCGATACTACCGCTCCCTTGAGCGGTACTACCGCTAGCCACTGAAAACTAGCATCTTGCTGCCTTCAATTTGCACAGACAAGGAAAACGGACTGGAGCTCCATTGAAGCGAAGGAAAGGTGGTGCAATAGAATAGATGTGTACGTGTTGATTCCACCCTAACCTTTCTGAAGTGGACCCCCTCTTAATAGTACGGCTTTCCTACGACTCAAATCCACCGAAAAGAAACGTAGAAAGCAACCGTCTTCGATAGACTCCGAGGGGCACCAAATCGTCTTGTGCCTAGACATGAGATATCTGAAATGCTCAATGCACACGATTAGTCCGCAAATGAATTGTCATCAATCACCAAAACCACTTAGGGAGAAATATGCCCTTACATATGTGATGATCATTCACTTGTTTGGTGTGATGTGCTTATGCAATTCATTCATATTAATTTTTGCGCACCACCAAGTTGTATGTGACATGGAAGAGTGACCCATGATCCTAATCAATTGTGCATTCACATTCAAACGCAAATTTAAAATAATGCACAAATTTAGGGGGAGCTCTTGCTTATCACATACCTCTCAAAGCGATGATGCTATTCATTGATTATATCTCTTATCGAAGCTTTGATCTATATGTTGTCATCAATTACCAAAAAGGGGGAGATTGAAAGCACAACTTCTCCCTAGGTGGTTTTGGTAATTAATAACAACATATATTTCATTGGACTAATGTTTCCACTAAGTGTATCTCGGGAAAAAGTTCAATGATGGGTTGGCTAAAAGATTGTGTGGAGAACCTCCCCAAGGAAAGGAAGGAATAGGATTGGCCATTCTTCAAGATCTAGGACTCTAAATTTTACATTTTGTGAGAAATCACTTTGAGTCCATAGGAAAGCCAATACTATTAAAAGGGGATGAGGTAAATATGATGATCTGGTTGCTCAAATGCTTAGATGTAGCCACCAAAAATACTCGCCCACTTTCCCACACATATCCTCTGTCCAAAGCCTAAAGTTTAAATTCGGTGTCACCAACATTCCCATTCGGATCCACCGAGTTTATCCAAGACAGAAGCCAAACCAAACCCTAGCATCTCGGTACTACCAGCTTTCCATTCGGTGCCACCGAAATCAGTGACCAACTTCCTGGTTAGCCATTTTCTAGATTCGGTCCCACCGAATTCTGAGAATCGGTCTCACCGAGAAGTTGGACTAACTTTCTGTTAGCCCATTTCTTGAAATCGGTCCCACCGAGTTTGAGGAATCGGTCTCACCGAGATTTGGTAACTGCCTAGGTCACCCATATCGGTACCACCGAGATTCATATACCAGTCTCACCGAAAACGCCAAAGTTGCCACATTTTGAACTAGTCGGTGCCACCGAGTTTCACTTCGGTTTCACCGAGTTGGGCAATTGTGTTGTAACGGTTGGATTTTTAAGAAGCCTATATATACCCCTCCACCACCACTCACTCGCAAGAGAAGAACTCATAACACACACCCACTTGCCATATCTAATTTTCTGAGACAGAACCACCTACCCTTGTGTTGAGGTCAAGATCATCCACTCCAACCATATGGATCTTGATTTCTAGCCTCCCCAAGTTGCTTTCCATCCAATCAATCTCTTCTACCCATGCCACACCTGTGAGAGAGTGATTGAGTGTTGAGGAGACTATCTTTTGAAGCACAAGAGCAAGGATTTCATCATACTACCACATCTATTACCTTTTGGAGGGTGGTGCCTCCTAGATTGGTTAGGTGTTGCTTGGGAGCCTCCTTCTTCGTGATTGTGGAGTTGAACCAAGAGTTTGTAAGGGCAAGGAGATCGCCTACTTCGTGAAGATCTACCCCGAGTAAGGCTAGTCCTCCGTGGACGTAGGCCATCATGGAATAGACGAGGTTGCTACTTCGTGGACCCTTCGTGGGTGGAGCTCTCCATGGACTCTCGCGACCGTTACCCTCCGTGGGTTGAAGTCTCCATAAACGTGGGCATACGATAGCACAACCTATCGGAACCACGGGAAAAAATCTCCGCGTCTCCAAATTGCGTTTGATCTTCCAATCCCTACCCTCTTACATTTGCATGTCTTTACTTTCCGCTGCTATACTCTTAGACTTGCATGTGTAGGGTGAACTTGACTTACTACAATTGCTAAAATCTGCCCACAACTAAAATTGCGAAAAAGGTTAGATTTTTATTTGGTCAAGTAGTCTAATCACCCCCCTCTAGACATACTTTTGATCCTACAAGTGGTATCAGAGCTTTGGTCTCCATTGCATTGGTCTCACAACCTAGGAGAGTATGGCGTCTAGTGAGGGAAATTATCACCGTAGAGGTCCATATTTTGATGGTACAAACTTTTCTAGTTGGAAGCATAAGATGAAAATGCATATTCTTGGTCATAACCCTCCCGTATGGGCCGTTGTTCGTGTTGGCTTGCAAGGTGAATTCTTTGGTGGTGGAAAGGAACGGATCGTGAAGCGACCGCGCAAGAATTGAAGATGTTGCAATACAACGCTCAAGCATGTGACATTCTATTCAACTGCCTATGCCCTGAAGAATTCAACAATATTAGCCGTCTTGAGAATGCAAAGGAAATTTGGGATACTTTGGTTGATATGCACGAAGTTACCGAATCCGTCAGGGAATCTAAGCTAGATGTGCTACAAAGTCAACTTGACAAGTTCAAGATGAAAGATGGTGAAGGAGTCGCGGAAATGTACTCTAGGCTTGCTCTCATCACCAATGAGATTGCCGGCTTAGGAAGCGAAGAAATGACCGACAAATTCATCATCAAGATGATCCTTAGAGCCTTAGATAGAAAGTACAACACCGTGTGCACATTGATCCAAATGATGCCAAACTACAAAGATCTCAAGCCTACGGAAGTCATTGGAAGGATTGTTGCTCATGAGATGTCACTCAAGGACAAAGAAGAACTTCACACCAAGTCAAGCGGTGCTTACAAAGCTACAAGTGAAACTCCCGCTACATCAAGTGACAACCTTGTAACCAATGAAGAGATAAGCCTCATGGTCAAGAAATTCTACAAGTTCTACAAGAGTAGAGGCGAAGAAAGAAGCCCCAATTCAAGATATGAAGAGAAGCGTTCATCTAGTCGTGACCAGAATTGTTACAATTGTGGAAGGCGCGGACACTACTCCAATGAGTGCACGGCCCCCCACAAAAGAAGAGAAGAATCACCTAGAAGAAAGAGCTCAAGAGACGAGTCACCTCGAAGAGAGAGAAGAAGTAGAGATGATCGTTATGAACGAAGACCCTCAAGGAGAAGTAGGCACTCGAAGAAGAAGGACAAAAGATAGGACATTTTGCACTAGTCGATAGCATCGAGTTTTAACTTTTGTGTCACCAAGTTGGGCAATAATGTTGTAACGGTTGGATATTTGGAAAAAGGCTATAAATACCCCTCCACCCCCTCTTACTCATTGAGAGAGCCATCAGAACGAACCAACACTTCCACCATTCTTTTTCTGAGAGAGAACCACCTACTCATGTGTTGAGATCAAGGATTCCACTCCAACCAATAGATCCTTGATTTCTAGCCTCGCCAAGTTGCTTTCCACCTAATCATCCTCTCCTACCAAGAAAAATTCCGCGAGAGGGTGATTGAGTGTTAAGGAGACTATCTTTTGAAGCACAAGAGCAAGGAGTTCATCATCGACACAACATCTGTTACCTCTTGGAAAGTGGTGTCTCCTAGATTTGTTAGGTGTCACTAAAACTTGCCAACCGATAAAATTGGGAAAAGGTTAAGTTTTAATTTGGTCAAGTGGTCTAATCACCCCCCCCCCTCTAGACATACTTTCAATCCTACACCTCTTCCAATTAATTTTTTTGGGTTGAACCAATGGGGAGTTATGATGCCGATCTAAGAGGACTAGGATTTACCAGGGTCTCTCGAGAGAAGCTCGGGATGACTGGGGTTTACCGGGGAGTCCACATGCTCAAACTGCATTGGGGTTACAACCGGGATTTATCGGCAGTGCCTCTAGGTTACGACCGGGGTTTATCAGGAGTGCCACTAGACTACGACCGAGGTTTACCGGGACTGCCATATTGCTATCAGAGTAGACCACTATAAAAATAATAGGGAAAAACTATGTTTTCTGCAAAGAGCCTTGAACCCCCACCAGCCAAAGTGCATGTAGGTGAACAGGTTTCCTTTAATTGTGGACTTGCCAATACAGTCAATGTATTGACCCTAGTGGCTGCAACATATCATGTTGCAGGTGATTACTATGAGGAGTGACTTACGTAGGGTTTCGTGCCTCTACCCGACATGCTTCCCCGTGGCGTTGATGGAGCTTACCAAGACAACTATCTTAGATTGCTTTCGTTTTCGCTTGATTATGAACTCTGTTTGCATATTGTAAGACTTTGTATTTGACTAGCCATTGGCTAGAGTCTGTAAGTTTATTTGCGTTCTAGATCATGGGATGTAATAAAGGATGCATTTGTGTATGATACAACATCATTACCGTGTATGCTGACGATTCGATCCAGGGGTTGACATAGAGACACACGGTGACCGTACGCCTGAAATTGTAGGTTGTGACAGATACCCCTCAAGCTTTGAAGCCATAAGCTCCTTGGGTACAATATGGAATAGAGTAGATAACTGGGAAGAAGTTCTTTTGACCCCAATGTGTCGACAACTTTTGCTCCACCTGTCCGTGACACTCTTCAAATCATCAAGGACAACGACAAGGGTAAAGAGCTAGTTGAGGCTAAAACTGCACCTGCGAGTGCTCTGAAGGTTAAGCAAGACACACTTGAAATACCAAAGGATGAAAATCCTTTGCTATATGAAATTTTCCTTCTCACAAAGCGGTGTCTCGAGGGCCACAACAAACTAGATCAAGAGGAAAAAGTTCACATGATGGTTGAGATTAATTTACTTCATAATTATGCTCGCCAAGCTCTGCTGATGGCGAATGAACAAAAGAAGCGCTCTTGGACACTTCTGTGCAAGCACTACACGAGAGCTCAACTTCAAGCTAAGGGCGGTGAAAAGGACTATGAGTATCTTGAGCTATTTGAAGTTCCTTGCACTCGAAGACAAACACCGGTGTTGCTACAGAGATCTTCTTCAACTAATCTAATCTTTCTCGAGCCAGATGATGAACTCGAAGACACTGCTGCTACCACCATATACCACCCAGATGTGCCTCGTCCTGAAGAAAATTATGAACGCTCTTCTCAAGCCAAAGTCAGCTTTGCTGCTACTCCTGCTTTTGCCCTGACCATTGCTCGATCTGATTCTCCACACAATTCAAGCTCTGATGAATCTTCGGACGAGTAGTTGCTCCTGTTGCCTTGTTCATCCCCCCCCCCCTTGTTGACAAAAAGGGAAGATGAACATCGAGTGGGTCGATGTGCAGATTGTTTGCCCATCTGGTTTTCATTCGTCGTTTGCTTTCCTAAAAACGTTTGGTTTGGTTTTGTCGTCGAACAATTTCGGTTGGGTCGTTAAAACTTTTGTAGTACCGCATGTGGTACTCGTGAACTAATCGGCATGTAATGTTAATAACCCCTTGCAATGGTTATGCCTATTTGTCCTATCTGTTTTGCAGGAGACACAGTACCAAATGATGCTCAGGCATCTTACTCATGCATTTTTCTCTTGCTCTGATTATGTTCGAAATATCTAACTTGTAGGAGAAAATCCCTTAACGAGGATTATGAAAATCTTCGCTCCTCTGAAGAGAAACTGAGCAATACTTCACGGTATCTGGTTACCAGTTTATTCCTCGCTATCCAACTTGCAGGAGAAATTTCTTTAGAGATGAACTCGAAAACTACAAAACTCTAAAGCAAATTATTTGTTCATTCGCCTTGATTTATATCGGTTTTTCTGCTCTGATATCTTTCATTACAATCCTTCGTGCAGAAGAAAATGCTTGATAAAATTTATTACACCGAGAAAATTATGTCTCTCTTGCTCAAATTGTCGTTTCTACGAGCTAACATGCAGGAGAAGGTCTATACGTGTGTATATGAAAACAGTGATGTTCTAAGGAAAACTTCGCTCCTTATGTCATGCGACATATCATTTCAAAATATCTGTATCTATTAATCAAATTTTTCTCAATGGTTTGTCGTGCAGGAATACCCAACTAGGGGTGGGCAAACAACCAGGTTGTCCTTGTGATTAGTCCGAGAAGGAGAGGAGGCGAGAAGGAGCGAGAGGAGGTCAACGGATAGGTCAATCAGCAGAACATGGGACTCATGGTAGCGCAACGCTTGAGGACTGAAAAACCCTAGCTAAACTTTTTTTTCCACGAACCTTAGGCTAAACCTTTTTGTAAAACGAACCCTAGGCTAAAGCTTTGGTGCTCTTGGATTGGAAAAACGAGCTATGCTACCCCCGCAAAAAAGAAAAGAAAACGAGCTATGCTACCCCCGCAAAAAAAAAAAAACGAGCTATGCTAGTACTAGGACTACTTTACGAGGAGGTACGCACAGAAGATGTACGGTGGCAATCAAATCCGGCTCGCTTTGGGCCGATCAGGTCAAGGAAACAGCAAATGGCCTGACTGGTCAGTGGTCACTACGCATGGAACAGCGTCGCGTAACGTAACCAGTTTTTTCCGTCAGCAAAGACAAGGGGCGGGGGCGATCTAACGGCAGATTGCGCGTACCCGGCATACCCACCACCCCACCCAACGACAGTGCTCAGCCACAGACGCATGGGCCCCATCCCCAGCACCCTGCGGACGGATGATATCAACCAGAATCTGAATCAAACGGCCACGGACGTCCCTCACCGGTGGTCCAGCGACAGGCGCACGTGCTGGGTCATGACGCGGGCCCCGCTCCCCGAAAACATTTTCCAGCGACTTGTCCAATCAGGCGTCCACGGAAACGCCAGCTCCACTGAAGGGTGGGCCCGTCGCGTCGGGCCACGTACGTCAGCGAAACCGATGGACTCGGGGATGGAAACGGATATGGTGTGGCGTCGACGGCGGGGCCCGCCACACCTACACGGGGTATGCTCTCCACTTCATAGCCCAAATATGCGACACGCCGAGGCGCACGGGTGCGGCCGTAACCTCATCATCGCGCCACTACTAATAAAGCCGCTTTCCCGTTCCCTGTTTGACTGGCTGGATCTTTTCAACTTTGCGTTTGTTTGGTCATTCACAGAAATCATGGTGGTAGATTGTGAGCCCAGTATGCAGCAGATGGTAGACATGCATTTGCGTTCATTTTTCCATTCTGTCTACTATCCTTTTCGTTTTTATGGCAATGGAGTCTCAAGGAGGTACTGTAAAAAAATAGTACAACCATCAAGCGGGACTAGTTAAAAGCACTGGTAAGTGGAACTATATTAGTGCCTAAATAGTACCATCTTTGTTTAAAAGAGGTTCTAGATATTTCAATATAAACTACATATAAACTGAAATAATAAACAAACACACTAAGACACGTGTATATACATCTGATTAAAAAAAGTTAGAACATGTTATAATTCGGAACGGAGCAAACATATATCGAGCGTAACATCTCTTGCAAAAACATTGCAATTTTACTTTTACGGAGTAGCCCGACTTGCACTCATCCGACTAAGAAATTCATCGGTAAAACTTGTAGAAGTGAAAATCACTTAAAACATAAGGATGCTTTCTGCAAAGGTCTACAGAGGTTTAAACCCACCTGGGTTCCCATCACACCACCCAGGTTAAAAGTGTAAAGTGTATAAATCGTTTTTGACACTCTTTTCTTTGTAGCCACTAATGGTCTGTTTCCATGTAACTGTGTCAGGCCATCTCAGGTCAAGTGATTCTCTTGAATTGGTCTCGTTTATTTATCCTTTTTGAACTTTTTATTTATTTACAAGCAACACTCTCGTACTATAACCAGTGTACCATGTGTACTGATCAATCTTTTCATTTATACCAAAGACCGCATGGCTCATTCATTCAACTTTTTTTTTTGTTAGCTTTACATGTAGGAGTACAATCAACTCAGCATTTTGTTCCCGCCTGATATACTTTGCGTGAACTACATCAACAATCCTTGAACTTGGCCACATGTGCCCACTTTGCTCCAAAACCTCTAAGGGCTCCTTGGATTTTGAGAAATTTGTACAAATTCTAAAGGACAGAAATTTTGTTTGGAGTCTTTTTCTTTATATAGGAATGAATTCTACATTCTTCTCACTTCTTATGGTTTTCTTATTTCTATTATATCATCTATTCTTAAATAGTTGCAACCCGCTAACTATTTTTCCTAAACATACAAGGCTTCCACATCAACAAACCATGCATGTTCGTCATGTCATTAATCTACTGTCCCACTAACTATTTTTTTTCCATGCACGTAACCCTTTCACATCAACAAATTATGCATGCCTGCCAAATCATTTGTCATAACATCATAATTAATCTTCTATATCTAAATAGTTGCAATCCACTGTCGATTTTCCCTAGCTATGTAACCATGCGACATAAACAACTAATGCATGCAAGCCATAAACTACCTTTTTTTGCAATGATGTCATATCATCAATTTGTTCATGTCAGTCACAAGTTATGTTTTTTTGCATTAGATTTCACCCAAATTTCACAGTTTGTTAGACATGACATTCTTTTTACCGCAATTCATTTTCTATTGTATTTTTAACTGCCTTTAAGCTTACATTTGTTGTCTCGTAGTTTTAGATGTTTTCGTAGCAATTATTTATTTATTTTTAGCAAGTTTCCCACAGCAAAGCGCGGGGCATTATCTAGTTTCTATCCTACTCCCTTCATTTTTATTTATTTTGCATATTAGCTTTGACCTAAGTCAAGCATTATAAAGTTTGACCAAGTTTATTGAAAAAAATCTAAAATTTCACAATAACAAATATATATATAATATGTAAATATATTGAATGATGATGCTATTGGTATAATAGATGTCAATTTTATTTTTGTACAAGTCTGATCAAAATTCACAAAGTTTGACTCGAGAAAGAGCTAATGTGAAGTAAATAAAAACAAAGGGAGTATAAACCAAAAGAGGCCTAAAGCGGTTGGTCCGGATTATCATACGTCCAAGTGTGCCAACAAAACGGCTCAAGCTCGTATTGCATGGATATTATTCCCTCAACAGTTTGCAAGTTTACGTGCCCCGGAACCGCCTCCCTCGAGAAAAGCGGATCGGGAGCGATCCCATCTGCCACCAACTTCACCGGCCTCCAAGCCGTTCCGGCCGGTCCTTGCCTCCTCCGTCTGCTGCTCCGACGGCAGGAGGGGGTGGGGACCCTGGTGCTTCGGTTCAGGTCTGTAGTTAGGGTTGGCTTAGTGCTTCCTTGAGGCGTTGTTTTCATGGAGGAGGCAGCTCCGCGTCGGAATAATTTGCCTCTGCTCTTCCTCCATCTCGACGTCGCTGTAACCAGTAGCGTCCGGGAGCAGGTGTCCCGGCCGTCTCGCCGATCTCTGGATCTGGCGAGGTTCGTGTCTGGTAGTCGGCAGTCGGTGCTCACGCAGGTCGCGGTCGTGTCGGCTGCTGTAGTTGTGTTTACTATCTTGCAGTTGGGCGTGTGGATGACGGCAGGCGGCGACGTTCCTCTTCTTAGACTAAGAATGAAGTTGACGGCGTCGAGATCTGGTGACCACGGGGAAGATCCCCGGCCTACATGCCACAAAGACTCGGTCTCATCGCTTGCGACGACCCGCTTCATCGGCTCAAAAAGCATCTTCGTATGCGATGGTGCTCTCCCAGATCTTGGTATGTCGGTTGTTCTCATGTTTTTTCGGTGTTGCCATGGTGACGGCGGATGGCGTTTGTGGACTACGTTTCGGCAAGGCGCAATTTTCTGCAAGGGTGGAATAGTAGTTTTACTTTTTGTGGAATTCTTTGTGCAAAGTTGCTTGACAAGCATTTGTGTCTTGTATGATGACCATATGTGTAATCTCTGTGAACAGATTGTCTCTAATGAAATATATGGTTGCTTCAAAAACGGTTTGCAAGTTTACGAGCAAGACAATTCTCGACGTGGGGAACTGCGTAACTGCATGCGCTTGATTTTTTTTGTTTTTTTTTTTTGCAGGAAATTGCATGCGCTTGTTGCACCAGCGCGTACGTACGGCTAGCCAAAGCTCGAACAAACCAACGACGTCACCGCAGCGTACCGGAGAGAAAAAGGAAATCCCCGGCGAGCTTGTGTGGCCGTGCGTGATGACTTCATCACGTCGCGCAGGCGCAGGCTAGCGATCGGGCTGACACTTTACCCTGCTCCTGCTCGCTGCCTGGGCGGCCGTGGACGACCGAGAGAGAGAGGGCGGGGGGGCATTGTGGGGAGCCTGGAAAAAGGTGGCACGCCGCAGCCTCCCGCCGCACGCACGCACGCCGGCCGGATCGGATCTACCAGCCCACCTCGGAATTAAAGACAAAAACCCTTCGCGAAGCAACGCAGCCCACGCGTCCCGGATTCCGCACGCCCGCCTCGGACCGCGACCTCCCCTCCCCCTCGCCTCGCTCCTCCACGACGACGATGATGAGACCCAAAGCGGTCATTTCCTCCCGCCTCGCAAGGCCCGGCGGCACGTGAGCGCGCCTCGAGCAGCGCAGCCCCTGTCCCCGCCGCGCCGATGGGATCGGGCTCCGGTTAGCGTCGCCGTAACCAGCGGATAATGCTCCTCCCAGTGCTCCACCTTGTATAGATGCTAAAGCTTTCACATGGGCGAAAAATCTGATGTGACAATGTAATTATGAGAAGAAAGATGAGTGTGGTGACCCAGGAAGAAACAGTACTAAGCGCATGAACCTAGGCAAAACACTTAAATGAATGAAACCCACCAATGCATGAAGAACTTTTGTTGCTAAATCATTAAATGAGGATGCTTAGCACCAACAAGTTAAGCACCTATGCATTGAAAAGTTGAGTTGCTAAGCTATTTAATGCTCTTACCACCACATCTAAACACCTTTACATTGGAAGCAGACTAACCAAAGCTCTAATCAATCGCAGCGCGGGTTACTACCGATTCGTTCGCGGGCGAGGGCACATGCCATGTGACCCCACCACCACGGCCCCCTCTTACCTACAGCTGTTTAATCTGCCCCCCGCGTCTCCTCTCTCTCGCTTCCCCTCCCTTCTCTCTTTCTCCCCCCCCACCACCACCGTCGGGACCGGACCTCCCCCTCCCTTCCCACTCTCTCTCTCTCCCTCCCTCCTCTCTCTCTCTCTCTCTCCGCCTCTGCTCCCACTTCGGCAGACCGCTTCTCGTCTCGTATGGTCTCAAGGTAGAGCGAGCTCCCACATGGATTCCCTGCGGCTGGCGGTAGCGGTAGCGGCGGCGTTGCTCGTTCTGGCGGCGGCCGCCGACGACGCGCAGCTGCTGGACGAGTTCAGGACGGCGCTGCCCGGCCAGGCGCCGCTCGACGGCTGGACCGCGCGCGAGGGCGCCTGCAGGTTCCCCGGCGCGGTGTGCAGGGGCGGGCGGCTCACGTCGCTCTCGCTCGCCGCCGTCGCGCTCAATGCCGACTTCCGCGCCGTCGCGGCCACCCTGCTGCAGCTCAGCGCCGTCGAGCGGCTCAGCCTCCGTGGCGCCAACGTCAGCGGCGCGCTCGCGGCCGCGTCCGGCGTCCGGTGCGGCGGCAAGCTCGAGGAGCTCGACCTCTCCGGGAATGCCGCGCTGCGCGGCTCCGTCGCCGACGTGGCCGCGCTCGCCGGCTCCTGCAGCGCGCTCAGGACGCTGAATCTCTCCGGTGATGCGGTTGGTGCGGCCAAGGCCACTGGCGCTGGCGGTGGCGGGCAGGGGTTTGCGGCCCTGGACGCGCTCGACTTGTCCAGCAACAAGATCGCCGGAGATGCCGACCTTCGCTGGATGGTGGGTGCCGGCCTCGGGTCTGTCCGGTGGCTGGACCTCGCCTGGAACAAGATCTCCGGCGGCCTCTCGGACTTCACCAACTGCTCCGGGCTGCAGTACCTTGACCTGTCCGGCAACCTCATCGCCGGCGATGTCGCCGCGGCGGCGCTCTCCGGCTGCCGCAGTCTCAGAGCGCTCAACCTCTCCAGCAACCATCTCGCCGGCGCCTTCCCGCCGAACATCGCCGGCCTCACGTCGCTTACCGCCCTCAACCTGTCCAACAACAACTTCTCTGGGGAGGTCCCCGCCGACGCTTTCACCGGCCTGCAGCAGCTCCAGTCGCTGTCCCTCTCCTTCAACCACTTCGGCGGCTCCATCCCTGATTCCGTCGCTGCGCTGCCGGACCTCGAGGTGCTCGACCTCAGCTCCAACAATTTCTCCGGCACCATCCCCTCCACCCTCTGCCAAGATCCCAACTCCAGGCTCCGCGTGCTGTACCTTCAGAACAACTATCTCTCCGGCAGCATCCCGGAGGCCGTCTCCAACTGCACCGACCTCGTCTCCCTCGACCTCAGTCTCAACTACATCAACGGCTCAATCCCGGAATCCCTTGGCGAGCTTGGCCGCCTCCAGGACCTTATCATGTGGCAGAACTTGCTGGAGGGCGAGATACCTGCGTCTCTGTCAAGCATTTCCGGCCTGGAGCATCTCATCCTGGACTACAACGGGCTCACCGGCAGTATCCCGCCGGAGCTGGCCAAGTGCAAGCAGCTCAACTGGATATCCTTGGCGAGCAACCGGCTGTCCGGGCCGATCCCCTCGTGGCTTGGGAAGCTCAGCAACTTGGCAATCTTGAAGCTGAGCAATAATTCCTTCACCGGACAGATACCCCCAGAGCTTGGTGACTGCAAGAGCTTGGTATGGCTGGACCTCAACAGCAACCAACTTAATGGATCAATTCCACCGGAGCTGGCAGAGCAGTCGGGGAAGATGACTGTTGGCCTCATTATTGGGCGGCCCTATGTGTATCTTCGCAACGACGAGCTGAGCAGCCAGTGTCGTGGCAAGGGCAGCTTGCTGGAGTTCTCAAGCATCCGATCCGAGGACCTTAGTCGGATGCCGAGCAAGAAGCTGTGCAACTTCACAAGGATGTACATGGGAAGCACAGAGTATACCTTCAACAAGAATGGCTCCATGATATTTCTGGATTTGTCATTTAATCAGCTCGACTCGGAGATACCCAAGGAGCTTGGGAACATGTACTACCTCATGATCATGAATCTTGGGCACAACCTTCTGTCTGGTGCTATCCCAACAGAGCTAGCTGGTGCAAAGAAGCTTGCAGTACTTGACCTTTCGCACAACCGGTTGGAAGGGCCGATACCCAGCTCGTTCTCGTCACTGTCTTTGTCTGAGATCAATCTGTCGAGCAATCAGCTGAATGGGACAATTCCAGAGCTTGGTTCTCTTGCCACATTTCCAAAGAGCCAGTATGAGAACAACTCTGGTCTGTGTGGCTTTCCACTGCCACCATGCGAGTCACATACTGGGCAAGGCTCTTCCAGCGGTGGCCAATCCAACCGGAGGAAGGCGTCCCTTGCAGGCAGTGTTGCTATGGGACTCTTGTTCTCCCTGTTCTGTATATTTGGGTTGGTCATCATAGCCATCGAGAGCAAGAAGCGGAGGCAGAAGAATGATGAGGCAAGTACCTCCCGTGATATATACATTGATAGCCGGTCACATTCTGGCACGATGAATTCCAATTGGAGACTCTCTGGTACAAATGCTCGCAGCATCAACCTCGCTTTATTTGATAAGCCACTGCAGAAACTCACCTTGGGTGATCTTGTTGAGGCTACCAATGGCTTCCACACTGATAGCTTGATTGGGTCCGGTGGATTCGGTGATGTCTACAAGGCACAGCTCAAGGACGGGAGGGTTGTTGCAATCAAGAAGCTAATACATGTGAGTGGCCAGGGTGACCGGGAGTTCACAGCGGAAATGGAGACCATTGGCAAGATCAAACACCGCAACCTTGTTCCGCTCCTCGGCTACTGCAAGATTGGTGAGGAGCGGCTGCTGATGTATGACTTCATGAAGTTTGGCAGCTTGGAAGATGTGCTGCACGACCGCAAAAAGATTGGGATCAAGCTGAACTGGGCAGCAAGGCGAAAGATTGCAATTGGGGCAGCAAGGGGATTGGCATTCCTCCACCACAATTGCATTCCACACATCATCCACCGAGACATGAAGTCAAGCAATGTGCTCGTTGATGAGAATCTGGAGGCAAGGGTCTCTGATTTCGGCATGGCGAGGATGATGAGTGTGGTGGACACGCACCTGAGCGTGTCCACTCTCGCCGGCACGCCGGGGTATGTGCCACCGGAGTACTACCAGAGCTTCCGATGCACCACCAAGGGCGATGTGTATAGCTATGGCGTAGTGTTGCTGGAGCTGCTCACCGGGAAGCCGCCGACGGATTCAACAGATTTTGGTGAGGACCATAATCTTGTAGGATGGGTGAAGATGCACACCAAGTTGAAGATCACCGATGTGTTTGACCCAGAGCTGCTGAAGGACGATCCCACCCTGGAGCTGGAGCTGCTGGAGCATTTGAAAATCGCGTGTGCATGCCTGGATGACAGGCCGTCGAGGCGGCCAACGATGCTCAAGGTGATGACGATGTTCAAGGAGATCCAGGCTGGGTCAACGGTGGACTCGAAAACCTCGTCGGTGGCCACCGGGCTGAGCGACGATCCAGGTTTCGGGGTCATGGACATGACCCTCAAGGAGGCCAAGGAGGAGAAAGATTAGGAAGATGACCACCGCCCACCGGCGACACGCAGCCGGCGGTGACCGTCAGCAACACGTCCGTCCGTCCAGTTTGGGTTTGGGGGCGAAATGCCCGTAGAAATCAGTCTCTCAGATGACGATGATACCATTCTGAGGTTCCCACGCAAGCTTAGAATTTCCTTCTGATGGTACACGATAAGAAGAAATTTTCCCTCCCTTGTAGCTCTCGTAAGCCCAAGCCGTCATGTACCTATAGGAGTAGCTCACCTTTTCTTCTCTTTCTTTCCCAGCTTTCTTCTTCAGCTCCTTGTTTATTTTGTCGTAGCGCTCCAGTAAGAGCTGTGTATGTACATATATAAATGGTGGATTTTCTTCGGTGCAAAATTCACTTTGTCAGATTCTGCGCCTTGTCAAATTTGCCTTTAGTGTTCTTGTTGCTTAGCAGTTGGCTGCCATTGTACATACACACAATGTGTGTGTGCATCAGTTGATCATCAAGACATGGTACCATTGCAGATGCACGGTGGAAACCCTAGCCTGAGCTATGTAAATCTGAGAGGTACTGGAGGGAGGGAGGGCAGGCAGGAGGACGGAGGGAGGCCGAGGTGAACAGCGAAAGACCAGCCAATGGGCAGTCAAGAGGCTGACACAGCTCCTGTTTCCATGTGAGGCAGCGCATGGCCTGGCCTTGGCCTGTGGGTGTGGTGGGGCCAGGGGGCACTGTGGCGCGCACACACATACAAGAAGGCGCACTCACGCAGCACGGCCACCTTTCTTTAATTTCTGGGGCTTGCTTTGTCTTCAAATCATCAATCAGTGAGCTTAGCTTAGCCTTTAGTTGGTCAAAGGTTCCCTTAACCAGTTTTTGTCCTCTCTCTATCTCTCTCTGCTTATATCTTAATCGCATGGGTAACATGGCTCCTCAGGTTATTATACTCGCCTTCTCTATTGTAGATGCATGGTGCTGTGTCCAATGCTTAGGCCTTGTTAAACTAATCGTCCATGTCCAGCCAGTAAGTGGCAGGCTGATTCCCTCAGATCTCAAGAGGGCTGTTCAAACCTAGGGCTGGAGGTTTAGATTTGAGCTTGGAGCGTGTTCCTTGTTTTGGTTTGTTTATTATTCCTTCACTGTGACTGTGAGAGAGGAGCTGGGGGCACGGCAGTTGTCACATATGGTAAAAATTCATGAAGCTGCTGGTGATGGACATCCATAATCTCCGCAGGTCAGTAATAAGCAGCAGCAGCTTCTCCATCCACACAGGCTAGCTACATAGACAGGGCGGGTCATTTTCTCTGGGTGAATTGAACAGTTTTTACCCTTCAGGAGCCCCAAGGGCTCCATGTAGTCTGTCTCAGCCTCTCTCAGGGTCCATCACTCCTCCCTGCAGCAGCACAGCGGCAGCAACAACAACAACCCAACACACAACACAAAGTCTGGAAAAGCTACAAAGGCCATGGTGACATTGACAAACTGTGCCTCGGAATGGAGCCTCTGGCATCACCACAAGGGCGCGTGGGCCCTCTGCCTGCCTGCCTTCCTGCGTTGTTTTGGAGCTCCGGCTTAAATCAAGCTCGCCCAGTGCTATCATGATCCCTTCCCACCCATTGGAATAGTGGTATCAATACCACCATGTGGCTTTCACAGTCTATCATGCATGCATGCAGTGCAGTGCAGCACCAGCTCTTTCTTTTCCTTGTGCAGAAACAGGCTCAAACATGCCTGCTCAGGGTTTGATCTCACCCAAAAACAAAAACAAAAATCGTTCGAGGCTGCCTTTATTTTTACACAAGAAAGTTGTACCATTTCTCATTTTCCCAGATGCCGGTCTGCCACGTACATGCCGGGGTGACAACACGCCACTCTCCCCTTTGCAAAAGAAGAGAAAAAAAATGGGAAAAGACAACCGGCTTTTCATTATTTTTCTTTGCTCCAGTCATCCTCACCATTAAAATGGCCAGCCAGCAGCCCAAAACGCGGCATGTTCCTCGGCCAATCTCACACGCACACACACAAAATCCAGCCCGAAGAGTTCACACCATCATCGGCGTTGGAGCAATTCCCGCGAGTGTATCTAGCAACGCAACGGCGCTGCATGCTGGCGATGGATGGATGAATAGACACATGTCGTCTGCTTGCTTGCTTGTGCATTTGCCGCTAGTTCGTCTCCCTGTGTTGGAAAGGAGGGCGTCATCATCATGCATGTGTGATGGGCGGGCCCCAGGATGGCTGTGCTTGGCCTAATGCCTCCACCCTCATCTGCTGGGGGAGGACATGTAGGGCATCCAGGGACAGGGTTATCATAGCACAGTCACTGCCCGTGTAGCCCAACGAGTGAGCGACCGGCTCATTCAGCGACCTGCCGCCTGGGCCTGCCAGCGCCTATCTCTCTCACCCCATCCCTCCCTCCATCCCCGTGAAATGTACTACCACCGTGAAGCTGCGACCTGCGAGCGCCTCCAACCAAAAGGCGATACGACTGGGTCAAGCGGCCGGCCGGGTTGGTTGCTCGTGCCGGCTATGTGGCATTTACCACCATGAGTGAATGCGCACTGTGCCATGGATGTGGGGTGTACTAAAAGTTGCAAGCTCACTTTGCTTGAATGGGTGACGCTGCCCATCGCCTGCAAAAAGGGTCCATCGCAATGTATCGCACCAGAAAAGGTGGAAATTTGTTCTTATTAGAGCGTCTACAACCGGATCCCTCGTACACGTCTTAAACGTCCGGACAAGCCACCCGATCACTGACCGATCACGAAATTTCGATCCAGACGGCCGCTCTAAACGGGCTCTAAACGGCCGGGCTGACCGGCACCCTGGTATCTAGCCCAAATATGAGGCGGAAATGGACTCGGGCACGCCTGTCACATCGGACCCAACCCCACCTGAAAATTGCACCAAATCCACCCTTAGAACTGCCAGATCCATTTGCTCTTTCCTCTCTTCCCCCTCCTCCGCGTCGTCCGTCTCGCAACTCCGCCACCGCCCACTCTCCGCGCCGCCCGTCCGTCTTGCAACTCCGTCACCGCGCGCGCTCTGTGCCGTCTGTCCGTCTCACAGCTCCGTCGCCGCGCGCGCTCTGCAGCTCTCCCGTCCTCGCCGCGGGGGACGTCGTCACCGGCCCGGAAGCCACCGCGGTACGTCCGGCAACTCTCTGGCTCCGTCTCGCGCTTGATGTGTTCGACACAATGTCTGACCAGACCTTTTGTGATTTTATTAGGGAAAACGATGGATTCCGATGCTTCGTCCCACGAGGAGTATGGACCGACGGAGCTTGATCAAATGATTTAAGATGAGTTCTTTTTGATTCCTTGGATTCAGACGAAGAAGTGGACATGATCATGCTCATGACCATGCAAGAGGAAATGGATCGGCAAGTGGAACATATTCTCAATTTCAAGGGCTCAATCAAAGGGAGAAGAGTGATCAATCGGGATAGGGTATCCGGAGCAAAGTCTGCTGAAGGACTATTTTGCTTCGAACCGAACTTTCCCGGATGATCCATGGTTTCGTCGTCGTTTTGCATGCAAAAACCATTGTTTTTGCGCATTATGGAGGGAGTGGAGGCACACGATAACCACAGCTCACAGGGGATTGCTGCGGTCAACTCTCTTTCTCTGCCAAGCAGAAGTGCACTTATGCCCTGTGAGCTGTGGTTATGAGAATGCTCACAGGGCACTTATGAGAATGCTTGCACTTGGTACCAAGCAGAAGTGCCAAGCAGAAGTGCACTTATGAGAATGCTCACTTGGTACTGCTTGCACTTGGTACGCAGTTTACGAGTATGCATTATGAGAATGCTTGCACTTGGTACTGCTGCAAATGTCGTTGATGAGATGGTTAGGATGAGGGAGAGCACATGCCTGAAGACTACTGTCAAGTTTGCCCGTGCTGTGGCATCTACCCTCAGTGGGCGGCGTTTATGAATACCATAACCGAACCGCATGGAGAGAGGCACTTTGCATTAATGCAGGAAGCGACTAGGAAGAATGTGGAGAGGGCATTTGGTGTGCTTCAAGCTCATTGGGGAATTGTTCGTGGGGCTGCAACGATGTGGGAATTAGAAACTTTGTGGTAGCTCATGACATATTGTGTTATTTTGCACAATATGATTGTCGAGGATGAGGGTGATGGTGTAGCCCAAACCAATGATTTTGAAGCACATGGAGAAAAAGTTGAAATCCCGGAAGATCAAGATGCAGCTCAGCTTATGAACTTTCTGCAGATGCATCCGAATCTTCGAGATCATCAGGTGCACGCACAACTACTCAACGATCTTGTGGAGCATATGTCGACCCACAATGAAAATCAAAGAGTAGATGATTGATTGTGCACTTAAATAAATTTTATGTAAACACTATTTATGTTCGGTACCAAGATTTATTATTGACGTGCGACAATGGTTTGTGTGATCGACGTGCATGGTTTTGCATGGATTTGAGAGTCCGGATTTGAGGTACGTGGATACACAAAGCGAAATATAAGGGGCCGTTCGAATGCATACTCGAGCGTGCCCAGGCGCGTCTACGGACGTATAGGGGGGCGGATTTGCGACTCCGGTTGTAGATGCTCTTAGTATGTGATACTTGTAAACCGCGTTGGGATTTTCCCCGAAGAGGAGAGGATGATTCAGCAAAGCGTAGGTAAGTATTTCCGTCAGTGAGAACCAAGGTTATCGAACCAATAGGAGAACCACGCAAATTCTCGTCTTCAGTGCCTACGCATAAAAGAGCAAACACTTGCACCCAACGCGGGCAAGAGGGTTGTCAATCCCTTTGAACTCGTTACTTGCAAGCGATAAGTAGTGATAGATAGATAATTTGATAAATACAAATTGGAAATAAAAAAGAAAGTTAATAATGACAGCAAGATATTTAGAGTTTTTATAAATATATTTGTGAGGAGACCCGAGGGCCATAGTGTTCGCTAGAGGCTTCTCTCTCGAAGAAGGCATACGATGGGTAAACAAATTATTGTTGAGCAATTGATAGAAAAGCGCATAGTTATGCAATATTTATTCACGGCAATGATCATGTAAATAGGCATCACGTCCATAAACAAGTAGACCGACTCATGCCTGCATCTACTACTATTACTCCACCCATCGACCGCTATACAACATGCATCTAGAGTATTAAGTAAAAAACGGAGTAACGCTAGTAGAAAACAGGCCTTCCGTTTAACACTTTAGTCCCGGTTTGGCTTTAGCCCGGGACTAATGTGACCATTAGTCCCGGTTCCAACGGCTAGGAGCGGTCGTGGGGCACGGGCACCATTAGTCCCGGTTCATTTGGAACCTATAGTCCCGGTTTGTATCACAAACCGGGACTAAAGGGGTGGTGGCAGGCTGGTGTCAGCCTGGGGCCCCCACGAGCCCTTTTAGTCCAGGTTGGTTATACAAACCGGGACTATAGGTGGACCTTTAGTCCCGGTTTGTATAACCAACCGGGACTAAAGCTTTCCCTATATAAACCCTTCGTCCAGCCCGACTCCATTTCTCTGTTTTCTCCATTCGAATTCCCCTCTCTGTTCTTCCCCTAGCTCGAGCTCCTCCCTCCATTTTTGCCAAGATTTGTCAAGATTTGAGGCACCCCAATCCATCCAAGTGTCCACAAAGGTTAGCAACTTTGTCCTTTCATCTCTTATTGCTAGATCAGCTCGTGCAATGCTTTATAAGTATATTGATTTGTGGGTTTTAGTTTGGGTGTAATTATGTGGTAGTTTTTTTGATTTATATGCAATTTGAGCTCAAATTAACTCCTTAGTTTGCATATGTGTAGGTGTGGTTTACTTAGTGTACCTTCCCGTCCCCGTCCTAACCACCGTCGATCGCCCGCACCGTCCCGTCACCGGCACCACCTTGGCGAGCCTCTTCTTGTGTTCTTATCATTTTTATTAAAAAAATCTTATTTGTATGATTTAGATAGTTACTTGCATAATTTTCTTACTTGTATGATTGTTGTTATATATAGTGCCATAGTTATGATATCCGTGCTCGTCGGCCCTCGTCCGGTTTACGATTCGGATGTGGTATATTCTCTTTTATAACTATTTGTTGCATTTCGTGTTAATGACAATTATGCCCATCAAGTTGACATAGATATTTTTATCTAGGAGGTAGTTGAACCGGAAATGCCAACCGACCCTATTGTCGAGAAGTTAAATTTAGTTGAAAAAGAAAATGAGGATTTGAAAGGAAAATTGAAAAGAGTTGAAGAAGAGAAGATGAAATTGGAGTTGTACGTTGCCGATGTCGTCGATGATCACAAGATCAAGATGGATGCAATGCGCTTGAAGATTAGAAAGATTATAAAATATGCCATTAATAAAGAGGCTTGGTATCATTATGCTGTTGGATCAATTGCTACCTTAGTTGCGATTTTGATCGCATTTGTTGTTGCATTTAAATGTTTTATCTAGATAGTTGTATGTTGTTTTATGAGAAAATAAGTGTGTATGAACTTGTATTAATTTGGTCTTTTCGGTGTTGTGTAATGAAGATGAACCGACAATGGATGTACGATGACCGTCGCTCTCCCCAGTTCATTAATGGCGTGCAGAGTTTTTTGCGTGCGGCTAAGGCAAACAAGCGGGATGGTTTTATGCGTTGTCCATGTGGTGTGTGTAAGAATGATAAGACTTACTCTAGCTCAAAACGGATTCACGTCCACCTGTTTACGTCCGGTTTCATGTCCGGCTATAATTGTTGGACCAAGCACGGAGAGAGAGGGGTTCTGATGGAAGAGAATGAAGAAGAAGAGGATGACGACAACTATCCTGGGTGTCCTGAATATGATGGTACTACAATGGGAGAAGAGAATGAAGAAGAAGAAGCTGAGGCATCATATGAGCCCGCTGATGATCTTGGTCGGGCCATTGCCGATGCAAAGAGAAACTGCGAAAGTGAAAAAGAGAAGTTGAAGTTGCAGCGCATGTTAGAGGATCACAAAAAAGGGTTGTACCCAAATTGCGAAGATGACAACACAAAGATCGGTACCACACTGGAATTGCTGCAATGGAAGGCAGAGAATGGTGTACCTGACAAGGCATTTGAAAAGTTGCTGAAAATAATGAAGAATAAGCTTCCAAAGGACAACGAATTGCCCGACAGTACATACGAAGCAAAGAAGGTTGTCTGCCCTCTAGGATTGGAGGTGCAGAAGATACATGCACTACTGGAATCAGGATCTTTGCCGTCTGCCATGGCTGACGGCAAAGGCATGCATTGCGGACGGCAAAGGTCTTTGCCGTCAGCCAGCAGACGGCACCACATCCGGCTGAACAAGCCACGGTAAAGGGCACTTTGCCGTCTGCTGGTAGACGGCAAAGATGCAAAGGTCTTTGCCTTCTGCCAGCAGACGGCAAAGGGCATGGACGGCGCACGCGGCAGCTTAGGTCCGTTAAGGGGTTAACGGCGTGCTTTGCCGTCTGCTAGCAGATGGCAAAGTGGCCAAATAGGCCAGCCCAGGTTCCCCCCAGATAGCTGCCACGTGGCTCGCTATGCTGTCTGCTGGCAGACGGCAAAGATGCAAAGTTCTTTGCCGTCTGCCAGCAGACGGCAAAGCAACCACATAGGCCAGCCCAGTGCCCCCCAGGTTGCACAGGTAGCTGCCACGTGGCAGCTTTGGCGCCTGCTGGCTCATGGCAAAGCTCTTTGCCGTCTGCCAGCAGACGGCAAAGAGCCTGTATAGCCCCTGTTTTTTCTATTTTTTCTTAAATTCATTCAATTTCACAGAATTTCATATATATATATATATATATATATATATATATATACACACATTTGAAAATACTTTCAACAAGCATACCAACACATATCCAACAACAAGTTTCCAACAACATATCCAACAACAAGTTTCCAACAACAAAGTTCATCGTACAAAATCAAAACAAAAAGGAAGCACAAGGAGAAGAGTAGACTCCATCAACGCAAGCTTCCTCATCTAAAGCAAATCTGCAAATTGGGAAAGAAGAAAGTTAGAAGAAGAAGAAGAAGAAGAAGAAGACTAGCTAGAAGAAGAAGAAGAAAAAGAAGAAGAAGAAGAAGAAGAATTTTTCTTATCTTTCTTTTTCTCCTCTCCTCTTCTTTATCTTCTTCTTCTAACTAAGGTAGGTAAAAACGCCATTTTTAGCTAAGCTAGGTAAAAATGCTAAGTGTAGGTCATTTTAGAGCTAAGCTAGGTAGTTATGCCATTTTTGAGCTAACCTAGGTAGTTATGCCATTTTTGAGCTAACTAAGCATATTTATAGCTATCCTAGGTAAAGTATGTCAGTTTGGAGCTAAGTAAGGTTATTATGTCATTTTTGAGGAAAATAAGCTAAGTATAGGTCATTTTGGAGCTAAACCCAGGTTATTATGCCATTTTTTTACCTAAGTGAGCTAATTATGTCATAAATGAACTAGCTAAGCTAAGTATAGATCATTATTGAGCTATCCTAGGTAGTTATGCCATTTTTAGCTAACTAAGCATATCAAGTCATTTTGGAGGAAAAATGCTAAGTATAGGTCATTTTATAGCTATCCTAGGTAAAATATGTCATTTTCGAGCTAAGTAAGGTTATTATGTCATTTTCGAGGAAAATAAGCTAAGTATAGGTCATTTTGGAGCTAAGTAGGTCATTTCTTAAGCTAAGTATGCATTTGTTAAGCAAAACACTTGGGAAAACTTACCATCATCACGGAGGTGAAGGACCGGTCGGGCTTGCGCCAGTGTGAGACGGAGAAGGACCGGTCGGGGTTGCGGCATACGCAGAAGGATCGGTCGATGCTTGTCGGGAGGCATGCTGCACGAAAGATCATTTGCAATGTGTCGGGGTGTCAGGGGTGTCGTGTCTAGGTGTCGTGGTGTCGGGGTGTGGTGTCGGGCTGTTGGGGTGTCGGGGTGTCGGGGTGTCGTGGTGTCGGGGTGTCGTGTCGGGGTCAGGGTGTCGTGTCGGGGTCGGGGTGTCGGCGTGTCAGGGGTGTCGTGTCTGGGTGTCATGGTGTCGTGGTGTCGGGGTGTGGTGTCGGGCTGTCGTGGTGTCGGGGTGTCGGGTCGGGGTCGGGGTGTCGTGTCGGGGTCGGGGTGTCGGGGTGTCAGGGGTGTCATGTCTGGGTGTCGTGGTGTCGGGGTGTGGTGTCGGGCTGTCGGGGTGTTGGGGTGTCGGGTCGGGGTCGGGGCGTCGGGTCGGGGTTGGGGTGTCGGGTCGGGGTGTCGTTTTCTTCTTTTTTCCCTCTTTTTTCCTTTTCTTCTTCTTCCTCTTCTTCCTCTTCTTCCTTTCCTTCCTCTTCTTCTTCTTCTTCTTCTTCTTCTCCTCCTCCTCTCCTCTTTCTTCTTCTTCTTCTTCTTCTTCTTCTTTTTTCTTCTCCTCCTCTTCTTTTCCTTTTTCTTCTTCTTCTTCTTTTCTTCTCCTCTTCTTCTTCTTCTTCCTTCTTTTCCTTTTTCCTCTTCTTCTTCTCCTTCTCCTTCTTCTTCTTCTTCTTCTTCTTTTCCTTTCTCCCTCTTCTTCTACTTTTTCTGTTTTTTTTTCAACTTTCTTCTTCTTCTTCTATTTATCTAAACCTAAACCTAAACCTAGCATTAAACCTAAAACTAAACCTAAACCTAGCACTAAACCTAGAACTAAACAGGAAATAACAGAAAAAAACAGAAAAAATGGAGCTCACCGTGCTCCGGCGAGGTCGGCCGGTGGAGGCTGGCCGCGGGGAGGGGGCCGCTGGAGGAAGGCCGAGGGCTCCGGCGGCGGGGCGGGGCGGCGCAGGGGCCGCGGGGAGGGTTCCGACGGCGGGGCGGGGCGGCGCAGTGACCTCCGGCGATGGGGCGCGGCGGGGTGGCCGCCGCGGCCTGGGTCCAGTGGGCGGGACGGGCGGGCTGGCCGGCGGCGGGGCTGGCTCCGGGGGCGGGACGGGCGGGCTGGCCGGCGGCGGCGACTGGCGGCGGCGACAAAAGGAGGAGAGGGCGCGGGAGGGAGAGAGAGAGAGAGAGGGGGGGGAGACGGCCGCCCGTTAAGTGGCCCCTCTTTGCCGTCTGCTAGCAGACGGCAAAGAGGGTGACCGTTAGGGCTCGCCCACGTCACTTCTTTGCCGTCTGCTAGCAGACGGCAAAGGAGGGACATTGCCATCTGTCCCCTCTTTGCCGTCTGCCAGCAGACGGCAAAGAAGTTGACCTAGCCACGCCGTGCCCCGTGGGGCGCACCTGGCTCTTTGCCGTCTACCTTTGACCTGTTTGCCGTCAGCTGGCAGACGACAAAGAACCAGTTGATGGCAAAAAGCCTCTTTGCCATGAGCTGGTTCTTTGCCGTCTGCTTTCCCCAAGCAGACGGCAAAGAGCCTCTTTGCCATGAGCTGGCAGACGGCAAAATGCCAGATTCCAGTAGTGATGCATGCCCTAATGACTGCATCCTCTACCGCGGTGAGTACGAGAATTTGAATGCATGCCCGGTATGCAATGCATTGCGATATAAGATCGGTCGCGATGACCCTGGTGATGATGTTCAGGGCGAGCGCCCCAGGAAGAGGATTCCTGCCAAGGTGATGTGGTATGCTCCTATAATACCACGGTTGAAACGTTTGTTCCAAAACAAAGAGCATGCCAAGTGGCACAAAGAAGACCGTAAGAAAGACGGGAAGTTGAGAGTACCCGCTGATGGGTCGCAGTGGAGAAAAATCGAGAGAGAGTGGCCGGACTTTGCAGATGACCCAAGGAACTTATGGTTTGGTTTAAGTGCAGATGGAATTAATCCATTTGGGGAGCAGAGCAGCAAGCATAGCACATGGCCTGTCACTCTATGTATCTATAACCTTCCTCCTTGGTTGTGCATGAAGCGGAAGTTCATTATGATGCCAGTGCTCATCCAAGGCCCTAAGCAACCCGGCAATGACATTGATGTGTACCTAACGCCATTAGTTGATGAACTTTTACAGCTGTGGAATAAAAAAGGTGTACGTGTGTGGGATGAGCACAAACAGCAGGAATTTGACCTGCGAGCGTTGCTATTTGTAACCATCAATGATTGGCCTGCTCTTAGTAACCTTTCAGGACAGACAAACAAGGGATACCATGCATGCACGCACTGTTTAGATGAGACTGAAAGTATATATTTGGACAAATGCAAGAAGAATGTGTACCTGGGACATCGTCGATTTCTTCCGACCAAGCATGTCTTAAGAAAGAAAGGCAAGCATTTCAAAGGTGAGGCAGAACACCGGAAGAAGCCCGTCCTCCTTACTGGTGATGACATACTTGATATGGTCAAGGATTTACAAGTAATATTTGGAAAGGGTCCTGGTGGACAATCTGTTCCGACTGACGCCGAGGGACGCGCACCCATGTGGAAGAAGAAATCTATATTTTGGGAGCTAGAATATTGGAAAGTCCTAGAGGTCCGCTCTGCAATCGACGTGATGCACGTGACGAAGAATCTTTGTGTGAACCTGCTAGGCTTCCTGGGCGTGTATGGGAAGACAAAAGATACACCGGAGGCACGGGAGGACCAGCAACGTGTGCACGAAAACGAGGGCATGCATCCAAAGCAGTATCAAGGTCCTGCCAGCTACGCTCTTACCAAAGCAGAGAAGGAAATCTTCTTTGAATGCCTGCTCAGTATGAAGGTCCCGTCTGGCTTCTCGTCGAATATAAAGGGAATAATAAATATGGCAGAGAAAAAATTCCAGAACCTAAAGTCACATGACTGCCACGTGATCATGACGCAATTGCTTCCGGTTGCGTTGAGGGGGCTTCTACCAGAAAATGTTCGATTAGCCATTGTGAAGCTATGTTCATTCCTCAATGCAATTTCTCAGAGGGTAATCGATCCGGAAATCCTACCAAGCTTACAGAATGATTTGGTCCAATGTCTTGTCAGTTTCGAGTTGGTGTTCCCACCATCCTTCTTCAATATTATGACGCACGTCCTAGTTCACCTAGTTGAAGAGATTGCCATTCTGGGTCCTATATTTCTACACAATATGTTCCCCTTTGAGAGGTTCATGGGAGTCTTAAAGAAATATGTTCGTAACCGTGCTAGGCCAGAAGGAAGCATCTCCAAGGGCCATGAAACAGAGGAGGTTATTGAGTTTTGTGTTGACTTTATTCCTGACATTAAGCCGATTGGTGTTCCTCAATCGCGGCATGAGGGGAGACTGCGTGGAAAAGGCACGCTTGGACCAAAATCAATAATATGTAGGGACGGGTATTCTTGGGCGCAAGCACACTACATAGTTCTACATAATTCTAGCTTGGTGACCCCGTATATCGAGAAACACATGGATATTATACGCTCGAAGAACCCAGAGAAGTTTGACCCCTGGATTCAACGTACATACATTGAGGCTTTCGGCGGTTGGTTGCGAACACATCTCATGAAAGACGATAATGTTGAAGATGACTTGTACTTGTTGGCCAAGAGACCATCTTCGACTATATTGACTTTCCAAGGATACGAGATAAATGGGAATACATTTTACACGATCGCCCAAGATAAAAAGAGCACCAACCAAAACAGTGGTGTCCGCTTTGACGATGCGGCAAACAGCAAGGAGAAGGACACATATTATGGTTACATAGAGGAGATATGGGAACTTGACTATGGAGGTGATTTGAAGGTCCCTTTGTTCCGGTGCAAATGGGCCAATCTGACTGGAGGAGGGGTAATGGTAGACCCGCAGTACGGAATGACAACAGTGGATCTCAACAATCTTGGGCACACAGAGGAACCATTCGTTCTAGCCAATGATGTGGCGCAAGTTTTCTATGTGAAGGACATGTCTACCAAACCGAGAAAAAGGAAAGATAAGAAAGCGGATACATCATACGATGAGCCAAAGCGCCACATAGTGCTTTCTGGGAAAAGAAACATCGTGGGAGTGGAGAACAAGACAGACATGTCACAAGATTATGAAAAGTTTGATGAAATTCCTCCCTTCGCAGTGAAGACTGACCCAAGCATTGTTGGGGAACGTAGTAATAATTCAAAAAAAATTCCTACGTGTCACCAAGATCAATCTAGGAGATGCTAGCAATGAGAGAGAGGGAGTGCATCTTCATACCCTTGAAGATCGCTAAGCGGAAGCGTTGCAAAGAACGCGGTTGATGGAGTCGTACTCGCGGCGATTCAAATCGCGGAAGATCTGATCCAAGCGCCGAACGGACGGTGCCTCCGCGTTCAACACACGTACAGCCCGGGGACGTCTCCTCCTTCTTGATCCAGCAAGGGAGGAGGAGAAGTTGAGGGAGAGCTCCGGCAGCACGACGGCGTGGTGGCGGTGGAGCTCGTGGTTCTCCGGCAGAGCTTCACTAAGCACTACGGAGGAGGAGGAGGTGTAGGAGGGGGGAGGGCTGCGCCAGGGGCAAGTGATGCAGCTCCCATGCGCCTCCCCACTATATATAGGGGTGTAGGGGGCTGGTTTCTTGCCTTCCAAGTCCATTGGGGCGTTGGCAAAGGTGGGAGGAAAGAAATCCCATCCTTTCCCTTCCCCACCGATTGTTATCCCCCCCTTTTAGGGATCTTGATCTTATCCCTTCGGGATATGATCTTATTCCTTCTAAGGGGGGATCTTGGTGCGCCTTGACCAGGGGTGTGGGGCCTTGCCCCCACTACCCACGTTCATGTGGGTCCCCCCATGCAGGTGGGCCCCACTCCGGAACCTTCTAGAACCTTCCCGGTACAATACCGAAAAATCCCGAACATTTTCCGGTGGCCAAAATAGGACTTCCCATATATAAACCTTTACCTCCGGACCATTCCGGAACTCCTCGTGACATCCGGGATCTCATCCGGGACTCCGAACAACTTTCGTTAACCACATACAATTCCCATTACAACTCTAGCGTCACCGAACCTTAAGTGTGTAGACCCTACGGGTTCGGGAACCATGCAGACATGACCGAGACACCTCTCCGGCCAATAACCAATAGTGGGATCTGGATACCCATATTGGCTCCCACATGTTCCACGATGATCTCATCGGATGAACCACGATGTCGGGGATTCAATTAATCCCGTATACAATTCCCTTTGTCCATCGGTATGTTACTTGCCCGAGATTCGATCGTCGGTATCCCTATACCTTGTTCAATCTCGTTACCGGCAAGTCTCTTTACTCGTTCCGTAACACATGATCCCGTGACTAACTCCTTAGTCACATTGAGCTCATTATGATGATGTATTACCGAGTGGGCCCAGAGATACCTCTCCGTCACACGGAGTGACAAATCCCAGTCTCGATTCGTGCCAACCCAACAAACACTTTCAGAGATACCTGTAGTGCACCTTTATAGTCACCCAGTTACGTTGTGACGTTTGATACACCCAAAGCATTCCTACGGTATCCGGGAGTTGCACAATCTCATGGTCTAAGGAAATGATACTTGACATTAGAAAAGCTCTAGCAGACGAACTACACGATCTTGTGCTATGCTTAGGATTGGGTCTTGTCCATCACATCATTCTCCTAATGATGTGATCCCGTTATCAACGACATCCAATGCCCATGGTCAGGAAATCATGACCATCTATTCATCTACGAGCTAGTCAACTAGAGGCTCACTAGGGACATGGTGTGGTCTATGTATTCACACATGTATTACGGTTTCCGGTTAATACAATTATAGCATGAACAATAGACAATTATCATGAACAAGGAAATATAATAATAACCATTTTATTATTGCCTCTCGGGCATATTTCCAACAAGCATCCTGTTAAATGATGAAGATTGTCCATGGTTACGGCGCAATAATCAAGGGACACACGCGAAGAAATTTGTTTATACCCCAAGATCCCACTCTGGGATGTGATTGGCTGCACCGTCATCACTTTTCTTCTCTAGTGAGTAGCCGGGATGGTCCAGTTTTGTACACGAAGTGCATCCAGTTTTTGTTGTAACCCTCTCAACTTTTTAGCACATGCTATGTGGGTGAAATGACGATACCATGCCAAGTTTCAACCTTTTCAGAGTTCATTTGTGGTGCTTTTTAATTTCTGGGTCGTTTAGCTCAAAAAAATCATTAAATGCATGAAAAATAACAAATGAAGTTAGAAAGGGGTGAAATTTGAATATGTGGCTTAGAATGGTGCATATTGAATGCACAAAAAGTCTGGAGTTGAAACAAGTTTAAAAAAAATGAAATGCCTTTGTAACAGATTAGTTTTCGTCCGAAACCCTCATACTTCGAAGGAGATGGTCTAGTTTGTACACGAAGTGCATCCAGTTTTTGCCGTAACCCTCTCAACTTTTTAGCACATGCTATGTGGGTGAAATGATGATACCATGCCAAGTTTCAACCTTTTCAGAGTTCATTTGTAGTGATTTTTAATTTCAGGGTCGTTTAGCTCAAAAAAATCATTAAATGCATGAAAAATAGCAAATGAAGTTAGAATGGGTTGAAATTTGAATATGTGGCTTAGAATGGTGCATATTGAATGCACAAAAAGTCTGGAGTTGAAGCAAGTTTAAAAAAAATGAAATGCTTTTGTAACAGATGAGTTTTCGTCCGAAACCCTCATACTTGGAAGGAGATGGTCTAGTTTGTACACGAAGTGTATCTAGTTTTTGCCGTAACCCTCTCAACTTTTTAGCACATGCTATGTGGCTGAAATGATGATACCATGCCAAGTTTCAACCTTTTCAGAGTTTATTTGTAGTGATTTTGATTAAAACAAATGAAGGTTATAAAACTAAAAAGAGTTAAACAGAATCTGGTTTTGATTAAAACACCTATTTAAAATATCCTAAAAATTCCAAAATTTAACATAATGATAAAACATACTAATATTAAACAACAGCAAAAACAATCACTCAAAAATCTATTTTTAAACTAAAGTTATTCACAAACTAGTGATTCACAAAAATTTCAAAAGAATTCAAATTTAAACTATTTAAATTTGAAAACTACTGGCACTAACAGAAAGTTTGTAATTGTTTTGACCTAAAGCAAAAAGATTCATTAAAAAACTATAAATATTCTAACAGTTATTGCAAATATAAAAACAGTTATTCCAAATATAAAAACAGAAAAACAAAAAAAGAGAAAATAGACCTTTAGTACCGGTTGGTATAACCAACTGGGACTAAAAGTCCCTTCCCGCGTGAATTTGGGCCGCCGAAAAGGCCCCTTTAGGCCCGGTTGGTATCACCAACCGGGACTAAAGGGAGGACCTTTAGTCCCGGTTGGTGATACCAACCGGGACTAAAGGGTCTTTAGTCCCGGTTGGAGATACCAACCGGGACTAAAGGTCCTTCCTATATTAGCTCTTCCTCCCCCAAATCACTTCATCTTCACTCGATTCGACGAAGCCGCCAGGCTGCCCCGCCCGCGCCCTCGATCGACGTCGCCGTCCGGCCGCTCTGCCCACGCGCCGCGGCCGCTCTCCTCCTCCACGCGCCGCCGCGGCCGCCCGAGCCCACGCCGGCGCCGCTCCTCCCATCTGGCATCCTCCTCCGTCTGTAGTAGGCCACCGCGAGTCGTCGTCGTCTTCCTCCCGCGCCGCCATCTAACCGCACCAAGCCACCTCGCGCGTCGTCGCCGTCTTCCTCCCGCGCCCCTGCTACTGCCCGCCGACGAAGAGCCCCTGCTGCCCGCCGCCGACGAGCCCCTGCTGCTCTCTCCCTCCTCCCATGGTGAGCCTCCACCTCTCTGCTTCCTTCCTCCCGTGCTCATGAAGAAGGTAGGCAGGGCAGCGAAGACGGACTTAATTATTGAACATTGACTAAAATTAGATGTTAGATGTTTGATGTTTAGATATAATTTTTGATGTTTAGATGTTTGATAGATGTTGCTGATTTGTTTAGATGTGTTTAGATGTTGCTGATTTGCTAGCATTGACTAAAATTTGCTAGCATTGACTAAAATTAGATGTTTGATGTTTGATGTTTAGATATAATTTTTGATGTTTAGATGTTTGATAGATGTTGCTGATTTGTTTAGATGTGTTTAGATGTTGCTGATTTGCTAATCCCACGTTTGTTTGGATGTTTGATGTTTAGATGTGTTTAGATGTTTGATGTTTAGATGTGATAGATGAGTAGGAATTTGTTTATAAATATGAGTAGCATAATAAAATGATAATCATTTTTATGCAAATCCCATAATTATAAGGTCTCGAGTCGACGATGCCTGGCCAGCATCCTCGTCGTCGACTCGGTGGCAACACCCTGCTTGAGAGGCGCCATGTCCGGGACTGGGCTCCACCGGGCTGGCACTGGGAGGTGCTGCCTTCCGGGGCGCGGAGCTTGGTGAGGAATCAGGGTCCTGTCGTCGACCCGGAGGTTATTTGGTGGCGGTCGCGTGGACCACTGTCGGTGCAGAGGGAGTCGGCCCCCGCGGAGGTGGTACGTCGCCGTGTCAGGGAGGAGGACGAGCACGTCCGATGCTACATGGCTGCATTAGACGCCAGGTTCTCCAATACCTGGCAGGTTCTTCAGGGATCACACCCGAGCTATGATCCTGTCATAGTTCCTTATCTTTGGGTGTCCACCTCCTGTGCCGCGAGACGTCAACTATTCTGATGATGTATTAGTGATATTATATTCGATGATGTATTAGTGATACTATTCGATGATGTATTAGTGATATTATATGATCGCATTTGTTGTTGCATTGCCTTGTATTGATTTGCATATCTCCGGTTCTGCTTATTGAATGCATTCTAATTGTTTTATATTTGTTCTGGATTAGTTAAGCTATGGACGGTAGAGACAGAGACCATGATCAAGAGAATGCCATGTACGACCTGATACGCTCCGGAAACGAAGAGAATGAAGTAGATGATGGCTCACAATACCTTAACCCATCCGGTGAGGGAATTGAGGAAGAACAACCAAGAGACGAAGGCGAACCAGCTGACAATGACGATGGCGAAGAAATTTTTGTCCATTTAACAGAGTCCGGCGAGGTATTAATTTGCCCTCTGGTGATCATCAGACGTATTGATTGATTTGTATATATTAACGAATCTTTCTTCCTTTTAGCCCTCCGGATCGAGCAAATCTTCTACAAGGGTTAAACGTGGCCTGACAAAAAAGTTGAAACAAGGCGTAAAGTTTAACATCGATCAAATCAGAGCAGATGGCGAACCGATTGCTCCAAAAGAGAATGCAGACAAATTTATACGTCAATGCGGAGTTATCGTTAGGGACCAAATCCCGATCACCGTTCAAGAATGGAATCAGCCAAAAGATACCCAAGCAGTTTCTTTTGTCAGCCAAAGAGCAAAAGATCTACTTTGGGAGGAGCTCATGAAACATTTCACCCTACCAGAGGCTCTCACAGATCTCCAACGGGAGAAAGTCAAGAAGTGTGCTCTTAAGAAGATGGCCACACAATTCCAGTCTTGGAAGAAAAGATTATGGAAAAGTTACGTGGAAAACGAAAGGAAGACTCCAGAATTCAAAGGAGAATATGTGAAGTTAGAAGATGACTGGGACGAATTTGTGAAGTTCAAGGAATCAGAAGAAGCTAAGAAACGGTCGAGAATAAACAAGATAAATGCCAACAACAAAAAAGTGGCACCATCGTCTGGGGCCAGGCGGCTACAAGTATGGGTTGCCTAAGTGGGATGAATCGAAGAGAAACATGAAGGCTGCAGGGGTCACTCCAGTAACAGAGACTTGGCCCGAGAGGTGTAGGACTTGGTTTTATGCACATGGGGGAAAGTTGGACCCAAAGACAGGGGAGGTTCTTGAACTAGCAAGTCTTAAAGAAGCCACGGACGAGTTACATAAAGCAATAGCAGAAGCTCGAGCGGGTGTGTACGAGCCCGAGAGAGAGAAGGACGAGCTTTCGCGCGCCCTCAAGAATCCTGAACACCCGGGACGAACACGAGGCAAAGGCATGGTTCCGTGGTTTCTGGGGTTTGCGGATTGGAACGACAGCTACAGAAGTCATGACAGAAAGAAGAAGCATGAAGTAGATCGGATTCAGGACTTGGAACGCAAATATAACATGCAGCAGGAGCAAATCAACAAACTTAGCCAGCAAGGCGCGTCTCAGCAGCAACAGCAACCAGATCCAGCATTGGATGGTACCATTCCATCATCTATGCCAAAAAGCACCGTGGGTTCCACGGAGGTCCCGGCCGATGATGCACTGCTGGCTCGCTACCCCGTGGATGATATCTTAGAGTCGACACCTTGTGAGCTACACGTGAAACTGAAGAACATATCCATGAAGGTGGCAGACGACTTTGCTTTACCGAGTGGACATGAAGCAACTTTCCACGGCAATCCGATTCCACCTGGCTATGCTCGTGTCGGGGTGGATCAAGTTGTGTCGGCATATGAAACACTAGATCTTGACTACCCTGGAGGTGAAGGGGAGCGGACACTGGGAGAAGCCAGGCGTTGTGTCATTTTATGGAAAAAGGAATGCATCGTGTTTCCAAACTCGGTGCCAAGGCCACCGACTCCTCCTCCAAGTCTGCCGCCTCAGCAGACTCCAACCCTCCCTGAGACGGAGCGCAGGGTGAGTCCTTCGAATCCATCTCTGCCGCGCCAGCCGAATCCATCCCACCCCGAGACGGAGCACATGGCGAGTCCGCGATATCAATCTCCGCCACGTCAGCAGAGTCCATCCCACCCCGAGACGGAGCCTAGCGCGAGACGTCCGCCATATCGATATCCGCCGTCTCCAAAGCGGAAGAGAACACAAAAGAAGAAACCCGAGCCTCCTGCCAAAAAGAAGTTAGCTTACGATATGACTCCCGAGGAACTCGATGAATTAGTGAATCTCGCTTTGCGGGCCCATTTTGGATCGAAAGCGCCCCCGCCGCCAAAGGAGAAAATACCCGACGAGGTGGTACAACACTTTATTGATGCAGCTAAACCGGCGGAGAAAAGACCGGTATCAGACTATGAACGCTAGTCCTATGCATCACAGAAAAGACAGAAGTCGAGCGGTAGCAGTAAATGCGGGAAAACTGTTCCCCAGCTCAGAGAACAGGCAGTCCAATCGATCAGCCCGCTCAAGGTGAGTGCCAATAACGTGGTAATAACCGACGCTGATAGAGAGAATGCTAGAATGCTCGGTATCACCGTTGAACAATTCCTAGAGATCGAGGAATTTCCACAGTTAGATCCGAAGGAAATAGAACGGCAATATGTCCCCGAGCAACCTCTGGTCAGTCCTGACGACGAGAAGCTTCTAACAACGCAAATGTACAAATTGCATGACTGGTACATGAGAGAAATAAAGGACGGGATGGAGAGCCTCATGGTGAAAGTCGAGAAAGAGCATTACGTCCATGCAAAAGATTTGGGGATTGAAAATGAAGAATTTTTTCAGTTATTCAATCAAAAAGCACTCGACAAATCTATCGTCAGTTGCTATTGTCTGTAAGTGATTTCTTTCTGTAATTTAAGTCTCTAGCTCAGCTCGTTCATTGCCTGTTATTATACTCACTATATTCTTTTGTGTGGTATTATGTAGAATGAAGATTTTTGAATTGAAAAGAGCTGGAGTCTATGGCATTGGGTTCATTGACCCAAATACCGTCAATGAAGAAGTGTTGAGAAGGCACCCTAAAAACACGGAGAAATTGCTTCTAAGGTTTTTGAAGGCCCTAAAGTACAAAGCAGAAATAATTTTACCTTGGAACTTCCAGTGAGTGTTACTTTCTTATACTACAAATTCTATTTTTGCTTATATATATACTCGATGTTAAGTGTAGTTGATGAGTTATGCATGCCCGCTTATACAAATCGTGTGCGCAGCTACCACTGGATCCTTCTAATCATTAGAGTTGACGATGGAACTGTTGAAGTACTGGACTCGCTAAGTAAAGACCCTGAAGATTACAAAAGCTTGCATTTGTTGCTCGAAAGGTAATTTCAATCATTGACGCACTATGTCGGCTTCTTTATTAGTTCATTTCCTGATATCAAGTAATTAATAACTCCTTTATTCATTTTGTTTGCCGGGCAGGGTTTGGGAAAAGTTCACCAAAGATGTTAGAGGTGAATGGAAGAGGAGCTGAGATGGCGAAAGCCCAGGGTAATTAAGTAGTACTAGCTACGTCCGCGCATCTCTTTAATTCTAGTTTCAAGACCATTGTCATGCTTCATTATTATCTGATTGAATTCTATTCTCGTAAAGTGCATGAGGCAGGCACAGGGGACTGAAATATGTGCATATTACGTTTGCGAGAACATTCGCTTTATGACCGAAAGCAACAAGAGTGCAAGAGATCTTTGGGTATGTAAACACCATTCATATTTTTTTATCATGATATAATACATATACACACAACTAACATGTTCATATTGATCTCCTTCTTTAAAGATGCACGAGATGCGGGATAAGCTCCTACCAACGGACCGCATACGAGCAATTCAAGAGGAAATTGCGGGATTTTTGCTTCAGCAGGTCATATCTCCCGACGGAGAATACCATTACCGGATCGGCAAATGATCTGCAAATTGTACGATAAATTGTATATGCCAAATTGTATATATATGTGTATGCATGTGGTCGTACGAGAAATTCTATGATATATATATATATATATGATTGCTTGTACGAGAAATTTTATGATATATGATATGTTCTACGAGAAATTCTATTATATATGCATAACGTGTACAGTATGTAGTAGCGTAAAATATGTTTGAAATGAAAAATAATTAAATGGAAAACACAAAATGAAAAGGAAAATTAAACAATAAACACTAATTAAACCCCTAAACCCCTAAACCCCTAAACCCCTAAACCTTTAGTCCCGGTTGGTGTTACCAACCGGGACCAAAGGTCTCCATGCCCTGGCGCACGCTGCCGACCACGTGGCCAGGGTTTAGTCCCGGTTCGTAGCCAACCGGGACTAAAGGCTTGGACCCTTTAGTCTCTATACTTTAGTCCCGGTTGGGGAACCGGGACTAAAGGCCCTTCCCAACCGGGACTAATGGACTGTTTTCTACTAGTGTAATGCTTGGAGGATAATGACATGATGTAGACAAAGTAAATCCAATCAATATGAATAAACCCCACCGTTTTACCCTTAGTGGCAGCAATACAATACGTGTCATGTCCCTTTCTGTCACTGGGATTGAGCACCCAAAGATTAAAGCCACTACAACGCACCACTCCCACTTGAAGATAAATCAATCTAGTTGGCCAAACCAAACCGGTAGATCGGAGAGCATTACGAAGCTATAACAATCATGCAAATAAAATACCGGCAGTATTCAATATCTTTTCATGAATAATCTGAACATAAACCCACAATTCATCGGATCCCAACAAACACACCACAAAGATTGATTACATAAAATAGATCACCGCGGGAATCGCGATGATCTTGACATTGAAGAACATAGAGGGAGAGAGAGAGAGAGAGAGAGAGAGCCATCTAGGTACTAACTACGGACCTGTAGGTCTATGGTGAACTACTCACACATCACCATGGGAGCAACAAGGTTGATGTAGAGGCCCTCCGTGATTGACCCCCCTCCGGCAGGGCACCGAAACATGGCTCCAGATGGGCACACGGCGGAACAGAGACTTGCGGCGGCGGAAAAAGTGTTTCGGGAGGCTCTCTAGGGTTTTGAGAATATTAGAGAATTTACAGGCCAGGGAACGATGCCAGAGGGCCGGGGAGGTGGCCGCAAGCTATCAGGGCGCGACCAACCCCTGGACGTGCCCTGATGGCTTGGGGGCACCTCATGTGCCCTCCGGTCTTCCTCCAAAGCTTCCAGGTCTTATTTTGGTCCATAAAAAATCAGCAAAAAGTTTCGGGGTATTTGGACTTCATTTGATACAATATTCCTGAAAAGCCAAAAACACACAGAAAAAAAACAATTGGCACTTGGCACTGGGTTAATAGGTTAGTGCTCAAAATTAATATAAAACAGAAAGTAATTGCCTAAAAAGTATCCTAGAATGATAATATAATAGCATGGAACAATCAAAAATTATAGATACGTTGGAGTCATATCGGCATCCCCAAGCTTAATTCCTGCTCGTCCTCGAGTAGATAAATGATAAAAACAGATTTTTTGATGTGACATGCTACCCAACATGTAATATTTTCAGGTATGATCATTGAGAAACGATGAATCAACAAACATGAACATAGTAATATCCATAAACACAAGTAACATAATCATCAAATTTCAAAATATACAATCCTTAAAGAATGTTTACCCCCATTCATTTTATCATATTAGCATGGCATGGCTCCGTCTTCACCACATAAATACAAATGTCAAGCACCATGGTGTTAAGCCAAGCAATCGGATCTTACTTTTTCACGCGCTTCATCTTTTTATACCTCACTCGATACATGAGCGTGAACCATGGACATAACATATAGGTGGTACGTTTCGAAAGGGTAAAAGTGGAGAAGAAAGTCTCGCATCAACTAGGTGGAGCAACGGGCTATGGAGATGCCCATCAATCAATATCAATGCGAGGAGTAGGTATTGCCATGCAACGGATGCACTAGAGCTATAAGTGTATGAAAGCTCAGATGAAACTAAGTGGGTGTGCATCTAACTTGCTTGCTCATGAAGACCATGGGCATTTGAGGAAGCCCATCATCGGAATATACAAGCCAAGTTCTATAATGAAAACTTCCCACTACTATATGAAAATGACAAATCATGAGACCCTTAATATGAAAAACATGGTGCTTCTCTAAGCACAAGTGTGGAAACAGAGGTAGTAGCACAACCCCTTCTCTCTTTATCTCTCATTTATTTCTTTATTTCTTTTCCCTTTTCCCTTTTTCCTTTTCCTTTTTCTTTTTCTTTCTTTTTTCCTTTTTCTTTTTTTCCTTTTCTCTTTTTTTTATTTTTTCTGTTTTTTTCTTGGTGGGCTCATTTGGCCTCCCCCATTTTTTCATTTTTCGTCCGGATCTCATCCCGACTTGTGGGAGAATCATTGTCTCCATCACCCTTTCCTCGTTGAGATAGTCCTCTAATAATGATAATCATCACACTTTTATTTACTTACAACTCTATATGAAAAATTAAACAATATGACTCTATATGAATGCCTCTTTAGTGTACCAGGATGTGCAATGATCTAGCATAACATGTAAACAATGATGAACGGTGGTTTTGCCACAAATACTATGCCACCTACATGATCATGCAAAGCAATATGACAACGAGTGCACAAGTCATATGATGTAACGGTGGAAGTTGCATGGTAATATATCTCGGAATGGCTATGAAATTGCCATAATAGGTAGGTATGGTGGCTGTTTTGAGAAAGATACAAGTAGGCTTATGTGCAACAGAGCGTATCATGTCATGGGGTTTGGATGACCGGCAAAAGCTGCACCGATTCTCGAAGTGAGAATGGGCATTACACGGTACCAAAGAGGCTAGCATATATGAAAAGGTGAGTGTGCGTACATCCATGGATTCACATTAGTCATAAAGAACTCACATACTCATTGCAAAGATTTATTAGCTCTCTCTAAGAAAAGCACTGCTCGCATGCCCCTAGGGAGGAGGTTTGTAGGAGTTAACCATCGCACCCCCCGACCTAAACAACACTAGGGTTTCAACGAGGAATAAGAATGCTCACACATCATCACCATGCCATAACAAATATTTAGATGAACAACAAATTAACACCTTTTAACTATCAATATTTCTACTAACCAACAACCATGTACTCACGCCCTTTCATATTACCACATCAATATCATTAACCCACAATTTCTCTTTTATGTGCTACATGAAGGTTTTGGTTATGCACTCCTTGAATACCTATTATTTTTGGACTAGTCTTATAACCCATTCAAATTACCATCACTATATATTAGACTCTCAACCAAATTTAAGTGAAGAACGAGAGTGCTATTATTTCTATAAAATCTATAAGCCACCGTGCTCTAAAAGATATAAGTGAAGCACTAGAGCAACTGCTTAGCTCAAAAGATATAAGTGAAGCACATAGAGTATTCTAACAAATCATGGTGAGCATGTGTCTCTCTCAAGTAGGTGTTTCCAGCAAACAATGATTGTGGAAAACTAAAACAAAAGCAAACTAAAACATACGACGCTCCAAGCAAAACTCATATCATGTGATGAATAAAAATGTAGCTCCAAGTGACATACCGACGGATTAAGACGAAAGAGGGGATGTCTTCCGGGGCATCCCCAAGCTTAGACGCTTGAGTCTTCCTATAATTTACCTTGGGGTGACTTGGGCATCCCCAAGATTAGGCTCTTTGCCGCTCCTTATTCCTTCATCCATCGTGATAGCACCCAGAACTTGAAAACTTCAGCACACAAAACTCAACAGAAAACTCGTGATCTCCGTTAGTATGATAGGTAAATCAAAAACTTTAGGTACTCTTATAAATTGATTCATATTTTATTATTGCATAAGGTACTATATTCTAACTTCTCCGTGGTTTATACCCCCCAATACAATCCATAGCATCATGTAACGCCCAAGATGCGATCCTATCCTTATTTTGGCACGAGGGCCTCGACAGGGATAGAAGCGCATCTTGCCGTTTTGCAAGAATGGATATCATTACAAGTACATGTAAAGAAGAGATGAGTATATGGAATTGGCTTACACTCGCCACAAGCTACATCAATATCACATCAATAGAACAACATATACAATCATCATACAGAAGAGCAGGGTCCGACTACAGACAAAATCAAACGATAAAATGACATCCATCCATGCTATCCCAGGATGCCGCCTGGAACCCATCCTAGATCGGTGAAGAAGAAGAAGAAGAACTCCAAATCAAACAAGCATCGCGCTCACGTCAAATCATCGCATTACCTGTACCTGCAACTGTTGTTGTAGTAATCTGTGATCCACGGGGACTCAGCAATCTCATTTCCAAGGGTATCAAGACTATTAAAGCTTAATGTGTGAGGTATGGTTAAGTGGTGAGGCTGCAGCAAGCACTAAGCATTTATTTGAGTGGCTAACTTACGAGTACAAGAGTAAGGGGGGATGATTGTCGAATAAACGGACGTGAACTAGTAATGATCTCTAAGAGATCCTGAACACCTACTTACGAACAAACATAACCCCACCGTGTTCTCTTTCGGAGCAGGCCTCACGAAAAGAGACGGTCACGGTTACGCACACAGTTGGTGTATTTTATTAGAGTTTACTTCAAGTTTGCTATGACCGGGTGTTAAACAAAGTTTCGAAGTTGCCACATAACCGCGAGCACGGCTTTCCAAAAGATTTAACCCTGCAGGGGTGCTCCAACTCATCCATCACAAACTAACCACACGTCGCGGGAATAACCTCGACCACGAATCCCGTGATTTCCTAGGCAATTCCATTATAAAACCGCAAACTCGAGATAGCCCGAAGTATTATCGGAATTCCTCGCACAAGACGTTCGAGAAAGGTAAAACAAATCCAGAAAGGCCTCCCGGCGAGCTAGATCCGCATCTAGAGCCGTGCGCTCTCTATCTACGGGCATCATCCGTCTATGCGAAGTGGACGGTAGCCTGAAAATGCCTCGAGTTGCCCCGAGGTGGCACCGCCGACTGCTAGGTAGGTGGACCAACACTCATGAGGAGCACTGGCCCGGGTTGTTGATTAAAGATCCGCGGGTGCCGGCGGGTCCCTATGCAATTTTATTAGTTATTAGGCAAATGGTAAAACCAATGTTGGGCCTTACCAGGCGAGTTTTATCCCAAAACGAAAATCAAGGGGGTCCACATAACAACCCCGAGCATGTTAGGAGCGCAAAAATATGGAACATAACACCGGTACTCGGAACTAGTGCGGCAAAAGTGGAACAAAACACCGGGCAAAAGGCCAAGCCTTCCACCTTTTACCAAGTATATATGTGCATTAAATTAAATAGCAATAATATTGTGATGTATCAAAAAAATATCCATGTTGCACATGGAAGAACTTGCACCTGCAACTAGCAACGCTATAGAAGGGCTGAGCAAGCGATAACATAGCCAAACAATGGTTGCTGGGATGTGGAGGGGTTAGAGGCTTATCATGGCATTTTAGGAGGCTTGACAAACAGGTGGTAGGTAGCGAGACAGCGATAGAAACGAGACAACTAGCATGGGAATGATAGTAATGGTATCCATGGAAATGATCATCTTGCCTGAGATCCCGCTTGGAAGAAGAACGAGTCCATGAAGCAGACGAACGGGACGTAGCCGAACGAATCCTCACACTCCGAACGCTTTCGGAACTCTATCGAGAAGAAGCAATCCGGAAACAACAATCAACACATGATCAACACCACAACATATGCATGACATGATGCGCAAACCAACATGATGCATGTCCGGTTTAATTATGCAAGGCATGTCAATCACAACAAACAAATACTACACATTAAGTGAATCTCAATATGCAACGATTTGCATATTGACGAAACTCCACATTCGAATTATTTAGTTCACTCTCGTTAGGTACATGACAATATTAAATGTTGTTAAACATTGCAAGAGGTGAAGCATAAGTAAACTACACATCTAGGCAAGTTTAAATGAGGCCGGAAACAACATATAGCATTTCCGAAACGACCCCATATGTTAATTTCGAAATTGGTCCAGATCTGAACGAATCATGTTTTATATTTATTAAACAGGAAAATAAAGAGGACCATGTGATTCTACGCATCGTTCTAGTCGATTTACATATATAGATCATATAAAACGGAGTTACGGCCTAAAAGATATGACACACACAAGATTAACAAGGCATGAATGCAAAATGCATGAAAATGTCAGCCACAACATTTCAAATCATGAATGCAGCAAGATATTATGATACTACATGAAATTCTAGTCAAGTTACATATGCAACATGTTCAAAACGGAGCTACGGTTCAACGATAACAAGCAACACAAGTTTTAGTTCAAATCTGTCCAAAACAGCAACATGGCATATTGCACACATGAAAACAACAATCTACAATATTCTAAAATTCACAAACTAAGCATAGGGCTGTAGCATATAACACACACTTCATTTCATCTTCACATTTCACACTCAAAAGAGTCATGGATCACATGGTAGGAAGCTCACAACATGGCAATAAAATATAGCAGATTACGACTTAGTGAAAATAACAGTTTTTAGCATAGCAGTTTTTCACGAAGGCATATTGGCAGCAGCAAAACTATATGCTACAAGGTATATTATGGCATGAACATTAACAGCATGGTAGTAGACATGATGCACTACAAATCATTCCATGGTGGCAAGGTCTAATTATGCATAGAATCATGGCTAGCATCAACACAATATGGCATTATGAAGAAAACAGATTCTCAGACTTAGTGAAATTTAGAATAGACATGTGCAGCAGTTTTTAACAGATTGACATATTGGAAAACAGAATTAATTATGATGCTAAACCTATTCATGCAAACTATTGGCACAACATGATAGGCAACAACATGCTTAACAAAATATTCCTTGGAGCAACCACAAAAGACTCCTAGATCAATAGCAAATCACATGGCAACATGGCAACGAAATAACAGATTTCAGACTTAGAAATATTTTTGGACCCTCAAAACAGCAATATTTTATCGCATGTTGGCAACAAGAAAATAACACCTAAACATGCATTTCTATAGCAACCAAAATGACCAGGGCCTAGCACACATGTCCAAGGGCATATCTCATATTCAAAATTATTTCAAAATGTGCATGGATTAATTCACACAAAAATAAACAAAAGGGCATCATGGCAAAATGACATGCACACAAATTTCCTTGAATGACAAAACTAATTACACAGATGGATTCAATGGATTTTTCTACCCCAAAATCATATATAAAATGCATAGGTTCGTGTAGGAAAATATGTCACAATTAATTATGCAAGTTTATGGCATAAACCGTTTTAGCAAGTTATTTATGCAATTAAATGCAACCCACACATCAAACATTTTTTTCTCATGCATGAAAAAGGCATATAACAAGCTACACATTTTACATATTTCAAATCTATAGTTTTTTTACCTAAGATGCACGAATAATAATTACGCCCAATGCAACATAATGACATTTATGCAAATTGAAAGAAAATGGCATGTTAAACATTTTTACCATGGTTGAAAGTTACATATTATTAATCTACACAAAATTCTAGACATAATTCATATATAAAGTTTTACATGTGATGCACGGTTATTTACTTATGGGCATTTATTAACAGAAAAGCTCCTGGGCCGAATCTGAGCAAAGCACTGGGCGCAACAAATTAATATGTACACACGGGCGAGGGATTGGATGACTGGGTGCTCACCTAGCGGCTTGCTGTTGGGCTGGCCTCGGAAGTTGGGCCTTGGGGTTCGATGGGCCGGCGCTATGAGGCGGCCCACGACGCGGTCGCAGGGCGAGCGAGCGAACCGCTCGTCCTCCTCCTCCCGATCGGATCAGGAAGGCAGGGGCGGCGGCGCCATGGCCAACGCAGCGAACGGCGGGGCATGGAGGCATCAGCGAGTTCGGGGATCGACGCGGGGGCGCGGATCCAGACCCGGACGGCCGGATCCCGCCGGAGTCGGGGTCGGGTGGCTCTGCGGCGCGAGGGCGGCCGGCGGCATGCGGAGCTCCACCCTGGCTTGGTGCGGATTGCGGGCGTCCACGGAGAGGAACAGGGGCGCGACGGCGAGCGCCGGCTTGCGGGGTCGGCGAGAGCGGCGGTTCTGGCAGCGGCGGTCGCCGGCGGGCGGCGGGCGGCGGCACCGGTGCTCGGAGGCGAAGCCGCGGGGCTGCTCCCTGGCTGCAGAGGAGTGGCAAGCGGCGGCGCACGGGAGGGGCTGGCTCGGGCCCCGGATGGGCTCGGGCGGGCTCCCCTCGGGCCCGGGCGGGCCGCGGCGGCTGGGGAACTGCGGGGCGACGTGGCAAGCCCTTAGTGGCTGAAGGCGGCGGCGCAGGTGGTGGCTGGCGGCGACAAGTGGCGGCAGGGAATCAGGCCGGTGCGGAAAACGAGGTGGGGTGGCGACGCTCGAGGTTAGGGGAGGCTAGGGGGCCATTTTTGGAAGGGGGACCTGTCTATTTATAGCAGGGGGCTAGGGTTTGAGGGATTTGCTCCGTTTTCGGACCGTACGATGTCGATCGGACGGCTTCGGACGCGGAGTGGCTTAGCTGGGTTAAGGTGGGCTGTGCAGAGGTGGTTGGGCCAAGAAGAGAGGGAGGAATGTGCAGCCCGGTAACAATTGAAACACCGAAAACGTCGCTAATTATCCGATGACGGTGCCGCTACGGTCGACCGTTCGGGCATCAAACGACCTCTGATTGTGACGAAATTTGGCAGGCGGTCTAGCTACACAATATTGAGATCGCTCGCCAAGTCTCGACCCAATCCGAGAATATTTTTCGCGCGCTTTTAAAAGATTTTTTTAACGATGCCGCGGGCGCGTGCTTGTGTGGGTGGTCTCGAAACGATCATCGACAAGGACGGAGAGAACCGGCGACTACGAACGGATGCAAGTTTTCAAAACGAGTGACGATGCTATGCAGATGATGCGAATGATGCGATGATGAATGAGACAAACAAAAGAATCGCACGATGACAACGGAATAAATCGGGAATCTTCTGGAGCGTCGGTCTCGGGCTGTTACACATCATCAAAACAAGCAAACTATGCAAGCAAAAAACAGAACCTGTCTAAAACAGAACAATCTGTAATGATGTGTGCAAACACCATACTTATCTAACTCCAAAAACTCTGACAAATTAGGAAAACCTGGGGAATTGGTATACCAATACAGTGTAAGAAATTCAGATAAAAAAGACTTTCCAGTAAATTAGAGAAATTCTGCACTGGACGCTAAAGTTTCTGTTTTTTCATCGTATCAATTCTACTTATCATTCAAGTCATCCCAATGGCTTTACTTGGCATAAACACTAATTTAAGCATAACAACACAATAATTACAGTAGCAATAATCATGTTATAACATCATGACAGAAAGTATTGGGTTGTCTCCCAACAAGCTCTTTCTTTATAGCCATTAAGATAGGCTTGAAGTTTTAATGATGCTCACATAAAAGATAAGAATTGAAGCACAAAGAGAGCGTCATATAGCATGTGACAAACTCATTTGAGTATAACATAATTCCTATGCGTAGGAATTTTACAGGAAAACAAATGATCAAGACAAGAAATATCTAGCACATGCAAATAGGAAAAATGAAGCCTTGACAATTTCAACACAAAGAGAGGTAAGTGAGTAACATGAAAAATTCTATAACTAAATTTACATATCTCATAATAATTACTTGTAGGATAATAATAAAACTCAACAATATAGCAATCATGTAAAATATTTTCTTCATGATCAATATACACAAAAGTTTTACAATCTTTGAAGATAGTGGGATTAACATTAACTAAAGCCATGACCTCTTCAAACCCACTTTTATCAAAAGTTCATAAGATTGATCATTCTCCAAAGTAGTGGTACCATTATTTCCTAAAGTTGATGCTCTTCCAAGCCCACTTTTAGTAATATTGCAAATATCATTATTGTGAGATCCAGAAGGGACGTCTAGAGGGGGGGGGGGTGAATAGACTACTTGGCAAATTTTAAACCTAACCTTTTCCAAATTTTAATGGTTGGCAGATTTTAGCAATTCTATCAAGTCTAGCACACCCTACACATGCAAGTCAACGAGTATAGCAGTGGAAAGTAAAGACAAGCACATGTAAGTAAGAGTAGAGAAAGGAAGATCAAACACAATAGGGACTCGAAGATTTTTCCCGTGGTTCCAATAGGTGGTGCTATCGTACGTCCACGTTGATGGAGACTTCAACACACAAAGGGTAGTGGTCGCGAGAGTCCGTGGAGGGCTCCACCCATAAGGGTCCACAAAGTAGCAATCTCGTCTATTCTATCACGGCTTACTTCCACACAGGACTAGCCTCACTCGGGGTTGATCTTCACGAAGTAGGCGATCTCCTTGCCCGTACAAACTACTTGGTTCAACTCCACACATGAAGACAGAGGCTCCCAAGCGACACCTAACCAATCTTGGAGACAACACTCTCCAAAATGTAATAGATGCGGTAAGAATGATGAACTCCTTGCTCTTGTGCTTCAAAAGATAGTCTCCTCAACACACAATCACTCTCTCACAGATTTGGCTTGGTAGAAGAGGTTGATTGGGTGGAAAGTAACTTGGGGAGGCTAGAAATCAAGATTCACATGTTTGGAGTGGAAGATCTTTATCTCAACACATGAGTAGGTGGTTCTCTCTCAGACAATGGATGAGGCAAGTGTTGGTTTGTTCTGAGTGCTTCCTCTACGAATGAGAGGTAGGTGGAGGGGTATATATAGGCTTCTCCAAAAATCTATCCGTTACAACATTATTGCCGAACTCGGTGAAACCAAAGTTAAAACTTGGTTGCACCGACTAGTGCAAAATGAGGCAACTTTGGGCGTTTCGGTGAGACCGATATATAATTCTCAGTGGGTCCAAATTTGGCTGGCCTAGGCAGTTTTCAGTTTCGGTGTCACCGATTCCAAACACTCGGAAATTCCGATTCTTAGAAATTGGTTACCCGAAAGTTGGTCACTGATTTCGTTTGCACCGAAATCAAACTCGGTGTCATCGAGAAGCTAGGGTTTGGCTCTGGATTTGTCTAGGGTGAAACTCGGTAGGGCCAATTTGGAAATATTGGTGGCACCGAATTTGAGTGTTAGGGTTTTGACAGAGTATCTTTGTGGGAGACTTCATTAGTATTTTTGGTGGCTAACTCTAAGCACTTGAGCAACCAAATCATCATGGATACCTCATCCCCTTTTAATAGTACTGGCTTTCCTATGGACTCAAATGTGATTTCTCCTTGAAGCTTGATGTTTTGCCAATCCTATTCCTTTCCTTCTTCTTCTTTCCCTGGGGGTTCTCCTCACATTCCAACCAATTCTCTTTGTGGACTTCATCTGAAATAAATTAGGTAAAGCTATTAGTCCAAGAGACAATGTATGTTTTCATGAATTATCAAAACCTCCAAGGGAGCATATGTGCTTTCAATCTCCCCCTTTTTCTTAATTGATGACAACATACAATCAAAGCTTCAAATTAATATATGCAAAGATATATGAACGCTTTGAGAAACACATGACTAAGACAAGCTCCCCCTAAATGTGTGCAATCCTTTTCAGAGGATAGTTGCTTCGAAATGCATGAACACACACATAGTAGAAAGGACATGATAAGTCCGATGTACCTTGGCTATATGCATCAAACATATGTGAATGAGGAGTCTCCATGTTCAAGACTCACTCTTGCAAACAATATGTGCAAGAAGCAAGAGATCATCTTGACCAAGGATATGATGCATATACTTACCATGAAGTTCTTGAGCATTTTAACAAAAGAAACACACTCAAGAAAACAATGTTAGATAACACAAGAGTATTCTTCTCATCCAAATGCAAAAGAATTCAAATGTACCAAGATATGGAAGACATATAGGAAATTGTATTACTTAAAATTGATATGTCTCCAAGAGCATTTAGAACTTTCTCCCCAAAGTATGGATTTGTAAGTATTCATCTCCCCCTGAATCTTAGCATGTAGATATTGGGAGTAGGTAGGGTGAGACAAGTCTAACACTCATAAGGCTATTAAATCTAAATCACATGTTCTCTCAACGTTAATGATAGTATTGATTTGGTTTTGATATTTTTGCCTTTGATAGATGGCACGTCTCCAACGTATCTATAATTTATAATTTTTCCATGCTGATATATTATCATTCTAGGATACTTTTTGGGATTTATTTACCAATTTATAATATTTTTGAGGACTAACCTATTGACCCAGTGCCCAGTGTCAGTTGCTGTTTTCTGCATGCTTTTCACTTCTCAGGTTTACAGTACCAAACGAAGTCCAATTGCCACGAAACTTTTTCATGATTTTTTCTAGATGAAAAGAAGACCTGGGAGATTCGGAAGAAGGCTGGGGGCCGCACCAGGGCCCCACAAGCCAACAGGGCGCACCCTGATGGCTTGTGCCCCCCTGGCGGCTATCCCGACTTCGTTCTCTGGCCTATAAATTCTCATATATCTCAAAAACCCTAGAGGCAGTCCCGAAACTCTTTTTACGCCGCCGCAAGTCTCTATTCCGTAGCGAGACCATCTAGAGCTCCGTTCTGGCACCCTGTCGGAGGGGGGATCGATCACGGAGGGCCTCTACATCAACCTTGCTGCCCTCATGATGATGTGTGAGTAGTTCACCATAGACCTACGGGTCCATAGCTAGTACCTAGATGGAAATCTCTCTATCTCTTGATCTTCAATACAATGGTCATCGCATCTTCGCTTTGATCTATCCGATGTAATCCTATTGTGCGGTGTGTTTGTTGGGATCCAATGAATTGTGGGTTTATGTTCAGATTATTCCTGAAAAGTATTTGAGTCACCTCTGAATATTAAGATTCTTATTTGCATGATAATTATAGCTTCGTAATGCTCTCCGATTTATTGATGTGCTTTGGCCAAGTAGATTGATCTATCTTCAGTGGGAGTGGTGCGTTGTGGTAGGTTCAACCTGACGAGTTTTTGTATTCCAGTGACAAAGTAGGGGACAAGATGCGACTCTGTGTTGTTGCTACTAAGGATAACATGATGGGGTTTATTCACATTGCTTGAGTTTACTTTGTCTACATCATGTCATCGTTCTCCATGCATTACTCTGTTTGTCATGAACTTAATACGTAGAGAGGCAAGCATAGAAGCGCTCTTGAAGTGGAGTAATAATAATAGGTGCAGGCAGGAGTCGGCCTATTTGTTTATGTACATGATGCCTGTATACACATGATCATTGCCGTGAAAATCGCATAACCATCCACTTTTCTATCAATTGCCCAACAGTAATTTGTTACCCACCGTATGCTGCCTACATGAGAGATGCCGCTAGGGAAAACTATGGCCCCCGGGTCTATTCACTTATAAATTTACAAACGCTACTATTACCTTGCTGCCTTTATTTACTTTTTATTTTTATTTTGAAATTTAGAATTATCTACACAACTCATTTGCTTGCAAATAACGAGATCAAGGGGATTGACAACCCTCTTGCCCATGTTGGGTGCAAGTTGTTTGTTCTTTTGTGTGCAGCCGCTGGAGACGGTTGAGGATTGATATTCCTATTGGTTCGATAAACCTTGGTTTCATAACTGAGGGAAATACTTACCCACCTTGTGCTGCAATAACCCGTTCCTCTTCACGGAAAACCCAATGCAGATCACAAGTATCAATAGATATTTCCTCTTTGGAAGCATAGGCTTTGATATTTCTCCCCCTTTGGCATTAATTTCCAAAAAGGTTTAGAGGGTAAGGGATCCTTGAGAGTATGGGTCATCGAGAACACTGACTAAAGATGTCAAGAAAAAGTGGCAAAGAACTCAAGTGATGGCAAAAGTCGGTAGCTCCGAGGCAAAGTGAATCAGTAGAACCAATAGGAAAATTTTAGGGCTCTGGGTAAAATCGGTACAGCTGAAGAGATTCGTATCACTGGTACCGATGAAGCTCTTGGCAGTATATCTGCTTTATCAGTGAAACCGATTTTCCCAGTTCGGAGGGACCGAGTTGCAACCAGAAACTTGGCAAAGGCACTCTTGACCAAAATGATTTTCAAAAAGTCTCAACAGATTCTAAAAGATTTGCAATGAATTTTCAAGAAGATTTGCAATGAATTTTCAAGAAGGTTTGCAATGAATTTTCAACTAGATGTAGATTGAATGGTTCTAAGAAAGCATGCAAGTGAAAGATGAACCAAACAAGAAACTTCCTCTAGATGATGGTCGGCGACTAGGTCACCTATCTTAGAGTACATTGACTTAGGAGCCAAACAAGAGTACTTGATCATAGGTCATACTCATCGTTAAGCTCAAAATGAGGTTACCATTTTTCGTTTAAGCATTTTGATGTTTTCATATCACTTAGAATTGCTTTGACTCATGACTTGGAGTAAAGCTTCTTCAAGGATATGCGTACATACCTTTGCGTGATGTAGATGACATGACATGTAGGTGGACTTGTTGTGGACGCCTAAGAGTTGGAGTTTGGGGCAATCCTTCTTTTCTTTCTAGATAGGTCCTCCTATAAGTATTAGTCATGCAAGGAAGAACAAGATATATCCAAATGACAAGAGTGAGGTTTTCATCATATGTATGTCAAGGATATAGTTTGTGTTGTCTTCTTCCTCCATCACAAAGTAGGATTGTTGATACTTGGCCAAGACAAGATTGCTTTTGATAGTAGTTTTTGGCAATCTTGTGGAATGTAGTTCATCACAGTGCCTACAAAATGTTAGATGCAATACAAGGGAGCATAGATTTCCAAGATATAAGATAGAGTCATATCAATAGTAATAAGGAATAGTCAAGTAAGCTCATGCCCTTGCATGCATCCGAGTGAGTCTCGCTAAAGTTTGAAGCATCAATGATGTTCAACTCACTCGTCAAATGACAAAACACTTTCTCATCAAGTGGCTTAGTAAAGATATCGGCCAATTGCTTGTTGGTGCGAACATGCTTGAGATTAATGTCCCCTTTAGCAACATGATCACGAATGAAATGATGACGAACTTGAATTTTTTTAGTTCGAGAATGTTGCATGGGATTATGAGCAATCTTAATAGCACTCTCATTGTCAAACAATAGTGGAACATGTCTCACATGTATACCAGAATCCTTAAGAGTTTGAGTCATCCATAGCAATTGCGCACAACATGATCCTGCGGCAATGTATTCCACTTCGGCGGTAGATAGAGATACCAAGTTTTTTTTCTTGGATGACCAAGACACAAGAGATCTCCCAAGAAATTGACAAGTACCCAAGGTGGATTTCCTATCAACCTTATCTCCGGCATAGTCTGAATCGAAATAGCCAACAAGGTTAAAAGAAGATCCCTTGGGATACCAAATGCCAAAGTTTGGTGTATGTATCAAGTATCTCACAATTCTTTTCACGACCTTAAGATGACACTCTTTAGGAGCATCTTGATATCGAGCGCACATGCACACACTAAGCAATATCGGGATGGGAGACACATAGATATAGCAATGAACAGATCATTGATCGATAAACCTTTTGATCAACCGGTTTGTCCACCTGGGTGAGGTCAACATGTCCACTAGTAGGCATAGGAGTTTTCGTACCTTTACACTCTTGCATGTTTAACTTCTTGATCAATTCCTTAGTATACTTGGTTTGAGAGATAAATGTTCCTTCTCTCGTTTGCTTGATTTGCAAACCAAGGAATTTTTTTAGCTCACACATCATCGACATCTCATATTTGTTAAACATCAACCATCCAAATTTCTCACTAAAATTTGGGTTAGTAGATCTAGAGATAATATCATCCACATAAATTTGGCACACAAATAATTCACCGTTAACTCTTTTTGTGAACAAGCTTGCGTCAATTTTACCAATTCCAAAACCCTTTTCGATAAGAAACTTCGTTAAGCATTTGTACAAAGCTCATGGGGCTTGTTTAAGACCATAGAGAGCTTTAGGAAGTTTATAAACATGATTAGGTTTCTTAGGGTTCACAATGTCGGGAGGTTGTTAACATAAACTTCCCCCTCAATTTCACCATTTATAAAAGCGCTTTTGATATCCATTTGGTAAAGAGTAATATTATGGTGATTGGCATAAGCAAGAAGTATACGGATGGCTTCAAGTCTAGCAACGGGGGCATAACTCTCGCTGTAGTCCATACCTTCAACTGTAGTGTAACCTTGAGCTACAAGACATGCCTTGTTGCGTACCACTTGACCATCATCATCTTGCTTGTTCTGAAATACCCATTTTGTTCCAATGATGTTTTCCTCATGATACGTCTCCAATGTATGTATAATTTTTATTGTTCCATGCTATGATATTATCATTCTAGTATGCTTTTTGGGTGATTATTTACCAATTCATATTATTTTTGAGCACTAACTGATACTTGTGATCTGCGTTGGGTTTTCCGTGAAGAGGAACGGGTTATTGCAGCACAATACGGATAAGTATTTCCCTCAGTTAAGAACCAAGGTTTATCGAACCTATAGAAATATCAATCAACCACCGTCTTGAGCGCCTGCACACAAAAGAGCAAACACTTGCACCCAACACGGGCAAGAGGGTTGTCAATCCCCTTGGACTTGTTATTTGCAAGCAAATGAAGTGTGTACATGATAGTAGATAATTGAAATTGAAAAATAAAATGAAATACAAATAATGGCAGCAAGGTATTGATAGCGTTTGTAAATATATAAGTGAATAGACCCGGTGGCGATAGTTTTCCCTAATGGCATCTTTCATGTAGAAAGCATATGGTGGGTAAACAAAGTACCGTTGGGCAATTGATAGAAAAGCGCAAAGTTATGTTCTATTCATGACAATGATCATGTGTATATAGTCATCACATCCATAAGCAAATAGGCCGACTCCTTCCTGCACCTATTACTATTACACCACCCATCGACCACTATCTAGCATGCATCTAGAGTATTAAGTAAAACAGAGTAATGCTTGGAGAACAATGACATGATGTAGACATAGAGATTCAATTAATATGAACCAACCCCTTAGTGGCAACAATACAAAGACGTGTCTTGTCCCTTTCTTTCACTCGGATATAGAGCACCGCTAGATTGAACCCACTACAACACACCCCTCTCACTGAAGAAAGATCAATCTACTTGGCCAAAGCAAATAATTAGATCAGAGAGATTTATGAAGCTATAATAATGATGCAATAAGAATCATAATATATATCAGAGGTGACTCAAATAATTTTCATGAATAATCTGAACATAAACCCACAATTCATCGGATCCCAACAAACGCACCATACAAAAGAATTACATCGGATAGATCAAAGCGAAATGCGATGATCATTGTATTGAATATCAAGAGAGAGAGATAGCCATCTAGGTACTAGATATGGACCCTTAGGTCTATGGTGAACTACTCACACATCACCATGGGAGCAGCAAGGATGATGTAGAGGCCCTCCATGATCAACCCCCCTCCGGCAGAGCACCGGAACAGGGCTCAAGATGGGATCACGGTGGAACAGAGACTTGCGGCGGTGGAAAAAGTGTTTTGGGATGCTCCTTGGTTTTTGGAATATATGTTAATTTATAGGCGAGAGAACGGGGCCAGGAGACCCACCAGAGAGGGACAAGCTATCAGGGCACGCCGACCCCCCGTGGGCGCGCCCTGTTGGCTTGTGATTCCCTCGTGCGGCCTCCGATCTCCTCCCAAAGCTTCGAGGTCTTGTTTTGGTCCAGAAAAATCATATAAAAGTTTCGAGGCAATTGGACTTCGTTTGGTACTGTAAACCTAAAAAGTTAAAAAACACGCAGAAAACAACAACTAGCACTGGGCACTGGGTTAATAGGTTAGTGCTAAAAATAATATAAATTGGTAAATAAATACTCAAAAAGTATCCTAGAATGATAATATTACAACATGGAACAATCAAAATTTATGGATACATTGGAGACGTATCACTAACCAATTAACCCAGTGCCGAGTGCTAGTTGTTGTTTTTTGCATGTTTTTGACTTTTCACGTTTTAGAGTACCAATCGAAGTCCAATTGCCACGAAACTTTTTTATGATTTTTTCTGGACCAAAAGAAGACCTGGAAGCTTCGGGAGGAGACCGGAGTCCGCACGAGGGAAGGAGCACACAACAGGGCGCACACAGGAGGGTGGTCTCACCCTGATATGTGCTGCCTCCCTCGGGTGGCCCCCGATGCCCCTCTCTCGCCTAATCCCAAAAACCCTAGAGAGCCTCCCGAAACACTTTTTCTGCTGCCGCAAGTCTCTGTTCCGCCGTGTGCCCATCTCGAGCCCTGTTCCGGTGCCCTGCCAGAGGGGGGATCGATCACAGAGGGCCTCTACATCAACCTTACCGCTCCCATGGTGATGTGTGAGTAGTTCCCTACAGACCTACGGGTCTGTAGCTAGTACCTAGAGGGCTATCTCTCTCTCTCTTGATCTTCAATATAAAGTTCACCGCATCTTCGCGGTGATCTATTCGATGTAATCACTTTGTGCGGTGTGTTTGTTGGGATCCGATGAATTGTGGGTTTATGTTCAGATTATTCATGAAAAAGATTTGAGTCTTCTCTGATTTCTATTATGATTCTTATTTGCATGATTATTATAGCTTCGTAAGTCTCTCCGATCTTTTGAAATAGTTTGGCCAACTAGATTGATATTTCTTCAGTGAGAGGGGTGCGTTGTAGTGGGGTCAACCTGACGGATTTCTATATCCCAGTGACAAAGTAGGGGACAAGATACGTCTTTGTGTTGTTGCCAATAAGGATAAAACGATGGGGTTAATTCATATTAATTGAATTCTCTTTGTCTACACCATGTCATTGTTCTCCAAGCATTACTCTGTTTTACCTAATACTCTAGATGCATGCTGGATAGCGGTCGATGGGTGGAGAAGCCACTAGATAACACTACGGCCACCGGGTCTATTCACTTATAAATTTACAAAAGCCTTTATTACCTTGCTGCCATTTATTTGTTTTTATTTTATTTTGCAGTTTACAATATTCAACTTTCATCCATATACCTGACTAGCTTGCAAATAACGAGTCCAAGGGGATTGACAACCCTCTTGCCGCGTTGGGTGCAAGTGTTTGCTTCTTTGTGTGCAGTCGCTGAAGAAGGGGGTTGCGTGCTACTCCTATTGTTTTGATAAACCTTGGTTCTCTACCGATGGAAATACTTATCTATACTCTGCTGCATCACCCGTTCCTCTTCACGGAAAACCCAACGCAGATCACAAGTATCAGGAAGGATTTCTGGCGCCGTTGCCGGGGAGTATCACCAACCTACTACCAAGTAACTTCGCACAAATTATCAATCACTTGGTATAATTTTTATTTGCTGTTATATTTATTTAGTTTCATAAAACTCAAAAATACAAAAATATTTATCTTTGCTAGTTTGCTTGTTTCGTTTGCTTGAAGTTGCTACGATGGCTGATTTTATCATTGAAAAGGATGATGGAAGTAAAATCCCCAAAGTGGAAACTCCCCCACATCGAGATGTAAAAGTTTTTGTTGCGGGGAAGGGGAATATCATAGGGAATAGCATTATCCAAGAATTCTTTAACTGTGCGGGTACTTTAGCTTCCAAGGATACGACAGTCTTTAAAAGAACTAAAAGTTACGCCGATGCTATTTCCCCTCTTGTACTTAAGCTTGAAAGAAGATTTATGCATACTCACCCCACTTTGCAAAGGCTTTTCTACGAGTTACCGGTCATAAAGTACCCTAGAGCCAAGAAGATGGCCACTCTCATTCTCACGCATGAATTTGACTATATAGTACAAGAGGCTAGGGATATCTTTGAACACTATAATATGCGTTGTGAACATCCTGTGATAGATGAAATTATATATAAGGAGGACTATATGATGAGGTATGTGTTTCGTCATAACCATACTTTTGATAAAAATACTAGTAAATAAGTTCCTTCTGTTCATATTATCCAACAAGTCTTCAATGCTATCAATAAGCAATATTCTTCGATAGTAAGAGAAAATACGGAAGGCTTTAAGGAGAGTAGCATTGAGAATGACAAGATATTACTAGATGATGTGTTTCCAATTGTCTTTGAAAAGCCTCCTCCACAATATTAGAATATTAAGGATGACGTCACTTGATACTATGCATTATGCCTAGCTAGGGGCGTAAAACGATAGCGCTAGTTGGGAGGCAACCCAATAGTTATTTTTAATTTTGCTTTTTTACTTTCTATTCATTTTTTATAACATGATTATTTCCTCTATAATGATTGTGTTTTTATGTTTAAATTAGTGTTTGTGCCAAGTAAATCCTTTGGGATGACTCACAAGATGAGTAGAATTGATACGGTGCAAAAACAGAAACTTTAGCGTCCAGTGCAGAATTTCTTTGATTTTACTGGAATGTCTTTTTTATATGAATTTTTTACACAGTATTTCTATACAAATAATTCAGGATTTACTAATGTTTCAGAATTTTTAGAGTTACATAAGTATAAGGTCTCTACAGATCTGTACAGACTGTTCTATTTTAGACAGATTCTGTTTTTGCTTGCATGTTTTGCTGGTTTTGATGACGCTATGGATTGTATGGGGGGTATAAGCCATGGAGAAGTTAGAACATAGTACCCTATGCAATAATAAAATAAGAATCAATTTGTAACATTACTTAAAGTATTTGATATGTTTTCTATACTAACGGATCTCACGAAGGTTTTGTTGAGTTTTGTGTGCTGAAGTTTTCAAGTTTTGGGTGTTATCACGATGGACGAAGGAATAAGGAGCGGCAAGAGCCTAAGATTGGGGATGCCCAAGGCACCCCGAGGGAATATTCAAGGAATACTCAAGCGTCTCAGCTTGGGGATGCCTCGGAAGGCATCCCCTCTTTCGTCCCAATCCATCGGTATGTCACTTGGAGCTATATTTTTATTCATCACATGATATGAGTTTTGCTTGGAGCGTTATTTGCTTTAGTTTGCTATTTGTTTTTTATTTTCCATGATCATTCTTTGCTAGACACACCCACTTGAGAGAGACACAATATCACCATAATTTATTAGAATACTCTCACTTATATCTTTTGAGCTTAGTAGTTGCTCTAGTACTTCACTTATATCTTTTAGAGCACGGTGGCCTATAGATTTTATAGAAATATTTGCACTCTCGTTCTTCACTTATATTTGTTTGAGAGTTAATAAATAGTGATGGTAATTTGCATGGGTTATAAGACAAGTCCAAGAATAATTGGTATCCAATGAGTGTATAATCAAAACCTTATGTATCACATAAAAGAGAAATAGTTGGTTAATGATATTGATGTAGTAATATGAAAGGGCATGAGTGCATGATCATTGGTTAGTAAAAGTATTGTGAATTAGAGGATGTTAACTTGTTGTTCATCTAAATATTTTTTATAGCATGGTGATGATGTGTGAGCATACTTATTCCTTGTTGAAATACTAGTGTTGTTTAAGTCGGAGGCGCGCGATGGTTAACTCCTCCCAACCTCCTCCCTACGGGTATGCGAGTAGTACTTTGCTTCGAGAGAGCTAATAAAATCTTGCAATAAGTATGTGTGTTTTTTATGACTAATGTGAATCCATGGATGTACGCACTCTCACCATCTCATATTTGCTAGCCTCTTCGGTACCGCGCATTGCCCATTCTCCCCTTGAGGATCGAAGCAACCTTCGCTGGTGCATCAAAACCCCATGACATGATACGCTCTATTGCACATAAGCCTTATTATATCTTCCTCAAAACAGCCACCATACCTACCTATCATGGCATTTCCATAGCCATTCCGAGAAATATTGCCATGCAACTTCCACCATTACTTCATATGACTAGTACACTCATTGTCATATTGCTTTGCATGATCGTAAGATAGCTAACATGATATTTCTATGGCTTGTCCGTTTATTGATATCCTTTGTTACGGTAGATCACTTCACATCCTGGTACACTTCCAGAGGCATTCATATAGAGTCATACCCTATTTTTCATGTTGAGTTGTAAGTAAATAGAAGTGTGATGATCATCATTATTAGGGCACTGTCTCAGTGAGGAAAGGATGATGGAGACAATGATTCGCCCACAAGTCGGGATGAGACTCCGAACGAAAAATAAAAGAAAGAAAGAAAGAAAAAAAAGAAAAAAGGTAAGAAAGAAAGAGAAAGAAAAAAAGAGAAAAAAGAGAAATAAATGAGAGAAAAAGAGAGAAGGGACAGTGCTACTACTTCCTTTCCACACTTGTGGCTTAAAGTGGCACCATGTTCTTCATATAGAGAGTCTATTGTTTTATCACTTCCATATGCTAGTGGGATTTTTTCATTATATAGAACTTGGCTTGTATATTCCAATGACGGGCTTCCTCAAATGCCTGAGGTCTTCATGAGCAAGCAAGGTGGATGCACACCCACTTAGCTTCATTTGAGCTTTCATACACTTATAGCTCTAGTGCATCCGTTGCATGGAAATCCCTACTCCTCGCATTGATATCTATTGATGTGCATCTCCATAGCCCATTGATACGCCTAGTTGATGCGAGACTTTCTTCCCCACTTTTACCCCTTTGAAACCTGCCACCATATTCTATTCCACCTTTATGCTATATCCATGGTTCATGCTCATATGTTGCATAAGTAATAAAAAGCTGAAGTGCGTAAGAAGTACGATCCAATTGCCTGACTTGGCACCATGGTGCTTGACATTTGTTTTTATGTGGTGAAGACAGAGCCATGTTATTCTTATATGATAAAATGAATAGGGGGTGAACATTCTTTAAGGATCGTATATTTTGAAACTTGATGATTATGTTGCTTATGTTTATAAGTATTGCTATGTTAATGTTTGTTAATTTATCATTTCTCAATGATCATACCTGCAATATACTACATGTTGGGTAGCATGTCACATCAAAAATTCTGTTTTTATCATCTACCTACTCGAGGACGAGCAGGAATTAAGCTTGGGGATGCTTGATACGTCTCCAACGTATCTATTCCATGCTATGATATTATCATTCTAGGATGATTTTTGGGTGATTATTTACCAATTCATATTATTTTTGAGCACTAACCTATTAACCCAGTCCCCAGTGCCAGTTGTTGTTTTCTGCATGTTTTTGACTTTTCGAGTTTACAGTACCAAACGAAGTCCAATTGCCACGAAACTTTTTTATGATTTTTTTTGACCAAAAGAAGACCTGGAAGCTTTGGGAGGAGACCGGAGGCCCCCGATGCCCCTCTCTGGCCTATAAATTCTTATTAATCCCCAAACCCCTTGAGAGCCTCCCGAAACACTTTGCGCCGCCGCAAGTCTCTGCTCCGCCATGTGCCCATCTAGATCCCGGTTCCGATTCCCTGCCGGAGGGGGGATCGATTACGGAGGGCCTCTACATCAACCTTGATGCTCCCATGGTGATGTGTGAGTAGTTCCCTACAGACTTACGGGTCCGTAGCTAGTACCTCGATGGCCATCTCTCTCTCTCTCCCGATCTTCAATACAAAGTTCACCGCATCTTTGCGGTGATCTATTCGATGTAATCACTTTGTGCGGTGCGTTTGTTGGGATCCATTGAATTGTGGGTTTATATTCAGATTATTCATGAAAAAGATTTGAGTCTTCTCTGATTTCTATTATGATTCTTATTTGCATTATTATTATAGCTTCATAAGTCTCTCCGATCTATTGAAATAGTTTGGCCAACTGGATTGATATTTCTTAAGTGAGAGGGGTGCGTTTTAGTGGGTTCAACCTGACGGATTTCTATATCCCAGTGACAAAGTAGGGGATAAGATACATCTTTGTGTTGTTGTCACTAAGGATAAAACGATGGGGTTAATTCATATTAATTGAATTCTCTTTATCTACATCATGTCATTGTTCTCCAAGCATTACTCTGTTTTACTTAATACTGTAGATGCATGCTGGATAGAGGTCGATGGTTGGACTAATAGTAATAGGTGCAGGCAGGAGTTGGCCTATTTGCTTATGGACATGATGCCTATATATATGATCATTGCCGTGAATAAAGATTGCATAACTATGCGCTTTTCTATCAATTGCCCAACAGTAATTTGTTTACGCACCGTATGCCTACTATATGAGAGAAGCCACTAGAGAACACTACGGCCCCCGGGTCTATTCACTTATAAATGTACAAAAGCCTTCATTACCTTGCTGCCATTTATTTGTTTTTATTTTATTTTGCAATTTACAACATTCAAATTTCATCCTTATACTTCACTAGCTTGCAAATAACGAGTCCAAGGGGATTGACAACCCTCTTGCCCGCGTTGGGTGTAAGTGTTTGCTTCTTTGTGCGCAGTCGCTGAAGATGGGGGTTGCGTGTTGCTCCTATAGGGTCGATAAACCATGGTTCTCTACTGAGGGAAATACTGATCTATACCGTGTTGCATCACCCGTTCCTCTTCACGGAAAACCCAACACAGATCACAAGTATCAACTCCTCCTTGGTCTTCTCCACTAGTGTCCACACTTCATTGCTCTCAAAGTTGTGTAGCTCTTCGTGCATGGCATTCACCCAATCCGGGTCTTCAAGTGCTTCTTCTACCTTCATAGGCTCAACACTAGAGATAAATGAGTAATGCTCACAAAAGTTAGCTAAACGAATTTTTAGAGCAAGTGATTCTCCCAGTTTGTATGTCGCCGAATATTTGCTCTAAGGGATGATTCTTGTTCACTCTTGCTCGAACTCTTGGTAGCTTTTGCTTGTTGGATGGTGGAGCTTCCTCATCATCATTTTCCTCTTTGTTATTGTTGAAGGTGTCGTTCCCTTGAGGTGGTGGTGAAGGAGGTTGAGGTGGATCATCACGATGTATTTCTTCCTCCTCTTCATCTTGTTGTGTACCGCTTGTGGATGCCTCCATGTCGTTTTGTGTTTCGCCCTGACGCGAGGTAGGGGCTTCCACTTGTGTTGATGAAGTGTTGTCCTTTACCTCCACGGGACATATCTTGATGATGGACAAATCTTGAATGGCTTCTGAAGGTTCCTTATCTCCAACATCATTTGGCAATTGTTCGACTTGCGAACCATTAGTCTCATCAAACTTCACATCTAATGTCTCTTCAACCTTTTGAGTGAAGTTGTTGTAGACACGGTAAGTGTGAGAGTTTGATCCGTAACGAAGTAGGACGCCTTCATGAGATTTAGGAGCAAATTTAGAATCACGCTGCTTATCAAGAATGTAGCACTTTGAGCCAAATACTCGAAAGTATCCAACTTGGGTTTGTTACCGGTGAGTAGCTGGTACTTGTGATCTGCGTTGGGTTTTCCGTGAAGAGGAATGGGTAATTGCAGCACAATACGGATAAGTATTTCCCTAAATTAAGAACCAAGGTTTATCGAACCAATAGGAATATCAATCCACAACCGTCTTCAGCGGCTGCACACTAAAGAGCAAACACTTGCAGTCAACGTGGCAAGAGGGTTGTCAATCCCCTTGATCTCATTATTTGCAAGCAAGTGAAGTGTGTAGATGATAGTAGATAATTGTAAATTGCAAAATAAAACAAAAGGTAAATAATGGCAGCAAGGTACTGAAAGCGTTTGTTAATATATAAGTGAATAGATCCGGGGGCCATAGTTTTCCCTAGCGGCATCTCTCATGTAGGCAACATACGGTGGGTAAACAAATTACTGTTGGGCAATTGATAGAAAACCGCAAAGTTGTGTGATATTCATGGCAATGATCATGCATATATAGGCATCACGTCCATAAGCAAATAGGTCGACTCCTGCCTGCACCTATTACTATTACTCCGCCCATCGACCGCTATCCAGAATGCATCTAGAGTATTAAGTAAAACAGAGTAATGCTTGGAGATCATTGACATGATGTAGACAAAGAGAATTCAATTAATATGAACTAACCACATCATTTTATCCTTAGTGGCAACAATACAAAGACGTGTCTTGTCCCTTTCTGTCACTCGGTTATAAGCACCGCCAGATTGAACCCACTACAACGCACCCCTCTCACTGAAGAAATATCAATCTAGTTGGCCAAACTATTTCAATAGATCAGAGAGATTTACGAATCTATAATAATCTTGGAAATAAGAATCATAATATTCACAGGTGACTTGATACGTCTCCAACGTATCTATAATTTATGATTGTTCCATGCTGATATATTATCATTCTAGGATACTTTTTGGGTCATTATTTACCAATTTATAATATTTTTGAGCACTAACCTATTGACCCAGTGCCAGTTGCTATTCTCTGCATGTTTTTTTGCTTTTCACATTTATTGTACCAAACAAAGTCCAATTGCCACTAAACTTTTTGAGGATTTTTTCTGGACTATATGAAGACCTAGAAGCTTCAGAAGGAAGCAGGGAGGCACACGAGGTCCCCACCACACATCAGGACGCGCCCTGGGGGGGGGGACGCCCTGATATGTGGTGGCCCCCCTAAAGCACCTCCCGACGTCCCTCTTCGGCCTATAAATTTTGTAATATCGTGAAAACCCTGAAAGCAGTCCCGAAAACCTTTTTCCACCGACGCAAGTCTCTGTTCTGTCACGACGCCATCTGGACCTCCGTTCCGGCACCCTTCCGGAGGGGGGATCGATCACGGACGGCCTCTTCATCAACCTTGCTGCCCTCATGATGATGTGTGAGTAGTTCACCACAGACCTACGGGTCCATAGCTAGTACTAGATGGCAATCTCTCTCTCTCTCATGATCTTCAATACAATGGTCATCGCATCTTCGCTTTGATCTATCCGATGAAATCCTATTGTGCGGTGTGTTTGTTGGGATCCGATGAATTGTGGGTTTATGTTCAGATTATTCATGAAAAGTATTTGAGATGCCTCTGAATTATATTATCTATTAAGTGCATGACCATTATAGCTTCGTAATGCTCTCCGATCTATTTATATGCTTTGGCCAAGTAGATTGATATTTCATCGATGGGAGTGGTGCGTTGTGGTAGGTTCAACCTGGCGAGTTTTTATATCCCAGTGACAAAGTAGGGGACAGGATGCGTCTTTGTGTTGTTTCTACTAAGGATAAAACGATGGGGTTCATTCATATTGTTTGAGTTTACTATGTCTACATCATGTCATCGCTCTCCAAGCATTACTCTGTTTTACTTAATACTCTAGATGCATGCTGGATACCGGTCGATGAGTGGCGTATTAGTAATAGGTGCAGGCAGGAGTCGGCCTATTTGCTTATGGACGTGATGCCTATATATACATGATCATTGCCGTGAATATCGCATAACTATCCGCTTTTCTATCAATTGCCCAACAGTAATTTGTTTACCCACCGTATGCTGCCTACATGAGAGATGCCATTAGAGAACACTATGGCCCCCGGGTCTATTCACTTATATATTCACAAACACTATTATTACCTTGCTGCCTTTATTTATATTTTATTTTATTTTAGAATTTATATTTATCAACAATTATCTACACAACTCATTTGCTTGCAAATAACAAGATCAAGGGGATTGACAACCCTCTTGCCCGCGTTGGGTGCAAGTCATTTGTTCATTTGTGTGCAGCCGCTGAAGACGGTTGAGGATTGATATTCCTATTGGTTCACTAAACCTTGGTTTCATAACTGAGGGAATACTTATCCGCTTTGTGCTGCAATTACCCGTTCCTCTTCGCGGAAAACCCAATGCAGATCACAAGTATCACGAAGGATTTTTGGCGCCATTGCCGGGGAATATCATCATCAACTACCAAGTAACTTCACACAAATTTTCATTCACTTGTTCTTATTTTTATTTGCTGTTATATTTAGCTTGTCTCATAAAAATAAAAAATACAAAAACATTTACCTTTACTTGTTACTAGTTTACATTTTCGCTTGCTACTGTACTGTTTTTATTTGATGTAGCTATCATGTTTGAGTTTGAGAAAGTTATTGTTGAAAGCGCTAGTGAAAATAGTGCTAGTGACACGGAAAAGGAGAGAATAAATATTGATGATGATATTCATGAATCTTCTAATCAAGTTCCTAGTAGTAATACCCACACGGTTTTAAAATCAAAAATCTATGAAGTGGGTAGTGGAAACATCATTGGGAAACATGTTATACAAGAATTTTTTGAGTACTCGGGAGCTATTCCTTTTACTAATGGGACCATACTTGAGGAGACAAGTTGTTATGTGGATGCTATTACCATGTTAATTTTGAAACTAGAAAGAAAATTTGTGCATCTCCATCCTATGCTCCAAAAGATATTTTTGGGATTTCCGAGTATTCATAATCCTAAGATTAAGAAAATTGTTACCATTATTCTTATGCATGAATTTGATTATATAGTGCGGGAAGCAAGAGATTTATTTTCTTTTTATAGAGTTAAATCTGAAACTCCCCCTATAGAAGTTATCCTACATAATAGAGATGCTTTGCGTATGATGGAATCCAATAATTGCCAAGGGTTTAGTGAGAATATGAGGAGAAATGTTTCTCCCGAAGAATTAACGCCAGCTTTATTCCTTCATACTTGTGATAAATTTGAATGGATAGCTAAATGAATAAATGAAGGGTTTAGTAAAGATTGGCATGAAAACACTATTAGGGAACCTATCAATGATGAAATTCACGTTTTATATGAAGATCCCTATGATGATAATGATGTTAGTGATGATATTATGAATCCTTTTGACCACTTGAGCCCTTCCACTAAATTTGAGAAAGGAGATTTATTAAGTAAGATCTTAGAAGAGCTAGTTTTAAAGGACATGTAAGGGAGTGGATCCCTTGCAGTCAAAGATGACAATACTTGAAACTATGCATTATGCCTAGCTAGGGGCATAAAACAATAGCGCTTGTTGGGAGGCAACCCAATAGTTATCTTTATTTATTTTTGCTTTGAAATTTCTGTTTATTTTTAATAGCATGATTATTGCCTCTGTAATGATTATGTTTTTGTGTTTAATTTAGTGTTTGTTCCAAGTAAAGCCTTTGGGATGACTCACAAGATGAGTAGAATCGATGCTGAAACAAAACAGAAACTTTTGACTCCAGTATAGGTATTTTTTTTGCGGGAGCCTGATAATGATATGAAATTTTTACACAATGTTTCTATACAAAATTTAGAGGTTGTCCTAATTTTTCAGAATTTTTAGAGTTACATAAGTATAGGATCTCTATAGATTGCTACAAACTGTTCTGTTTTAGACATATTCTGTTTTTGCCTGCATAATTGCTTATTTTGATTAAACTATGGATTGTATCGGGGGGCATAAGCCATGGATAAGTTAGCATACAGTACCTATTATGCACTTATGAAATTTGAATCAATTTACAATAGTACTTAAACTATGCAATATGTTTCTTATACTAACGGATCTCACGAGGTTTTGTTGAGTTTTGTGTGATTGAAGTTTTCAAGTTTTGGGTGTTATCTTGATGGACTAAGGAATACGGAGTAGCAAGAGCCTAAGCTTGGGGATGCCCAAGGCACCCCAAGGTAATATTTTAAAGGAGACTCAGGCGTCTAAGCTTGGGGATTCCCCGGAAGGCATCGCCTCTTTCGTCTCAAATCCATTGGTATGTCACTTGAAGCTATATTTTTATTCGTCACATGATATGAGTTTTGCTTGGAGCGTCATTTGCTTTTGTTCGCTTTTACTTTCAGTTTGCCACAATCATTGTTTGCTGGACACACCTATTTAAGAGAGACACACCTTCATCATAATTTGTTAGAATACTCTATGTGGTTCACTTATATCTTTTGAGCTTAGCAGTTGCTCTAGTACTTCACTTATATCTTTTTGAGCATGGTGTCCTATAGATTTTAAAGAAATGATTTAACTCTCATTCTTCACTTATATTTGTTTGAGAGTTAATAAATAGTGACGGTAATTTGCATGGGTCATATAGACTAGTCCAAAAATATTAGGTATTCAATGAGTGATAATCAAAACCATCATGTAGCACATATAAAGAAATCGTGGGCTAATGATATTGATGTAGTAATATGAAATAGGTGTGAGTTCATAATTGTTAAACCGTAGAAGTGTCGATATTAAGAGGGGTTCACCTTTTTGTTCATCTAGGAATTAAAGAGGCATGGTGATGATGTGTGAGCATTTCTATTCCTCGTTGAAATCCTAGTATTGTTTCGGGTCGGAAGCGCGCGATGGTTAACTCCTACCAACCTCTTCTCTCGGGGAATGCGATTAGTACTTTGATTTATGATAAACTAATAAAACCTTGCAATAAGTATATGAGTTCTTTATGACTAATGTGAAACCATGGACATACGCAATATCACATTTTCATAATTTGCTAGCCTCTTCGGTACCATGCATAGCCCGTTTTCACCTCGAGGATCGGTGCAAGTTTCGCCAGTGCATCCAAACCCTGTGACATGACACGCTCTATTGCACATAAGAATTATTATATTTTGCTCAAAACAGCCACCATACCTACCTATTATGTCATTTCCATCGCCATTCCGAGATATATTGCGATGCAAATTCCATCGTCACTTCACATGACTAGTTCGTTCATCGTCATATTGCTTTGCATGATCATATAGAGCTGACATAGTATTTGTGGCAAAGCCACCTTCATAATGTTTTTGATACATGTCACGCTAGATCATTGTGCATCCTGGTACACTGCTTGAGGCATTCATACAGAGTCATATCTGCATATCAGTTCTCCATGTTGAGTTGTAAGTAAATAAAAGTGTGATGATCATCAATATTAGAGCATTGTCCCAGTGAGGAAAGAATGACGGAGACGATGATTCTCCCATATGTCGAGATGAGACTCCGGACGAAAATAAAGATGGGGGAGGCCAAATGAGCCCACCGTCAATTAAAAAAAATAGAAAATGAGAGAATGGACTTTGCTACTATCCTTTACCACACTTGTCCCTCAAAGTGGCACCATGTTCCTCATGTAGAGAGTCTCATGATATATCACTTTCATATGCTAGTGGGAATTACCTATTCGCTATTACAAACTTGGCTTGTATATTCCTATGACGGGCTTCCTCAAATGCCCAAGGTCTTCAGGAGCAAGCAAGTTGGATGCACAGCCCACTTAGCTTCATTTGAGCTTTCATACACTTATAGCTCTAGTGCATCATTTGCATGGCAATCCCTAATCCTCGCATTGACATCTATCGATGGGCATCTTCATAGCCCGTTGGTACGCCTAGTTGATGTGAGACTATCTTCTCCACTTCCTACCCCTTTGATATCTACCACCATATTCTATTCCACCTAAATGCTATGTCCAATGGCTCACGCTCATGTATTGCGTGAAGAATAAAAAGTTGATGCATATTGAAAAAGTACGAACCAATTGCCTGACTTGGACACCGTGGTGCTTGACATTTGTATTAATGTGGTGAAGATGGAGCCATGCCTTGCTAATACAATAAGATGAATGGGGGGGGGGGGTAAACATTTCTTAAGAATCGTATACTTTTAAGAATTAACAATTCTGTTTCTTACACTTTGAATATTCCTATGTTAATATTTGTTGATTCATCTTTTCTCAATGAGCATACCTGAACAAGATTACATAGTGGATAGCATTTCACATAAAAAATTCTGTTTTTATCATTTACCTACTCGAGGAGCAGGAATTAAGCTTGGGGATGCTTGATACGTCTCCAACGTATCTATAATTTTTGATTGTTCCATGCTGATATATTATCATTCTAGGATACTTTTTGGGTCATTATTTACCAATTTATAATATTTTTTAGCACTAACCTATTGACCGAGTGCCCAATGCCAATTGTTGTTATCTGCATTTTTTTTGCTTTTCAGGTTTACTGTACCAAACAAAGTAAAATTGCCACGAAACTTTTTGATGATTTTTTCTGGACTATATGAAGACCTAGAAGCTTCGGAAGGAATCCGGGAGGCACACGAGGGCCCCACCACATATCAGGGCGCACCCTGGGGGGAGGGGCGCCCTGATATTTGGTGGCCCCCTCGGGCACCTCCCGACGTCCCTCTTCGGCATATAAATTCTCTAATATAGTTAAAACCCTGAAACAGTCCCGAAAGCCTTTTTCCGCCGCCGCAAGTATCTGTTCCGTCGCGAGGCAATCTGGAGCTCCGTTCCGGCACCCTGCCGGAGGGGGGATCGATCATGGAGGGCCTCTTCATCAACCTTGCTGCCCTCATGATGATGTGTGAGTAGTTCACCACAGACCTACGGGTCCATAACTAGTACCTAGATGGCAATCTCTCTCTCTTATGATCTTCAATACAATGGTCATCGCATCTTCGCTTTGTTTTATCCGATGTAATCCTATTGTGTGGTGTGTTTGTTGGGATCCGATGAATTGTGGGTTTATGTTCAGATTATTCATGAAAAGTATTTGAGATGCCTCTGAATTATATTATCTCTTAAGTGCATGATCATTATAGTTTCGTAATGCTCTCCGATCTGTTGATATGCTTTGGCCAAGTAGATTGATATTTCATCGGTGGGAGTGGTGCGTTGTGTTAGGTTCAACCTGGCGAGTTTCTATATCCCAGTGAGAAAGTAGGGGACAAGATGCGTATTTGTGTTGTTGCTACTAAGGATAAAACGATGGGGTTCATTCATATTGCTTGAGTTTACTTTGTCTACATCATGTCATCGTTCTCCATGCATTACTCTATTTTACTTAATACTCTAGATGCATGCTGGATGCGGTCGATGAGTGGAGTAATAGTAATAGGTGCAGGCAGGAGTCGGCCTATTTGTTTATGGACATGATGCCTGTATACACATGATCATTGCCGTGAACATCGCATAACTATCCTCTTTTCTATCGATTGCCCAACAGTAATTTGTTTACCCACTGTATGCTGCCTACATGAGAGATGCCATTAGAGAACACTATGCCCCCGGGTCTATTCACTTATATATACGCAAACGCTATTATTACCTTGCTCATTTATTTATCTTTTATTTTATTTTACAATTTATATTTATCAACAATTATCTACACAACTCATTTTCTTGCAAATAACGAGATCAAGGGGATTGACAACCCTCTTGCCCGCGTTGGGTGCAAGTCGTTTGTTCATTTGTGTGGAACCGCTGAAGACGGTTGAGGATAGATATTCCTATTGGTTCGATAAACCTTGGTTTCATAACTGAGGGAAATACTTATCCGCTTTGTGCTGCAATTACCCGTTCCTCTTCACGGAAAACCCAACGCATATCACAAGTATCATGACTCAAATACTTTTCATGAATAATCTGAAACATAAACCCACAATTCATCGGATCCCAACAAACACACCGTACAAAAGAATTACATCGGATAGATCAAAGCGAAGATGCGATGATCATTATATTGAAGATCATGAGAGAGAGTTAGCCATCTAGGTACTAACTACGGACCCGTAGGTGTGTGGTGAACTACTCACACATCACCATGGGAGTAGCAAGGATGATGTAGAGGTCCTCCATGATCGATCCCCCCTCCGACAGGGCACCCGAAAAGGTAGGAGGGCCCCCTAGGGTTTTTGGAATATATGTGAATTTATAGGCCTGAGAACGGGGGTAGGAGGGCCACCAGGGAGGGACAAGCCATTAGGGTGCGCTGACCCCCCTGTTGGCTTGTGCCTCCCTCGTGCAGCCTCCGGTCTTCCCCCGAAGCTTCTAGGTCTTCTTTTGGCCCAGAAAAAATCATAAAAAATTTCGGGTCAATTGGACTTCGTTTGGTAGTGTAAACCTGAAATGTAAAAACATGCAGAAAACAGCAGCTGGCACTAGGCACTGGGTCAATAGGTTAGTGGTCAATAATAATATAAATTGGTAAATTAATGCTCAAAAAGTAACCTGTAATTATAATATAATAGCATGGAACAATCAAAAATTATAGATGCATTGGAGACGTATCAGCATCCCCAAGCTTAATTCATGCTCGTCCTCGAGTAGGTAAATGATAAAAACAGAATTTTTGATGTGGCATGCTACCCAATATGTAATCTTTTGCATGTATGCTCAGTGAGAAACGATGAATTAACAAACATCAACATAGTAATATTTATAAGCACAAGCAACAAAATCATCAATTTTTCAAAGTATACGATCCTAAAAGAATGTTAACCCCCATTCATTTTATCATATTAGCAAGGCTTGGATCCGTCTTCACCACATTAATACAAATGTCAAGCACCATGGTGCCCAAGTCAGGCAATTGGATCGTACTTTTTCAGTGTGCATCAACTTTTTATTCTTCACGCAATACATGAGCGTGAACCATGGACATAAAATAAAGGTGGAATAGGATATGGTGATAGATACAAAGGGGTAAAAAGTGGAGAAGAAAGTCTCACATCAACTAGGCGTATCAACGGGATATGGAGGTGCCCATCAATAGATGTTTATGCAAGGAGTAGGGATTGCCATGCAAATGATGCACTAGAGCTATAAGTGTATGAAAGTTCAATTGAAGCTAAGTGGGGTGTGCATCCAACTTGTTTGCTCATGAAGACCTCGGGCATTTGAGGAAGCCCGTCATCGGAATATACAAGCAAAGTTTGTAATAATGAAAAATAATTCCCACTAGCATATGAAAATGACATAACATGAGACTCTCTATATGAAGAACAAGGTGCCACTTTGAGGCACAAGTGTGGTAAAGGATAGTAGCAAAGTCCCTTCTCTCTTTTTCTCTCATTTTCATTTTTACTTATTTTTTTTATTTATAGTGGGCTCATTTGGACTCCCCCATTTTTATTTCCTCACTGGGACAATGCTCTAATAATGATGATCATCACACTTTTATTTACTTACAACTCAATATGAAGAACTATGAAACAATATGACTCAATATGAATGCCTCTGGCAGTGTACCAGGTTGTGCAATGATCTTGCGTGACATGTATCAAAAATATGATGAATGGTGGCTTTGCCACCAATACTATGTCAGCTCTATATGATCATGCAAAGCAATATGTTGATGAATGAACTAGTCATATGATGTAATGGTGGAATTTGTATGGCAATATATCTCGGAATGGCTATGGAAATACCATAATAGGTAGGTATGGTGGCTGTTTGGAGGAAGATATAAGAAGGCTTATGTGTGACAGAGCATATCATGTCACGGGGTTTGGATGCACCGGCGAAGTTTGCACCAATCCTCGAGGTGAGAATGGGCAATGCATGGTACCGAAGAGGCTAGAATAATATGAGGTGGTGAGATTGCGTATGTCCACGGGTTCACATTAGTCATAAATAAATCATATACTTATTGCAAAGTTTTATTAGTTTTATCAGAAATCAAAGTACTACTCGCATGCCCCGAGGGAGGAGGTTGGGAGGAGTTAACCATCGCGCGCCTCCGACCCAAAACAACACTAGGATTTCAACGAGGAATAGAAATGCTCACACATCACCACCATGCCTTTTTTAATATTTAGACAAAAGGGAAATTAAAACCTCTTAATACCTATACTTCTACGAATCAACAATCATGCACTCACACCCTTTTCACATTACCACATCAATATAATTAACCCACAATTTCTCTTTTATGTGCTACATGATGGTTTTGATTATCACTTATTGAATACCTATTATTTTGGGACTAGTCTTATGACCCATGCAAATTACCATCACTATTTATTAACTCTCAAACAAATATAAGTGAGGAACGCGATTGCAATTATTTCTACAAAATTTATACGCCACCGTGCTCAAAAAGATATAAGTGAAGTACTAGAGTAACTTCTAAGCTCAAAGATATAAGTGAAGCACATAGAGTATTCTAATAAATTATCATGAAGGTGTGTCTCTCTCAAATAGGTTTGTCCAGCAAATAATGATTGTGGCAAACTAAAAATAAAAGCAAACGACGCTCCAAGCAAAACTCATATCATGTGACGAATAAAAATATTGCTCCAAGGGCATACCGATGGATTGAGACGAAAGAGGGGATGCCTTCCGGGGCATCCCCAAGCTTAGACGCTTGAGTCTTCCTAGAATATTACCTTGGGGTGCCTTGGGCATCCCCAAGCTTAGGCTCTTGCCGCTCCTTATTCCTTCGTCCATCGTGATAACACCCAAAACTTGAAAACTTCAATCACACAAAACGTCGTGAGATCCGTTAGTATAAGCAACATATCAAAAACTTTAGGTACTGTTATAAATTGATTCATATTTCATTAGTGCATAATAGGTACTTTATTCTAACTTCTACATGGCTTATACCCCCCAATACAATCCATAGCATCATCAAAACAAGCAAACTATGCAAGCAAAAACAGAATCTGTCTAAAACAGAACAACATGTAAAGATCTGTAGAGGACCTATACTTCTGTAACTCTGCAAATTCTGAAAACTTAGTAAAACCTGTAGAATTTTTATAGAAATATTGTGTAAAAAATTCAGATCAAAAAGACGTTCCAGTAAAATCAGAAAAATTCTGGACAGGACGCTATAGTTTCTGTTTTTGCACCGTATCAATTCTACTCATCTTGTGGGTCATCCCAAAGGCTTTACTTGGAACAAACACTAATAAAAACCTAAAAACACAATCATTGCAGAGGCAATAATCATCTTATAAAAAACGAACAGAAAGTAAAAAAGCAAAAATAAAGATAGCTATTGGGTTGCCTCCCAACAAGCGCTATTGTTTTATGCCCCTAGCTAGGCATAATGCATAGTTTCAAGTGTTGTCATCTTTGACATCAAGATCCTTGATAAAAAAATGATTGTTAGGAACAATAGGAGGATTGAAAATAGGGTATTTTATCAGGTTTATAAAGTTGGGTTGCACACTAATCATTTTGAGATCTTCGTTTCTTCTGCTAGGAGGAGTACTAATGCTCTTGGGAATATAGATGAACTTGGGGCTTTTATTTTGAGAAGTACTAGCAATTGCTTTTGAGGGTGTAAAAGTGGAGCCTAATTTATCAATGACTTCCTCCATTTTATCCATCCTATTCAAACTTTGTTCTACGCTCTCATCAATAATTGTATCCTTCTCCTTTAAAGTTTTCAAAGTCATTCCTACCCGTGACCCAAATTGAGTGATATGATTATGAAGTTTTTTGTCTAGATCCTCAATTTGTTTATTAGTAGTCATTTTCTTTTTAATAGCATCAAGTCTTTGCATAATATGTTCCAAAGTCAAAATAGTTTCATTAATATTAATAGGTGGTGCTCCTATAAGATTTTCAATAGCATTATAAGAATCCAAAGTGTGACACATTAAGAAATTGCCACCGGTAATGGTGTCAAGAATAAACCTATGCCAAGTTGTCACACCCGCATAAAAATTACGAAGCATCTTTCAAATTTTCTCCTCCCCTTTGTTTGAAATTTAGTACCTCATTATCGGGAACAACGAGAACACAAGAAGAACTAGACATAGTAACAAGTAAAGATAAATATTTTTGTATTTTTGTTTTTTATGAAGCAGAATAAATATAACAGCAAATAAAAAGAAGAACAAATGAATGATAATTTGTGCGAAGTTAATAGATAGTTGGTGATGATATTCCCCGGCAACGGCGCCAGAAATCCTTCCTGATACTTGTGACGTGCGTTGGGTTTTCCATGAAGAGGAACGGGAAATTGCAGCACAATACGGATTAGTATTTCCCTCAGTTAAGAACCAAGGTTTCTCGAACCAATAGGAATATCAATCAACAACCGTCTTCGGCTATTGCATGATAACCCACAAGTATAGGGGATCGCAACAGTTTTCGAGGGTAGAGTATTCAACCCAAATTTATAGATTCGACACAAGGGGAGCCAAAGAATATTTGAGAGTATTAGCAGCTGAGTTGTCAATTCAGCCACACTTGGATATTAAATATCTACAGCAGAGTAATCAGTAGCACAGTAGTATGATAGTTTCGATAGCAGCAGTAACAGTAACTGTAACGGTAGCAGTGATAGCAATAGTTTTGTAGCAGTTGGAACAATAGCAGCAGCAATAGTAACTTAGCAAGAACAATAAGTGGAAAACTCGTAGGCACTGGATCAGTGAACTCGTTGGATGATATTCATCATATAACAGTCATAACCTAGGCGACACAGAACTAGCTCCAGTTCATAAATGTAATGTAAATAGTCATACGTGCTTATGGAAAAGAACTTGCATGACATCTTTTGTCCTACCCTCCCGTGGCAGCGGGGTCCATAAGGAAACTAAGGGATATTAAGGCCTCCTTTGAATAGAGAACCGGAACAAAGCATTAACACATGGTGAATACATGAACTCCTCAAACTACGGTCATCACCGGAAAGTGTCCCGACTATTGTCATTCCGGGGTTTGCGGATCAGAACACGTAATAGGTGCGTATGACTAGCAAGATCGATCAAGAACATAGATATAATGGTGATAACATAAACGGTTCAGATCTGAAATCATGGCACTCGGGCCCTAGTGACAAGCATTAAGCATGGCGAACTCATAGCAACATCAATCTCAGAACATAGTGGATACTAGGGATCAAGCCCTAACAAAACTAACTCGATTACATGATGAATCTCATCCAACTCCTCACCGACCAACAAGCCTACAAAGGAATTACTCACTCCCAGTGGAGAGCATCATGGAATTGGCGATGGAGAAGGGTTGATGATGACGAAGACCGAAGATTCCCCTCTCCGGAGCCCCAAACGGGCTCCAGATCTGGCCTCCCGATGAAGAACAGGAGGTGGCCGCGGCTCCGTATCGTAAAACGCGATGAAACTTTCTCTCTGATTTTTTCTCCAAAAATAGGATTTTATAGCGTCGGAATTAGGGTCAGTGAGGCCACGAGGTGGGCACAACCCACCAGGGCGTGCCTTCGGGGGCTGGCGCCCCCTGGTGTATCGTGCCCAGCTAGGGGCCCCCTCCGATGGTTCTTGGTTCCAGTATTTTTTATTTATTGTAAAATAAATCTCTAAAAAGTTTCGTCCAGTTCCGAGAACTTTTATTTCTGCACAAAAACAACACCATGGTAGTTCTGCTGAAAACAGCGTCAGTCCGGGTTAGTTTCATTCAAATCGTGCAAATTAGAGTCCAAAACAAGGGCAAAAGTGTGAGGAAAAGTAGATACGACGGAGACGTATCATTGCACACAAAAGAGCAAACACTTGCACCCAACACGGCAAGAGAGTTGTCAATCCCCTTGATCTTGTTATTTGCAAGCAAGTGAAGTGTGTAGATGATAGTAGATAATTGTAAATTTTAAAATAAAATAAAAGGTAAATAAAGGCAGCAAGGTATTGAAAGTGTTTGTAAATATATAAGTGACTAGACCAGGGGCCATAGTCTTCCCTAGCGGCATCTCTCATATAGGCAACATACGGTGGGTAAACAAATTACTATTGGGCAATTGATAGAAAGCGCATAGTTATGTGATATTCACGACAATGATCATGTATATATAGGCATCACGTCCATAAGCAAATATAAACTAACCCCATCGTTTTATCCTTAGTGGCAACAATACAAAGACATGTCTTGTCCCTTTCTTTCATTGGGATATCGAGCACCGCTAGATTGAACCCACTACAAATAACCCGTCTCACTGAAGAAATATCAATCTAGTTGGCCAAACTATTTCAATAGATCAGAGATATTTATGAAGCTATAATGATCATGCAAATAAGAATCATAATATTTAGAGGTGAATCAAATACTTTTCATGAATAATATGAAACATAAACCCACAATTCATCGGATCCCAACAAACACACCGTTCAAAAGAATTACATCGGATAGATCAAAGCGAAGATGCGATAATCATTGTATTGAAGATCAAAATAAAGAGAGAGAGAGAGAGAGAGAGAGAGAGAGAGAGAGAGTGAGAGAGAGAGAGAGAGATCTAGGTACTAACTATGGCCAGTAGGTCTGTGGTGAACTACTCACACATCATCATGAGGGCAGCAAGGTTTATTAAGAGGCCCTCCGTGATCGACCCCTCTCCGGCAGGGTATCAGAATGGAGCTCCAGATCGGATCGCGGCAGAACAGAGACTTGCGGTGGCGGAAAAAGTGTTTTGGGATGCCCCTAGGGTTTCTGGAATATATGTGAATTTATAGGCCAGAGGGCGGGGGTAGGAGGGCCACCAGGGAGGGACAATCCATCAGGGAGCGTGATGTCTACTACGCAACTTTATTCTTGTAGACTTTGTTGGGCCTCCAAGCGCAGAGTTTTGTAGGACAGTAGCAATTTTCCCTCAAGTGGATGACCTAAGGTTTATCAATCCGTGGGAGGTGTAGGATGAAGATGGTCTCTCTCAAACAACCCTGCAATCAAATACAAGAAATCTCTTGTGTCCCCAACACACCCAATACAATGGAAAATTGTATAGGTGCACTAGTTCGGCGAAGAGATGGTGATACAAGTGCAATATGGATGGTAGATATAGGTTTTTGTAATCTGAAAATATAAAAACAGCAAGGTAGCAAGTAACAAAAGTGAGCACAAACGGTATTGGAATGCTTGAAAACAAGGCCTAGGGTACGTACTTTCGCTAGTGCAATCTCTCAACAATGCTAATATAATGGATCACATAACCGTCCCTCAACGTGCAACGAAGAATCACTCCAAAGTTCTTATCTAGCGGAGAACATAAGAAGAAATTGTTTGTAGGGTACGAAACCACCATAAAGTTATCCTTTCCGATCGATCTATCCAAGAGTTCGTACTAAAATAACACCAAGTTATCCTTTCCGATCAATCTATATAGAGTTCGTACTAAAATAACACCATATGATACGCATCAACCAACTCTAATGTCACCTAGATACTCCAATGTCACCACAAGTATCCATGAGTTAATTATACGATACGCATCAAACACTTTCAGATTCATAATACTGAATCCAACATAAAGAACCTCAAAGAGTGCCCCAAGATTTCTATCGGAGAACGTAGGACAAGAACGTGCATCAACTCCTATGCATAGATTACCCCAATGTCACCTCGGGAATCCGCAAGTTGAGTGTCAAATCATACATCAAGTGAATCAATAGAACACACCATTGTCACCACGGGTATCCATATGCAAGACATATATCAAGTGTTCTCAAATCCAATATTCAATCCAACATAACGATATCTCAAAGGGAAAGATTCAATTCATCACAACAAGATAGTAAGGGAAGCACACCATATGATCCAACTATATTAACAAAGCCCGTGATACATGAAGATCATGGCATCTCAAGAACACGAGAGGGAGAGAGAGATTGAACACATAGCTACTGGTACATACCCTCAGCCCTGAGGGTGGACTACTCCCTCCTCATCATGACCTCCGCCGGGATGATGAAGATGGCCACCGGAGATGGATTCCCCTCTCCGGCAGGGTACTGGAACGTCTCCAGATTGGTTTTTCGTCGATACAAAGAGTTGTGGCAGCGGAGCGGAGTGTCTATGGTTATTTCTGATGTTTTCTATATTTATAGGATTTTTGGGCGTCGGTTTCACGCCAAGATGGGTCACGAGGAGGGCACGATACACCAGGGCGCGCCTGGGCCCTGTGTCGTGCCCTGGTGGGTTGTGCCCACCTCGTGGCTCTTCTCCGGTGGTTCTTCACTCCAAGATTGCTTATTTGGTCCAGAAAAAATCACCAAAAAGTTTCGGGCGATTCCGAGAACTTTCATTTTCTGCACAAAAACAGCACCACGGTAATTTTGCTGAAAACAGCGTTAGTCCGGGTTAGTTCTAAATAAATCATATAAAGTGCATCAAAACCATATAAAAGTATTGTGAACATAGATGAATATGGCATGAAGACTTCATAAATTTTCGATACGTTGGAGACGTATCAGAGCGTCGACCCCCCATGGGCGCGCCCTGTTGGCTTGTGCCTCCCTCCCGCGGCCCCCAGCCTTCTCCCGAAGCTTCCAGGTCTTCTTTTGGTCCAAAAAAAATCATAAAAAAGTTTTGGGGCAATTGGACTTCGTTTGGTACTGTAAACCTGAAAAGTAAAAACACGCAGAAAACAACAACTGGCACTAGGCACTGGGTCAATAGGTTAGTGCTCAAAAATAATATAAATTGGTAAATTAATGCTCAAAAAGTATCCTAGAATGATAATATAATAGCATGGAACAATAAAAAATTATATATACTTTGGAGACGTATCAGTAGCTCGCATGTCGTTTTTACCGAGAAGCTTGTGTAGGTAGAGTCGGTTCGAAGCATGACAAGTTATTTCCACGACTTGCGCCCAAAAGTGTCTTAGCGTCTTGTATTCGTCGAGGATTGTTCTAGCCATCTCTATGAGAGTCCGGTTCTTCCTCTCAACAACTCCATTTTGTTGAGGTGTGTACGTAGCCAAGAACTCATGTGAGATGCCTTCTTCGTCGAGAAAGGTATCCACATGAGTGTTCTTGAACTCCGATCCGTTGTCACTCCGAACTTTCTTGATCTTCACTTCAAATTGATTTTGGGCCTTACGAGCAAAGTTCTTGAAGATCTTTTGCACCTACGACTTGTCATCAAGAAAGAATACCCACGTAAATCTGGAAAAATCATCAACTATAAATTGACCAAATGAATTTCTGCCGAGGCTCTTGTAAGCATTGGGACAAAAAGATCCATATGAAGCAACTAGAGTGGTGTCCTAGTAGTCATGATGTTCTTTACGGGATGACTTCCAGCCACTTGCTTTCCTGCTTGACAAGCACTACAAAGTCTATCTTTGTCAAAGATAACATCCTTGACACCAAGTATATGATCACCTTTGATGAGCTTGGCTAGATTACGCATACCAACATGTCCTTGCCTTCTATGCCATAGCCAACCTTTACAAGATTTTGCAATAAGACAAGTATGAGGTTTGGATCTCTTAGCGAAATCAACAATGTATAGATCACCTGAACGAAAACCGGTAAAGACCATGCTATGATTATCTTGTCGAAATACTTAGCAATCAACTTTGGTAAATAGCACATTGAAACCAAAATAGGCTAATCTAGATACGGAAAGAAGATTGTAGCCAAGGTATTCAACACGCATGACATTTTGAATGGAACTATCATGAGATATGACCACCTTACCAAGTCCAAGTACCCTCCCTTGGAGTTGTATCGAAAAGTTACATACCTCAGTGGTCCAGGGTTTGGTGTAATCTGTTGAAACATGTCTCTATCTCTGGTCATGTGATCGGTGCATCCACTATCGAGAATCCACTCTTTTCCTCCGTACATGTAGTCTTTGAAGTTCGCCATGAGACTTAGTTTTTTCATAGTCTTCTCATATTCGATGTCAAACTTCTCATCTTCATCATAGTAGCCATGTTCCACATCGTCATCATCAAGTGGAATATCCTTGTCACAAAAATCAAGCGATTCGTTAGAGTTTTGACAATGACAATGTTCAAGATTATGAATACGAATGGTTTCTACAATGATGTTGTTGATAGTTATGACATCTCCTTTAGCACACATGAGGTCTCTAAGCTCGAAGAGATAATCATCAAATTTAGGATCACTAGGCTTCATCTTGTGAAATGCAATAGTTTTATGGAGAATGACATCAAGATTTTTCAAAGAGTAGTTTGGATATGTTTTCTCTAAATAATTCCAAAAAGTCTAAGCACACTCAAAGTTTCTCATTTGATCAAACACAATTCTCTGCAATCCTCTAATGATAAGATTAACAGTTCTAAGATTATGAAGCATGTCAATTTCTTCTTCGTGAGAAGGATGCAAGGGATCAATGGGAGACACATAAGGGTTCTTAAGATACTTGCTCAAATGGAATTCATTGAATAGATCAAGCATCTTGTCTTTTCATTGACTATAGTACTCCCCATCGAGAATAGACACTCTACAACTAAGACTCCCAAAACTAGGCACGTCCATCTTCCTCCAATGGTGAAAAAACCAAAGCTATGGAGATCAAAGCTCTGATACCAATTGTGGGAACGAGAAGGGGCGTCTAGAGGGGGGGGGTGAAAAGACTACCTGTCAAATTAAAAACCTAACCTTTTCCCAATTTTAATGGTTGGCAAATTTTAGCAATTCTATCAAGTCTAGCACACCCTACACATGCAAGTCAACGAGTGTAGCAGCGGAAAGTAAATACAAGCACATTTAAGTAAGAGTAGAGAAAAGAAGATCAAACGCAATAGGGACTCGAATATTTTTCCCATGGTTCCAATTGGTGGTGCTATCGTACGTCCACGTTGATGGAGACTTCAACCCACATAGGGTAGTGGCCGTGAGAGTCCACGGAGGGCTCCACCCATGAGGGTCCACAAAATAGCAACCTCGTCTATTCCATCACGGCTTACGTCTACACAGGACTAGCCTCACTCGGGGTAGATCTTCACGAAGTAGGCGATCTCCTTGCCCGTACAAACTACTTGGTTCAACTCCACATACGAAGACGGAGGCTCCCAAGCGACACCTAACCAATCTAGGAGACACCACTCTCCAAAAGTTAATAGATGCGGTAAGAATGATGAACTCCTTGCTCTTGTGCTTCAAAATATAGTCTCCTCAACACACAATCACTCTCTCATAGATTTGGTTTGGTACAAGAGGTTGATTGGGTGGAAAGCAACTCGGGGAGGCTAGAAATCAAGATCCATATGGTTGGAGAGGAAGATCTTGATCTCAACACATGAGTAGGTGGTTCTCTCTTAGAAAATGGATGGGGCAAGTGTTGGTTTGTTTTGAGAGCTTCCTCTACGAATGAGAGGTAGGTGGAGGGGTATATATAGGCTTCTCAAAAAAATCCAACCGTTACAACATTATTACCCAACTCGGTGAAACCGAAGCAAAAACTCGGTTGCACGGACTAGTGCAAAATGTGGCAACTTTTGGCGTTTCGGTGAGACCGATATATAATTCTCGGTGGGTCTGATTTTGGCTGGCCTAGGCAGTTTCCAGTTTCGGTGTCACCGATTCCAAAAACTCGGAAATTCTGATTCTTAGAAATTGGTTACCCGAAAGTTGGTCACTGATTTCGGTTGCACCGAAATCAAACTTGGTGTCACCAAGAAGCTAGAGTTTGGCTCTGGATCTGTCTAGGGTGAAACTCGGTAGGGCTGATTTGGAAATATTAGTGGCACCGAATTTGATTGTTAGGGTTTTTACAGAGTATTTTTGTGGGAGACTTCATGAGTATTTTTGGTGGCTAAGTCTAAGCACTTAAGCAACCAGATCATCATGGATACCTCATCCCCTTTTATTAGTATTGGCTTTCCTATGGACTCAAATGTGATTTCTCACAAAAGGCAAAATGTAGAGTCTTGAATCTTGATGTTTTGCCAATCCTATTCCTTTCCTTCTTCTTCTTTCCTTGGGGGTTCTCCTCACATTCTAGCCAATTCTCTCTGTGGACTTCATCTGAAATAAACTAAGTAAAGCTATTAGTCCAAGAGACAATGTATCTTTTCATGAATTATCGAAACCTCCAAGGGAGCATATGTGCTTTCAATTATCAATAATAGATTCATAATGAAGCTCAGAATTCTCAAGATCACAAGAAACATCATGATTATCACCCCAATCATGATAATTAGCACAATAGATATGCATAGAATTTATACTAACAAAGTTGCAATCATGCTTTTCATTCAATAAATCGATCCCAATAGCATTTTCATTCATCACTTTATTATGAGCTACTGGTTTACAATAAGTAGCAAGTTTGAAAAGATTAGCAAGTGGATGAGGATCCATTTATCTTAAATCTTTGCATTTACTTTCTATTTTGGTGCAACAAAGATAAAAATAGCATAACTAGGCAAGTAAAAAGTAGAACAAGAGAATGATAATTTGTGCGAAGGTACTTGATAAGAATTTGGTGATGCTCCCCGGCAACGGCGCCAAAAATCCTTCCTGATACTTGTATATTGTGTTGGGATATTGCCTGAAGAGGAGGGGATGATGTAGCAAAGCGTAGGTAAGTATTTCCCTCAGTGAGAACCAAGGTTATTGAACCAATAGGATAACCACGCAAATTCCTTTTTTCGGCGCCTACGCACAAAAGAGCAAACACTTGCACCCAACGCATGCAAGAGGGTTGTCAATCCCCTTGATCTCGTTACTTGAAAGCGATAAGTAGTGATAGATAAATAATTTGATAAATATAAATTGAAAATAAAAAGTAAGTAAATAATGTCAGCAAGGTATTTAGAGATTTTATAAATATATCTGTGAGGAGACCCGAGGGCCATAGTGTTCGCTAGAGGCTTCTCTCTTGGAGAAGGCATACGCCGGGTAAACAAATTACTGTTGGATAATTGATGGAAAAGCTCATAGTTATGCAATATTTATTCATGAAAATGATCATGCATATAGGCATCACATCCATAAACAAGTAGACCGACTCCTGACTGCATCTACTACTATTACTCCACCCATGGACCGCTATCCAGCATGCATCTAGAGTATTGAGTAAAAACAGAGTAATGCTTGGAGGATAATGACATGATGTAGACAAAGTAAATACAATCAATATGAATAAAACCCATCATTTTACCATTAGTGGCAGCAATACAATATGTGTCATGTCCATTTCTGTCATAGGGATTGAGCACCGCAAGATTAAACCCACTACAACGCACCACTCGCACTTGAAAACAAATCAATCTTGTTGGCCAAACCAAACTGATAGATCGGAGAGCATTACAAAGCTATAACAATCACACAAATAAAATACCAGCAAGTATTCAATATCTTTTCATGAATAATCTGAACATAAACCAACAATTCATCAGATCCCAACAAACACACCGCAAAGATTGATTACATAAGATAGATCACCGTGGGAATCGCGATGATCTTGACATTGAAGAACATAGAGAGAGATAGCCATCTAGGTACTAACTACCGACCCGTAGGTCTGTGGTGAACTACTCACATATCACCATGGGAGTATCAAGGTTGATGTAGAGGCCCTCCGTGATCGATCCCCCCTTCGACAGGGCACTGGAATAGGGCTCCAGATGGGCATACGACGAAATAGAGACTTGCAGCGGCGGAAAAAGTGTTTTGGGAGGATTTTTTAGGGTTTTCCGAATATTAGAGAATTTATATGCCAAAGAACGATGACAGAGGGTCGGAGAGGTGGCCCCAAGCTATCAGGGTGTGACCACCCCCCTGGGCGCACCCTGATGGCTTGGGGGCACCTCGTGTGCCCTCCAGTCCTCCTCCGAAGCTTCTAGGTCTTATTTTGGTCCACAAAAAATCATCAAAAAGTTTCGGGGTATTTGGACTTCGTTTGGTACAGTATTCCTGAAATGCCAAAAACACGTAGAAAACAGCAACTGGCACTTGGCACTGGGTTAATAGGTTAGTGCTCAAAAATAGTATGAAACAACAAGTAATTGCCTAACAAGTATCCTAGAATGATAATATAATAACATGGAACAATCCAAAATTATAGATACGTTGGAGACATATCAGTATGTTGTGTGTTTTAGATAGAATGCTCCCTCTTAGAGCATCTACATTTGGCTTGGCAAATCTGCCCCCCGGGCGCGTCCGAGCATGTCCACGGACAGCGCCCACTGGCCCCTCATATGTTGCGCCGCACATCCACATACCTCAAATGTCAATCCTCAAATCCATGCATGTTGATCATCCGATACAAATTGTCTGAATTCAACAGTTCGAAACAAAGCAGATAAAATCATAGTTCAACAATCCGGACATGCCTAAACAAAATCAATGTACGAGTGTGACAGATGGCTCGCTTGTCGGATCACTGGTCGGACGGGGCCAGCCATGCCGCCTGCTCGTCCCGCTCCGCCTGCATCCGGACTGCCTGCTCCGCCTGCATCCTGGTTGCATGATCTGTTGTCGCTGTCGCTGTCGCCCTAGCCGCCTCGTGCTCCCTACAGTCGTTGATCTCCTTCTTCTTATCCGCAAGCCACTTCTTCGCTTGCTCATCCAAGAGGGTTTCATCTGCCAACATGATCTTCGCGTCCCCTGCGTCCCATGCGAGTTGCAACCTCTCCTTTTCAAGCTCTATCTCTCCAAATGTCTTGGCCTTCTCGAGCTCTTATTTGATCGCCGCCTCTTGCTTCTCCAACTCGATCTTCTCCCTCTCAATTTATTTAATTGGTAGGGGGGATTTAAATCATGATCATGGTAACTCACTTGATATATGTATTTTCTTCTCTTTTGAGTTAGCAATTTTTGGGCCTGGTAAAATTATGCCTTTAGTATTCGCAAAAAGCAGCTAACTTGGTCTAGCCTTTTTAGTCCCGTGGTAGTATGGAGGTCGCGCTGAAGTAATGCTGGAACCAATGCTCTAGGGGGAGAGATACTTGTCCCCTGGCGAAAAACCTAGGGTAAATTGTCCTCCGACGGCGCTGCCATCGAGAGTCTACAATTCTTCTACCTCGACCCCGTCTCCCCTCTCGTTCGGTTTGGGCTGACCAAGGGGGTGTCGCTGCACACTTTCCCGGACTTGTCTTGTTCGTAAGGCTTTAGGATTCTCGTGAGTTTCTCGGTGATCAGATTGGAAGATGGGTGATGCGGGGGAGCCAAGTTCTAGGGCAGGAAAGGAGAAGGTTGAAGACCAGCTGGAGCGGCTGACACTCCATGAGCAGGATGCCAGAGACTTTTTCTGGGAAGAAGAAGTAACGGATCCGCCGGCGACGGCAAAGTGGTTGGCCGTTGTACGTGTTCATACGACAAGGGGTTGTAGCCCGACAGTTGTACTCTAACATGAGATCGGCATGGAACCCGACTAAGAAAGTGATATGGCACAGGATTGATGAAAACCTATTCATTGTCCAGTTTGGGTGTTTAGCTCATTGGAATAAAGTTATGTTCCAAGGACCATGGTTATTTAGGTACCAGGGTGTGATTATGGAAGAATATGATGGGTACGAAAACCCACAGGCTGTGGTACTGAATAAATTAGCAGTTTGGGCAAGGGTATTGAGGCTACCTGACAACTATTTGCGTGAATCAATTATTCAGGCCGACGGGAGAGATAACTAAGATACGAATCAAACTTCCAACATGTTTTGTTGGAGAGTTTGTCAGAGTGAGGGCCAATATTGATGTAACAAAGAAGATTAGTCATTTTGACTCGGACACCAAGGAGTTGAAGAGTGTGTGGTATCTAGTTCAGTATGAGAAGTTACCAACGTTTTGCGGCCATTGCAGATTGTTGGAGCATTGTCACCAAGAGTGTGGCACTGGAGAACACGATGAGTCAAAGATTTATTGGGGAGACTTCATACTCGCTGATGGAGAGCGTGAGACTGGTCGTGGCAGAGCTAACCGTAGAAACTGTGCTGGAAGGGCGCCACCAAACGGCGGAGGATGAGGCCGTGGTGGTCGTTTTGATGACCCGGAGAGGGAGTTCCATATGAACACAACCTGGAGGGCAAACCATGTGGATCCACGGGCAACTGAGGGACAAAATAATAAGGCTGCAGATGTGGATATGGAAGAATGGGATCCTCAGAGCCGGAAGAGACTTACATACGATGCTGATCTGAACAAAGGCGCTAGTTCTTCTACCACAGCAGCGTCAGGCAAGGTGCTGCAGATTGTGGGGAACTTGGAGAATACAAAGAGAAATAGTGGTATAACACAGAATGGTACAAGCACACCGGGTAAAGTACAACAACCAAAGCGATCATACATTGATGGTGATGATCAAAACTCAATTATATTGATAGCCTCCCAGAGTGAGGCTAACCGGGAGCAATGAAAATCTTAAGTTGGAACTGTTGCAGCTTACAGCAGGCTGCGGCAATACGAGCGCTTCTGGCTGTTCAGAAGCGTAGGAGTACTGATTGGATGTTTCTCAGAGAGACCCACTGATACGTCTATTTCGCATCATGTTTTCCTACTGTTATCTATTATGTTTTTGGTCATTATTTCACTATATGATGCAATTCTAATGCCTTTTCTCTCATAATTTGCAAGATTCACATGGAGAGGGAAATTATCGGCAGCTAGAATTCTGGACGTGAAAAAGCTACATCAAAGATAGCTATTCTATGGAGCTCCAAATGACCTGAAATTTCACGGAGCTTTTTTATCGAATATATAAAAAAAATATTGGAACGAAGAACTATCGGAGGGGGCCCACCTGCTATCCACAAGACAACAGGGTGCGCCCACCTCATAAGGCGCGCCATGTTACCTTGTGGGTTCCACATCAGGCCTCCGGTGCCCCATTTCGCTATAAGAGGTCTTTTGACCTAAAAAATAAGGACATGACTTTCGGGATGAAGCGCCGCCGTCTCGAGGCAGAACCTGGGCAAGAGCACTTTTGCTCTCCGATATAGCGATTCCACTAGGGTTACTTCCCTCCGGGAGGGGGAAATTGAAGCCTTCGTCATCACCAACACTTTCCCCATCGTGGGCAATATTCATCAACATCTTCACCAGCACCATCTCATCTTAGACCCTAGTTCATCTCTTGTATTCAATCTTTGTCTCCAAACTTCAGATTGGCTCCTGTGGGTTAGTAGTAGTGTTGATTACATCTTGTAGTTGATGGTAGTTGTTTTATTTGGTGGAAGATTATATGTTCAGATCCTTAAGCATATTGAATACACCTCTTATCTTGAACATGAATATAAATTTTGAGTAGTTACTTTCATTCTTGAGGACATGAGAGAAGTCCTTCTCATGTATATCATGTGAAGTTGGTATTTGTTCAATATTTGGATGATATGTATGTTGTTATTCCTCTAGTGGTGTCATGTGAAGTGAACGTCGACTACATGACACTTCACCATCATTAGGCCTAGGGGAATGCATTGGGGATTAATAAGTAGATGATGGGTTGCGAGATTGATACGCTCCAACATATCCATAATTCATGAAGTATTCATGCCATATTTATCTAAGTTCTACATGGTTTTGGTGCATTTTTATCTGATTTTCATGGACTAACCTGTTGACTTAGTGCCTAGTGCCAGTTTCTATTTTTTGTTTTCCAGAAAATCCATAACAAACGAAGTCCAAATGCCACATAAATTTACGGTGATATTTTTTGGAACATAAGAGACCCCCGAAGCTTTGAGGAAGGATCAGAAGAACCACCAGGGTGTTACGAGCTCACCCACCGCGCCCTGGGGGTAGGGACGAGGATTTGAGCTCGTGGGTCCCACGTAACTTCGATTGTCGTGAAACCAACACTGAAAATTCTTATAAATCGGGAAATCCCTAGAAAGAAACCTAGAACTTCCACGCCGTGGCCGCAAGTCTCTGTTCCGAAGCGATCACATCCGTAGTCCTTTTCCGGCGCCCTGTCGGAGGAGAAAATCATCACCGGAGGCCTTTTTCATCATACTGGCGGTCTCCATGGTGAGGAGGGATTAGTTCACCCTCAGGGCTGAGGGTATGTACTAGTAGCTATGTGTTTTATCTCTCTCTCTCTCTCATGTTCTTGATTTGGCATGATCTAGATATACCACGAGCTTTGTTAATATAGTTGGATCTTATGTTGTTCTTCCCACTCTATCTCGTTGTGATGAATTGAGTCTTTCCCTTTGAAGTTTTGTTATTATTGGATTGATTATTTTGGATTTGAGAACACTTGATGCATGTCTTGCATGTGGACACCCATGGTGACAATGGGGTATTCTATTGAGTCACTTGATGTATGTTTTGGCAATCAACTTGCAGATTCCCAGGTGATAATGGGCTAATCTAGGCACATATATTGATACACGTTTTCATCCTACTTTCTCTGATAGAAACTTTGGGGTACTCTTTGAAGTTCTTTGTGTTGGATTGAATATTACGAATCTGAAAATGTTTGGTGTTATTTTAGTACAAACTCTATGGTTGTTTGCGACACTTATAGGGATGGCTCAATAGATTGATCCGAAAGGATAACTTTGAGGTGGTTTTCTACCTATAACAATTTCATCTTATGTTCTCCGCTATTGATAAGAACTTTGGAGTGATTCTTTATCGCATGTTGAGGGATGATTATATGCTTCAATTATGTTAGCACTATTGAGATATTGAACTTGGGAAAGTATGAACCCTAGGCCTTGTTTCTAAGCATTGCAATACTGTTTGTGCTCACTTTTATCACTTGCTACCTTTGTATTTTTATTTATTCATATTACAAAAACCTATATCTACTATCCATATTACACTTGTATCCCCATCTCTTCGCCGAACTAGTGCACCTATACAATTTCTGATTGTTTTGGGTGTGTTGAACACACAAGAGATTGATTGTATTTGATTGTTAGGTTATTTGAGAGAGACCACCTTCATCCTACACCTTGCATAGATTGATAAACCTTAGGACATCCACTTGAGGGAAATTTGCTACTATCCTACAGAACTCTGCGCTTGGAGGCCCAATGGTGTCTACAACAATAAAGTTGCATAGTAGACATCGAGCACTTTTTTGGCGCCCTTGCCAGGGAGGCGAGTGCTTGTAGGTGTATCTTTAGATCTTGCAATTGAATCTTTTAGTTTCTTTTTTTCTCACTAGTTTGGTTTTATAAAAGAAAACTACAGAAAAATTGAAATGAGGTTGCCTCAAATTCTTCGTCTTTATAATATCTTTCTTGAAAATGATGGATCGGATAATTGTACTCTATTGTTAGAAGAATAATTCAATAAAATGTATGGCATAAAATCCGTGAATGATAAGCATGATTGCAATGTTATAAGTATGTGTTATTTGAATATCCTTGATGCTAATGATATGCAAATCCATAAGCTTGGGGATGCTATGTTTGATGAACATGATCTTTAGTCCCGCTACTTGTGATCATAATATTTTCTATGAAGATAGCATGCCTCCTATTTATGATGATTATTGTGTCAGTGCACTTGGACAGGGGTATCCAGTGCCCCTGACTTATGCACAGGCAGTAGTAGCAAAACCCGTCAACACAAGCTACCACACCACCAAGCAAGCATTCAAGACCCAGACCCCGGCAGCAACGACCTTCAAAAGGCCAAGCCAACGCCGGCAAGACCAACGCAACAACCCAGGAGGGGCCCAAGGTGCGCCAACCACGTCCCCGGAGCCAGCCGGGGACCGAGGCACACACATCTCAGGAAGACCCGGCAAGCCATCCCCCGGCAGGCGCGAGCTGATCGGCCACCGCTCCACTGCATCACGACGCCAGTCACTTGTCGATGCGGTGTCGAGCCCTCAGGTGGCTAAGTGGCTCCCGCTAAGCACGTGGTGACGCACCGGAAGACAGATTATGCCCTATTGACACCCGTCCAGTAGCATGTCAAGACCCTCAGCAACAACCAGCTAAGCGGTGGCAAGAGCTTGCCGGGGATGCACCCCCGAGCGCCACCTAGTCCAGCAATCATGGTATTTTGTCCTAAATGCCAGAGTTAGGTACGATAGCTCTGTTAGCTATCTCATCGCTAGATAAAGACTATTTTGCCACTGTGGTTGCCCCTTGCACTATAAAAGGAGGCCCAAGGCAACCTAGCTCAAGATTCGGACCTTTGGACACTTGTACTCATGTAGTAGCTCTCCCCGACGGCAACCCTTGCTGGGATTGAGCGCTGCGTGTTCTCCATGTTCCTCTGATCAATCCACCCAAAGCAGGAGTAGGGTTTTACGCTTCACAGCGGCCCGAACCTGGGTAAAAACACCAGTGTCCCGATCGTCGTGCTGCCTCATGGTCTCCACTCTTTGTGCAACGTGACCCGCCTTGCCTAACCACAAAGGGGCCTCTGGTCCCGTATGTGATTGTGTGCATCCGTGCCCCGACATCTTTGGCGCTCCAGGTAGGGGGTGCATCATTTGCATGAACCCGAGTTCGTGAGCAGCGAGTCGATCTTCATCATCACCTTCTTCATCAATGGCTCCCAAGAAGAAGTCCAGCGCGACCGTACATCCCTCCACCTCGAAGGATCCCTCGCATGCAGCCGCTGGCGCCGTTGGCACTATGCCGGTTGTGAGTGAGGTAGGTATCACGGGCAACGCGACTGGCACAGGCGGCGCCACCGTCGTGTCCCCTGCGATCGAGGTTGGAGCGCGGAACGCCAGAGAAGAGCAACAGCAGCAACATCATGGCGAGGACGCCCTTGATACTGCGGGCGGAGGAAACGACCAGTCTCCACCTCCCCGCCGCGCGGATGGCCGTGGCCGTCACGGCGGCGCTCAATCTGGAGCAAGCCATGATCTCCCGTCTCCACCCGCCACTAGCGCGGCTACTGGGCGCACGCCTCGTCGAGAACAAGACGGAGCGCCAAGCGGAGCCGCGAACCCGCGGGCTCGGCCTCCCCCACAATAGACTGCCCCGGTGAGCGGCGCACGGCGACAGGGACGCGGCGACGCCCCTCTTGGCTCCACCAGGAGCCGGGCGACGTCGCGGTCTGCCTCTTTCGTCATGCCGGACACGGCATCGGAAGCAATGGCGCGAGCCCAACTGCTGCTAAACTTCCCGCCGCCGGCTGACAAGATGGATGTGTGGAGAGCTACCATCCAGAGCTTGATATCCTTCGTCGAAGCCAACATATCTCAGCATGCAGAATCATCGCGATGCACGCGTACGGCTATGGTGGCTCGGGCCGGCGATCGTGTCGAGGGGGCCACACCAACGGTGCAGTCCCCTCCACGACAGCAGACCCAAGAGCAGCCACGGCGAGTTTCACATGATGACGAGTTCAACGAGGCATCTATGGCCTCATCTGGCCCGCGCGATCGCCGGGACTAGCGGCGTGTCCTGGAAGATCGGCGAAAAGAGGACGCGCGCATCACCATCGAGCGGCGCCGAGAAGCACACCGTCAGTCTAACAGGCGCAATGGCCCAGGTGCTGGCGACCCCATGCCCAGTGCTGGCGGGTACCTGCCTTACGAGGTTGGGTGCCCTGCCTTCACTCACGAGTTGGGGCAGGTCCGTTGGCCATCGGCCCGAGCTTTCAAGCCAGAGCTGACGGAGAAGTACGACGGAAAGCTAAACTCGGCAGAATTCCTGGGCATCTACACGATAGCCGTCCAAGCTACCGGAGGAAGAGATGAGAAGGTGCTCACCAACTACTTACCTTTTGGCACTCAAGCCAAACGTAAGGTCGTGGCTGATGCACCTGCCGGAGAACTCCATTTCATCATGGGCTGACTTGTGCAACGAGTTCGTTGGCGCCTTCACAGGTGAGGGAGTCCTGGTTTAAGGGGTCCTCGGGAGGCCGACCTATTCCTTATGGGCCGGACTATATGGGCCGTTTGCTGGACACTGGATGGATCGAAGACCTTGACTACAGGACGGAAGCTTCTAGAATCATGGCGTGTCCTCCACGTTTAAGTAGTGAATAGGCATGTTTATCCCTTCGGCATGTAACCGACCATGTGTAAACCCTAGGTACCCCCGGCGTCTATATAAGCCGGAGGGTTTTAGGTTGTAGGCCAAGAGAACTCATCTAGGGTTTTAGCTACTTGATCTCGAGGTAGATCAACTCTGTAATCCTCATACTATCAATATAATCAGGCAGGACGTAGGGTATTACCTCCATAGGAGGGCCCGAACCAGGGTAAAACCTTGTCCCCTTCGTCTCTTGTTACCATCGATCCTAGTCTCGCAGCTCGGGACCCCCTACCCGAGATCCGCCGGTTTTGACACCGACATTGGTGCTTTCATTGAGAGTTCCGCTGTGATCGCCAGAAGGAATCGATGGCTCGCCTTGTCATCAACGAAGAGGTCCGTAACCCGGGCACTTTCGTCCCCGGACAGATCTTCGCTTTCGGCAGCATTGTGCTGCACTCCGACCCGACCGGCCATCTAGGCCGTGTCGGAAGTTACGCCCCTGATCAAGAGGTCAAATTCGGAAACTTACAGTTCTCCGTAGACTCCCGAGGCGATCTATCGCTAACCGGGCTCGCAGTCTCGCCTGCCACGCCCGAAGACTCTGAGGCCTAAACCTCAGATCGATCTTTCGGCCCCGACTGCGGGATTCACCCCGGCGAGAGCCCGGCTCTCAGTCCGGACCCGGCCATAGTGCCAGACGCCCAGACATCTGTTCTTGCCGAACACTCCCCCCGCGCGGACGCATCGGAGGTTAGCTCGGGAAGCTCCTGGCAGACCGTTCCGATCAAGCTTTCGATACTCAACGAGGCTCTAGATCGGATCTCGTCGATGAAGATTACCGACGGCCCAACCCCGATCTGTTCTCAGATCGGGCCTCAGACGGGTCAGGACGAATTTTTCATCCCACCCACCACCCACTTGGTAGCCACTGTCGAGGATTTAACCGACATGCTGGACTATGCTTCTGAGGAAGCAGACTACATGGATGAGGAGGATCGCACACTCAGCCCCGTTAACACCAGACGGTGGACAACCACCTCCACATACGACGTCTACATGGTAGACACTCCGAAAAACAACGGCGATAAGTCGGACGAAGCACCGTCAAGACGCCGAAAGCCGCATAAACGGTCAAAAGGAAAAAAGGGAATAAAATCCATCGATGGCACCGGGGACGGAGACACCCCGGGAAACATCGGCGATCCCGAAATCCCCGAACACCCGTTAGAGGGTCAGGAGAGGCCGGAAGACTGCCGCAGCCCCAACGATCCAGACGATCCCGAGGACGATTACCTCCGCTCTATCGAGGGGGAGGTCAATGCGGAAGTCGATGACTTTGCCATTCCCGACAATCCTGCAGATCAGGAACTGTTCAGGCAATAGCTCATATCCACAGCTCGCAGCCTGAAAGCAAAAGAACGGCAGCTCAAAGCCGAACAAGACGACCTCAACGACCGATGGACGAGAGTCCTCTCAGCTGAGGAAGGATACGGCACCGGTCTATCGGACCAACCTAGGAGCTATCCACGCAGAAGGCTGCTGCCATAGTTCGATGACGAGCTCACTGATACGCCATCTCCCAAGCATACCCCATACGACAAGCCAGACCGCCCTCCTCGGGGACGAGACAGGACGGCTGACGACACCGGCTATAGGCCGACGGTACCCCGTAGACGGGGAAATGAGCCACTAGAGCCCGATGACAGGTTCGACCTGCGACACGACCTGGACCACAGAGCAGGTCGTACGCGATCCATCTACGGATCCAGAGGATACTCGCCCGATAGACGGGAAGGGTACCGGCCTTGGTTCGACCGCGACAATGAAGATCGGGAACGAACCCGAGCTAGGACAGCCATCGATCACCGGCGCGTCATAGCTCGGGTCAGAGGCGCTGCCCACCCACTGTGCTTCACGGATGAGGTGATGCGGCATCAGTTCCCAGAAGGGTTTAAACCTGTAAACATAGAGCAATACGATGGGACAACTGACCCAACTGTATGGATCGAGGATTTCCTCCTCCACATCCACATGGCACGAGGAGATGACCTCCACGCCATCAAGTACTTACCCCTGAAGCTCAAGGGGCCAGCTCGGCACTGGTTAAATAGCCTCCCCGAAAACTCCATTGGGTGTTGGGAGGACCTAGAAGAGGCATTCCGATCTAACTTCTAGGGCACTTATGTCCGGCCGCCGGACTCCTCCGATCTAAGCAACGTCGTCCAGAAGCCAGGAGAGTCCGCGTGGCTATTCTGGAATTGCTTCTTGAATAAGAAAAACCAGATCGTGGACTGCCCGGACGCCGAAGCAATAGCCTCTTTCAGGCACAATATTCGGGATGAATGGCTGGCTATTCAGCTCGGCCAGGATAAACCAAGGACAATGTCCGCCCTCACATCACTCATGACCCGCTTTTGCGCGGGCGAGGATAACTGGCTAGCTAGACGTAGCCACAACCCCGAAGACCCCGGAACCTCCGAAGTTCGGGATGGAAACGGGAAACCGAAGCGCAACAAGAAGAAGCGCCGGCACAATAATAGTGATGCCGATGACACGGCTGTTAACGCCGGCTTCCGCAATTCCCGCCCTGGGCAGCGGAAGAAGCCTCCTAAAGGCAAACACGACGGACCCACCCCGCTGGACAAGATCCTGGAGAGGCCCTGCCAGATCCACGACACTCAAGAGAAGCCCGCTAATCACACCAACCGTAACTGTTGGGTCTTCAAACAAGCCGACAAGCTTGCATCCGAGGACCAAGGCAAGAGCCCGCACAGCGAGGACGAGGATGAACCCCGTGGTCCGATCGGTGGCGGACAAAAGAAATTTCCTCCAGAGGTAAAAACAGTAAACATGATATACGCCACCCATATACCCAAAATGGAGAGGAAGCGCGCCCTTCGAGACGTCTACGCCATAGAGCCTGTAGCCCCGAAGTATAACCCATGGTCGGCATACCCGATCACCTTCGATCGACGTGACCATCCGACCAGTATCCGTCATGGGGGTTCGGCCGCACTCGTCCTAGACCCGATCATAGACGGGTACCACCTCACTAAAGTCCTAATGGACGGTGGTAGTAGCCTCAATCTGATTTACTCAGATACGGTGAAAAAGATGGGCACAGATCCGTCAAGGATCAAGCCCAGTAACACTACCTTCAAAGGAGTGATACCAGGCATTGAAGCCCGGTGCACAAGCTCTATAAGACTGGAAGTAGTGTTCGGCTCGCCCGATAACTTTCGAAGCGAGGACTTGATCTTCGACATCGTACCTTTCCGCAGCGGCTATCACGCCCTGCTCGGCCATACAACATTCGCTCGCTTTAACGCCGTCCCGCACATCACTGTCAGTGGCAACACAGAGCGCTCCCTCCGAACTGAGGAACATGCGTTGGCCCTGGAGGCCGAATTCCATTACACCGATGATTGGCAAACGCCGACATCTGCCGTAAAGGCACCCAAGGCTGGGAAGCGAGCTCGGTCTCAACCCGAAGTACCAGAGCCTTCCTCTCCCCATAAATAGGGACTCGCCCCCCATCGCACGGCCCTAGAACCGGCAAAGTACGTGCCAAGGAGGCACAACTTCGCGGTTAAAATTCCATGGGTAGCGGTGGGGAAAAATTATTAAATGGTAAGTGTTCGGTTGGACCGAACTATCACCATCAACATGTCTTCGGACACACTACAGGTATCATAAAGTACCTGCTACGGCGTAAAGCTCATTCACATTTCGGCGACTTCTCAAGACTTTTTCCCCAAAGTCCGCTCGCCGAACATTACACCCAACACGGCATACAACCCCTTGGGAGACGCAGGAGCGGACAAGCGACAAGGCACATCGACGACGTCAGGTCACTTACCGAAGACCCTTGGTACAACCCCTCCTGTAAGGTTTATATTTCATTATTAATACTTGTAAACAGTTGTATCAACAATTCGAATAATAAGAGTTGATGAGTAAAATACAGATGTATCTTGCATGATCGTTTTGCTGTTTTTAGCGCACTCTCTATTTTTCCTCTCTTCTTGCAAACCTGTTCGGTATACTTTACGATGCAACCGGCTAATAGACCGGGGGCTCGACCTTAAAAAATAGCCCTCAGCACAACTGATTTCGTGTTCGGCGTCTTGGAGTTCTGCTTTATATGCATTGGTTCCGAACTATGTCTTGGGTCAATAGTTGGGTTGCCCGGCTCCTGTGCTTGCCCCTTTATGTTCCGCTCGTTCGGCTAAAAGGGAAAAGGGAGAATCGCTGCGATTGTGCTTCCGGCTAGCCTGGTCAAGCAACTCAGCGGAGAAAGCCGAAAACTGACTGTCATGGCATTCGAGAACTGGTCTGCGAATCCGAGCCTAACTAAATCTCGTCAGAGGTTATTCCGTGTCATACGATGGGTTTGGTATTAGTACAAACCATGTGATATAGGCTTCGGCCACGGCTCATCCGAACATCACAAACACCTGGGGGCTAGTCATCAGCCCCCCGCACTCCTTTCTCGCGCCCCTACGGCTAAGTGAAAGCAGTAAAGCATTATGGTCCAATTGCCTTGTCCGCCCCACACTACCGCCTTCGGGTACCGATAGTTCGGCTAAGGGTCACAGTGCGTTGGCAAAGACACCCCGCATAGTATCAACATGGGGCTGAAGCCGACGACTCGCCGCTTTCAGTTTTAACGGCCACACTGGAGTTATAAAGGATGCAAAACATAAAAGACATGACAAACCATGCACCTTAAATATAAACGCGTTCAAGAGTCTTCGGACATATTACAACGCCTTTACTCATACATGTTTTCTCTCGAACATTGCGCCTCTATTGCCCGAGCACCCTCCATTACGCCGGAGAAGTACAGCTCGGGACGCCTATGCTCTTTTCCTGTGGGCGGAGGGGCGGTGGCGATCTTCATCGGATCCAGCCCCGGCCAGTGCACCTTGGCCTTCGCAAAGGTCATCCGAGCTCCCTCGATACAGGAAGATCGCCTTAGCGCGTCGATCCGGGGCGAGGCATCGCTTAGCTTCTGCACCAGGCCGAAGTAGCTGCCCGACAGTGGCTCGTTGGGCCATAGCCGGATGAAGAGATCCTTCATGGCCAGCTCCGCCATCCGGTGTAGCTCCATCAGCTGTTTCAGCTGCTCGATAAGAAGAGGAGAGCGCTCGGGGGCTTCAAACTGCGCCCAAAATAGCCGAGCTTCATCTCCTTCTCCCCGCGAAGTATAGAACTACTTCGCGTCCGCTGTGCTCTTCTGGAGGTCCGAGCAGGCGCCTGAGGAACGCCATACTTGGGTAAGCAACTCGAACTTGCTATCCCCGAAGATACATTGCAATGAATACGGCTTACCATCCATGATAGCTTTGGCTTGGCTGACCTCCTCTTCAAAAGACCGCCTATCCACCCGCTACTTTTGGAGATTGGTTTTAAGGGTGGATAGTTCGGCGGCCTGCTCCTTGCCCTTCCGCTCCAGGTCCTCGCACTTTTGCCCGGCGTCCTTGAGCTCCTGTTGGATTTCCTCCACCCGAGCCTCGTGATTGTCGCTGGTGGCTCTTAGGGCGGAGAGCGCAGTAGCTGCTTCTTTGGCCGCCGCCGTCTCCACCGCAGCCTCCTGCTTCGCCTTCTCAAGCTCGGCCTTGAGCTTCTCAATCTCCTTCGCCAAGGCTGCGTAAGCATCGACTTATATCAAGAAACCGTGTTGATAGTACGGCAAATAAGAGTTTTGATACTCTAATCTGGCTTACCTTGCGCCTCGTCGAATCTCCTGTTTAGAGCGTCAAGCTCATCTTCGGAGCTTTTGAGCTTCTGATTTAGCTCATCTAACTCGGCAGCGTTAGTAGCCGCTGCCGTCGACGAAGCCTGTAACAAACCAAATCATTTAACATTACAGGGGTTTACAACCTCCGAACTATCACTAAAATGATCCTGTATCCGGGCTGTCAGCACGATGCGAACACATATTGTCCTATGCACAGCTCGGATAAGGATCTATGTTTGACCCCCAGGTAAGTTTTTTCAAACTCACCTGGGGCTCGGGGGCTGCCATGTATATAATCATAATTTACAGAAAATAATATTTCACAAAATAGAGCATTACATGGCTTACCTGGAAGCCCGTTAGGAGACCATTGAAAGCCTCCTTCAGTCCGTGGTCTACGGACCGAATGCTCTGCAATACTGCACCCATAAGGGTGCGGTGCTCCCCGGAGATGGAGGCGCTTGACAGAGCCTCCCCCATAGCCGGCCACCCATTGGACGGTGGCGCCGGTGGGGATCGGTTGACCCGATCTCCAACCGGAGATTGAACCGGTGCCTCCGGAGGCATGGTGCGCTCCGGAGACCACCTTGGAGGTGACTGGACATCTTCTCGTCCGGTCTCCTCAGTATCCGGGAGGGGCCTCTCCCCCCGGTCTTCGACGACCGAGGTGTTAGCCTCGGCCATGACTTCATCGCCCCTACCTCCAGTATCTAGCTCCAAAGGAGCCTGTTGGGAGGACACCTCCGCGGCATCCTTCACGGCACCTGGAGAAGAGGGGTGCGACGTAGTCCCGCTCTCCGCTAGCTCGGCGGGCAGGGTCTCCCCGTCCGAGACTTGATCGGTGGGGAGGACTTGTGGTGGGCTGCAAGTCAATAAACATGCACATGCTAGTAACATTCGAAACTTAGCATTAATAGCTTGGGAAGGTCTTCGGATCTATACCTTTGAGGTGGGGGCTTGACCCTGAGGTTCCTTCGCGGAACCCTCTCGAAGTCCTCGGACTCGGTATCCGAGTCCGAACTGTCGCCGGACAGAACTGCCTGTGTCCGATGCGCCTTCTTTTGGGCGGGAGGAAGAACATCCTCTGAGGCGTCTGATGACGCCGCCCTCTTTCCTGTGAGGGGGGAATCGCCTCCCCCTCAGCCTCATGCTCTTCCTCTTGATTTGAGGAGGCATGGGTTTCTTCGGACGCAGCCCCTGGCTGGTCCCTGTTACGCAGGCCTGCTCGGCCTGGTTTCTTCTTTTCCTTCTTCTCTGGCGCCTTGTAAGGCGCCACGACGAGCATCTCCAACAGCAGCGGAGACCTAGGGTCTTCGGGCTATGGAGCCGGGCATTTGATGCTCGTGGCCTTGTTCAGCCATTCCTGCAGAGGTGGTCGGAAAACACTTAGATTCTCTTCGGGAAGATAAGAGCCGATCAAATAAAAACTATATCATACCTCGGAAGGGAGTTTATCGGCGCGTAAGCCCTGGTCCTCCTTCTTGGCCGGCCACTTCTCCTGCGCCTTGAACAACGCCTTCCACAGCTTCTCCCGTGTGGTGCGGAAGAGCCGACGAATCGTAGGATCGCCGTCAGTCCGATAAGTCCACATGGGAGAGCCCCGGCGCTGGCAGGGGAGGATGCGCCACCGAAGCATAACCTGGACCACATTGGTCAGCCCGACTCCATCCTTGATCATGGAGGCGTTGCCCCTCTGCAGGTCGTCCACCTCTGTATCCGACCCCTAGTCGAGGCCCTTTCGGACCCAAGAGGTCAATCTGGCCGGGGGGCCGGACCTGAATTCGGCAGGAACAGTTCCGCCCTCCTCCCTTGGCTCGGTGATGTAAAACCACTCTTTTTGCCAAGTCTTGATGGTGTCGATGAAGGTGCCGGATGGCCATACTGCACGCGGAAGCTTGCCGATGACCGCCCCGCTGCAGTCCGCATGTGCGCCGGCGACGCACTTCGGCTTGATATTGAAGATCTTGAGCCACAGTCCGAAGTGTGGTTCGACTCGCAAGAAAGCCTTGCAGACGATGATGAAGGCCAATATATGCATGCAAGAATTCGGCGGGAGGTCGTGGAAGTCGAGGCCGTAGAAGAACATGAGGCCCCTCACGAAGGGGTGGAGCGGGAAGCTCAGTCCTCGGATGAAATGAGGGATGAAGACCACCCTCTCGCCTGGTTTGGGGGTGGGGATCACCTGGCCCTCCTCTGTGGCGCGGTGGAAGATGTTGGCGGGGAGGTACCCGACCTCCTTGAGGTCCCGGATGTCCTGGTCTGTGACTGAGGAAGCCTCCCACTTGCCGCTAGAGCCTGAGCCGGCCAGGGCTGAGCTCGGAGGAGGAATGGGTGGAAAACCTATATCTGGGCTCTGGAGGCTCAGTAGATTGGCTAAGCCTTGGGGTTTTCTTCCCCTTTTATTGGGCTTGTCGCCGTTTAGCCTCCCTTCACTGCGCCGTGAATCCCTCTACTTTCCGAGACGTGCGTGCCGTTATACGCGCATGATTAAACATATCCCGTGTAAAACGGAGCACGATCTGTGCATTGATGGATCGTGCAAATGAAAACGGCCTCGAACCACGAATCGAGTCTTTACAACTGGTCTGGTGGTCGTGGTGGGCCGTGACCTTTCATCTGTAAGATTGTCAGAGAGGACTCTTGACTCCCTGACGTTTGGCCTTCAGAGCCGAATTATTCCTGTTGTTCGGACGATCTATGATCGGAAAAAACTACACGACGTCGGAGGCCGAGCTAAACTCGGTCGATCACTATTTGGAGGAAGGAACTCGCCTCACAAGCCGAAGACTTTGATCGCATGAAGCAGCTGAAGCTAGGACCCTTGGCGTCGGAGGCTAGTTCGGGGGCTACTGAGGGAGTCCTGGTTTAAGGGGTCCTCGGGAGGCCGACCTATTCCTTATGGGCCGGACTATATGGGCCGTTTGCTGGACACTGGATGGATCGAAGAACTTGACTACAGGACGGAAGCTTCTAGAATCATGGCGTGTCCTCCACGTTTAAGTAGTGAATAGGCATGTTTATCCCTTCGGCGTGTAACCGACCATGTGTAAACCCTAGGTACCCCCGGCGTCTATATAAGCCGGAGGGTTTTAGGTTGTAGGCCAACAGAACTCATCTAGGGTTTTAGCTACTTGATCTCGAGGTAGATCAACTCTGTAATCCTCATACTATCAATATAATCAAGCAGGACGTAGGGTATTACCTCCATAGGAGGGCCCGAACCTGGGTAAAACCTTGCCCCCTTCGTCTCTTGTTACCATCGATCCTAGTCTCGCAGCTCGGGACCCCCTACCCGAGATCCGCCGGTTTTGACACCGACAACAGGCGGCCACCAGGAGCCGGGGCAGCCCAGCGACCTGCAAGTCCTTCCAGAAAAGGAGGGAAAGACTCTGCGGAGGTACATCCAGAGATTCAGTCGAGTACACCGCAACATTCCAGAGATACACTCCGCTGCCGTAATTGCCGCGTTCCATTCGAACGTGCGCAACAGGAGGATGCGGGCCAAGATGAACGTTGGACTTCCCAAGACCGTCAACGAGCTGTACACGTTGGCGGACAAGTGTGCTCGTGCTGACGAACGGAGGCGACTACCCAGAGAGGAGGCTGGCGTCGAAGTTGATTCAGCTGACGATGATGATGCCCCAGGCCCGAAGGGGAAGAACCGGAAGCGCAACAAGAAGCGTAAGGGAAAAGCAGTGTTGGCCATTGAGGGCTCTGGTGACCTCAATACCGGCAAAAAGGCCAAAGCCGAGGCCCCCGTCAAGGGAGCTGCCGCATGCGCTGATTGCCGAGAGGCCGCTGCCACTAAGAAAACTGGAAAGTCCGATGGGCCATACTGCAAAATCCACCGCACTAAAGGCCATGATCTCCAAGAATGACGCCAAGTTGAACAGATGGCGAGAAGCAGAAGGCCGAGTACGAGAAGCGTGAGAAAGAAAAAGGACAAGATGGTGCTGCCGGGAAGGGCCGTGGTAGCAGAGGAGGCCGCCGCGGCAAAGCTCCACAGCAGAAGGAAAGGCCAGCCAGAGGCCATGAGAAGAAAGAAGCAGAGGACATGAGTGAGGATGAGGATGACGAGGAGGATTCCAGTGATCGAGAATTCCAGAGGGCAACTGAAGCCATGTGTGTTGACGGGGGTGCGTCATTGCATTCCTCCCACCGCCAGCTTAAACAGTGGGCGCGTAAGGTCAACGCCGTGGAGTCAACTGCAGAGTCCAAAAAGCCACTCAAATGGTCCCGCACGCCTATCATCTTTGATGAAGAGGACTGTTGGGGATATAACCCCAGGATGAGACCTGCCCAGGTGGGGCCGGGTCATGCGTTTGGCGGCTTAGGACAAGATTAGGAGTAAGCTTATCCAATGGGCCAGGAGGCCCAGAGCCAGAAGACAGGATGTAACCCGGTGGGCTTGAGCCGCCGGGGGTGACTTGTTAGATAAGGCATGTATAGTTAGAGGCGAGGTCGGTGGTCAAGTATAACCCGGCCGGGACTCTTGTAAGCTCAGGGGCCTTGACCCATGTATATAAGGGCGGGTTACCTGGGCAGCTGAGGACAGAAAACAACTCATCGATAACTAGGTCAAGCGAACTCTGTCCCTTATAATCGATACCCAATCAATACAACACAAAGCAGGACGTAGGCTTTTACCTCTTTCCGAGGGGCCGAACCTGGGTAACTCCTGTCTCTCGATTCCGATCAACCCCTTCGAGCTCACCTTAGCGATGGCCTCGAACCTAAGTCCTTTCACGAGGACATCTGCCGTGACAAAACCATGACAGTTGGCGCCCACCGTGGGGCTTGCGCTCGGTGGTGTGGAGTTCTCGAAGGGCTCTCTCCCAGGGATCGAGGGATACGCCGTTGGCAGGATGACCAAGAGTCGCCGCGGCAAGCTCTACATCGACGACGCCGGCTGGGGCCCCGAGGCCGACTCAATCGAGTACGGGTACCGGGTCCCCTTCGGCAGAATTCACGTCTTCATCGGCAAGATCGGCGGATCTAAACCCGGGCCGGACATCTGCACCGACCTCGTCGAGCCGGCCTGGCGAGTGCAACCCGCCTGTGTTAACCCGGGCAGGAAGCATGTCTTCGTCGGCTTTACCCAAGGCATGGAGCTTGAAGGTTCCATGTCGAGGGAGGAAACTTTCATCTGCTCAGAGGATGGATACTCGAGCGGAGAGACGGAATCAATCTATCAGCTTCACAATGGCGGGCTTGGGGGCTACGTCGAGGATTACCCCGAGCCAGAGTATCATGAGCCGGAGGACTATGAGCCGCCGAACCGCGCTGCTGTCTTCATGGCGGGTTCAGCACCGGCCCCTAGTAACACAGCCGCCGGTGCAACCGGGACTGGAGCTGGCAGGCCACCGGATCAAGTTCTTCTGGATCTGATGAACGAGCTTACAACTCTGATGGAAACCGAGGTCACTGCTGAAAACCAAGCGGCCCGTAACACGGAGATCACGAGGTTCAAGAACCAGATGGCCGGAGTCCAACAGGAAATCAACGCGCTGAAAGCTCAGATGGATGCTGAGGCGGAGCGCCTTAGGGCGGATGCTTTTCGCCTTGAGCTAGAGCAGCAGTCTGCAGTGGAGGTTCATCGGATGAGGCATCAATCCCGTCTGCTGGATCAATATGAAGCCAGAAATCTTTTTAACACGCCAGGGACGGGATGGAATGTGCCTCTGACCGTAACCCGGACGGCGGAAGTACCTGGAAGCCGGGCGGCGGTTCAGCGTCAGCAGCCAGACCCGCCCCGCCGAAACCAGACCCCACCACTGCCTTTTCCGACGCCGCCGGGTCATTATTCTAACCCGGCGGAGAACATGGTGGCGGCGGCAACCAGGCTTGTTACAATTCCCATCCCCGACAAGCCGCCTTTTGCAGAGGAGGTGCGGAACGCTATTGGATACCTGCAGACGGCGGTGGCCCAGCAGGAGAAATATACTTACAGCCGGAGCCGCGTGCATTCAACCCCCATCCCCAGCCGCAGCTACAGCCGGCGTTATGAGTCACCGGCGGTTTCCAGTAGTGACCGACATCTAAACCCGCCGTGAGATGGTTGGGCGGCTCTGGATGCTCAGGCGCTGGTGGATCGGGCAAGAGCACAGCGAGAGGCGGCGGCTCTGGCAGCTGCGGCGGCTTACCAAGAACCCACGGTCGCACCTACCATTTCGGTAGGAGCCGGAGTAACATCCAGGGCTGTGGGAGTGCCTTGCTTAGCGCCGGCTTTGCGTAATGAGCGTCTGCCAAAAGACTTCAAAGGTCCTCGCAAGGTGCCCAATTATACTGCTGACCTGCCTCCAGAAGCTTGGATTGAAAGCTATGAGCTAGCCATGGAGATGTTGGATGTTAGTGATGCGGTATGTGCTAAGTATTTCATCATGATGCTGGAAGGGCCGACTCGCACGTGGTTTAAGGGTTTTGCCACCTAACACCATTAATTCCTGGGCCGAGTTAAAGGCGAAGTTTATCAAGAACTTTCAGGGAACGTGCAAGCATCCCATGACCATTGTGGATCTGGATCATTGCGTGCAGCGTGAGGACGAGTCGGCTCATCACTGGGTCCGGCGGGTCTCAACCATCATCCACTCTTCTGATAACATTATGGCGGCTCAAGCGGTTTTGATTCTGGAGAAGAATTGCCACTTTACGCCCTTGAAGCAGAAGCTTGGCCGGCTCAAACGCTCATGCCAAGACATGGGGGAACTCATGGTGGCTCTCACCAAGTATGCAGACTCTGATAACACGAAGGACCCCGGCTCTGATGATGAGAAATCGGCCAAGGGTAAGAAGAATAACAATGGCAAGGATCAATCGCAGAACGGGGGAGGAAACAACAACAATGGCAATGGCGGAAAGCGGAAACACCAGGACGGCGGGTCAGATCTAGTGGCCAACACCAATACTGGGAATAACCGTGGCAAGGGGAACGGCAAGCCGCCGTTTAAGCGGAAGCCGGCTGACATGGAGCCGATACTGAATGCTCCTTGCCCAAAACATAGCCTTTCAGATCAACCGTCTACTCATGCTTGGATGGATTGTTGGATTATGCGTGAGTATCGAAACCTCAACGCTAACCAACAACAAGGCGGCGGCGGTGGACCGTCCGGCGGGTCAGGATCCGGTCCTTCCGGGTCTGGCTTTGGTCTGGGCGGCTCAGGCTCTGGCCATCAGGGCCAAGGAAACCATGGAGGTAGTAATCAACAGTCTGGCGGTGGAGGTCAGCAACAAAATAACCAGTCCGGGTATCAGAGTAATCCTAAGCAGCTTAATGGAGGGCAGTACCATGTTTTCACAACCAGCCTTGACAAGCGAGACCGGAAGGTGCGCAAGCGGGCGGTTAATGCAGTCATGCCGGCTCTCCCGCAATATTTGAAGTGGTCTGAGTATGACATAACTTGGAGCAGGGAGGATCACCCGCCGCGTGTTGATAACCCGGGGCAGCTGGCTTTGGTAGTTGCCCCCCAAGTGGGAGGATATGTGTTCACTAAAGTACTTATGGATGGTGGCAGCAGCATCAACATCCTGTATTATGACACTTTCCGCCGGATGAATTTGCTTGACAAGGATCTTAAGCCCTCTTCAACAGTTTTTCATGGTGTGGTACTCGGAAAGTCGGCTTATCCAGTGGGAAAGATTTCCTTGGAGGTAGCTTTTGGCGATGAATTCAATTACAGGGTGGAGTCTTTGTGGTTTGAGGTGGTTAAAATCAAGAGCCCCTACCACGCTCTGTTCAGTCGATCGGCTTACGCCAAATTCATGGCTAGGCCTTGCTACGTTTACTTACAGCTCAAGATGCCTGGGTTAAATGGGACGATTACTATGCATGGTGATCGGAAGACGGCTCTTGAGTGTGAGGAAGGTGATGCAGCATACGCAGAATCGAGTTGCGCTGAGGCGGAGCTCAAGTTTTATAAAGAGAATGTTGACCCGGCGGATATGACTCCACTGAAGAAGCCCAACACGGAATCTGAGCCGCCCCTCAAGTTTGTGGCAGAAGATACCAAAATGGTGAACTTTACGCCGGGCTACTCATCACAGCAGTTCACTATTGGGGCCAATATGGATCCCAAATAGGAAAGCGCGCTCATCGAATTCATCCGTGAGAATCGGGACATCTTTGCATGGAAACCTTCTGACATGCCGGGTGTACCGAGAGAATTCGCTGAGCACCACCTTAATGTGGACCCTAAATTTAAGACAGTCAAACAGTTTCTCTGTCGGTTTAATGAGGAGAGGCGCAAGGCTATTGGGGAAGAGGTGGCCCGGCTCTTGGCAGCAGGGTTCATCGTGGAAGTTTTTCACCCGGAGTGGCTTGCTAACCCGGTGTTGGTACTAAAGAAGAACGGCACGTGGCGTATGTGCGTGGATTACACGGATCTTAACAAGGCGTGTCCAATAGACCCGTTTGCTCTCCCCCGTATTGATCAAATCATTGATGCGACGGCGGGTTGTGAGAGTTTGTGTTTCCTGAATGCTTATTCAGGTTATCATCAGATCAAGATGGCAGTTAAAGACCAAGAGAAGACGGCTTTCATTACGCCTTTTGGTGCTTTCTACTATGTATCTATGCCTTTTGGGCTCAAGAGTGCCCAGGCGACTTACCAGCGTTGTGTGCAAAACTGTCTTCATGGTCAAATTGGGCGCAATGTTCATGCTTATGTGGATGATATCGTGGTTAAGTCAAGGAAGAAGGAAACTCTGCTGGTTGATTTGAAGGAAACCTTTGATAATTTGCGGGTTTACAAGATGATGCTTAACCCGACAAAGTGTGTTTTTGGTGTACCTGCAGGCAAGCTCTTGGGATTCTTAGTCTCTGAGCGTGGCATTGAAGCTAACCCGGACAAGATAAAAGCTATTACTTCCTTGTCTGAGCCGGCGTGCATCAATGATGTTCAGCGCCTGGCGGGTCGGATCGCTGCGTTAAGCCGGTTTATAAGCCGCCTGGGTGAGAAGGCTATTCCTCTGTATCAGATGATGAAGAAGACATACAATTTCGTCTGGAGTGATGCAGCTAAGGAGGCGTTTGAGGCGCTTAAAAGGCAGTTGGCTGAGCCGCCTGTTCTGGCCGCTCCCATGGAAAAAGAACCTCTGCTCATATATGTGGCGGCTAATAACAAGGCTGTTAGTGCTGCAGTTGTGGTGGATCGCAAGGAGGCGGGTAAGGAGTATCCAGTTCAGCGGCCGGTTTATTATGTCAGTGAGGTCCTGACGGAGTCTAAGCAAAGATACCCTCATTGGCAAAAGCTGGTGCTTGGGGTGTTCATGGACAACCGCAAGCTGAAGCATTATTTCCTTGGTCACCCGATCACAGTGGTTAGTTCTGCTCCTTTGGGAGATATAATCCAAAACAGAGAAGCCACTGGAAGGATTGCTAAGTGGGCAATTGAGCTTGGGCCTCTTAATCTGAAATATGTGCCCCGAACAACCATCAAGTCTCAAGCCCTGGTGGATTTCATCAATGATTGGACAGAATGTCAAATTCCTGAGGAGAAGCCGGACAATACTTATTGGACGATTCACTTCGATGGATCCAGGCAGTTGGAAGGCTCGGGGGCTGGAGTTGTTTTAACTTCCCCACGAGGTGACAAATTCTGTTATGTTTTGAGGCTAATGTTTCCTTGTACTAACAATGCAGCGGAGTACGAAGCTTTGCTTCATGGGCTCCGGGTTGCCAAGGAGATGAACTTGAGCCAGGTCAGATGTCTTGGCGACTCAGACCTGGTGGCTCAGCAAGTCTCTGGCACCTGGGATTCTAAGGACCCTCTCATGGCGGCTTATCGTCAGGCGGTTGATGTTATTGCTAGCCACTTTAAAGGTTATCGGGTGGATCATATTGACCGCCGGAAGAACGAGGCGGCTGACGCTTTATCAAGGCTGGGGTCTCAGCGTAAGCCGGTGCCGCCTAATGTGTTCTTGGACGTGTTGCATCACCCGTCAGTCAAGTTACCGTCGGAGGAGGACTTGGCTATACCTGACCCGGAGGAGCAATTGGTGGCGGTTCTTCGCGCGATACCTGACTGGACGTTGCCTTATCTGACGTACCTGACTTGTGGCGAGTTACCTCAAGACGAGACTCTGGCATGGCTGATCACAAGGCGGTCTAAGTCTATGACTATTGTCAACGGCGAGTTACATCGACGAAGTGTGACTTGTGTTTTCCAGCGCTGTGTTTCTCCTGACGAGGGCCGTGAGATCTTGCAAGAAATTCATGCTGGCGATTGTGGTCATCACGCCGGGTCAAAATTATTGGTGGCCAAGGATTTTCGACACGGGTTCTACTGGTTGACAGCTCATAAAGATGCGGAGGGTTTGGTCACTAAATGCGGCGGGTGTCAAAAATTTGGGCGACATGCCCATGTGCCGGCTCAAGAACTACGGATGATTCCAATCACCTGGCCATTTGCGTTCTGGGGATTTGATATGGTTGGACCTTTCATGAGGTCTAAAGACAAGAAGACCCACCTCTTGGTGGCGGTTGACAAGTTTACTAAGTGGGTGGAAGCTGAGCCGGTCAGCAAGTGTGACGCGGCAACAGCAATTCAGTTTGTCAAAAAATTGATCTTTCGTTTTGGCTACCCGCAGAGTATTATCACTGATAATGGTACAAATCTATCAAAGGGGGCTATGAAGGAGTTCTGTGATGAGGAGCATATCCGTCTTGATATATCTTCGGTAGCTCACCCACAGTCTATTGGTCAAGCCGAGCGTGCTAACCAGGAAATTTTGAGAGGTATCAAACCCCGGCTTATGGTTCCTTTGGAGCGCACGCCGGGTTGTTGGGTGGAGGAGTTGCCATCTGTTCTTTGGAGTATAAGAACCACCCCCAACAGGTCTACAGGCTTTACGCCTTTCTTCATGGTTTATGGCGCAGAAGCTGTTCTCCCCAGTGATATTCGTCATGACTCGCCCAGAGTGGCGGCTTATGTGGAAACTGATAATGAGGCGGCGTGTCATGATGCTTTGGATGCCTTGGACGAGGCGCATGATCTTGCAGCTGCTCGGTCGGCGATTTATCAAAAAGACCTGCGTCGCTATCATAGCCGCAGGGTCAAGACCCGGACGTTCCAAGAAGGCGACTTAGTACTCCGGCTGATTCAAGACCAGTTCGATATTCATAAGTTGTCACCTCCCTGGGAAGGGCCATTTGTGATCAGCAGAAATCTCAACAATGGCTCTTATTATCTCATGGATATACGGGAAAGTTACAAGTCTCGCACTTCTGGTGAGGAGACCAAGAGGCCGTGGAATATTTCTCACCTTCGGCCATACTATACTTAAGCCGCCGGCCGGCTCTCATCAATGTACATACCCCTGTCATTGTATAAACCATCTTTTATGATATAATAAAGTTGGCATCCCCGTGATTAGGGGCCTCTGCCATTTTTCTCCACACTAAGTGTCATACAAAGGAGTTGATCCTTTCATTAGGTCACTTGGGGGCTTTTAAACCCTCTTATCCAGGCTTTATATTGCAAAGGAGTTGATCCTTAACCAGGTCACTTGGAGGCTTTTAAACCCTCTTGGCCAGGTTTATATTACAAAGGAGTTGATCCTTAAATTGGTCACTAGGGGGCTTTCAACCCTATGGGTTTAGCTTATTTACCCTCTTGACCCAGCTTTCCGCCATGTCCGAGTTAAACCTGCCTGTTTGCAACTTGCTACTCCGCCATGTGACCCGCCGAACTCTTGATAGTTATTCTTGATAAGAGACCCTGAACATTTTTAAGTTATTCTCGTACGAAGACACTGAACTTATCAAGGTTTAAACGGCGGCTTTTGTCACGAGAGAGCCGGCTTACAGTGAGCGAGGACAAACTCGTCTTGTCTACCGTACCCCCTCCGCTATGTGGTCTGTTCGTACTCTTAGCAATGTTAATCTTTTAAAGACCCTGAACTTGCTAAGGTTTAAACGACAGATTTATGTCACGTGATGCCCGGTTTACAAGTTTTCGGGCTTTCCGCCTAGTTTCTTCGAAAACAAAATATTTTTATAAAAACACAAGTTATCTTGTCCTGCTGTGCCTTTAAAGCCGGCTTATAGGATGAGACAGAAAGCTGCTTGTTCTTGCAGGTGCTCTCATGATAAGATTCTAAATTTTGGAAAATTTCCGACTTGGTCCATGGAGTATAAAATGCCCGGCGAGTCAAAGCAGTCAAAATGATCATACATCAACAGATGAGTATTGCTAAGTCGCCAGCACAGTTTTCAAGCATGACATCAAAAAAGTACAGGAGCAGGCAGTTAAAGAGTCTTCTACGACTATTACAAGGCTATCCAAAAGCCCCAAGCATTGCAGGCGTCAAAGTTTTTAACAAGTATTAACTCAGCGACTCAAACAAAGGCCGGGTTACAGTTTTTAACTCGCCGCCGGGTCATCCTGCGCCGGGTCTTCAGCTTCTTTGATCTGGAGGTTGTCCACATCCCAATTGCAATTGGTCAAAGCTTCAAACATAGCTTCATCATGCATGATTAGAGACTGATCTCTTTAATTCTTGAAGCCAATGACCGGCACAAAGCAGCAATTGCGCCCTTACGGGCGACTGATCTCTTTAATTCTTGAAGCTACATTGGGATAGTTGACATGGTCTCCAGCACGCCCTCCATAAACTTCGGGATACCCCTTTCAGACATGACGGCTTTGATGGTGATTAAAGACCCGGCATACAGTTGTTCTGTTAACGAATACAAGGCCTTGAGCTTCAGAAGACTGTTGCTGGACAATTGGCGGCTCCGTTCACCTACAGGCAAGTCAAGGATTTCATAAGCTGCCGGGGAAGAATATTAAATAGTGTTTATAGTTGACAGATAAAAGCACTTACCAAACACGGCTCCAATCATACGGGTGATATGGCCCTTCAGAGTGTTCAGCTCGTCAGCCACCTCTTTGAGCCGGCCTTCTGCGTCTTCAGCACGCTTGACAAGGGCAGTTTGGCTTCATTCAGCATTCAGTTTGAAAGTCTCAAACTCTGTCTTGACCTTCTCAAGCTCTATGGAACAGAGCCGCCACTTTTCTTCTATTTCTGCTCGGCCTGTCTGTTGCTGTGCTAAGCTCTTCTTCAGGTCGGTCATAATCAACTCAGCGGCGTTCAAAGATTCCTGCATAGGACAAGTCATGATAGAGCAAAATTGTCAGTTTTAAGCCGCTAGTCCGGCTCACACAGTTTACAGCAAAATCTGGTGCAATGATTACAAGTCCCAAGCATATTGCAAGCAATTCACTTGACACTTGGGGGCTAATGTGCCTCAGTTCTTTCTATAGAACCGGCTCTATGACGGAGTGCCGGCTCATTGCTTAGGTAATGACCCGGCCCTTGGGGGCTACGATCGGCGCTTACTCTCTGATTGAGTACCGGCTCATTACTTAGGTAATGACCCGACCCTTGGGGGCTACGATCGGCGCTTACTCTCTGATTGAGTACCGGCTCGTTACTTAGGTAATGACCCGGCCCTTGGGGGCTACGATCGGCGCTTACTCTCTGATTGAGTGCCGGCTCATTACTTAATTAATGACCCAGCCCTTGGGGGCTACAATTGGCTCTTATTCTATTTTCAGCTCTTTCTTATAGAGCCAGCTCATTACTTAAATAATGACCCGGCCCTTGGGGGCTACAGATTGGCTTTTACTCTTTTCTTGAGTGCCGGCTCATTACTTAGGTACTGACCCGGCCCTTGGGGGCTACATAAGTATATGCATGAAGAGTCAAGGGAGTTGAAGTACCACATATTTTGCCTTCATCTTGGCAACCAGGCTGGTTTCCATGTCTCGACTGGCAAACAGACGGCTCAGATAGCCGGAGTGTAATTCTTCAGTAGTGAGCTTATCCAAGTTTGAAAGATCAGAAGGAGTCTTCTCTTCTTGGGAAGGAGCCGCCTCATCGACCTTCATATGCTTGGATAGTGCACGTGAAGGAGTGGGAGGTTTATAAGCCGCCCCGGTGACAATGACTTCTTCATAAGAAGACACGTTCTCAGTTGACGTCCGGGGCCTGGGCGGCTTAGGAGTAGAGTCTGCACGGGCTTCGGGAGCCTCAATATCCATGGCAGCCGACTCAACCTGTGGTGGAACTTCTTCAGGGGTGTCTTTGGCAGCCTCAGCAGGCTCAATATGAGAATCAGGAATATTGGGCGTCGGGATTTCCGGGTCTTGGACGTCAGGAGTTGAGGATGACCCGGCCCCTTTCCTTCGTTTGGCTTGAGCCCTGTGAACAAAGACAATGTTGGATATATCATGATAAGATATGAGATATTAAAGCACATTTCGGGATATAGAAATACTTACCCCGGGTTAATAATGAGAGAGGGCAGCTATGAGGCGGTTGAATCGCCAGAAGAAGGAGGCGAGTCCTGGAAAAAGTTAGCATTATGTAATAGTCAATAGGCTGCAAGGATAATGTACAGACAGAGCAAGTTTAAGGCAAGGAAGTACTTCGGTACGTTGTTTCCGAGGGGCCGGCTCATTTGGTAAGCCGGCTAAAAGGTCTCCAGAGCCGGCGCACCGGGTCTGACGTCTGCTATCTTCTTGCTGTTTCTTCAAAAGAAAGTTATGACTCAAGTAAGCAAAAGGACGGGAACTCTTTACCTTCCGTACAGCTCACCGTACTCTCTTTATTGGTGAAAGATCCGAGTCAGAAGAGACAATTGTTACCTCGGCAACATCGGCATGGCTTGTTTCAGCTTCTTCCTGTGAGTGATTGCCGTCAATAAGTTGCATAAAGAGAAGGCCAATTGAGTCAAGTTCTACCTCTGAATCGTCCAAATCAAATAGCTCTTCTGTTGACTATTTCCTCTTGCGGGTCTGCGCCTTAGGCTTTGATGCCTTTGGGACCTTGCTCTTCTTCTTGAGAGTCGGAGGCAACAGCTTTTTCCAGAAGGAAGAGCCGGCCTATGTATGACAAGGCATATTGGCAGGAAAAAGGTTTAATAAGAATGTAAAATACAACAGCAAAAGAATGGATGGGGGCTAGGATGAAATGACTTACATCCGGAGCCGGGTTAAGTGCAGAAAAGGGGTGTAGGCTAGTCTTGCTGGAGGCGGCTAATGTCTCCCCCAGCAGAGACTTGACGATGGTGTTAAGATCCTGGTCTTTCAGAGGGGTCCGGGTGAAGCGTTGAGGGTCATCTAGTGTGCCGGTGTACTGGCACATTAATGCGCCACGACGGCTTAGCGGCAGAATCCTCCAGGAGACCCAGCAGCGGGTCAGATCGATACTCGTCAATCCGTTGGCCAGCAGGGCCCTGACCTTTGAGAAGGTGGCGGCATATTGAACACGCCCGGCGGCTGACATTCTATCTGGAAGCTCTGTGTCTGTGCTGAGCCGGTAAGGACGGTAACCCGGCAGAGGACTCCCCCCCTTTGGTGAAGTGTCTCGGCAATAAACCAAGTCTTGTTCCATTCCTTAGGGTGACTTGGCTGAGTCGCCGCTGGGAAGAGTATGTCTCTCCGCCTCTGAAGAGTGACACCCCCGAGCTCAAGGGTTAACCCGTCTGCCATTTCCGTCTGGCGGTTGATGTAAAAGTATTCCTTGAAAAGGTCAACCGACGGCTCTTCCTGATGGTAGGCTTCGCAGAAGGTTTGGAATTGGCACATGTTGGTCACAGAATTTGGGCCGATGTCTTGGGGGTGTAGATTGAACGCGTGTAAGACGTCCCAGAAGAACTTTGACCCGGGCGGGGAAAAGCCCCGAAGAAGGTGATCTGTAAAGATAATGACCTACCCGTCTTTAGGCTTAGGGGTGGTTTCGTTTCCGGGAACCCGCCAATGGATGACGTCCTGAGCCGGCAGAACCCCCATGGTGACGAACTCCTTGAGAGATTCTTCGGTCGCTCCAGACTTTACCCAATTCCAAGTAGACGGAGTCTTCGACATGGTGGCGGATTTAGAAGCTGTGGGAAGGCATGAATATTTGACGGCTTAAAAATACTTTTTTGACAAAGATGGCTACGGCTATAAATGGTGATAACATTGGGAGGGTCAATGAAAATTGTGAGCCGCCGAAGCTACTTGTGGCGAGACAAAGTGAGCCGGCAGCATTTTTGGTGGGTCAAATTTATCCACGCAGATTGAGAAATGGCTAAGTTTTGAGAAACAACTTCCGCAACTATAGCTACGGATCTAAGATCTACAGACGAAGAAAAAAGAAAAATAATCTAGCCCTAAAAGAACTAGCGGAAGAACAGGTGGTCGTTACTCTGATTCAAACAAGTTATAGATCTACAATGAGTACGGCATAAGTGCGGAGCAGGCGGCCGCGGGATTCCGGCAGCATCGCGAGGCTTCAAAGAGGGTGTTTTCCACCAATCGATGAAGAGCGCTCCCGCGAATGGTGATGAACACCGAAGAACTCCATGGATTCAAAGAAACCCTAGTGCAGATCTGCAGGGGGCAGGTTTGTTACCTTAAGGATGCGGCGGCTGCGCGGGAACTCTGGTTCGTTTCAGGTTGATGCAGCGGCCAATGTCGATGAAGACGACGAGGATCGAGCGGCGCGACTGGCTTCGGCGACGCGGGCGTTCGGAGGAAGAAGAAGAAGCTGGAGGCGGGGGAAAATGAAAATGATAACCCCCCCCGTGCCTATTTATAAGGGCTCAATGGTCTTTCAAATGGTCCGGTGCGGGAATCGAGGGAGCACGATGATGATTAAACTAAGAAGACGCCTCGATTTTCGGGCTGGTCATATTAATGACGAAGATCCGCTATGACGTCAGAGGAATCTTTTTTGATTTTTCTGATGACGTCACGGCGAGTCATGAAAGCTTGTCACACGCAACGATCGCCCATTTTCGGCGGGTCATGAAGATTATAAAAGAAGGCAAGACTCGCCAACCAGAAGACTGAAGATTGACATGAACCGGTTCAAATCAATGTGGGGCCTAATGTTGGGGATATAACCCCAGGATGAGACCCGCCCAGGTGGGGCCGGGTCATGCGTTTGGCGGCTTACGACAAGATTAGGAGTAAGCTTATCCAATGGGCCAGGAGGCCCAGAGCCAGAAGACAGGATGTAACCCGGTGGGCTTGAGCCGCCGGGGGCGACTTGTTAGATAAGGCATGTATAGTTAGAGGCGAGGTCGGTGGTCAAGTATAACCCGGCCCGGACTCTTGTAAGCTCAGGGGCCTTGACCCGTGTATATAAGGGCGGGTTACCTGAGCGGCTGAGGACAGAAAACAACTCATCAATAACTAGGTCAAGCGAACTCGCTCCCTTGTAATCGATACCCAATCAATACAGCACAAAGCAGGACGTAGGCTTTTACCTCTTTCCGAGGGGCCGAACCTGGGTAACTCCTGTCTCTCGATTCCGATCAACCCCTTCGAGCTGACCGTAGCGATGGCCTCGAACCTAAGTCCTATCACGAGGACGTCTGCCGTGACAAAACCATGACAAGGACCATCCTGATCGCACCTGTGCGGTCGGATGTTTGCCGTTATTAGTCTCCCCTACAATTTGCAACCTCAAGGTCACCAAGATGCTGGTTGACGGCGGGGCGGGATTGAACTTAATCTCCCCAAAAGTGGTTGAAAGGCTGCAGATCCTTGACGGAGAGCTCAGAGCCGCGGGTACATTCCATGGAGTTAACCCCGGCAGGAGCCGACCTAAGGGAAAGATCACCTTGCCTGTGACGTTTGGCGGGGAGTTGAATTACCGGACTGAGAAGGTAGTGTTTGACGTGGTTGAGCCCCCTGCCTTACAACAAAATTCTTGGTCGCCCAGCCCTGGCAAAGTTCATGGCAGCATCCCACTATGCTTACAATACTTTGAAGATGCCGGGCCCCATTGGAATCATCTCCATCCCATCTGATAAGAAGGACGCAGTCATATGCGTGGACAAGATGTATCAGGACGCGGTAGCAGCCGAGGCTGAAGAAATCCCAGCTCCCGCCAAGGAATCGAAGAAAGAAAAGAAGCCTAGCATGAATACCGGCAAGGACTCCGGGAAGCGCGCCTCTTCGGAGTGCGCTGCACCTGATGATGACCTGCCGGAGAGTTCCGCTAGCAAGAAGACCAAGGTCACCTATCCTGAGACGAAGAAGATCTCGACAGGGCTGGATGGCACTGGTGGTACGTTCACCATCAGCGCCACCCTCACTAACAAATAGGAAAGCGCGCTCGTTACCTTCTTGCAGGCGAATGTCGATGTGTTTGCTTGGAAACCATCCGACATCCCCGGTGTTCCCAGGGAGGTAATTGAGCACCACCTTGTTGTCTGCCCTCACGCCAGGCCCGTCAAGCAAAAGGTCAGGAAACAAGCCTTGGAACGGCAGCAGTTCATTGCCGAAGAAATCAAGAAACTCGAAGCAGCTGGTTTGGTCAGAGGGGTGTTGCACCCAACTTGGCTAGAGATCCCGGTAGTGGTGCGCAAGGCGAATGGGAAATGGAGGCTCTGCATAGATTTCACTGACTTGAACAAAGCATGCCCAACGGACCCTTTCCCCTTGCCGCGCATCGACCAGATTTTTGATTCCACTTCTGGGTGTGACTTCCTTTCCTTCTTGGACGCTTAGTCCGGATACCACCAGATTTTCATGGCTAAGGAAGATGAGGAAAATACCGCGTTCATAACTCTGTGTGGCACGTAGTGCTTCGTACGAATGCCCTTCGAGTTAAAGAGCACTGGTTCTACCTTTGCCAGAGCCGTGCAGACTAGATTTGGGCCACAGTTGCACAGAAACGTGGAAGCTTACATGGATGATATAGTCGTCAAGATCAAGGATGAAGCAACTCTTATACAAGACCTGGAGGAAACTTTTCCAAACTTGCGCAAGATCAATTTGATGCTCAATCCTGAGAAGTGTGTGTTTGGCGTCCCATCCGGCAAGCTACTTGGGTTCTTTGTATCTCAGCGAGGAATAGAAGCCAATCCCGACAAGATCAAGGCAATTGAGCTGATACAAGCACCTAGGAGCATCAAGGACATCAGACGTTTGACCGGATGCGTTGCCGCGCTAAGTAGGTTTATCTCCAAATCTGCTAAACGCGCCCTGCCGTTCTTCAAGATCCTGAAGAAGGCGGGCCCGGTAAAGTGGACCCCGGAAGCAGAGGCAGCACTGCAGGATCTGAAAACTTGCCTTTCTTCTGCTCCCACCTTGGTCGCTCCTAAACCGCTAGAACCGTTGCTGCTATACTTGGCGACGACGAATCAAGTGGTTAGTGCACCGCTGGTGGCGCAGCGAGAAGTAGATGAAGGTGCAGCCGCTACAACTGATGCTGCCGGGGACAAAACCGAAGCATCCGCGGCAGGACCAAATGCAGAACCAGGGGAACCCCAGCAAGCTAGCGAAGGCAGTTCCAAGGAAGTGACGAAGAAGAAACTGGTGCAGCGGCCGGTGTACTTTGTCAGCTCCTTATTGCAGGGGGATAAAGTCAAGGTACTCTGGAGTGCAAAAGCTAATCTTCGGCCTCATCATGGCCTTGAGGAAGCTGCGCCACTACTTCCAAGCCCATGAGATCACGGTTGTTACTCGCTTGCCGCTCCAGCGCATATTGAGGAACCCCGAAGCCACTGGCAGGATACTTGAGTGGGCACTTGAGCTGTCAAGTTTCGGATTGAAGTATGAGAGCACTTCCACAATCAAGAGCAGGGCGTTGGCGGAGTTCATTGCTGATTGGACACCCACGCCAGATGAAGAATTTCCAGAGACAGTCCTCCCCGGCAAGGAAGCACCTAAAGAATGGATCATGTACTTTGACGGTGCTTTCTCACTCCAGGGCGCTGGAGCAGGCGTGCTCCTCATCGCCCGCACCGGAGAGCACCTCAAGTATGTGGTTCAGATGCACTTTCCCCGGGAGGAAGCCACCAACAACACTGCCGAGTATGAAGGGCTCCTTGTCGGACTCAGAATCGCGTTGGAGTTAGGAATCAAGAAACTGATCATCCGAGGAGATTCTCAGCTCGTGGTGATGCAAGTCAACCAAGATTATCAGAGCCCGTTGATGGAAGCATACGTGGAAGAAGTGAGGAAACTGGAGGAGCGCTTTGACGGTTTACATAGAGAGCACGTGCCGCGTGCGGAAAACAGCATCGTTGATCATCTGTCAAAGTGCGCTGCGCAAAAGCTCCCTGTGGAACCAGGAACCTTTATCCTCCGCCTCACTCAACCATCAGCATCCCCGTCAGCAATGGCCAGGAAAAGAAGAAAGCTGAAGTCCGGCAAGCATTTCTCGGTAGAGCTTCCCGAAGCCGCTGGTAGAGAAGCTGCCAGGGGCAGTCTCGTTTTGCCTGGTGAGCAGCTCTCTCCTGCGGAACCCCAGGTTCTCACGGTCGAGACAAGCGCTCCCACGGACGAGGAGATGCCTTTAGTCCTAGTTGTCGAGCCCCAGGCTCCAGCTTGGGCACATCATATAGTCCGTTTCCTTCAAACATGAGAACGTCAGTCAAGTATGTACCGAAGAGCAAGAAGAGGCCGAAAAAGTAGCCCGTCAGTCAAGTATGTACTAGTTTGTCGATGACACTCTGTATAGAAAAAGACCCAACGGTGTGAAATTGAGGAGCATCTACCGAGAAAAGGGACTAAAGCGGTTGGCAGAGATTCACGGAGGTGTGTGTGGGTCTCACATCGGATCAAGAGCCCTTGTCGGGAAAGCCTTCCGGCAGGGTTTCTATTGGCCCACTGCTCTCCAAGATGCAACTGAGTTGGTCACCAAGTGTGAAGCCTGCCAGTTCCATTCCAAGAACATCCATCGACCAGCGCAAGCTCTCCAGACGATCCCTTTGTCCTGGCCCTTCTTGGTCTGGGGGCTCGATCTTTTGGGCCCCTTCCCCCACGCAGTCGGGGGCTATGAGTTCTTGTTCGTAGCAATTGACAAGTTCACAAAGTGGCCTCAGGTAGAGCCAGTGAGGAAGGTGACCGCACAGTCAGCTATCAAGTTCATGAAAGGACTGGTGTGACGTTTTGGAGTGCCCAACAGAGTAATCACCGACAACGACACCCAGTTCACGAGCCGCGTCTTCGTGCAATACATCCAAAGCCTTGGAAGCAAGGTCTCCTTCGCCTCTATTTCTCATCCAAGAAGCAACGGGGAAGTCGAGAGGATGAATGCTGAAGTGCTGTGAGGTCTCAAGACAAGGACTTTCGATAGACTGCGGAGGAGCGGCAAATGCTGGATAAATGAGCTGCCGGTGGTTCTTTGGTCCCTCAGAACGACACCAAATCGAGCTACCGGCCATACACCCTTCTCCCTAGTATACGGGGCGGAAGCAGTGCTCCCCACATAACTCATATACAGGTCACCTCGAGTACTTGCCTACGATGAAGTAGAGCAAAAGCAGCTACTAGCAAGCCCTGCGCCACTATCATAGCCGCAGGGTCCACGCCCGAAGCCTTGAGGAAGGCGACCTTGTCCTTAGGCATGTTCAGTCCGCCAAGGGTACCAACAAGTTGACGCCGAAGTGGGAAGGCCCTTACCGGGTAGCGCGAGTCACCAGACCTGGCGCAGTGTGTCTGGAGACCAAAGATGGCACCAAGGTGCTTAACTCATGGAATATTGAGCATCTTCGTAAGTTTTACCCGTGAGGCGCGGTTGCCGGGCTCAGTCCCTGGCAGCCACCTTTTGTACAAGCTTTGCCGAAGTTGCATGTAACCCTTTGTACAAAGCCAGACGCAGACCCTGTGCAACAATAATAAAGCTAAGTGTTGCATCATATCATTGCATTGCATGTTCATTATGCATTTTTATGATTGCAATGTCATCGCCTTTTTAAGTTCTAGAGATTTGCTAGAGTATTTGTTAAGCCCATAATCCTTGTTGCCGCATTCTCTCCTCAAAGGATAGAGGCCTCTTGCCCTACGTGTTTTGCCATCAGGAAAACATAGAAGGAGGGCAAGGGAACAAGGATGGTGGCCCAGCATACTCCAAAAAGGGATACTGCCTAAAAAGAGATAAGTCTAATCGCATATCCCATGTTTTATGATTGTTTTCTCCCTTAAAGGAAATCCTTGCTCTTTTTTCAAATGTGTTCGGTGGAGTCCCCCCCCCATGTGGTGAAAACCCTACTCGGGACGAGCCGTTCCCCAGCTCCTGATACTTATCAACTCTGGGGGCCGCGCCGATACCGACAAGGAGCCCTGCCGGGGAACAACGCCAGCCTGTTGCCGGGGGCTCGCTCCCCTTTTGGCGCTCGTGGTTAATAGTGGCCCAGCAAGCGGTTCCGTACGGCAAGGACAAAAACACTAACACAATAGAAACAAAGAGAGAAAAGGATGGTAGTCAGGGAAGAGAAATAACATTCATTCATTTGTTGATACAAAATGTATCAAGATACATTGAAGAGCTCCTTCCTAACAAATCTTCATTTGACTTTCTCCCCTAGGAGCAAGTTACAAAAGAAAAAGGGTGAAACGGAGACCTAAGCAGAAGCCCAGCCTGACCCCGTCAAGGCTGTCAGGGAACAGCTCGGCGGGACCACAGAAAAGGAAGACGAAGCCGAAGTCCACGAGCCTGCCAAGGTCCAGCTGAGAAGGAGATGCGGCGCCCAAGACAAGAACCCCTGGCAAATCACTCTGCCGGGGAAAGGGAGGAGCTCGATCATGGTGATGGTGCGGCCGACGGTCAGCTGGAGCCCAGGTCGCCGTACTCCGACTTGACGGCCTGGAGCTCGCTATCGCCGTCTTCACAGACACAGTCCTCCTCGTCGCTATCGCTCGAGGAGGAGCTTTCGTTGCCACTTGAGCTCTCTTCACGGCAGCCGAGACGAGCACCCGAACGCCCATAGATCTTGACGGATAGCGTGTCGGCCTCCACCAGCTTGAAGCGAAGGACGTACCCGCCCATGAAATTGTGGGCGCGTGCAAAAGTCTTCCACCCGTGCCTGAAGAACATAACACGGGACGCTGGGAACTCGACGTCGACCCGCACAGCGCCGTTGCAGCAGCCATGCACGCGCAACCACATCGCGTACGTCTTGTCAACCTCCATCACCCTGGCGAAGGGACGGGGGAGTCGCAAGCGGCTGCGAGGAGGGCCACGCAGCCCAATGACGAACTCCAGCGTTGTGCTTTCAGTATGTTCCGCCGCTAAGGAGGGAGCCTCCACCGGAGGAGGGTCGGGGATGGCGCTCCGCCTCCCCCGACCACGAGCCCCGCGCTGGCCCCAGCCTCTTCCAACCCTCCCACCACGCACGCTGGAACCGCCTCCTGTCGCCATGGCTGAAGCAGCAGCATGATCCTGAAGGGAAGCTCTCGTCGCCCCAGCAGAAGCCGAGAGTCGTCCTCGCCCCCTCGTCATGACGAGAGCTAGCGCATCCAAAGACGAACCAGAAGAGGAGGACAAGCGGCGTGGGCTTGGGTATAAGGAGGAGATGGAGATGGATGAGGATCGCCACTGTGACCCCCTAATTTATAGGGGAGGGCACGGGAACTGGCTCTCCCCCGCTCCAGAGCGGCCACCCATCTCCACCAATCCCACTACCCACGACTCACGGGCGAACAGGTACCCGCCCCATTGCTCCAATCCATGGCGCTGTAGTTTCTGCCATGACCAGGCCTTTGAGTCATGAGCGCCCACCGCAAGCTGCCCTCTATGCATGCAGCCTGAGGTAGTGGGACAGTGCTGACTAGTAAATTGGTGGTTACTCCCTCACATTGTGCGCCTGTGCATAAACTTTGGGCCTGGCCCAACGGCACTGGGCAAGCGCGTGTGTGCCAGACCCGGGGGCTCCTGTCGGTGCACTAGGACAGGGGTATCCAGTGCCCCTGACTTATGCACAGACAGTAGTAGCAAAACCCTTCAACACAAGCTACCACACCACCAAGCAAGCATTCAAGACCCAGACCCTAGCAGCAACGACCTTCAAAAGGCCAAGCAAATACCGGCAAGACCACGCAATAGCCTAGGAGGGGCCCAAGGTGCGCCAACCACGTCCCCGGAGCCTGCCGGGGACCGAGGCACGCACATCTCGGGAAGACCCGGCAAGCCATCCCCCGGCAGGCGCGAGCTGATTGGCCACCACTCCACCGCATCAAGATGCCAGTCACTTGTCGATGCGGTGTCGAGCCCTTAGGTTGCTAAGTGGCTCCCGCTAAGCACGTGGCGACACACCGGAAGACAGATTATGCCCTATTGACACCCGTCCAGTAGTGTGTCAAGACCCTGAGCAACAACCAGCTAAGCGGTGGCAAGAGCTTGCCGAGGATGCACCCCCGAGCGCCACCTAGTCTAGAAATCATGGTATTTTGTGCTAAATGCCAGAGTTAGGTACGATAGCTCTGTTAGCTATCTAATCGCCAGATAAAGACTGTTTTGCCACTGTGGTTGCCCCTTGCACTATAAAAGGAGGCCAAAGGCAACCTAGCTCAAGATTCGGACCTTTGGACACTTGTACTCACGTAGTAGCTCTCCCCGACGGCAACCCTTGGCGGGATTGAGCGCTGCGTGTTCTTCGTGTTCCTCTGATCAATGCACCCAAAGCAGGAGTAGGGTTTTACGCTTCACAGCGGCCCGAACCTGGGTAAAAACACCAGTGTCCCGATCGTCGTGCTGCCTCATGGTCTCCGCTCTTTGTGCAACATGACCCCCCCTTGCCGAACCACAAAGGGGCCTCTGGTCCCGTAGGTTATCGTGTGCATCCGTGCCAAGACATATTGTGATGACATGTATACTATAATGAGTTGGGAAAAGTGTCAACTCTAGGTACAAATGATCCCACCATTTTGGATGGTGTTGAATCTTATTGTAATAATTATGAAAGTGGATTTGGAGAGGTCATGACTTTATTTAATGACGATTCCAATATTTTGGAAGAGGTTTCAATTGATTTTGACAAGCAAGTTGCTATATATGATGATTATTGTGATGACATGTATGCTATAATGAGTAATGATCACCATGAAACTTGTCAACATGATTTTAATGTTCAATTTGGTTATGTAAATCAAGTATCTCATGATATTTATTTTATTAAGTTTGCTCCCACTATTATGTATGAGAAGGAATTTTCTTATGTGGAGAGTAATAAATTTTCTATGCTTGTGGATCATGAAAAAATGCTTTATGTCATAGTTATATTGTTGAATTTGTTCGTGGTTCTACTTAAAATTATTATGTGAGGGGAAGACATGCTTATGTACATTTCAACAATATCAAGTTTCCTCTCTATGTGTCAACAATTTTGAAGTTATGCTTGTTTGACCTTCCTATGCTAGTTGATTCTTGCTACAATAAATTGTTTGCTTAGAAAATCCCTATGCAAAGTAAGTGGGTTAGGCTTAAATGTGTTTTCTATATGCTTCATGAGACTCCCTTTGTGTTTCAATTCTTTAGTTTCACGTGAGCATCATTGAAATCATCATGCGTGGATAAATGGCTGTAAAGAAAAGCGCTTGTTGGGACACAACCAACACTTATACTTCCTTTTTTGTGTGTTCACATGATTAAGATATTGTAGAAATCATTTTTGTGCCTTTTGTTTCAATAATGTTCCAAGTAAAGCCTATGGGATAGTGTAGATACTTGTTGATTTTATTTCGTGCAAAAACAGAAACTTTTGCATCCAGTATATGAATTCTCTAATTTTACTCAAGCATCAAAATATTCTGATATCTTTACACAGTATTTATTTGGAAATTTCCTAAGTTTTCCTAATTTTTCAAAAATTTCAAAGGTAGGAAAGTATGGTTTTAGTTCAAATCTTTACAGACTGTTCTATTTTTGAGAGATTCTGTTTTGCATGCATAGTTTGCTTGCTTTAGTGTTTCCATAGATTATATTTTATGACATAAATTATGGGAATGATATAATACAGTAGGAATTATGTTAGAACAATTATGAACCTTGTCTTTACAGTACCTAAGTGAACGATCTATTTTTATTACACTAACCCATCTAATGAGTTCCGTTAAGTTTTGTGTGATTGAAGTTTTCAAGTTTTGGGTGAGATACCGATATGAGGAGAATAAGGAGCGGCAATAACCTAAGCTTGGGGATGCCCAGGACACCCCAATGTAATACTCAAGGAATACTCAAGCGTCTAAGCTTGGGGATGCCCCGGAAAGCATCCCCTCATTCGTGTTCAATACTATCGGTATATCTTACTTGTAGCTATATTTTTGTTCGTCCCATAATACGTGTTTTGCTTGGAGCATCATTTTATTCTGTTGGGATTTTCTTGCTGACATTTATAATCATTATTTTCAATAGAAAGTGCCAAGGATTGCCTTTAGGATATTTGAATTGCATGTTTGATGCGTGCTGTGCAAAAACAGAAGTTTTTCTGTAGTGTTTGATTTTTGATATTTTACCGGAGCGTGGAAAATTCTGAAATTTGTATATAGTAGTTTCATACAAATTTTTTATATTATTTTATAAATTTTCAGAATTTATTGAGTTACATAAGTAAACTTTTGGGATTAATTGCTACAGACTATCCTGTTTAGACCGATTGCTGTCATAGTTTTGTTATCTACTTATCCTAGAGTTTTCATGGCTTATATTGGCAGATATAAATTGTGGAAATGATAGTATACAGTATATAATGTTTCAAAATTATTATGAAACTTGTCTTTGCAGAACATGAAGTGTTGATTTATTCTTATGTGCATGAACCTATCTCATGAGTTCTTGTCAAGTTTTCTGTGGATGATGCTTTTAAGATTTAGGGAAAACCGTGATATGAGAGAAATTAATGAAACACAAGAGCTCAAGCTTAGGGATGCCCAAGGGTCCCACGTTAGGCATCCCACCTCTCTCCGTCAACGATTATGAGTTCGTTTCAGTTGAGCCTGAATTTTTATTTGTTGACATGATAAGTGATCCCACCTCTGTCCTTTTGTTTTCTTTGATGTTTGAAATAGTTCTCAGATCTAAAAACCTTTATTGAGACAGATTCTTCACATATCTACTTAATTGTTTAACTACTCATTGATCTTCACCTATATCTTTTGGATGAGTTTATATCATTCACTCTTGTGCTTCACTTATATGCTAATAGTAAATTGTTGAAAGAATTGAATATCATAAATCTGAAATTATATATGTTGCAAATGTTTAGTAGTAGTTTTACATTGGGTTTAGAAAGTAAAATCTATTGAAGTTTCACAATCACAATATTGGTTATACAAGCAATTCATGAATGATTAGTATAAGGAAGAGAACTTTGATATAAAAATTTATTATCTTGGACATCTTTTATGATTGTGAATACCCATTAATTACTTTCAACCTTGATCAAATTAGTTGAAGTTGGACAAGGAAGACAATGTGATGAGTTAAGTTTGTCTATATTTGCGTAGAAGTTATATTGTTATGGATCCTCCAACATGTGGTGCTTGTTTATAACCTTTGCTAGCCAAACTTTTTGTACTAAGCGGGATTACTGCTTGTGCATCCAAAATCCTTGAGCCAAGTTTCTTCCATGAGTGTCCACCATATCTACCTACATACGGTATTACCTCGCCGTTCCAAGTGAATTTGCATGTGCCATCTCTAAAAACGTCAAATAAACATCTGTTTTGTGTGCCCATACCGCTCATGGAGCGACGGGGCAGTCAGTATCTTCCTTACTAAGTGGGTTATTCTCATGATGGGTGTTTATTCACTTGTCATTGCATGAGAGAGGCTAGTAATTGGGATGCCCAATCCCGCTAAACAAAAATAAAGAATAATAATAATAAAAACTCCCCCTAGAAAGTTGATTTTTTGGAGGGCACCTGTGAATTCAGCTAGCCATGGCTTGTGTTTGTATGGTTGAGGGGGAGCAAACTTTTCATTTCCACATGGGAACCGCCAATAATGTGTTTAGCATGTAAGATATTGACATCCTTTGTCATAACGTTGACATGAAAAGCACACCACTCAAATTGTATTCATCTCTGTTTTAAGCAATGAGCTCTGGCGCATATGCAAATCCCTGCTTCCCTCTACGAAGGGACATTCTATTTACATTTCATGTTGAGTCAACTTCTTATTTCAACCTCAATCTCTACTTTACAAGCATCATGTCACTACTGGAATCAGGATCTTTGCCGTCAGCCAGCACTTTGCCGTCAGCTAGCTGACGGCAAAGAAGGTCTTTGCCATCAGCTTACAGAAAACTGACGGCAAAGAAAGAGCTAACGGCAAAGATCATGTTTGCCGTCAGCCATATCTTTGCCGTCTGCTAGCTGACGGCATAGAAGCTTTGCCGTCACCTAGCAGACAGCAAAGAGGAAGGGTGGCCCACTAACGAGAACCACCTAACAGCCACTTTCTTTGCCGTCTGCTAGCTGACGGCAAAGCTTCTATGCCGTCAGCTAGCAGACGGCAAAGAAAGTGGCCAACTAACGTCCGTTCCCCCCCGGCCCCACCCCACTTGCTAGGCTCTTTGTCGTCTGCTAGCAGACGGCAAAGAGATTTGACCTATCTAAAACAGTCAGCGCCCCGCGCCCCACCCCTCTCTCTATCCCCTCACCTCACCCGCGCCGCCCCCGTGCCCGAGCCGCCGCCGCCCAGTGCCACCCCCCGGAGCCCGAGGCGCCGCCGGCCAGCCCCGCCCCCCGAAGCCCGCCCCACGCCCCACCCCTCTCTCTCTCTCCCCTCACCTCACCCGCGCCGCCAACGTGCCCGAGCCGCCGCCGCCCCGCGCCACCCCCCGGAGCCCGAGGCGCCGCCGGCCAGCCCCGCCCCCCGGAGCCCGCCCCGTCGCCGGCCGCCCACCCACCCCGCCTGGCTGCCCCGCCCAGCGGACGCACGCCGCGGCGGCCGCCCTGCCCCGCCCCATCACCGGAGCTGCGCCGCGCCGCCCCGCCCCGCCGCCGGAGCTGCACCGTCGCCGGCCGCCCTTCCCCTCGGCCTCCTCAACCCGCGCCCCCTCCCCGTGGCCTGCCTCCTCAACCCGCGCCCCCTCCCCGTGGTGAGTTTTTCTGTTTTTTTTTCTGTTTTTTTAGATTTAGTTTAGGTTTGTTTAGTTTAGTTTAGTTTAGTTTAGTTTAGTTTAGTTTAGTTTAGGTTAGATTTAGTTTAGTTTAGTTTAGGTTTTTTTTTCTGTTTTTTAAGAATAAACAAGAAAGATGGAAAAAAAGAAGTAAAAGAAGAAGAGGAAGAAGAAGAAGAAGAGGAAGAAGAAGAAGATGAAAAAAAAAGAACAATAAGTAGAAGAAGAAGAAGAAGAAAGAAGAAGATGATGGAAAAAAAAAGTAGAAGTAGAAGATGAAAAAAAGAAGTAGGAAAAGTAGAAAAAGAGGGTCGCCGATGGTCGAGGGTCGCCGAGGGAAAAGAGGGTCGCCGAGTGGTCGAGGGGTCGAGGATCGAGGGGAAAAGGAGTCGAGGGTCGACCCCAACACGACACCACCGACACCCCGACCCCCGACACGACACCCCGACACGGCACCCCCGTCCCCGACACAGCACCCCTACCCCGACACGACACCCCCGACACCCCGACCCCGACACGACACCCCCGACACCCCGATCCCGAAAAAGGTGCTCTTCGGCCTTCCAGAGGCCGACGGGGTCATATATTTGTGAATTATGAGTTAGGTCATATATTTTTCGATTTTGTTATAAAAACATCATATTTATGTTGATCAGGTGGATTTAAATGTGCAGTTGTTTTGTCGCTGCGAGGGTCTGGTGTTCGACGACCTCCCCGTGCGTTTGACGAGCTCCACCCCTGCGTTCGTGGGTGAGCACAAATGACATCTCCTCCTCCCCCCTTCATTTCCTCTGTTCCGGTCTTCATGCCGATGAAACTTGCTAGCTATAGGTGTCTTCAATCATCAGTATGCGTGACCACTATGCGTCTCCCGTTCGAAACCGTTACATCTATAAATATGCATGCATTAGCATATTTATAACCGTGATTCTTTCGAATTGTCCAACGTTATCCATGGACAACCCGAGTATGTGTAGATTGGGTTCGTTTTCCCATATGCTCTGCTCCGGATCCGATGTAGAATTTCGTCAGTGCCTCCCTGTTGTTCTCCGGGTACACATCCTCTCTGCTTATTGCCGAGACGTGTATCAGGAGAACAGCGGGGAGGTGCTGCCAAAATTTTGCGTCGGATCCGGAGCAGAGCATGGGAAAACGAACCCAATTTACACATACTCGGGTGGGATTAGGACCTATCTTTACCTACTAGCGTCTAGGTTGCATGGACATAATAAAAATGACAAACTCTATTAACTGATGAATATGGTTTGCTGAATTATGTTTATATTTCTTGTGTGTCCAGTAGCTAGGCAAGATGAGTGATCGTGCGTGGATGTACACCGGTCACACTAGTCAGAAAGACATGACCCATGAATGGATAACAAAAACCAAGGGGTTTGTGAGAGCCGCATTTGCAAATGGACAGAAAACAACCTGGTGCCCCTGTGTCGATTGCGACAACTATCATAAGAGGTCAGAGTTTGAAATGATCAAACACCTGCAGAAGTGGGGTTTCACGCCTAATTATACGGTCTGGACATTTCATGGTGAGTCTGTCCAACGTGCCAGAGCTGAGGTGGTTCGTCGTCGCACCGACGAGCATGGTACCGGGATCAAAGATATGGTGCAAGACTTTGATGATGCTCGGGATTCGGACGCTGAGATGGAGGAATCTGCAAAGGCCTTCTATGAAATGTTGGAGTCTTCAAAACGTCCTCTCCACGAGCACACTGAGCTTTGTCAGCTGGATGCCATCGCGCAAGTAATGGCTCTGAAGGCTCAGTTCAACCTGGGCAGAGAATGCTACGACGCGATGATGACGATATTTGGACGCTTTCTACCCAAAGGCCATGTATTGCCAGCAAACCTGTACCAGTCGGACAAAATCCTACGTGCGCTTAAGATGCCCTATGAGAAGATAGATGCCTGTGAGAATGGATGTGCCTTATTTAGGCTTGAGTATGCGGGCTTCAACTATTGTCGCATTTGCAAGTCTTCCAGGTATGTTGTGGTAGACAACGGTATGGGTGAGAAGAGTCAGACCAAAATCCCAGTTAATGTTCTTCGGTATATGCCAATCATACCAAGACTTCAACGTCTTTTCATGGTCGAAGAGACGGCCAGACAGATGACGTGGCATAAATTGGGCAAAAGAACCGAACTAGATGCAGATGGGAATCCGATGTTGGGACACACTTCAGACGCTTTTGCGTGGAAGCACTTCGATGCATTACATAAGGATAAAGCGGCAGATCCAAGGCATCCTCGAGTCGGCATCAGCACGGATGGGTTCAATGTGTTTGGTATGACGGCAACCCAATACAGTTGCTGGCCTGTATTTGTCATTCCACTCAATCTTCCCCCCGGAGAGATTATGAAAAGAAAGAACATTTTCTTGACGTTGATAATTCCAGGGCCCAACTATTCGGGGAAGAATATGAATGTGTACATGCAGCCGCTTAAGGATGAATTGCAAGAAGCTTGGGATAATGGGATCAAGACATATGACGCCGCTACAAAAAAAAACTTCAAAATGCATGTGTGGTACATGTACTGGTCGCATGACTTGCCGGCGTATGCGCTATTCATTGGCTGGTGTGTGCATGGAAGGTTCCCGTGCCCCACATGCAAGGCAGCTCTTGAGTTCCGTTGGCTGCAGGCGGGTCGCAAGTATTCTTGCTTCGACTTGCATAGACAGTTCCTGGATCCTCTCCATAAGTTCAGAAAAGACAAGAAGAATTTCATGAAAGGTAGAGTTGTCAAAAACTCTGCACCACCTGCATTGACAGGACAACAGACCTTGGATCAGATAAACGCTCTCGAGCCGGATCCAAATCGTCCAGGGTATTTCAAAGGTTATAATTCGAAACACGCCTGGACTCACAAGATATGCTTGTGGGATCTGCCTTACTTTAAAGACCTCCTTTGCCCACACAACATCGACATGATGCACACTGAAAAGAATATCGCCGAGGCCCTTTTTGGTACATTGTTCGGCATAGAGGGGAAGTCGAAGGATAATCCTAAGGCTAGAGTCGATCAGGAGGCTCTATGTGATAGACCGTTACAAAACATGCAACAACCGAAAGGAAAGAAGAACTGGAGGAAGCCAAAGGCATGGTTCAATCTTGGAAGGCCAGCTATGAGGGAAATGATCTTGTGGGTGAAAATGCAGTTGATGTTCCCCGATGGGTATGCAGCGAATCTAAAGAGGGGAGCGAGTCTTGACAAATTGAAAATATTTGGTCTCAAGAGTCATGATTGGCACATATGGCTTGAGCGGGTAATGCCGGTGATGTTGCGTGGCTTTATCCCTGAGGATGAATGGCTAGTACTGGCAGAGCTGAGCTATTTCTTCCGTGCTCTTTGTGCGAAAGAACTATCGCCTGACGTGCTAGACGAACTGGAAGAGTTGGCGCCGGAGTTGATCTGCAAGTTAGAAAAGATCTTTCCACCGGGATTCTTTAATCCAATGCAGCATTTGATTTTGCATCTCCCGACCGAGGCAAGATTGGGGGGGGGCGTGCAAAATCGTTGGTGCTTCGCAACTGAGAGGATGCAGAAGACGCTTCGAGCAAAATGTAAAAATAAACGTAGAATTGAAGCATCGATGGCCGAGGCATTCATTACTGAGGAGGCGGCAAACTTCGTGACAGCACACTACAAAGCCAAGAATCGTCAGTTGCATAATCCGAAACCTCGGTACAATGATGGCGACTGTGAAAAAGGTCGATCCAACCTCAGCCTATTCAAAGGGAAGCTCGCACCAGCCGGTGCTTCGAAAGCAATAGCGTTGGATGTCAAAGAATGGCGGACCATTTCGTTGTATATCTTCAACAACCTAACAGAAGTGCGGCCGTACATCGAGTAAGTTCTCGGTACATTGTTTCGCAACTTCTAATTCCTTTGAAATGCTCTTATTCCTGGATATGTGATACAGTCGATACGTCGCCAAATTCTCGGATGGAGCGGTGATCCAAAAGGATTCCATCGAAGAGTATGAGCTTCTGGCAAAGCATGGAGGCGGCTATCCCGGTTTCATCTCTTGGTTCAAACAAACGGTAATTTCCATTAGACCATTTCATTTCTTCGTCTAGTTTGCGGCTAATGCAACAATCCTTTCGTATTAAACTTGTAGGCTAATGCAGAGTCTATGGACTCCGAATTGAGACAAGTCGCTAATGGTTTTGACTATAAGGTCCGTTCATTTGACAAATACGACATCAACGGGTATCGCTTTCGTACTTTTGGCAAAGAGCTATCTATGGCTGTCGGCGAAGGAGGGGTCGAGTATTATGGAAGAGTTGAAGCAATTTATGAACTTACATTCTTTGGTGAAAACCCACCAAACGTCGTAGTCTTCAAATGTTATTGGTTCCAGCTGAAGGAGACTAGAAGGACTCATGAACATATAGGGCTAGTCGAAATCAAACAAAGCACCCATTTAGATGTTCCCGATGTCTATATTATGGCTCAACAGGCGACCCAAGTTTTCTATCTACCATGGGCCTGCCAAACTGATCCAAATCTGAATGGTTGGGATGTCGTTTATGATGTGCCGCCACATTTTAGACCACCTCCCCTCAATGAAGATGATTATGAACCTCACATTAACCCAGACACATATGAAGGAGAATTCTTCCAAGAAACACGTGTTTCCAAAAAACGTTTCAAGAACCGCTCTACTTCACCCTAGAACATTGAGGTAGACAGCGACAGTGAATCCGACTTCACCCCTGAGCCGGAACAAGAAGAGACGGAAGAAGAAGAGGTTACTGCTGCGGATGACCTGTCAATGCTTGACCGATTACATAAAGGAGGCCTTCCACATGTTGATGCATTTATTGATGATGCTGATGAGCACGTCATTACTGATAGTGATGATGATTATGCATTTATTGATCCCGGAGCATGTATAGACGATGAAGATTAATATTAGTAATGTCAGGTATTCAATTATTATTATGTACATATATATTATTAATTAGTTCATGTTATTAGGTATTCAATTTTTTTATGTTGTACTAATTTCGTTTACTCTTTGTCATTGCAGGTGTTGACAGATGGTGGGCGCGGGTCGAGAGCGCTCCGAGCCTCCTTCCTCGGCGCGTGCTGGGAGGGGTGCTATTATTCCACCCGAGCACCTCCGGAGAGCGCTGGTACCTAGGATAGCTCAATAATGATCTATACTTAGCTTAGCTAGTTCATTTATGACATAATTAGCTTACTTAGGTAAAAAATGGCATAATAACCTTGGTTTATCTCCAAACTGTCATATCATTAGTTTATTTTCCTCCAAAATGACAAAATAACCTTACCTAGCTCCAAAATGACTGATTTTAACTAGGATAGCTCAAAAATGACCTACACTTACCATTTTGTCCTCCAAAATGAATAAATATGCTTAGTTAGCTAAAAAATGGCATAACTACCTAGGTTAGCTCAAAAATGACCAATACTTAGCTTCTTTAGTTCATTTATGACATACTTAGCATACTTAGGTCAAAAATGGCATAATAATCTTGGTTACCTCCAAAATGACATTGACTTAGATTATTTTCCTCGAAAATGACATAATAACCTTACTAACCTCCAAAATGACCTATTTACCTAGCTTAGCTCTATAATGACCTACACTTAGCATTTTTTACCTAGCTTAGCTAAAAAAATGGCATATTTACCTAAGTTACCTTCGTTAGAACAAGAAGAAGATAAAGAAGAGGAGAAAAAGAAAGAGAAGAAAAATTCTTCTTCTTCTACTTCTACTTCTTCTTCTTCTTCTTCTTCTTGTTCTTCTTCTAACTTTCTTCTTTCCCAATTTGCAGATTTGCTTTAGATCACGGAAGCTTGCGTTGATGGAGTCTACTCTTCTCCTTGTCCTTCCTTTTTGTTTTGATTTTGTAGGATGAACAATGTGAAACTTGCTACCTATATATGTATGTATGGATGAAACCATTGTATGCTTGTTGTTGGATATATGTTGGCTATATATATATGTTGGATATGGACTTTTGAGTTGGTATGTATATGTGTTGGATGATCATATCCATATGGCAGGGATATGTATGCTTGTTGAAAGTATTTTCAAATGTATATATATATATCTGTGAAATTAATTGAATTTAAGAAAAAATAGGGGCAGTACAGGCACTTTGCCGTCCGCTGGCAGACGGCAAAGTTCTTTGCCATCTGCCGGCAGACGGCAAAGCTGCCACGTGGCAGCTACCTGTGCAACCTGGGGGGCACTGGGCTGGCCTATGTGGTTGCTTTGCCGTCTGCTAGCAGACGGCAAAGAACTTTGCATCTTTGCCGTCTACCAGCAGACGGCATAGCGAGCCACGTGGCAGCTACCTGGGGGGAACCTGGGCTGACCTATTTGGCCACTTTGCCGTCTGCAAGCAGACGGCAAAGCACGCCGTTAACCCCTTAACGGACCTAAGCTGCCACGTGTGCCGTCCATGCCCTTTGCCGTCTGCTGGCAGACGGCAAAGACCTTTGCATCTTTGTCGTCTGCCAGCAGACGGCAAAGTGCCCTTTACCGTAGCTTGTTCAGTCGTCCGCCATGCATGCCTTTGCCGTCTGCTGGCTGACGGCAAAGACCTTTGCCGTCCGCCATGCATGCCTTTGCCGTCAGCCATGGCAGACGGCAAAGATCCTGATTCCAGTAGTGTGTGGTGGAGAAAGATCTAGACACATATATCCAGTCAAATATATTTGATCTTGAATTATTATTGTTGACAATTATCTTTATCATAAGTAAGTTTGGAGGCAAAACATTAAGTCCCTATCTTTCTCTGTGTTCGATGGATGTTGTTTGTTCTAAAAATGTGCTTTGAGTACCAACAATCATAGAAGACTATATGATAATTAAGTATGTGCAACTCTCTTAGACTTTTTCCAAAATATGATGAACTATAATTGTTTGGTGACTAAGAACATATGTTTTTAAGTTTCAAGAGAATGCATTATTTGAACCATGACATCTTAATTGATTGCTACTTTATCATGATGAGATTTATGAGAAAGAATTGTTGTTTATAATGCTAGAAAAGTGATTAAAATTATCATTGATCAAACTTATACGCTATGTGATGTCCCACAAGTATAGGGGAGCAATCGTGGTCCTTTCGATAAGTAAGAGTGTCAAACCCAACGAGGAGCGATACATCTCCAACGTATCTATAATTTTTTATTGTTCCATGCTGATATATTATCATTCTAGGATACTTTTTGGGTCATTATTTACCAATTTGTAAGATTTTTGAGCACTAACCTATTGACCCAGTGCCCAGTGCCAGTTGCTATTTTCTGCATGTTTTTGCCTTTTCAGGTTTACAGTACCAAACGAAGTCCAATTGCCACGAAACTTTCTGGACCAAAAAAGACCTAGAAGCTTCGGAAGGAGGTCGGGAGGCACACGAGGGGCCCACCACACATCATGGCGCGACCTGGGGGGCGCCCTGATATGTATTGCCCCCCTCGTGGCTCCCCCGACGTCCCTCTTCGGCCTATAAATTCTCTAATAAAGCAAAAACCCTGGAAGCAGTCCCGAACCCCTTTTTCCGCCGCCGCAAGTCTCTGTTCCGTCGCGAGGCCATCCGGAGCTCCGTTCCCGCACCCTGCCGGAGAGGGGATTGACCACGGAGGGCCTCTTCATCAACCTTGCTTCCCTCATGATGATGTGTGAGTAGTTCAGCACAGACCTATGGATCCATATCTAGTACCTAGATGGCAATCTCTCTCTATTATGATCTTCAATACAATGGTCATCGCATCTTCGCTTTGATCTATCCGATGTAATCCTATCGTGCAGTGTGTTTCTTGGGATCCGATGAATTGTGGGTTTCTGTTTATATTATTCATGAAAAGTATTTCAGATACCTCTGATATATATATTGTCTCTTTATTGCATGATCATTATAGCTTCGTAATGCTCTCCGATCTATTGATTTGCTTTGGCCAAGTAGATTGATATTTCATCGGTGGGAATGGTGTGTTGTGGTAGGTTCAACCTGGCGAGTTTCTATATCCCAGTGACAAAGTAGGGGACAAGATGCGTCGTTGTGTTGTTGCTACTAAGGATAACACCATGGGGTTCATTCATATTGCTTGAGTTTACTTTGTCTACATCATGTCATCGTTCTCCATGCATTACTCTGTTTTACTTAATACTCTAGATGCATGCTGGATAGCAATCGATGAGTGGAGTAATAGTAATAGGTGCAGGCAGGAGTCGACCTATTTGTTTATGGACGTGATGCCTATATATACATGATCATTTTCATGAAAATCGCATAACTATCCTCTTTTCCGTCAATTGCCCAATAGTAAATTGTTACCCACCGTATGCTACCTACATGAGAGATGCCGCTAGGGAAAACTATGGCCCCCGGGTCTATTCACTTATATATTTACAAACGCTACTATTAACTCACTGCCTTTATTTACTTTTCAATTTATTTTGCAATTTATATTTATCAACAATTATCTACACAACTCATTTGCTTGCAAATAACGAGATCAAGGGGATTGACAACCCTCTTGCCCGCGCTGGGTGCAAGTTGTTTGTTCATTTGTGTGCAGCCGCTGAAGACGGTTAAGGATTGATATTCCTATTGGTTCGATAAACCTTGGTTTCATAACCGAGGGAAATATTTACCCACTTTGTGCTGCAATAACCCGTTCCTCTTCATGGAAAACTCAACGCAGATCACAAGTATCAGGAAGGATTTCTGGCGCCGTTGCCAGGGAATATCATCATCAACTATCAAGTAACTTCACACAAATTTTCATTCACTTGTTCTTCTTTTTATTTGATGTTATATTTAGCTTGTCTCATAAAAATCAAAAATACAAAAATATTTATCTTTGCTTGTTACTAGTTTACTTGTTCGCTTGCTAGTTTACTTATCTTGCTTGTTACTTTGCTTGTTCGGTCACCATGTCTCAAGATGCTACTAAGTTGTGTGACTTCTCAAATACTAATAATAATGATTTTATTAGTACACCTATACCACCCGCCACTAGTGCGGAGGCTTTTTATATTAATATTGCATGATACGTCTCCATCGTATCTACTTTTCCAAACTCTTTTGCCCTTGTTTTGGACTCTAATTTGCTTGATTTGAATAGAACTAACCCGGACTGACGCTGTTTTCAGCAGAATTGCCTTGGTGTTATTTTTGTGCAGAAATAAAAGTTCTCAGATTGACCTGAAAATTTACGGAGAATATTTTTGGAATTAATAAAAAATACTGGCGAAAGAATCAACCGGAGGGGTCCACCACCTGGCCACAAGCCAGGGGGGCGCCCCCCCCCCCTAGGGCGCACCCTGCAGGCTTGTGGGCCCCCTGGAGCTCCTCCGACCTCAATTCCAACTCTATATATTCCTATTCGGGGAGAAAAAAAAATCAAGGAGAAGAGTTCATCGCGTTTTACGATACGGAGCCGCCGCCACCTCCAGTTCTTCCTCGGGAGGGCAGATCTGGGGTCCGTTTTGGGCTCCGGAGAGGGGAAATCGACGCCGTCGTCATCACCAACCATCCTTCATCACCAATTTCATGATGCTCTCCACCGTTCGTGAGTAATCCCATCGTAGGCTTTCTGGACGGTGATGGTTTGGATGAGATTTACCATGTAATCGAGTTAGTTTTGTTAGGGTTTGATCCCTAGTATCCACTATGTTCTGAGATTGATGTTGCTATGACTTTGCTATGCTTAATGCTTGTCACTAGGGCCCGAGTGCCATGATTTCAGATCTGAACCTATTATGTTTTCATGAATATATATATGTGTTCTTGATCCTATCTTGCAAGTTGTAGACACCTATTACGAGTTATGATCCGCATCCCCCAGGGTGACAATAACTGGGATTCTTTTCGGTGATTACCGTAGTTTGAGGAGTTCATGTATTCACTAAGTGCTAATGCTTTGGTCCGGTTCTCTATTAAAAGGAGGCCTTAATATCCCTTAGTTTCCATTAGGACCCCGCTGCCACGGGAGGGTAGGACAAAAGATGTCATGCAAGTTCTTTTCCATAAGCACGTATGACTATATATTGAATACATGCCTACATTACATTGATGAATTGGAGCTAGTTCTGTGTCACTCTATGTTATAACCGTTGCATGATGAATGCCATCCGACATAATTATCCATCACCAATTCATTGCCTACAAGCTTTTCACATATTGATCTTTGCTAAGTTACTTTTCCGTTACTATTGTTACAATCACTACAAAACTGCTACTGTCACTTTGCCATTGTTACCGTTACTTCCATACTGCTTTTCTACTGAATAGTTTGTTGCAGATACTAAGTCTTTCAGGTGTGGTTGAATTGACAACTCAGCTGCTAATACTCGAGAATATTCTTTGCCTCCCCTTGTGTCTAATCAATAAATTTGTGTTGAATACAATACCCTCGAAAACTATTGCGATCCCCTATACTTGTGGGTTATCAAGACCTTTTTCTGGCGCCGTTGCCGGGGAGCATAGCTCTATTCTCTGAGTCACTTGGGATTTATATCTGTTGATCACTATGAAGAATTTGAAAGATGCTAAAACCAAGATCTACCCCTCTACTACGAGGACAGGTAAGGAACTGCCATCTAGCTCTGCACTTGATTCACCTTCTGTTATGAATAAATTTGCGACACCACCACCTGCTAGTAATTCTGATATGTCGCAAGTAATTGATGATGTCACTTCTGCTATGCATGATGCTTATGATGATACTTTGCTTGACACTGTTGTGCCACTGGGTGAATTTCTTGATGAAGAAATTGCTAGAGTCAATGCTGCTAGACCTAGCTCTCCTAGATATGAATTGCCTAATATACCTAAGGGTTATGTTATGGAGGGAGAGGTAGCTAGGGACTTTCTTGCTTGTAAATATAGAGATGATCTTAAGAAATTACTATGCAAGTGGAAAGAAAAATCTTTGAATGCTAGAATGCAATATGATCCTAAGTTTGCTACTTCACCTATCTTTGTTACTGATAAGGATTATGAATTCTTTGTCGATCCTGAGTTAATTACTTTGGTTGAATCTGATCCTTTCCATGGTTATGAATCTGAAACTGTTGTGGCGCATCTTACTAAATTGAATGATATAGTCACCCTATTTACTCATGAGGAAAAAAATCGTTATTACTATATTCTTAAGTTGTTTCCTTTCTCATTAAAAGGTGATGCTAAGATATGGTTTAATTCTCTTGCTCCTGGTTGTGTGCGTAGTCCCCAGGATATGATATATTACTTCTCTGAAAAATATTTTCCTGCCCATAAGAAACAAGCTGCCCTGCAGGAAATATTTAACTTAGTGCAAATTGAAGAAGAGAGTCTCCCACATGCTTGGGGGAGGCTTCTCCAATTACTTAATGCTTTGCCTGATCATCCACTCAAGAAAAACGAAATACTTGATATCTTTTATAATGGACTAACCGATGCTTCTAGGGACCACCTAGATAGTTGTGCTGGTTGTGTTTTCAGGGAACGAACAGTTGAACAAGCTGAACTACTATTGAACAATATATTGAGCAATGATAATGATTGGTCTATTCCCGAACCACCTCCAAAGCCGACTCCGAAGAAAAGAGGTATTCTATTTCTCAGTCCTGAAGATATGCAAGAGGCAAAGAAATCTATGAAAGAAAAAGGTATTACAGCTGAAGATGTTAAGAATCTACCACCTATTGAAGAGATACATGGTCTTGATACCGCGACACAGGTAGTAGAGGTAAATTCCCTCCGTAGATTTGATGAAGGTGATATTCTTTATAATAAGTCTGCTAGCCAATGCTTGGATGAGTTTGATAACTTTATTATTAAGCAAGAAAATTTCAATGCTTATGTTAGTAGACAATTGAAACATAATGCTTACATGCTTGATCGCTTAGGTGATTATATGAGTAGAACTATTAATGATCTTAATCTTATTAGTAAACATGCTTCCACGGTAACTACTCAAGTAGAACAAGTACTTAAGGCACAAAATGATTTGCTTAATGAGATGATTGGTAAGAACAATGATCACTCTGTTAGAGTTGTGACTAGAGGTGGTAAAATGACTCAGGAACCTTTGTATCCTGAGGGCCATCCTAAGAGAATTGAGCAAGATTCTCAGAAAATTAATACTGATGCACCTAGTCATCCCAGTAATAAAAGGAAAAAAGAATGACGATAGGGCTTTGCATGCTGCTAGTGAACCTGTTATAGATACTCATGAAAACCCAAATGATATATCTATTTCAGATGCTGAGACACAATCTGGTAATGATAATGAGCCTAGTGATAATATTAATGATGATGTTCATGTTGATGCTCAACCTAGTAATGATAATGATGCGGAGATTGAACCTGCTGTTGATCTAGATAACCCACAACCTAAGAAAAAAAGATATGACAAAAGAGACTTTGTTGCTAGGAAACATGGTAAAGAAAGAGAACCTTGGGTTTAGAAACCCATGCCCTTTCCTCCTTGTGGGTTATCACTGCACTGCTAAATCTTGTTATGAAAGATCAATTTTCAGGAAGTCCTAATGAGGATCCCGCGTCACATCTTAATACCTTTGTTGAATTATGTGACATGCAAAAGAAAAAGGATATGGATAATGATATTGTGAAATTAAAATTATTTCCTTTTTCACTAAGAGATAAAGCCAAAGCTTGGTTTTCATCTTTACCTCGTAATAGTATTGGAACATGGGATAAGTGTAAGGATGCTTTTATTGCCAAGTATTTTCCTCCTGCTAAGATCATCTCCCTGAGAAATCAAATAATGAATTTTAAATAGCAAGATCAATAGCATGTTGCACAAGCTTGGGAGAGAATGAAATTAATGATAAGAAATTGTCCAACTCATGGCTTAAATATGTGGATGGTTATCCAAAACTTCTATGCTGGACTAAACTTTGTGTCTAGAAATCTTCTAGATTCTGATGCAGGTGGTACCTTCATGGATGTGACCTTAGGAGAGGCCAAAAAACTTCTGGACAACATTATGACAAATTATTCTCAATGGCATAACGAAAGGGCTCCAACCGGCAAGAAGGTAAATTCTGTTGAAGAAATCACTACTTTGAGTGAAAAAGTGGATGCTCTTATGAATATGGTTGCTGGTAAAAATGCTCATGTTGATCCCAATGATGTTACCTTGTCAACTTTTATTGAGCAAAATAATGATGCTATTGATGTGAACTTTGTCTCGCGAAATAATTTCAATAACAATGCTTATAGAGGAAACTTCAATTCTAGACCATAACCCGATAATTCCTCTAACAACTATGGAAATTCTTATGGAAATTCCTCTACAAATTCTAATAGGATGCCCTCTGATCTTGAGAACACAATTAAAGAATTTATTAATTCTCAATAGGTTTTCAACACTATGGTAGAAGAAAAATTGCATGTAGTTGACACTTTGGCTAAAAACATGGATAGAATTGCTCTTGATGAAATAAAGCTTTGCCACCCAAGCATGATTTTAACGATGCTATTAAATCTATCCAAATATCTATTAATGAAAGTTAGGAGAGGACTGCTAAGTTGAGAGCCAAGCGGGAATTCTTAGAAAAAACTCTTACACCCGGTTTTTACCGGAATCATGATGAAGATCTTAAAATGATTGGTATTTCTCCTATTGAATCTTTATTTACTTCTCTGAAAATAAATTATAAAGCGACTAGAGATGAGTCAAGTCTAGTTGAGAAGCATCCCGTTTGCTTGGAGGGTGATGATTTTGATGCTAAAACTGAAAAATGTGGGTTTGGAGAGGTCAAAACTTTAACTAGTGATGTGCCCACTATTTTTGGTTATAAGGAATTTAATTATGATAATCGCTCTTTATTAGAATGTATTTCCTTGTTGCAATCCGTTATTAGCTCACCCAATGCTTATGAACAAAACAAAGCTTTTACCGAACATATAGTAGAAGCTATGATAAAAGCTTATGACGAGAAACTTGAGCTTGAAGTTTCTATTCCTAGAAAATTGCATGATGAGATGGAACCTACTATAAAGATAAAGATAAATAAATATGAATGCAATGCCTTGTGTGACCATGGTGCTAGTGTTTCAACCATTCCTAAAATTCTTTGTGATGAGCTTGGTCTCACTAATATTGAAGATTGTTCCCTCAACTTGCATCTTGCGGATTCTACCATCAAGAAACCTTTAGGTAGAATTAATAATGGGCTCATTATTGCAAATAAAAATTATGTGCCTGTAGATTTCATTGTGCTTGATATTGATTGCAATCCTTCTTGTTCCATAATACTTGGAAGACCATTCTTACGAACTATAGGTACAATCATTGACATGAAAGAGGGAAACATAAGTTTCCAATTCCCATTAAAAAAGGGATGGAACACTTCCCTAGAAAGAGAATTAAACCACCTTATGAATAAATCATGAGAGCTACTTATGGGTGGAGTGTCAAATATTACAACACTTGAAACTATGCATTATGCCTAGCTAGGGGCATAAAACAATAGCGCTTGTTGGGAGGCAACCCAATAGTTATCTTTAAATTCTTGCTTTTAAACTTTATGTTTATTTTTAATAGCATGATTATTTCCTATGTAATGATTATGTTTTTGTGTTTAAATTAGTGTTTGTGCCAAGTAAAGCCTTTGGGATGACTCACAAGATGAGTAGAATCGATGCTGAAACAAAATAGAAACTTTCGACTCCAGTACAGGAATTTACATTTTTTATTGGAGAGTGATAATGATCTGAAATTTTTACACAGTGTTTAGATACAAATGTTAGAGGCTTTCCTAATTTTTAAAAAAAATTAGAGTTACATAAGTATAGCTTCTCTACAGATTACTACAGACTGACCTGTTTTAGACAGATTCTGTTTTTGCTTGCATAGTTGCTTGTTTTGATTATGCTATGGATTGTATCGGGGGGTATAAGCCACGGAGAAGTTAGAATACATTACCTATTATGAAATTATGAAATTGGAATGAATTTATAACAGTACTTAAAGTATGAAATATGTTTCTTATACTAACGGATCTCACGAAGTTTTGTTGAGTTTTGTGTGATTGAAGTTTTCAAGTTTTGGGTGTTATCATGATGGACAAAGGAATAAGGAGTAGCAAGAGCCTAAGCTTGGGGATGCCCAAGGCACCCCAAGGCAATATTTTAAAGGAGACTGAAGCGTCTAAGATTGGGGATGCCCCGGAAGGCATCCCCTCTTTCGTCTCAAATCCATCGGTATGTGACTTGAAGCTATATTTCTATTCGTCACATGATATGAGTTTTGCTTGGAGCGTCGTTTGCTTTTGTTTGCTTTTACTTTAAGTTTGCCACAATCATTGTTATCTGGAAACACCAATTTAAGAGAGACACGCCTTCATCATAATTTGTTAGAATACTCTATGTGCTTCACTTATATCTTTTGAGCTTAGCAGTTGCTCTAGTACTTCACTTATATCTTTTTGATCACGGTGTCATGTAGATTTTATAGAAATAATTTCACTCTCATTATTCACTTATAATTTGTTTGGGATTTAATAAATAGTGACGGTAATTTTCATGGATCATAAAGACTAGTCCAAGAATATTAGGTATTCAATGAGTGATAATCAAAACCATCATGTAGCACTTATAAAGAAATTGTGGGTCAATGATACTGATGTAATAATATGAAATAGGTGTGAGTTCACAATTTTTAAACCGTAGAAGTGTCGATATTAAGAAAGGTTGAACCTTTTGTTCAACTAAAAATTAAAGAGGCATGGTGATGATGTGTGAGCATTTCTATTCCTCGTTGAAATCCTAGTGTTGTTTCGGGTCGGAAGCGCGCGATGGTTAACTCCTACCAACCTATTCCCTTGGGGCATGCAAGTAGTACTTTGATTTAAGATAAACTAATAAAACTTTGCAATAAGTATATGAGTTCTTTATGACTAATGTAAAACCATGGACATATGCCATCTCACCTTCTCATATTTTGCTAGCCTCTTCGGTAACGTGCATAGCCCATTCTCACCTCGAGGATCGGTGCAAACTTTCGCCGGTGCATCCAAACCCCGTGACATGGCACACTCTGTTGCACATAAGCCTTATTATATCTTCCTCAAAACAGCCACCATACCTACCTATCATGGCATTTCCATAGGCATTCCGAGATATATTGCCATGCAAATTCCATCGCCCCTTCACATGACTAGTTCGTTCATCGTCATATTGCTTTGCATGATCATATAGAGCTGACATAGTATTTGTGGCAAAGCCACTTTTCATCATATTTTGGATACATGTCACGCTAGATTGTTGCACATCCTGGTACACTGCCAGAGGCATTCATACAGAGTCATATCTTCATATCAGTTCTCCATATCGAGTTGTAAGTAAATAAAAGTGTGATGATCATCATTATTAGAGCAATGTCCTAGTGAGGAAAGAATGATGGAGATGAAGATTTTCCCATAAGTTGAGATGAGACTCTGGACGAAAAAATTTAAGATGGGGGAGGCCAAATGATCCCACCATCGATTCAAAAAAAATGAGAGAAAATGAGAGAAGGGACTTTGCTACTATCTCTTACCACACTTGTGCCTCAAAGTGGCACCATGCTCCTCATGTAGAGAGTCTCATGATATATCACTTTCATATGCTAGTGGGAATTACCTATTCATTATTACAAACTTGGCTTGCATATTCCTATGACGGGCTTCCTCAAATGCCCGAGGTCTTCATGAGCAAGCAAGTTGGATGCACACCCCACTTAGCTTCATTTGAGCTTTCATACACTTATAGCTCTTGTGCATCATTTGCATGGCAATCCCTACTCCTTGCATTGACATCTATCGATGGGCATCTCCATAGGGTGTTGGTACGCCTAGTTGATGTGAGAATATCTTCTCCACTTTTTACCCCTTTGATATCTATCACCATTCTATTCCACCTAAACGCTGTGTCCAATGGCTCTCGCTCATGTATTGCGTGAAGAATAAAAAGTTGATGCATTTTGAAAAAGTACGATCCAATTGCCTTACTTGGACACCGTGGTGCTTAACATTTGTATTAATGTGGTGAAGATGGAGATATGCCTTGCTAATACAATAAGATGAATTGGGGGGTAAACATTTCTTAAGGATCGTATACTTTTAAGGATTGATAATTCTGTTTCTTACACTTTAGATATCGCTATATTAATATTTGTTGATTCATCTTTTCTCAATGAGCATACATGCATAAGATTACATAGTGGATAGCATGTCACATCAAAAATTCTGTTTTTATCATTTACCTACTCGAGGACGAGCAGGAATTAAGATTGGGGATGCTTGATACATCTCCAACGTATCTATAATTTTTTTCTGTTCCATGCTGATATATTATCATTCTAGGATACTTTTTGGGTCTTTATTTACCAATTTATAATATTTTTTAGCACTAACCTATTGACCCAGTGCCTAGTGCCACTTGCTATTTTCTGCATGTTTTTGCCTTTTCAGGTTTATAGTACCAAACGAAGTCCAATTGCCACAAAACATTTTGATGATTTTTTTCTGGACCAAAAGAAGACCTACAAGCTTCGGAAGGACGTAGGGAGGCACACTAGGGCCCCACCACACATCAGGGCATGCCCTTATATTTGGTGGCCCCCTGGTGGCTCTCCCGACGTCCCTCTTCGGCCTATAAATTCTCTAATATTGCAAAAACCCAGGAAGCAGTCCCGAAACCCTTTTTCCGCAGCCGCAAGTCTCTGTTCCGTCATGAGGCCATCTGGAGCTCCGTTCCGGCACAATGCTGGAGGGGGGATCGACCACGAAGGGCCTATTCATCAACCTTGTTGCCCTCATGACGATGTGTGAGTATTTCACTACAGACCTACGGGTCCATAGCTAGTGCCTAGAAGGCAATCTCTCTCTCTCTTATGATCTTCAATACAATGGTCATCGCATCTTCGCTTTGATCTATCCAATGTAATCCTATCGTGCAGTGTGTTTCTTGGGATCCGATGAATTGTGGGTTTATGTTTAGATTATTCATGAAAAGTATTTCAGATACCTCTGATATATATATTGTCTCTTTATTGCATGATCATTATAGCTTCGTAATGCTCTCCGATCTATTGATTTGCTTTGGCCAAGTAGATTGATATTTCATCGGTGGGAATGGTGTGTTGTGGTAGGTTCAACCTGGCGAGTTTCTATATCCCAGTGACAAAGTAGGGGACAAGATGCGTCTTTGTGTTGTTGCTACTAAGGATAACACGATGGGGTTCATTCATATTGCTTGAGTTTACTTTGTCTACATCATGTCATCGTTCTCCATGCATTACTCTGTTTTACTTAATACTCTAGATGCATGCTGGATAGCGATCGATGAGTGGAGTAATAGTAATAGGTGCAGGCAGGAGTCCGCCTATTTGCTTATGGACGTGATGCCTATATACCCATGATCATTGTCGTGAAAATCGCATAACTTCTCGCTTTTCTATCAATTACCCAACAGTAATTTGTTACCCACCGTATGCTGCCTACATGAGAGATGCCGCTAGGGAAAACTATGGCCCCCGGGTCGATTCACCTATATATTTACAAATGCTACAATTACCTTGCTGCCTTTACTTACCTTTTATTTTATTTTGCAATTTATATTTATCAAAAATTATCTACACAATTCATTTGCTTGCAAATTTTGAGATCAAGGGGATTGACAACCCTCTTGCCCGCGTTGGGTGCAAGTTGTTTGTTCATTTGTGTGCAGTCGCTGAAGACGGTTGAGGATTGATATTCCTATTGGTTCGATAAACCTTGGTTTCATAACTAAGGGAAATACTTACCCACTTTGTGTTGGAAATATGCCCTAGAGGCAATAATAAATTGGTTATTAATATATTTCCTTGTTCATGATAATCGTTTATTATCCATGCTATAATTGTATTGATTGGAAACTCAAATACATGTGTGGGTACATAGACAACACTGTGTCCCTAGTAAGCCTCTAGTTGACTAGCTCGTTGATCAAAGATGGTTAAGGTTTCCTAGCCATTGACATGAGATGTCATTTGATAACGGGATCACATCATTAGGAGAATGATGTGATGGACAAGACCCAAACTGTAAACGTAGCATTTGATCGTGTCAGTTTATTGCTATTGTTTTCTGCATGTCAAGTATCTGTTCCTTTGACCATGAGATCATGCAACTCACTGACACCGGAGGAATACCTTGTGTGTATCAAACGTCGCAACGTAACTGGGTGACTATAAAGGTGCTCTACAGGTATCTCCGAGGGTGTCTGTTGGGTTGGCATGGATCAAGACTGGGATTTGTTACTCCGTGTGACGGAGAGGTATCTCAGGGCCCACTCGGTAATACAACATCACAATGAGCCTTGCAAGCAATGTGACTAAAGTGTTAGCCACGAGATCTTGTATTACGGAACGAGTAAAGAGACTTGCCGGTAACGAGATTGAACTAGGTATAGAGATACCGACGATCGAATCTCGGGCAAGTAACATACCGAAGAACAAAGGGAACAGCATACGGGATTAACTGAATCCTTGACATAGAGGTTCGACCGATAAAGATCTTCGTAGAATATGTAGGAGCCAATATGGGCATCCAGGTCCCGCTATTGGTTATTGGCCGTAGAGGTGTCTCGGTCATGTCTACATAGTTCTCGAACCCGCAGGGTCTACACACTTAACGTTTGGTGACGATTAGTATAATTGAGTTATTATGTTGGTGACCGAAAGTTGTTCGGAGTCCCGGATAAGATCCCGGACATGACGAGGATCTCCGGAATAGTCCGGAGGTAAAGATTGATATATGTGATAATAGTGTTTTGATCTCTGGAAGGGTTCCGGAGTTCACCGGAAGGGGTTCCGGATGTTTACCGAAGTGTTCGGGTGCAGCAACACTTTATATGAGCCAAAGGGATAAAGCCCACAAGGTATTGGAAAGTGCAAAAGTAGTTTTGCTGCCGCGTAAGCGGTACTACCGCTTGGTGAAGCGGTACTACCGCCCGAGCGGTACTACCGCTTGTGTGAAGCGGTACTACCGCCCAAGCGGTACTACCGCTTGTGTGAAGCGGTACTACCGCTTGTGCGCGGCTGTGCACGATTCGGCAGGTCCGAATTGGACTCTTTTCCTGCGGGCCAAACCGACCTTGTGCGGGCAAAACCGACCCGGAGGAGACTTTTACTCCAAGTTTAGACCCCAAGGCTCAACATATAAATAGAGGGGCAGGGCTAGCACACGGGACACATCAGGATTTCTCAAGCCGTGTGCCGGCAACCCTAGCCCTCTAGTTCCTCCGTCATAATCTCCGTAGCGTTTGGCGAAGCCCTGCAGAGATTGTTCCTCACCACCATCACCACGCCGTCGTGCTGCTGGAACTCAACCACTACTTCATCATCGCTCGCTGGATCGAGGAGGTGAAGGCGTCATCAAGCCGTACGTGTGTTGAACGCGGAGGTGCCGTCCGTTCGGCACTAGATCGGAAGGATCGTGATTGGATCGCGGGACGCTCGGCGATTTGGATCGCGAAGACGTTCGACTACATCAACCGCGTTTATTAACGCTTCCGCTTAGCGATCTACAAGGGTATGTAGATTCACTCTCCCTCTCGTAGATGCTCATCACCATGGATAGATCTTGCGTGTGCGTAGGAAAATTTTTGTTTCCCATGCAACGTTCCCCAACAGTGGCATCTGAGCTAGGTCTATGCGTAGATGAGATCTCGAGTAGAGCACAAACGAGTTGTGGGCGTGGGTGTATACATATTGCTTGCCGTTACTAGTTGATACTTGATTCCGCGGTATTGTGAGATGAAGCGGCCCGGACCGACATTACGCGTACGCTTACGCGAGACTGGTTTCACCGCTGCGTGCACTTGTTGCATAAAGGTGACTGGCGGGTGTCTGTCTCTCTCACTTTAGTTGAATCGGTTCAATGAAGAGGGTTCTTTTAGAAGATCAAAAAGCAATCACTACACCACGTTGTGGTTTTGCGTAGGTAAGAATCGTTCTTGCTAGATACCCGTAGCAGCCACGTAAAATTTGCAACAACAATTAGAGGACGTCTAACTTGTTTTTGCAGGGTATGTTGTGATGTGATATGGCCAATTACATGATGAGATATATGTGATGTATGAGATGATCATGTATTGTATAGAATATCACGACTTGCATGTCGATGAGTACGGCAACTGGCAGGAGCCATAGAGTTGTCTTTAATTATTGTATGACCTGCGTGTCAATCATTAAGCGCTATGTAATGCTTTACTTTATCGCTAAACGTTAGCTATAGTCGTGGAAGCAACAGTCGGCGCGACAACCTTATGGCGACACGTTGATGGAGATCAAGATGATGGAGATCATGGTGTCATGCCGGTGACGATGGAGATCATGCCGGTGCTTTGGAGATGGAGATCAAAAGCACAAGTTCATGGCCATATCATGTCACTTATGATTTGCATGTGATGTTAATCCTTTTATGCATCTTATTTTGCTTAGGACGACGGTAGCATTATAAGGTGATCCCTCACTTAAATTTCAAGATAAATTGTGTTCTCCCCAAGTGTGCACCGTTGCGAAAGTTCGTCGTTTCGAGACACGCCGTGATGATCGGGTGTGATAGACTCTACGTTCGCATACAACGGGTGTAAGCCATGTTACACGTGCGGAACACTCGGGTTAAACTTGACGAGCCTAGCATGTACAGACATGGCCTCGGAACACAAGAGACCGAAAGGTCGAACATGAGTCATATAGTAGATATGATCAACATGAAGATGTTCACCATTGAAACCACCTCAACTCACGTGATGATCGGACTTGAGTTGGTGGATTTGGATCATGTTACACTCGAATGATCGGAGGGATGTCAATTTGAGTGGGAGTTTTTTAAATATGATTAACTAAACTCATTATCTAAGAACAATAGTCTAAGTTGTCTTTGCTATATTTATGTTGTAGATCATGGCTCGCGCAGTAGCACCCCTGAATTTTAATGCGTTCCTAGAGAAAGCTAAGTTGAAAGATGATGGAAGTAACTTTGTGGACTGGGCCCGTAATCTAAGGATTATCCTTACGGCTTCCCAGAAGGCTTATGTCCTTGATGCACCGCTTGGTGATCCACCCGCTCCAGTTGAGTCTCTAGACGTTGTGAACGCCTGGCAGGCTCGTTCTGATGATTACTCAATAGTTCAATGTGCAATGTTGTATGGCTTAGAACCGGGACTTCAAAGACGTTATGAACGTCATGGAGCATATGAGATGTTCCAGGAGTTGAAGTTTATCTTTCAGAAGAATGCCCGGATCGAGAGATATGAGATCTCCGATAAGTTCTATGCTTGCAAGATGGAGGAGAACGGGTCTATCAGTGACCACGTGCTCAGAATGTCTGGGTACTCCACCCGTCTGGCTGAGTTAGGGATGCCCCTTCCGCCAGAGGCTATCACTGACAGAGTTCTTCAATCATTGCCACCTAGCTACAAGAGCTTCGTGTTGAACTATAACATGCACGGGATGAACAAGTCAGTCGCCGAGCTGTTTGCGATGCTGAAAGCCGCTGAGTCTGAAATTCAGAAGGAGCATCAAGTGTTGATGGTCAATAAAACCACTAGTTTCAAGAAAAATGGCAAGGGTAAGAAGGGTAACTCCAAGCAGAGTGGCAAAGCAGTTGCTCCTCTCGTGAAGAAACCCAAGGCTGGACCCAAACCAGAAACTGTGTGTTTTCATTGCAAGGGAACTGGACACTGGAAGCGGAACTGCCCCAAGTATTTGGCTGACAAGAAGGCGGCCAACAAACAAGGTATATATGATATACATGTTATTGATGTGTACCTTACCAACTCTCGTTGTAGTGCCTGGGTATTTGATACCGGTGCGGTTGCTCATATTTGCAACTCAAAACAGGAACTGCGGAATAGACGGAGGCTGGCAAAGGACGAAGTGACGATGCGCGTGGGAAATGGTTCCAAGGTTGATGTGATCGCCGTCGGCACGCTCGCTCTTCGATTACCGTCGGGATTAGTGATGAACCTAAATAAGTGTTATTTGGTGCCTGCGTTAAGCATGAACATTATATCTGGATCTTGTTTATTGCGAGACGGTTACTCATTTAAATCAGAGAATAATGGTTGTTCTATTTATATGAGTAATATCTTTTATGGTCATGCACCCGATGTGAGGGGTTTATTCTTATTGAATCTCGATAGTAATGATACACATGTTCATAACATTGATGCCAAAAGATGTAGAATTGATAATGATAATACCACTTTCTTGTGGCACTGCCGTTTAGGTCATATTGGCGTAAAACGCATGAAGAAGCTCCATGCTGATGGACTTTTGGAGTCACTTGATTTTGAATCACTTGACACATGTGAGCCATGCCTCATGGGCAAGATGACTAAAACGCCGTTCTCTGGAATAATGGAACGGGCAAGTGACTTATTGGAAATCATACATACTGATGTGTGCGGTCCGATGAGTATTGAGGCGCGCGGTGGTTATCGTTACTTTCTCACCTTCACTGATGACTTAAGTAGATATGGGTATATTTACTTAATGAAACACAAGTCTGAAACATTTGAAAAGTTCAAACAATTTCAGAGTGAAGTTGAGAATCATCGTAACAAGAAGATTAAATTCCTACGATCTGATCGAGGAGGAGAATATCTGAGTTATGAGTTTGGCAGTCACTTAAGACAGTGTGGAATTGTTTCACAATTGACACCGCCTGGAACACCACAGCGTAATGGTGTGTCCGAACGTCGTAATCGAACCTTATTGGATATGGTGCGATCTATGATGTCTCTTGCCGATTTGCCACTATCGTTTTGGGGTTATGCATTAGAGACAGCTGCATTCACTTTAAATAGGGCACCATCGAAATCCGTTGAGACGACGCCATATGAACTTTGGTTTGGCAAGAAGCCAAAGCTGTCGTTTCTTAAAGTTTGGGGATGTGATGCTTATGTCAAAAAGCTTCAGCCTGAAAAGCTGGAACCCAAAGCGGAGAAATGCGTCTTCATAGGATACCCAAAAGAGACAGTTGGGTATACCTTCTACCTCAGATCCGAGGGCAAAGTGTTTGTCGCTAAAAACGGAACATTTCTTGAGAAAGAGTTTCTCTCGAAAGAATTGAGTGGGAGGAAGATAGAACTTGATGAGGTTGTTGAACCTTTACTTCAACCTGAGAGTAGCGCAGCGCAGAAAGTTGTTTCTGTGGAGCCTACATTAGCTGAAGAGGAAGTTAATGATGATGATCATGAAGCTTTGGATCAAGTTGCTATCGAACCTCGTAGGTCGACAAGGACGCGTACTGCTCCTGAGTGGTACGGCAACCCTGTCTTAGAGGTCATGTTGTTAAACAACGATGAACCTACGAGCTATGGAGAAGCGATGATGGGCCCGGATTCCGAGAAGTGGTTAGAGGCCATGAAATCCGAGATGGGATCCATGTATGAAAACAAAGTATGGACTTTGGAAGTATTACCTGAAGGGCGTAAGGCCATTCAGAACAAATGGATCTTTAAGAGGAAGACGGACGCGGACGGTAATGTCACCGTCTATAAAGCTCGACTTGTGGCAAAGGGTTTTTCACAAGTTCAAGGAGTTGACTACGATGAGACCTTCTCACCCGTAGCGATGCTTAAGTCCGTCAGAATCATGTTGGCAATAGCTGCCTTTTTCGATTATGAAATTTGGCAGATGGATGTCAAAACAGCGTTCCTTAACGGTTTCCTTAAGGAAGAGTTGTATATGATGCAACCAGAAGGTTTTGTCGATCCAGAAAATGCTGACAAAGTTTGCAAACTCCAGCGATCCATTTATGGACTGGTGCAAGCATCTCGGAGTTGGAATCTTCGTTTTGATGAGGTGATCAAAGCGTTCGAGTTTATACAAGTTTACGGAGAAGCTTGTATTTACAAGAAAGTGAGTGGGAGCTCTATAGCGTTTCTAATATTATATGTGGATGACATATTGCTGATTGGAAACAATATAGAAATGCTGGAAAGCGTAAAGGAATATTTGAACAAGAGTTTTTCAATGAAGGACCTAGGAGAAGCTGCTTTCATATTAGGCATCAAGATCTATAGAGATAGATCAAGACGCTTAATAGGACTTTCACAAAGCACATACCTTGATAAGATTTTGAAGAAGTTCAAAATGGATCAGTCCAAGAAGGGGTTCTTGCCTGTTTTGCAAGGTGTGAAGTTGAGTAAGACTCAATGCCCAGTGACTGCAGAAGATAGAGAAAAGATGAGTGTCATCCCCTATGCTTCGGCCATAGGCTCTATCATGTATGCAATGCTGTGCACAAGACCCGATGTCAGCCTTGCCATAAGTATGGTCGGAAGGTTTCAAAGTGATCCAGGAATGGAACACTGGACGGCGGTCAAGAATATCCTGAAGTACCTGAAAAGGACTAAGGACATGTTTCTCATTTATGGAGGTGATCAAGAGCTCGTCGTAAAGGGTTACGTCGATGCAAGCTTTGACACTGATCCGGATGACTCTAAGTCGCAAACCGGATACGTATTTATTCTTAATGGGGGTGCGGTTAGCTGGTGCAGTTCCAAGCAAAGCGTGGTAGCTGATTCTACATGCGTAGCGGAGTACATCGCAGCCTCGGAGGCGGCGAAGGAAGGTGTCTGGATGAAGGAGTTCATGACAGATCTTGGAGTAGTGCCTAGTGCGCTTAACCCAATGACTCTGTTTTGTGATAATACTGGTGCCATTGCTCTAGCCAAGGAACCAAGATTTCACAAGAGGACCAGACACATAAAGCGACGTTTCAATTCCATCCGCGATTACATCAAGGAGGATGACATAAATATTTGCAAAGTACACACGGATCTAAATGTTGCAGATCCGATGACTAAACCTCTTCCAAGGGCTAAACATGAACAACACCAGAACTGCATGGGTGTTCGATTCATTACAATGTAAATCACATAGTGATGTGAACTAGATTATTGACTCTAGTGCAAGTGGGAGACTGTTGGAAATATGCCCTAGAGGCAATAATAAATTGGTTATTATTATATTTCCTTGTTCATGATAATCGTTTATTATCCATGCTATAATTGTATTGATTGGAAACTCAAATACATGTGTGGGTACATAGACAACACTGTGTCCCTAGTAAGCCTCTAGTTGACTAGCTCGTTGATCAAAGATGGTTAAGGTTTCCTAGCCATTGACATGAGATGTCATTTGATAACGGGATCACATCATTAGGAGAATGATGTGATGGACAAGACCCAAACTGTAAACGTAGCATTTGATCGTGTCAGTTTATTGCTATTGTTTTCTGCATGTCAAGTATCTGTTCCTTTGACCATGAGATCATGCAACTCACTGACACCGGAGGAATACCTTGTGTGTATCAAACGTCGCAACGTAACTGGGTGACTATAAAGGTGCTCTACAGGTATCTCCGAGGGTGTCTGTTGGGTTGGCATGGATCAAGACTGGGATTTGTTACTCCGTGTGACGGAGAGGTATCTCAGGGCCCACTCGGTAATACAACATCACAATGAGCCTTGCAAGCAATGTGACTAAAGTGTTAGCCACGAGATCTTGTATTACGGAACGAGTAAAGAGACTTGCCGGTAACGAGATTGAACTAGGTATAGAGATACCGACGATCGAATCTCGGGCAAGTAACATACCGAAGAACAAAGGGAACAGCATACGGGATTAACTGAATCCTTGACATAGAGGTTCGACCGATAAAGATCTTCGTAGAATATGTAGGAGCCAATATGGGCATCCAGGTCCCGCTATTGGTTATTGGCCGTAGAGGTGTCTCGGTCATGTCTACATAGTTCTCGAACCCGCAGGGTCTACACACTTAACGTTTGGTGACGATTAGTATAATTGAGTTATTATGTTGGTGACCGAAAGTTGTTCGGAGTCCCGGATAAGATCCCGGACATGACGAGGATCTCCGGAATAGTCCGGAGGTAAAGATTGATATATGTGATAATAGTGTTTTGATCTCTGGAAGGGTTCCGGAGTTCACCGGAAGGGGTTCCGGATGTTTACCGAAGTGTTCGGGTGCAGCAACACTTTATATGAGCCAAAGGGATAAAGCCCACAAGGTATTGGAAAGTGCAAAAGTAGTTTTGCTGCCGCGTAAGCGGTACTACCGCTTGGTGAAGCGGTACTACCGCCCGAGCGGTACTACCGCTTGTGTGAAGCGGTACTACCGCCCAAGCGGTACTACCGCTTGTGTGAAGCGGTACTACCGCTTGTGCGCGGCTGTGCACGATTCGGCAGGTCCGAATTGGACTCTTTTCCTGCGGGCCAAACCGACCTTGTGCGGGCAAAACCGACCCGGAGGAGACTTTTACTCCAAGTTTAGACCCCAAGGCTCAACATATAAATAGAGGGGCAGGGCTAGCACACGGGACACATCAGGATTTCCCAAGCCGTGTGCCGGCAACCCTAGCCCTCTAGTTCCTCCGTCATAATCTCCGTAGCGCTTGGCGAAGCCCTGCAGAGATTGTTCCTCACCACCATCACCACGCCGTCGTGCTGCTGGAACTCAACCACTACTTCATCATCGCTCGCTGGATCGAGGAGGTGAAGGCGTCATCAAGCCGTACGTGTGTTGAACGCGGAGGTGCCGTCCGTTCGGCACTAGATCGGAAGGATCGTGATTGGATCGCGGGACGCTCGGCGATTTGGATCGCGAAGACGTTCGACTACATCAACCGCGTTTATTAACGCTTCCGCTTAGCGATCTACAAGGGTATGTAGATTCACTCTCCCTCTCGTAGATGCTCATCACCATGGATAGATCTTGCGTGTGCGTAGGAAAATTTTTGTTTCCCATGCAACGTTCCCCAACACTTTGTGCTGCAATTACCCGTTCCTCTTCACGGAAAACCCAACGTAGATCACAACTATCAGCTGCATGGCGGCATTAAGCCGCTTTATCTCCCGCCTCGGTGAAAAGGCTCTACCACTGTACAAGCTGCTCAAGCGGACCAAGAACTTCGAGTGGACCGATGAGGCTGTGGTCGCATTGGAATAAATCAAAACTCTACTGGCTAGCAACGCTATACTAACAACACCTGACATAGCTGAACCCATGTTGTTGTACATCTCAGCCACCAATCAAGTGGTTAGTGCAGCTCTCATTGTTGAACGAGAGGCCGACGGTCACAAGTTCCGGGAACATAAGCCCGTATACTATGTATCAGAAGTGCTCACCCCATGGAAATCAAGGTATCCGCATTACCAGAAGATAGCCTACACAGTTTTCATGGCATCTCGAAAGCTGTGGCACTACTTTCAAGAGTGTTCGGTGACGGTGGTATCCGAAGTACCGTTGGATGATATAATCAATAACAGAGATGCCACTGGCCGCATAGTCAAATGGGCAATTGAACTCCTTTGTTTCGAAATCACATATAAACCACGCCAAGTTATAAAATCTCAGGTGTTGGCTAATTTCCTCGCAGAATGGACGGAGGCCGAGCTCCCCAGGGAATACAGTACATACTCCCACTGGACGATGTACTCTGACGGATCTAAAACGCTTGCTGGATTGGGGGCTGGGGTAGTACTCACATCCCCAACAAGCAACAATATCCGGTACATCCTGTAGATCATGTACACTGACTCCAACAATGCGGCCGAATACGAGGCCCTGTTGCATGGGCTTCGAATGGCAACATCGATGGGCGTACAACGGCTGGAAGTAAGAGGAGACTCTAACCTCGTCATCTCTCAAATCAACGGTGAATTCGAAGCCAAAAACCCAAAGATGGCAGCATACAAAAATGTCGTCCTCAAGATATCCGCACGGTTCTAAGGACTCGAATTCCGCCATGTTTCCAGAGATAGTAACCAAGCCGCCGATGTCCTCGCCCGGATGGGAGCACAACGCGATCCCGTCCCCAACAATACCTTCCTGGAACGGCTCTTTATATAGAGCCATCTGTGGTATGTCAAGACGAGGATCAGGACGCTGGAGTCAATGGACCGACACAAATTTCCCCTCCTATCATCGAACCTGACGATCAAATCATCGGCAGATCAAAGCCGGAAGAGGAAGGGAAGTAGCTCTTGGCAGATATACATGCAGGCATGGGCGGTCACCACGCAGCAGCTCGGGCCCTGGTAAGCAAGGCTTTCGAGCCGGATTCTTCTGGCCCACTGCTCGCGTAGACGCTCACACACTCGTTCAACACTGTGTTGGCTGTCAGCTCTTTGCAAATCAAAGTCACATGCCCCAACGGCTCTCCGGACAATTCAGATCACCTGGGCTTTCGCGGTCTGGAGGCTGGACATGGTCGGACCACTTAAAGGGGGGGGGCAGGAAAAAGAAATACCTCCCGGTCATGGTTGAGAAATTCACCAAATGGATTGAGGCAAAACATGTAAAGTCAGCTAAGTCCGGACCGGTTATCGAGTTTATACCTGGTGTGGTCCATCGTTACGGTGTCCCCCACAGTATAATAACGGACAATGGACCTAATTTCACGGCCCAGGAGGTAAAAGACTGGTGTGCTATGACATGGCTTGAGACTGCGTTGGTATTTCCCCAAAGAGGAAGGGATGATGCAGCACAGCGATGGTAAGTATTTCCCTCAGTTATAAAACAAAGGTATCGAACTAGTAGGAGAATCACTACCACTACGTAAACAACACCTGCACACAAAGAACAAATACTTGCAACCCGACGCGAAAGAGAGGTTGTCAATCTCGCTACAGTAAAAAAGATAGATTAGGTAGTGATAGATTGGATAGATAGATCTCTCAACGACGCAAAATAAAAAGGGCAAATAAAAAGTGCAGCAAGGTATTTTTGGGTTTTTGGAGTAATAGATCTGAAAACAAAAGCGGCAAAAAGATAGATCGGAAAGCAATATGTTGGAAAAGTTGACCCGGGGGCCGTAGGTTTTACTAGTGGCTTCTCTCATGAGTATAGCACACGGTGGGTGAACAAATTACTGTTGGGCAATGGATAGAAGATCAAATAATCATGACGATATCAAAGGCGATGATCATTATATAGGCATCACGTCCAAGATTAGTAGACCGAAACAATTCTGTATCTACTACTATTACTCCACACATCGACCGCCATCCAGCATGCATCTAGTGTATTAAGTTCATGGAAAAATGGAGTAATGCAATAATAATAGTGGCATGATGTAGACAAGATCTATTCATGTAGGAATAGACCCCATCTTGTTATCCTTAATAGCAACGATACATGCGTGCCTCCCTGCCCCTTCTGTCACTGGGAGAGGACACCGCAAGATCGAAAACATCACAAAGCACCTCTTCCCATGGCAAGAAAAATCGATCTAGTTGGCCAAACTAAACCAAAGATTCGAAGAAGAAATACGAGGCTATAAGTAATCATGGATATAAGAGATCAAAGAAGACTCAAATAATATTCGTGGATAGAAACTGATCATGAACACAAAATTCATCGGATCACAACAAACACACCGCAAAAGTTAACATCAAATAGATCTCCAAGAGACCATTGTATTGAGAATCAAGAGAGAGAGAGAGAGAGAGAGAGAGAGAGAGAGAGGAAGCCATCTAGCTACTGCCTATGGACCTGTAGGTCTATGGTGAACTACTCACGCATCATCAAAGAGGCACCAATAAGGATGATGAACCCCTCCGTGATGGTGTTAGATTGGATCTCGAGGTTCTGGAACTTGCGGCGGCTGGATGTGTTTTTCGTCGACTCTCCTAGGGTTTCTAGAATATTTGGGAATTTATAGGCCACAGAGGCGGTGGAGAGGGGGCCCGAGGAGGGCGCAACCCATCAGGGCACGCCCGGGGCCTCTGGCTCGCCCTGGTGGGTTGTGGTCTGCTTGACCCTCCCCTCTGGCACTTCTTTGGCCCACTGGATGCCTTTTGGCCCAAAAAAAATCTCCAAAAACTTTCGCGATGTTTGGGCTTCGTTTGGTACTGATATTCCGCGAAGTAAAAAAAAGCAAAAACAGCAACTGGCACTTTGGCACTATGTCAATGGGTTAGTCCCAAAATATGATATAAAGTTGCTATAAAATGATTGTAAAACATCCAATAATGATAATATAACAGCATGGAACAAGCAAAAATTATAGATACGTTGGAGACGTATCATGCTAATATGGGCATCAATCTTGATTACGCCTCAGTATATCACCCACAAACCAATGGACAGGTCGAACGATCCAATGGCCTCATCATGGGCGGTATTAAACCCCTCCTGGTCCGCTCACTAACTGAATCCGACTGCCATTGGGTAGAGGAGCTCGACTCCGTATTATGGGGCTTGCGCACCACCCCGAACCGGTAAACGGGATATACACCGTTCTTTATGGTGTACAGGGCGGAAGCAGTTCTCCCCTGCGATCTCATTCACGACGCACCTAGAGTGCACATGTACGAGGAAAAGGAGGCTGAGTTAGATCGGCAGGATGACCTAGACGCCTTGGAAGAAGATCGCGACATAGCTCAGGCCCGTTCTACCTTTTTTCAACAGCAGGCCCGACGCTACCAGAGCAGGGAAGTTCGGGCGAAGGCATACAATGTGGGCGACCTTGTCCTCCGCCTCCCGTAAAAACAGAAGCATAAACTTACACTTAAATGGGAGGGCCCTTTTATAATTGATGAGGTGCTTGCAGGAGGAGCATATCGCCTTCGTAACCCGCCGGACAATCGCCTCGAGCCGAACCCATGGAACGCAGCTCGTCTTTGGCGCTTCTATGGTTAGGCCGGCGCCGTCACCTTCACGAGTTCTTCTTCCCCTCACTTATTTTTTCCCTTCTTCTCTTTATTTTGCCGTTCTTGGGACTAGTTAGCATTTCTCAGGACGTGTTCGGCTAAACCGAACTATGTGAAGACCTTTTCGGTATCCATCTTTAAATGTATTACCCGGTCTCACCTGGGGGCTTCTTGACGAAGCCGGTTAATAAATACATGCATCTTTCGTTTTTATCGTGTGTGAACCCTTCCAATATCGTCTTTAAGCCGCTATATGCATCAGTTTGACTTTAGAACTGGCCAACTGGATTGCCTCGCTCGTATGCTTACCCTCTACGTTCCCGATTTTTTGGCTAGGGGGTAAAGGGAGCACCTCTTTGATTGTTGTGACCGGGTTACCCGGGTACGCACCTCAGACGGGTAAAGCCTAAAGCTAGCGTTCTTAAGAGTACAATTGGTCAGCCACGAGGGAAGTGAAAACAAGGAGTGATCGTCCCCAAAGCCCGGGATCGTTTTCTCCCTGAAGTATGCCAACACCCGCACACTGCAAGTATTCAGCTATAACATATGCGGTTAACGTAGAAACCCGAAGAAAGGAACCCACGGAGGAACTATTTTCTTCGTTAGAAGTTTCTTACGTTAAACAGCAATATAACATAACCATTCGTACACGTCCTGTCTGCTCGCACCATATGGCCGGATTGCCTAGTTCCTCACAGTGATTCCTTGTTAAGCCAGGACACTAAGTATGGAACACTCCTCGGCCTTTGGTGGGGGAGGTGGAAATTGATGTCCGGTTAAGACAACATTTACAATACGAATGGAGTCTTTTGATTTAAAGTACAGAGTTACATAGAATCAAGTACAAGCCTACTTGTCAAGATCATCTATAATGGTGTTCAGGGCGCAATCTTCCTGAGAGATGCGAGCGGCAGGCATCACATGGTCATATACCAAATGCAGCGGCACCTCTTGACCATCTGGACCTACCGGCCCAACCCGAGCCAAATGTGCGGGGTCAAGTTTGGTAAATCGGGTCTTCACCATGGCCCATGCCTCCCGAGCTACCTCTTGACATGCTGATATCTTCCATAGGTCGAGTCGACGCCGGGCTCCCTTGAATCGATCTGCTAGCTTGGCCATCCCCTCCGGAGGCGTCTCGATCGGCCACAACGCCTTGACCATGTTTTTCATGGCCTTCCAAGCCTGCTCGTGCATAATGGATAGTTCCTTGAGCAAGTTCCCTCCAATTGAGTTGCTCTCCTCCTCGGGACGCCCGGTCAGAAGGACTAACCAAAGAGACGTGGAACGTTCCTTATATTAGCACATTATGCACACGACAAGGAAATTCAAATTGACATTTCACTTACCGAATATTCCATTTTTTAGTTTCTGGTTCTCCTCATGGGCTTGTGCCAGCTGAGTTTTTAAACTATCGATCTCTTCAGCTTGCCGCCGGTTTGTCTCTTTGAGAGCGTTCTTGTCTTCGTGACAACATTTTAGTACTCGATTGCCAGCCTCGTGCTGCGACTCGGCATACCTCTGAGACTCCCTGGCCTCCTCAAGATCTTTCTATAGTTGGCCTATGGACTCGACTGCTATAAAGCAGTCTTTCATTAGAAAAAATGCCAAAAACAGTTTTGCATAATAAAACTTTCCTTTTTGTTACTCACCGTGTGCATCCCTGGTGAACTTCTTGACATTTTCTAGATCGGCCTTCACGGCCACTAGTTCTGCTTGGTTCAACTCCAGGTCTTGGGACAACTTCCTGTTTTGTTCCCTTGAGGCCTGCATCACATCACGACATTATTCAGACCCTTAACTCGGCCGTCCCGATCAACTTAAGGGTCGGGGGCTACAGGGTTAGGGTTTATGTTCGGATATTTAAAACCGAATATTCACCTGTAGACTGACGGACAAAAGATTGGCAGCTCCCTCGAGGCTAGTTCGGGCCGCTCCAAGATATGTGTCTATCGAATTAAGAGCATTGAACTCTTGTTCGGAGAACACAGGATGGCACAAGAATCTCTTCCTCCATTGGTGAATTATGACACTTTCAAATTCGGAATTAGTGCACGAGACCTCCTCGGGAAGATGGTCAGCTGCGGGTACCTCCACACTAGCTCCGTCTTTTGCCAATGACCTAGGAACGTGGCAGCCACCGGACACTTCCCGGATGTCATCAGATGAAGACGGTTGCACGTGTCTACTGTAAAGACCGGTAATGGTCGTAAGCGCTCTTTATGGCCAGGACAGAAGCCGGCCTATTAGTTCAGAAATATTACCTCTTTGACGGGGGTGCGGCTAAGGTAGTTCGGGTGTCCCCCACACGCTTGGAAGCTCCACCACCATTCGATGCCACTGTGGTTGTTGCCGCCCTCGCCGACGTTCGGCGCGTGGTCCGATGGCCCATGGGGATAGAGGTCGACACATTCGGAACAGTGCGGGATGAACGCCCCTTTCGGGAAGACGCCTTCTTGTTGCTCGTCGCGGAGGAAGGAAGGGTACCAGGGTGGTCGGCCACGAGGTCCACTAAGGAGAAGTCAAGGCTTTCCTGGTAGAAAACCTCGTCTTCGAAACTAAGCGTCGTCTCTGGGTCCTCATGGAAACCCAGCTCGTCGTCACGAGAATAATTCTCCGGTTGAGGGGAAGGGCAGCTGATTGTCTCGATCTAGGGCCTCCAGTCCTGTTCGGAAGATTAAAGAATTCGGTTAGCCAAAAACGGGCGTTAGACCCGAACTACGTCAATATAGTCGTACTTACCCATTCGATGGGGTTATGGCTCGAGTAGCCGTTCTTGGTATACGGGCGAGCAAACTCTTCTTCTTCTCCCTTGTAGAGGTCGACTAGTATGGTCGCTAAAGCCGCCTGGTTGGCAGGCCCTTGCCATTTATAGTGTGTCGTGTCGTCTGACCCATTGTATTGCCATAGAGGATGAATCCTCTGCTGTAAAGGTTGGACGCATCGATTTATGGCAGCAGCCATCACATTGATGATGGTTAGCTTGTGGTGGGCCAGCAGCCTCACGCGGGCGGCCAGATGCCTCACTTCTTTGCTTTCCTCTTGGGACGGACTCTTCGTTCTCCAATTGAACCTTTTATTTGGAGGAATATCCGAGTATTCGGGCAGTACTCTCCGAGCTGGATCGAAGAGTGGGACGTCCTTGATATAAAACCATTCCGAGCTCCAAAACTCAGGATCCTACTTCGGAGTCCCTACGGGGTTCCCCGTCCCAGCTATGCACCACACTTTGGCTCCGCCTATTTCAAACATCGTCTCCCCCCGAGAGCGGAGAACGAGGCACAAGTACTTTCTCCATAGCTCGAAATGGGCCTCGCGGTCCAGGAACATCTCGCAAAGAGCGACGAAACCCGAGATTTGTAGGATGGATCCGGGAGTGAGATGGTGAAGTTGAATTCCGTGAAATTCCAGCAGACCCCTAAGGAAAGGATGAATAGGGAAGCCAAGGCCTCGTAAGAGGAAGGGCACAAAGCATACCCGCTCCTCCTTGCAAGGGGATGGGAAGTTCTCGGCGAAGGCCTCACCGTTGGCAGAAGTTAACCCGGAACAGGTGGGCGCCAGATCTGAGGCAGGAAGATATCTTTGTGTCTCAAGGTCGCGCAATCGAAGCCTTGACACTGCGCAGCTGGCCCAGTCGCCCGGGAGGTTGCCGTGAGGACACGAGGATGAGCCTGGGACGCTAGCCATATCTCTGGGCTCCTGGATCTTCTCTTCTCTCGACGGTTGGTAGAATGAGGTGCATTGTTCATGGTACATTTCGCCTATTTAAATATGTATTTTTCTCCTACTACGCCTTGAAGAGGGCAATTCTGCAAAAGATTGCTGGGTTCTTAACCTCCTGGTGATGCACGGGAATCAAACGATTCCACTAATCTTGGGCAGAAAAATCAACATCAAGCGCCTCGCAATGCTTCAAAAATCGGGAAGTCATCGGCAGCCGGATTGTTGCAGCCGAATATGTGGGGGATGAGTACTCGCCCTGCAAGCCGAAGACTTTTTGCAAGACAGCCGATGATCGGGAACCTCAGCTTTGGAGGCTAGTTCGGGGGCTACTGAGGGAGTCCGGGACTAAGGGGTCCTCGGGCCATCGGCCTATTTCCCATAGGCCGGACAGATGGACCGCTCTGAGCCCAATACATGGAGACTGAACTACAAGCCAACCTCATGTTCGGGAAGGAAAGTTTAGGTGTCTTGGTGTGTCCTTCAAGTCAAGACGGCCAGATCTGCAGGTTTACCTCTTGATGATAATCGATCATGTGTAACCCTAGGTAACCCTGGTGTATATATAAACCAGAGGGTTTAGCTCGTACCGGTAAGAACCATTACTCCGACTCATCTAGGGTTTAGTTCATCTGATCTCGTGGTAGATCGACTCTGTAATCGGCATACACCCATCAATACAATCAAAAGCAGGACGTAAAGTTTTACCTCTTCGAGAGGGCCCGAACCTGGGTAAATATCGTGTCTATGTTCCTTGCTACCCATCGATCCAAGATCTACAGCTCGGGACCCCCTACCCGAGATCTGTCGGTTTTGATACCGACAGTGTTTTCTAACACACATAAATCCTTAGCCCACGTCTCGGGACCTTGTAGGCGATTGTGTGCTTAGGTGAATGAGGCAATCATACTATAGTGGCTTTATCCCTTTCAGTTAGTCATTGGAGCTCTAATTGATGGGCTAGTTTAACAAGCCCCCTGTGTATTGGTGATCGGACCATCCAAGGTACACTTATCTAAACACCTCGGTTCTTGTAAGAAGAAACCTTCATTTAGCCCGGATCAGCCACTAACGGCAGGTAGTTTGACACTGTCGTTAGACCGCTTGGCCCGTTTACGCTTACCATGATGGTCAATTTTTGCATTTATCCACTGAGGTGCTTAACCATCCAGGCTGGAAGCGCAATCGCAGTGGTTCTCCCTTTACACTCCTAGTCGAACAGAGCAGAATGTAGGAGGCAAGCACAGGAGCAGGGCAATCCAATCATTGACCAAAATAACGATTCCAAACAGATGCATTTAATGTAATATCCAAGACACCGATCAGACATCATACCTCAACATGGGATCGTCTGTAAATCCGAGCCCCGGGTCGAAAGCCCGACTCTACCGTATGTGGGATAAAATCACCTCAGGGCAATTATGAAAAAAACACCTAAAAGTGTGCAGGGACTGAAAGGAGGTCTATTTCATTATTCATAGGGCTTGGCCATACGCACCGAGCTTGAAGAATATATAGAGAGTATGTTTAAGTAAAATAAGGGGGAGAATAGTACATGGTTTTAAATAAGCGGGCGTTGTGGCCCGTTGCTCCCCCGTCGCACGTCTGCGCCTCCGAGCAGTTGATCAGCCAGTCCTTGTCTATTCCAAGGCTCATGTATATGGCTTGATTACCCGTTATACTTCAAGCATTCGGGATGTGGGGCCTCCAAAGAGGCTGTAGCCATTATTTGGCAGATTGACTCTGGTGAGATGTTCCTTCTGGTGGGCCTTTACTGTGCCGGAGAGATCACCAGGCTTTGAGTGTGCTCAGTTGATTCGAGATAAAACACCTTGTTTGATAAATTTTTGCTCCCCAATTCCCCTCGGAATTTTAGGAGTGAAGTTGTGTACTCGAGGTACGTAGTCTTCTACGAGATGGTAGGGGCAGGGGAGCATGTATCCCTATTTAGGGTTGACGCAAGTTCGACCAGGGGCCGAGGTGATAGTGCGGATGCGCTTTGAAGAGCCCGAAAGATCACGCTGATACGTCTTCAACGTATCTATAATTTTTTATTTTTCCATGCTATTATATTATCAATCTATGATACTTTATATGCAATTATATGCTATTTTATATCATTTTTGGGAACTGAACCTATGAACTCGGTGCCAAGTGTCAGTCGTTGTTTTTTGCCCATTTTTGGTTTTCCAGGAAGTCTGTACCAATCAAAGTCCAAACGCTACGAAACTTTTTGACGATTTTTTTCTGGATAAAACGGACCCAGGAAGCTTCAGGAGAAGTCGGGAAGCGGCACGAGGAAACGATAAGGCAACAGGGCACGCCCAGGGGGGTAGGCACGCCCTGAAACCTTGTGGCCCCCTCGTGGCTCCGTCTGACCTAATTCCAACTCCATAAATTCTCTAAAATCAGGAAACCAACACGGAACCACCCAAAACACTTTTTCCACCGTCGCAATCCTCTGTTCCGACGAGAGTCCATCTGAAGACCTTTTCCAGTACTTTGCCGGAGGGGGAATCGACCTTGGAGGCCATCTACATCAACCTTGCTGCTTCCATGATGATGCATGAGTAGTCCGCCACATACCTACGGGTCCATAGCTAGTACCTAGATGGCTTCTTCTCTCTCTTTGATCTTCAATACAAAGTTCACCGCGAATCCCGCGGTGATCTATTTGATGTAATCTTCTTTTGTGGTGTGTTTGTTGGGATCCGATTAATTGTGGGTTTATGATCAGATTATTCATTGAAAGTAATTGAAACTCTCTGAATTCTATTATGCATGATTATTATAGGATCGTATTTCTCTCCGATCTATCAGATTGGTTTGTCCAACTAGATTGATTTATCGTCAGTGGAGTGGTGTGTTGTAGTGGGTTCAATATTGCGGTGCTCTACATTCTCATGATAGAAGGGGACAAGACACGTATTTGTATTGTTGCCATTAAGGATAAAACGACGGGATCTGATCATATTGCTTGTCTTATTTTGTCTGAACTAGCATTACTCTGTTTGTTATGAACTTAATACCTAGAGAGGCAAGCATAGAAGCAGTCTCGAAGTGGAGTAATAGTAGTAGATGCAGAATATTTTCGGTCTACTTATTTATGGACATGATGCCTATATACATGATCATTGCTGTGAATAACATGCCATAACTATGCACAATTCTATCAATTGCCTAACAATGATTTGTCTACCCACCGTACGCTATTTTCAAGAGAGAAGCCTCTAGCGAACACTATGGCACGCGGGTCTACTTAAACAGAAATACAAAAACTCCAAAATTACCTTGCCGCGTATTATTTACTTTTATTTTATTTTGCTTTTGCAATATCTATTTCTATCCATATTTAATCATGGCAAGTAGCGAGTTCAAGGGGCTTGACAACCCTCTTGCCCGCGTTGGGTGCAAGTGTTTGGTTTTGTGTGTGTAGGTGTTGTTGAAAGGAATTTGCTTGGTTCTCCTATTGGTTCCATAACCTTGGTTCTCACCGAGGGAAATACTTATCTCTAATGTGTTGCATCTCCTCTCCTCTTCAGGGAAAATCCCAACGGAGCTCACAAGTAGCAGGAAGAATTTCTGGCGCCGTTGCCCAAGAGGAGGTACGAAAGTAGTCTCCCGTCAACTTGCCAATTTCTGGCGCCGTTGCTGGGGAGACATCATCAAATTCTCATCAGGTCCCTACACATAAGTTATCTTTCACTTGTTCTACTTTTTATTTGTTGTTATATTTTACTTTATGTAAAAATCAAAAATACAAAAATATTTCTATTTGCTTGTCTGCTTAGTGTGGCACCCCGGCTCAGAGCAACCGGTTTACCTTGCATTGCCAGCCCAGAGATCAAGTCTTCTGGCAACACACAACAACTTGGTACAGAAAATAACCGCTTTATTGATCTCCTGCAGATACAAAGGTTCAACATTATATGATAAGCGAGGCCAAGTGGCATACACGGTGCGGCTGCACTTATGTACATTTTTAGTAGAGATCTCGGGGGCCTCGAAGACAAGGAAAGCACCTACGCGGCAGCAGAACAACGAAGTAGTGGAACTCCACTCCACAGGGACACTGCTGGACACGATCCTCGATTCCATCAAACCAATCGACGTCAAGGCCTTGCACGACTTCTCCTGCATTTGGCATGATAAGCCAGGTGAGTACTTTGAATGTACTTGCAAGCTCCCAACAAACAAAGAAAATACGACAAACAATAACAAGGCATTTAACAGGTTAATGCATGAGTATAAACATGATGCTATAGTGATGTGCATGTGGACTTGATCTCGGTCCCTTGGACTAACTTACCATCTCGAGGTTACCTTGTAACCACCACAAACAACTTACCATCATGATCCTCAACTGGTCACCATCTGCTATCTCAAAGTTATTAGGTGTGCCGGTTATTTATTACTGTTGACCCACAGCGTGACCTACTACGAACAGTGTACATGACCAAGGACGCGGCTATTGATAGATTATACACTCTGCAGATGTTAGTACACTGTACCCACACCACGGAACTCATGGCCTCGTGCTCCCATTCGGGTGGATCAAATACATTCCGACAAAACCAACCTATTACATGACACTCTCCCAGCCACTCCGACAAACTCCCCTTTGGGCTATGTCGTGGGTGGCCCCGATGTCAACTCGTGATATTCGCCACCTTTGTGTCCGCCACCGTCGTGGCATAACAAACTCGTCCCAAACGGGGACATCGGTACCATACAACTATGGGCACAAGGTTATGCCTACCCACCTGGCCAGGGTAACGCAAGCGTACAACCTTCCCTAGTTGGAGGCACCGGCAAGAAGCATGACAATAGACCGCATTAGGGCCTCCCATCCAGGCATGTGTGGTTGCACTAGTGAGCTCGATTCGGTGGCACCATGACTTGATCAACAGATTGTTCAAGTTGAATTATCATAAGGTTTAACTTGAAAATAAATGATTCGATTCATAGCATGAAGTGAGGTGCACAGGTAATGATGATAATGCATCCATATGAATCAAGACAATATGAATATGAGTAACTAATGCCTCAATTGAATCATGGCATGGATGATGAACTCTAGATGACTAGCATACAAATATGACATGAAATGAGTGGATCACATCTATTATAATGACATGAATAATTTTTAAATGATTATGCTTAAATAAAGAGTTTAATTCAAATAAACCATTTCCATTGCAATGCCATCCTTGCAAGTGAATGTTGTGGCTTTTCTTAGTTCAGAGGAGCATCACAATACTCCTAGTCCTCTTCAAGGCAATTAGTATCTTCTAAAAAATAATGTAAATGCAAAAAGAAAATGTCACATAAAGCACTTTATTGCACCAGAAAATCTACACATCAAAGAAAATTCTCAAATTTGACATGCAGAAACTTTAGCTCAAGACAAAACTAGGGCAAAAAGTTTCAGCTCAATTGGATTTATGGTTTAAAAGTTAGGGCTGGTCAAAGTCTGGTCAAAATATTTGAATTTAAACAGAAAATAGGAAAATCCAGAGGCGGCCACGTCGAAGGCGTATTTTCGGCGGGCGCCTCCACTCATACCGCTTCGAGCAAGAGAGAGAGAGAGAGGCTAATAGTGGGGTCCCACTGTCAGGGTTAAAGAGAGAGAGGGGGGACAAAGCACGGTGGCTCTATCGCCGGTGGTTCTCTGGTGAGGAGGCGACGACGGTTGCCGGAGAGAGGGGGAATGGGTCCAGCATGTCACGCCGGTCGCGCATGTACCCAAAGTGATGGCTGAGGTGGACGGATGGCGTCGAAATGATCCTCTCTAGGGACGGCGGGCGGCGGAGCTCGTGGGAGTTCGAGAAGAAAGCACCAATCCGATGAACTAGCGGCTCCGTCATGCTCAGGAGATCACCAGGAACACGCCTGAGGAAGAGAGCGAAGACGAGATGCACTGGAGCAAGTGGATGGGAGAGGGGGATCCGCAGCCAACTCCAGCGAGGATTAGAGGCTGGAGGCCCTCCTATCCATGCCCTGAGCTACAGTGGTCGATTTGTGGCCAGGTGAGAAGATGTGGATGGCTAGAACGGCTCGGGAGTGGCTCTATTTATAGAAAGCGAGGTGTCCAAGCTCGGGCTCCGTCGGAGGTGAGCTGCAGGAGATATGAGGGAGGGAAAGGGCTCGGGCGTTGCTTGGAGACAACGAGGGTGACACCAAGAACAGTGGAAGCACGCGGGCAAAGCTGCAGCGCACTAGGTGGGGCAAGGCGCGCGTGCTGGTGCACTATTCCAAACGGATGCATCGTGTCCACCCCCGGCGTGCGGCATGCCAGCGTCGGAGAGGAGCAGGGCATTGCTAGGTGGACGCAGGGGAGCGAACTGAGTGGCGCGGGCAAGCTACGGTGGCGCGAGGAGGGCGAACGGGCGGCGAAAGAGGGTCCCGACGTCCAGAGCGCGTCGGTTGCATATCAAACACCTTGCACACGCGCGGTCACCGCTTGCACTGGCATACGCGGCCCTTTTGGTGATGCTAGAACGTGTCTAGGGTGTTGTCTCTTCAATGCGGTGATGCTGGGTGCTCTCAGATCGACACCTAGCTCAATGGACAAGACAGGAGCATGTTGGAATGTTTCTGGACAGGAACTTGGGCAGCAAGCTGGGGAAAAATTACTGGGAGTTTAGTGGTGAAATTTAGTGGTTAAGCATCTCCTCGGAAGGTAGTCATGTGGTAAAATTTTAGCTCAAGCAGAACGAGGAAAAATATACTTGCTTCACTAAGTGACATTTCTCACCAGAAGCAAAAATATTTTCTGTAGCTGAAATTCTCCATATGACCATGACATATTTTTGCATGGGGATGTGAGGCATGATCTAAAGAATAATGGGGAATTTAATTGGGATTTTCTGAGCAAGAAAAATGAAGGTTGCTTCATGGCATAGTGAGGAAATGCTCATTTCCAAAGAGAAAATGAATATTTTCCAATTAAAGAAAATTATGCCATGGCAAGATTTGGGAGATTGATGAGGTTTTCAAGATGCTAGAGTTCACTTGGAAGAAAATCATAAATAAATCCAAGTGACAACCCCAAAAGAGTTGACAGAAAATCAAATTTCCAATTAAAATCGTTTAATAAATCCAAATAAAAGAAAATGAAAAACCAGGGTGTCACACTTAGTTATCTTGTTTACTTGTTTGCTTGCTAGTTTACTTGCTTTGCCACTATGTCTTAGGATAAATTTTAGGTTGAAATAGAAATCTCTATGAAAAAATTTATGTTCACACAACATGAGCACAATGATTTTTTTGCTCAAGAAATTAAGGAACATTCCACTTTGCTTGATGCTATAAGTAGACAACTCGATGAGGTCAATAATGAAGTATCCAACCTTCAATCTCAACTAGCCGATAACGAAAATTTGCTGGGAAAGATTTCCGATAAGCATACCACACTAGTGAATAAAATGGCTTCTAAACTCGAGTCTCTCCCTCTCGGTAAATATGATGAAGATGTTAAAATGATTGATATTTCTCAAATTGAATCTTTATTTACCAATCTGGAAGATAACGATAAAGGGACTCGAGACGAGTCAACTTTAGCTAGAAGGCGTCCCGTTTGTTCGGAGGGTGATGATCTTACTGATAAAAATGAAAAAATGTGGGTTTGGAGAGGTCAAAACTTTAAATAGTGACACACCCACTACATTGGATTACAAGGACTTTAATTATGAAATTTTCTCATTAGTTGAATGTATTTCCTTGTTGCAATTCATAATTAGCTCACCCAATGCTTATGAACAAAATAAAGCTTTTACTAAACATATTGTAGAAGCTATGATAAAAACTCATGAGGAGAAATAAAGTTAGAGGTTTCAATAACTAGAAAATTACATGATTAATGGGAACCAACTTTTAAAATTAAGCTTAAAGATTATGAATGCAATGCTTTGTGTAACCTTGGTGCTAGCGTTTCAACAATACCAAATCTCTATGTGATGTGCTAGGTCTCACTGATATAAATGAATGTCCCTTAACTTGCATCTAACGGATTCCATTATTAAAAATCCATTTGGTAGAATAAATGATGTTGTTAATCTTGCTAATATAAATTATGTGCCCGTGGATTTTATTGTGCTTGATATTGAATGCATTCCGTCTTGTCCTATTATACTTGGTAGGCCCTTCTTACGAACTATAGGTGTTATTATTGACATGACAAAAGGTAATATAAGATTCCAATTCCCGTTAAAGAAAGGGATGGGACGCTTCCCATGAAAGACAATTAAACCACCTTATGAATCTATTATGAGGGCTACCTATGGAATCAATTTGAAGGATGACAATACTTGATACTATGCATTATGCCTAGCTAGGGGCATAAAACAATAGCGCTTGTTGGGAGTCAACCCAATAGTTATCTTTAAATATTTGTTTTACTTTACGTTTTGGTGTGTGGACATGATTATTGATACTGTAATGATTGTGTTTTTATGTTTAATTTAGTGTTTGCGCCAAGTAAAGCCTTTGGGATGATTTGGAAAATAGTAGAATTGACACGGTGCAAAAACAGAAACTTTTGCGTCCAGTGCAGAATTTCTCTGATTTTACTAGAACGTATTGTTGATTTGAATTTTTTTACACAGTATTAGTATACAAAATTCCCACGCTGTCCTAAGTTTTAAGAATTTCTGGAGTTACACAAGTATGGTTTTGCTACAGATCTTTATACATTGTTCTGTTTTAGACAGATTTTGTTCTTGCTTGCATAGTTTGCTTGTTTTGATGATGCTATGGATTGTATCGGGGGGTATAAGTGACGTGGCTTGAGACTGCGACGGTATTTCCCAAAAAAGGAAGGGATGGTGCAGCACATCGACGGTAAGTATTTCCCTCAGTTATGAAACCAAGGTATCGAACCAGTAGGAGGATCACCACCACTACGTAAACAACACCTGCACACAAAGAACAAATATTTGCAATCCGACGCGAAAGATAGGTTGTCAATCTCTCTACGGTAAAAATATAGATTAGGTAGTGATAGATTGGAGAAATAGATCTCTCAAGAACACAAAATAAAATGAACAAATAAAAAGTGCAGCAAGGTATTTTTGGGTTTTTGAAATAATAGATCTGAAAACAAAAGCGGCAAAAACATAGATTGGAAAGCAATATGTTGGGAAAGTAGGCCCGGGGGCCGTAGGTTTCATTAGTGGCTTCTCTCATGAGTATATCACACGGTGGGTGAACAAATTACGGTTGGGCAATTGATAGAAGATCAAATAATCATGACGATATCCAAGGCAATGATCATTATATAGGCATCACGTCCAAGATTAGTAGACCTAAATGATTCTGCATCTACTACTATTACTCCACACATCGACCGCTATCCAGCATGCATCTAGTGTATTAAGTTCATGGGAAAACGGAGTAATGCAATAAGAATGGTGACATGATGTAGACAAGATCTATTCATGTAGGAATAGACCCCATCTTGTTATCCTTAATAGCAACGATACATGCGTGCCTCGCTGCCCCTTCTGTCACTGGGAGAGGACACCGCAAGATCAAACCCATCACAAAGCACCTTTTCCCATGGCAAGAAAAATCGATCTAGTTGGCCTAACTAAACCAAACATTCAAAGAAGAAATATGAAGCTATAAGTAATCATGCATATAAGAGATCAAAGAAGACTCAAATAATATTCATGGATAGAAACTAATCATGAACTCAAAATTCATCGGATCCCAACAAACACACTGCAAAAGTTTACATCAAATAGATCTCCAAGAGACCATTGTATTGGGAATCAAAAGAGACAGAGGAAGCCATCTAGCTACTGCCTACGGACCCGTAGGTCTATGGTGGACTACTCACGCATCATCGGAGAGGCACCAATGAGGATGATGAACCCCTCCGTGATGGTGTTAGATTGGATCTCGAGGTTCTGGAATTTGCGGTGGCTGGATGTGTTTTTTGTCGACTCCCCTAGGATTTCTGGAATATTTGGGAATTTATAGGCGTCAGAGGCGGTGGAGAGGGGTCCCGAGGAGGGCACAACCCATCAGGGCGCGCCCGGGGCCTCTGGCGCACCCTGGTGGGTTGTGGTCTCCTCGACCCTCCCCTCTGGCACTTCTTTGGCCCACTGGATGACTTCTGGCCAAAAAAAATCTCCAAAAAGTTTCGTCGCGATTGGACTCCGTTTGGTATTGATATTCTGCGAAGTAAAAAACAAGCAAAAACAGCAACTGGCACTTTGGCACTATGTCAATAGGTTAGTCCAAAAAAATGATATAAAGTTGCTATAAAATGATTGTAAAACATCCAAGAGTGATAATATAACAGCATGGAACAAGCAAAAATTATAGATACGTTGGAGACGTATCAATAAGCCATGGAGAAGTTAGAATATAGTACCTATTATGCAATATTTAAATATGAATCAATTTTTTACAGTACCTAAAGTTTTTGATATGTTGCTTATACTAACGGATCTCATGAAGTTTTGTTGAGTTTTGTGTGATTGAAGTTTTCAAGTTTTGGGTGTTATCTCGATGGACAAAGGAATAAGGAGCGGCAAGATCCTAAGCTTGGGGGTGCACAAGGCACCCCAAGGTAATATTCTAGGAAGACTCAAGCGTCTAAGCCTGGGGATGCCCCGGAAGGCATCCCCTCTTTCGTCTCCAATCTATCGGTATGTCACTTGGAGCTATATTTTTATTCATCACATGATGTGTGTTTTTCTTGGAGCGTTGTGTGTTATATTTTGTTTTTATTTTAGTTTGCCACAATCATTGTTTGCTGGACACACATATTTGAGAGAGACACACGGTTATCATAATTTGTTAGAACATTCTATATGCTTCACTCATATCTTTTTAGCTAGGCAGTTGCTCTAGTGGTTCACTTATATCTTTTAGAGCATCGTGGCGTTCAGATTTTGTAGAAATAATTGAACTCTCATGGTTCACTTAAATCTTGTTGAGATTATAATAAGACATAGGAATGGTAAATGCCACGAGTTATAAGACTAGTCCGAAAAGGATAGGTATTTGAGGGGGATATAATAAACACTTTCATGTATCTCACTAAAGAAGAAACATGAGTTGATTATATTGATGTAGTAATATGAAAGGGCTTGAGTACATGATTGTTGGTTTGTGATGTCTACTACGCAACTTGTTTCTTGTAAACTCTGTTGGACCTCGAGGTGCAGAATTTTGTAGGACAATAGCAATTTTCCCTTGACTGGATGACCTAAGGTTTATCAATCCGTGGGAGGTGTAGGATGAAGATGGTCTCTCTCAAAGAACCCTGCAATCAAATACAATAAATCTCTTGTGTCCCCAACACACCCAATACAATGGAAAATTGTATAGGTGCACTAGTTCGTCGAAGAGATGGTGATACAAGTGTAGTGTGGATAGTAGAAATAGGTTTTTATAATCTGAATAAATAAAACCAGCAAGGTAACAAGTGCTAAACAACGAGCAAAACGGTATATTAATGCTTGGAGATAAGGCCTAGGTTTCATACTTTCACTAGTGCAATCTCTCAACAATGCTAACATAATAGAATCATAGGATGATCCCTCAACGTGCGACAAAGAATCACTCCAAAGTTTATATCTAGCGGAGAACATGAGATGAAATTGTTGTAGGTAGTAGAAACGCCTCAAAGTTATACTTTCCGATCAATCTATTGAGCTATTCCTATAAGTGTCACAAACATCCCTAGAGTTTGTACTAAAATAACACCATATGATACGCATCAATCAACTCTAATGTCACCTAGATACTCCAATGTCACCACAAGTATCTGTGAGTCAATTATAGGATATGCATCAAACAATTTCAGATTCATCATATTCAATCCACGCAAAAGAACTTCAAAGACTACCCCAAGATTTCTATCGGAGAAAGTAGGACAAGAACGTGTATGAACCCATATGCATAGATTACTCCATTGTCACCACGGGAATCCGCAAGTTGAGTACCAAAACATATATCAAGTGAATAAATAGAACACCCCATTGTCACCATGGGTATCCACATGCAAGACATACATCAAGTGATCTCAAATCTAATATTCAATCCGACATAACAAAACCTCAAAGGGAAAGAATCAATTCATCACATCAAGATAGAGAGGAAAGAAAACCATATGATCCAACTATATTAACAAAGCTCGTGATACATCAAGATCATGACATCTCAAGAACATGAGAGGGAGAGAGAGAGATCAATCATATAGCTACTGGTACATACCTTCAGCCACGAGGGTGAACTACTCCCTCCTTGTCATGGAGGCTGCCAGGATGAGGAAGATTGCTTATTCTTGCTCGTCCCCAAGTAGGTAAATTATAAAAAGATAATTTTGGATGTGGAATGCTACCTAACATAATCTTGAACAAATGTATAACCATGGCATAAATATGAAGATACAAGTGATTCAAGGCAATAGTCTATCATTTGACATAAAGACATCCATACTTAGGTTTACTAGAAAACAATCATATATTTTCAAAAGAACAATGCTAAAGAATGCTATCCCTACAATATCATGTAGCATGTCATGCTTAATCTTCCTAGCATAAAGTATAAATCATGGTCACCCTGATATCAAACCATGCAATTGACTCGTACTTCTAACGCACTTCAGCATTTTCAACTCCCACGCAATACATGAGCGTGAGCCATGGATATAGCATATAGGTGGAATAGAGTATGGTGGTAGATATCAAAGGAGTTAAAGTGGAAAGAAAGTCTCGCATCAACTAGGCAGATCAACGGGCTATGGAGATGCCCATCAATCAATATCAATGCGAGGAGTAGGGATTACCAAGCAACGGATGCACTAGAGCTATAAGTGTATGAAAGCTCAAATGAAACTAAGTGGGTGTGCATCCAAGTTGCATGCTCATGAAGACCTCAGGCATTTGAGGAAGCCCATCATCGGAATATACAAGCCAAGTTCTATAATGAAAAATTCCCACTAGTATATGAAAGTGACAAATCAGGAGACTCTCTATATGAAGAACATGGTGCCACTTTGAGGCACAAGTGTGGTAAAGGATAGTAGCAAAGTCCCTTCTCTATTTTTCTCTAATTTTTTACTTTCTCATTTTTTTCGTTTTTTTACTTGGTGGGCTCATTTGACCTTCCCCATTTATTTTCGTCCGAAGTCTCATCCCGACTTGTGGGGGAATCATAGTCTCCATCATACTTTCCTCATTGGGACAATGCTCTAATAATGATGATCATCACACTTTTATTTACTTACAACTCGATATAATAACTCAATGCTGATATAAGATGACTCTATATGAATGCCTCTGGCAATGTACCAGGATGTGCAATGATCTAGCGCAACATGTCAAGCGCTACCGTAGATGAGTTTGGAGGAGAAAACGGAGTAGGGGAGAGGGAGGGCTGCGCCAGAGATTGGGGTTTGGTTGTCCTCCCTCTCCTCTACTATTTATAGGGGCAAAGGGGGAGGGGGCGCCAACCCTGGACCCTCCTCCAAGGGAGGGGGCGGTGGCCAAGGGGGAGGCTTGGCCCCCAAGGCAAGGGGATGCCCCCCTTTAGGGTTTGCCCCTTCAACCCTAGCCGCATGGGCCTTGGGGAGGGAGTGGCGCCCCAAGCCACTAGGGGCTGGTGCGCCACCCTCCTCAGCCCATGTGGCCCCCAGGGCATGTGGGACCCTCCCGGTGGACCCTCGGAGACCCCTCGGCACTCCTGGTACACTGCCGGAAACCTCGAAACCTTTCCGGAACCCGAATAGGACCTTCCCAAATATAAATCTTTACCTCTAGACCATTCTGGAGCTCCTCGTCATGTCCGGGATCTCATCCGGGACTCCGAGCAACATTTGGTCACCAACATACATATCCCAATAATACTCTAGCATCACCGAACATTAAGCATGCGGACCCTACGGGTTCGAGAGTCATGTAGACATGACTGAGACACCTCTCCAGCAAATAAAATATAGCGGGACCTGGATGCCTGTGTTGGTTCCCACATATTCCATGAAGATCTTTATCGATTGAACCACGATGTCAAGGATTCAGTCATTCTCGTATGCAGTTCCCTTTGTCCATCGGTATGTTACTTGCCCGAAATTCGATTGTCGGTATCTCCATACCTAGTTCAATCTTGTTACCGGCAAGTCTCTTTACTCGTTCCGTAATACAAGAACCCGTGACTAACTCATTAGTCGCATTGCTTGCAAACTTCTTGTGATGTTGTATTAACGAGAGGGCCTAGAGATACCTCTCCCTCATACGGAGTGACAAATCCTAGTCTCGATTCACGCCAACCCAACAAACGCCTTCGGAGATACCTGTAGAGCACCTTTATGATCACACAGTTACGAAGTGACGTTTGAGAGCACACAAGGTATTCCTCTGGTATCCGGGAGTTGGATGATCTCATGGTCTTAGGAACAGATACTTGACATGATGAAAGCGGTAGCAATAAACTTAAGTGATACGATCAAATGTTACGCTTACGGTTGGGTCTTGTCCATCACATCATTTTCCTAATGATGTGATCCTGTTATCAAATGACAACTCATGTCTATGCTTAGGAAACCTTAACCTTCTTTGATCAACGAGCTAGCTAGTAGAGGCTCACTAGGGACACGATGTTGTCTATGTATCCACACATCTATCTGAGTTTCCAGTCAATACAATTATAACATGGATAATAGGCGATTATCATGAACAATGAAATATGATAATAACCAATTTATTATTGCCTCTAGGGAATATTTCCAACACGATTGATGTTCATTTGAGCGCCATTGAGCCACTGCTGATGGGTCATTCCATTCGTCACGACTCCTCCCTCGCCCAAGGATATGCATCCCCAACGATGACCCCACCTGCGGAAAATAGCATAGTCACGATCAATCGTTGACGGGGAGCAGCGTCCTTCGAGCCATCCTCAAGCGCCGCCGACGTTCTTCGCCTCCTAGACGTGCTCCGAGTCGATCCCGACGAGGACGTTTACAACTTCTTGGTCATGGCTTCCGTCGACGGTGCAGAGGTCACAACCGTGCAGGCTCACATCACTGTGGGATGCACCACTTCTGGCCTCCCCTTGTCGCTAGCCAACTAACGAGCTATGGTGACACAGTGGCCGCACACATATGATATTTTATGAAATTCTCTTAAAGGATGGCATCACAAGGGCGATAATGTTGTTGGCCCACTACGATGGAGGTTTCCATGATGATGGGGTAAGATTTTGGGCATGCGTGTGTCACGAAGTACATGGAATCGATGGTGTCTACTGGCCCTGGAATTGGGGTTGTACTATGGTCATGTGCTCGGCTGAGGCGATGAGCAAACTAAAGAGCTTTGGTGAGCATGTACGCGTGCATAAAAAGCGTTTGCGATGATACAGCTAGTTCAGTACTGCAAACTACGTCTACTACGGCTGCCCGTGAGGTCGCCATCAAGATGTCAGCAAACCCAAGGAGGATGCCGCCCTTGCCACCGAGCTTGATCACCAAGTTTCCTACGATGTCGCCCTACTCCTCCGTCTCTGCTAGCAAATCATATCCGTATGTACAATTGTTCTTACATTTTCCTACCGTTTTCTTACCCTTTTTCACTTTCAATTCCACTTTCACCACTCCAGGGATTGTTCCCCTCATCAATTTATTAGATAGATAGATCATTAGTATTCTTCCAGTAATACTTTCTTGAATGAAATGCCATTTGCTCCTAATTATTAGTGGTTGGTGCCCATGCTAGCAGATTTGCTAGCCCAGCCGATCTTCATACTGTTGGGGAATGAAGCATGGAAAACAAAAAGAATTCTTACGAACAACCAAGTTCTATATATGGAGATGCATAGCAACGAGAGTAGAGAGTGTGTCTATGTACCCTGGTAGACCGTTAATCACAAGCGTATATTACGCGGTTGATGTAGTCGCACTATTCTTGATCCAATCGCAATCCAATCCAATTCAGCGCCGAACGGACAACACCTTCACGTTCAGCACACGTGCGGCTCGATGACGTCTCCGCCTCCTTGATCCAGCAAGCGAGAGCAGAGAAGTAGATGGGATCTCGACCAGAACAACGGCATGGTGGAGATGGTGGTGGAGAAGTGCCAGCACGGCTTCGCCAAGCACCTCCGAAACTGCAAACGAGGAAGAACTCGAGAAGATATGAGAGGGGCTGCCAAATGGAGGGGGAGGAATTGGTGCCTTGCTGCCCTCCCCACCCCTCCTCTATTTATAGGAGCAAGGGGAGGGGTGCATCCCACTTTTACCCTCCTCCAAGGAGGGGGTGGCGGCCAAAGGGGGGAGGTGTGCCCTCCAAGCCAAGTGGAGGGCCCTCCCCCTTAGGGTTTCCCCTTCCCTTGGTGCATGGACCTTGTGGGGCTGGTGCCCCTGGCCCAATAAGGCCAGGGAGCACCCCTACAGCCCATGCATGCCCTAGGGGATGGAGGGACCCTTCCGGACTCCTCCAGAACCCACCAGAACCTTCCGGAATCTTCAGGAAGCTTCCCAGTACAATACCGGCAAAACCCGAAACTTTTTCGACACCCAAAATATGACTTCCCGTATATAAATCTTTACCTCCGGACCATTTTGGAGCTCTTCATGATCTCCGGGATCTCATACGAGACTCCGAACAACATTTGGTCACCAACATACATATCCCAATACAACTCTAGCGTCATCGAACGTTAAGCGTGCGGACCCTACGGGTTCAAGAATCATGCAGACATGGCCGAGACTCCTCTTCGGTCAAAAACCAATAGCGGGACCAAGATGCCCATATTGGTTCCTACATATTCTGCAATGATATTTATCAGTCGAACCATGATGTCAAGGATTTAGTCAATCCTGTATGCAGTTCCCTTTGTCTATCGGTATTTTACTTGCTCGAGATTCGATCGTCAGTATCTCCATACCTAGTTCAATCTCGTTACCGAAAATTTTCTTTACTCATCCATAATACAAGATCCTGTGACTAACTCATTACTCACATTGCTTGCAAGCTTCTTGTGATGTTTTATTACCGAGAGGGCCCAGAGATACCTCTTTGTCATACGGAGTAACAAATCCGAGTCTCGATCCACGCCAACCCAACAGACACCCTCGGAGATACCTGTAGAGCACCTTTATTATCGCGCAGTTACAAAGTGACGTTTTATATCACACAAGGTATTCCTCCGGTGTCAAGGAGGCATGATCTCATGGTCTTAGGAACATATACTTGACATGAAGAAAGTTGTAGCAATAAACTTAAGTGATACGATCATTTGCTAAGCTTACGGTTGGGTCTTGTCCATCACATCATTCTTCTAATGATGGGATCTGGTTATCAAATGAAAACTCATGTCTATGGTTAGGAAAACTTAACTATCTTTGATCAATGAGCTAGTCTAGTAGAGGATCACTAGGGACACGGTGTTGTTTATATATCCACACATGTATCTGAGTTTTCGGTCAATACAATTCTAGAATGGATAATAAACGATTATCATGAGCAAGGAAATATGATAACAACCAATTTATCATTGCCTCTAGGGCATATTTCCAATAGTCTCCGGCTTTCACGAGAGTCAATAATATAGCTCACATCGCCATGTGATTAACACCCAATGAGTTCTTGGGTTTTATCATGTTTTGCTTGTGAGAGAGGTTTTAGTCAATAGGTCTACAACATTCACATCCATGTGTACTTTGCAAATATCTATGTCATACTGTAGATGATGCTACCACGCCCCACTTGGATCTATTCCACTATATGTATCCGGTCTGCGACTCAGAGTCATCCGGATCGGTGTCAAAGCTTGCATCGATGTAACCCTTTACGATTAACTCTTTATCACTTACATAAGCAAGAAACATGTCCTTAGTCCTACTTATGTATCTAAGGATAATTTTAATCGTTGTCTAGTGATTCACTCCTGGATCCCTCTTCTACCCCCTTGCTAGACTCATGGCAACGCACACATTAGGTGTGGTACACAACATGGCATACAGTACAGAGCCTATGGCTAAGGCATAGGGGACGACCTTCATCATTTCTCTTTCTTCTGTCATGGTTGACCTTTGAGTCTTACTCAACTTCACACCTTACAATACACGCAACAACTCCTTCTTTGACTGATCTATTTTGAACTCCTTCAAAATCTTGTCAAGGTATGTGCTCTGTGAAAGTCTTATCAGACGTCTTGATCTATCTCTATAGATCTTGATGCCCAATATGTAAGAAGTTTTACCCAGGTATTCCTTTGAAAAACTCCGTTCAAACAACCCTTTATGCTTTCCAGAAATTCCACGTAATTTCCAATCAACAATATGTCATCCACATATACTTATCAGAAATGCTATATACCTCCCACTCACTTTCTTGTAAATACAAGTTTCTTCATAAACGTTGTATAAACCTAAAAACTTTGATCGCCTCATCAAAGCATATATTCCAACTCCGAGATGCTTACACCGGTCCATAGAAGGATCGCAGGAGCTTGCATACCTTTTAGCATCCTTAGAATCGACAAAACCTTCCGGTTGTATCACATACAATCTTTCCTTGATCAAACCATTAAGGAAACGTGACATCCATCCTCCAGATTTCATAATCGAAAAATGCATCAACTGCTAACATAATCCCAACATACTTTAGCATCGCTACGGGTGAGAAAGTTTCACCGTAGTCAAATCCTTCAATTTGTCGGAAACCTCTTAGTGACAAGTCGAGCTTTATAAATGGTGACATTACCCTCAGCATATGTCTTCTTCTTTAAGATCCATTTTTCCTAATGGCCTTCCAATCATCGGGCAAGTCTACAAAAGTGGATCCTATCTCGGATTTCATGGTCTCTAGTCATTTTTCGAAATCCGGACCCATCCTCGCTTCCTCATAGTTTGTAGGCTCGTCATTTTCTTAGAACATGACTTCCAAGATAGGACTACTGTCAGGGATATAACTCCACGATGTAACCCGCCCTGCTGGGCCGGGTCAACACATCAAGAGTCTTGTGATCTAGTTCAAGTTGGGTCGTGTCTCATGTGCAAAATAAGTAAGGTGGCGGCTGATCAAGATGTCGGACGGCCCATCATCCAAAGACGGCGGCTCAAAGCCCATGAAGCTAAGGACTCCGGTTCAAGTTTCCTTAGCATACAAGATAAGTTTGAGATGTAGTAAACCACGGGTCATAATATGACCCGGACTCTGTTGTAAACCCTAGGGCTTGACCTGTATATAAAGGCAGGCCCCTAGGGTTGAAACTCTCTAGTTACAATCTCTCGATAGCTAGGTTAGCGATTCCGCACCCTTGTAATCGAGATCCATCAATCCAATACACGAAAAGCAGGACGTAGGCTATTACCTTCATAGGAGGGGCCGAACCTGGGTAAACCCGACTCTCTCTCTCACTTAACCCCTTCGAGTCGCCACCAACAGCCGATGGCCTCACACCTAAGTCCTGTTACGAGGACATCTGCCAGGTTGATAAAACCACGACAGTTGGCGCCCACCGTGGGGCTCTCGCCCGGTGGAGTTGAGTTTTTGAAGGGGATCCAGTCAGGATTCGGGTAGTTTGTGGTCAAGCAGATGATCAAGAGCCATCGCGACAAGGTCTACGAGCCGGTTTGGAACGTCAATGACGACCCGATCAGACGTGGGTTACAAGATCCCGCAGGGGAGATTGGGTCAGGAACTTCCGAGCCAGACATCTACATGGACATCGACGAGCCGGCTCGGAGCACCCAATCCAATCAATGTCATGGAGGCTTTCGCCATGTATTCATTGGCTTCACGCAGGGGGTCAGCCTTTCGGATGAGCCGGCCTCCAGCGGCGACGTCCTCATCAATTCGGACGGCACATCATCTACAGGAGATACGGAGTCAATTTGCCCCCTTTATGATGGCGGACTTCGGGGATCCCTGGAGACTTACACACCCGAGGAAAGCAATGAGTCTCCTCGCCAAGTTGTAGTCTACATGGCCGTGGCTACAGTGGTTCCAGATCCAGCCGCGGCCGGAGGTTCTGGTGGGTCAACCAAAACGCCGGCTCAGGCTATGACTGAACTTATGGCCGAGATGGCAAAACTCGTGGATTCCCCGGTCACTACGGAAAACCAAGAGGAGCGCAATGTGGAGCTAGCCAAATTGCATACTCAAATGATGGAGGTACAAAAGGAGATAAATGCTGAAAACTCACGGATGGCAGATCTACAGATGCGCATACATCAAGAGACGGAACGCCTTAAGGCTGAGGCCTGGCGGATAGGGGTTCAGAAAGAAGCATCGGAGGCGGTTTACGAGAGAAGACGCCACCGAGGGCTCCCCCCGAACCTTGAGCCTCAACAGCTTTTTAACACCCCACATCAGACACCAGGGACTGTTCAGCAACCTGGGAATCGACAAGAGGAACTGGCTCAATCCCCGCCGGCTCAATCTCCCCCTCAGCGATTTCAGATGCCGCGGGGCCACTTTTGAAATCCTGTTGATAACATGTTGGCGGCAACCTGGAATTTGGAATCATTGCGCATTAATGGAAACTCTCCGCTCGAGGTTGAAACCAGGAACGCCATCGAGATGCCGAAGACTGTTGTGGTACAACAGGCACAGTATTCGTATAGTCAGGATCGAATGCATTCCACTCCCTATGCAAGCAAGGGCCATCATGTGGAATCCCTGGCTGTCTCTAGCAGTGGGCAAAGACAGCAGCATCAGGTCTCTCCGACTCGTCCCCTACCATCAGACGCCTAGGCGGTTGTTGACGCTGCAAGAGGTGCACGACAGGCAGAGGCGGAAGCAGCAGCACGGGCGATCCAACAGCTTCACCCTCAACCGGCAAGTTTGGGGGCTGGGTCCAACAGTAGAACGATTGGTATACCATGCTTATCCCCGACGCTCCGTGCTGAGCGCATGCCCAAAGATTTCAAAGGGCCTCGTAAGGTACCAAATTATACAGCAGATCTTGAGCCGGCGTCGTGGATTGAGAGTTACGAGTTGGCAATGGACATGCTGGATGTCAGTGATGCCGTATGTGCTAAATATCTAACCATGATGTTGGAAGGCCCGGCTCGGACGTGGTTGAAAAACTTGCCGCCTAACTCCATCAACACATGGACCGAGCTGAAAGAACGGTTCATTAAGAATTTCCAAGGGACCTGCAAGAAGCCTATGACGATAGTGGATCTACAACATTGCATTCAACGAGTAGATGAGTCGGCGCACCATTGGACACACCGGGTCGCAGAAATCATCCACTCGTCAGATAGCATCACAGCGGCTCAGGCAGTCCTGATATTGGAAAAGAACTGTCACTTTCAACCTTTGGTCCAGAAGCTCGGGCGGCTCAAGCGAAAGGTGCAAGACATGGGCGACTTGATGGACGTCCTCACCAGATATGCAGAGTCGGATAGCACAAAGGACCCCGGATCAGGCGAGGACAAAACCTCCAAAGGCAAAAAAGCTGAGGGAGGAAAAGGCCAGCACGGCCATGGGGGCAACCAGGGGGCTCAGAATAACAATAAGCGGAAGCAGCCAGATGGCGGGTCCGATTTCGTGGCCAACACTAACATAGGTTTTAAGAACCAGCGCCGGAATGGTCGACCCGGAGGAGCTTACAATGGGAACAAACCTCGCAATTATGAAGAGGTGCTTAAAGCACATTGCCCTAAGCACAGCACTAAGCCGGCCAGCCACTCTTGGGAGAATTGCTATATCATGCAAGAATTCCAAAGCCAGGCTTTCCAGAATAATTCGGGAGGCAATGGTGGACCACATCCGGGTCAGGATGGACCTGGCGGGTCACAAGGAGGCCCAGGAGCCGGTTTCAAACATCAGGGAAATCATGGCAAGGAGGATTTGAAAGTAATCCCAAGAAGTTGAATAGTGGTCAGTATCACTAGCACTTAAATCCTTGAATAAAATTCATATTCTGGAGGATATCAAGGATGAAATCTTACATCTCCAAGAGGGAATTAAGACGTCCCTGGAACCCTTTTTTGTAATTTCCTCCCCCCTTGCAGAATTCTGTATATACTTCTTTATGTTTTAGTTATGAATAAAGCCGGCGTATTTTGTCGTTTCAACTTACAAGATGAGTTTTGAGTCTTTATTTTCTGGAACAATGGGCACTTGGGGGGTTCCGACTCATCGAGTCTAGCTTTCTCACCCTTGTGATCCGGCATATTAATGCCACCTTATTAAGGGCATTTGGGGGCTTCCATCCAATCGGGCTTAGCTTTCTCACCCTCTTGACCCGGTGAAAATAAATGCCATTTATGGTTAAACCTGCCTGTATGCTTGATGTGACTCCTATCAGATGACCCTGTGAACTCTTGACAAGTCAATCCTTTTGTGCACCCTGAACTTATTAAGGTTAAAACACTGGTTTGAGTCATGTGAGAGCCGGCGTACGGAAAGCTAGGATAAACCATGGGTTATCATACCCGCTTCATTGAAGCAAGACTCGAGCCTCGAAAGCCGGTCTTTTTCTGTCGAGCCTCGAAAGCCGGCATCTTAATTATGTGTCTTTTGCATTTAGGCTAGGTCCTCTAAAGATGCCTTCAAAGGGGGGCTACCTTATGTTTCTAACCTTCAGGAAACAACCCCCAACATGAATACTAACCGATGAAGCTCATCGCACAGAAATATTTTTGTCACGACCTTACCAATTTCTGTATGAAATAACTGGGTTATCGGCTGCATGACAGCGACAAATTATTGCTTAAAGAGGCTAACAAAGGACCTCAAGCTTGAACATCAATTTTGGCCAAAATTCATTGAGTCAGGCTTATCAATTTTTTCTTACTTGGCTCGTTTATTACAGCAAGTTTCAGGTACAAAATTACTATCGGCCCTGTTTTTTAAAGACCGGGTTGGGCGATTGAGTTTGCGTGAGCAGCCAATCGACGAGCTATCCTACAAATCCATCGTTGTTGAAAGAGTAGGTTGTTAAAACCAAATAAAAGGCTGGGTCATTTTTCCCGGCTATATCTTATTAAAAGGCCCGTCAACTGAAAGATTGCATGGACGGGCTCAGATAAAATATCTAGCATCAAAGGTGCAAAACGTGCGCGATGGCACGACAACAGTATTCAACTATCCCTATTACATGAGGCTACAAATTGTTTCTTCTGCCCATACATGGGGGCTTAAGTTGACAAGGTAACAGTTTAGGAGGCTCAAATCACCGATCACATGATCCGGGTCAGTAGCAGCTAACCTCGCGCATGAGACGCCTCTGGGTTATTCGCCGACTGGTCCTCTGGCTCCTGAATCTGAAGGTTATCCGCATCCCAGTTGCAATGAGATAAGGCCTGGAACACAGCTTCGTCATCAAGAATTGAAGACGGGTCAACTTAAGGGGCGAAAACGTGCTCACGCCGTTGTGGAGCTAGATTTTTTGTTATCAGATCAGGTAGAGGAATCCGAGTATGGTTGGCACCATAAGCCGCCTGGTAGCTCCTCAGCTTCATCTCGGAGACCAGCTGAGTTGACAGAATTTGAGTGTCCTTGACATAAGCTGTGTAATCTTCCTGGGAGAATTCTGACCCGTCATTTTTAAATTTGGGAAAACCCGTTGCCAGCTCGTTTGGATCAAGCTCTTCTCCGTAAGCCAAAGCCCGACTCAATGCATATATGGCGCCAGATCGGGCGGCTGATCTCTTTAACTCCGGAATATGCTGAGGGGTGATGGAGAGATTTTCCAATACATTCCTGATATATTTTAAAGGTTGTTTCTCCCCCAATGTTGTCCTAATTGCAAGGTGACTCCCGGTGTAGAGCTGCTCCGTAAGAGAATAAACAGCCTTGAGCATGAGCAGGCTGTTATCATAAAAGCTACTAGACTAGGGACCTGAGAGGTAGAATAAATGTATGAGCCGGCAGGTGCATTCTATCTATATTCCAAGAAGACAAGAGGATCTATATATACTTACCAAACACAGCTTGGGCCATCTGGGCAATATGTCGTTTTAACCCGGACAACTCCTCGTTGATGGGCTTGAGCCGGCCCACAGCATCCTCTAAGCACTTAACCAAAGCTGTCTTTTCATGTTCAAAGGCTTTCTTCTCTTTTAAGAAGCTCGCCTTGGTGTTTTCTAGCTCAATCAGAGAGAGGCGAAGTTTTTCTTTGATTTCTTCCTGGGAAGTCTGCCTTTTTCCAGGTCTTTTTTCAAATTGGCCGTGCTGGATTCGGCTGTTTTCAGAGCTTCATGCATCATGAATGAAATTTACATCAAGTCCAAAACAAATTGCAAAGCAATATATTTCGCACTTGGGGGCTAATGTATTTCAGCTTTTTCTTAACGTTGAAGTGGAGACAAGACCCGACTCATCTCAAGGAGACGAGCCGGCCCTTGGGGGCTACAGGTCGAAAGTTCTTCAAAGTTATTACAAGACCCGACTCATCTCAAGGAGACGAGCCGGCCCTTGGGGGCTACAGGTCGAAAGTTCTTCAAAGTTATTACAAGACCCGACTCATCTCAAGGAGATGAGCCGGCCCTTGGGGGCTATAGGTCGAAAGTTCTTCAAAGTTATTACAAGACCTGACTCATCTCAAGGAGACGAGCCGGCCCTTGGGAGCTACAGGCTAAATGAGAGAAATATTCGAAGACCCAGCTTATCTTAGAAAGATGAAGATGGGCCTTGGGGGCTACCAAAGGATATAAGATGAGAACATATTAAAGGAGAACATACCTCATATTTATTTTTCATCATGCTGACAAGGCCGATCTCCATTTCACGGCTTGTAGCCAAGCGATCTAAGCAGGCAGCATGAAGGTCTTCGACACTAAAGTTCTCATAATTTGGAAGTTCCAACTTGGCCTTCCCTTTTTCTTGCAATACTGCTTCATGCTTAGCAACCACCTTTGTTAACACACTGGAAGTCTCAGGAGCAGCATAATTCGTCCCAGTAATAATAACCTCAGGGTTATCTATGTTTGTCACTGCTGGATTGGGCGGGTCAATGTTAACTGCTGGAGTGGCTTCAACAGTTACGGCTTCAGTATTAATTGGTTTAGATGAAGGAGGTAAATCATTTTGGATATCCTGAGGGTCTTCAGGCTGATCCACATGCATTTCATGAGCCGCCGGATCAGGAAGCTCCGGCTCAGAAGCCTCGGGTCGACAGAGGACCCATCAGTCTTCCTTTTCTTGGCTTTGGCCCTGCTAAGTCAAAAGTATGATATCCAAAATAGAAAGGGATGATAGTCCACTCAAAAACAGACAAAGTTGATGAAGAATTTACCCATGATTGATGACAAAGGGTGCCAATTTGGACGCAGTTGACTCATCCGACAAAGGTGGCGTTTCCTAGTTAATCAAGTTATAGGAATTAAAACATTGATACGACAAGCCAGGGTTTTCCTTGGAAACAATGGAACATCAAGTACCTTGGCTGATCGCTTCTTGGCGACTGATTTATTGGGCAAACCCTCAATAAGATCGCCACTCCCACTTCGGGTTTGACGCCTAGACTGGTGATGGGTTTTCTTCAAAATAAAGCAAGGATCTAGATGAGCATCTGGGTGAGCAAAGCCTACTTTCCGGACAACCCACCTTGTTTTCAACGGAGGCAAAGGCTCTGAGTCAGAAGAGATGGAAATTACCTCAACATCGTCCGCACGAGCTTGTCTCAACATTACCCTAAGAAAAAAGAAGGGCATCGGATAAGATTCAATGAAATATAAGCAAAGGAATTAGTTTTACCTCTGATCGGGTATCGGTGGCGGCTGTTTAGTCCATTTGAGACGGTCCTTCTGCGGCCGCTTTATTCTTCTTCTTGCTCGGAGCAGCTTTGGGCTTGTTGGCCATAGCCTTGAGGCGTCTCCGATTCTAGAAAGACGAGGTAACCTACAAGATTAAAAAGTCAGACCAGGGAAGGAAAGGCTTAAAGTTTGTTCAAAAAGTCGGGTTAATGCTTTAAAAGGTTTTATACCGGAGGAGCCGGGTTTTGGATGTAGAAGGGTTTCAACCCGTCTTTGCTACAAGTTTCCTGGTTTTCACCCAGTAATCTCTTCACCATCCAATTTATTTCATCAGCCTCCAAACAAAAATTGCTATACCGTTGAGGGTCATTCAAATTGCCAGAATAGGTGCACATTAAGCCATTGCGCAAGCTTAATGGAAGGATTCTCCAAGATACCCAACACCGGGTTAAGTCGACCCTGGTTAACTCGTTGGCTAGTAGAGCCCTCAGCTTTGGATATACATGGGCGTGTTGGGAGCGTTCCTCGGCAGGAGCCCAACCCGGAAGCTCAAGGTCCATTGGAAGGCGATTGGGCCTGTAACCCAGCAGGGGGTTCTCATCGGCAGGCGCAGTGTTTCGGCAATAAAACCAAGTCTTGCTCCACCCTTTAGGATGGCTTGGTAAGGTGGCAGCAGTGAAAAGGACATCCTTCCGCCGTTGGATCGAGACCCCGCCAAGTTCCAAGACGGGGCCATCCGCGCACTCTATTTGCCGGTTCAAATAGAAAAACTCCCTGAAGAGGGAGACAGTGGGTTCCGTCTGAAGATACACCTCACAAAAAACTTGGAACTGGCAAAGGTTCGATATGGAATTGGGTGCCAAGTCTTGAGGACGGAGGTTGAAAAAGTGAAGACATCCCGGAAGAATTTCGACCCAGGGGGTGAAAACCCCCTTTCTAGGTGATCCAAGAATATCACCACCTTTCCTTCCTGAGGGTGTGGGATCTCCTCTCCAAGGATGACCCGCCAGCCAACCACATTTTGAGGCGGCAGAAACCCATGATCCTCATAATCCTTTAAATGGATATCAGAAACTTGAGTCGCAACCCAGATGCAGGCTTTTGACTCCGACATAATGAGTCGCCTGGATAAAGTAAAACAGGGCGGCTTAAGTGAATGGTTCAAGTAAAATAATCTAAGTATTTGCAATAAAAGGGGCAAGTCTGATAAAATACCAGAATCTTCACAATGGACTAAATGCATGGCAAACTACGAGTACTAAGCCGGCAGTAGTAAGGGCGGCTCATTAAGGCAATAAGATCTTGGGAATTTGGTTAAGTATGAGACAAACAAGTTTCTCTCGAAGCAGCAACAATTGTGGATCTAATAATAGCTCAAAAAGGCAAAAATAATCGCTAGCCCTAGCAAGAGTGCTTGGGAGCAGCGACAGTATGATTCATCTAAAGAAAGATTAATACATGTCATACGCAAAAACGACATTGGTGTTTCTACCGCCCTACTTGGGTGAATGTGTTCGTAAGATCTACCCACGGAACCGGCAATGGCGATGAACCGAAGGAAATTTTTCGAAGAACTCGAAGAACCTCGTGGTTCTATAATGGATCTAGCAGGAAGGGAGGTGACTTACCTGAAGCGGTTGACCGGTGCTGGGGGAAGAGCCCGAAGGGTCGACTGACGAAGGAGCACCGTCGACCTCAAGAAAGCTCGGCGAGATGAGGAAGTTGCGGCGGTGGCGCGAGGAGCTCCCGGATTCAAGGAAGAACAAGAAGAAGCAAGAAAGGGAGGGGGAAAGTGAATCCAGGGCCCTTCGGTGAATATTTAAAGGGAAGGAGCCCGAAGAGGCAACTGACAGGCGCGACAATCGAGGGAATACAGTAAATTTCGGGGAAGAAAAATGCCTCGGTTTTTGGGATAAGTGGATACGACCAGATTCGCCATGATGTCATTTTTGTAGTTTCAGACTGACGACAGGTGACGTCACGACAGATGAACGGTGAAAAAATGACAAGTGTGGGAGCAGAACAAGCTGGTGTTGACAAAATTTGTTGAAGATACCAGTTCAAAGATGAGTCGCCGCAGGCAAAAGATGAGCCGCCACAGGAAAGAAAAATCTATTGACATGAATGAATTCAAGTCAATCTGGGGCCTAATGTCGGGGATATAACTCCATGATGTAACTGTGTCTCATGTGCAAAATAAGTAAGGTGGCGGCTGATCAAGACGCCGGACTGCCCATCATCCAAAGACGGCGGCTCAAAGGCCATGAAGCTAAGGACTCCGGTTCAAGTTTCCTTAGCATACAAGATAAGTTAGAGATGTAGTAAACCACGGGTCATAATATGACCCGGACTCTGTTGTAAACCCTAGGGCTTGACCTGTATATAAAGGCAGTCCCCTAGGGTTGAAACTCTCAAGTTACAATCTCTCGATAGCTAGGTTAGCGATTCCGCACCCTTGTAATCGAGATCCATCAATCCAATACACGAAAAGTAGGACGTAGGCTATTACCTCCATAGGAGGGGCCGAACCTGGGTAAACCCGACTCTCTCTCTCTCACTTAACCCCTTCGAGTCGCCACCAAGCGGCGGTGGCCTCACACCTAAGTCCTGTTACGAGGACATCTGCCGGGTTGATAAAATCACGATAACTACCGTACCACTCGGGGCAGTACATGTCCTTGTCTACCTACGAGGTTCGGTAGTGACTTGATCCGAAGTTCCATGATCATCATCATTAGCTTCCTCTTCAACTGGTGTAGGCATCACAGGAACAACTTTCCGTGCTGCAGTACTCTCCAATTGAAGTGAAGGTTCGATAACCTCATCAAGTTCTACCTTCCTCCCACCCACTTCTTTCTAGAGAAACTCCTTCTCTAGAAAGGATCCATTCTTAGCAACAAAGATTTTGCCTTCGGGTCTGTGATAGAAGGTATACCCAATTTTTTTCTTTAGGATATCCTATGAAGACACACGTCTCCGCTTTGGGTTCGAGCTTATCGGGCATAAGTGTCGCATCCCCAAACTTTAAGAAATGATAACTTAGGTTTCTTGCCAAACCATAATTCATATGGTGTCGTCTCAGCGGATTTAGATGGTGCCTTATTAAAAGTGAATGTAGTTGTCTCTAATGCATAACCCCAAAACGATAGTGGAAAATTGGTAAGAGACATCATAGAATGCGCCATATCCAATAGAGTACGGTTAAGGCGTGCGGAGACACCATTTCGTTGTGGTGTTCCAGGTGGTGTGAGTTGTGAAACGATTTCCACATTGTCTTAAATTGCATACCAAACTTGTAACTCAGGTATTCACCGCCACGATATATTGTAGACATTTTATCTTCTTGTCATGATGATCTCCAACTTCACTCTGAAATTGCTTGAACTTTTCAAAATTTCAGACTTGTGTTTCATCAAGTAAATATACCGTATCTACTCAAATCATCTATGAAGGTACGAAAATAATGATATCCACCAGGTGCTTCAACACTCATTGGACTACATACATCAGTATGTATTATTTCCAACAAGTCATTTGCCCGCTCCATCATACCGGAAAACGAGGTCTTAGTCATCTTGCTCATGAGGCATGGTTCGCATGTCTCAAGCGATTCAAAATCGAGTGAGTCCAAAGATCCATCAACATGGAGTTTCTTTATGCGCTTTACACCAATATGACCTAAGCAGTTGTGCCACAAGTATGTGGTACTATCATTATTAACTTTGCATCTTTTGGCATCAATATTATTAACATGTGTATCATTACGATCGAGATTCAATAAACCAATCACATTGGGTGCATGATCATAAAAGATATTATTCATGTAAATAGAACAAACATTATTCTCTCACTTAAATGAATAATCATCTCGCAATAAACAAGATCCAGATATATTGTTCATGCTTAATGCAGGCACAAAATAACATTTATTTAGGTTTAAAACTAATCCCAAAGGTAGAGGGAGTGTGCCGATGGCGATCACATCAACCTTGGAGACACTTCCAACGCGCATCGTCACCTCGTCTTTAGCTAGTCTCTGTTTATTCCATAGCTACTGTTTTGAGTTACTAATATTAGCAACTGAACCAGTATCAAATACCCAGGGGCTACAGCAAACACTAGTAAGGTACACATCAACAACTTGTATATCAAATATACCTTTGTTGACGTTGCCAACCTTCTTATGTGTCAAGTATCTGGGGCAATTCCGCTTCCAGTGATTGTTCCCCTTATAATAGAAGCACTTAGTCTCGGATTTGGGTCCAGTCTTGGGTTTCTTCATTGGAGCGGCAACTGGCTTGCCATTATTGAAGTTTCCCTTCTTTCCCTCTCCCTTCTTGAAACTAGTGGTATTGTTAACCATCAACACTTGATGCTCCTTCTTAATTTCTACCTCCGTGGCCTTAAGCATCGCGAATAGCTCAGGGATCATCTTCTCCATCCCTTGTATGTTATAGTTCATCACGAATCTCTAGCGGCTAGGTGGCAGTGACTAGAGAACTCTGTCAATCATTGTCTTATCTGGAAGATTAAATCCCACTTGATTCAAGCAATTGTAGCACCTAGACATTGTGAGCACATGCTCACTAATTGAGCTATTCTCCTCCATCTTGCAGGCAAAGAACTTGTCAGGGGTCTCATACCTCTCAACACGGGCATGAGCCTGAAATACCAATTTCAGCTCTTGGAACATCTCATATGCTTCGTGGCGTTCAAAACATCTTTCGATCCCGAATTCTAAGGCGTAAAGCATGGCTCACTGAACTATCGAGTATTCATCCGAACGTGCCTACCAGACGTTCACAACATCCACAGAAGACGTTGGAGGGGTTAGCACACCGATTGGTGACATAAGCCTTGTATGCGGCAGTGAGGACAATCCTCAGGTTATGGACCCAGTCCACATAATTGCTTACATTGTCTTTCAACTTGGTCTTTCTCTAGGAACGCACTAAAATTCAGCGGAACTACATTGCGAGCTATTGATCTACAACATAATTTGCAAAGACACTTAGACTATGTTCATGATAATTAGTTCAGTTAATCAAATTACTAATGAACTCCCACTTAAATCAACATCCCTCAAGTTGTTTAAGTGATACATGATCCAAATTCACCAACACAAGTCCGATCATCACGTGAGATGAGGTGGTTTGAATGGTGAACATCTCCATGTTGATCGTATCTAGTATATGACTCATGTTCGACCTTTCGGTCTTCCGTGTTCTGAGGGCATGTCTATACATGCTAGTATCATCAAGTTTATCCCAAGTATTCTGCATGTGTGAAACTGTCTTACACCTGTTGTATGTGAACAAAGAGTCTATCACACCCGATCATCACAAGGTGCTTTGAAACGATGAACTTTCACAACGGTGCATACTTATGGAAAACACATTTTTCTTGAAATTAACTGAAGGGATCATCATATAATTCTACCGTCGTCCTAAGCAAAATAAGATGCATAAAAGACAAACATCACATGCAATCAATATATGTGAAATGGTATGGCCATCATCATCTTGTGCTTTTGATCTCCATCTCTAAAGCACCTGCATGATCTCCATCATCACTGGCATGACACCATGATCTCCATCATCATGATCGCCATCATCATGCCGTCATGTACTTGTGTCCGCTAACTATTTCTTCTACAACTATTGCTAACGCATAGCGATAAAGTAAAGCAATTACATGGCGTTTCAATGATTGACATGTAGGTCATACAATAAATTAAAGATAACACTATGGCTCATGTCGGTTGCCGTACTCATCAACATGCAAGTCATGAAAACTATTACAAAACATGACCACCTCATACATCAACCATATATAAAATCACATCTTGGCCATATCGTATCACAACATGCCCTGCAAAAACAAGTTAGACGACCTCTACTTTGTTGTTTCAAATTTTACGTGGCTGCTATGGGCAACTAGCAAGAATAGTTCTTACCTACGCAAAGCCACAAAGATGATATTCAAGTTGTCTTTTAACCTTCTACAAGGACCGCTAATGTAAAATTGAATCCAACTAAAGTATGAGAGACAGACACCCACCAGCCACCTTGTGCAATACATCTTGCATGTCAGTCGGTGGAACCGGTCTCTTGTGCGAGGACAAGTAAAGTTGGTCCGGGCCACTTCATCCCACAATACCGCCGAATCCAAATGAGACAAATAGAGGTAAGCAATCTGAATATCAACGCCCACAACTTCTTTCTCTTCTACTTGTGCATATCGTCTACGCATAGACCTAGCTCATGATGCCACTGTTGGGGAACGAAGGATGGAAAACAAAAAAATTCCTATGAACACTCTATGCCACTGTTGGAGATGCATAGCAATGAGAGTGAAGAGTGTGTCTACGTACCCTCATAGACTGTTAAGCGGAAGTGTATATTACGCGATTGATGTAGTTGTATTCTTCACTTTCCAATCGCGATCCAATCCGATCTAGCACAGAACGGACGGCACCCCCGCGTTTAGCACACATGTGGCTCGATGACATCTCGGCCTCCTTGATCCAGCAAGCGAGGGCAGAGAAGTAGATGGGATCTTGATCAGCACGACGGCATGGTGGAGATGGTAGTGGAGCCGTGTCAGCAGGGCTTCGCCAAGCACCTCCGGAACTTCGAACAAGGAAGAACTTGGGAAGATATGATAGGGGCTGCCCAAGGGAGGGGGGAGGAATTGGTGCCTTGCTGCCCTTTGATACGTATCCAACGAATCTATAATTTTTGATCGTTCCATTCTATAATATTATCATTCTAGGATACTTTTTGGGAATTTATTTGCTAACTCATATTATTTTTTAGCACTAACCTATTAACCCAGTGCCAAGTGCCAGTTGTTGTTTTCTACGTGTTTTTGGCTTTTCAGGTTTACAGTACCAAACGAAGTCCTATTGCCATGAAACTTTTTGATGATTTTTTCTGGACCAAAAGAAGACCTGGAAGCTTCGGGAGAAGGCCGGGGGTCGCACGAGGGCCCCACAAGCCAATAGGGCGCTCCCAGGGGGAGTGGTCGCGCCCAGTTAACTTGTGGCTGCCCCCCTCTTCTCCTGGCCCCATACTCTGGCCTATAATTCGCATATATTCCAAAAACCTAGGGGAGCTCCCGAAACACTTTTTCCACCGCCGCAAGTCTCCGTTCCGCTGCGATCTAATCCAGAGCCCTTTTCCGGTGCTCTGTCGGAGGGGGGATCGATCACGGAGGGCCTCTACATCATCCTTGCTGCTCCCATGGTGATGTGTGAGTAGTTCACCACATACCTACGGCTCCGTAGTTAGTACCTAGATGGCTATCTCTCTCTCTATGTTCTTCATTGCCATGATCACCGTGATTCCCTCAGTGATCTATCTTATGTAATCACGTTTTGCGGTGCGTTTGTTGGGATCCGACGAATTGTGGGTTTATGTTTAGATTATTCATGAAAAAGATTTGAGTCTCCTCTGAATACTTATTGGATTCTTATTTGCATGATTATTATAGCTTCGTAATTCTCTCTGATCTATCGGTTTAGTTTGGCCAACTAGATTGGTTTATCTTCAGTGGGAATGGCGCGTTGTAGTGGGTTCAATCTTGCAGTGCTCTATATCCCAATGACATAGTAGGGGACAAGACACGTATTTGCATTGCTGCCACTAAGGATAAAACGATGGGGTTCATTCATATTAATTGAGTTTACTTTGTGTACATCATGTCATCGTTCTCCAAGCATTACTCTGTTTGTTATGAACTTAATACCTAGAGAGGCAAGCATAGAAGCGCTCTCGAAGTGAAGTCGGTCTACTTGTTTATGGACGTGATGCCTAGATACACATGATCATTGTCGTGAATAAATATTGCATAACTATGCGCTTTTCTATCAATTGCCCAACAGTAATTTGTTTACCCACCGTATGCTTTCTTCAAGAGAGAAGCCTCTAGCGAACACTATGGCCCCCGGGTCTATTTACAAATGCTCTTATTTTCTTGCTGCCATTATCTACTTTTTATTTATTTTGCAATTTATAATTATCAACTATCATCTACAGTACTCATTTTGCAAGTAACGAGTCCAAGGGGATTGACAACCCTCTTGCCCACGTTGGGTGCAAGTGTTTGCTCTTTTGTGTGTAGGCACTGAAGACGGGAAGTTGTGTGATCTTCCTATTGGTTTGATAGCCTTGGTTCTCACTAAGGGAAATACTTATATATACTGTGTTGCATCATCCCCTCCTCTTCGGGGAAAAACCCAACGCAGATCACAAGTATCACCCTCCCCACCGCTCCTCTATTTATAGGAGCAAGGGGGAGGGGAGCATCCCCTTTTTTCCCTCTTCCAAGGAGGGGGTGGCAGCCAAAGGGGAGAGGAGTGCCCTCCAAGCCAAGTTGAGGGCCCTCCCCGTTAGGATTTCCCCTTCCCTTGGCGCATGGGCCTTGTGGGGATGGTGCCCCTGGCCCAATAAGGGCAGGGCGCACCCCCTACAGCCCATCTACGCCCTAGGGGCTGGAGGGACCCTTCCAGACTCCTCTGGAACCCTCCGGAACCTTCCGGGACTTCCAGAACCTTCAGGAAGCTTCCTGATACAATACCGGCAAAACCCGAAACTTTTCTGGTAACCAAAATATGACTTCCCATATATAAATCTTTACCTCCGAACCATTTAGGAGCTCCTCGTGACGTCCGAGATCTCAGCCTAGACTCCAAACAACATTTGGTGACCAACGTACGTATCCCAATACTACTCTAGCATCATCGAATGTTAAGCGTGCGTACCCTACTGGTTCGAGAATCATGTAGACATGACTGAGACTCCTCTTCGGTCAATAACCAATAGCGGACCTGGATGCCCATATTGGTTCCTACATATTCTACGAAGATCTTTATTGGTCAAACCATGATATCAAGGATTTAGCCAATTCCGTATGCAGTTCCCTTTGTCTATCGGTATGTTACTTGCCCGAGATTCGATCGTCGGTATCTCCATACCTAGTTCAATCTCTTTACCGGCAAGTCTCTTTACTCGTTCCATAATACAAGATCCTGTGACTAACTCATTAGTCACATTGCTTGCAAGCTTCTTGTGATGTTGTATTACCGAGAGGGCACAAAGATACCTTTCCATCATACGGAGTGACAAATCACAGTATCAATCCACGCCAACCCAACAGACACCCTCGGAGATACCTGTAGAGCACCTTTATGATCACCCAGTTATGAAGTGACATTTGATAGCACACAAGGTATTCCTGCGGTGTCAAGGAGTTGCATGATATCATGGTCTTAGGAATAGATACTTGACATGAAGAAAGTTGTAGCAATAAACTTTAGTGATATGATCATATGCTAAGCATACGGTTGGGTCTTGTCCATCACATCATTCTCCTAATGATGTGATCACGTTATCACATGACAACTTATGTCTATGGTTAGGAAACCTTAACCATCTTTGATCAACGAGGTAGTCTAGTAGAGGCTCACTTGGGACACGGTGTTGTTTATATATCCACACATGTATCTGAGTTGTCGTTCAATGCAATTCTAGCATGAATAATAAACAATTATCATGAACAAGGAAATATGATAATAACCAATTTATTATTGCCTCTAGGGCATATTTCTAACACATACTCCAATGTATCTATAATTTTTGATTGCTCCATGCTATTATATTATCATTCTAGGATACTTTTTGGGTGTTTATTTACCAATTAATATTATTTTTGAGCACTAACCTATTGACCTAGTGCCCAGTGTGAGTTGATGTTTTCTGCATGTTTTTTGCTTTTTAGGTTTACCATACCAAACAAAGTCCAAATGCCACGAAACTTTAATATGATTTTTTCTGGACCAAAAGAAGACCTGGAAGCTTCGGGAGGAGACGAGAGGCTGCACGAGGCAGCCATGAGCTAACAGGGCATGTCCCAGGGGCAGGCCGCGCCCTGTTGGGTCGTGGCCACCTCGGCTGCCCTCTCGTGCCCCTCTCTGGCCAATAAATCCTCAAATATTCCAAAAAAAACCTAGGAGAGCTCCCAAAACACTTTTTCTGCCGCCGCAAGTCTTGGTTCCGCCGCGTACCCATCTGGCGACCTTTTCCGGTGATCTGCCGGAGGGGGAATCGATCATGGAGGGGCTCTACATCATCCTTGCTGCCTCCATGATGAGTTGTGAGTAGTTCACCACAGACCTATGGGTCCGTAGTTAGTATATAGATGGCTATCTCTCTCTCTCTCTCTCCTGATCTTTAATACAATGATCATCAGATCTTCACTTTGATCTATCCGATGTAATCCTTTTGTGCGGTGTGTTTGTTGGGATCCAATGAATTGTGGGTTTATGTTCAGATTATTCATGAAAAGTATTTGAGTCACCTCTGATTATTATGATTCTTATTTGGATGATCACTATAGCTTCGTAAATCTCTCCGATCTATTGAAATAGTTTGACCAACTAGATTGATATTTCTTTAATAAGAGGGGTGCGTTGTAGCGGGTTCAATCTGGCGGTGCTCTATATCCCAGTGACAGAAAGGGACAAGACACGCCTTTGTATTGCTGCCACTGAGGATAAAGCAATGGGGTTAGTTCATATTAATTGAATTCTCTTTGTCTACACCATGCCATCGTTCTCCAAGCATTACTCTGTTTTACTTAATACTCTAGATGCATGCTGGATAGCGGTCGATGGGTGGAGTAATAGTAATAGGTGCAGGCTGGAGTCGGTCTATTAGCTTATGGACGTGATGCCTATATATACATGATCATTGCCATAAATAAAGATTGCATAACTATCCACTTTTCTATCAATTGCCCAACAGTAATTTGTTTACCCACCGTATGCCTACTACATGAGAGATGCCACTAGAGAACACTACGGCCCCCAGGTCTACCCTCTTATAAGTTTACAAACGCATTCAATACCTTGCTGACATTTACTTTGTTTTATTTTATTTTCCAATTTACAATTATCTACTATCATCTACACATCTCACTTGCATGCAAATAACGAGATCAAGGGCATTGACAACCCTCTTGCCGCGTTGGGTGCAAGTGTGTGCTCTTTTGTGTGCAGCCGCTGAAGATAGTTGATGACCGGTATTCCTATTGATTCGATAAACCTTGGTTCTTAACTGAGGGAAATACTTACCCACATTGTGCTGCATCACCCGTTCCTCTTCACGGAAAACCCAACACAGATCACAAGTATCAGGAAGGATTTCTGGCGCCGTTGCCGGGGAATATCATCATCAACTATCAAGTAACTTCACACAAATTATCATTCACTTGTTCTTATTTTTATTTGTTGTTATATTTAGTTTGCATTATAAAAATCAAAATTACAAAAATATTTCTATTTGCTTGCTTGCCTAGCTATGTTATCTTTATCTTTGTATGACACAAAAAGAAAGTATAACAAGAAAAATTAGATAAATGGACCCTCCTCCACTTGCTAATCTTTTCAAAAGATCCAATTATGTTGAACCAATTGCTGGTGAGTCAAGTGCACTAGATTATCTTTATGTGGTCTTGCTTGAAAATCATGAATCTAAAAATTGTGATGAACTGTTAAAAAAGTGGGTTTAGAGAGGTCATGACTTTAGTAATTCATGATGGTTCCTTGAATGAAGGGCGTGATTGCCATGTTGTTAGTATAAATTCTATGAATATCAATTGTGTTAATGATCATGATTGGGGTGATAATCATGATGTTTCTTGTGATCTTGATAATTCGAAGCTTCATGATGAATGTATTATTGATTGTGATATTTGCAATACTACTAAAAGTAGGTTTAGAGAGGTCATGACTTTAGTTAATGTCAATCACACTGTCTTGGAAGATTGTAAAACTTTTGTGCATGTGGATCATGGAGAGAATATTTTATATGGGAGCTATATTTTTGAATTTTAACATGATCCTACGTGTAATTATTATGAGAGAGGCAAATATATATGGTTATAGGAATTTGCATGTTACTCAACTACCTCTCTTTGTGTCGAAATTATTAATGCTTCGTTCTTCCTATTTGCATATGCTTGATTTCACTTGTCTTGACAATTTGTTTTCCTATAAAATGCCTATGCATAGGAACTTTGTTAGACTTAGATGTATTTTTCACACGCTTTATGATGCTCTCTTTGTCTATTATGTGAGCATCATTGAAATTTCAAACCTATCTTAATGGCTATAAAGAAAGAGCTTGTTGGGAGACAACCCAATAATTTATGTTTGTGTTTCATAACATGATTGTTGCCTCTGTAATGATTGTGTTTTTATGTTTAAATTAGTGTTTGTGCCAAGTAAAGCCTTTGGGATGACTCACAAGATGAGTAGAATTGATACGACGCAAAAAACAGAAACTTTGACGTTAAGTGCAGAATTTCTCTGATTTTACACGAACGTATTTTGATCTGAATTTTTTAAAAAGTATTTCTATACAAATTCTTGAGGTTGTCCTAATTCTTCAAAAAATTTAGAGATAAATAAGTATAGTTTCTCTACAGATCTTTACAGACTGTTCTGTTTTAGACAGATTCTATTTTTGCTTGCATGTTTTGCTTGTTTTGATGATGCCATGGATTATATTGGGCAATATAAATCATGGAGAAGTTAGAATGCAGTACCTTATGCAACAGTAAAATATTAATCAATTTACAACAGTACCTAAAGTATTTGATATGTTTATTATACTAACGGATCTCACGAGTTTTCTGTTGAGTTTTGTGTGCTGAAGTTTTCAAGTTTTGGGTGTTATCACGATGGACGAAGGAATATGGAGCAGCAAGAGCCCAAGCTTGGGGATGCCCAAGGCACCCCAAGGTAATATTCTAAGAAGAGTCAAGCGTCTAAGCTTGGGGATGCCCCGGAAGGCATCCCCTCTTTCATCTCAATCCATCGGTATGTCACTTGGAGCTATATTTTTATTCATCACATGATATGAGTTTTGCTTAGAGCGTAATTTGCTTTAGTTTGCTTTTGATTTCAGTTTCCCACAATCGTTATTTGGTGCACCCACCAACTTGAGAGAGACACAATATCATCATAATTTATTAGAATACTCTATGTGCTTCACTTATATCTTTTGAGCTTGGCAGTTGCTCTAGTGCTTCACTTATATCTTTTAGAGCACGGTGGCGTATAGATTTGATAGAAATAATTGCACTCTCGTTCTTCACTTATATTTGTTTGAGAGTTAATAAACAACGATGGTAATTTGCATGGGTCATAAGACTAGTCCAAAAATAATAGGTATTCAATGAGTGCATAATCAAAACTACATGTAGCACATAAAAGAGAAATTATGGTTAATTATATTAATGTGGTAATGTGAAAAAGCATGAGACCATGATCATTGGTTAATAAAGGTACCGTGAATTAGAGGTTGTTAACTTGTTGTTCATCCAAATATTTTTATAGCATGGTGATGATGTGTGAGCATACTTATTCCTCGTTGAAATCCTAGTGTTGTTTAGGTCGGGGCGCGTGATGGTTAATTCCTACCAACCTCCTCCCTAGGGGCATGCGAGTAGTGCTTTGCTTCGAGAGAGCTAATAAAATCTTGCAATAAGTATGTGAGTTCTTCATGACTAATGTGAATCCATGGATATACGCACACTCACCTCCACATATTTGCTAGCCTCTTCGGTACCGTGCATTGCCCATTCTCACCTTGAGGATCGGTGCAGCTTTCGCAGGTGCATGCAAACCCCGTGACATGATACGCTCTGTTGCACATAAGCCTCATTATATCTTCCTCAAAACAGCCACCATACCTACCTATCATGGCATTTCCATAGCCATTCCAAGATATATTTCCATGCAACTTCCACCATCACATCATATGAATTGTGCTTCCATTGTCATATTGCTTTGCATGATCACATAAGCTGACATAGTATCTGTGGCAAAGCCACCGTTCATCATTAATATCATAAATGTTACGCTTGATCATTGCACATCCTGGTACACTGTAAGAGGCATTCATATAGAGTCATACAGTTTCTCATGATGAGTTGTAAGTAAATAAAAGTGTGATGATCATCATTATTAGGGCACTGTCTCAGTGAGGAAAGGATGATGCAGACAATGATTCCCCTACAAGTCGGGATGAGACTCCGGACGAAATATAAAAGAAAAAGGGAAAAAAGGAAAAAATGAGAAAAAGAAAAAGGAAAAAAGAGAAAAAATGAGAGAAAAGAGAGAAGGGACAGTGCTACTACCTCTTATTCCACACTTGTGCCTCAAAGTGGCACCATGTTCTTCATATAGAGAGTCTCATGTTTATCACTTCCATATGCTAGTGGGAAATTTTCATTATAGAACTTGGCTTGTATATTCCAATGATGGGCTTCCTCAAATGCCCGAGGTCTTCATGAGCAAGCAAGTTGGATGTGCATTCACTTAGCTTCCATTGAGCTTTCATACACTTATAGCTCTAGTGCATCCGTTGCATGGCAATCCCTACTCCTCGCATTGATATCTATTGATGGGCATCTCCATAGCCCATTGATACGCCTAGTTGATGCGAGACTTTCTTCTCCACTTTCACCCCTTTCAAACCTACCACCATATTCTATTCCACCTTTATGCTATATCCATGGTTCACGCTTATATATTGCGCAAGTAATAAAAAGTTGAAGCGCGTTAAAAAGTATGATCCAATTGCGTGACTTGACACCGTGGTGCTTGACATTTGTATTTATGTGGTGAAGGCGGAGCCATGCTATTCTTATATGATAAAATGAATAGGGGGTGAACATTCTTTTTGGATCGTATACTTTGAAACTTGATGATTATGTTTCTTATGTTTATAATAGGGTCTTTTACATTTGTGCCCCTGGTTCCTTAGTTGTACTCATTCATCCCCACGCTCTTAACGTTTCCTCACTTTTCCCCACTCCCTTGTCCGAAACCCTCACGAATAGTCACAACGGAGGATGTCGTCGGGTCAATGGTTTGACCGTTAACTCTGACGAGTGGGGCCGCGTCGTAAGGGCAACTCCAAATCGTCCACCCACGTTCGCTTGGGGCAAAACGGACAGACGGCCGTATCCTCGGGAACGCGTGGCGGCGTCCCACGTACCCCCACCGCCCAAAGTAAATGCGCACGCGCGGCGGGCCCCGGTCGTCAGCCACCCATCTTCGGGTCGTCGTCCTTCTTTAAGTGGAAACCCGTGGACCGGCCAGTCCACACTCCACAGTAGCTTCCGCTTCCAAAGCCAATCCTACCCACCTCCACCCCCGGTAGGATCTAGAAACCCTAGCCCCCCGCCGTCGCCATTACCTGGCCGTGGTCTGGCAAGGGGAAGCACGGCCATGAGGCCGGCTCATCCTCTGGTAGGCGCATCTCCGGTCTCTCTAGGAGCCCACCACCACCACCACCTGCTCCGCCCACTCCGCCCGCATTTGCAATCGGTCCGTCGGCTGCCCCGCAGCGCGCGCCCCCGTACGTCGGCGTGGAAATATGCCGGAGGTACTGGGAGACGGCGATGCCATTGCCGTGGGGAGATGCCCACCTCCCCAACAACTGGCACCTGTCCGTAGATCGGGTGCCAATCCCTCCGGTGCCGGTGAGGAGCCGCGCCCGCCGTGAGGAGATCGACCGACGTCACGCGCGCATGCCTCCGGGTCTCCTCCACAACCCAAGGTATGGCATCAACTCGCCGCTGTGGGATACGTGGGTCCGCGATGAGCATGACCTGCGGTGGCAGTCATTTTTTGCCGGTCGTCCACCTAGCCCACGCCGATGACGTGCTGCTAGCCCGCCCCAATTGCGTGGTCGTAGGCGTGTCCGCGACCTCACGCTGACATCGTCACCGTCCCTGCCACCACCACCTCCAATGACCGAGGAGGACGAGGCCGAGCTCATTAGGCGTGTCATTGAGGAATCCACGTGCACGCACGACGAGCGTCAATGGACGGACATGGAGAGGGCAATGGCCCTCTCTGCGGCCGGCGACGTGGCCATCCCTGAGTTGGAGATGGCCGCCGTCTCTCTGGTTGTCAAGGATTCACGGCAATTGGACTCCGTTTCATGGCAATAGGACTCCGTTTGGTACTGATATTCTGCGAAGTAAAAAACAAGCAAAAAACCAGCAACTGGCACTGGTCACTATGTCAATAGGTTAGTCCCAAAAAATGATATAAAGTTGCTATAAAATGATTATAAAACATCCAAGAATGATAATATAACAACATGGAACAATCAAAAATTATAGATACGTTGGAGACGTATCAGCATCCCCAAGCTTAATTCCTACTCGTCCTCGAGTAGGTAAATGATAAAAACAGAATTTTTGATGTGGAATGCTGCCTAACATGTTCATCACATATTCTTTTCTTTTGTAGCATGGACATTTGGACTTTTAGATGGTTCAAAGCAATAGTCTAGTTTTGACATAAATACTTTAATACTCAAGCATGCCAACAAGCAACCATGTCTTTCAAAATATCAACACTAAAGAAAGTTATCCCTAGCCCATCATGCTCAATCATTAATCCATTCATGAAACAGACTTAAATATTAGCTACACCCAATGCACAAGTATGATCATGGTGCCACCTAGTTGGTGCTTTATAAGAGAAGATGGAGACTCAAATTAAATATAAAAATTGCATAAGGTAAATAGATAGGCCCTTCGCAGAGGGAAGTAGGGATTTGTAGAGGTGCGAGAGCTCAAAGCGTAAATTGAGAGAAAAATATTTTGGGTGACATGCCTTTCCTGTCAACAAAAACGACCGAGTAGTTCTCAATACTTTCCATGCTAGATACATCATAGGCGGTTCCCAAACATAAAATAAAGTTTATTCCTTTTGGCACCATTCTTTCACAATCCATGGCTAACCGTATCCACGGCTACCTTCCATACCAACACTTTCCAAGGAATTTTTAATTTGACAACATAAAGTAAAAAAAAATTCAATACGGGACTGGGCATCCCTATTACCGCCGTACTCTCGTGCAATGACAAGTGAATAAACACTCATCTTGAGAATAACACATCTAGCATAGAAAAATATTGGACACCCCCTACCGTTTCATGAGTGGTACGAGCACACAAAAAGGAAATTCATTTTGAAAATTAGAGATGGCACATACAAATTTGCTTAGAACAGCACGGAAATACCGCATATAGGTAGGTATGATGAACTCATATGGCAAAACTGGGTTTAAGGATTTTGGATGCACAAGTAGTATCTCTACTTAGTACAAATGGAGGCTAGCAAATAGATTGAGAAGCAGCCAACCAAGAAACGAAAATTCACACAAACGGGCATTAAAAATAACTAACACCAAATAATGCACCATAAGTAGGATGTAATTTCATTGCATAACTATTGACTTTCGTGCTTGCATAGGGAATCACAAACCTTAACACCAACATTCTTACTAAAGCATAATTACTCACCAACATGACTCACATATTACTATCATCATGTCTCAAAACTATTACAAGGAATCAAGTTTAATTTGTCCAATGATCTTCATGAAAGTTTTTATTATATCCCTCTTCAATATCTATCACTTTGGGACTAGTTTCATATATTGCCATTGCTTTTGACAAGCTCAAAGAAATTTAAGTGAAGAACACGAGCATAAAGGTTTCATCTCTCAAAATAATATAAGTAAAGCATGAGAGAATTTGTTCAAAATTTACTAACTCTCAAATTAATCTAAGTGAAGCATTTGAGTATTTCTTCAAAAATTTAAATCACACCGTGCTCAAAAAGATATAAGTGAAGCACTAGAGCAATTCCATAGCTCAAAATATTTAAGTGAAGCATACAGAGCAATTCTAACAAATCATAGCATAATTTTGGCTCTCTCAAATAGGTGTGTCCAGCAAGGATACTTGTGACAAACTAAAAAGCAAATCAAAAAAGGACTCAAATAATACAAGACGCTCCAAGCAAAACTCATGATATGTGACGAATAAAAATATAGCTCCAAGTAGAATACTGATGGTCGTTAGAAGAAAGAGGGGATGCCACTCGGGGCATCCCCAAGCTTAGTTGCTTGTTTCTCCTTGGATATTATTTTGGGGTGCCTTGGTAATCCCCAAGCTTAGGGTCTTTTCACTCCTTATTCCTTCATCCATCGTGATCTCACCCAAAACTTGAAAACTTCAATCACACAAAACTCAACAAAACCTTCATGAGATCCATTAGTACAATAAAGCAAATCACCACTCTAAGTACTATTTTAAACCCATTCATATTTTATTATTGCATTATATCTACTGTATTCTAACTTTACCACGGCTTATACCCTCCAAGACAAGCCATAGATTCATCAAAATAAGCACACAATGCAACGAAAACAGAATGTGTCAAAAACAGAACAATTGTACTCTAACCATACTTATGTAACTCTAAAAATTCTGAAAAATTAGGACAACATAACTAATTTTTATAGAAATACTGTGTTAAAATTTTAGATCATTATGACGCTCCAGTAAAAAACTGAAAATTCCTGCACTGAAAATTTCAGATTCAGCATTGTTTCTACTCATCTTGTGAATCATCCTAAAGGCTTTACTTGGCACAAACACTAATTAAACATAAAAAACACAATCATAACAGTAGCATAATTGTGTCAACACTCAGGAACATAAAGAAAAAGGTAAAAATAAATTTTATTCATTGGGTTGCCTCCCAACAAGCTCTTTCTTTATAGCCATTAAGATAGGCTTGAGATTTCAATGATGCCCTCATGAAAGATAATAATAGCAACACAAAGAGAGCATCCTGAAGCATATGAAAACACACTTAAGTCGAACATACTTCCTATGCATAGGCATTTTATAAGCAAACAAATTATCAAGGCAAGCAAAAACTAGCATATGGAAGGAAGAAGAAAGAGACAATAGCAATCTCAACATGAAGAGAGGTAATTTAGTATCATGAAAATTTCTACAACCATAATTTCCTCTTTCATAATAATTACATGTAGAATCATAATCAAATTTAACAATATATCTATCATAAACAATACTCTCTTTATGATCAACATGCATAAAGTTTTTATCATCTTCCAAAATAGTGGGATTATTATCAACTAAAGTTATGACCTCTCCAAACCCACTTTTATCAAAAAATTCATAAGATTGAACACTCTCCAAATATGTGGGATTCTTTTTACTTAAAGTTGATGCTATTCCAAACCCACTTTCGATACTATTGCAAACATCATTATCAATAACATATTCAACATGAGGCTTAAATAAATTTTCAATATCATAAGAAGCATTATCACCCCAATCATGATCATTGCAATAAGAAGTGGACATGACAAAATTATCATCCCCAAGCTTGTAGTTTTGCATATCATTAACATAATTGACATTAATAGAATTTATAGTAACATCATTGCAATCATGCTTTTCAATCAAGGAGCTATCATGAATCACCTTATAAATTTCTTCTTTCAACACTTCATCAAAATTTCAAATTCATGATTTTCAAACAAAACTTCATAGAGATAATCAAGTGCACTCAACTCACTAGCAATTGCTTCATCATAATTTGGCCTTTTGAAAAGATTATCAAGTGGATGAGGATCCATATCAATAGATTTTTAGCAAGCGAAGATGCAAGCAAATAGAAGGCACATGGCAATACAAGCAAAGATAGCAAACAAGCAAAAAGGCAAACGGAAAAGAGGGTGAATAAAACGGCAATTTTTTGTGAAGTGGAGGAGATGAAAATGGAAGGCAAATGGCAAAATGTAAATTGCAAGAAGATGAGATTTGTGATTAGGAACCCGATAGATGTTGATGATGTCTCCCCGGCAACGGCGCCAGAAATTCCTTTGACGTGGCTTGAGACTGCGTCGGTATTTCCCCAAAGAGGAAGGGATAATGCAGCATAGCTACGGTAAGTATTTCCCTCAGTTATGAAACCAAGGTTATCAAACCAGTAGGAGAACCACGCAACACTATGTAAGTGGTACCTGCACACAAAGAACAAATACTTGCAACCCGACGCGTAAGAGAGGTTGTCAATCTCTCCACGACAAAAGATAGATTAGTTTGTATGAGATTGGATAAATAGATCGCACAAGAACACAAAATAAAAGAAGTAAATAAAAAGTGCAGCAAGGTATTTTTGGGTTTTTGAAATAATAGATCTGAAAACAAAAGCGGCAAAAGATAGATCGGAGAACAATATGTTGAAAGAATAGACCCGGGGGCCGTAAATTTCACTAGTGGCTTCTCTCATGAGCATAGCACACGGTGGGTAAAGAAATTATTGTTGGGCAATTGACAGAAGATCAAATAATCATGATGATATCTAGGCAATGATCATTATATAGGCATCACGTCCAAGATTAGTAGACCGAAACGATTCTGCATCTACTACTATTACTCCACACATCGGCCGCAATCCAGCATGCATCTAGTGTATTAAGTTCATGGGGAAATGGAGTAATGCAATAAGAACGGTGACATGATGTAGACAAGATCTATTCATGTAGGAATAGACCCCATCTTGTTATCCTTAATAGCAACGATATATGTGTGCCTTGCTGCCCCTTCTGTCACTGGGAGAGGACACCGCAAGATCGAGCCCATCACAAAGCACCTCTTCCCATGGCAAGAAAAATCGATCTGGTTGGCCTAACTAAACCAAAGATTCGAAGAAGAAATATGAGGCTATAGATAATCATGCATATAAGAGATCAAAGAGGACTCAAATAATATTCATGGATAGAAACTGATCATGAACTCAAAATTCATCGGATCCCAACAAACACACCGCAAAAAGTCATTACATCAAATAGACCTCCAAGAGACCATTGTATTGAGAATCAAAAGAGAGAGAGAAAGACATCTAGCTACTGCCTACGAACCCGTAGGTCTATGGTGGACTACTCACGCATCATCGGAGGGGCACCAATGAGGATGATGAACCCCTCTGTGATGGTGTTAGATTGGATCTCGTGGTTCTGGAACTTGCGGCGGCTTGAAGTGTATTTTGCCGACCCCTCTAGGGTTTTTGGAATTTTCGAGAATTTATAGAGCTGAGAGGCGGTGGAAAAGAGCTCCGGGGGCCTCGGGCGCGCCCTGGTGTATCGTGGGCCATACATGTCCCTCCCAGGCGCTTCTTTGGCTCTCTGGTTGTCTTCTGGTCCAAACAAAATCTCCAAAAAGTTTCACTGCAATTGGACTCCGTTTGGTACTGATATTCTACGAAGTAAAAGACAAGCAAAAAACAGCAACTGGCTCTGGGCACTATGTCAATAGGTTAGTCCCAAAAAATGATATAAAGTTGATATAAAATGATTATAAAACTTCCAAGAATGATATATAACAGCATGGAACAATCAAAAATTATAGATACGTTGGAGACGTATCAGTGTTGCACGCGCCGCAAGCGCCTCTGGCCTGGCAGGGGCCGCCAGCCCACCTTTGGCAGTCGCCTCCCTACGTCGACCTCACCAGCGACGACGAGGAGTAGGACGGCGCTCCTGAAGACGGCGGCGGCTTCACCGGCGGGCGGCATTGTCTATATTTTATATGTGTTTTATTTTTTTATCTGTGTTTTTATATTAGTTGCTACGGGCATTGTGTATATTTTTACCCTTTTATCTATGTTTTATATTTAAACTTGGCTAGTTAATGAATGGCAGACTTATGAACTAGGGTGCCCTATGAACTATCGCCGGCCTCTGTGGCCGGCATTATTGTTTAATTAAAGCTAATGCATGGTGATGTGATGTTTGAATGTGATGTGATGTGACGTTTAATTAAGGCAAAACTTGAATTTGAACTAACATTTGAATTATAAGCGACATGTTGATCCTAAGTTGATCCTAAGTTGCAATGATCATGTTACCCTATGTTTCAATGATCTAACAGCAAACAAAACAAAAATAGACTCCTAAACCCTAACCCTAAACCCTAACCCTGACCCTTTATTGCAAATTATTATAAAGACAGTTCAAATTTTCAAAAATGAAAAAATAAGTTTAGATCCTTCTTACTCGCACTAAAATGAAGTTCTAGTGATTTTTTTTATTCTTTTTATTTTCGTAAACCTAAACCCACTACCACTCTCTTCTCGAACTCTATACAACCCCGTACGTGATAGCTCATATGTGTGAAGGAGTTTTCATGGAAATGTCCATAAACCAAGATTATTATTTTTGTCATAAACATGTCACATACAACGGCATTGTGCGCAGGTCTTCCATTTTTTATTTTTTTGAAATTAGTTCTACTCATTTGAACTTGGAAATGGTAGCTCACCTCAAAAAAAGATTTTTCATAAAAATGACCCTAAACCAAGTTTATATTTTTTAGGGTAACTATGCCTTATAAAACGACAAACAGGGAAGGTTTCGTATTTTTTTTTGATTTTTTTTAATTAGTTAAGGTCATTTGAAAGTTGGTCAAACCTAAGATAACCCCGTTGACCGGCACAAAACCCCGCAGCATCTCTCCAAACCCTAGTGTCAAACTGCAGCCGTCCGATCATACCCTAGCGACAGCCCTCAGATATGGTCTTCTAGAAATGTCGTGGTTTTGTCACGGCAGATGCCCTCGTGAAAGGACTTAGGTGTAGAGCCATCATGACTAGGTGGCGACTTGAAGGGGTTGATCGGAAACGAGAGATGAGTTTACCCAGGTTCAGCCCCTCCAATGGAGATAAAAGCCTATGTCCTGCTTTGTGTATATTAATGACGATCTCGATTACAAGGGTGCAGAATCCCTGACCTAGCTCTCGAGGGTTTCTTTCTTACTTTTTCTTTCTCCTCCGGGGTTCCCCTTTATATATAGGTAGAGACCCGGAGGTTACCACAGAGTCCGGGTCATACAAAAACCCGTAACTTACTCTAACTCCTATTCATCTTGCCTTGCAAGTAAGAACATATCATCTTACCCATGAGTTGGCCTGCTTCATCCAGCCCATAAGCCGGCCCGGAGTAAACGCCCTCCGAGTGTTAAGTCGCCATCTTCTCAACATGAGCCCATTATGAGGTGGTAGTCCCTGTCTTTATAAGCCGCTATCGTGTGCTGTCGGGTCTTACCTGTACGGCGGGTTATCCGTGGCTTATATCCCCAACATTAGCCCCTAGTTTGATATGAATTCATTCATGCCAAACTCCACTTTTGAAACAAAGAAAACAAAACGTGCGCAATTTATTGGAAATATGCCCCTCTCCGGGTCATCCGTTTCTCTATAAGACTTAGCATGTTTTCTGCTTCCCTCTGTCATGATGTCATCTTGCTGACCGTTGTCGACCGAAACCATTATGGCGAATCTTTTGGAAACAATGCCAAATCCGGTCTGGCGTGAATATGCACGCACATTTTCAGCCACAAATTTACCGCGACCGTTTTGTCCCTCGCGGTGTTGTTTCAGTTTTCACCTCCTTATAAATAGGCCTCTGGACCCCTCCGTTCACTATTTACTCCTTCTTTTTCCTCGCGACTCCAAACGCCACTCGAACTCACCGAAGCTCGAAGCCCACACCGGACCGTTGAATTGCGTCGCCATCATCATCGGAGATCGCCTGCGGTCGCGTGAGAAGACGTAATCACCCTCATCCTTTCTCCGCAGAGATCTGGTCAGTCCCCCTCCCCCCATTAGGGTTCTTTCGATGTTCATACCTCGTTCGTCCTGTTCATCCTAATGGCCGCTATAGATCTGTAGGCTCTACAAACCTTTAGCAAATATAGTTCTAGCTTGTCCTCCGCTTTGTATTTTTCGCAAAGTAGATCCGGAATAGCTCACCAATGAAACCTCGTGAGTGCTTCAGTTTTGGTTCCTCCGCTGGTTAAGGCATTTTCCCCTTCTTTTTGCGCACTTATCTAGATCCATCCAAATATATGTCTCTGTAGAAACCTATTTGTAAGCAAATAAATTCTGCTAAGTCTTTGCGGAGGCGTCCTGCCTCTGAACTTCCTTGCTTGATTTGCCGGCTCAAACATTTTCCTGCTCATTTTACCGGCTTACCAAATAGGAACTATTTGTCGTTTGACTGTATGAATTGCTCTTAACTTAATTTGCCCTATTCTTGTAAGTAGTAATTGTAAATGGCGGCTCATAATATATTCCGGCTTATTTTCTCTATCACCATTGTAGCTGATCTGTAAGACGCCAGGGCTCCTAAGAAAACCAAGGTATGTAATTGGGTCAGATCCCAGGAGTCTACGCTCACTTTAGACAACTTTGTGAGTCAAGGTCTTTTGCCGGCTCGAAAAGTTATAAAATGGCGAGCTCCTGAAGAAGAACCTTATCCTCAGCCTCAGCAAGGAGAAGTTGTCGTTTTTTCTGATCACTTGCGTAGAGGCTTTCAACCCCCCGGCTCAAAATTCTTCAGGGATCTTTTGCATTTCTTCAACCTTAGGCCTCATGATATTGGTCCTAATTCCATGACCAATATCTGTCAATTTCAAGTGTTATGTGAAGTATATCTCCAGATCGAGCCGTCTGTGACCATTTTTAGGGAAATTTTCTATCTTAACCGTCAAACTGAAACCAAGAATGGTGCCTGTCGGATTCAGGGCTCCGTAGACCCAAGAAGGTTCGAACTCTGGGGCGTGTGCGAAGATCCCAACAGCTCAAGTCTCAAGCCTGCCACTCTACAGCCAGACCCGGCCGAAGATGCGTGAGAGCGCAAGAAGAAGGACACGAGAGATTTACCCAGGTTCGGGCCACCTTGCGGTGTAAAACCCGACTCCTGCTTTGGTGGATTGGCCTCACGAGGAGGTTTGTGGATGAACTAGTACAGTGGTTGAGCAACCTCGTGAGGGCTCTTCGGTGTGGGAGGTTCCGATCCCCTTCTACGGTGGTGGCTAGTCCCTACTTATAGCGGGCCTTGGTCCTCTTCCCTTATCGCTGAGGCGGGAAGGGATCCCACAACGGTCGAATTTGAAAGGGGACAGGAGGTACAGCTTATCCTGACTAAAGGTGGTCTTCGCCTGCAAAGCTCCTGGCGCGACGCGGAGGTGGGCTCGGCGATGACATCCGTCCTACCGAGCCCGTGGTCTTGGTCTTGTTGCACCGGAATGGAAACCTTTCGCGGGTTCCTTGGGAACACGCATTCGTCCTTGCCTCCTTTGCACGAAAGGGGAAACTGTCTCTGCTGCGCCCGCTGGCGCCCGCCTGCCATGGTCGTCATGGCTCACGTCATCGCAGCCTCCTGAAGCTGGGTACCTGCATAGGAATCTCCGCCCCTCGGGAGGCGGCCTGGGGATGCCGCTCCCCCCGGAGGTCTTGGTGCCATTCTACTCGCGAGGCTGGGGCCCTCGCGAGGGTCTTGCCTTGATAGGTTGGTCGCCATGCCGTACTGGGCCGTCGAGGTGGGCCACGCGCTGGGCCGCAGGTAGGCGGGTCTGGGCACCCCCGATCCCAGAACGCCGAGAGTGCCAATGTGGAACTTGGTGGCATTTCTATTCAGAATAGGAAGAACATCCCCTTTCCTAAAACAAAACTAGCGAGTCATCCAAAAGGATGGAACAAGACTTGGTTTTACTGCCAAAACACTGCCCCTGTAGGAGAGAATCCTTTGTCGGGTTTCTAATTGGAACGGCTAAGTGGAAATGCTGAATTCCCGGGTTGGCCAACTAACAAAGAGAGGGACATGTTGGCGCCTTTTCGCACAAATTTGAGAGCTCTAACTGCTCATGGTCTGACTGGATTGACCTGATTTGGTGCTGGATAAAGTGGCGAATCAAACCCGTCAGTGCAAGAGGCGACTTGATATGCAATTACTCAGGCGACTCAACTGATGCTCAATGTTTTGCCAAGAAAGATTTGTCTGATGACGCCATCAACAAGGATATGAAGAGATTCTTCTCCGACTCAAAGGAGAAATGTAGCGTTACCGGACTAGGTCCATTTTATCTGAAGAATCCAGCTCCTCAGGTATTAAATTTTGTGGCGAGTTTATTCTATTCGTACATCAATTTTACTTTCACCCGCCATTCTTACTATCTGGTTTATATTGATGTGATACGTCTCCAACGTATCTATAATTTTTTATTGTTCCACGCTGTTATATTATCCTTCTTGGATGTTTTATAATCATTTTATAGCAACTTTATATCATTTTTTGGGACTAACCTTTTGACATAGTGCCCAGTGCCAGTTATTGTTTTTTGCTTGTTTTTTACTTCGCAGAATATCAGTACCAAACGGAGTCCAATTGCCACAAAACTTTTTGGAGATTTTTTTGGACCAGAAGACAACTTGGGAGCCAAGGAAGCACCTGGGGAGGCCCGTGGGTCCCATGATACACCAGGGCGCGCCAGAGGCCGCCGGCGCGCCCTGATGTATCGTGGGGCCCATGGAGGTCTTTTCCACCACCTCTCAGCTCTATAAATCCTCAGAAATTCCAGAAACCCTATAGGAGTTGACGAAACACAATTCCAGCCGCTGCAAGTTCCAGAACCATGAGATCCAATCTAACACCATCACGGAGGGGTTCACCATCCTCATTGGTGCCTCTCCGATGATGCGTGAGTAGTCCACCATAGACCTACGGGTCCGTAGGCAGCATCTAGATGGCTTTCTCTCTCTCTTTTGATTCTCAATACAATGATCTCTTGGAGATCTATTTGATGTAATGACTTTTTGCGGTGTGTTTGTTGGGATCCGATGAAGTTTGAGTTCATGATCAGTTTCTATCCATGAATATTATTTGAGTCTTCTTTAATCTCTTATATGCATGATTATTTATAGCCTCGTATTTCTTCTTCGAATCTTTGGTTTAGTTAGGCCAACTAGATTGATTTTTCTTGCCATGGGAAGAGGTGCTTTGTGATGGGTTCGATCTTGCAGTGTCCTCTCCCAGTGACAGAAGGGGCAGCGAGGCACGCATCTATCGTTGCTATTAAGGATAACAAGATGGGGTCTATTGCTACAAGAATAGATCTTGTCTACATCATGTCATCGTTCTTATTGCATTACTCCGTTTCTCCATGAACTTAATACACTAGATGCATGCTGGATAGCGGTCGATGTGTGGAGTAATAGTAGTAGATGCAGAATCGTTTCGGTCTACTAATCTTGGTCGTGATGCCTATATATTGATCATTGCCTTGGATATCGTCATGATTATTTGATCTTCTATCAATTGCCCAACATTAATTTGTTACCCACCGTGTGTTATTTTCTTGAGAGAAGCCACTAGTGAAATCTACAGCCCCCGGGTCTATTCTTTTAATATTTTGCTTTTCGATCTATCTTTTTCCGCAGTTGTTTTCAGATCTATTATTTCAAAAACCCAAAAATACCTTGCTGCACTTTTTATTTGCATCTTTTTATTTTGTGTTCTTGTGCGATCTATTTATCCAATCTCATACAATCCAATCTATCTTTTTACCTTGGAGAGATTGACAACCTCTCTTACGCGTCGGGTTGCAAGTATTTGTTCTTTGTGTGCAGGTACCGTTTACATAGTGTTTCTTGGTTCTCCTACTGGTTCGATAACCTTGGTTTCATAACTGTGGGAAATACTTACCGTAGCTGTGCTGCATCATCCCTTCCTCTTGGGGGAAATACCGACGCAGTCTCAAGCCACGTCAAAGGAATTTATGGCGCCGTTGCCGGGGAGACATCATCAACATCTATCTGGTTCCTAATCACAAATCTCATCTCCTTGCAATTTACATTATTTGCCATTTGCCTCTCGTTTTCATCTCCCCCACTTCACAAAAATTTGCCGTTTTATTCGCCCTCTTTTTCGTTTGCCTTTTTCTCATTAGATCTCTTGTTTGCTTGCAATCTTGTTTACGTAGTCATGATGCCTCAACGAAAGTATTATGATGTTCCTTACCCCAATATTTTTTTTGAGATTGAGAAAAGTACCAAGGAATATATGACTACGCAATTTGAGCACAATAAGTATTTTACCGAGGAGCTTAAAGAACACTCTACCGTACTAGATGCCATAAAAAACAACTTGATGATATTAGTAGAGAAGTTTATAATCTCCAATCTAAGTATGCTCATGCTGAAAATCTGCTAGGTAAAATATCTGACGCACAAGCTACTTTTGTAAATTAAATGGCCGCTAAACCAGTCTCTCTAGAGGATAAAATGATGAAGATCTTAAAGTGATTGGTGTTTCTTCTATTGATTCCTTGTTTAGTAATATTAAAATTAATGATAAAGGGACTGAAGAAGAGTCTACTTTAGTTAGAAGGCGTCCCAGTGATTTGGAGGGTGAAAATCTTGATGAAAAAATTGATGAAAGTGGGTTTGGAGAGGTCAAAACTTTAACTAGTGATGTGCCCACTATTTTGGACTGCAAAGACTTTAATTATGATAGTTGCTCTTTGATTGAACGTATTTCTTTGTTACAATCCATGATAAATTCACCCCATGCTTATGAACAAAATAAAGCTTTTACTAAACATATTGTTGATGCCATGATGAAATCTTTTGAAGAAAAGTTGGAGTTAGAGATTTCAATTCCTAGAAAATTACATGATGAGTGGGAACCTACCATTAAAGTCAAGATTAAAAATTATGAGTGCTTTGCTTTATGTGATTTGGGTGCTAGTGTTTCCACAATTCCAAAATCTCTATGTGATGTGCTTGGTCTTACCAATATTGGAGAATGTTCTCTTAATTTGCACTTGGCGGATTCTACAATTAAAAAGCCTTTGGGAAGAATTAATGATGTTCTTATTTTTGCAAATAGGAACTATATGCCCATAGATTTTATTGTTCTTGATATTGATTGCAATCCGTCTTGTCCCATTATACTTGGTAGACTGTTTTTACGCACTATAGGTGTCGTGATTGATATGAAAGAAGGCAATATTAAATTTCAATTTCCACTAAGAAATGGGATGGAACACTTCCCTAGAACAATAATTAAGCCACAATATGAATCAATCATGAGAGCATCCTATGGAGCAAAATCTAAAGATGACAACACTTGAATCTATGCATTATGCCTAGCTAGGGGCATAAAACGATAGCGCTTGTTGGGAGGCAACCCAATGAATGAAATTTATTTTTAACTTTTTCTTTCTGTTCTTGAGTGTTGACACAATTATGAAACTGTTATGACTGTGTTTTTATGTTTTAATTAGAGTTTGTGTCAAGTAAAGCCTTTGGGATAATGTTGGGTGATAGTTGATTTAATCTTGTTGAAAACAGAAACTTTTGCGTCCAGTAGCAGAATTTTCAAACATCACAGAAGTGACGAAAAATTCTGAATTTTTTACACAATATTTATATACAAATTACTTAGGTTTTCCTAATTTTTCAGAATTTGCGGAGTTACAGAAGTATGGTTAGAGTACAGATTACTACAGACTGTTCTGTTTTTGACAGATTCTGTTTTCGTTGCATCGTGTGCTTACTTTGATGAATCTATGGTTTGTATTGGAGGGTATAAGCCATGGTAAATTTAGAATACAGTAGATATAATGCAACAATAAAATATGAATGGGTTTGCAACAGTACTTAGAGTGGTGATTTGTTTTTTTATACTAACGGATCTCACGAAGGTTTTGTTAAGTTTTGTGTGATTGAAGTTTTCAAGTTTTGGGTGAGCTCACGATGGATGAAGGAATAAGGAGTGAAAAGATCCTAAGCTTGGGGATGCTATGGCACCCCAAGATAATATCCAAGGAGAAACAAGCAACTAAGCTTGGGGATGCCCCGAGTGGCATCCCCTCTTTCTTCTAACGACCATCGGTATTTTACTTGGAGCTATATTTTTATTCGTCAAATATCATGAGTTTTGCTTGGAGCGTCTTGTATTATATGAGTCTTTGCTTGATTTGCTTTTTAGTTTGTCACAAGTATCCTTGCTGGAGACACCTATTTGAGAGAGCCAAAATTATGCTATGATTTTTTAGAATTGCTCTATATACACAACAACAACAACAACAACAACAACACCAACAAAGCCTTTAGTCCCAAACAAGTTGGGGTAGGCTAGAGGTGAAACCCATAAGATCTCGTGACCAACTCATGGTTCTGGCACATGGATAGCAAGCTTCCACGCACCCCTATCCATGGCTAGTTCTTTGGTGATGCTCCAATCCTTCAGGTCTCTCTTTACGGACTCTATTTTTTGAGCTATGGAATTGCTCTAGTGCTTCACTTATATCTTTTTGAGCATGGTGTGCTTTACATTTTTGAAGAAATACTCTCATGCTTCACTTAGATTAATTTGAGAGTTGGTAAATTTTGAAGAAATTCTCTCATGCTTCAGTTATATTATTTTGAGAGATGAAATTTTTATGCTCATGTTCTTCACTTAAATTTATTTGAGCTTGTCAAAAGCAATGGGAATATATGAAACTACTCCCAAAGTGATAGACATTCAAGAGGGATATAATAAAAACTTTCATGAAGATCATTGGACAAATTAAACTTGATTCCTTGTAATAGTTTTGAGACATGATGATAGTAATATGTGAGTCATGTTGGTGAGTAATTATGCTTTAGTAAGAATATTGGTGTTAAGGTTTCTGATTCCCTATGCAAGCATGAAAGTCAATAGTTATGCAATGAAATTACATCCTACCTGTGGTGCATTATTTGGTGTTAGTTATACTTAATGCCCGTTTATCTGAATTTTTGTTTCTTGGTTGGTTGCTTCTCAATCTATTTGCTAGCCTCCACTTGTACTAAGTACAAATACTACTTGTGCATCCAAAATCCTTAAAACCAGTTTTGCCATATGAATCTACCATACCTACCTATATGTGGTATTTCCGTGCCATTCTAAGCAAATTTGTATGTGCCATCTCGAATTTTCAAAATGAATTTCCTTTTTGTGTGCTCGTACCGCTCATGAAGCGGCAGGGGGTGGCCAATATTTTTCCATGCTAGATGTGTTATTCTCAAGATGAGTGTTTATTCACTTGTCATTGCACGAGAGTACGGCGGTAATAGGGATGCCCAGTCCTGGAATGAAAAAGAAATTTACTTTATGTTGTCAAATAATAAATTCCTTGGAAAGTGTTGGTATGGAAGGCAACCGTGGATACGGCTAGCCATGGATTGTGAAAGAATGGTAGAAAAAGGAATAAACTTTATTTTATGTTTGGGAACCGCCTATGATGTATCTAGCATGGAAAGTATTGAGAACTACTCAGTCGTTTTCGTTGACAGGAAAGGCATGCCACCCAAAATATTTTTCTCTCTCAATTTAAGCTTTGAGCTCTGGCACCTCTAAAAATCCCTACTTCCCTCTGCGAAGGGCCTATCTATTTACTTAATGCAATTTTTATTTTTCATTTGAGTCTCCATCTTCTCTTATAAAGCACCAACTAGGGGGCACTATGATCATACTTGTGCATTGGGTGTAGCTAATATTCGAGTGTGTTTCATGAATGGATCAATGATTGAGCATGATGGGCTAGGGATAACTTTCTTTAGTGTTGATATTTTGAAAGACATGGTTGCTTGTTGGTATGCTTAAGTATTAAAGTCTTCATGTCAAAACTAGACTATTGCTTTGAACCATCTAAAAAGTCCAAATGTCCATGCTACCAAAGAAAAGAACATGTGATGAACATGTTAGGCAGCATTCCACATCAAAAATTCTGTTTTTATCATTTACCTACTCGAGGACGAGCAGGAATTAAGCTTGGGGATGCTGATACGTCTCCAACGTATCTATAATTTTTTATTGTTCCATGCTGTTATATTATCATTCTTGGATGTTTTATAATCATTTTATAGCAACTTTATATCATTTTTTGGGACTAACCTATTGACATAGTGTCCAGTGCCAGTTGTTGTTTTTTGCTTCGCACAATATCAGTACCAAACGGAGCCCAATTGCCACGAAACTTTTTAGAGATTTTTTTTGGACCAGAAGACAACGTGGGAGCCAAGGAAGCACCTAGGGGATGCCCGTGGGGCCCACGATACACCAGGGCGCACCAGAGGCCCCCGGCGCGCCCTGATGTATCGTGGGGGTCCATGAAGGTCTTTTCCACCGCCTCTCAGCTCTATAAATCCTCAAAAATTCCAGAAATACTAGAGGAGTCGATGAAACACAATTCCAGCCGCCGCAAGTTCCAGAACCACGAGATCCAATGTAACACCATCACGGAGGGGTTCACCATCCTCATTGGTGCCTCTCCGATGATGCGTGAGTAGTCCGCCATAGACCTACGGGTCCGTAGGCAGTAGCTAGATGACTTTCTCTCTCTCTCTCTCTCTCTCTCTCTCTCTCTCTCTCTCTCTCTCTCTCTCTCTCTCTTTTGATTCTCAATACAATGGTCTCTTGGAGATCTATTTGATGTAATGACTTTTTGCGGTGTGTTTGTTGGGATCCGATGAAGTTTGAGTTCATGATCAGTTTCTATCCATGAATATTATTTTAGTCTTCTTTGATCTATTATATGCATGATTATTTATAGCCTCGTATTTCTTCTTCGAATCTTTGGTTTAGTTAGGCCAACTAGATCGATTTTTGTTGCCATGGGAAGAGGTGCCTTGTGATGGGTTCGATCTTGCGGTGTCCTCTCCCAGTGACAGAAGGGGCAGCGAGGCACGCATGTATCGTTGCTATTAAGGATAACAAGATGGGGTCTATTCCTACATGAATAGATCTTGTCTACATCATGTCATCATCCTTATTGCATTACTCCGTTTCTCCATGAACTTAATACACTGGATGCATGATGGATAGCGGTCGATGTGTGGAGTAATAGTAGTAGATGCAGAATCGTTTCGGTCTACTAATCTTGGATGTGATGCCTATATATTGATCATTGCCTTGGATAACGTCATGATTATTTGATCTTCTATCAATTGCCTAACAGTAATTTGTTTACCCACCGTGTGCTATTTTCTAGAGAGAAGCCACTAGTGAAATCTACGGCCCCCGGGTCTATTCTTTTAATATTTTGCTTTCCGATCTATCTTTTTCCGCATTTGTTTTTAGATCTATTATTCCAAAAACCCAAAAATACCTTGCTGCACTTTTTATTTGCATCTTTTATTTTGTGTTCTTATGCGAACTATTTGTCCAATCACATACAATCCAATCTATCTTTTTACCGTGGAGAGATTGACAACCTCTCTTACGCGTCGGGTTGCAAGTATTTGTTTTTTGTGTGCAGGTACCGTTTACATAGTGTTGCTTGGTTCTCCTACTGGTTCGATAACCTTGGTTTCAAAACTGAGCGAAATACTTACCGTAGCTATGCTGCATCATCCCTTCCACTTTGGGGAAATACCGACGCGGTCTCAAGCCACGTCATGCTGGAAGAAAATTCCAACTTCTGGAAAGTCACGCCTCAAATTCCTGTACCTTTGTCAAATCAAAAAGATGACCCGGCTCATGAATCGTCATCAGGAAAGGAATCTGAGGTAGAAATTGACTCACTTGGTCATTTATTTATTGAACTTGCTGACGCGCCTTCTTCACAGGATGACTTGGAATCCTGTCAAGCCGACAATGTTGAGGTAATTCCAATTTCCTCCAATTCCTCAAAAACATTTATCCCGAGAAAACCAAGGCAAGCCATCCGGAAGGTTAAGTTTTCACATCCAGATGCTTACTTAGATCCCAATTTTATTTTGGAGAAAGCTCAGCTTGTCGGCCAGTCAAAACACAAGACCCGAAGAAGTTCGGGCGACTTAGATCCCGGTTTGTCATATGCGCTGGTGGCTCGCAGACCACGTGTCGAGGTGCCGCATAGTCCAACCACTTCTCGTCCTAGAGCCGGTCTTTTTAAGCAACCACTTAGTCCCTCAAACTCACTTTATCAGTAATCTTCTCCTTCTTCTGGCGACTCGACGGCAACACAGCTTCCCGCCTTTACCATTAATCACGGGTAAGCCTTGAATTTGTACTGATTTTACGTACTTAGTCTTGGACTGTGTCTTTTCCTTAGCCTAATGTTTGATTTCTGACAACTACAGAGCCAAAGCTGCCTTGTCGAAGCATGTTGTCGGGTCATCTTCTGGTGCTGCAGGCCAGAACATCCTGAACCCCACACCAGAAGAGACGACCACCGAGGTTGATCTTTCTGGAGAAAATAACCCGGATGCTAGGGTTGAGCCGGCCACCGACGTAGAGATGGCCAATCCAGATGAGTCGGTTTTCATGGATGCGCCGGCAGAAAAAACAAGGCGTGTCAACTGAACCATCTTCTCGACCGCCAAGCCTGACTCATCCTTCCAGTCCTGCAACTCATGTGGATGACACCGTTCTATCAGCTAACAAGAATGCCCCGGAGGTTATTATTGTTAGGGAAAGTTTCCAAGATCCTGGTATCTCCACCGCCTTGGCCAAAATTATAGCAAAGGATGAGCCGGTGAATTTGGAAAAGAGAAAGGCCAAATTATAACTTCCAGATCTATCTGCGTTTGATACTGAAGACGTTTCTCAGCAATATTTGGCCCGGCTAACTGAGAGCCGGGAAATTGAGATCAACTTGGCCAATGCCCTCAAGGAAAAGTATGAGGTAAAATTCCTGCCTTACTGTCTTGTCTTTATATACTGTCTTTAGCTCCCAAGGGCCAGCTTATTATGAAGATGATGAGCTGGCTCTTCAAAACATTTATACTAGAAGTATCCATAGACCCCAAGGAACGAGTCATTATGATGAAAATGAGTCAGTACTTATGTTTGAGTAAAAAAATAGAACACTGATGTAGCCCCCAAGGGCCGGCTTATCTTGTTGAGTTAGCCGGGTCTTCAGTTATATGATGTAAATGTTTGGCTTGTAAGCGCAGAAACCTGTAGCCCCCAAGGGTCGGCCTATTTCTGTGAAATAGTCGGGTCTTTGTTGATGTGTGATGGATAAATCGGCACATTAGCCCCCAAGTGTCGTGTGGATTGTTTACAACTGCGCGGGACTTTTTGTAGGATGAAAACAACTTTGAAGTGTCGTAGCCCCCAAGGGTCGAGTCGCCTTCTGTAGGGCGGCTTGAGACTTTGTAGAAATGGCTATTGACAATGTTTGCATGTTTGGTAGGGATTTTTATAAGATGTTGAATCTGTTGTTGTAAAACTGCAGAAACGTCTCAAAGAGGAGATGAAGCTAAAAACTGAGTCTGAACTCATGGCGTCTCGTCTTGAAAGCTTTGCTCATCACGCGAATGATCTTCTTGATCAAGCCAAGAAGTCATTTGAAGAGGAAAAAGCTGCCCTTATAAAACGTGCTGAAAAGGCTGAGGAGCAGCTTAAGACTGTGAAGGAAGAGCATCTTACTCTCATGAAGCAGATAAACAAGATGTTGACTGCCATCTTTGGTATGTATTCATAACTCTGGTATTTGTATTTCCGGGTTATCATGATATGGCGGCTCATTGTCTCACTTTGTTTTTGTCTGTAGGACAAAAAGAACAGAGCCTGGTGATGCTGCCTATTATGAAATTAAAGGCAATATTTACCTATGTGGAGCAACTATTCACAGGAACTGTCTTTGCCATTATGGCAGTGTAAAACTTGAAATACCCGCCAAGGAATATCAAAGATATGCTGAAGCAACTGTAGACCGTGCCCCAATGGGTCATCGAATTCTGGAAATCGGCGGCTCGGGATGGCGCTAATATGGCTCTTGTCCACGCAAAAGCGTATTTGCCTGAGCTGGATCTAGAAGCCTTAAAAGATGGATTTCCTGAGTTCAAACTGGACGGCTCCGAGTTCTCACATGAAGACTTCGCCAAGTGTATGAAGGAGACTCAGCCATTGGCGACTCTTCTAGCTGAGGAGGTTGATCTATCTCATTATCATGCTACATATTCCAACGACAATGAGCGCATCAACGCGCCAAAAGATGAGCCCTTTGAGCTGGTGGCACCCCGAAGTAAGAACACCTTTGCTCCTAATGTTAATGCTTCAGCTATTGTTTCGGGGCCTTCAAATTTTCAATCTCTTTTATCAATCCCATGGCTAAAGAAGGACCAGCAGGTTGATGATGAAGATGAGCCGGCGGAATCGGAACCTGAGGTGGTTGACACAGAAAAGCAGTGAAAACGGGTTGCAGTTGCACAAGCCGTCCGACAATACTAGCCCCCAAGTGTTGGGCCAAAAACTCGAACATTTTTGTGGCTCCTGATGTGAGCCTGTAATAGGGGTAGTAAACATTTGATCTGCATGCCGTGCCTTAGTGCACGTAACTTCTGAGTACTTTGTTGTATGAAAGTTTGGTAGTTATTTGCTTGACGTTTTGAATTTGCCATGAATCGTCATTTCTCTGGATTTTCATCTGATGATATAGGGTGGAAACAATTCTTTGGCCCAATGAGCCGCCGCTTTTCATGGCACTAAGCCGACAATATGAGCCCTCCCTTATAATCAACCAAAGCTTTTTGGTTGTTTTGATAGGTGAAGTGGATAACTGGTATGACTGTAGTATCTTAACCAGGATCTCAGTGTGTTGAACCGGAAAAAAAAGATGTTAACAGTGTACCTGAAAAACATAAACAAGATAGAAACTGTAGTTTCAATTTTGAAATAAGCCGGCGTTTTATAGCGCGGCTTTAAGACTGGCTTGTGAAGCTCAAGTCCTTGCTTTTATGAAGCTGGCTTAATAGCCCTTGGTTTGTCCTAGCTCTCTGTAAGTCGGCTCTCACGTGACGCAAGCCGGTGTTTTAACCTAGATAAGTTCAGGGTCCCTAAGTATTGAATTATCGAGAGTAACGGGGTCACTTTGTTCAGAGAAGCATCCTGCAAACAGGCAGGTTTAAACAAAATTTGATTTTTGGCGACTTGTAGCCTAGTCAAGAGGGAAATTATGAATGGCTAACTCATTGAGTCGGGAGCCCCCAAGTGACGTGTGGTCAAAGAATAAAGACTCATGCAATTTTGTAGCAGACACGACAGAGACTCCGAGATTCGTATCCTCTATCTTATTTTTTATGTTTATATTTCAATATACCGAAATGGAGTGCCGGCTTTATTATATTGAACACAAAAGGTATATACAAGAATATGTACAATGATGTGGAGCCAGTGGCTCTAAGTGTAGTAAGGCCGAAGATGAGCAATGTTCCATGGCCGAATAGTTTCTTCTCTAGAAGTATATGAGTCTTCACGGATGTCAACCAAGTAGTATGACCCATTGCTGAGGTTTTTACTGATGACAAAAGGTCCTTCCCAAGGTGGGGAGAGCTTATGCATCCCTGTCTGATCTTGAATCAAACGGAGCACTAAGTCGCCTTCCTGAAAAGTCCTGCTGCGAATCCTGCGGTTGTGGTAGCAACGCAAGTCCTGCTGATATATAGTTGATCGAGCCACCGCGAGGTCACACTCTTCTTCCATGGCATCCAAGGAATCCTGACGCGCCTGCTCATTGTCTGCTTCAACATATGCAGTAACTCTAGGGGAATCATGTCGAATATCACTTGGTAGCACTGCCTCCGCTCCATAAACCAGAAAGAACGGTGTATATCCAGTGGATCTGTTCGGAGTGGTCCGTATGCTCCAAAGTACTGCGGGGAGTTCCTCGACCCAGCAACCAGGAGTACGCTGTAAGGGAACCATGAGTAGGGGTTTTATTCCTCTTAAGATCTCTTGATTAGCTCGCTCAGCTTGTCCATTAGACTGTGGATGAGTAAGAGCAGATAAGTCAAGCCGGATGTGCTCGCGCTGACAAAACTGTTCCATAGCTCCCTTGGAGAGGTTGATGTCGTTTTCTGTGATGATGCTATGTGGATAACCAAAACGGATCAATTTCTTCAAAAACTTGACTGGTGTCTCAGCATCACAATTACTTACTGGTTCCGCTTCAACCCACTTGGTAAACTTATCAACCGCCACCAAGAGGTGAGTTTTCTTGTCAGAAGACGGCTAGAACGAGACGACCATGTCAAGCCCCCAGACTGCGAAAGGCCAAGTGATGGGAATCATACGCAACTCCTGAGCTGGCACATGAGCTTGTCGAGCGAATTTCTCGCATCCATCACATTTGCGCACAATATCCTCCGCATCTGCATGAGCTGTAAGCCAGTAAAACCCGAGGTGAAAAGCTTTGGCTACCAAGGATCTTGAGCCGGTGTGGTGACCACAATCACCTGCGTGAATCTCATTGAGAATTTCTTGGCCTTCTGCGGGAGAAACACATCGTTGAAACACGCCAGTGCTGCTTCGACGATGTAACTCTCCATTAACTATGGTCATGGATGTTGAACACCTGATGATCTGCCGGGCGATGATTTCCTCATCTGGGAGCTCGCCTCGAGTCAGATAAGCCAAATATGGCACTGTCCAATCAGGGATAGCATGAAGAGCCGCCACCAATTGTGCCTCTGGGTCTGGAATAGCTAAATCTTCCTCTGATGGTAACTTGACTGAAGGGTGACGAAGCACATCCAGAAATACATTGGGGGGAACCGGCATACGCTGAGAACCAAGTCTTGATAAAGCGTCAGCCGCCTCGTTGAGCCGGCGATCAATATGATCGACTTGATAGCCATGAAAATGACCGGCGATGTTTGTGACTGCTCGCCGGTAAGTCGCCATAAGAGGGTCTTTGGAATCCCAAGTCCCAGAAACTTGTTGGGCAACTAGATGTGAGTCGCCCAGACACCTGACCCGGCTTAAATTCATCTCCTTAGCCATACGAAGACCATGTAGGAGAGCCTCATACTCTGCTGCATTGTTAGTGCAAGGAAACATAAGCCGTAAAACGTAACAAAATTTGTCACCTCTTGGGGAAGATAAGACAACTCCTGCCCCCGGGCCTTCTAATTGTCTAGAACCATCAAAGTGTATAGTCCAGTATGTGTTATCTGGCCGATCCTCCGGGATTTGTAATTCCGTCCAGTCATTGATGAAATCGACCAATGCCTAAGACTTAATAGCTCTACGAGGCACATATTTCACCTAGTGAGGACCAAGCTCAGTTGCCCACTTAGCAATCCGTCCAGTAGCCTCCCGATTTTGTATGATATCTCCAAGAGGGGCTGAGCTGACCACAGTAATTGGGTGCTCCTGGAAGTAGTGTTATAACTTTCGACTCGCCATGAAAACACCAAAGACCAACTTTTGCCAATGTGGATACCGCTGTTTGGACAGAGTTAAAACTTCACTGGCAAAATAGACGAGTCATTGTACTGGGTATTCCTTTCCCACCTCTTTACGCTCGACAACAACTGCAATACTTACTGCTTTAGAGTTGGCAGCAATGTACATGAGCATGGGCTCTTTGCTTATCGGGGCGGCTAGGACGGGTGGCTCAGCCAGCTGTTTCTTGAGTGCTTCAAAAGCCTCGTTAGCCGCGTCCATCCAGACAAAATTGTCTGTCTTCTTCAACAATTGTTAAAGAGGAATCGCATTCTCGCCCAGGCGGCTGATAAACCAGCTTAGGGCCACAATACGATCAACCATGCGCTGAATCTGATTAATATTGGCTGGCTTAGCGAGCGAGGTCACTGCCTTGATTTTATCCGGGTTAGCCTCAATTCCACGTTCAGAAACCAAAAATCCTGGTAGCTTTCCCGCAAGAACTCCAAAAACACACTTTGTCGGGTTGAGCCTCATCTGGTATACCCTGAGTGTCAGGGAAATATCTTTCGGTGAGACCCGCCCGTTTAGGGCCGGGTTCTGGGGATCTTTATTGAAGATGGGCTAGTTGGGCCGGAGCGTTCTCAAGAGGCCCAGAAGAAGAGCCGCCCAAGGAAGGGCCGGCCCAAGACCCGCCGTGAGAGGCGGTATGTGCAAACCACCTCGAGGTATAACTTAGGAAACAAGTAAAGGAGAGTTGGGCTCGGATTGCTATCCCGACCCGGACTCTTATGTAAGCCCCGAACCTCCGCCTATATATAAAGGGGGGAGCCCTGGGGCTAGAGGGATCACGTTGAAACCTTTCGGGAGCTCGGGTTAGACAAGTTCCAAAACCCTTGTGATCGAGATCTTCAATACATCTAGCAGGAGTAGGCTTTTACCTCCACGAGAGGGGCCGAACCTGGGTAAACCTTGCCTCCCGTGTTCCTCGTTTAACCCCTTCGGTCTACTACTTACGCGATGGCTTCGAGATCAAGTCCTATGAGGACATCTGCCGTGAAAATACCACGACACTGAGGTTGTCAAATGTTTCCTTCAAGTCATCCAACAGAGTCTCCTTTTTCTGAGATTTCACCACAATATCATCTACATAAGCATGAATGTTGCGACCAATCTGCGGGTGTAAACAATTATGAACGCAGTGTTGATAAGTAGCCCCAGCACTTTTAAGCCCAAAGGCATAGAGACATAACAGAAAGCTCCAAAAAGAGTGATGAAGGCTGTCTTTTCTTGATCCTCAACAGCCATCTTAATCTGATGATAGCCGGAATAGGCATCCAAGAAGCACAAACGCTCACAACCGGCTGTAGAATCAATAATCTGCACGGAAGAGCAAACGGGTCTTAAGGATAATCCCTGTTGACATCTGTGTAGTCAACACACATACGCCAAGTACCGTTTTTCTTCAAAACGAGTAATGGATTTGCCAGCCACTCAGGATGGAAAACTTCAACTATGAAGCCGACAGCTAGGAGCCGTGCCACTTCTTCCCCAATAGCCTTTCGTCTCTCCTCGTTAAAATGACGGAGGTATTGCCGTACAGGTTTCATTTTTGGATCCACATTAAGGTGGTGCTCAGCGAGTTCCCTCGGTACTCCAGGCATGTCAGAAGGTTTCCATGCGAAGATGTCCCAATTCTCACGGATGAACTCGATGAGCGCACTTTCCTATTTGGGATCCAGGCCTATCCCAATAGTGAATTGTTGAGATGAATCGCCAGGGGTGAAATCAATCTGCTTAGTATCTTCAGTCGGCTTAAACTTCAATTGAGGCTCAGATTCAGTGGTGGGCTTCTTGAGGGGGGTCATATCTTCCGGATTAATTTTATCAGTATAAAACTTCAATTCCTCTGTAGCACAAGCAGACTCGGCATAAGCAGCATCCCCTTCTTCTCACTCTTGGGCTATCTTCCGGCTTCCATCCACAGTAATGGTGTCGTTGGGCCTGGGCATCTTGAAATTGAGGTAAACATAGCAAGGCCGAGCCATGAAATAAGCATAAGCCGGCCGTCCGAACAGGGCGTGATAAGGGCTCCTGATTTTAACGACTTCAAAAGTCAAAGACTCGCATCTATAATTGCGCTCTGATCCAAAAGCAACATCAAGTTTTATTCGCCCAATCGAATAAGCTGATTTTCCAGGGACAATTCCATGAAAAACTGTGGTTGAAGGTTGTAACTTATTCTCTGCCAGATTCATCCGTCGGAAAGTATCATAATATAGAATGTTAATGTTGCTACCCCCGTCCATGAGAACCTTCATCAGGGTATAATCGCCAACATGAGGTACCACCACTAGAGCGAGACCACCCGGGTTGTCAACCTGCGGAGGATGATCTTCTCGGCTCCAAATAATTGGTTGCTGAGACCAGTTTAAATATCTTGGAACCGCCGGCTCAACTAAGTTAACAGCCCTTTGCTTCCGTTTGCGATCCTTCTTGCATGTGCTGGTGGTGAACACATGATATTGTCCACTGTTCAATTGTTTGGGATTACTCTGAAACCCTGCTTGGTTGTTGTGATGCTGATTACCCTGTCCCAAACGTTGTTGTCCATTGTTATGACTGTTATGATGCTGATAACCAGCCCCTGAGCCGCCAGATCCATTGGAGCCCGGACCAGTGAAGCCTCCGGATGAACCAGCGCCGGACCCGCCAAGGTGACCCGGATTTCCTCCACCATTGCCTCCTTGAAAACTATGAAAGGCTTGATTGCGGAACTCCTGCATAAAGTGGAAATTTTCCCATGAATGAGCGGCTGGCTTATCAAGGAAACTGTGCTTGGGACAAGGGCCTTTGAGTGCCTCCTCATAATTGCGTGGCTTATTCCCACTATAAGTCCTGCTGGAGTTATTATTTTGCCGTTGGCCCTTGAAGCCAGCATTGGTGTTGGCAACGAAGTCTGACCCGCCTTTAGGCTGCTTCCTCTTGCCATTATTGCCCTGGCCATCGTGATTCCTGCTATGACCATGGTTTTGCTGATGACCTCTGCCGCCATCATTTTTCTTGTGCTTACCACCTTTTTCCTCATCAGAACCAGGATCCTTCGTGTTGTCCGACTCAGCATACATAGTTAGAACATCCATAAGATCTCTCATATCCTAGACTTTGCGCTTGAGCCGCCCCAGCTTCTGGACGAGCGGTTGGAAGTGGCAATTTTTCCCCAAAATTAAAACAGCCTGAGCAGCGGTGATGCCATCAGAAGAGTGAATAATCTCTGTGACTCGGCGAGTCCAATGATGAGCAGATTCATCCGTGCGCTGAACGCAGTGTTGTAGATCTACAATCGTCATGGGACGCTTACATGTACCTTGAAAATGTTTGATGAAACGCTCCTTCAACTCATCCCAAGAATTGATAAAGTTGGGTGGAAGATTTTTTCAACCATGTGCGAGTTGGTCCTTCCAGCATCATGGTCAGATATTTTGCACACACGGCGTCGCTGACATCAAGCATATCCATGGCTAACTCGAAGCTTTCGACCCATGCCGCCGGCTCGAGGTCAGACGTATAATTAGGGACTTTGCGAGGCCCTTTGAAATCCTTGGGCATACGCTCGCTACGAAGAGCCGGGCTTGACAGGGAACTCCGATCGTCCTGCTGCTAATTCCAACTCCCAATGCCGCTGACTGGGGATCCACAGTGGGCTGCTAAGTCTCCCTTATTGCTACCGCTTCTCCCTCCGCTTGCCGTGCTGCTCTTGCTGCATCGACAACCGCCTAGGCATTTGATAACACAGGCCGGGTTGGGGAAATCTGAGGCTGTTGCCTGCGCCCACTACTGGAAACCGCCGAGGACTCCACATGGCGACTCTTACTGCGACTGGCGTAAGGCGTGGAATGCATCCGATCATGGCTATAAGAGTACTGTGCTTACTGCGTCACTACTGTTTTCAACATCTCTATGATGATCCTGGCCTCAATCTCAACTGGAGTGTTCCCGTGGATGGGAAGTGCTTCGAGATTGCGGGTCATAGCCAGCATGTTGTCTACAGGGTTGGAGAAGTGACCTTGTGGCATCTGGAAACGTCGGGGAGACGATTGAGCCGGTGGCGGTTGAGCCGGCTCAATCTACCGGGCTGTTTGATGAGGCGGATCCTCGCGCAGCTGTCCAGCTCCTGGCGTCTGCTACGGGGTGGGAAATAATCGAGATGGCTCGAGGTTTAACGGTAGCCGGCTCTGGTGTCTCCTCTGGTAAACCGCCTCAGAGGCATCTCGACGAAGCCCTAGCTGCCAAGCCTCAGCCTTCAAGCGCTCCGACTCATTATGGATATGAGCCTGTAATTCTGCCATCCAAGCGTTTTCGACGTCAATTTCTTCATGAACCTTGGCCATCTGCTCGCGAAGCTTTATCAATTATGCATTACGTTCTTCCTGGTTTTCCACAGTGACAGCCGTCCCCACGAGCTTTGCCATCTCGGCCATCATGTCCATCATGGCTTGAGACGGGGTCTTGCTTGACCCGCCCGCATCGTTTGTTGCTCCTGCCGTTGACGGATCTTGAGCCGCCGCGGTCCCTGCCATGTAGACATTAACCTGACGGGGCGGCTCATGGGACTCTTTAAGAGCTTCAACCTCTGAAGAGCCCCCAAGTCTACCATCATAAAGGGGACAAATCAACTCGATATCTCCCATGGAAGACTCGCCATCAGAGTTGACAAGGGTGTCCCTACTGCCTGCCGGCTCATCCGAGAGGCTGACTCCTTGAGTGAAGCCGACGAAGACGTGACGCCGACCGGCTTGACACTGGCCAGGTTGGACGTGCCGAGCCGGCTCGACGATGTTGGTGCAGATGTCCGGCTCGGGTACTGACGCACCGAATTGCCGATGAAGACGTGGATCTTGCCAAAGGGGATCCGGTACCCGTACTCAATCGAGTCGGCCTCGGGGCCCTAGCCTGAATTGTCGATGTAGAGCATGCCGCGGCGACTCTTGGTCATCTGACCAACCGCGTAACTCCCGAACCCTGGAAGTGCTCCCTCCAACAACTCAACTCCACCGTGCGATAGCCCCACGGTGGGCGCCAACTGTCGTGGTTTTGTCACGGCAGATGCCCTCATGAAAGGACTTAGGTGTGGAGCCATCATGACTAGGTGGCGACTTGAAGGGGTCGGGAACGAGAGACGAGTTTACCTAGGTTCATCCCCTCCAATGGAGGTAAAATCCTACGTCCTGCTTTGTGTATATTGATGACGATCTCAATTACAAGGGTGCGGAATCGCTGACCTAGCTCTCGAGGGTTTCCTTCTTACTTTTTCTTTCTCCTTCGGGGTTCCCCTTCATATATAGGTAGAGACCCGAAGGTTACAACAGAGTCTGGGTCATACAAAGACCCGTAACTTAGTCTAACTCCTATTCATCTTGCCTTGCAAGTAATAACATATCATCTTACTCACGAGCTGGCCTGCTTCATCCAGCCCATAAGCCCTCCGAGCCTTAAGTCGCCATCTTCTCAACATGAGCCCATTATGAGCTGGTAGTCACTGTCTTTATAAGCCGCTATCATGTGCTGCCGGGTCATACCTGTACGGCGGGTTATCCGTGGGGTATATCCCCAACAAGAAGGAATTCCGAGGGCAGGCTGCGTGCAGGCTCCGCGCCGTTGGATCACATGGACGGCTCCTCATTGTTGAATCGTTGGGAGATCCGCGAGAGGTTGGTTCTACTCGTTCACTCGTCCGCCCAAAATGAAACCAAGTCCTGGTTTGGCCTTCGCTAGGCATTGACTGTCGAAGGAGGAGGCACCGCTCCCGCTCCCCGTCATTATCCATAGCCGGCTATTTAAGCCGGACGGCGTCCCCAAGCCCTAGCTCATCCGCCTGCTCCCTCTCTCCGCTGGCACCCGAGCACTCCCCTCTCTGAGCCCCTCAGCCATGCCACCATGCCGCCAGTATTACACAATCGAACACCGTCTCTTCCTCCTTCGGCTGGTCCAAATCCGGAGGAAAGCGGGGATACCTCTAGAACCGGAGGAGGATTTCGAGGAGGGGGAGGAGATGGGGGAGGAGCATGAGGAGGAGGCGCTAGAGGAGGAGCCACAGGAGACAGAGGAGGAGGCACCGCAGGAGCCGGAGGAGGAGTCGCCGCCGGAGGAGCCGGAGGAGGAGGCATCGGCGGTCGTGGATCTGTGGCCCGAGCAGCTGGCCATCCTCAACTCCATCCGCTCGAAGTCAGCTGTGGAGGCCCGGCGTTTTCGTCAGCAGCAGATGGAGGCAGCACGGGCGGCGCAGGAGGAGACGTAGGCGGATCAGGCTTCGGCGCAGGCAGATTAGGCCATCTCCGACAACGAAGACGCGTAGTGCACTAGGTAGTACGTATGATATATATTGCATGCTTTTGTATGGATATAAGGGACGATATATATTGCATGCTTTTGTATGAACATAATGTATGGAGGGAGTGACATTTTTCTAGATGAGCACGACCTGCGGCGGCAGTCCTTCTTTGGTCTGTGGCAGCTGGAAGCTGTAGTGACATTCATCCCCATAAAAGAAGCAAGCATAACATAGATGGAGGGAGTGGCATTTTTCTAGATGGAGGGAGTGACATTCATCCCCATAAAAGAAGCAAGCATAACATAGATATATGGGTAAATAAGGTGGGCGAAGCCCGCACATATTACTGCACCCTCGCCTCGGTCTGTGGCAGCTGGAAGGTGGAGACGCGTGCGAAAAGAGAGGAACCAACGGCAGCGACCGTCGCTGCGTCCGTGGTGGCGTGCATCGACGCATGCAGGCATGCTAGCTGGATCACGTGGCATGCATAGCAGGCTTCTGTATCGTGGCGGCGCGCATCGGCGCATGCAACGGCCCAACAGTCCAACGAGACCAGGGCCCAACGGTCCAACCAGCGCCATCGTCCAACGCGGCCCCACTTGTCAGGTCCAACGGGCGACACAGTCCAGCGCGGCCCCACTCGTCAGTAGTTAACGGTCAAACCATTGACCCGACGGCATCCTCCGCTGTGACCATTTGTGAGGGTTTCAGACAAGAGAGTGGGGAAAAGTGAGCAACAGTTAAGAGCGTGGGGATGAATGAGTACAGCTAAGGAACCAGGGGCACAGGAAGAGAAAGCCCTTTATAATATTACTATGTTGATGTTTATTAATTCATCATTTCTAAATGAACAAACCTGCAATAGATTACATGTTGGGTAGCATGTCACATAAAAAAATCTTGTTTTTATCATTTACCTACTCGAGGACGAGCAGGAATTAAGCTTGGGGATGTTCATACGTCTCCAACGTATCTATAATTTTTTATTGTTCCATGCTATTATATTATCATTCTAGGATACTTTTTGGGTGTTTATTTACCAATTAATATTATTTTTGAGCACTAACCTATTGACCAAGTGCCCAGTGCCAGTTGTTGTTTTCTGCATGTTTTTTGCTTTTCAGGTTTACCATACCAAACGAAGTCCAAATGCCACGAAACTTTAATATGATTTTTTCTGGACCAAAAGAAGACCTGGAAGCTTCGGGAGGAGACGAGAGGCTGCACGAGGCAGCCGCGAGCTAACAGGGTGCGACCCAGGGGTAGGTTGCGCACTGTTGGGTCGTGGCCGCCTCGGCTGCCCTCTCGTGCCCCTCTCTGGCCTATAAATTCTCAAATATTCCAAAAACCCTAGGAGAGCTCCCAAAACATTTTTTCCGTCGCCGCAAGTCTCTGTTCCACCGCGTACCCATCCGGCGACCTTTTCCGGCGATCTACCGGAGGGGGAATTGATCACGGAGGGGATCTACATCATCCTTATTGCCTCCATGATGAGTTGTTAGTAGTTCACCACAGACCTACGGGTCCGTAGTTAGTATCTAGATAGCTATCTCTCTCTCTTGATCTTCAATACAATGATCATCGCATCTTCGCTTTGATCTATCCGATGTAATCCTTTTGTGCGGTGTGTTTGTTGGGATCTGATGAATTGTGGGTTTATGTTCAGATTATTCATGAAAAGTATTTGAGTCACCTCTGATTATTATGATTATTATTTGCATGATCATTATAGCTTCGTAAATCTCTCCGATCTATTCAAATAGTTTGGCCAACTAGATTGATATTTCTTTAGTGAGAGGGGTGCGTTGTAGTGGGTTCAATCTAGCGGTGCTCTATATTCCAGTGACAATAAGGGACAAGACACGCCTTTGTATTGCTGCCACTAAGGATAAAACGATGGGGTTAGTTCATATTAATTGAATTCTCTTTGCCTATATCATGTCATCGTTCTCCAAGCATTACTCTGTTTTACTTAATACTCTAGATGCATGCTGGATAGCGGTCGATGGGTGGAGTAATAGTAATAGGTGCAGGCAGGAGTCGGCCTATTTGCTTATGGACGTGATGCCTATATATACATGATCATTGTCGTGAATAAAGATTGCATAACTATCCGCTTTTCTATCAATTGCCCAACAGTAATTTATTTACCCACCGTATGCCTACTACATGAGAGATGCCACTAGAGAACACTACGGCCCCCGGGTCTATCCTCTTATAAGTTTACAAACGCATTCAATACCTTGCTGCCATTTACTTTGTTTTATTTTATTTTCCAATTTACAATTATCTACTATCATCTACACATCTCACTTGCTTGCAAATAACAAGATCAAGGGGATTGACAACCCTCTTTCCGCGTTGGGTGCAAGTGTGTGCTCTTTTGTGTGCAGCCGCTGAAGACGGTTGATGACCGGTATTCCTATTGGTTCGATAAACCTTGGTTCTTAACTGAGGGAAATATTTACCCGCATTGTGCTGCATCACCCGTTCCTCTTCATGGAAAACCCAACGCAGACACAAGCATCAACTGTACTCGCCTCTTGATCTCTCTGGGATTGCCGCCCTTTTCTCTTGGGCTGAAATTGTTACTGCCATTACTCTTTCACCAAGTAATAAGAGTCCAGGCCCGGATGGGTTTACAAATGAATTCCACGAAGATTTTAAAGACCTGCTCAAAGAAGACATTCTCAGATTCTTTGTTGAGTTTCACTCCAGCAGCTTGTCTCTGAATGGTATCAACACAGCGTACATTACCCTGCTCCCCAAAAATGATACACCGATGGAACTAAGAGACTACAGACCCATTTCTCTGGTTGACAGCATGCCCAAGTTGGCATCCAAGGTGTTGACCAATAGATTGAAGTGTCGAATGCCTAAGCTAGTACATTCTTTGCAATCTGGTTTCCTGAAGGGTTGGTCAATCGTTGAGAACTTTGCCCTGGCCACGGATATGGTTCAAAGCGTGCATAAAACAAAGCTGCCTATTGTTGCATTGAAGCTGGATTTTCAGAAAGCGTTCGACACTGATTGCTGGAGCTGCCTGTCTCAGATTTTGGAGGCTAGGGGCTTCCCAACTTTGTGGAACCAGTGGATCTCCTCCCTTCTGTCCACGGGCAGTTCAAGAGTGTTAATGAATGGGGAGCTGGGGGACCCAATTTCTGCTAAAAGAGGTTTTCGTCAAGGGGATTCACTCTCGTCGTACCTCTTTATTTTGGTGGCTGATGTGCTGCAGAGGTTGTGTTGCTTGCATTTCCAAAATGGCAGCTTGGTGCATCCGCTAGGCGCTCGCAACATGTTTCTGGTGCTCCAGTATGCGGATGATACTCTCATTATTTTCCGGGGGGGGGGGGTGTGCAACAAGCCTGCGTCATCAAGAATATTCTAAAGGCCTTCTCCGATTTCTCGGAGCTGCAGATCAATTTTCATAAAAGTACCATGGTGCCTATGTGGGTGGAGGCGAATGTTGCGGAGGAGATTGCCCAGTTGCTTGGCTGCCCAGTCTCTTCCTTCCCATGCACCTACCCCAGCTTGTCGTTGTCTCTGCATAAGATTACAGACACATGCTTCTCCCAGTCATTCACAGAGTTGACAAGAGGCTTTCAAGTTGGCTAGCTACTTTTCTCTCCATGGGAGGCAGGCTTACACTTCTAAATTCCGTCTTCGCTGGTATTCCAAGTTACTTCATGATATATTTCCCTTGGCCTAAAGAATCACTTTGCAAGCTGGAAGGCCTCTTGCGTGCTTTTCTTTGGCAGGGCAAGAACAAGGCTAAGGGTGGTCAGTGTCTTGTGGCTTGGGAGTGTGTCGTTCTTCCTCGTGGCTCCGGTGTCTTGGGTGTCAGGGATTTGACCGCACATAATCAGGCTACGTTGTGTAAGTTTCTGGCAAAGGTACTCCAGACATCCAATGTTCCCTGTTACCAATGGTTTGCTTCGCAATACTGCAAAGATTACCTGCCTTATGTCGCGCACAATAGGGATACGGCCTTCTGGAGAGGTTTCAAGCATTGCATTCCCATGGTTGTGAACTCTACTCGGTGTTTGGTTGGGGCTGGAACTCTGGTTTCCTTTTGGCATGATCAGTGGCTGGATGTTGGACGGCTCATGTATATGCTACCAGTTCTATACTCCTTTGCTAGGAACCCACATTGATCTGTGGCGTCACAATTCTCTCATGGGGCATGGGACGTCTAGCTTCACCCAAACCTATCTACGTTAGCAGTTATGGAACTCCAAACACTGAATGAGCTTGTTGCAAATGTGGGCTTGGACAGCGGTGCTGAGGATAAGCGTCTTGCTATAGTCTACGGGAAAGAGGTGTGCACAAGGTATTTCTAGAGACTCCTAACCTTTCGAGGGGTGGGGCATCTGTATGAGCTTTGGGTCTGGGATAAGTTAATACCCTTAAAGCACAAAACCTTCTTTGGCTGGTTTTCCAGGGGCGGCTTAATACAAGGGATAATATGGTAAAGAAACATTGGTCGTCAATTGCACCCCATGCATATTGTGATGTCTATCCGGCTATTGAATCAATTGATCATCTGGTGCTGCGGTGTCGACGAGCAAAGGCTATCTGGGATAAGCTGCAATTGTCCTCTTTGGCGCTCTCATCTGTCAATCTAGTGACTTTTGCAACGCAGACTACTGATCACCTTGCCTTCAAGCGAAGATGGAACGTTGTCTTTGTTGCATGTGTTGTCTTGCTTTGGCATGCACGGAACGACCGGGTTTTCAATGATAAGCTCTGGACATAATCATACATCAGGTTCTACACCGTTGATTTCATTCGGTTATGGTTATATCGAGCCAAGGGGAAGCAGGATAAGACTGACCTACTTGCCTGGATTAGTTTGCTTAATGGCTGCTTCTTGTTTTTGTAACAGTCATTGTAATCTGTTCATGTAAAACCTCCTCACTCTGCCCCTCTATTTTCTGAGGCTGTTGTAGCCTTGCACCTTGGTGCATCCTACAAGCTCGTGTAATTGACCTTATGGTCTTCAGGCCTTTGCCTGTTTTGAAATATATAAGGTAGACCATAATCTACCTTTATTTAAAAAAGAAAAGGAAAATACGCTGGTTCAAGAGATCTACAGGTAAATCGAGCGACGGAGACCGGTAAGATGGAACTGAACAACTCGATAGTCCGGGTGAGCAGGAGCGGAACGCGGCGATTCGGGACTGTTCCACGTCTCCCTCGCTCGTGGCGCGTTGCCCGGGTGGACACACGTGCAGACTTGTTCGCCCGCGACGGGCCTACGGCCACGCCTACCGCTACGTGCATGTCACATCCTTCTCCGACGATCCATCCGCGACGGACGGCCATGGCCGCGGCTTTCGGCGCGCTTGATGTATTGATCGGTACGTGGGACCCTGGCGGCGAACGCTGCGACGTGGCCAGCCCGCACGCTGCCCTTCATACTTTTGACTCGAGTTAAATACACCGAGGGTGCCTCAACTTGTCTAGCGCGGTCACTTTGATGCCTAAAGTTGTAAAATACACAAAACTGGTGCTATAACTTGTCCTGCCGTGCAAATACGGTGCCTGGTACCGTATCCAGGCGTACGCTTTGCCGATGTGGCTTGCTAGCGTAGCGATGGCCCACATGTCAGTGGGTGGGAGCGGGAAGATGTTGGGTGACCCGTGCGTGATGATATTTCAGAAAACCCCTCGTGTTTTATTTATTTATTTACATATAATTGTATCTCAAATGTGGATGCAGGCCGACTAGTCCCACCTGTCAGGTGCGGGCCCCACATGTCAGCACTTTTTTTTGAGCAACTACATGTCAGCACGTGTGGGTGGATGAAATAATACGAGAGAAAGATTTAAATTTGAGCTTACCAGATTCGAACACAGGATCAAATGTGCAAGCTTTGCACATGCTAGCCACTACGCCACGCACAATAAGATGATGTTATGCTCATTATAATAAGGAATGATACCAGGCGAAATAATGAAGGGCAATAAGAAATAAAAAGCTGACAGAAAGGGATTCGAAACCATGACCTCAAGTCTAAAGTCCTTGCAACACGCTAATATCCGCTTAGTTCACGTAGAAGAGTTTTTTTTTTGAGTGGATGTTCACATAGAAGAGTTAGAGTAATACATGGCGTACCTATTTACCTCTTCTGGCGATTTTATTTTTCATTTTCACCTGCAAAAAATATATTTTATTTTTCATTTTTACATATAACGCACCTATGGGTCTGCACAAGTTTTATTTTTATTTTTTCAAGTTCATGTTAATTTTTCATTTGATATTATTTTTTCCCACTTGAACTAAGAAATGTAAGAAAAAATTACAACTGCCATAAGATTTAAAGAAAGTGTTAATGCATTTGAAAAAAATGTTCAGCATGTTTTTGGCAAATGTTTCACGAGTATTAAAAAATTATTGTGAAATTATTCTTACATTTCTATAAACATGATTAACATGTTAGTACATTTCTAGAATTTATTATCATTACACTATAATTTTTAATATACATTGAACTGTCTAAATCCACATAAATTTTAGAAAAAGCTCGTGTTTACCTCTTCAAAGTACACAATAATGAAAATAGAATAAATAATTAAAATACACAATAATTTCTTACTGATAATTATTGTATTTTTTATATGGTAAAATTTACATATCATAAAAACTAAACAGGAACTTGAAAAAAATAAAAATAAAGACATGTAAAAAATGTGTTAAGGCATAACAGAGCGATAGACAGAATTGGTCTATATTAATTTCCACCTAATACTACATCACATAGTGTAGCTCGGCGTGGTGGCCAGGTTGCGCTTGCTCCGAGCAGGAGCTCCCAGGTTCGGACCCTGCTCGCTGAAATTTATTTAGTGCTTTCTATATCTGTCATACTGATATGTCGGGCCCACATTTGTAATTTGAGGCGCCTCTCTACCTCATTAATTATAATTAAAATATGAGGTGTTTTCTGTAAAAAAAATCACTTCGTCTGGTTCCTGCCACTGACATGTGGGTCGTCGCCACGCTGGCCAACACACAGGCAGTGTGTACGTCCGGATACGGTAGGAGGCACCGTATTTGCACGGCCGGACAAGTTTGAGCACCACTTTTATGTATTTTACAACTTTAGGCACCAAACTGACCGCACAAAACAAGTTAAGGCACCTGTGGTGCATTTAACTCCCTGCTTTTTCTTATCGAAATGGAGCCGGTAGTTTGCTTTGCGCATCGCCGCACGCACGTAATCCTTTTCACCAACCCGGGTAGGCTACTACCGTCAGGCCCGGCACACGAACCGCACGTACCGTGGCAAGATTGAAATACGCATATAAATGGAAGATTGAAATACGCATATGAATGGAACAAAAATACAGCATATGTAAGAGCATCTACAGCCGGACCCCCTATATGCTCCTCAAACGTCCGGAACGCCCTCCCGGTCACTGACCGGTCACAAAAATGCGACCCAACCGGACCCCTCATATCCGTCTCAAACGCCCGGACTGACCGGCACCCCTCATATCCATCTCAAATATGGGGCCGATATGAGGGCTCGCGGACGCGTCCGGACACGTCCGATCAGTCCACCACGTAGGACGCGACCCCACTTCGGACCACCTTTTCTCTTTTCTTATTCATTATTTTCTTTCTCTCTCTTCTTCTCCACCAATCATGTGCAAACCGGACATATGAGAAGTGTGGCTGCGCGGACCAAATTATAGAGGCTCAAAACGGACACGCCCGGTCACTGACCGGGCGCGTCCGCGGGCGTTTAAGGGGTCAGATTTGCTAGGTCCGGCTGTAAATGCTCTAAAGGAATTCTCCAAAGTTACGAACAATACGTTTATATTCTTTTAAAAATCGAACGTTACCTTCATAGGAACAACGTCACTGTACGTGGCGAAAGAATTACTCTCACAAGTCACAAATCCTATCACTCGAAAAGGAAAAAAAAAATGCCAGTCACAACTCACTCGGTCTCTTGGTAAACCACACCGAGTCAATCGCATCCTAGTTCTCGTTTCCTTGCTCCGATCAAGGTTCCTCTTATTACTGAGGGTACCTAACTTTGAACTCTTTTTTTTATAGTATGTAAATTGCGTATTATATTTTTATAGAAGAAAGAAGTCTGGTTACAGCATCCTAATGAGATGCCATTTTGAACAGAATTTCAAATTGTTTTTTCTACTAATTGAGCTATATAATAACAGTTTTGCTAAGTTTCGGTCGACTCAGACTTCGTTAAATCTCATTCGATGCTATATGTCTTTGATCTTACATCGAGATCTGTATTTTTTTTTTCAATTTTTCTTTTTTGTTCTTGTATACTGTGTCACTTGATCGAGACTTGGTTAAATCTTAATCGACTGAGACCTAACCACACACATATAATAAAGTAGTTTCCAACAAAATAATAATAATAAAGTAGTCCCAACTAAACCACCATCCACATGCTATGAGAAGTTTGTTATTTTGGTCAACACGCAAAAGCCATTTCTTATCCAATGGCCAATTGCACCGCGATAGGGCTGGATTTCGAAATCTCGTCCAAGACCCGGAATAAAGAAACCGTGAAGGCTCCTTTTGACAAAATTTGATCTCGAAGTGACAGCAGGCATGCACGCACCCTATCTTGTTTGCAACGGGTATTATTCACATGATCATTGCGTGATTGAGTGGACGAAAACCAATCCTAGCGCTTTATCTCAGGAGCTGATTCAGCGCCTAGCGCAAGTTCCAGCTAAGTTCCAGGGCAGCCATGCATCCACTTTTTCGCTGTACGGCTGCCAAATTATAGGACTTCTGTCTGATCTTGATGGTGGTTACTCTGAATCTGGATTGCTTCGTCGTGACAGCTGCTTCCCTATATGGCTAGAGAAGAAGAAGACGATCAGTCCGTTGTCAAAACATGTGTTCCCCATTTTCCATGTCAGGGCTATGAATCTCGAGCTACATTTGGAGGGGGCAATATATACCGTGCAGGCATTATGTAAGGCCCCGCTTGGAATCGATGTATCTCCATACACCTGTATTTATTTTACACATGTATGTTAGAGCATCTATAACCGGACACCTCAAACGACTTTTCATAAGTCTGCGGACGCGCCCGGACACGAGAGAAAGAAAAAAGTGATCCAATCGAACCCTTCATATGATCCCTATACAGTCGGGTTGTCCGCGAACCCTCATATCCATCTCAAATATAGGGAGGATATGAGGGCTCGCAGATGCGTCCGGACACGCCCGATCAGTCTGCCACGTAGGATGCGACCCCACCCCGGACTACCTTTTCTTTATTTGTATTCATTCTTTTCTTTCTCTTTCTCTTCACCAATCACGTGCAAGTGATCGGACATATCACATATGAGAAAAAAAATAAGAAGTGTGGTTGCGTGGACGGACAAATAGGGGACACGCCCGGTCACCCGCGGGCGTTTAGGGGGACATATTTGTTAAGTCTGGTTGTAGATGCTCTTACCGGCCATAGTTTGATTTCCACCTGCAAAAAAAACCGGAAGGAGGCCTTTATGTTTTACACTTCTATAGCTCTCCAAAACGACAATCCAAACAGAGTGTAAACTGGGTTGCGATGTCAGTAAAATTATACCACTGAATCCGTCGAATTCAGTGGTATAATTTTTGCTCCCGCCGCAGTCGGTTTCGTTGGTTAAATGTATGATCAAATTTAGATCTCGGAAAGCGCGAACGCACTACATTGTGGAACGGAGGGAGTATGGAGGCGGTGACTGCAGAAGGAGAAGTGAACTATTTTTTTCATTTCAAACGTTTCTTGGAATACCTACTAAAATGTTCCTAGCTTTAAATATTTTGATGTGTTTGGCTCTAATAAATATTGCAGTATATTGTAGCTTAATACCATGTTTTGTTAGTACCATCTCCAAACAGTGAAAAGATCACCTCCCCTCACAACACGCTCGGACGGACGATCTTGTGACACTAACGTGCATGCGCTTGATTGTTCAAGGGATCGTTTACCTTCCACTCCCTTCTCGGAATTCAAAATTCGCCAGTCTGGCACTTTAACCTCCTCGACGTTTATCCCGAGCACGTTCCCCAGTTACGGCACTTAGACGACCCCTTCCCCCACCAGTAAATCATGGATGTTTTTTTCCAGATGAACCCGCTCGCTAGCCCTGGTCCGGATGGGCTGGGACCGGGTTTTTAGCGTCGATTCTGGCACTATATCAAGCACCTGGTCCTCCCGTTTTTCAAAGATTTTGCCTCCCTCCAGGTCTCGGTTGAGCGGTTCAACACAGCTCATACAATCCTTATCCCTAAGAACGAATCCGCAAGGACTCCAGATGCCTTCCAACCCATCTCGCTGCAAAACTGTCCGCCGAAAGCTATCGCCAAGATCCTCACCAATAGGCTTAAACCTCTCATCTTTGCTTGTTCATGATAATCAAACTAGGTTCATCTCGGGCAGAAACACCGCGGAAAATTTTATGTTCGCCGCCGATATCATGAGTGCATGCCACTTAAGGAAGGCATCGGCTATGGTCTTGAAGCTGAATTTCCGTAAAGCTTTTGACTCCGTCTGTTGGGAATATCTTATGCTTATTTTCACAGCTAGGGGATTTTCCCTATCTGGTCCAATGGATCAAAAACCTCCTCACCTCCAGCAAAACCACCATCTGTCTCAATGGAGTCCCCGGTAACTGGATCCCTTGCAAGAATGGTCTTCGTCAGGGGGACCCCTTCTCGCCGTACCTCTTCATAATCATCGCCGACCTGGTGCAATGCCAAATTATCCAGGCCTTCTCTCCGAACAAACTATGCCACCCCATCTACCTGGACACGCCGTCGACCATCCTTCAATACGCCGACGACAGCCTTATCATCGCCCATGCCTCGTCTTAGCCAGCCCAAAAACTTAAAATCCATCCTTGACGACTTCGCTTTGGCCACAAGCTTAGCCATCAACTTCCATAAGACAACCTTTGTTCCCATTCAGGTTGATCCCTTGCTGACTCAAGCTATCGCGCACACCTTCTCCTGTGATATCTCCTCGTTCCCGCAGATCTACCTTGGCCTCCCGTTGTCTCCCACCAAACTCCCCCCACAGCCTTTGAACCGTTAGTGCAGCGCTTCCTGAAATACTTATCCGGGTGGGTTGCTCGCCTTCTTTCTAGGGGTGGTCGCCTTACGCTCATCTCTGCTACCCTCGATACCCTTGCTACACACTCCATGTCCATCTTCAAACTCCCCACGAAAATTATCAAATGATTAGACGCGATTAGACGCTCGTTCTTTTGGGATGCCAAGGAGACGTGCTCCGGGACAAAGTGGCTCATCGCTTGGAAAAATGTTTGCAAGGATAAAATGTATGGTGGTCTAAGCATCAAAAACCTTCGACTTGAAAATAACTGCCTCCTTCAAAAAATTGCGTACAAACTTCTGGAGAACCCTGATGTGCCTTGTGCCAAGTGGTTCCTCCAACTGTACTCGCTAGACTTCTCCGCCCCCCCCCCCCCCGTCTTACCCGTCCTTCTTGTGGAAGACTGTTAAAAACCAAATACACAACCTTCTTTCCATCTCTTTTGTCCTCACAAACAGTGGTGACTCCACATATTTCCGGTTGCTCACCGATTCACCTCTAGCCCAAAAATACACCATCCTCTTCTCCCACTCCACTCAACCCTATGTCCTGGTCTCTGAGGTTATGCATGATGACTTAATCGCGACCCTTCAGAATCGCCTACCTAATGCGGCGTCCGTCCAGCTTGCTACTGTTCTATCTTTGTTGCAGGACGTCGCCGCCTCGGTTCAACCTGACGACAGGTTCCTTACCCACGGCGTCATGTTCTCCGCACGGTGCGCTTACTCGCTGCTCTCCTCCGTCGACAATATCGACCCTCACTCCGACTACATCTGGAGCTCTAGGGCCACCATCAAGGTCAAGATTTTTGCTTGGCTGCTTTTCAAGGATAGGCTAAACACCAAGGCCAACCTGCACCGCAAGACTATCGCTTCCCGACTCCCTCTGCCCGAGGTGTGACCACCCCTTCGAGGACGCGTCCCATCTTGCCCTGCGCTGCCCTAGGGCAGTCCAGGTGTTAGATCTTCTCGGACTTCAGCCGCCCCCTGACGTCGGTCTCATCTGAAGCACCGCCACCCCGCTCGGACTCGACATCAAAATTTGGCCCACGGTTACCCTCGCAACCCTTTGGAAGATCTGGGACTCTTGTAATGCACAAGTGTTCTACAATGAGACTCACTCTGTTATGGACACTATTCGTAATGTCACATCTGATTTTTACCGTCTGGGTCTTTAGGTTTAAAGTCGTTGTCGCAAAGGATGCCACCATGTCTTGGCGCCATTTCTTTTCTTCACGTTGTACACTCTGATGTAACCCTGACCCCGGGCCCTATTTTGAGTAATATGTTCAGGTGGGGAAGCTCTCCCCCAGGTGGCTGTTCAAAAAAAAATCAGCATGCGTAAAACGGTAGAAGTCCTACATATGCAAGATGTCACGAATACACCTCACACTGTGCTCCCTCCGTCCGAATTATAAGATGTTCAAACTTTTTTTCTGAATCGAAAGTATATTGATACGTTTTAGGTCGTCTGTTTTCGCCTGAGTCGCCGGAGTGGAGGGAAATAGTGATCTAAGAGCATCTCTAGCAGACCCCGTATAACTGGTCAAACCCGTAAATTTTTTGCGTTTTACAGTTTTGGTCGAAAAAAGTGTGCAGAACAGAAACCGTAAAAGTGGTCCAACCCGTAAATTTTTTAAGGGGCACGGAAAATCCACACCCGAAACCCTTATATCTGAAGGTTGGAAGACTGAACCGAAGGGGCCCCGTATACCGGTCAAACCTCGTCGGAGCAAACACGCCGCCGCGGAGTTTGTCGGAACCCGCCCTAAACTCGCCGGAATTCATCACCGCACACCGGAAAAAGGCCGCTGGACGCTGCAATTGATCGCCGCCGGTTCGAATTGGACGAGCTCGACCTCGCCGTGACCTCCCATGACCTCAGCCTGGCTAACGGAATCCTCCCGGCGCGGCCGGCAAAGGGGCACGACGCGGCCGGCAAAGGGGCACGGCTCGGCCGGCGCGGCTGGCAACGGAGCAGGGCGCGACCGGAGGGCGACGGGGCACGACCGGCGAGGCTGGGCGCGGCCGGCATGGTGATGGGGCGTGGCCGGCGGGGACGGGGCGCGGCCGACGATCGACGGGACGCGGCCGAAGGGGTTGGGCGCGGCCGGCGTGGCCGGCACGGCCGACTGGAGGAAGGGGCGGCGGTGGCCGGACTGGAGGAAGGAGCTCTTTATCTCAGTTTTACAGTTTCTGTTCCGTCGTAGCTAAAATGGACCCTTAAAATGTTTTTTTTTTTACCCGTATCCCAGTTTTACAGTTTGCGATTTTAAGGAGTCTGCTAGAGATGCTCTAAACGCTCTTAGATGCACCACGTCGGGAAGATGAGAAGGCAAGCAAAACCCGGGTGAATGGAACGATCATCAACCCCAATCAGCAACCGGGCCGCAAACAAAACAAGAGATCCACGTCAACAGAAGAAGGGTGCGACGTTGCCATCAAAACCCAACCGTGCGCGCGAGACGTGCGGGTCACCGCAACCCCACGCGCACGCAGCCCACCCACCGCCCACATGCCCGGATTTGACCGCTGGCCGGTGGCCATGCCGAGCACCGGATCCCCGCCGTGCCGCGCGCGGCTTGCCACGCCCAACGTGCGCTACACCGCGCGCACGTACGCTGCTGTTGCGTTTCTGCCGCCACTGCCGCTCGACGTGAGAGCGAGAGCGGTGCACGCCTTTGGGCTTTGGCCGCCTGTTCACGTGAGCAGGGCTGGTGGTCACCATCAGAGATAGTAGCTCGCCCGTCGCGGGGAACGGGATTTGGGGGCCGCTACAGGCCAACGGGGTTTAATGCCACGCCCGTGCGCACCCCCGTTCCGTCCAAGTGGGGCTTGCTTCTGTCTGCTGCCTGTGGATGTGATGTCTATCGGTGAAACCGGGATCCCGGCGGGTTCTCCTGCGTCATGCATGCATGCAGTGCTGCCGGTGTCTTGTGCAGATGAGTTCTCGCGGGTTATTATTGGTTGTCAAATTTTGCTCAGTACTAGTAGTATTTGTTTGTTTTACGGACAATGTACAGAAAATCGTAGATTCTCGAGCGGCGGGGTCATATCTCAAAGAGTAGATGCTACGGGAAGTGGACGACGTACACGCAGCAGCAGCAGATGCATAAATCTTGGCTTCAGGTGGTGCTCTGCCTAGCTGACATGACGAGTGCAGAGTGTGGAGTCGCCTCTGTCCAGCCTTCATCTATCGGATGCGACTACACAACGAGCCTAGTACTCCCGAACGCAGCAAAAGGCCACTTCCCTTCATTTACCTCCTCCATTTTTCTTCTTCAAAACAGCAACTTTATTCCCCTTAGTTAACGCATGCATAATTACGTATGCGTCGTACTATCTCTACGTCTTAGAATAAATGTCTTAACTTTATACTAACTCTGATACAAAGTTATATTAAAGTTGAGACATTTATTTTGAAACGAATGGAGTGACAAATATATCCCTCGAATCTGCCCACAGAACCATTCCCATTGAGAACATCTAATCAAATGTCCATGTCTAGTCAAGAACTCGGCGCCGTACGTCCAATTTTCCATCGCGGGTACGTCCAATCTTCTTTGCTACTAATACAAAAATATATGGTTCTAGTAATCCATAGACCATGCATGCATGGATGCATGCATGTACTAGAGTTCTAAAAGAAAGTCCGGCCCACTAATATGATTGATGTGCATGATTAACTGGCGGCCCTCAAGAAATTATAAAGTACTGCAGCTTCTTTGCTAATTATTATATCCGTATGGTGCCATGCTTGAATTGTAATCGTGTCATCTGCCCTTGCTTTTGTTCTCTTTTCCGGAGAGGACCCTTGCTTCTTTTGTGAGTGGGAGTGGAAAGAGGTGTATATGAAATTCAGTCACAAGAGACAAACAGGCATGGGCTAAGGGTGGTGGGCAATAGACTACACGCAAGATGACAATAGCCAATATTTAAGCACGAAAATGGCTCTTTTCCTTTAACCTTTAGGGCATTTGAAGCTTTTCACCACCGCAAGCCATGATTAGGTCCTACTATATTCCGCACTATGCTGATATCTCATGTTCCTCCGGAAATAAATGGTGGTTGCACGAAAGGTAATCATATCATGTTGATTAGTATTCCTTGCCAAATATCCGCGTTTTGCCTGGTTAATTCCCCGACAAGAAACTGAAAGCTCGAAAGTTTTGGAATTCCTGAACCCCCGATGAAAGATTGCCCTAGACCGTGGTCCAACAAGTAGGAGGCCCTGATGGATCGTGCGCCCATGCGACCACGCGCGAATGCACAACTGATGTGTGTATATACAGAGAAACAGAGAAGATTCATGCATGCGTGCTGCTGCTTTACATCACGGTCACGTATAGTTGGGACGGAGCAATCCACGTCGCCGTCGAGGCCGCGCTCGAGAGGGAGCACGCGGCCCCGGCGGAAAGCGCCGCTGCCGCCGTGTCCCGGCGCAGCGGTCGCCGTCGATCGCGGACAGCGGTGTGGCCGGCGCCATCAGAGGGCGATCAGACCACTGCTCACGGCGACCCGGCGCACGGCGAGCGGCCTGTGTCCAGCCGTGCGCGCGCGTGGACGGAGGCAAGGTGTGACCGCCGGGACAAAATCATTATCACGGCTACCCGATCCAATTAGTTAGTGCTGGCGTCGTCCGGAATTGAAGACGCCGCGCGTGCACGAACGTCCGTGGTTCGTAGCAGTCCCTCTCGCGCCGGTACGAGGCCGGAAAGAAACAAGGCGTGCAGCTGCGTGATGGCCTGATGGGCGTCCTACCTTGATGGACAACTTAATTGATGTACAGAACGAAGCAGCCTGCAGGTGACGAGCTTTGAGCTCTGATGAGCTCGAATACCGCCACCTGCTTCTCGTTCCTATCCTTGTTTCTCTCAGGGATGGAGGATTGATGGACGATTTGGTTACTTTGGCAGGCAACTGACGTACTACTACTACACGCTAGCTATGACATGTGAAGTCAAATCATGTGGTATGTACTCCAGTATGTTCAGTGCGTCGACTCTGTTGAAGCTGAACCATGATAATGACTTTTTTATTAAAAAACCTAAGAATGTTTAGCTAGGAGCACTGTTTTTTCCTAATCTTAACAGTTGCGCAATTGCTAGTATGAGTACTTTTTGGCCTTTTGAGTCTCCATCAAGCATGCATGACCAGTTCCCAAAGTGATGGGCGATTACTTTAGTTCCCTCTAGGCAACTCCACTAACATTATTACTCCATAGTTTGCTTTCGGCGACTGTGAAGTTGGTATAAACGGGCAGTGTTCATGAAGGACAGTTCGGCGAACTGTCCATCACCAAAGATACCACATTTAACATCCGGCCTTGGTTATTTCCAGTCCCACACGTTGGAGCTACCCTAGCCTGCATCACAGCAGAGGGAGAGGCGCAGGTGCCTGGCCAGCACGCACGCTATAGCCTAGATCCTACTGCCCCGGACGGCAGACACATTAAAAGTCACCCATCTGATTCCCATGAATGAATGAACAAGAGACGATTCCAAGAAGATAAACAAGGGGAGGGGAGTGGATGGAGCATCGGAACAAGCCCAGCCCAGCCCGGGCTGGGCGCCTCAGACTCCGCACCGTCACATGACCTGTCGCACATAGTCGTCGCATCTATCTCCCCTCTCCTACCGCTCCACTAGTCCATTGCCAACTTGCGCGCGCCCAGCTGTGCGTGCGCGTGCGCGTGCACCGGCCTCGTCTCGATCTGCCTTCCGAGACCTCTGCATGCAGCTTAAAATTCTCGCCATTGCCGGTGTCAGTGACGAGACGACTAGGATATCTCTTCTTCACGCTTCAGCTCATATGTTAACTCGAGATCTCGCAAGTGCTTCGTAGTTTTTTGCCGTGGTGAGTGGTCTTGTTGGCCTTTCACGATGACTCTTGGCGAGTACGTACCGAAACCAGGAGCTGGATTTTAATACAACGGGTTACTCGAATCTGCCGGTGCGTGACTCTGACGCGTCTCCGAGCTAGTATAATTTTCGAGCTGGTTTTCTGCGCGCTCTGCACATGCTTGAGTAGTTTGTTAGCTCCAACTCCAGCTAGCTCAAGCATGGAACAAACTAACGGCACGTACTAGCAAGCTGGCACGGCATAGCATAGACTTCCCAAATTCCCAATGATCCGAGGCTAGTGGTAGTATAAACCTGTGTGCCACCTGGCGTGTGAAAAGCAATCGTGTTTGTACAGTAACATATGATCGCTGCTAACTTCAAAAAAAAAAATGTTCGCTGTTTGGCTTTGCAGTCAAGTGGCCTCGAGAGCCGATAAAGAATTTTAACCTTATCCTCTCTGTCCGGCGTGCCATTCTTGTTCTTGGCCAACAAAATGGTGACAAGACAAGATGCATGAAACCAGCATTATATTGGACTACTAGCCGTGCGAGGTTGTACGGGTCATTTCAACGGATCTAAGCCTCCATGCAGTATGACCGTACACTCCAAGTACATTGCACGTACACACGAAATGAACCGGATGGATGCATGCATCAGCAAGCTTCTTTGTGGCCTTTTCATGTTGTGGATTGATGCTCCTAGCAAGTTTCAGCGAAGGCACGACGCAGCATCAAGGCAGGCAGGCAGGCAGGCAGATAATGCCGTGTCATGTACCCGTGCGTGCGTGGAGGGAGCAGTCTGATGTTCGGCTACAACGGCAGACACTTAGATCCGGCTTGCTGTCTGAATCATGCTATGCGTATGAAGTCTATTGTACCCCTACATATCGATTGAAATAACATTTTATACTATGAGTCGGAGGGGTGCTGAGGCGACTGTTTTTCCGCCGTGATGTTCATGAAGTTAAGAATCGAGAGACTCCGTGCTTCTCACGGCTCAAATGCTAAGCTTAATCCTCGCCTATGATATCGATCGCGCAACGACTAGTAGGTGGTACTGCGACCTGATTTACGATCGACATGACGGAGCAGCTATATAGTACTCCCTCCGTTTCATAATGTAGTGCATATAGATTTTTAGGAAAGTCAAACTTCATAAACTTTGACCAAATTTATAGAGAAAACTATTTATATCTACAATACCAAATATATACAATATGAAATTACGTCTTGTGATGTATCTAAGGATATGTATTTGATATTCTAGATATATATATTTTTTCCTACAAACTTGGTCAAAGTTTTTAAAGTTTGACTTCTCAGAAAATCTATACGCACTACGTTGTGGAACGAAGGGAGTACTAGTATGAGAAAAATCGTAACAGATTTTTTGTTCCGTAATGACCGAAATATCCCAAAGCCGTGGGTGCGATCGAGAGGTAATGGACGCAACAGTCTGCAGTCCTGCACCACGAAGGTGGTCGCGGCCTTTTCATAGTAGTACTCCTTCCTAGGAGCAGAAGCAGGTGGCACCCCGGGTGGTACAGGGCTATTGAATCATAGTCGGCACATGCACCTCTAGCTTTGATTATCTGGTCAAATCCTGCAACAGCTCAGCTCACAGCCAACTGACAACCAGGAGAAGAGAGGCAACAAGATCCACCCCAATGACACTAGTAGAGTATGTTCGCAACTGATGTAAACGCGGATGCGTGATTTGTTGGTGTTATTAAACTACTTACTCCTGTCAGTAGCAGCAGCCTCACTAGATGAAGGCGCATTTTTTTCCTGTCATTTTCAGGACCGTTAGATGCTTGGTTTGTCTAACACTCCACCCAGCTTATGTGCGTGAGGTGGCCATGGCCAATGAAACGCTCTCTTGTTTCAAAAAGGAAGAAAAATTCGTTTAGTACTCCCATTAGATGCATGATTTTTGTCATATTGGAGTACAAGTGGGAAGAGTACCATACATGCAGAATAATGCTTTCTGCGACAAGATGAGCATCAATCTGCATATAAAAGAAGAGAAAATTAGCCTTGTCCTCTCCTCGATACTTTAGCTACCGCGGTTCCCTCTGGGCCAGATCGGGGTTTTGACTCGATGACACGTGGGGCACACGCGATTGCTTGTACTCGTACCGATTAGTTAGGGTTTCATATCATCATCATCGTCGTCGTCAAGCGGCAACCTGACGGGGACCCCAGCCGAGCCGAGCCGGGCCTCCCACCGACAGCTAAGCTGGCGTCGCACGTGCAGGGCGGGACATGCGCCATGACCGGGTGTACGTACGTGCGAGGGGGGTTCCACACGTGCGATCGTGTGTGCGTGCGTGCATGGATCGGATGACGACGATGATGATCGATGTGCACGCACGCACGCACGCACCCGACGCGAGCTGATTGGAATCTTGCGACCGGCCGTGGTGGCGTGCGTGCTTGGTGCTGCATGCGTCGCAGCGCACCCCCAAGGCCCAAGGGCGCTGCATGCATGCATGCATCATTGCCCTCCCTGCCTCGATGGGCACATGCAAGTTGGCGCCGTATTTGACTCGAACAAGGTCAGATTGTTAACGTGCCCGCCAGCCGCGAATGCGTGGCGAGTGTCTGCTGTCTCTGCACGCCTTACATGGCTCGTGCACAGCGACCACTCACTCGTACGGTGACAGTATGAGGAGCGGATCATCGATCGCCACGAAGGGATATGTGCGGTGTGCTCGGCGTCATCAACTCGGCGCGCTTGCTTGGGCGATGGATGGACGCATCATGCTCATGCATGCGTGGGAGTAGTACACTGCTGGGCGCCGAAGTGGCCAGGCAAAACCAGAGGAGGAACAGAGCTCGTCGCAGGCACGCGGAGCAGAAAACAGTACTTGTGGCGTGGCGTGGCGTGGCGTACCATACACAATGTATATTTGGCCAAGTACGAAACGACTTTCGGACTTTGCACTGCTTACTTTGCAGGGTGTTTCTTTCACTACGAGCTCTCTGTTAGCGAAGGTTTCAAAAAAAAAAAAAGCTCTCTGTTAGCGAACGGCGCGGGAGATGCTGCTATTCTCGGGCAGGAGCTGTTTTCAGTTTTCACTTACGGCAGTTTGATGCCAACATTTGGCGGAACCGGCTACAGGTCAATCAACTGAAAACATAATTTGGGCCAGTCGATTGAGTCTGCCCTTGACATTGCACTTTCACCACACTTTTCATCCTCGGAAACCTGGGCTTGTGCCGTAACTCCGAACGATGGCCTGCACATCCATGCACTTCTTCCGTCATCCTGTGCCTTCTCAGCCATCTGCTTCTATCACACACCCATACACATGTGTTGTCAGGCACATGAATGGCTATCTAAATAATTGGGACGAACGGATCAATATATTGGCCCAACAAGCCATGTATACGTATAGTTTCAGAAAAAACCAGTGTAATACATGCACATGATAGCATCCCCATAAAAAAGCATGGTGGATTACCAGGACCTTGGTGAAGAACGATACACACATGCCCAGATTGAAATCCAGACCGAATACAAGCCAGTTGACACAAAATAAAAATTTCACTGACCATAGAACTGTTTCAATTGAATACATTCATGCACACTAATCATGGGGTGATGTAGTCACCAGTTGCCTAAAATTCAAATAATTATGGGGTACCACCTTAAAGAAAATAATGACAAGATTTGCGCATAATCTACAACGAAATTGCGCCTTTTACAATATGAAAGAATAAGAATATAATACTGAATTTTTTACAAGAAATAAGTTTTTTAAGAAGGAATGAATTTGTAAAAATAATGAAAATTTCTAAGAAAGAATGAATTAGTGTCATTGGTATTATTATTTAAGAAGAAAGGAAATAAATATTATAATATAAATAATGACACAATTTACAAAAAAAAAATGTATTTATAATACGCAAGAATAAGCACATAATAGTGGAATTTTCACAGAAAAGTGAAGTTCCCTAAGAAGGAATGAATTACTGACATTCGTATTACCATTAAAAATAAAGAAAATAGAAAAAACCTAAAACAAACAAATAAACAAGTTTTCTAAGAAAAAATTGAATTCCTGTCATTGGTATTACCAACTAAGAAGAAATAAAAATAAAATATAAAAAACAATGACAATTTTTGCACACAATTACACAGAAATTGCGTGTTTTATAGCATGAAAAACATAAGCATATAATAGTGGAATATTCGAAAAAAAAAGATTTCTAAGAAGGATTGAATTAGTGGCATTGACATTACCTTTGAAGAACAAACATAATAAGAAAATAGGTTTAGTAGGAAATAATTAATTAGTGGCATTGGTATTGCCCTTTCAAAAGAAATAAAGTGATATACTAAAAACAAAAAATGACATAATTTACACAAAAATACAAAAAATAAACTATTTTATAATATGCAAGAAAACATATAACAGTGGAATTTTCGCAAAAGATGTTTTCTAAGTAGGAATGAAATAGTGGCATTGGTATTACCCATAAAGAAGAAAGAAAATGACATAATAACAAAAAAATAAAAAAAGTTTTATATGGAAAATGAATTAATGGCACTACTATTACCCTTTAATAAGAAAGTAAATGAAAAAATTAAGGTAAAACAAAATCAAAATAATGTGTTTTGTACAATGTTGGGGATATCACTTATCGGAACTTCTCGGTCGACCCAGGATAAAGGGTAAACCACCCGGTTTATCGGCATATCTACTGATTTATCGGCATATTAAACAATTTATCTTATCGGTCAGACACCGGTAAGCGATGAATCGGCCGATTTATCGGCATATCGTAGGATATATTGAACAATGGTTTTGTAAGAAAGAATGAATTGATGGCATTGGTATTACCATCTAAGAAGAAAGGAAACGATTTAAAAAAACAAAGGATTGACAAAATTTGCAGACGATATACATAAAAATTGCACTTTTTAAAAATATGAATGGATAAGCATATAATAGTAATCTGTTTGCAGAAAAATTAACAAAGAATAAATGAATTAGTGGCTTTGGTATCACCCTTAAAGAAGAAAGAAAATAAAATAATAAATAAATAAATAATAAAGTCTTATAATAAATAATGAATTTGTGTCATTGGTAATACTCTTTAAACAATAAATATAACGAAAATAGTTTTAAAAACCTTGCACGCAACTTTGAAACAGAATTGCACTATTGTAGGATGCAAACAACAATCATATAATAGTGTAATTGTCGCACATATTAAATAGTATTGGTGTGCATATATTTACACTCACCAAACATCCCAAAAAAATCAACAAATAACAAATGAACACCTACAAATAGAAAGCAGAAAAAATAATAAAGGAGGAGAAGAATGGGTTCATGGTACCGGTAATGGGCTTCAGCCCAGTGCCAAATCGACTCACCCAAAAATGTGGTCAGTCGAAAAAACATAGCCAAACCAGCTTACAAACAGTGCAAAGGAAACCAACACGAATCTAGGAGCACGAATCAAAGGCCAAGAAATTGACAAACCACGATTCAAAATTCAGGCGACTTACATATAACTAAACTGATATTTTGCATGTCAATTGTTGGTAAATCCAAAAAATGGTATTAATTGGTTGGCTTCCAACTGATTCATGCCAATCTCTGAAAAAACGTGAAGAATCTTAGGAACTATTAGTTATTCTGAATGCTGGCTTGCTAAATGTTGACAATTGTCAAATGTTAGTATCAAATTAGTTAGCCTCTATACTGTTCTGAGTGAGGAGTTAGCAGCACATATGGTAGTTACTAATAATAAGATTTTAGCACATACGGTAGTTACTAGTAATAATATTTTACAACTTCCATTGTACTCCCTCTATACACAAATATAAGACATTTTAGATGACTAGAGGAATATCATGTAATCTGTCATGTATTATATTTGGGGCTAGCTATCTGTAGGTTGCTTCTAAATACTCGCCGGTCGATTTTCCCACCCATCATAGACTCTCCCTCCCGGGAGGGGAACGTTTGGAACTTGGGGGTGGCTGAACCCTTACTTTTTAAGTAGTAATTGCAATAAAGGTCAGAAAATACTGAAAACTTTTTCAACAAACTTCCTCAAGTGTTACTCGTATATTTTTTTTGTGAAAAAAAAACGTTCATGGTATTGTGCACGAAAAATTGCAACACTATATTAGATTTATATGTTCACTCCTTTTGTCCTTGGCAAAATTGTTTTTTCGCCTAGATTTTTTATGAGAGTTTTTCTTGGCAAAACTTTTATACGACTATACCAATAGGTCAAGTTTGATAAAAAAAAACATTTTTTTTTGAATTTTTCATAAGTTTACTTTTTTTCATATTAGGTTCATCTACCCCCAGGTTCCGAGTGGTATTTTCTCTTCCTCGTGTCCCTACTTCCCCTGCCTATCCCCTGACGGTGACGTCGCAGTGAGTATGTTGTCCCATTTCCTATGTGTTCATGCAAGCTCTCGTGGACGATGTCATGGCCGGCCTCCGCGATTTGGTGTCGAGCTCGGCTCAACCCAATCTAAGATGTGGTCGTAGTGAAAAAGCACCCGCTCGCATTGGTCATCACGATTCCTCGTGTCCGCCAGTGTCGCCATGGCCTCTTTCTAGGTGCTTCGGCTGGCCTCCTTCCTTCTTCTCTCGAATCGATTGACACAAGTGCCATTTTCACTCAACTTGTTAATGGCAAACATGATTACATTTTTTGGGTCTTTTTATAAAGAAAATCATTTGAGATTTCTTGTGTATAGATTGACACCCTCACCATCCGACATCTTTGCGCCAAGATTTATATGTGCCCTCTCAAACTTGTTTCTTGATAACACGTGATTTATATTTTCCATTTTAAGCATCGAATTTCGGAAGGTCTTCTCGCCATTTTTTTGAGGGGGCGGGGGTGCCAATGCAAGATGGATGGTGAATGATATGTTGGGCGTCAAATAGTCGAGGCTTTCCACAGGTTGGAGTATACTGTTCTTTTCTCTTCGATTTTGCAGTAATTTTCTCACCAAAAAACGTTGTCGGAATATTTTCACCGAGCTAAATATTTTAAATCATATGACAAAATATAGGAGTAGTTAAAATTTGTTCAGCGTGTATTTATAAAACATTTAATATGTGTTAAAAATGTTCAATGCATGTTTCAAAATATTCCTTATATACGTTAAAAATGTTAAATATACATTAACGTATATTTGAAAAAGTTCTCCATATATATCAAATAAATTTATTATAGATAAGAAGTATTAAATAAATATATAAAACGTGCAAAATAAAAACTTGGAAGACAAACCAACTAGACATAAAATAAACATCGAATAATGAAACAAAATCAAAAGTAAATAAACAAATAAAATTCAGAAAAGTAAAAGTACTAACAGAAAAATAAAATAATGAGGACAAAGGAAAAGCACAAACGCTTCGCAACTGGGCCGGCCAATTCGCCTCTTAGTAGGCGTCTAGGCCTATATCTCGCATGACCCGAACCCTAAGCTAGCATCGGGGAGGTCCTATATGACGCTCTTTGCCTCAATTTGCTGCTGTTTCGCATAGAGCCTCCACTTGGCGGGCTTTCTGGCCCGTTTTGTGTTTCTACCATTTCGCGAGCGGGTTCACTTATAGCTATATATGCTTTCTGGCGGGATTTCGAAATATAGACTTGGGGCCTGTTCTGAACCCCTCCAACTCTCAACTCCACAAACTCCTCGCTTGAAGTTGACCCGAACGCTTTAGCTCCTAGAAGTTGGATTCCTGAAGCCAAGATGGGCCGGTAGTGCAAATTTGTGAAACAAAGGAAACCCAGCTCCACGTTTTGAAGAATCTGGAGTTCCCCTTATTTAGAACCAGATTGCCACAGCTAAGGAAAACGATTCAGCAGCCCACCTCTTTTTCGCTCGAACAGACACGCATGAACAACTCCCTTCTCCCTCGCGTTCTCCCTCTGGAAACCCTCAGCGCCGCCGTCCCGCCGCCATGCCCGACCCCCTATGCCATCGGCCGGATTCTCTCCAACGACTCTAGATCCGGCCTTCCCAGCGAGTTCGTCGCCGATTCCCGTCCTCACAGCTGCTAGTACCGCCGTCAGCGAGGAGCAGCGCCGTGGGGGAAGGAGGAGCTCACCCAACGCCCCTGACGCCAGCGAGGAGCAGCGACGGTGGGGTAAGGAGGAGCTCAGTGAAGAGCAGCACTGGTGAGAAAGGAGGAGCATCCCGACACCAAGACCCATCGCTTCAAAGCTCCCCTGTCTTCTTCCGTATGGTGTACTGTACGTAATGGTAATGGAAAGTGCAAAATAATTCAGATATGTGTGCAGCCCCATCGCCCAAAGCAGCTTCAAAACCGGCCCAAGGTGGCAAGAAGCTAGGCCCAAGGTGCCCCAGCTGGGCTGCCAGCTCACCAGGCGCTGGGAGAAGCTGCCTCACTCCAGAACGGTTTGCTGCACGCCACGTGAAGTGAGAAGTCAGGTTAGAAGCTGGATACGAGAAGTTTTGAAGAAGCTGGCGAGTCTCCGAACATGCCCATGCATGAGTCCACCTAACCAGTCCACCTATTGAATAATTCTGAATATTTTGGACCTATGAAGAAATTTCCAAATTCACGAACATATTTGGTAAATTTGATCATTTTTTGAATTTGTAAACAAAAACTCGAAAAATGGAACGTTGTTTGAAATTATAAAAGATTTATTTAAAACTCAAACATTTTCAAATTTTCGATTTTTTTTGAAAACGTGCACTTTTTCAAAATTCCAGAACATGCGTTGAAAACGTGAACATTTTTTGAATTGGTGAACAGAATTTGAAAACGGGGACAACGTTTTAGATTCAGATTTTTTTTTAAAGTGGCAACAATTGGAACCCAAACTTTGTTCTAAACCTTCGAACATTTTTCAAAAATGTGAACATGTTTTTAATTAGCTATTTTTGTTTTAAAAAGGAAATAAATTTTCAATACATGAACAAAACTATGAAAACAAGAACATTTTTTGAATATTGTGAACAATTTATGAAAACAGAAACGTTTTCTGAAATCCCGGTCATTATTTGAAATTTTCTGAAAATTTGGAACAAAAAACTTCTGAAAAATTCTTAAAAACTGAGAACAATTTTCGAAATTTCCTAACAACTTTTTGAAAATGCGAACATTATTTGAATTTATTAACAATTTTCGAAAACATGAACTTTTTTAAGAAATTGAACAGTTTTTTAAAGAAGGGACATTTTTTAAGTCTCCAATTTTTTTTTAAACATGAACTTTATTATTACTGGGCCAGCATGTGTTGCTGTTACAGTATTTCTTATGCTCGCTCGCTCACTTATGTTCGTTCGATCGGGTTTAATATTTTCATATGATATCCAGTTGTTTTTTCTTAAACACAAATAAATATTTTCGTAAACATCATAAATATTTTATATATACACGTTTAACATTTTCCAAGTATATGATTATTATTTTTCAGAACTTATACCTTTTGATGTCTACTTTTTCTATGCACAATGTACATATTCATATACATGATTAACAATTTTCAAAATATGCTGCATCCATTTCAAAAATATCTCTTAACTTTAGTACAAAGTCGTACTAATGTTGAGACACTTATTTTGTGACCGAGGGAGTATAATTTTTGATATCTACTTTTCCATACATATTCTAGATATGTTTTATACATTAGGAATATTTATATACACATTTAACATTGTCCTAATACATGATTAAAATTTTGTAAACTTATAGTTTTTTATGTCTACTTATTTCTATGCAGATTGTACATTTTTTTGTATACATTGGAAATATTTTTACTATACACATTTAAAATATTTTAAATGCAATATTAACATCTTTCAAAAAAGTGAAAACCTACTTACGCATTGTGTAAAACTTTAGATATCAAAAACATTTTTTATATACGCATTGAGCATTTTTAAATACATTATTTTATTAACTTTGGTATATAAAAGAAATTTAATAATAGGTATACTCATAATATTTCGAAATACTAGCAAATTTTAAAAATAAAACAAAATATCGGATGCATAAATGTGATAAAAAGAAAAGAAAAAAGTGTGAAGTCATGTGTCCGTGCTCGGCCTGCTCAATCGGTTGGCTGCCTTGAGCAGTCCTACTATCTTGCTTGAAGGGATTTCAAAGGTGCATGTATGAGCCGGGAGTGCGCCGACTATTTCTCGCGTTAAGCGAGACAACATAGGAACTCTCGTAGAAGGGCATAGTAATTGGCCTGGTCCTTTTTTCGCTCACAGTTAAATAAAAAGAAAGGATACGGAAGAAGTGGGGATCAATCTCTGGTCTCCTGCGAGGTGGCTCGCTTTACTAGCCACCGTGCCCATGTGTCGCACTTGGTTTGGACTAGGCTGTGATAGGCGAACGAAGCCAGGTTTTTCATTGGTTTTCATGTTTTTTTTGGACAGGGATTTCTTCGTGTTTCTTTCTTTCTTTGGTTTTTCTTTGTTTCTTCTCCATTTTTTATTTGGTTTTCATTTTTCTGCTCCATTTTTTGTTTTTACTTTATTTTTTCTTATGTTTGTTTTCATTTTCACTCTACATTTTTTATATGTCAAAAACATTTTTTTAATAAGGGATCAACATTTCTTATACACGTTCAACATTGTTTGAACGCACATTCAACATTTTTCAAATACTAGTTCAACATTTTAATATTTATTCAAGATTTTGAAATACTTTTTCAACATTTTAATGCTTATTCAATATTTTTAAAATACATTTTTAGTATTTATTAAATACTAATTCAACATTTTTTAATACTTATTCAACATCTTTCGTAATTATTCAACATTTTCAAATACTTGTTCAATATTTTTCATATACTCGTTCAATATGCTATAATAATTATTCAAAAAAATTAACATACTTGTTCAACATTTTTAATACTTATTCAAAATTTTAAAATACTTGTTCTGCATTTTTTAAAATTCATGTTCACATTTTCTAATACTTGTTCAACCTTTTAAAAATGCGTTTGAAATAGTGTTTCTTTAATTATTTAAATTATAAAGAAAAGTACAAAAATAAATCAAAAAACAAAAACAGAAAACAGAAAAAAAACAAGGTCATGGCTTCCCGCGCTGCTGGGCCGGCCCATCTGTGGCTCCCCCGACGTGAGTGCTTCCCCCTGTCTCGATTAAAGCGAGACATAGGGGGCGCCCAGCCGGAAGCCCCAATTCGATGCTTATGGCGCGTGAGTTAGAGCTAGCACTTGATATGATGGGAGGCATATGCAAGCAAAATATGAATGAACTCAAGACGGGCAACGGGGGCAAAAGTTTCACCAAAGTCCAAATCTTCAACTTGAGTGAAACCTTGTGCCACTAACCTTGCCTTATTCCTTGTGACTTGACCATGTTTATCTTGCTTGTTCTTAAAGATCCACTTGGTCCCTATGACATTATGATATTCTTGTGGCCTCTTCACTAGAGTCCACACTTTGTTACGGGTGAAATTGTGGAGTTCTCGCATAGCATTTACCCAATCCGGATCGTCAAGAGCATCTTCCACCTTAAGAGGTTCAATACAAGAGACAAAAGAGTGATGTTTACAAAAGTTTGCAACATGTCTACGAGTAGTTACCCCCCTTTTGATGCTTCCATAAATGTTCTCGGTGAGATGTTGAAGATGCTTTAACTTGGCGGCCACCTTTTGCTATTTTAGAGCAAGCTCTTCATCATTTGGTGTTGAATTTGTAGAAGACACTTGACCTTGAGCATGTTTGAGTCTTGCGGACACCCTTCTCTTCACAACCTCAACTTCTTGAACACATGGTTGTGGAATGATAGAAGGCTCTTGAGGTTGAGCTTGATCTTGATCTTGATGTTGAGCTACATCTTGGACCTCAACGTTTGGTTCATCAACACTTGGTTGAGATTGTCCAAGATCTTGCTCGTGAACATGAGGGACTTGATCTTGTTCTTGGATAGATTCATGATCTCCCGAAGCATCTTGCACTTGTGGTGGCAGCCTGGCAGCGATGACTTCCCTTGTGGGGATTCCACATGAGGGGCTCTTACTCTTTCTTCTCCTACTTGGACTTGGGGTATTTTCCGTGGAAGAATGTGGCCTATCCCCTTGGTCCTTATAGCTTGTGAAGGAGCCTCATCACCTACAACAGTATGAACAATTTCCTCCACACGAAAGCCGTTATCTTCATCAAACTCCACATTCACCATCTCCTCAATGCATCCGGTGGATTTATTGAGAACACGATAAGCATGAGAGTTCGAAGCATATCCAACAAATATGCCCTCATAAGTTTTAGGCTCAAATTTAGCTAAGCGGGTGTTCCTGTTTAGAATGAAACACTTACAACCGAATACCCGAAAGTGTTTGCCATTGGGCTTTCTCCCAATGAGGAGTTCATAAGGGGTCCCGTTCTTGAGCTTGCGAAGATAAAGCCGGTTTCATGCATGGCACGCGGTGTTGATGGTTTCGGCCCAAAGCTTGTATGGAGACTGGTACTCGTCAAGCATGGTCCTAGCCATCTCAGTAAGAGTTCGGTTCTTCCTTTCCGCAACACCATTTTGTTGAGGAGTATTGGCCGCGGCATATTGGTGCTTGATCCCCTCATCGCTCAAGAACTCATCCATAGTATAATTCTTGAACTCGGTGCCATTGTCACTTCGAATTGCCTTGATCTCAAAATTATGTTGATGTTGAGCTTCTCTGGCAAAGTTGATGAAAGTTTCTTGGGTCTCATATTTTGTCTTGAGAAAGAATACCCAACTGTATCTTGTATAATCATCGACAATGACAAGACAATACATTCTCCCTCCCAAGATATCATAAGATGGAGGTCTAAAGAGATGCAAGTGAAGCGGATCAAGGGGCCTTGACGTGGAAATGATAGTCTTCACTTTATGAGCTTTTTTCATGTAGTGTTCCGGCAATGCAAGCACTACAACCCTACAAGGACGATCTTTGGCAAAAGACACATTGGTTCGTCCAAGTATGTGCTCCCCCTTTAAGAGAGCTTGTAAATTTCTCATACCCACATGGGCTAGCCGTCGGTGCCATAACCACCCCCACGTCGGCCTTGGCCATTAGGTATGTTGCAGGATGTGTTTTCTCTTTTCAGAAATCAACCACGTAAAGGTTGTCTTCAACATGCCCAACAAAGACCACTTTGAGATTTCTTCTCTTAAAGACGGTCACATAAAATTCACCAAAATGAGAATCATAACCGACACGTGCCAATTGAATCGTTGAGAGTAAATTGTAGTGAAGGGATGGAACATGCATAACATTTGTGAGTGACGAATCACTAGATATTACCACTTTTCCAAATCCCAATACCTTGCCCTTGCTATTGTCACCAAACGAAATGGTTGAAGAGGCATTGAGAGAACCAACGAACTCCACAAGCATTTCTCTATCTTCGGTCATATGATTGGTGTATCCACTATCGATCACCCATTGCGTTCCACTGGAGATATAATCCTACATGAATCAAGCTTTGAATTTAGGTCCCCATTTCTCAATGGGTCCTAGAGAGTTAGCAACAAGGGTCTTAGGAGCCCAAATAGTCCATGCATAATCATCATAGTTAGTGCCAACAATTTTTGTAAAAGTATAACCATCCTCTTCTCTCATGAGGACATATGATGGGTTGTTCTTGCCGAAAAACTCATTGGGAATGGCTTTGTCTCCAATGTTCTTGCCATCCACAACATCCCTTTTTCCTTCTCCTTCTCCTTGTGCCCCTCTTGCACGAATACTACCTTTTGTTGATGAGGAGGAGTAGAACCGATCTTCTTCTTGTTGCTCTTCTTCTTGTTCTTCTTCATGTTCTTCTTCACCTTGGAAGAAGGGTCAAACCCAATTGCCTCTTTTGCAAACACTCATTTTGGTTTCTTAAGAGGTCATTGAGATTCTTTTCTCCTTGAATACATGACACAAGCCCTTTCTCTATTTGGGCTTTCAACTTTGTATTCTCTTCTTGAAGAGATTTGCAATCACGAGCAAAGTTAGCCATACAAGGTTCATCATTTAAACCAATGTGAGAGACAGAAGTGAGTGCCTTCATAGTAGTAGCTTTAAGTTGAGCATAAGACTCGGTCAGAGCAATGAGGTCACCTTTGACAACCTTGGAACTCTTCACAAGGAACTCATGTTCCTCAACAAGTCTAGCATGACCATCTAAGAGATTTTTGTTTTTAAGGGTGAGGGCATCTTTTATTTCAAGAGAACCTTGGAGGGCATCTTTGGTTTTAACAAAGTCAATGCCATGAGACGACAAGGCTTCCTCAAGAGATACTCTCGTCGCACTCTCTTCATGTAGTTCGTGCTCGAGGAGTTCAACTCCCTCTTTTTCCTCTACAAGGAGGTTCTCAACGTTCTGAATAAAGTCACAGCGTTCGGCAAGTGACTTAAGGAGATCACTAAAACGAGCACGAGCTTCCCCATGAAGAGTTTTCATGAAATCCATCAAGGATTCCTCATCATTATCAACACTAACTTCACACTCATCCTCCACTATCTCACAATAGATATTGGGAGTGGGGTTAGTGGATTTAGAAGGTTGGGACTTTGTTTTTACCTCTTTAGCCACGAGGCATTGATGAGTGAAGGGGTTGTTCTCGTTGATTGATTCAAAGAGTCCGATGGTGGAGGAGGAGGTTGTGGCATGCAAGGAAATTGCGGCCGTGCCCACTTGGTCATCATCACCGTCGTCATCATCTCCAGATATGTACTCCTCATGAACAAGCGCCTTTTCATCTTTCCTCTTTGTGAACTCGGAGAATTTCCTCTTCTTGAGCACAAGCTTCTCGGATTTGTCTTCACGTCTTTAATACAGACAATCGTGCACAAAGTGTCTTGGGCTATCACAATTGTAGCACTTTCTTCTTCCAAACGTTCTTCCTTGAAGATTCTTCCCTTTGTTTGTAGGAGATATGCCCTAGAGGCAGTAATTTCAGTTACTTTTGTATCTCCAAGTTTGTAATGAATGTTTATGATCCATGCTATAACTGCAATGATTCTCGAGTCTACAATAACCACGAGGCTTGGAGGGAAACTCATGTGCACGTGTGGTATAATAAACGGTAAATTGTATTCCTAGTCTTGCCTCTAAGACTGGCTCAAGTATTGCATGATGATCCTGTTTTCCTGATCATGGGCATGGCTATGCCAGCAATTTTGAGGGCACGATGTTGGTAGAACACTTGTGTTGAATCGACCCAACTTGATGTTATACTATGAGATATATATTCGTCACAAGTTAATGGTTAAATAACACAGAGATGGTTAACGTTTGCATGATTCCTTAGACCATGAGAGTATCGAGTTTCTTCATACTTGCTTCATGAACTTTGGGGTTTGTTAAACGTCATCCGTAAATGGGTGGCTATTACGGCGGCTTACGGGTTCATGGAAAAGTATGTCAAGTAACTTGATAGCTCAAGATTGGGATTTGCTCCTCCGACGATGGAGAGATATCTCTGGGCCCTCTCGGTGTTGCGGTATCCATCATCGTCTGGCCAGACACTTGTGATTTGATCACGGGGATGCCGGAACACGGGAACGAGAAAAGAGAACAATGCCGGCAACGAGGTAACTGGCATTGTGGACAAGTTGTTGATCCACGAGGATGCCTACATGTCTCACCTCGGGTAATTGTAACATATCGCGAAGCAACAGGAATAGCACTCGGCAACTGGAGGTTCACTCGAATATTCATTCGTGTGGGTATAGGGGTCAATATGGGTGTCCACGGCTCCGATGTTGATCATTGATCGGAAGGGGTTCCGGGTCATGTCTATGCTTCACCGAACCTATAGGGTCACACACTTAAGGGTCATCTATCTACTGAATACTAGACGGGGAGTCTGAGAGAAATTCACCGAAAAAGTTTCGGACGAAACGGAAACGTTCCGGAGAGGATATCGGAATAGTTCCGGTAAAACTGAAAAGTTGTTTTAGAGGATACCATAAAGTCAGATTGGTTTCGGCACATGCCTGATAATTCTTGGAGGGTGCCAGAATCGTTCTGGAAACTTTCTGGAATTTTCCGGGATGAAAACCGGAAATGTTCCGGAGCTGCCGGAACCGCTTCAGATGCTTTTCGCAGATGAAAATCACTAAACCGGAATTGTTCCGGATCGCATTGAAACTTATTTTAGTGGGTACTGGAATTGTTCTAAGCCCACATAAATATTTTCAGTTCGATCGGACGCTGAAAAATGTCGTCATGAATAGTGAAATCAGATTTATGGATATGGTTGGAAGTTGGCTTTCCACAAATATCTTCCCAAGATATTTTGGGATGACATGGCATTTTGGATATGCCCATCCTACCCCTTGTTTTTCCTATAAATAGAGGGGAGGAGGCAGCCCCATGTGCTTCATCCTTGTGCTCTCATACACATGCTATGCTTTGCTAGCTCTCTCTTCTCCCTCACACGAAAAGAGTATTTCGTAGAGCCGAAAGGCTGTCTGGGTTCCGGCAGGAACTAGCTCTGGACGGCGAAGCCCTGCCGGATAGTTGACACCGTATGTGTGCAACCCCGTAGAGAGGTCGTAGTTTCGATCTTTTGCCCGAGGGGCTGTTCGAGGGTCCTCCCGTAGGGCTGTCCGAGTTTCCGTTCGAGTTTCGAGGGTCCTCCCGAAGGGCTATCCGTGACATCGTCCGGGGGACTGTCCGACCGCCTCCCGAAGGGCTGTCCGACGAGGGAGTACATTCTCGCGGTTGGGAGGTTGTAAAATCCTAGCTGCGGGAATCTGCACCAACGATCTCCACCGACTCTTCTTCCGCTGCGCTACGAGTCGGTACGGATCAGATCAAACCTTGTATGCAATCTCCATAGTGGTCCTGGGCGTGCTCGCTATACCGAATTTTTTTGTTTTCTGTCGCATTCCCCATCAGTGGCATCAAGAGCCAGACTATGAGTAGATGCATGTTATGATCTAGAATACATAGAGATGTATGGGTGTTGCACAATATAATTAGGTAGTAGATGAGATCTATTGCTGAAAATTATTTGTGCGGGTAGCAGATGAAATCTGTTACTCGATGTTCTTGTTGCTTCCCTTGAATTTGTGTAGTCCTGATCTTGACAGCATTGTGGAATCTGACAAAGTTCTGGCAATCCGCGATCCTTTCATGCTGCTCCTGAGTATGCTGATTGACAGATCAACGAAGCTAACAGTTCTTTGGGTTCCACTTTAGTCAAAGAAAGATGGATGTTTCGCAGACGAAGGGCAATGCAGATATGATCTGCACGGGGGTCACGCGTATGACGAAGTTTAGTATGGGGCTCGAGATTTTATTGTCTCGTGTTTCATACACCCTGGAAAGTTAATCTAGCAACTTGAAGTATCATACTTGATGATAAACGTTGGTAGCTGCGGTTTAAGTAAAAACCTTAGAAGCCACGTAAAATAAAATTTTGCATAAACCGATTAGAGGCGTCTAACTTGGTTTTGCAGGATGGTTATTCATGTGATGTGGTATAGCAATGCTCATATTAAATTTGATTATGTATGAGATGACTATATGATGTAATTAACATGACCTGCGTGTCATGATTCGGCATGATGGCTGGAGCCATATGATTGCACTTTAATGACTTGCGTGTCAACCTTATGTAATGCACTTATTTTATTAGCTATAGAGATAGCAATATTATCTGGTGCATCAACAAGGTGGTGGCAATCTTCGCGAAGGTGAACACCGACGTGAATGCCGAAGACGAAGAAATACTTGACTTCTCCGTCAGAAAGGGCTATACCATATCATGCTAATTATGAATTGCCTGAGATGTTTATCCCTCTTGATGCACCCTTCTTGATTGCGCGGTAGTCGCTTTTTATTAGGGTGATCTCTCACTAAAATATCAAAGTAGTTAGTGTTCACCCAAGTGTAGCACCGTCTGAAATTCGTATCTTTTCGGGGTGCGCCATGTCCACATGGGTACGAACGAATCGAGAGGAATGAGGCAGGTAAGGTCAGACCTCGCAGCAAGATCACTTGGTTGTCTTTGACGTTCAGGCAGGATCGTCCTGAGCTCGGAACACACCCATCGAAAGATGAACAAGAGTCACATGGAGATGTGATCGGCAAGTTTGCCTACCGATTGAAATTCTCGTCATCAGTGATGTCCACATCAATGGCGTTGAATTTAAATGTGGATCTTGAATCACTCACAATCAATTATGAGAGATATTGATTTGAGTGGGAGCGCACCTTAGAATAAAATCTGTTTATTCACTAGTGCAAAATCATTATGAACAAAGTCTAAGTGAAATTGTGTTTTCCGTTGTAGATCTAATGGCTCGCAACACCGCGTTCAACTTAGGCCCGATGTTAGAGAAAGAGAAGTTAGCTGCGAATGGAAACAACTATGCGGACTGGGTCCGTACCCTGAGGATTGTCCTCAGGAGCGCTAAGAAAGTGTACGTGCTTGATGGAGCTCTTCCACCTAAGCCAGCGGCAACAGCCGCGGCAGACATACAAAATGTCTGGGCCACTAAGGATGATGATTTCAACTTAGTGCAGTGCCTCATGCTGTCTTGCATGAGTTCAGAGCTTCAAAAATGTTTTGAATTCCATAACTCCTTTGATATGATCAAGGATCTGGATGCTCTGTACAAGTTTAATGCACGGTCTGAATGTTTTGATATCATGAAAATGATGTCGGAGACCAAGATGGCTGAGGGCAGTTCAGTTGGCGAGCACGTAGTCAATATGATTGGCTACGCTGAAAGGCTTAAAACCCTGGAATTTCCACTTCCAGAAGAGCATGTTATGGACATGTTGCTCCGTTCACTCCCCCCTTCTTACGGAGGTTTTGTCATGAACTACCACATGAATGGGATGGACAAAACACCTAATGAGGTGCTTGCCATGCTGAAATCTGTTGAAGGAGGACTGCAGAAAAATCGCAAGCAAGTGTTGCTTGTGAATAAAACTGCCAGTTTCAAAAAGAAAGGCAAGCCAAAGAAAGGCAAGGGCGCCGGTAAGACCGGCTTCCAACGCAAATCTAAGGGCGGAGCCAAGAATGAAACTGAGTGCTTCTACTGCAAGGGCACAGGACACTGGAAGAGAAACTGCAAGAAGTATCTGGAAGATAAGAAGTCCGGGAAAACCGGAAAAGGTATAATTGTTATACAAGTTGATGTCATTGACGTTTTGCTCGCTAGCGAAAATTCTAAGTCTTGGGTATTTGATACCGGATCGGTTGCTCACATTTGCAACTCGATACAGGGGCTTCAGAAGGTGCGCAGGCTGGGAAAGAATGAAGTCGTGATGCATGTCGGGAACGGCGCTGGGATCGCCGCTCAAGCCGTCGGCATTATGCCTCTACGTCTCCCTTCAAGATTTATTTTGGAACTAAGTAACTGTTATTTTGTTCCGTTGTTGTGTAAGAACATTATCTCTGGATCATGTTTAGTGCATGACGGGTACTCCTGCAAGTCTGAGAACAATGGTTGTTCACTTTATTGTAAGGACATGTTTTATGGATTTGCACCCATTATTGGGGGCCTTTTCGTACTGAATCTTGAATGTGAAAATAATGTCTTTAACGTGAATGCTAAACGCCTTAAGAAGGCTGATACCACCACCACTTTCATGTGGCACTGTCGGCTTGGCCACATCGGAAAGAAACGCATGCAAAGACTCCATAAAGATGGAGTTTTACCGTCTTTTGAGTTTGAATCATTTGACACATGTGAAGCTTGCTTGATGGGAAAAATGACCAAGACGCCGTTCACGGGTCATCCTGAACGGGCGGGTGAATTATTGGAAATAATACATAGTGATGTATGTGGACCAATGAATACGGCCGCACGGGGTGGGTATTTTTACTTCGTGACTTTTACTGATGATTTAAGTCGGTATGGCTATATCTACTTGATGAAGCATAAGTCGGAAACCTTTGAAAAGTTCAAAGAATTTCAGAATGAGGTAGAAAATCATCGTAACAAAAAGATTAAGTTTCTGCGGTATGATCGCGGAGGCGAATATCTTAGTCACGAGTTTGGCCAACATCTGAGTGACCGTGGAATCGTTTCACAGCTTACGCCTCCCGGAACTCCACAGCGAAACGGAGTGTCGGAACGACGTAACCGAACCCTGTTAGACATGGTAAGGTCGATGATGTCTCTTACAGATCTACCGATATCTTTTTGGGGTCACGCACTACTCACTGCCGCTTATACACTAAACAGAGCACCGTCTAAGTCTGTTGAGACGACGCCATATGAGATATGGCATGGGAAGAAACCCAATTTGTCGCATCTAAAAATTTGGGGTTGTGAAGCTTATGTAAAACGTTTACAACCGAGCAAACTCGATCCCAGATCAGACAAATGTATCTTTGTAGGTTATCCAAAGGAAACTGTTGGGTATTTCTTCTACCAACCCTCCGAGTGCAAAGTGTTTGTCGCTAAAAATGGAGTCTTTCTTGAGAAAGAGTTTCTCGCTAAAGAATTGAGTGGGAGAACAGTACAACTTGATGAGATTAGTGAATCTTCGGCAACCGTTGATATGGCTAAGGAGCCAGAAGAAATTCCGCTAATTATCCCTACAACCGAGCCGGAAGTTGTCGCATGTGATGCGGGAACTTCAAACACTGTTGTAACTGAACCGCGCAGATCAGGTAGGGCTATCCAGCCACCTGAGTGGTTTCATAACGAAATCTTCATTCTTGAAGACGATGAACCTGCGCACTACAAGGAAGCGATGGCGGGGCCTAGCTCAAGGGAATGGCACAAAGCCATGAGATCCGAAATGGAATCCATGTACGAAAACCAAGTTTGGAACTTGGAAGAACTTCCAGATGGCATAAAACCCATTGGTTGTAAATGGATTTTCAAACGAAAGACGGACGCGGATGGTAACATTACTATCCACAAAGCTAGACTTGTCGCGAAAGGGTTCACGCAAGTTCCAGGAGAGGACTACGACGAGACTTTCTCGCCCGTAGCTATGCTTAGGTCTGTTCGGATATTACTAGCAATTGCTGCTTATTTCGATTATGAAATATGGCAGATGGATGTCAAAACGGCTTTCCTAAATGGAAACCTTGATAGGGATGTATACATGATACAGCCAGAAGGTTTTGTCGATCCTAAAAATGCTGGAAAGGTATGTAAGCTTCAGAAAGCCATTTATGGTCTGAAGCAAGCATCAAGGAGCTGGAATATTCGTTTTGATGAAGTGGTCAAAGAGTTTGGCTTCATCAGGAACGATGAAGAATCTTGTGTGTACAAGAAGTTTAGTGGGAGCGCAAAAGCATTTCTTATCTTGTATGTGGATGACATATTGTTGATTGGAAATGATGTGAAATTTCTTAGCGAAATACAAGACTCATTGAAGAAGAGTTTTTCAATGAAAGACTTAGGCAAAGCGGCATATGTATTAGGCATCAGGATCTATAGAGATAGATCAAGACGCTTAATAGCGCTAAGCCAAAGCACGTACATTGACAAGGTGTTGAAAAGGTTCAACATGAGAACTCCAAGAAAGGCCTACTCTCCATGTCACCTGGCACAGTGCTTTGCAAGAATCAGAGTCCTCGGACCCTTGATGAGCGAGTACAAATGAATGATATTCCATATGCTTCGGCAGTTGGTTCTATTATGTATGCCATGCTATGTACAAGACCGGATGTTTCCTATGCGCTAAGTGTTAGCAGCCGGTACCAAGGTGATCCAGGATTGGAACACTGGGCCGCAGTCAAGGGTATTCTTAAGTACCTCAGAAGGACCAAGGATTTACTCCTTGTGTACGGAGGTGATGAAGAGCTCATTGTAAGTTGTTACACTGATGCAGGCTTCATGTCTGACCCAGATGACTTCAAATCTCAATCTGGCTATGTTTTCATACTGAATGGCGGCGCAGTTGATTGGAAAAGTTCCAAACAAAAGACTGTGGCGGATTCTACGACGGAGGCGGAATATGTTGCTGCTTCAGAAGCCTCCAAGAAAGCTGTCAGTATCAAGCAATTTCTTGAAGATCTTGGTGTGGTTCCAAGTGCTCTGGACCCGGTGGAGATCTATTGTGACAATAGTGGCGCCGTGGCTCAGGCAAGGGAGCCGTGTTCGCACCATAAGACAATGCATATTCAACGCAAATATAAACTCATTCGACATCATGTCGAAGAAGGTTTAGTGAAAGTACGCAAAGTTCACACGGATCTGAATGTGTCAGACCCGATGACGAAGCCTCTACCACGAGCAAAACATGAGCAACACCGGATTGCCATTGGTGTTAGGGAAGCCATGTAACTAGATTATGACTCTAGTGCAAGTGGGAGACTGTAGGAGATATGCCCTAGAGGCAGTAATTTCAGTTACTTTTGTATCTCCAAGTTTGTAATGAATGTTTATGATCCATGCTATAACTGCAATGATTCTCGAGTCTACAATAACCACGAGGCTTGGAGGGAAACTCATGTGCACGTGTGGTATAATAAACGGTAAATTGTATTCCTAGTCTTGCCTCTAAGACTGGCTCAAGTATTGCATGATGATCCTGTTTTCCTGATCATGGGCATGGCTATGCCAGCAATTTTGAGGGCACGATGTTGGTAGAACACTTGTGTTGAATCGACCCAACTTGATGTTATACTATGAGATATATATTCGTCACAAGTTAATGGTTAAATAACACAGAGATGGTTAACGTTTGCATGATTCCTTAGACCATGAGAGTATCGAGTTTCTTCATACTTGCTTCATGAACTTTGGGGTTTGTTAAACGTCATCCGTAAATGGGTGGCTATTACGGCGGCTTACGGGTTCATGGAAAAGTATGTCAAGTAACTTGATAGCTCAAGATTGGGATTTGCTCCTCCGACGATGGAGAGATATCTCTGGGCCCTCTCGGTGTTGCGGTATCCATCATCGTCTGGCCAGACACTTGTGATTTGATCACGGGGATGCCGGAACACGGGAACGAGAAAAGAGAACAATGCCGGCAACGAGGTAACTGGCATTGTGGACAAGTTGTTGATCCACGAGGATGCCTACATGTCTCACCTCGGGTAATTGTAACATATCGCGAAGCAACAGGAATAGCACTCGGCAACTGGAGGTTCACTCGAATATTCATTCGTGTGGGTATAGGGGTCAATATGGGTGTCCACGGCTCCGATGTTGATCATTGATCGGAAGGGGTTCCGGGTCATGTCTATGCTTCACCGAACCTATAGGGTCACACACTTAAGGGTCATCTATCTGCTGAATACTAGACGGGGAGTCTGAGAGAAATTCACCGAAAAAGTTTCGGACGAAACGGAAACGTTCCGGAGAGGATATCGGAATAGTTCCGGTAAAACTGAAAAGTTGTTTTAGAGGATACCATAAAGTCAGATTGGTTTCGGCACATGCCTGATAATTCTTGGAGGGTGCCAGAATCGTTCTGGAAACTTTCTGGAATTTTCCGGGATGAAAACCGGAAATGTTCCGGAGCTGCCGGAACCGCTTCAGATGCTTTTCGCAGATGAAAATCACTAAACCGGAATTGTTCCGGATCGCATTGAAACTTATTTTAGTGGGTACTGGAATTGTTCTAAGCCCACATAAATATTTTCAGTTCGATCGGACGCTGAAAAATGTCGTCATGAATAGTGAAATCAGATTTATGGATATGGTTGGAAGTTGGCTTTCCACAAATATCTTCCCAAGATATTTTGGGATGACATGGCATTTTGGATATGCCCATCCTACCCCTTGTTTTTCCTATAAATAGAGGGGAGGAGGCAGCCCCATGTGCTTCATCCTTGTGCTCTCATACACATGCTATGCTTTGCTAGCTCTCTCTTCTCCCTCACACGAAAAGAGTATTTCGTAGAGCCGAAAGGCTGTCTGGGTTCCGGCAGGAACTAGCTCTGGACGGCGAAGCCCTGCCGGATAGTTGACACCGTATGTGTGCAACCCCGTAGAGAGGTCGTAGTTTCGATCTTTTGCCCGAGGGGCTGTTCGAGGGTCCTCCCGTAGGGCTGTCCGAGTTTCCGTTCGAGTTTCGAGGGTCCTCCCGAAGGGCTGTCCGTGACATCGTCCGGGGGACTGTCCGACCGCCTCCCGAAGGGCTGTCCGACGAGGGAGTACATTCTCGCGGTTGGGAGGTTGTAAAATCCTAGCTGCGGGAATCTGCACCAACGATCTCCACCGACTCTTCTTCCGCTGCGCTACGAGTCGGTACGGATCAGATCAAACCTTGTATGCAATCTCCATAGTGGTCCTGGGCGTGCTCGCTATACCGAAATTTTTTGTTTTCTGTCGCATTCCCCATCAGTGGCATCAAGAGCCAGACTATGAGTAGATGCATGTTATGATCTAGAATACATAGAGATGTATGGGTGTTGCACAATATAATTAGGTAGTAGATGAGATCTATTGCTGAAAATTATTTGTGCGGGTAGCAGATGAAATCTGTTACTCGATGTTCTTGTTGCTTCCCTTGAATTTGCGTAGTCCTGATCTTGACAGCATTGTGGAATCTGACAAAGTTCTGGCAATCCGCGATCCTTTCATGCTGCTCCTGAGTATGCTGATTGACAGATCAACGAAGCTAACAGTTCTTTGGGTTCCACTTTAGTCAAAGAAAGATGGATGTTTCGCAGACGAAGGGCAATGCAGATATGATCTGCACGGGGGTCACGCGTATGACGAAGTTTAGTATGGGGCTCGAGATTTTATTGTCTCGTGTTTCATACACCCTGGAAAGTTAATCTAGCAACTTGAAGTATCATACTTGATGATAAACGTTGGTAGCTGCGGTTTAAGTAAAAACCTTAGAAGCCACGTAAAATAAAATTTTGCATAAACCGATTAGAGGCGTCTAACTTGGTTTTGCAGGATGGTTATTCATGTGATGTGGTATAGCAATGCTCATATTAAATTTGATTATGTATGAGATGACTATATGATGTAATTAACATGACCTGCGTGTCATGATTCGGCATGATGGCTGGAGCCATATGATTGCACTTTAATGACTTGCGTGTCAACCTTATGTAATGCACTTATTTTATTAGCTATAGAGATAGCAATATTATCTGGTGCATCAACAAGGTGGTGGCAATCTTCGCGAAGGTGAACACCGACGTGAATGCCGAAGACGAAGAAATACTTGACTTCTCCGTCAGAAAGGGCTATACCATATCATGCTAATTATGAATTGCCTGAGATGTTTATCCCTCTTGATGCACCCTTCTTGATTGCGCGGTAGTCGCTTTTTATTAGGGTGATCTCTCACTAAAATATCAAAGTAGTTAGTGTTCACCCAAGTGTAGCACCGTCTGAAATTCGTATCTTTTCGGGGTGCGCCATGTCCACATGGGTACGAACGAATCGAGAGGAATGAGGCAGGTAAGGTCAGACCTCGCAGCAAGATCACTTGGTTGTCTTTGACGTTCAGGCAGGATCGTCCTGAGCTCGGAACACACCCATCGAAAGATGAACAAGAGTCACATGGAGATGTGATCGGCAAGTTTGCCTACCGATTGAAATTCTCGTCATCAGTGATGTCCACATCAATGGCGTTGAATTTAAATGTGGATCTTGAATCACTCACAATCAATTATGAGAGATATTGATTTGAGTGGGAGCGCACCTTAGAATAAAATCTGTTTATTCACTAGTGCAAAATCATTATGAACAAAGTCTAAGTGAAATTGTGTTTTCCGTTGTAGATCTAATGGCTCGCAACACCGCGTTCAACTTAGGCCCGATGTTAGAGAAAGAGAAGTTAGCTGCGAATGGAAACAACTATGCGGACTGGGTCCGTACCCTGAGGATTGTCCTCAGGAGCGCTAAGAAAGTGTACGTGCTTGATGGAGCTCTTCCACCTAAGCCAGCGGCAACAGCCGCGGCAGACATACAAAATGTCTGGGCCACTAAGGATGATGATTTCAACTTAGTGCAGTGCCTCATGCTGTCTTGCATGAGTTCAGAGCTTCAAAAATGTTTTGAATTCCATAACTCCTTTGATATGATCAAGGATCTGGATGCTCTGTACAAGTTTAATGCACGGTCTGAATGTTTTGATATCATGAAAATGATGTCGGAGACCAAGATGGCTGAGGGCAGTTCAGTTGGCGAGCACGTAGTCAATATGATTGGCTACGCTGAAAGGCTTAAAACCCTGGAATTTCCACTTCCAGAAGAGCATGTTATGGACATGTTGCTCCGTTCACTCCCCCCTTCTTACGGAGGTTTTGTCATGAACTACCACATGAATGGGATGGACAAAACACCTAATGAGGTGCTTGCCATGCTGAAATCTGTTGAAGGAGGACTGCAGAAAAATCGCAAGCAAGTGTTGCTTGTGAATAAAACTGCCAGTTTCAAAAAGAAAGGCAAGCCAAAGAAAGGCAAGGGCGCCGGTAAGACCGGCTTCCAACGCAAATCTAAGGGCGGAGCCAAGAATGAAACTGAGTGCTTCTACTGCAAGGGCACAGGACACTGGAAGAGAAACTGCAAGAAGTATCTGGAAGATAAGAAGTCCGGGAAAACCGGAAAAGGTATAATTGTTATACAAGTTGATGTCATTGACGTTTTGCTCGCTAGCGAAAATTCTAAGTCTTGGGTATTTGATACCGGATCGGTTGCTCACATTTGCAACTCGATACAGGGGCTTCAGAAGGTGCGCAGGCTGGGAAAGAATGAAGTCGTGATGCATGTCGGGAACGGCGCTGGGATCGCCGCTCAAGCCGTCGGCATTATGCCTCTACGTCTCCCTTCAAGATTTATTTTGGAACTAAGTAACTGTTATTTTGTTCCGTTGTTGTGTAAGAACATTATCTCTGGATCATGTTTAGTGCATGACGGGTACTCCTGCAAGTCTGAGAACAATGGTTGTTCACTTTATTGTAAGGACATGTTTTATGGATTTGCACCCATTATTGGGGGCCTTTTCGTACTGAATCTTGAATGTGAAAATAATGTCTTTAACGTGAATGCTAAACGCCTTAAGAAGGCTGATACCACCACCACTTTCATGTGGCACTGTCGGCTTGGCCACATCGGAAAGAAACGCATGCAAAGACTCCATAAAGATGGAGTTTTACCGTCTTTTGAGTTTGAATCATTTGACACATGTGAAGCTTGCTTGATGGGAAAAATGACCAAGACGCCGTTCACGGGTCATCCTGAACGGGCGGGTGAATTATTGGAAATAATACATAGTGATGTATGTGGACCAATGAATACGGCCGCACGGGGTGGGTATTTTTACTTCGTGACTTTTACTGATGATTTAAGTCGGTATGGCTATATCTACTTGATGAAGCATAAGTCGGAAACCTTTGAAAAGTTCAAAGAATTTCAGAATGAGGTAGAAAATCATCGTAACAAAAAGATTAAGTTTCTGCGGTATGATCGCGGAGGCGAATATCTTAGTCACGAGTTTGGCCAACATCTGAGTGACCGTGGAATCGTTTCACAGCTTACGCCTCCCGGAACTCCACAGCGAAACGGAGTGTCGGAACGACGTAACCGAACCCTGTTAGACATGGTAAGGTCGATGATGTCTCTTACAGATCTACCGATATCTTTTTGGGGTCACGCACTACTCACTGCCGCTTATACACTAAACAGAGCACCGTCTAAGTCTGTTGAGACGACGCCATATGAGATATGGCATGGGAAGAAACCCAATTTGTCGCATCTAAAAATTTGGGGTTGTGAAGCTTATGTAAAACGTTTACAACCGAGCAAACTCGATCCCAGATCAGACAAATGTATCTTTGTAGGTTATCCAAAGGAAACTGTTGGGTATTTCTTCTACCAACCCTCCGAGTGCAAAGTGTTTGTCGCTAAAAATGGAGTCTTTCTTGAGAAAGAGTTTCTCGCTAAAGAATTGAGTGGGAGAACAGTACAACTTGATGAGATTAGTGAATCTTCGGCAACCGTTGATATGGCTAAGGAGCCAGAAGAAATTCCGCTAATTATCCCTACAACCGAGCCGGAAGTTGTCGCATGTGATGCGGGAACTTCAAACACTGTTGTAACTGAACCGCGCAGATCAGGTAGGGCTATCCAGCCACCTGAGTGGTTTCATAACGAAATCTTCATTCTTGAAGACGATGAACCTGCGCACTACAAGGAAGCGATGGCGGGGCCTAGCTCAAGGGAATGGCACAAAGCCATGAGATCCGAAATGGAATCCATGTACGAAAACCAAGTTTGGAACTTGGAAGAACTTCCAGATGGCATAAAACCCATTGGTTGTAAATGGATTTTCAAAAGAAAGACGGACGCGGATGGTAACATTACTATCCACAAAGCTAGACTTGTCGCGAAAGGGTTCACGCAAGTTCCAGGAGAGGACTACGACGAGACTTTCTCGCCCGTAGCTATGCTTAGGTCTGTTCGGATATTACTAGCAATTGCTGCTTATTTTGATTATGAAATATGGCAGATGGATGTCAAAACGGCTTTCCTAAATGGAAACCTTGATAGGGATGTATACATGATACAGCCAGAAGGTTTTGTCGATCCTAAAAATGCTGGAAAGGTATGTAAGCTTCAGAAAGCCATTTATGGTCTGAAGCAAGCATCAAGGAGCTGGAATATTCGTTTTGATGAAGTGGTCAAAGAGTTTGGCTTCATCAGGAACGATGAAGAATCTTGTGTGTACAAGAAGTTTAGTGGGAGCGCAAAAGCATTTCTTATCTTGTATGTGGATGACATATTGTTGATTGGAAATGATGTGAAATTTCTTAGCGAAATAAAAGACTCATTGAAGAAGAGTTTTTCAATGAAAGACTTAGGCGAAGCGGCATATGTATTAGGCATCAGGATCTATAGAGATAGATCAAGACGCTTAATAGCGCTAAGCCAAAGCACGTACATTGACAAGGTGTTGAAAAGGTTCAACATGGAGAACTCCAAGAAAGGCCTACTCTCCATGTCACCTGGCACAGTGCTTTGCAAGAATCAGAGTCCTCGGACCCTTGATGAGCGAGTACAAATGAATGATATTCCATATGCTTCGGCAGTTGGTTCTATTATGTATGCCATGCTATGTACAAGACCGGATGTTTCCTATGCGCTAAGTGTTAGCAGCCGGTACCAAGGTGATCCAGGATTGGAACACTGGGCCGCAGTCAAGGGTATTCTTAAGTACCTCAGAAGGACCAAGGATTTACTCCTTGTGTACGGAGGTGATGAAGAGCTCATTGTAAGTTGTTACACTGATGCAGGCTTCATGTCTGACCCAGATGACTTCAAATCTCAATCTGGCTATGTTTTCATATTGAACGGCGGCGCAGTTGATTGGAAAAGTTCCAAACAAAAGACTGTGGCGGATTCTACGACGGAGGCGGAATATGTTGCTGCTTCAGAAGCCTCCAAGAAAGCTGTCAGTATCAAGCAATTTCTTGAAGATCTTGGTGTGGTTCCAAGTGCTCTGGACCCGGTGGAGATCTATTGTGACAATAGTGGCGCCGTGGCTCAGGCAAGGGAGCCGTGTTCGCACCATAAGACAATGCATATTCAACGCAAATATAAACTCATTCGACATCATGTCGAAGAAGGTTTAGTGAAAGTACGCAAAGTTCACACGGATCTGAATGTGTCAGACCCGATGACGAAGCCTCTACCACGAGCAAAACATGAGCAACACCGGATTGCCATTGGTGTTAGGGAAGCCATGTAACTAGATTATGACTCTAGTGCAAGTGGGAGACTGTAGGAGATATGCCCTAGAGGCAGTAATTTCAGTTACTTTTGTATCTCCAAGTTTGTAATGAATGTTTATGATCCATGCTATAACTGCAATGATTCTCGAGTCTACAATAACCACGAGGCTTGGAGGGAAACTCATGTGCACGTGTGGTATAATAAACGGTAAATTGTATTCCTAGTCTTGCCTCTAAGACTGGCTCAAGTATTGCATGATGATCCTGTTTTCCTGATCATGGGCATGGCTATGCCAGCAATTTTGAGGGCACGATGTTGGTAGAACACTTGTGTTGAATCGACCCAACTTGATGTTATACTATGAGATATATATTCGTCACAAGTTAATGGTTAAATAACACAGAGATGGTTAACGTTTGCATGATTCCTTAGACCATGAGAGTATCGAGTTTCTTCATACTTGCTTCATGAACTTTGGGGTTTGTTAAACGTCATCCGTAAATGGGTGGCTATTACGGCGGCTTACGGGTTCATGGAAAAGTATGTCAAGTAACTTGATAGCTCAAGATTGAGATTTGCTCCTCCGACGATGGAGAGATATCTCTGGGCCCTCTCGGTGTTGCGGTATCCATCATCGTCTGGCCAGACACTTGTGATTTGATCACGGGGATGCCGGAACACGGGAACGAGAAAAGAGAACAATGCCGGCAACGAGGTAACTGGCATTGTGGACAAGTTGTTGATCCACGAGGATGCCTACATGTCTCACCTCGGGTAATTGTAACATATCGCGAAGCAACAGGAATAGCACACGGCAACTGGAGGTTCACTCGAATATTCATTCGTGTGGGTATAGGGGTCAATATGGGTGTCCACGGCTCCGATGTTGATCATTGATCGGAAGGGGTTCCGGGTCATGTCTATGCTTCACCGAACCTATAGGGTCACACACTTAAGGGTCATCTATCTACTGAATACTAGACGGGGAGTCTGAGAGAAATTCACCGAAAAAGTTTCGGACGAAACGGAAACGTTCCGGAGAGGATATCGGAATAGTTCCGGTAAAACTGAAAAGTTGTTTCAGAGGATACCATAAAGTCAGATTGGTTTCGGCACATGCCTGATAATTCTTGGAGGGTGCCAGAATCGTTCTGGAAACTTTCTGGAATTTTCCGGGATGAAAACCGGAAATGTTCCGGAGCTGCCGGAACCGCTTCAGATGCTTTTCGCAGATGAAAATCACTAAACCGGAATTGTTCCGGATCGCATTGAAACTTATTTTAGTGGGTACTGGAATTGTTCTAAGCCCACATAAATATTTTCAGTTCGACCGGGCGCTGAAAAATGTCGTCATGAATAGTGAAATCAGATTTATGGATATGGTTGGAAGTTGGCTTTCCACAAATATCTTCCCAAGATATTTTGGGATGACATGGCATTTTGGATATGCCCATCCTACCCCTTATTTTTCCTATAAATAGAGGGGAGGAGGCAGCCCCATATGCTTCATCCTTGTGCTCTCATACACATGCTATGCTTTGCTAGCTCTCTCTTCTCCCTCACACGAAAAGAGTATTTCGTAGAGCCGAAAGGCTGTCTGGGTTCCGGCAGGAACTAGCTCTGGACGGCGAAGCCCTGCCGGATAGTTGACACCGTATGTGTGCAACCCCGTAGAGAGGTCGTAGTTTCGATCTTTTGCCCGAGGGGCTGTTCGAGGGTCCTCCCGAAGGGCTGTCTGAGTTTCCGTTCGAGTTTCGAGGGTCCTCCCGAAGGGTTGTCCATGACATCGTCCGGGGGACTGTCCGACCGCCTCCCAAAGGGCTGTCCGACGAGGGAGTACATTCTCGCGGTTGGGAGGTTGTAAAATCCTAGCTGCGGGAATCTGCACCAACGATCTCCACCGACTCTTCTTCCGCTGCGCTACGAGTCGGTACGGATCAGATCAAACCTTGTATGCAATCTCCATAGTGGTCCTGGGCGTGCTCGCTATACCGAAATTTTTTGTTTTCTGTCGCGTTCCCCATCATTGTTGGCCATGGTTCCCAAATATTTCTTGACTAAGAGAGCCAAGTCTTCCGCAAAATCATTTGTCGGACAAGTAGTGTCAACATTATCCTCAAAACTTTCTTCAATCACTTCTTCTTCTTTCGTTGATTGAGCAACCACCTTCTTGACCTTCAAGGCAAGATTTGTGTTATTGGTGGCTTGAGCAATTGCAAACGTCTTCTTTGACCTGGTCTCCAAAAGCACATGTGTGGAGAAGGTAGACACGATTTGAGCCATGGTCAACTTGTGATAGTCCGGGCGTTGATGAATCATCATCACCATGGTGTGCTCCGTTAACCATTGCATCAATGAATTTGTCCTTAATGAAATCACCATTTTCCCATGAGAATCCAAAGGTTCTCAAATTCAACACAAGAGACTTGAACCTTTGGTATACTTCATCCGCAGTCTCACCATCATTCCTCATAAACAAATTGACCTCTTGCTTGAGCAGGGACAACCTAGATCTTCGAATTGCTTCATCACCCTCGAGAGCCTCTTCAAGGCAATCCCAAAATTATTTTGCGGTCTTGAGAAGATCAATGGATTCACTATAGTCATCGATCACGACAGTGCACAAAATATTGTGAGCGGTTGCATTGAGTTGATCATCCACCGCTTCCCTCGGGGTAACATTTGTTGGGTCCTTGGGGTTGAAGCCATTGACCACAATCCACAACAGTTGCGTAGATGCACTTCGAATGTGAGACTTCATATCTAGCTTCCACTTAGCAAATGCATTAGCTTTCAAAGGGGACGAAGGCACAACATGTTTAATGAGAGGATGTTCTAAGGGTTGAGGTGAGTAAAAGGGTTCCGCGACATTGTACCTAGGATTTTGAGTGTGACCAGAAGATGCAAGGGGTTCACTTGAGTCATCCGCATCAAAGACCTCATTTTGAAAGGTGTTTGATGTGGATGTTCATGGCTTTAAGCACACATCAATTTCCTCTTTAACTGACGAGCGAACCTCTTTCAACAATGCGGTTTTGAGGTCCGCAAACATTGAAAGAATATCTACTGCGGTTAAAGGGGCAACCGGGTTGGGGTGGTTCATCAGAGCATCGGCTTGAGGTATCACGACCTCGGCCGCGCCGGGAAGAAGGTTTTGATCAATTCCCGCAAGCGGTGGGTTACCTCCCATATTCTCTAGATCGTCCATATCATCAAAGGTTGTAAAACCTTATATTAGAGCACAAGGCTCCGATACCAATTGAAAGGATTGATATGGTCGACTAGAGGGGGAGGGGTGAATAGGAGACTATAAATTTTAAACTTGTTTGTCAACTTTAGGGATAAGCGGATAAATAGGGTTTGCTAGATATGTAACTAGGTGAACACAACCTATATGACAAACACACGTAGAGGTAAATATGCTAGGCAACAAGGTAATTAGAAAGCCTACAAGCATATAAGGCAAACTAAATTGCGGGAAAGGATTAACCACAAGTGAGACGAGGATGCAGATTTTATCCCAAAGTTCACTCTTCCTTGGGGAAGAGCTACTCTCATTTTAGAGCGGTGCCGGAGCCAAACCTTGCGGAATGCAACAGAAGGCTCACCGTATCTCTTTCGAGTCACCCCCAACGGATGAGCCTCGAATCACTCGGGTTGGTCTTACCACACCTTTACAAACTTCTCCGGAGCACACCACAAGCAAGGAAGCTTCCGGAGGAAGCTCTAACCGCCTAGGATCCCAAGCTCCAAGAGTAACAAGTCAATGGTGAACAAATGTTGTGGGGAACACAAATTTGGTTTGGTCAAAGTGTAGATCGGGTCTTGCTCTCCCAATCCCCAAAGTTTCAACGAGTTTGGGTGGAGGGATTGAGAGTACTTAGAAAAATGAGGTGTAGCAATCGAGGAGCTCAACAAGACATTAGGATTAGGGATGGAGGAGGAAGAAGGGGGCCTTCTATAGTGTTCTTTGCTGGGTGGGGATTTCTCACCGTTGGACCACGTGCGCATGGGCTAAGTCAGCCCCGTGCACACGGGGTACTCAGAGACTGAAACAACACCCCGTGCGCATGGGGGTCAAAAGACCCCGTGCGCATGGGGTGATCATAGAGATTCGGGGTACCCCCCGTGCGCACGGGCTACTCACGGAGTTCGTGGATGCCCCATGTACACGGAGCTCAAAAGACCCCGTGCACACGGGGTGTCTAGAAAGTCCCTGTTTAAACCTTTCTGAGTACCCGGGCACAACACTTAAAGGCATATTGATAGTGGAAGGTGTAGGAGGGCTGGTGTATATGTTTTGGAGGCATTTCCACACAACACAAATCCACGAAGACCCCTCTTAATAGTGCTGTGATTCCTACAACTCAAATAGAACCAAAACAAAAACCTTCGAGTCGGCAGAAACACCACACCTTTGATCTTTTTGGATTGGAGGGTCACATAAATCCATCAAGAACTTCATGGAACCAATATCCTGAGATAAACTTTAGCAACCGATATTAGTTCCTCTAACCATATTGTCGTCACACCAAAATACAATTAACTGCCACATGCACTTTTAATACCTATATGAACTCGATATATGAACTCGACTGCTAGTCACAGTCTATGAGCGTCTCTAGTTGGCCGGTGAATAGGACATGAGTGTGAGTAATATGCTCCACCAAGGGGTCAGCCTTTGGCGACCTAGTACCGGTAAGACTATTGGCGGAACTTCTTTACGCCAAACTGACAATTCAAGGCATAGTCTATTATTCAGTTGTAAAGGTGTGTAGCTTTCTGCTCTAGGCGGATGTTCAACCTTAACTGGTCTCCATTGAAAATACTAAAAATATTGGTATATCAAAACAATGTTTGGAATAGAGAACATCACTATGGGCTTTTGAGATTCGGTGGAGCATTGTTGAAACACATGGAGAGCTTTAGGTTGCTTACAGTTTCGAAAAATCTCTAATGGCCCATCATGTAAAAACAATGTTTTTACATTGCTTACAGTTGGGCCATTACAGATTCATCCAACAATTTCGAAAAATCTCTAATGGCCCATGTAAGTGTCATGACTAGGTGGTGGGAATTTTACTACCCCGTTAGTGTAGGAAGTTTTGGACCTCTTTAAAAAGGACCCTCTTGCAAATGCTATTGGTGCTTGAGAAAAAGAGTTGTTCCCGTGCGCTCCTCCTCTTCTGTCCGCCTTGCCTCACCACACCTCGCCCCTCCCCCCGCCACGCACACGCGCATCATGCTTCGTCATTGAGCCGAGCTCAGACCTATGTGTGTGCACTTAATTTTTACTAGTCAAGAACGGATAATTAATGGACCATTAATTACGAGTCGTTAACGAACGCGCCACGAATTTGAGACGTTGGATCGTGGGTTGTTGCCGACTCGGACACGGGTTCAATCCACGTCCCCTTACCCACGACCATATACCCTATTCGCCACCCAGCTCAGATCACACCTGCTTTGCCTCCACATGCATTTCCCATAGTCGTTTCGTTCACCGCCACTGCTTTCCAGTGACTCCATCTCGTACACCGCGTACACAGCTGTATGGGAGAGCGGGCCTCCAAAACCCCACCCTTTGACATCCTGCACCGAGAGAAGGGCGATTAGGTTTTTGGAGAGCTTCTCCTATGCGACTGCTCGTCACCGTTCGTCTACATCCACTACTTCGTCTGCGTCCTCCTCGCTTTCGTCATCACCATGTCCACCGAAGTCGAGAAACTCATTGAAAAGAAGGCAGCCGAGGAGGCTGCCGCCACGAGTGCGTACTAGCCAACTAGAGGGTATACCTTTTTTTTTGACAAAACTAGAGGGTATACCTGGTTTATCACTTTTGTTCATTATTGTTTTTACATTGCTTACGGTTTGTGTAGATGAATCTGCTATTTGCATTGTACTAGTTTGCATGGGTAGATACTAGTATAGGATTAATGCCATGTTTATGATTTACTTTTGGATTAGATTTATCAAAAAAATATAATATACTCAACAAAATTAGCACCAGACCGGGCCAACTGCGCTATTATTTTATTCTAGGCCGATATTTTAGTGGGCCATACTACTTGCTCCATCTCCAACGGTGGCCCGTAAATCGCCCGCATATGTCTAGACCACGGAAGCCATCCAATGCGGGTTTGTATCGGTCCGAATGGCGGTCTGGACGTGCTTTCTTACGCAACCAAAGACAAACGTGGGGCTTTGCGGACGTCCGGACAACACCCAAACCCACGTCCGGCCGCTCTGGCCCATCCCAACATCTCCTCCCTCACCCGCGTGCGTTCCCGCCTGGTGCCAGCTGCCCACATTCATGACGCGACCTCTCGCTGCCTCCGCCACTGGAGCGGCTCACCGGCTGAGGGCGCCACCCACGACACGTCCTTGTTGTCCATGCCTGTTCAATGCCGGCGACGTGTTACTGGACGAGACGTGACCAATATCTACCACACCCGTTCAATGCCCCGTCCATCCGTATGCCGCCATTAAGCAATATCGCCAGCCGAGAAACCCACTCTGGCGCCACGCATTGATGCCTCCTCACCGAAATCCCCTATTTAAAGGCAGCCACACCCGGCTAACTCCACACCACAACACAAGCCTCTCCCCATCCTCCATGACTGGAGGCGGCGAAGCTCTATGGGAGAGCATCTCCACGGAGATGAAGCACGAGGTGGCCGCCCTTGTCGTCGCCTGGCAGAGCCGCCATGCCAGGCGGATCGAGGCAGGCTTGCGGGCCAGCTCGCCTAAGGTCTCCGACGACGAGGCCGACAACACGATGGAGACCGGCTTCGACGACACCCCCTCGGCACCCGCGTTTGTGCACGCCGGCTGCACCATGGAGCAAGCATAGGCGCACTACAACACCGCCACGACGGAGGTGCAGCCTGTGCCGGTGCCTATGTCGGCGTTTGAACGGGCGCTAGAGCAGTACCGGCTGGCGGAGGGTCAGATAGACGGCAAGAGCGCGAGAGAGGAGGCCGTGGCGGCCATGGCCGCGACGAACCCCAACTTCGTCGCGGAGCAGTGTGCGCTCTACGACGCCCTTCGCGCCCAAGCCGCCGTTCGCCAGGAGGCGGCCGCCACGGAGGCGCAGCTGCAGGCGACCGCAGACGAAAACAGCGCTAGCTGCGCCTCCTACGCCCCGCCGATGAACTATCGGACGGGCCGGTTCGACGACACAGCGCCGACGTCATCATCTCCATTGTGCACCTCACGTCCACTGGCGACGGACAAGGCACATACTCCTTTGAGGATGAGTAGGGCACGGGAGGCGACGGGGCCTAGTGTCCCATGTGGGCCAGTCCGTCTTCTGTATTCTACTCTTGCTCGTCGGGGATCGCACCTTCACTTTATTGGTCTTATCGCCAATGCTCGTGTAGACGGCAGATGAAGGGTTTTTGTTCTAAATGTTCGAAACCTAATGAAAATCCGTCGTGTTTGCATGATTGTCGTCCGGTTTGTATGGAATCCGTTTGTGTTTGCACAAATTTCATCCGGTTGGTTCACAAAGTGTTCGCAATGTATGCAGCTACGGTTGGATGGTAGTCTCTTACATCCGTGTCCGCGGACTGGTCCCTATCGACGAATGGACGCGGAGCAAATTTACGAGTTGCGCCCTAACGTCCGTTTGACTAGTTGAGGCTCAACATATTCTCTCTCTCAAGAAGAAACAAAGGTGTTTCCCAAAAAAAGAAGAAGAAACAAAAGGTTGAGTCCCAAACCAGAGACCGTCTCCCGGCTGTCCGATCCCCCGAGGCTGAACGGTTGTGCTAAAAAAGACAGAGTTTCACCTGCAGCGCGCGGAACCGCTCATCGCCGCGGTTGCACTGCATGCCCGCGTAAAACACGAGCTCCAGTCCGGTGCCCCATCCCCGCCGAAAGAAACGACAGTACGGCACCTTCCGGAAGCCTCCCGCACCAAGCTGCGTCGGTGCGTGTAGTCCCTCCTCCCACATCTCCTCGCCTCCAATCCCCAACCACCAAGCCGACCGCGTGCGTGCTTTCTCGCGCAAACGATGGAGCAGGGAGGCAAGAACCCGGACGACGCCGGTCAGCTCCCGCTCCCCTGCGCCAACGGCTGCGGCTTCTTCGGCTCCCCGGACACCGGCGGCCTCTGCTCCAAGTGCTTCCGCGACAGCCTCCGCCGCGCCGAGGCCCAGGCCCAGCTGCAGGCGTCCGAAGCGGTGGCGGCGACGTCCAAGGACGCAGATGAGGAGGGGGAGAGGAGGGCAAAGGCAAGGAGCAGGTGCGCGTCGTGCGGGAGGAAGGTGGGCCTGATGGGGTTTGAGTGCCGGTGCGGCGGCGTGTTCTGCGGCGAGCACCGCTACTCGGACCGGCACGACTGCCGCTACGATTACAGGGGCGCCGGCCGCGACGCCATCTCCCAGGCCAACCCCGTCGTCAGGGCTGACAAGGTCGACAAGTTCTGAGCTCTTAGGTTTGGGTTCCCTCGCCTCCAGTTATGGATCGATGGTGTGGTAGTACGTGGTGTGATCGATGGACTCAGGTCCGATGGCTTGTAGTAGTGCTGAATTCCGGATACAGAATCCAAATGGACGATTCTGTCATTCTGTGTGGTTTCTTTCGCTAGTACTCCTACGTGTGTTGCGTTTCTCCTGTCTTCCTTTTGTTTTGGATTGGAGTAAGTTTGAGCAATCGATGGTATCTCGTGACATTGAAGTAGCTTGCAGAGCCGATCGAGTTATGGCCAGTTCCGGCCGCGACCTATGGCTGTCTCGTTACTCCATGCATCCTCATGTTAGTTAGCCGTGTCACGCAGTATGCTACTCGCTCCACTGTTCCACAAGATCATGCGCTCTTGTCATGGTACTATCACTGAAGATGGTTCTTCAGTCAGTTCGAACTAGCATGTCTGAAGCCTAAATAGGAGAACAACATTCATCAGGTAGTTTCCCAGCGAATGCTCTATTATTTTCTCCTTAACAGGCAAGGACAATTTCTACTAGTTTCCATAGCGTATTGTGCTACTCGTGTCCTTGGTTTATTACCATATTAGTACGATTCGACACCAAGCTAAACGAGCGCGTCTGGTGTAGTGGTATCATAGTACCCTCCCACGGTACTGACCAGGGTTCGATTCCCTGGATGCGCAATCCAGTTTTTCTTTTACCTGTTTTGCATTGGGTCAAGAAAAATAGTTCTCGTTTATCTTCGCTTTTTTTTAATGTAATATAACAAGTCTTTTCTTTGATTTCCATTAAAAACTGCCATATAAGTTTTACGAAGCAACAACCAAAACATAAATGAAAAAGAACCGCAAGCAACAACCTAATCCTAATGCCCACCAAAATCACAACTCTAGACTTGAACACCTCGTTGATTTCCACTATAAACCGCCATATAATTTTTACAAAGCAACAACCAAAACATAAACGAAAAGGAACCGGAAGCAACAACCTGATCATAATGTCCATCCAATCACAACCCTAGACTTGAACACGATAACATCAGAGAGCAAAGCCTATCAACCTTTTCTGGTTTCCCTTTTCCATGTGCTTTTCCCTTTGCATGTGATATTTTAATCAACAAAAATAGTCCTCATTAACCCTTCACTATTTTATTTAACTAGTTCCTTCGTCCATTTCCATTAAAGAAGTCGTCACATAATTTTTGCATGGCATCAACCAAAACACAGATGAAAAGGAACCGGAACCAACATCCTAATACTCCCTACGTTCCATGATTCTTGTCGTGGCACACAAAGCACAACTGTAGACCTGAACACCATAAGAGCAATGAGCAAAGGCTTTTAATTTTTTGTCGTTCCCGTTTTTCATGTGCTTTCCCATTTCATGTGATATTTCGATCAACAAAAATACTCCTCCTTAACCCTTTGATTTTTTTATTTAACGAGTTTCTACGTCCATTTTCATTAAACAAATTGTCATATAATCTTTTACATAGAAAAAAACCAACACAAAAAATGAAAAATAACTGGAAGCAACAACCTAATACTCATTCGATTCCACAATTCTTTTCGTGGCACGCAAAACACAACTCTAGACATGGATGACATAAGATCAGCGCGCAAATGCTTTCATTTTTTTTCCGTTTCCTGTTTTCCGTGTGCTTTCCCATTTCATCTGATACTAGAAGGGTTGTGCGCGCTTTGCTGCGCCCTTGAATTTATTGAGATTCTTAAATTTCTTTACTCAGTTTATTTCAAAATATATGGTGTATTACCTTTTTGAAAAGTCAAACCTCTTTAAATTGGATCAAATTTATAGAGAAATATATCAAAATTCATAATACCAAATCGGTGTTATTAGATTCATTATGAAATGAATTTTCATATTTTTGTTTAATATTGTGGATGTCGATATTTTTGGCTCTGAACTTGGTCAAAAATAAAGAAATTTGACTTTCCAAAAAACTAATACCCGTTATATTTTGAAACTGATGGAGTATTTAGTTTGGCCGGTGGGGGAGACGATGGAGCGTGTTTTACGTTTATTTATAATGCGGTTATTTGGTGGGTCTTTTGTGGTGTGTTTCTGCGTTATCCGCTAATCAATCCATATTTATGTGGGGATATTTTTGCATCGTTGGTTGCATGTACTATATTCGTGCTATAGTACCACATGTTGACGTTTTTTTATGGGTGATAGGAATCCGTGAGGGGTCGATATGTTTCTATAGGCCAGTGCTAATTAATTTGAAAAATCATTGGCCCGATCAAAATCGTAAACCAAATCCAAAATTGAATACCTCAATCGAATGAAAAAGCTTTAAAATTAGGGAGCATAGAGAATTAAAATAATTAAATAGGAGAGCTCCTTGAGAAATTGTTGACCCGGTCAAAATCGGGTGACCAAAGTCTAAATTGAAGCGTGAGTTAATTGTGAAGATTTAAAAATTTGGAAGCATGGTGTTTTGTATAAAAAATTAAATGAGAGGGTTTGAGAAATTGTTGACCCGGTCAAAATTGAATGGCCAAATTCCAATTGGAGACCTCAATTGATTGTGAGGCCTCCAATCCTAGGGAAATTAGTTATATAGTATATATTTCGATCAAGAAAAACAGTCCTCATTAATCCTTTGCTTTTTTATTTAGTGAGTTTCTTCGTCCATTTCCAGTAAAGATCTTCATATAATTTTTGCATAGCAACAACAAAAACATAAAGGAAAAAGAACATGAAGCAACAACCTAATACTCCTTCCATTTTATAATTCTTGTCCTGGCACACAAAGCACAAAACTCTAGACCTGAACACCGTAAGATCAGCCAGCAAAGGCTATCAACATGGCAATAGTACTTTAGGCTCCAACCAAAAAAAATGACAGGGTCGCCGCAAAAATAGTCCTTGTTTACCTTCCCTTTTTCATTCAATTGAATAAGCTTGTTCGTTGATTTCCATTCAAACCCGCCATATAATTTTTACGAAGCAACAACCAAAATATAAATGAGAAGGAACCGAAAGCAACAACCTAATCAAAAACTGTCCACGCAAACCACAACTCTAGACTTGGACACCATAAGATCAGCGAGCAAAGGCTATCATTCTTTTTTTCCCGTTATCCATGTGCTTTCCCTTTTCATGTGATATTTTGATCAAGAAAAATGGTCCTCATTAACCCTTTGCTCTTTTATTTAACGAGTTCCTTCGTTCATTTCCATTAAAGAAGTCCTCACATAATTTTTGCATGCCATCAACCAAAACACAAATGAAAAGGAACCGAAACCAACAACCTAATACTCCCCCCATTCCATGATTCTTGTCTTGGCACACAAAGCACAACTCTAGACCCGAATGCCATAAGATCAATGAGCAAAGGCTTTTAATTTTTTGTCGTTCCCGTTTTTCATGTGCTTTCCATTTCATGTGATATTTCGATCAAGAAAAATAGCCCTCCTTAACCCTTTGATTTTTTATTTAACGAGTTTCCACGTCCATTTTCATTAAACAAATCATCATATAATCTTTTACATCGAAAAAACCAACACAAAAAATGAAAAATAATTGGAAGCAACAACCTAATACTCACTCGATTCCACAATTCTCTTCGTGGCACACAAAACACAACTCTAGACATGGATGCCATAAGATCAGCGCGCAAATGCTTTCATTTTTTTTTGTTTCCTGTTTCCGTGTGCTTTCCCATTTCATCTGATATTTTGATCAAGAAAAATAGTCCTCATTAATCCTTTGCTTTTTTATTTAGTGAGTTTCTTAGTCCATTTCTAGTAAAGAAATCTTCAAATAATTTTTGCATAGAAACAACAAAAACATAAAGGAAAAAGAACATGAAGTAACAACCTAATACTCCTTCCATTTTATAATTCTTGTCCTGGCACACAAAGCACAAAACTCTAGACCTAAACAACGTAAGATCAGTGAGCAAAGGCTATCAACATGGCAATAGTACTTTAGGCTCCAACCAAAAAAAATGACAGGGTCACCGCAAAAATAGTCCTCGTTTACCTTCCCTTTTTTATTCAGTTGGATGAGCTTGTTCGTTGATTTCCATTCAAAACCGCCAAATAATTTTTACGAAGCAACAACCAAAACATAAATGAGAAGGAACCGGAAGCAACAACCTAAACAAAAATTGTCCACACAAAGCACAACTCTAGACTTGGACACCATAAGATCAGCGAGCAAAGGCTATCAATCTTTTTGTTTCCCGTTATCCATGTGCTTTCCTGTGATATTTTTATCAAGAAAAATGGTCCTCATTAACCCTTTGCTCTTTTATTTAATGAGTTTCTTCATCCATTTCTATTAAATAAATTGTCATTCATTTTTAATAGAAAAAATAAAATAAAAAGGAACTGGAAGCAACAACCTAATATTCCATCCGTTCCATGATTCTTGTTGTGACACACAAAGCGCAACTCTAGGTCTGAACACCATAAGATCAGCAAGCAAAGGCTATCAATGTTATCCGTTTCCCCTTTTCCATGTGCTTTCCTTTTTCATGTGATATTTCGATCAAGAAAATTAGTCCTCATTAACCCTTTTCTTATCAAAATTTTACGACTTGTGCCTCATCAAGTAGAGATATCCATATCTATTTGAATCGTTAAAAGTCACGAGGTACTTGAATCCACCTCTCGCTGTTGTGCTCATTGGTCCACATACATCACTATGTATAAGTTCCAATAGCTCGGACGCCCTCTCTAACTCTTGGTAGAAGGTATCTTAGTCATCTTGCCGAGTAGGCAGGATTCACATGTCTCGAATGATTTGAACTCAAAACGAAGTTCAAAGTCCATCATCATGGAACTTCTTCACGCGCTTTTGACTAATGTGTCATAATCGACAATGCCATAAGTAAGTTGGATTTATCTCGTTAGGCTTATGCCTCTTAACATTTATGTTACAGATTAATCCACCTTCTAGATCTAAAACAAATATCCCATTCACAACGGGTGCAAAGCCATGGAACATATTCAAGCTAATAGAAATACCATTGTCCTTAATACTTAAAAGGACGTGGATGTCGCCTAGAGGGGGGAGGGTGAATAGGCGCTTTAAAATAATTAAGATTTATGCTTGAACAAATGCAGAATAAAACTAGCGTTTAATTTGACAAGCACAAAACCTAAATCAACTAGGCTCACCTATGTGCACCAACAACTTATGCTAAGCAAGATAAACACTAAGTGATAGCAAGATATATAACATGAAACAATATGGCTATCACAGAGTAAAGTGCATAAGTAAAGGGCTCAGATAAGAGATAACCAAGGCACGCGGCGACGACGATGTATCCTGAAGTTCATACCGTTGCGGATGCTAATCTCCATTTGGAGTGGTGTGGAGGCACAATGCTCCCCAAAATGCCACTAGGGTCACTGTAATCTCCTCACGCCCTTGCACAATGCAAGATGCCGTGATTCCACTAAGGGAGCCTTGAGGGCGGCCACCGAACCCGTACAAATGGCGACCCTTGGGGGAGGTCACCGGACCCGTACAATTGGCAACCCTTGGGGGCGATCATCGGAACCCGTACAAATTGCTCGGGGCGATCTCCACAACCTAATTGGAGACCCCGATGCTTTGCCGGAGCTTTACACCACAATGATTGAGCTCCAAGACACCACCAACCATCTAGGGTGCCCAAGCACCCAAGAGGCACAAGCTCTAGGGTGCCCAAACACCCAAGAGTAACAAGGTTCTCAACTTTTAACTTTCACGTATCACCGTGAAGAACTCAAACCGATGCAACTAATGCAATGGTAAAAACACACGAAGTGCTCAAGTCCCTCACTCCCAAATCCCACCACAACAACAAAAGCTATGATGAAATATGAGAGGAAGAACAAGGAGAACACAAAGAACTCCAAGATCTAGATCCAAGGGGTTCCCCTCATATAGAGGAAAAAGTGACCGGTGGAAACATAGATCTAGATCTCCTCCCTCTTTTCCCTCAAGAACTAGCAAGAATCATTGGAGGGATTGAGAGATAGCAAGCTCGAAGAAGGTCAACAATGTGGGAAAACACGAGCTGAAAGGGTAAGGTTCATTGGGGAAGAATACCCCCTTTTATAGGTGGGGAAAAATCCAATCGTTATGTCTTAGCCCGCAATAAAGCGGTACTACCGCTCGGGGGAGCAATACTACCACTTGAGAGGTACTACCGCTCTGGGAAGCAGTACTACCGCTTGAGCGGTACTACTGCTCTACTACCGCTTAGAGAGAACAAACAACAAAAAGTTGCACATGGGACTTGTCCCAAGCAGTAGTGGTTGCGGTAGTCCACAACGGAAGTACCGCACGCGGTACTACCGTGGTACCGAGCGGTACTACCGCTTGGGTGCTAAAACTTGCCCAAACAAAACAGATAGATCCTCCATGAGTAAAGATGCCATAACTTTTGCAAACGGACTCCGAAATCAGCAAACTCAAACTTGTTGGATAAAAGACGACAAGTACTATCCAACAATGACTGGATAAATTAAGAACTAGCAATGGAGAATAAATTCCAATAGGATAAGGAAGAGAACCTTCCCCAAATATGAACCGGCAAAATCTCCAACACTAAAAACACAAAGATGATGCATACGAACTCCGTTTTCGATGAACTTGAGTTCGACAAGAAGACGAACACACACTCTAAAATATCACATAGGGAAAAACCAAATAAGAACCAAGAAATATGATGCCAAGTATGCAATGATTTGAGCTCTCTACGAACGATACGACCAAGCTACTCACTCGAGGGCCCCCCTTGATAGTACGACAATCGATCATATAACCCGGTCTCCCGACTAACACCATGAGACCGGTAAAATAGAAAACCTATCAAGGACAAATCTTTGCCTTGCGCATAATACACTTGAGATAGATGATGACGATCTTGACCTTCTCAAGTTGGACCACCTTTCTTGATTGCGCACGCTCGATGAAGACTTGGAAATTGCTTCCCCATACTCCACTATGGGTGAGCCTCTTCTATGCACATCTTCACATGTCCATTATCACGAGAATGGACGGAAAACTTCAAGCACGATATCTTCGTGATGCTCCAGTTGAGCTTGTGCACCGCAACCTCGATGACAATCTCCACTTGATGTCATCCTCCATGGGTTATATGATATCTTCCTTTTGATTCACGCCCATGGAAACATACCTAACCCCACAAGTAACTATCACAAAGACCATGATTTAGTATACAAAGCGTAATGGACAATACTTACCATACCATGGGATCACTTGATCTCACTTGATACATCTTCTATGCTTTGTGTGTTGATCAACTTGAATCACTCTTTGTACTTAGTCTTGATCAACCTTGTATCTTGTCTTCTCTCTTCATAAAGATGATGTCTTGAAGGTGAATTAATAATCACACAATCTTCTTCTTCAAACCATACTTGCAATAAGCTCAACTCTCACAAGACCAATATTTGGATAGCTCCTTGGTCACACATATTCTTCTTCTAATAGCCTTGAAACCAACAAATGGTATTCAAGCAATGCATATGAACAAACCTTAAAGTATAACTCAATGCTTATGGTCACGCAAGTCATATTTAGTGATATACATGAAAGTTTTTATTATATCACTTTTATATACCTATCATTTTCGGACTAGTATTTATAACCCATGCATATTACCACTTCTATTTTAGACTCTCAAAAAAAATTAATTGATGTATGAGAGTGAAATCATTTCTATAAAATATAACCACCACCGTACTCTAAGGATATAAGTGAAGCATAGGACCAACTGCATAGCTCACAAGATATAAGTGAACCACGTAGAGTATTCTAAGAAATCATGATGAATGTGTGTCTCTCTAAAAAGGTGTGTCCAGCAAACAATGATTGTGGCAAACTAACAAGCAAACAAAAGAAAACTATAATACACGACACTCAAGCAAAACTCATATCATGTGATGAATAAAAATATAGCTCCAAGTAACATACCGATGAATTGTGGACGAAAAGAGGGGATGCCATCCGGGGCATCCCCAAGCTTAGACGCTTGGCTCTTCCTTGAAGATTACCTTGGGGTGCCTTGGGAATACCCAAGCTTAGGGTCTTGCCGCTCCTTAATCCTTCATCCACCATGATCTCACCCAAAACTTGAAAACTCCAGCACACAAAACTCAACAGAAACCTCAAGAGATCCGTTAGTATAATATACAAACCATAAACTTTAGGTACCATCATAAACCAATTCATAATTATTCTTGCATAATACCTACTCTATTCTAACTCGATCATGATTTATACCCCCTGATACTATTGGGAAACATAGTAAAAAACAAAAAAAATCCGCCCTACGATCAACCAGGAACACTATGAAGATACGATAAAGGTTGAGATCACGATCGTTACTGTCACCGAGTTGCAGCGGAACAAGAACGTGATGATGTAGATCGTACTTGGAGTCCCTTGAACCATGATGAACGATCCTGCAAACCGCCTATGAACAATCCCACGAACTGAAGACCGAAAGCTTGACCTCTCTACTTGGTTGCAAGCGTGCAGTCTTCACTATCCGGCAGCGCTTTAGTGTCCAGAGCTAATCGTCGCAAGAGAATTAGAGGGAGGAGATTAGAACCACACTGGTCCTCTAATTATGAGGATTATAGGAACTAGACCTAGCTCTAATTAGTCAACCAGGACCAACTAGAACTAGAACTAGAGAACTAGAGAAGGCTCCAAAACTTGAGTATCGAAAAGAGCCCAATACCTCAAGTATATATAGGTGGGAGGGAGGAGAGGGCAGTCAAGAGGAGGAGCAGGACTCCCCTCCACTTGCAATGGCCAAGAGGGAAGGGGAGTCCTTCCCCTTCTCCAATTCAGCCTCCTTCCTTAGAGGAAGGGGGCATCTTCCCACTTGGGCCCTTGTGGCCTAAGTTGCTTCCCTCCACTTGGCCTTATTAGGCCCATTGATATTTTATTAAATATTAAATTGTTCTAAATACTTGCATACCATTTTATATATAATTTAACATCTCCATAAACATTTTCCTCCTATATATATTTATCGGTAATACCCGGTATTACCCGATATTGACCGAAACACTTCCGGTGACCCCAGAACGCTTCCGGAACCTCTCGGAACTATTCCGAATATTAACGAAACAATTACACAAATAAATCCTCGATCCTATCGACCTACTAACACTCAACAAATCGTGATTACCTTAAGCTTGTGACCACGCAGGTTCGGTAACTCATAGACATGAACGAAACTCCTTCGTCCAATGACCGATAGTGGAACCATGGACGTCCATATCGATCCCTATGAGTACACGAATGATATTCGAGTGAACCATCTATTACCATGTGACATTACTTTGCTTCGCGATACTTTACAATACCCAAGAATCATCGGTATCCTCTTGAGTCATCCGCCTGTTCGTTATACCGTTGTTCTCGTTACCGGTTTTGTTCTTCTTTCTCGTTGATGTGTTCCGGCATCCCCCTGACATAGTCACCTGTGTCTATCCAGACGATGATGGGAGTCGTCACACCGAGAGGGCCCTAAGAATATCTATCCATCGTCACATGAGCAAATCTCACTCTCAAGCTATCTAGTCCCTTGTCAAACTTTGTGATGAACCTGTAATTTTTCATTATGACCACCTAGTTACAGATGAAGTTTGAGAAACCCAAAAGCTCATCATATGGTAAGAAGTGACTATGATACTCTCATGGTCCCATAAACGTAAAACACACGTTAACACTTCGTGTTATAACAATTGATTTAGACGATATTATCTCAAAGTATAACAAGCAAGTTTGGATCGATTCAATATGATCGTTCTTATAACATCATACTCTTAATGTTGTTGTAGGATCGTAGTTATACATAATGATATCCTAAGATCCGGAAAACGTGATCACCAACAACACTTGAGCCAGTCTTAGCGGCAAGACTGGGAATCTTATTTTACCTTACCATTCCACACGTGCATACACTACCGCAGGATGCTGCTAATGCAACACATCAATCAGAGACCCTTCGACAAAACTGTGTGCGATGACCAAATCGCAAACGGTATAGTTATAGCTCCGTCGCTAAGGACGTAAACTGTGTGCGATGGCGTATCCATCAAATACGATCTAAAAAATAGTTGCGTGTGCAATGTTTGGCAAACAGTTGGCCTAGATAAACTGTTTGAGATTGGATAATATAACACAAACGCTTATAAAAATAGAGGTGTGTGCGATGTATGACAAACAGTTCACCCCGATAAACTGTTTGCGCTGATCAAGCAGAACACAAACGATTGTCCAGATGATCCCGTGTGCGATAGACGGCATACAGGTCACTCGGATGAACTGTTTGTGATGAGGTAAAATAACATAAACGGTTACATAGATCAAGATGTGTGTGATAGACGGCATACAGGCCGCTGGGATGAACTGTGTGCGATAAGCAAAAATAACACAAACGGTTTCTCAGGTCAAGATGTGTGTGATGTACGCAGGCCACTCGGATGTGTTGTGGGCAAATGGTTCCGGATAAAGAACTATCAGGGACCGATGAAATCATCACCGACGGTTTTGGTTGTTTATTCCATATGCGCTGTGATTTCCAATATACACATAACATTGGCGCACACCTTAATAAACTATTACATGCATAATAAACTTATCCCTCTAAAACTACGAATATTTCTGCATAGAGGGAGTATGAGAATTGAGAAACGATCATCAAATCATCTACTTCTTGTGACGCTTGCCGCCAGTGCTCTGCTTGTGGCTCAATCCCTCGTTGTCTTCGGGTAGGAGGCACTTCCTCATGTCAACAGTCGGCCTGAACATCTCGTAGCATGTGTACGCTTGCTTGGCCGCGGTCTGGAGGTGATATTCATCCAGTTTCTTCACCCAGCCCCTGTGCCAGACATGCTTGTTCTTGTTGCACTCAGCCTTCATGTCAGCGTAGTAGGGGTCGATGATGGCCTCGGCCAGGTCAACATGGGAGTCCATGTCCTTCTTGCGGCCCCAGACCCTGTAGTGACCGCGGATGTCGACAAGCTTCTGGCAGGCCAAGCCCGAAGTCTTGAGCACCTCTGGATCGTTGGTGGTGTCCATCGTAGCGAACCTGTAGTTGGCGCTGTTGACAAACCTGGTGAAACGCTCGCAAGGCACTGTGGCCAGGCAGTAGTGGTAGAGGAGGACGTGATGGCCGACGCACAACTGGGCGACGGCAACCTTCTGATCATGCCCGGCACGACCGCCGGTGTAAGCGAGGTCGAAGCCGACCACTTTGTACTTGTCATACGCATCAAGCAGCCGCTCCATGGTGTCGATGGAGTCCTCCATCATGCCCGGGTCGTTGGTGTACACCACCGTGAGGTCCGTCTTCCTCACGTGGGTCTTCACATGATGCACACCGAACTCCATTGGAGCGCCGCTGGACATCCTCTTTGTATGCGTCGTCCAGGGTGCGCTTATTGTGTTGTGGGGCGCGATCGAAAGCGTGAAGAGACTATGGTTAATGGCCATGGGTATAAATGGGGGCTAGACGTCCTGGAAAACCGGCACATCCGGATGGCGGTTTTTGCAGCGCGTGATTCAGTCATGGAGCACGTAACTGCATGGGGCGACGCACGTGGCGCAACCGCATGCATACGGAGCCCCGAACGTGATCGTGGGCCGGCCCCAACCGCTGGCAGAGCGCGCGCGGAGGGGCGCGAGAGCAGAGCACGCGCAGGGGCGCGAGAGTAGAGCACGCGTAGGGACGCGAGAGCAGAGCACGCGGTGGGGCGCGAGGTCGAACCAGAGCACTATGTACTTGTCCTCGTCAAGTAACAGGTCCATGACGTTGGAGTTCTCCATCCGGATTGGATGTTTGGTGTACACCACGAATGGATAGGGCGTGTCGCTACGGCATGCATGGTCCGAACATGACACATCAATCAAAGACCCTTCGACGAAACTGTGTGCGATGCATGAATCGCAAACGGTATAGTTCAAGCTCCGTCGCTAATGGAACGAAATGTGTGCGAAGGTGGATCCATCAAATACGATTCAGAAAGTAGTTGCGTGTGCGATCTATGGCAGACAGTTTGTTCTTATGAACCGTTTGTTCTTATAACAGAAACGGTTACCAAAACTACATACGTGTGCGAAGTACGGCATACAGTTCACTCGGATAAACTGTGTGCGCTGATACAGCAAAACACAAACGATTCGACATAACAAGATGTGTGCGATATACAGCAAACAGGTGAGTAATGAGAATCGTGTGCGAACACCAGATATAACACAGACGATTGGTGCTAATAACCTGTGTGTGTGTGTTGTGGGGAAACGTTTGCTGGTATACAACTGTCAGCGATTGATGAAATCATCACCGACAGGTTTCGTAGTTTAGTCCGTGTGTACCGTGATTTGCTCGGTCTGCACAACATCAATGTTGCGCCTACAGAACAACAACATATATACTTATAAGAACATGATTGCATAAAAAAAAAAGAACACAATGCAATTTCAAATATTGTATCACAAATACCAGCAATATTACAAGGTTCAAATTCCAGCATAACGAGGCCCAAATTCAAAGATTACAAGGTACAAACTGACATTAGAAATCAAATCCAATCTTCAGGATCCATGGGATGAAATATTTCTGCGAAGGGATCATCCACCGAGAAGTCATATATCGGCTCAATAGAATCGCTTCTGAATAATCTGTCATATGAACTTCCAAAGTGAAAATCAGCTTCTGGAGAGCCTTTTCCATTCCGCTGTAGACGCATCCGCTGGTCAGTAAACCATCCATTGTGGTGCACTAAATATAGTGCAAACCTCATTACCTTGAGCACCCTTGCTTTCTGAACAAAGAAACTGGCAAATTGAATCTCTGGATTGGTGCCTCGGTACTCGTTCAAAGTAATTTCCGTGAGATGGAATTCAAGGCATTCGATGGGATTGTTATATTGCGCCACCTTTTCCACTCCAACTCATGCTTGTATCTGTAAACGAAGACAACATATCAGTGCTTAGATGCAGTATCGAACACTACGGGCCTCTTTGATTTGCATGATTTATAAAATACACTAATAGATTGACATGCCATCTTTGATCGTTCATGATTAACATCTCAAAAAAAATGTATAGTACACATTTCATTGTAATCATGGGTAAAAGTACCAACAAATTGAACTCCGTTGTGGTTAAGAATTAACAAGAAAGGAACATCACCTCGACGTATAGCTTCTCCGTGCACGGAAACAATATAAGGAACTTAAGAACTTCATCCAGATTGGGGCCGATAGATTGTAGTGCCAAGATCTTCACTGTGCGCAGAGACAATGCGAGGCTCGTGGGAATCATTTTCTGGATGACAGACGAACATAGATCAACAAAAACTAGATAAAATGTGATGTACAATAATAAGAATGAGAAGAAGATTGTTGTACCTAAACGGGTATGGATCCAGCTGTATGAAGTACAGAGAATTCAGCACACGAATACCCCAACACTATCAATTTCGGTGCGCCAATGACCACGATTCTTGTTCGACCTTCTTTATCAAGTACAAACAATCTCTCTAGGAAAGGCGCATTCTCAATGACTATATCTTGCGGCACCAGCCATGCACATAAATCGTACGGAGATTCGTCGTAGCGATGTGGAGGCTACTGAACCCAAACATCATCTGAAGACGAAGGCACTCGAGCGTTGTACAGCCGCTGAGCAGGCGCTCCAAATCCGACTTCAAGATGCTGATGCCAATGAGCTCGAGGTGCTTCAGTTTAGGGAGATGAAGAGCGTGCGCGACATTAATCTTGGGGAAAAGGCACCGCATGAACTTAGCGCGGCGCAGCGTGGGCGCGAGGCGGAGGACGGACGGAGGCAGCGAGCGCCAGTGTCCAGCATCAAAGTTGAGCTCCTCGAGCTGATCTAGGGGGGGGGGGATAAGAACCAGTCGTGAAACTTGGATTCGGCCTTGCAATTTGAACTGAAAGTGCCGATGGCAAGGCGTCTGACGGGCGCAGTGTGCGTGGCGAGGATGTGGGACAATGCATCCAAGCGTTTGCGATCCCCGCTGCAGAGCTCGTCGTCGTCGAGGAGGTCAATGGGGGTGGAGTGCCATAGGGGGCGCCACCGCCTGGAGAGGATGGTGGTCTGCACGGCAGATTTGATGGGGAGGAGAGACATGATGGTTACCAACATCTCGTCGGGGATGCTGCTGATGAAGTCCACGCTCGCCGGAGGCTCGTGTGGTTCAGCCTCCACCCGCCCCCGCTTGTTGGCCGGCTCGTCATCCATCGAAAAAGGAGGCGATCCGCGGCGGCGGCCCAAATAGATAAGACCGGAGGAGAAGGTGTAGCGCTAATGGAGAACTTGGGAGAGAATAGGGCTGTGAGTGGTAGTCCGAGGTCAAAGGGCTTGATTCCCGGTGAGCCAGCTGCGCCTACACGGTGGACTGCTCGCACGCATCCCTTTGAGCCTGCGCGGCGGACTCCTCGCACGCGTCCCGTCTAATCAAACCTGCACCCACAACACAGGCAGGGCCCACCTCTCATAGAGGTAGGGCCACGCGTCTGCTCGATGAGCCCGTTCCCAAACAGTTTCTAAAAACCATAAAGCGTTCCGTGCTTGGGAACTAAAACCATCAATAAATATTGAGCTTGTTTCCTTTCACATTCCAAATTACCACGCGCTAATTTTTTCGCAAATTAGTTCACACCTACCAAACCTAAATGTGTTCTTGAAAATTACCGCACATTCTTTACCCCCGCCACCAAAAAACATGCCTTTCTTTGCTAGTCCTTCATTCTGTCTGCCATGGCCGGTAGGGGGGGGGGGTTCTGGGTCGAGATATAACCAGGGAAGAAAGACCAAAGCCGCGGAAGCAACCGAGAGGTCCCGCCACCGCGCCGCGGAAGCGCGAGAGAGCTCCGACCACACCGCTTTGGCCGCAGCAGAGATGTCCGGTGGCGCCACGGATGCCCGGAAGGATCTTTCGCGGAGAGGCGACGGCTCTCATAGTCACAAGCGCATTCGCCTCGGAGGCGAACTGGACGATTTGGCTATCTTTGATTCCTCAGCCAGCGACGACATGCGCGTTGAGCTCGATAGGAAGGATGCCATGATCAATGACCTGGTGAAGCTGTTAGAGAAGAGCGATGCCTCGGTTGACAGGGCGACTGGCCTCGTGGAGAAACTTATGGAGGAGAACGACGCCTGGAAGAAACTCCTCGAGAAGAAAAGTGCCTCGGAGGGGAGGCTGAAAGAACGCTCCGAGGCCAGCGACGACATGCGTGCTAAGCTCGATAGGAAGGACGCCATGATCGATGACCTGGTGAAGCTACTGGAGAAGAGCGACGCCTCAGTTGACAGGGCGACCGGCGTCGTGGAGAAACTTATGGAGGAGAATGACGCCTGGAAGAAACTCCTCGAGAAGAAAAGTGCCTCGGAGGGGAGGCTGAAAGAACTCTCCGAGGAACTTTTGAAAGACTTGGCGAAGCTCTGCATCGAGCGGGAGGGGCTGTTGAAGGAATCCGTGGAGCGTGTGAAGGAACTTCATGCATACGCGACGCAGGCCATCGACGGTTTCGAGGAAAGAGCCCGCGCCATGGCCGCAATGCGGAAGATGTCGGATGAGAGGCGACATGAGATGGAGGTCATGGAGGCGATGAAGAAGGAGATTGAGGAACTCTGCGCCCAGCAATCCATGAAGAATTAGATAGCAGCGGGCCAGATTGTTTTCTTTGTCTTCCTTCTTCAACCTCTTCCTTCTTCTTTTGCCCCTGTGTCTTTGGGGAGTTGCCACACGTGGCATTTTTTATTATCATGCATATGTAAGAAAATTATTATCTTTGCCGGTGCTAATTTGTTGTTATATTATTTCGTTCGTTTGTACATGTATACGAGTCGAAAACAGACGAAACGTCAAAGTTCTCGGCTAGGCACGAACAGAACAGTGATCACAAGCAAACTAGTCCCTCCGTCCAGGCGATTAACGACATGATAAAACAACGGGTAGGACGCCATTAATTCAGAAGTTGGGAGCGAGGTGAGCGGGGGGGGGGGGGGGGGGTGGAGGTTAAAGTATTGCTTCCCGATGAGCATGCGCAGTAGACTCTCATGCGTCCCGTCAAGCCTGCGCGGCAGACAGCTCGCACACGTCCCGTCGATCCTGCGCGGCGAAAAGCTCACATGCGTCCTATCATCAACCTGCAGCTACACGCACGGCTCCCCCATATCATGTACTCCCTCCGTTTCTTTTTAGTTAGCATATAAAATTTGGTCAAATTCAAAAAGAAACGGAGGGAGTAAAAAATTGACGTGTGGCACCAAATGGTTATCATACAAGTTTTGTATGTACAGGAATTCAATAAACCAATATTATCAATGATTGCGGCTGAGCTATCATGCCTAAATGTTTCTAATTCATTCACATTCGTATGAAAAGGGCCGTAGAAAACTCAATTGATGTATAGAAAGGGCCGAATTGGTGCACTAGAGGACACGTTGAATGTAGTTTCGTCACAAAAGGTGTCATGTTTCCTATCGAAACCACAAGGTCAGAGCATGTGCCTCTAGTTCAAAATTTGAACTACGCATATTAAATCCCTAGAAAACTCAATTAATGTATAAAAGGGGCCGAATCGGTGGACCAACGACTCATTGAATGTAGTTTCACCAACAAAGGTGACATGTTCCCTATCGAAATCACAAGGCTTCTTGAATAAGCTTTGGCTTGTAAGATGCATGTCCCAATATTTGTCGCAAATTCGTCAGAAAACAAAATGCACACCGTAGATGTGCCGTGGCATGACACTGTGTAAGTTTCATGAATTCATGGCGAGCTTTGGGTTCTCTCGGATTTTGAAACCAAGATTATCAATGTTTGCGGTCTAGTCACGACACCGAGATGTTTGTAATTCAGTGACCATCAGTGCATGGGATCTAAACATGGACCCAATGACACAAAATGGTTTTTAATCCATTTTGGTCCGCTGGAGCCCATGCTTGTAATTCAAACTTAAGTTCTTCACATTAAGTGCATGCTTAGAAAACTCATATGTCGTTTCGACCACAAAGGTGACATGTTCCATATCGAAACCACCATGCTTGTCGTGGGAATCTCCAATTTGTAAGAGGTTTGTCCCAAAACTTATATACCATGTCCTATAAGTGTTGTGTCGAGACACCAGTTTCAATAATTTCACATTTTAGCATTGCACTTGTATTAGCCTATGTTGCATGTAGAAAAAATATCAACGCAAGAAGAGACATCGAATGCCGTTCCCTCCATAGAGGTGACATGTTCCGTATCAAAACCACTATGGTTCTTGAGAGAAGTTTTGGTTTGCAAGAGACTTGTCCCACATTGGACAAAAAATTATCATGTCGTACAAGTGTCGTGTCATGACACCGGGGTAATTAAGTTTCAAGAATTTTAGACGAGTTGTGGATTTATGATGATTTAATAGCCAAGTTTCTCAATGTTTGTGGCCTCGTCATGACTTCGAGATGTTTGCAAGCCATTCACGTTCATTTGCATGGGACCTAAACAAGGAACCCAAGGACACAAATACCTTTTTCCAACCCATTTTGTTGACACGAAGCATCTTCCTTTAGTTCAAATTTGAATTATGCACATTAAATGTCTACAAACTTGATTAGTGTAGTATACAAAAAGCTAAACGAACCATGAATAATTTAAAGCAATTCTATACGCCCGTATGAAGCTAGTGAGTGTGTAAGCACGGTGTGCGCGTGTCGTGCTAGCTCGAGCTTCCTTCTTTCAGAAGTTATCCAATTTGTATTAAAATGATGTTCTATCCAAACACGCTTCTCCCGCCACTCCCCCAATCGGTCTCCCGCCACTCCCCCAATCAGCTTCCCGCCGAAGCGCCGGCCCCGTCATCAACCTACTGGACGAGGAGGACGAGACGGAGCATGCCGGAGAGCAGGAAAAAGCGGCATCACGCCATCGAGCATCAGCAAGACGTCATCATCAGCCCCCATGCCACCATCGCACACGGTTTCCAGTACTACCAGAAACGTCTGTGATGCGTGTCTGGTCCCACCAGGTGCCCATCGGGGCATGCCTTGTATATGATAGGAGGCAACCGTTACCAGCAAGACACGGCTTTCTAGCCCGTAATCCATTTGAATGGAACTCAGAAGTTAAGCGTGCTTTCGGTGGAGTAGTCAAGGATGGGTGACCGGTTGGGAAGTTGCTAGATTTCAAGGTTCATTTAGGCGGTGTGATATGATCACTATAGGCATAAATAAAAATGCCTGTAGTGATATGTCATTCTGGCTAAATAAACCTTGAGATCCTTGTTTTGAAAATATCCATGATTTTTTTGCTTCTTTTACTGTTTTGAAAATGTCAACGATCGAGTGTGTGTGTGTGTGTGTGTGATATGTCATTCCCGCTAAATAAATCTGATCCTTGTTTCGAAAATATCCATGATTTTCTTTTGCTTCTTTTGCTGTTTTGAAAATGTCAAGGATCGTGTGTGTGTGTGTGTGTGTGTGTTTGTGTGTGTACCAATGCCTGTGTAGACCATGTGCCTACATGGTGCGGTTTCTGATGACAAACCTATCGGTGGGCCCTTAGGATCTGCCATGCCTTTTACTGACAACGCTGGAAGGCCAACGATGGGTGATGATGATGTGTGTGTGTGTGTGTGTGTGTGTAAACCCATATGCTTGTGTGTGGACCATGTGTACATTGTGCGGTTTCTGACGACAAACCTATTAGTGGGCCCTTAGGGTGTGTCATGCCTTTTATTGACAATGCTGGAAGGCAAAGGATGGGTGACGGTGTGTGCGTGTGTGTGGGGGGGGGGGGGGGGGTGCGCGCATGCGCGTGTGTGAACCCATGCATGTGTGTGGACCATGTGCCTACATTGTTCGGTTTCCGACGACAAACCTATCGGCGGGACCTTAGGGTTTGTCATGCCTTTTACTGACAACGCTGGAAGGCCAAGGATGGGTGACGGTGTGTGCATGTGCGTGTGTGCGTCTCTCTCTGTGTGTGTGTGTGTGTGTGTGTGTGTGTGTGTGGACCATGCATGCGTCCATTGTGCGGTTTTCGATGACACGCTTATATACCGATGGGACGCTATATATCATCCATTTGTGTGACAACGCTGGAACGTCACCCTGCTACGTGTCATGTGTGTGTGGGGGTGGGGGTGGGGGGGAGGGGAACAATATATATAACCAATCTTAAGGGGGGTATATATCTATATATATATGTCCAGTTATCTCAGCTAGGTGCATGCCACATCATAGATAGTGTACCATTGTGTATTAATTGTTGAAACACCGGACCACACCATTTTCGCATATACATTTCGCCATATGCAGGGGGATGGTGTTCTTCTAGCCCCGCTCAACTGATCTTCAACGACGCGCCAAGTCGTGGGACCGCGTGATCTATATATCCCTATTGTCCAACAACAATATGTGATGGTTTGACCATATTAAGGTATAAATTCTCCTGGTTGTCTTACGAAAATTCAGACATGGATAAATGTGTGACAAAGTTTGAACCAGGTCATGTGTTCATAGGACCCCATATATCCTCCGGCACATAGTGTAGGGGGCAACACCCTATATTATGTTTGTCATGAAACCCTTTGGTGTCACATTGGACACTTTTAGGCATGCACATATGCAGCATGTGCCACACATTAAACTTGCGCATTGCGAACTTAAACATGACAACACCATGTTCGTATATATATATATATATACTTCATGTGAACCTAATTACAAGTCTTTTTTACAGATTTCACTATGAACTACATATATATTTAGGAACGGAGGGAGTATATATTTGGGTCACTAGCGGGCGTGGTTGTGTTTTGACCCTCTCTTGCATTTTTTTTCTCGTTTATCTCAAAGATGCTAGTATTATGTAAAATAGCAAACGAAACTGACGAAACAACCGTATGCGATTGTACCCCGAGCAGACATGAGTGTGCTACCCTAACAGTGTGCGATTCCCGTACACAGCAAAATCGGCCTTGCCTAGTGGTGCCAACCGCAAGCGTCAGCCAGTGCAAAGGGGTAATGTGCACAGTACAAACCCAAACCCGACAGCGACCTATAAAAGATCTCGCCGGCGGCGGCTAACAGCTAATTTTTTCGCCGATAGCTCGCCACCACCACACACACACACACACACCAAATGGAACCGTTGCTCAACTATGGGGATGTGCATGGCGCCGTCCTGATAGTGTTGGACGACGACAGGATAGAGGATTCCGACGCGCTGTCCTCCATGTCGGTCAACGGTCAACCGTCATCTGCCACGGCTGATGACGACGACGACCCCGAGTTTCAGCGTCGGATGCAGATGGCCATCGCTCTGTCCGTCCAGGAATCGGGCCTCGATGCATTCCTGCGCGATGAGGATGAGCGCCGTCTCAGTGTCGGTGTGGAACAATCTATCGCATCTGCGGATGCCATCCGCAACGCGACTAGGGATCTGAAGCGGCAGAAATGGCGGGAGAGTGCAAAGAGGAAGCGGAACTCAGATGCAGAGGGCAAAAAGAGGCGGGAGCAAGACCAGAAGGCGGCGGAGCAGGCCGCTGCATGCCTCTCAGCCGCGTTGGAGGCTAGTGCAGGCCTTGCAGCTGTGGCGGCAACCCTGGCAACAGCGGCCACGGCAACCAGGAAAGCAGCTCTAGCGAGATCGGCGCCCGTCTGTATCCCGATGGCCCACCTAGACGCCACGACATCTTCGTCGACAGCGGCAGACCTGGCGAGAGGCGCCGCGGTCGCTCCGGCCGAGGTAGCCCCGCCGGTCTCCGCCGTGGAACCAGTGGAGCTCATCGACTTGACGAGCTCCTCTGAATACTCGTTCTGAGGCGAGGAAGGTCATGACGACGGTGGAGGCGCGGCGTTTGTATGCATCCATGGCGTAGTGAATATTTTGTGCAGTTCATCTTCATGTAAATTGATGAACTGTTTGTAAATTATTGAGCGTATGAACTAATGTAAACTAATCCGCTGCAAAATAAGGCATTTTGTGTTGAAAATTTGCCAAATGTTTGTGTCATCTGTTTGTGGGCTTGTGGAAATTTAGGATGAATTTGACGTCTGCGACTGAAATTGAGGATGAACCGTGTGAGATGAACCCGCCTTGAGAAATCTCAGAAAGAGCTACCCGCCTCAAGCGATGCAAAAATTCGTGGTTTCGTGGCACGGCATTTCGTTACAGCGTAGAGCGTACACACTTTATTATGTTTGGACCGTGTGCGATCTTGGTTGCTCCCGCCCAGTTTGTTTGCCAAAATTTAATTGGAAGCGGTATTTCAACTGCATGCCGCCTTTCCTCGTCCACCGCACCGACCCTATAGTAAAATTTCAGCTGCCGAGGCATTTGAACCGTCGCCATCCCTCGTCCACCACCATCTCCATCCACACCATTACTACTAAAATTTTCAGCAACAGCGGCACATCCGCAAACACCCCCCCATTCGCACAACCCCCCCTCCCCCTTCCTCCCCCGCTTGAACCCTAGCTCGCCCCCGCCGCCGCCTCCCACCACCAACCTCAGCCGGTCTGCCCGTGCCTCATAGCTAAACAAGTTCAGGGTCCCCATCGATCCACATACACCATCGCCGCCCTGAGTTTTTAGATGAGGCCGGCGGTGTCCCTTTCCCCCAGATCCCCATCCCGTACTCCAGAGAGTCGCAACCTAATCAGCCCGACCACATCTCCCGTGGACCTCGAGGAGTGTACGAGCAAAAAGAGGTCTATCATGGCCTCTCCGCCATACGCTGGCGAGGTGGGCGCCGTTCGCGCCGACCCTTCGATCCCGAACGAACACCTCGCCGCGAGAGCCGATGAGGATGCTGCCTACGTTGCCATGCCAAAGGGTTCAAGTCTACAGGAACGCGTGTTCCTGTATCTCAGGAGAGCCGGCTACAACATCAAGCTCATCAACATCACCGGCTTCACCCGGGCCATGTCACAAGTTAAGTGGTCCACCGGCAACGCCTCTGGTTCAACCGCCGTCGATCTCTCCAAAGGCCCCGCCGCTGATCTCCTCCGCCTTGCGGTCATGGATTTGCGATCCTTCTACGCCATCGAGCCCCTTTTGTCATTTCTGAAGGAAATGTTCTACGGCGGTGGCTTGGGATCCTTAGCTTCAAAGTCAGATCTCATCCACCAAGATAATGGCACACACTACGGCTGTTACAAGGGGAAACGTGCCATCGGCGACATCAGGGAGCGCACCCTGGGCACCTCATATCCCAAGTGAAAGGAGCCCATCCATGACAAGTAAGGCAACATCCTGTGAGCAAATCATACCTTTTGTAGCTAGCCGTCTCGTACCCATTGTTGTAGTAGCTTTTGCCATGCGATAATCATGCAGTGTTTAATTGAGCATTTGTCCAGTTGTCAAGCAGATGCCTTGTTTTTCTGTATCTGGTTGTTAGGTTGGTTTCATTGAGTATTTGTCCAGTTTTCAATGGCTATAGTTGGTTGTTACAGTGAGCATGAATGTCTTGTTTCTTTCAGTTATTCACAATGTGATGTTCATTATGTGCACGTATGAACTGTGCAGTTCAATTCAATTTCATCAATACCACCTGTTATGCCTGGTGTTGTTAACCTGTGCCCTTAACTCCCGCTTTAAACATTTATGCCTTGTTTCTCTGAATTTGGTTGCCAGGTTGGTTGCAGTGAGCATTTGTCTAGTTTTCAAGCAGATGCCTTGCTTTTCTGTATCTGGTTGTTAGGTTGATTGCAGTGAGCATTTGTCTAGTTTTCAAGTAGACGCCTTGCTTTTCATTATCTGGTTGTTAGGTTGGTTCCATTGAGCATTTGTCTAGTATCAAATGGCTATATTTGGTTGTTATAGTGAGCACATATGCCTTGTTTATTTCAAGCAGATACCTCGTATACTTGGTTGATGTTAAGCCTGATGTACTTATCATGACTTTACATGTACTTGCACAGGACAGCAATGGGAGTGTCCAACGTTTTCCACCGAGGTTCTTTTCATCCCTCCGCCTATACTCCATCCGTTCCATCATGTAGTGCATATAGATTTTTGTGATGTATCTACATATACCATCTAAAATGTATACAATATAAAAGTTTGTGATGTATCTAATGAAATGGAATTGCAATTCTAGATGTAAATGTTTTTCTCTACAAACTTGGTCAAAGTAAGTAAATGTTGACTTCTCAAAATGTTTATATGCAACACATTGTGGAATTGATGGAGTAATATATTACACCATTCTGCAACTGCATTTTAGCTTCTAATATTGGCTTCTTGCTTGTAGGTACATATGTCTTAGGTAAAGATCCATTCCTGGACCATTTTTGCGTGTGGGGTAATGAAATATTCATGAACCAACATCAAGTGAGGAAACTGAAAATGATTGTTATGGAAAAGAGACGAACAATGCCAATTAGGCTATTTGTTTACGCTCTATCCAACACAACAGTGAGCTGTAGGATGGTAACTATGAACTCCGTAGGCTTCTATTACTATTGCCCATAATGATTTGTCACACAACAATGACTGAATCTTTTTCTTTTGAAGTGGTTCCCAAAGCAGTTTACTCAAGATTACCTCGCAAAGTACATGATTGCTGGACATGCAGTGAAGGTTAAAATATATCATCGAGACTACAATGAGCATCGAGAAGTCGTAATGAAGACAGTGAAGGATGGGCAGGCGGCCATCACTAGGGGCTGGCCTAGAGTCATTCGTGCGTTAGGCATGGAGGAGGGCACAATATGGGCATTCCGCTTCACCTTCTCCAGCATACAAAATGTCTTTCGGCTCTCTCTATACCATCTTTAGTACAACCGTGCTTCCATCATTCTTTATTTGTCCCTTCTGTACTTTCCTTTATTTTGAGAATTGATGCTTATGTAGTTCTTGAGTATATGTACATGTTAATCGAATTATGCATTCGTTTTTAAACCTAAACATATTCGATATGAAATAGATGAATTCCTACTTTCAAATTTAAATTATGTGAATTATGAACAAAGGTATTTAATTAGGGGCAAATCCTGCTCTGCAGGCTATTACAATGCACACAGTTTGAGAAAACAAAACGTCTGCGATCAACTCCAACATCACACATGTTTCTCTATTCGAGGCGTGTGCGATGAATCTCGTCTTCGCGCACGGTCAGAAGAGAAAGAACGTGTGAGATTAACAACACCAGCATTTTTGCTAGTCTCCTTATCACACACGATTTCGTATTTTGAACTGTGTACCATCATAAACGTTGGTCAAAGAAGAACGCGTGCGATAGGCCTTCATCCGACACAGTTATTCTGGATGACACATTTGGGAAGTATGGATCACACATTTGGGACGTTTTATAAATCACAAACGTTTATCAGAAACCCCGTGTGTGGGATATATTCAACCTTCGCATATGGTTTTACAATGATAAATGTATGCACTCTTATATCATATCACAGACGGTCAAAGTGGAACTAACTGTGTGTGATTGTCTCCTTATCGTACGCGCTTTATAATCGTGAACTGTTTGTGATTCGGTGCACATCGTAAACGGTGCTTCACAGAATAGCGCGTGCAATGTTGTGTGATCTCACACGAGTTGCAAGGATGAACCGTATGGGAAATACACATATCTCAAACGATTATCCGATGACCCTCGTTTGTGATAGATGCGGACATCCCATACGCTTAGTTTTGGCAAACGTTTGCGTTCGTTGGCCACCATCGCCGACGGGTTTGCCGTGTCGTGTGGGATGGACCCCCCTATCGCCCACACATGCAAGGCGACGGTTTCAAAGTACGTAGTGGAAAGGGGTTAAAAATCGTTTGTATAGCACGTCGCTGCACCAGTGATATGAGTTTTCCACTGAATCGTGTATTACAGGATCATAGCAGTTATAGCATAGAATATAAACTCTTAATTATGAATATGTAAATGTAATAATACAATATTATTGCCTCTAGGGCATATTTCCAATAGTCTCCCACTTGCACTAGAGTCAATAATGTAGTTAGCACATTTTAACTTTACACCAATGGCAATCCGGTGTCAGTCCATGCTTTTGCTTGTGGTATAGACTTCCTCCTATGGAATCTAACAACTTCAGATCCGTGTGTATCATTTGCATTTCAATGTATCTACCATGCTTTCACAAGAATCCATAATTTTATGAAACTGGTCTTGTATATATTGAATCACTAGCAAAACTTTTGATTCCTTAGACTTAGCTATGGAAACACTATTAAGAGCAGTGTTCCATTGGCATAATCACCTGGAAATCATACCAAGTTCATAAACGAACTATTGATTCATTATCCACCGGTGTTACTTCTAATGTGACAATATACCCGACCTTCTTTTATAGAATTCATCATAGTAACTCTCTTGAACAAATTCCAACTTACTGTGCCACCAAAAATCATTTTAATTAACAATTTTTTTACTGTTGTCCTATGATCAACAATTTGACCATTGTGGTAACTTTTACTCACAACTTATTTGGAGTACTAGACACATCTGATTTTTTACATACCATGGAATATAATTAACACAAGTGTGATTGAAATCATGTATTTCACTCATCAGTATTTCAGGATACCGATTCTTGCTTAAAAACTCCTTCCATGTGACTTCGACAAGAAACTCTTCTTGGCTTATTTTTTATACTAAACATCTTTAGCATCTTGTCAATATTTATTCTGGCTAAGCCCGATTATACACTACTATCTCCATAGATCATTATGTCTAATACCAAAGCTATATTGCATAACTACTTTACTGAAAAACTAGTTTCAATAAAGTCTTAATTCATGTCAAGAAATTTATATAATTTCCAATCATCAATATGTCATGCACACACAGTGTTTACAAATATTATCATGCTCCCACTTACTTTCTTGTAAATACAAGTATCTTTGCTTTGCTCGATGAAATCAACTTATTTGACCATTTCAGCAGAACAAATATTCCAACTCCATTATGCTTGCTTCAGTCTATTATATGATTTCTTGAAGTTTGCACATTTACTAGCAACCTTTGGATTGACAAAATTACTTTGGATCGTATCTTATATACAATCCCGATCTATTTCCATGTCATGGGAATCCTTCTGACATCCATCTATAATATCGCGTAGTAATTGCTAGTTTAACCTGAACTGACTTTTGATTATTACTATGATGATACAATTTCATTATAGTTAATCCCTTGATTTTTTCATAAACTATTTGCAACAAGTCAAGTTTTATAGAACATTTTTATCTTTGTCAGTTTATAGAGCCATTACAATACATTAGATTCTAAGTCTTCCAGAGGGTTCATCAAGTTCTAAACTTGATTCAGGTATATGGATACTATCTCAGATTACTTTGGCATATAGACATTTTCGGAGTTAGGGCCCATCAACGCTTCTCTCTGTATCATAGGTTCATTGTTTATTTCAACCATATTTTGTCTGTGCACAATGAAGGTTTTCACGAATTTTCCTTAACCTATATAGTTCAACTGCAATTTCGACCTAAGTCTCTATATCTCATGTAGAGGCTTTCATATCAGTCCTTGTAGGAAATTCTAGAACGACTTCTAGCATTTCTTTTCTTTGAACTGATTACGAATATTGTGTAATCTAGTCAATTTGCACTGTCCTCCCACTCACTCTTTTGCAGAAAACATTTTCTTCAAAATTTTTGCACTCTGTGGCAAAACATTTTTGCCTTGTCGTAGTGGTAGAGGAATACCCAACCATTTGGGATAACCAACAAAGTAGCATTTATCATTTCATAGCTTATATGGTGTCAATTTTCATGGTGCTCTTTTCAGTGTAAAAGCCTCAGTCTCTAAAGCATCACATTAAAAGTATATTGTCAAATTTGATTAATGTCATCTTTGATCTCAATGTGTCATACATAGCTTGATTACATCTACTCAAAACACTCTACTCTTAGTAGTGTTCTCGGAGGTGCAAGCTATAAAATTATTTTCATAGACCATCAGACATTCGCTAAATGTGTAACTCAAATTTCCTTTTTGCAATCCAATTGTACAAATATATCTCTCTTGTGACAATAATTCCTACTTCATTGTAAAAACCTTTTGAAACATTTCAAATGATCCAGTTTTATGTCTCAATAAGTAAATATAAACATCTACTTGAGTCATCATTGAAGATAGATAAATCCACTGCTTGCAACAACACTTATTGGACTACATACATCAATATGCATATTTTCCAATTATTTTTGCTTCTCGTCTTTATGGCATGTGAATGGTATTTTAGCTTACTTCACTATTTGGACGAAAGTTACAAGTATCAGATGATTCATAATCAAATGACTTCAAAATACATCACCATGGAATTTCTCCATGCGGTTATCTCCAATGTGACTAAATGCAGTGCCACAATATGTGGTATTCTTTTAGTCTTGCGACATTTAGCGTGAGTGTTATGGATGTTTAATTATATTATCAATATTCATAACATATGTCCTATTCACAATAGGAGTATGGCCTTTTGTTCATAACATCGAACAACTATTGTTCTCTCATGAATAATCTCCTTGCAACTTCTATGCAATGGGATAGAGTGTACAAAACTCTAAAATGAATTATGACAATAAATTACGGAGGTAATATGTTGATGAGACATTCTGTAACTTCTTACAAAATTTCCATATGATATTTTAACCTTATTATTTGTTTGATCATTTAGGTCATAGTAGTTCTTGCATCGATTTGGAACAACATGCAATTTCGATTCGGTATCCTTGTGATCAATTTTTAACCACAATACTACTTGACCAACGTTTTGTTCATCTCATAACTTGTATGACATTCATACCTAAGCTGGACATTCCAGTCTTCTTTCTTTCTTCCTTTTAACTTCTTATAGTCTTACTTCCAATATTTCTCCTACTCACAGAAGAAGCATCTAACTTTAAGAGTGACGTGAGCCCCGAACTTCCCTAGGCATGTAAGTCTCATTTCATCCTTCGGATTTGTTCTTTCTATTTTAAATTCTCACCATCAACTCATGACTGGTGTTCTTCCGGGTCCTACTCATTTCAGGCTTAAACATAGTTGAACGTTTCACTAGAACTTGCAAATGAAACACTATTTTAGGTGTCACACATCTTTCAGTCTTTGTTTGTTCCTAAAAACAATTTTCAGTTCCAAGAATATCACATAACTATCCCAAACATTTTCAAGTTCAGGTTTCTTGGAAGCAAGCAGATCGCAATGTAATTCTAGCCTTTTGGAACGAAGGATGCGAGTCTCGTCATCCATAGCATCATCAGGAGAGTATTGTAAGCATGCAATAGAAACAACCTTTCTCAACATTTTAGAGGACGATCCTCTCATTATGTTTACTAATCATAAATATTCAACCATCTAAATAACAACTAATCAATTTCAACAACAAAGGTAGAACCGTGAGCCAATATTCTACAACTATAATGCAAACTACACATAGACAATGTTCATAATTAATTGGACTAGTGATTAAACCTAATTAATTCATTATTGTGCTCCCACTCAAATCAATATCTCTCATAATTGATTTTAAGTGATTTAAGACCCTGATCTTATTCACAGCCATTGATGTGGACATCACTATTGATGTGAATTCAAACGGTAGGCAATTTTTTGCCAATCATATCTCCATATGACTCTTGATCATCTTTGGACGCTTTGTGCTCCGAGCTCAAAACGATTCTGCCAGAACTTCAAGACAACCGAGTGCTATCTGATTGCTTGGTTTGACCTCACCTGCCTTACACCTCACGATCCGTTTGTACTCATGTAGACATGACGCACTTGGGAAAGCTACGTGTTATAGATGGTTGCAACACTGGGAAGAGCACCTTTTAACTTGATATTTTTAGTGAGAGATCACCCTAATAATTGACTTCTGCGCAATCAAAGGGTGCAAACAACAAAGGGATAAACATCTCATGCAATTCATAGTAGCATGATATGGTATAGCCATGGGCACCGGGAATTCTTCTTGACCATCTCCAATCTTTAGTTGCAGCGTCGTGACGGACATTATTTCGTTGTCGTGGAAACCATTTCAAAAATGTTGTCATGACGGCAATTTCCGAAAACGTTGCCATGGCGACCGTTTCAGAAAACGTTGTCGTGGCACCAAATTCAGAAATTCCGTCGTGACACGAAATTATAGCTCCTCGTCCACGCCTATTACACCTTCTCCACGTCGGGGTCCTCTGTGTACGCTTGCCATCGTCACCTGTAACCTGTAGCTATCTCTATGACATTTGCATTAATGTGGCAATCTCGTGGCTCCAACCATCATGTTGTGATGCACAGGCCACTTAACATTACAACATATAACCATCTCATACATAAACACATTATCATGATGAAGGATATACCACATCACATGCAACCTGCAAAACCAAGTTAGACGTCCTCTAATCGGTTTGGAAAATTTTAATTACGTGGTTTCTAGGGTTTCAAGAAAACAGTAGCTACCTACGTCCACCATTAAGGCGATAATCCTTGTTGCTAGAGACTTAATTAAAAATCTCTAGCCCCACACTAAACTTCGTACATATGCGTGACCCCCTAGAAGATTGACCATCCCCATCACCATCTTGTGTACGCGAAGGTTCATGACATGGATTGAGACTGCGACGTTATTTCCCCAAAGAGGAAGGGATGATGCAGCACAGTGTCGGTAAGTATTTCCCTCAGTTATGAAACCAAGGTATTGAACCAGTAGGAGGATCACCAACACTATGTAAACAGCACCTGCACACAAAGAACAAATACTTGCAACCCGACGCGAAAGAGAGGTTGTCAATCTCTCCACGGTAAAAAGATAGATTAGGTAGTGATAGATTGGATAGATAGATCTCACAAGAACACGAAATAAAAGAGGCAAATAAAAAGTGCAGCAATGTATTTTTGGGTTTTTGGAATAATAGATGTGAAAACAAAAGCGGCAAAAAGATAGATCGGAGAGCAATATGTTGGAAAAGTAGACCCGGGGGCCGTAGGTTTCACTAGTGGCTTCTCTCATGAGTATATCACACGGTGGGTGAACAAATTACTGTTGGGAAATTGATAGAAGATCAAATAATCATGATGATATCCAAGGCAATGATCATTATATAGGCATCACGTCCAAGATTAGTAGACCGAAATGATTCTGCATCTACTACTATTACTCCACACATCGACCGCTATCTGATACGTCTCCAACGTATCTATAATTTTTGATTGTTCCATGCTATTATATTATCTGTTTTGGATGTTTTATATGCATTAATATGCTATTTTATATTATTTTTGGGACTAACCTATTAATCTAGAGCCTAGTGCCAGTTTCTGTTTTTTCCTTGTTTTTGAGTATTGCAGATAAGGAATATTAAACGGAGTCCAAACGGAATAAAATCTTCGGAATGATTTTTCCTGGACCAGAAGAAACCCAGCAGACTTGGAGACGAAGGCAGGAGACCTGCCGTGGAATCACAAGCCACCAGGGCGCGCCCTAGGGGGGGGGGCGCCCCCCTGGCTTGTGGCCCCACGGCAGCCCTCCTAACCCTATTCTTCGGCCTATAAATTCCCAAATATTCCCTGGATACCAAAGGGAGCCACGAAAATACTTTTCCCCCGCCGGAAGCCTCTGTTCCCGTGAGATCCAATCTTGGAGCCTTTTCCGGTAATCTGCCGGAGGGCGATTCGATCACGGAGGGCATCTACATCAACTCCATTGCCCCTCCGATGATGCGTGAGTAGTTTACCACAGACCTTCGGGTCCATAGCTAGTAGCTAGATGGCTTCTTCTCTCTCTTTGTTCTTCAATACCATGTTCTTCATGATCTTCATGGAGATCTATCCGATGTAATACTCTTTTGCGATGTGTTTGTCGAGATCCGATGAATTGTGGGTTTATGATCAGCTTATCTATGGATATTATTTGAATCTTCTCTGAATTCTTATATGCATTATTTCATATCTTTGCAAGTCTCTTCGAGTTATTGGTTTTGTTTGGCCAACTAGATTGGTAATTCTTGCAATGGGAGAAGTGCTTAGTTTTGGGTTCAATCTTGCGGTGTCCTCACCCAGTGACAAAAGTAGGGGTAGCGAGGCACGTATTTGTATTGTTGCCATCGAGGATAAAAAGATGGGGTTTTCATCATATTGCTTGAGTTTATCCCTCTACATCATGTCATCTTACCTAATGCGTTACTCTGTTCTTCATGAACTTAATACTCTAGATGCAGGCAGGAGTCGGTCGATGTGTGGAGTAATAGTAGTAGATGCAGAATCGTTTCGGTCTACTTGACACGGACGTGATGCCTATATGCATAATCATTGCCTTGGATATCGTCATAACTATGCACTTTTCTATCAATTGCTCGACAGTAATTTGTTCACCCACCGTATTAATTTCCTTCATGAGAGAAGCCTCTAGTGAAACCTATGGCCCCCGGGTCTATTTTCCATATTATATTTTCAGATCTATAAACCAAAAATACCTTGCTGCATTATTTTTTACTTTTGTTTTACTTTTTGTTTTAGCAATCTTTTATATCTATCTCTATCAGATCTCATCCTTGCAAATAACCGTGAAGGGATTGACAACCCCTTTTAGCGTTGGGTGCAAGAGTTTGATTGTTTGTGTAGGTGCGAAGATTGGGGACTTGCTTGTATCTCCTACTGGATTGATACCTTGGTTCTCAACAACTGAGGAAAATACTTATCTACTTTGCTGCATCACCCTTTCCTCTTCAAGGGAAAACCAACGCAAGCTCAAGAAGTAGCAAGAAGGATTTCTGGCGCCGTTGCCGGGGAGATCTACATCAAGCCTACCAAGTACCCATCACAAACTCATCTCTTGCATTTACTTTATTTGCCATTTGCCTCTCGTTTTCCTCTCCCCCACTTCTAAAATGATTTTCAGAAAAAACAAAAAGATTTTCCTTTTTATTAGCCCTTCTTCCGTTCGTCTTTCCGTTTGCTTTTTGCTTGCTTGTGTGCTAGATCATTTCCTTGCCACTATGTCTGAATCGGAGAAGGTTATCATTGAAAATCTTGAGGGTATTGCTAGTACAAATCTTGAAAAATTTGAATCTTGCTCTCTAGATCATGAAACTGAACCTCCTCCTAATTATAAAGCTAAAACTTTTCAAGTGAGAGACGGAAATATTATTGGGAAGAGTGTTACCCAAGAGTTCTTTGATTGTACGGGAGTGATGCCTATGAATAAGAGATCTATTCTTCTTAGCACAAATTGTTATGCGGATGCTATTGTCATGCTCGTTGAAAAACTGGAAAGAAAATTTGTGCACGTTCATCCTGCTTTGCAAAAAGTGTTTTATGAACTTCCCAATATTAATCATCATAAAGCTAAAAAGATTGCTACTATCATCCTTATGCGTGAATTTGATTTTATCATACAAGAAGCTAGGGAGATTTTTGCTTTCTATAATAAAGACGTTGAACACCCTCCAATTGAAGAAATTCTCCATGATAAAGAAACCTTGCGTAGTCTGGAATCTAGAGACTATCAATTTTATAGTGAAAATCTTAGGAGGAGAGTTCCCTACGCGGAAGTCACTCAAACCGTGTATCTCGAGACTTATGATGAATTTTATTGGTTAACTAGGGGAATTTTTGTAGGGTATAAGGATGATTTGTTGGAAAAGATGGCTAGGGAACCCGTTAGAAATAAGATACGTGTTTTATACGATGATATCTATGGTGATGATCCAGATTTTGGGTTTATGAATGTCAAAATTACTAGTCAAAGTTCTTTTCATGAATTAAGTTCCCCTACTAGGAGGGTAATAAAGGAAATGATAGATCTATTTAGGAAAGCTTTTGATGGTTTGATCAAGTATGAGTTGCATACCAAAGATGACAATACCTAGATCTATTGCGTTATGCCTAGATAGGGGCGTTAAACAATAGCGCTTGTTGGGAGGCAACCCAATTTTATTTCTTTTGCTTTTGTTTTTTGCTTCTGTTTTTGAGTGTTTTACACATTATTACCACTGTAGTAATTGTGTTTTCTTGTTTAAATTAGTGTTTGAGCCAAGTAAGACCATTGGGATGGTCTACGGTGTTTGTGATTTGATTTTGCTGAAAAAGAGAAACTTTTGCTCTCAGTCCAGGAATTTTGTAAATTCACTGGAACGTTCTTTTGATCTGAAATTTTTACAAAAGATTTATATACAAATTTCCCTGATTTTCCTAATATTTCAGAATTTTTGGAGTTACATAAGTATTCGAAGTCTATAGATTGCTACAGACTGTTCTGTTTTAGACAGATTCTGTTTTCTTTGTGTTGTTTGCTTATTTTGATGTATCTATGGGTTGTATCGGGGGGTATGAACCATGGAGAAGTTGGAATACAGTAGATATTACACCAATATAAATAAATAATGAGTTCACAACAGTACCTAAAGTGGTGATTTATTTTTCTTGTACTAACGGATCTCATGAGTTTTCTGTTGAGTTTTGTGTTGTGAAGATTTCAAGTTTTGGGTAAAGATTTGATGGACTATGGAATAAGGAGTGGCAAGAGCCTAAGCTTGGGGATGCCCAAGGCACACCAAGCCATATTCAAGGATACCAAAGAGCCTAAGCTTGGGGATGCCCCGGAAGGCATCCCCTCTTTCGTCTTCAATCCATTGGTAAATTTACTTGAGGCTATATTTTTATTCACCACATGATATGTGTTTTGCTTGGAGCGTCTTGTATGATATGAGTCTTTGATTTTTAGTTTGCCACAATCATCCTTGCTGCACACACCTTTTTGAGGGGGACACACATTAATCGTGAATTTATTAGAATACTCTATGTGCTTCACTTATATCTTTTGAGCTAGGCAATGTTGCTCTAGTGCTTCACTTATATCTTTTTAGAGCACTGTGGTGTTTTATTTTATAGAAATAATTGAACTCTCATACCTCACTTATATTATTTTGAGAGTCTTTAAACAGCATGGTAATTGGTTTAGGTTATGAATTTAGTCCTAATATAATGGGCATCCAAGAGGGATATAATAAAAACTTTCATATTAAGTGCATTGAATACTATGAGAAGTTTGATTCCTTGCATATAGTTTTGAGATATAAAGATGGTAATATGAGAGTCATGCTAGTGAGTAATTGTGAATTGGTAGAAATACTTGTGTTAAAGTTTGTGATTCCCGTAGCATGCACGTATGGTGAACCGTTATGTAACGAAGTCGGAGCATGATTTGTTTAATGATTGTCAACCTTTGTGTGAGGGTCGGGAGCGCGCGATGGTTAACTCCTACCAACCTCTCCCCTAGGAGCATGCATCTAATACTTTGCTTCGATAACTAATAGACTTTTGCAATAAGTATGTGAGTTCTTTATGACTAATGTTGAGTCCATGGATTATACGCACTCTCACCCTTCCACCTTTGCTAGCCTCTCTAGTACCGCGCAACTTTCGCCGGTGCATTAAACCCACCTTCCTCCAAACAACCACCATATACTTTCCTCAAAACAGCCACCATACCTACCTATTATGGCATTTCCATAGCCATTCCGAGATATATTGCCATGCAACGTCCACCATTCCGTTTTTCATGACACACACCATCACTTTCATATTGCATATAGAGTCATATTTTCTTCTAGGTATCGAGTTGTAATTTTTGAGTTGTAGGTAAATAAAAGTGTGATGATCTTCATTATTAGAGCATTGTCCCGTGAGAGAAAAGGATGATGCAAGCTATGATTCCCTCACAAGTTGGGATGAGTCTCCGGACTTTACAAATAATAAAAGAGGCCAGCGAAGCCCAAAAAAAAAGAGGCCAAAGATGCCCACCAAATTAAAAAAATGAAAAAAATGAAAAAAAATTGAGAGAAAGAGAGAAGGGACAATGGTACTATCTTTTTCCACACTTGTGCTTCAAAGTAGCACCATGATCTTCATGATAGAGAGTCTCCTATTTTGTCACTTTCATATAACTAGTGGAATTTTTCATCTTATGCACAACCACTTAGTTTTCATTTTGAGCTTTCATACACTTATAGCTCTAGTGCATTCGTTGCATGGCAATCCCTACTCACTCACATTGATATCTATTGATGGGCATCTCCATAGCCCGTTGATACGCCTAGTTGATGTGAGACTATCTTCTCCTTTTTCCTCACAACCTCCACCATATTCTATTCCACCTATAGTGCTATATCCATGGCTCACGCTCATGTATTGCGTGAGAGTTGAAAAGGTTTGAGAACATAAAAGGTGTGAAACAATTGCTTGACTTGTCATTGGGGTTGTAAATGATTTAGATACTTTGTGTGGGGAAGATGGAGCATAGCCAGACCATATGATTTTGTAGGGATAACTTTCTAAGGCCATGTTATTTCGAAAGGACGCAATTGCCTTGTTAGTATGCTTGAAGTATTACTTTTTTTATGTCAATATTAGACTTTTGTTTTGAATCTTATGGATCTGAATATTCATGCCACAATAAAGAATATTACATGGATAAATATGTTAGGTAGCATTCCACATCAAAAATTCTGTTTTTATCATTTACCTACTCGAGGACGAGCAGGAATTAAGCTTGGGGATGCTTGATACGTCTCCAACGTATCTATAATTTTTTATTGTTCCATGCTATTATATTATCTGTTTTGGATGTTTTATATGCATTAATATGCAATTTTATATTATTTTTGGGACTAACCTATTAATCTAGAGCCTAGTGCCAGTTTCTGTTTTTTCCTTGTTTTTGAGTATTGCAGATAAGGAATATTAAACGGAGTCCAAACGGAATAAAATCTTCGAAATGATTTTTCTTGGACCAGAAGAAACCCAGCAGACTTGGAGACGATGGCAGGAGACCTGCCGTGGAGTCACAAGCCACCAGGGCGCGCCCTAGGGGGCGGGGGGCGCCCCCTGGCTTGTGGCCCCACGACAGCCCTCCTAACCCTATTCTTCGTCCTATAAATTCCCAAATATTCCCTGGATACCAAAGGGAGCCACGAAAATACTTTTCCGCCGCCGGAAGCCTCTGTTCCCGTGAGATCCAATCTTGGAGCATTTTCCGGTAATCTGCCGGAGGGCGATTCGATCACGGAGGGCATCTACATCAACTCCATTGCCCCTCCGATGATGCGTGAGTAGTTTACCACAGACCTTCGGGTCCATAGCTAGTAGCTAGATGGCTTCTTCTCTCTCTTTGTTCTTCAATACCATGTTCTTCATGATCTTCATGGAGATCTATCCGATGTAATACTCTTTTGCGGTGTGTTTCTCGAGATTCGATGAATTGTGGGTTTATGATCAGCTTATCTATGAATATTATTTGAATCTTCTCTGAATTCTTATATGCATGATTTCATATCTTTGCAAGTCTCTTCGAGTTATTGGTTTGGTTTGGCCAACTAGATTGGTAATTCTTGCAATGGGAGAAGTGCTTAGTTTTGGGTTCAATCTTGCGGTGTCCTCACCCAGTGACAAAGTAGGGGTAGCGAGGCACGTATTTGTATTGTTGCCATCGAGGATAAAAAGATGGGGTTTTCATCATATTTCTTGAGTTTATCCCTCTACATCATGTCATCTTACCTAATGCGTTACTCTGTTCTTCATGAACTTAATACTCTAGATGCAGGCAGGAGTCGGTCGATGTGTGGAGTAATAGTAGTAGATGCAGAATTGTTTCGGTCTACTTGACACGGACGTGATGCCTATATGCATAATCATTGCCTTGGATATCGTCATAACTGTGCACTTTTCTATCAATTACTCGACAGTAATTTGTTCACCCACCGTATTAATTTCCTTCATGAGAGAAGCCTCTAGTGAAACCTATGGCCCCCGGGTCTATTTTCCATATTATATTTTCAGATCTATAAACCAAAAATACCAAAAATACCTAGCTGCATTATTTTTACTTTTGTTTTACTTTTCGTTTTAGGAATCTTTTATATCTATCTCTATCAGATCTCATCCTTGCAAATAACCGTGAAGGGATTGACAACCCCTTTTAGCGTTGGGTGCAAGAGTTTGATTGTTTGTGTAGGTGCGAAGATTGGGGACTTGCTTGTATCTCCTACTGGATTGATACCTTGGTTCTCAACAACCGAGGGAAATACTTATCTACTTTGCTGCATCACCCTTTCCTCTTCAAGGGAAAACCAACGCAAGCTCAAGAAGTAGCACTATCCAGCATGCATCTAGTGTATTAAGTTCATGAAAAAACGGAGTAATGCAATAAGAACGGTGACATGATGTAGACAAGATCTATTCATGTAGGAATAGACCCCATCTTGTTATCCTTAATAGCAACGATACATGCGTGCCTCGCTACCCCTTTTGTCACTGGGAGAGGACACCGCAAGATCGAACCCATCACAAAGCACCTCTTCCCATGGCAAGAAAACTCGATCTAGTTGTTAAAACTAAACCAAAGATTCGAAGAAGAAATATGAGGCTATATGTAATCATGCATATAAGATATCAAAGAAGACTGAAATAATATTCATGGATAGAAACTGATCATGAACTCAAAATTCATCGGGTCCCAACAAACACACCGCAAAAGTTTACATCAAATAGATCTCCAAGAGACCATTGTATTGAGAATCAAAAGAGAGAGAGAGAGAGAGAGAGAGGAAGCCATCTAGCTACTACCTACGGATCCGTAGGTCTATGGTGGACTACTCACGCATCATCGGAGAGGCACCAATGAGGATGATGAACCCCTCCGTGATGGTGTTAGATTGGATCTCGCGGTTCTGAAACTTGCGGTGGCTGGATGTATTTTTCATTGACTCCTCTAGGGTTTCTGGAATATTGGGTATTTATAGAGCTCATAGGCGGTGGAGGGGACTCCCGAGGCGGCCACAACCCATCAGGGCGCGCCCGGGGCCCCTGGCGCGCCCTGGTGGGTTGTGGGCGGCCTGGGCTCCCTCCTGATTACTTCTTTGGTCCATTGGCCTTCTTCTGGTGCAAAAAAAATTCTCCAAAAAGTTTCGTCGCGGTTGGACTCCGTTTGGTACTGATATTCTGCGAAGTAAACAACAAGCAAAAACAGCAACTGGCACTTTGGCACTATGTCAATAGGTTAGTCCCAAAAAATGATATAAAGTGGCTATAAAATGATTGTAAAACATCCAAGATTGATAATATAACAGCATGGAACAAGCAAAAATTATAGATACGTTGGAGACGTATCAGCTCACTATTCTTGACTATGATGAGGCCCAAAGAACTGTTAGCAGATCATCGATAGCCAGAGCCGAGTGATTGCCAGAACTTTATACAAAGCCACATCATGCCGTCAATGAACAGGACCGAAGCAACACTCGAGGGAAGCATTGCAAGAACATCAAACCCTCACATCCACATGTGATCTAGATCGCAACCTGTATCTACTTATAGAACCGCTCTGATGCCACTATTGGGAAACGTAGTAGAAAACAAAAAAAACCGCCCTACGATCAACCAGGAACACTATGAATATACGATAAAGGTTGGGATCACGATCATTACCATCACCGAGTTACATACTTGGAGTCCCTCAAACCGTAGATGAACGATCCTGCGAACCGCCCACGAACGATCTCTCGAACTGAAGACCGAAAGCACGACCTCTGTACTTGGTTGCTAGTGTGCAGCCTTCACGATCCAGCAGTGCTTCGCCGTCCAGCGCTAATTGCTGCCGGAGAATTAGAGGGAGGAGATTAAAACCACACTAGGCTTCTAATTATGAGGATTAGAGGAACTAGACCTAGCTCTAATTAGTCAACTAGGACCAACAAGAACAAAAACTAGAGAGCTAGAGGAAGCTCCAAAACTTGTGTATCGAGAAGAGCCCAATACCTAAGTATATATAGGTGGGAGGGAGGAGAGGGCAGCCAAGAGGAGGAGCAAGACTCCCCTCCCCTTGCACCGGCCAAGGGGAAGGGGAGTCCTTCCCCTTCTCCAATTCGGCCTCCTTCCTTAGAGGAAGGGGGCGCCTTCCCACTTGGGCCCTTGTGGCCGAAGTTGCTTCCCTCCACTTGGCCTTATTAGGCCCATTGATATTTTATTAAATATAAAATTGTTATAAATACTTTCAGACTATTATATATAATTTAACATCTCCGGAAACATTTTCCTCATATATATATATATATTTATTTATTTATTTATCGGTAATACCCGTTATTACCCGATATTGAGCGAAACCCTTCCGGTGATCCCGGAACGCTTCCGGAACCTCTCGGAACTATTCCGAATATTAATGAAACAGTTCCAAAAATAAATCCTCGATATCTGTACCTTCTAACACTCAGCAAATCATGATTACCTTAAGCTTGTGACCCCGTAGGTTCAATAACTCATAGATATGAACGAAGCTCCTTCGTCCAATGACCGATAGCGGAACCGTGGACGTCCATATCGATACCTATGAGTGCAAGAATGATATTTCAGTGAACCTTCGGTTACCATGTGACATTCCCTTTGCTTCTATATACTTTACAAGACCCAAGAATCAACGATATCCTCTCGAGTCATCCGCATGCTTGTTATACCGTTGTTCTCGTTACCGGTTTTGTTCTTCTTTCTTGTTGATGTATTCAGGCATCCTCGTGACATAGTCACCTGTGTCTATTGAGACGATGATGGATGTCGTCACACCAAGAGGGTCCTAAGAATATCTCTCCATCGTCGGAGGAGCAAATCTCACTCTCGAGCTATTTAGTCCCTTGCCAAACTTTCTGATGAACCTGTTACATATGACATTTGAGCAACCCCAAAGCTCATCGTATGGTAAGAAGTGACTACGATACTCTCATGGTCCAAGGAACATAAAAGACACATTAACACTTCGTGTTATAACAATTGATTTCAGACGATATTATCTCAAAGTATAACAAACAAGTTTGGGTCGATTCAATATGATCGTTCTTCAGTCATACTGTTAATGTTGTTTTAGGATCATCGTTACACTTAACGATATCTTAAGATCCGGAAAACATGATCACCAACAACACTTGAGCCACTCTTTGCGGCAAGACTGGGAAACTTATTGTACCGTTTATCATTCCACACGTGCATATGAGTTTTCCACTGAATCGCGTATTCCAGGATCACAGTAGTTATAACATAGAATATAAACGCTTATTATGAATATGTAAATATAATATTTCCAACAGATACAATCCATAGAATCATTAAAATAAGCATACTATGCAATTAAAACAGAATCTGTCTAATACAGAATAGTCTACAATGATCTGTACTAAAACCATACTTCTGTAACTCTGAAAATTTGGAACATTAGGAAAACGTGGGAAATTTGTAGGGAAATAATGTTTAATAATTTCAGCAATTTATCGTGTTCCAGCAAAAAATCAAAATTCAAATACTGGGCGTAAAAGTTTGTGTTGCTGCACCGTATCAATTATACTATCATCCAAATCATCCCAAAGGATTTACTTGGCGCAATCACTAATTAAAAGATAAAAACATAATAATTACAGTAGCAACAATCATGCAATCACATAAAAATAGAATATAAAAGTTGCAAATAAGATAAATATTAGGTTGCCTCCCAACAAGCGCTATTGTCGCCCCGAGCTAGGCATAATGCATAGTTTCAAGTATTGTCATCCTTCAAATTAATTCAATAGGGGTGCGTTTGGTTGCCCGCATAAGGCCCAACCAGGCCCACGGGGGAAGGATTCGGATTTTTGGTTGGCCTACATAGATTGTTCGGCCTGCAAGGCATGAACTTTACAACACTCTTAGCCAGGCCCGTGAGCTACGTCCGGATCAATAGTTTCTCCGGAGCCAGGCTCGTGCGAGGCAGGGAGGGGAACGCGGTGCTGTGCTACTGCGACCAACGAGATGGCGTGAGCTTGCGCGCATCTCTAAAAAATCGGCGGGAGGATTTCGGCTCACCTCTCGCCGATTCGGTCGCCCTATTTAGCCCCCATCCTCTCACCGCCCAAATCCCCGCCACCCTCCTCCCCCTTTCAAGCTTTCCCGCCGACGCGCATTGGCACCGATGACTAGGTAAGCGGAGCTCCTTCACCGGCCGGCGGCGGCGACTCCTGTCCTCAACTTCTCTGACCCTTCCCGCGCCCCTCCCCCCGAGCTGCAACCATGTCCTCTGTGAGTTCAATCACCTCTTTCTCTATGTTCGTTCTAGCTAGATCTGAGAGCATGTGGTCATAGGGTTAGATGTGCAAGCATGTGTTAGGATTGATTCGTGCATTGATCTGTGAGCAGATGCTAGATTTTGATGTAGTGGTAGCTATTTGTGCTGGATCTGTGTAGCTAGAGTATTATTATAGTGATGAACACTATGGATGAATACTATGAATTCATAACTAGTTGTGTAGGATTTGTAGCATGCTAGAATAGCTATTTGTGATGAACACAATGGATTCATAGCTAGTTCTGATGTTGTGGTAGTTATTGGTGATTGATTCATATCTAGTTGTCATGTATGCTCCTACTTTCATCGATTGTCCGGTTGTAATGTTGTGGTGCTGTGTGTGCTATGCTTACTGTCAATGCGTGATACGATTGTAGGACATGACCACACAAACGCAAGATCTTAGTCAAGCCCTTGTCCTGTCTGACAGCCAGTTTGCGGCCTCATATGTCGAGAACTCGTAGCCTCTCCTCAATCAGAACATGTCTGCTGATTCAGAGGTGTTCGAGGTGCCACCTGGTGCTTCTATCTTTGTGCCAGTTATGCTCGTTCAGCCAACTGCCACTTCAGCTGCCGCCGCACTGAAGGCCAAGAAGTGGCAGCCGTTCATGTCCATGTTTGTGCTGAACAAGATGTGCGAGCTCATCTCTAGTGGGATTAGGACTGGCAAGGGCTTCAAGTAGGTGCACTTGAACACTGTTGCAAAGCAGGTGTTTGAGTTCTGTGGCCAGTAGGTGACCACCACCCACGTGTACAACCACATGAGGAAGTGGAGAGCTCGATGGATCCAAGTATCCAAGCTCAGAGACCTTAGCGGCGTCTCCTAGGATCAGAGGACTTTCTCTATCATTCTGGAGGCAGAGCACTACACCGGTCATGTCGCAGTTAGCACACTATCCCCTTGTTTTGCACACTACCAACCATTGCCTACTAGCAACTAACAACACTTGTTCTTCTATCTTAGGACCACCCCACGGACGCTGAGTTCCTCATCACACCCATCCAGAACTACAACCAGATGCAACATATCTTCTCCTTCGTCCTGGCAACCGGCAAGCATGCCATGGGTTCCTGTGAGGCTCTCGCTTCTCCTATGCGCCCGGAGTTCCCAGACACCCCGGACGTAGAGGCAGTCCTTGATGTCCCTAAGAAGGAGAAGCCATTTGAGCATGTCCCTGTGCTCGATACGAATAGGAAGAGGGGCAGCCTGATGGAGGAGGAGACCAGTGTCTTCAGCAACATGACTGAGGCTGTGAAGGAGGTGGCAACCGCCATTAGGGAGAGCAAGACCGTCGACGTCCACCCCGACCTGTACAACGCCGTCATGGAGCAAGGTGGCTTCAGCAATGAGGCTCTCATGGCAGCTCTGAGGCACCTGCTGGACAACATGGCCTAGGGTGTTGGGTTTGTTGCCATGGCAGACGCCCATAGGGTGCTCTGGCTCAGGAGCTGGCTGGGCAAGCACTACTACTAGAGCTTGCTGCTGGTTACTGCGTGCATGATCCTGGATGGTGATGGCAATGGCGGTGGTGATGGCGATGTATATTTTGTGTAGCTAGGGCTTGAAAACTATTTGATGGTCTGTATATATTGTTGAGTTGGTATATACTAACCCCTCATGATAATCGTGAACTTGCGGTGGTAGGATGACACCCTCTTTTGGATGTGGTGGTAGGATGACACCATAGTAGTGCTAGGTTAGAACTTGCTATGCCATATGATCATGCATGATTACTACTTCTGCTCCATTGCTTGCTTTTTGATTGTTCCATTACTTGCTTCTTGATTGTTCATTTGCTTGTTGCTTGAAATGCTGCTCTTGTGCGCTGCTAGGACAAATGGTATGCCGTGTTCGTCGGGAAGGCACCAGGGGTTTATAGTTCATGGGAAGCTTGAATGAACAAGTTGCATCATACATCAACAACAGCCATAGAGGGTTTAACACTACGCGGGCGGCAGAAGAAGCTTACGCCAACTACGTGCGAAAGCACAAAGTTGGCGTGGTTGAAGTTGGCAACGTTGCAGTTGGCAAGGCGGCACGCCTTGCGATGAAGAACTTCATCATCATCGTGCAGTTCGTTGCCATTGCACTACTGTGGTGTTGGTGTGCTAGATGTGATCATCTGTAAGGTAACCTCACCACATAGGGTACAAGGTTACCACACCTCGCACCGTGTATGCAACCAAACAACGTGCTTATGTGTGAGTTCAGACAATGCGGGCAACTAAACACCATGCGCTAAGCTACCCCCTAATGCGTGAGAACTAAATGCGGGCAACCAAACAAGTTGCGGATGTTGGTTTAGAGGTTGTATTTGCTCAACCAGCCTCATGTGAGCCAGGCTTGAGCTAACCAGGCCCGGCTACTACGGCTGCCAAACACACCCTAGATATCTCTCATAATGCATTCATATGGTGGTCTAATTCTCTTTCTTGGGAATTGTTTCATCCCTTTCTTTAGAGGAAATTGGAACCTAATGGTTCCATCTTTCATATCAAAAATAGCACCTATGGTTCGTAGGACAAATATTATAGGACAAGGCGGACTGCAATCAATATCAAGCACAATAAAATCCACGGGCACATAATTCCTATAAGTAATTATTAGAACAAAATTAATTCTACCCAATGGTTTCTTAATAGTAGAATCAACCAAATGCAAATTAAGGAAACATTCATCCATGTCGATGAAACCTAGAACGACACATAAAGATTCTGGTATAGTAAATATGCTATCACGTAGATCACACAGAGAATTAAATTCATAATTTTTAATCTTAACTTTAATAGTAGGTTCCCACTCATCATGTAGTTTTCTTGGTATGGGTACTTCCAACTCTATCTTTTCTTCCTGAGCTTTAATCATTGCTTCTACAATGTGTTTAGTAAAAGCCTTCTTTTGTTCGTAAGCATAGGGTGAATTCATCATGGATCAAACAAGCAAATATATTCAGTCAAAGAATAATTATCCTAATTAAAATCCTTGTAATCCAAAGTAGTGGGCACATCACTATGTAAAGTCTTAACCTCTTCAAAGCCACTTTTATTGTTTTTATCATTAAGATTGTTACCCTTCGAACAATTGGGATGCCTTCTAGTTAAAGTTGACTCATATCCAGTCCATTTTTCATCAATATTTATTTTACTAAACAAAGATTCAATGGGTGAAACACCAATCATTTTAATGTCTTCATCATTACTATGATAACAACCGGGTACTAGTGTTTTTTTCTATCAATTCACGTCTAGCTCTAAGCCTCTCAATTCTTTTCCTACTCTCATCCATAATGACTTGAATAGACTTTAAGTATTTATTAATATCATGCTTAGGTGGAAAAGTTTTAATTTTAAGAGTATCCACATCATGAGCAATTCTATCCATGTTGCTAGACATATCATCAACTTTATTTACTTTTTATTCTATCAAGGTATTAAAAATCTTTTGAGAACTAATAAATTCTTTAATGTTGTTCTCAAGTTTAGTAGGCATCCTATTATTATATGAATTTCCATAGGAATTACGAGGATACAAACTAGGATTGAAATTTCCTCTATAAGCATTGTTGTTGAAAATATTTCTAGAGACGAAATTCACATCAATGGCATCATTATTTTGCTCAAGAAAAGTAGATAATGGGACATTATTAGGATCAACATGAGCATTTTTACTAGTAAGCTTATTCATAAGACATCCATTTTATCACTCAGAGTAGAATCTTCTTTAGTAGAATTTACCTTCTTACCAGCTGGATCTCGCTCGGTGTGCCATTGGAAATAATTTGCCGTCATATTATCGAGAATCTTCGTGGCTTCTCCCAATGTAATTCCAATAAATGCACCACCTGCAGCTGAGTCTAGAAGATTTCTTGACACAAAGTCTAGTCCAGCATAGAAATTTTGTATAATCATCCATAAATTCAATCCATGAGTTGGACAATTCTTAATCATTAATGTCATTCTTCCCCAAGATTGTGCAACATGTTCTTTCTCATGTTGTTTTAAGTTCATGCTTTGAGTTATAAGAGATATTATCTTGGCGGGAGAAAAATATTTAGTAATGAAAGCATCCTTACATTTATCCCATGAATCAATACTATTACGAGGCAAGGATGAAACCCAAGTTTTAGCTTTATCTCTCAGTGTGAAAGGAAATAATTTCAACTTGACAATATCATTATCCACATCCTTTTTCTTTTACGTAATTCAACAAAGGTATTAAGATGGGATGCAACATCTTCATTAGGATTTCCAGTAAATTGTTCTTTCATAATAAGATTTAGCAATCCATCATTAATATCATATGACACCGCGCTACTGGCGGGTGGTACTGGAGTACTAATAAAATCATTGTTATTAGTATTTGAGAAGTCACACAACTTAGTGTTTTCTTGATACATTGTGGCAAGAAAGTAATAAAGAAAACAAGCAAGATAAATAGTTTTGTGTTTTTTATTTTCATATAACTGAAAATAAAAGCTATTAATAAGTAGAACAAGTTTTTGATAATTTGTAGGAAGAAACCATGTAATTGTTTGATGATGTCTCCCCGGCAACGGCGCGGGAAATTCTTCTGCTACTTATGATGCATTAGGGTTTTCCCCTAAGAGGAAGGGTGATGTAGTAAATTAGCGAAAAGTATTTCCCTCAGTTACGAACCAAGTTTTATCAAACCAGTAGGAGAAAAGCAAACAACCGTAAGCAACACCTACACACAAAAGAGCAAATACTTGCACCCAACACATGCAAGAGGATTAAATATGATAGTGATTGATAGATAAATTGCAAAGTAAAATAAAAGTAAATAAATTGCAACAAGGTATTTTTTGGTTTTTGTAGAATGATTAAAGTAGACCCAGGGGCCATATTTTTCACTAGAGGCTTCTCTCTTTTAGCATAGCATACGGTGGGTAAACAAATTACTGTTGGGAAATTGATAGAAAAAAGTGCATAATTATGACGTTATTCATGCCATGATCATTTACATAGGCATTACGCCTGTGACAAGTAGCCTGAATCTTGCCTGAATCTACTACTAGTACTCCACCAATCGATCGACTCCTGCCTGCATATATGGTATTAAGTTCATGACAAACAAAGTTACACTTTAAGTAAGATGCCATAATGTAGAGAAAATAAAACAAATCGATATGATTAAACCCCACATTTTATCCTTAGTAGCAACAATACAATACGTGCCTCGCTACCCCTGCTGTCACTAGGTGAGGACACCACAAGATTTAACCCACTACTATGCACCACTTCCACTGAAGATCGATAGATTAACTTGGCCAAAGAAAACCATAGATCGGAAAGCATTACATAGCTATATAAATCACACATAATAAAGTTAAGAATTGACTCAGTTACTTTCAATGAATAATCTAATCATAAACCCACAATTCATCGGATGCCAACAAACACACCGCACAAAAGGATACATCGAATAGTCTCTGAAGAGAACATGATATTGAAGATCAAAGAAAGAGAAGAAACCCTCTAGCTAATCACTATGGACATGTAGCTTTCTGGTGAACTGCTCACACATCATTGGAGTTGCAACAAAGTTGATGTAGAAGCCCTCTGTGATCGATTCCCCGTCCGGCAGGGTGCTGGAAAAGGTCTTCCGATGGGATCACGGAAGAACAAAGACTTGCGGCGGTAGGAAAATTGTTTCAGGTGGCTCTCCGGGGTTTCAAAATATTTGGGGATTTATAGAGTTGAAATTAGGCCAGACAGAGGCATTAGGGGCCCACAAGCCATCAGGGTGCGACCACCCCCTAGTTGCGCCCTGTTGTCTTGTCATCACCTCACTTTACGTCTGTTCTCCTCCCAAAGCTTCTAGGGTCCCTCTTGTCCAGAAAAAATCTTCCAAAAGTTTCGTAGCGCTTGGACTCCGTTTGGTATGGATTTTTTGTGAAACCAAAAATAGGCAAAAGCAACAGCTGGCACTAGTCACTAGGTTAATAGGTTACTTCCCAAAAATGATATAAATTGCATAAAAGTATCTAAGATTGATAATATAATAGCATGAAATAATAAAAAAATATAGATACGTTGGAGACGTATCAACAGGTCTTTGTCCAAATGCTACTTGTAAAGTGCGTTGGGATTTTCCCCGAAGAGGGGAGGAAATGTAGCATAGTAGAGACAAGTATTTCCCTCAGTGGGAACCAAGGTTATCGAGCCATGCAAACTTCCGTCGTCAGCACCTACACACAAAATAGCAAACACTTTCATCCAACTCGGGCAAGAGGGTTGTCAAGCCCCTTGAACTCGTTACTTGCAAGGATTAATCAGTGATAAGTAGATAATACAAATATAAAATAAAATAACAGTAAATAAATGGCAGCAATATTTTTAGAGTTTTTGTAATATATTTTGTGAAGACCCGGGGGGCATAGTTTTCGCTAGAGGCTTCTCTCTCGAAGAAAGCATACGGTGGGTAAACAAATTATTGTTGGGCAATTGATAGAAAAGCGCATAGTTATGCAATATTTATCCACGGCAATGATCATGTATATAGGCATCACGTCCATAAACAAGTAGACTGACTCCTGCCTGCATCTACTACTATGAATCCACCCATAGACCGCTATCCAGCATGCATCTAGAGTATTAAGTAAAAACAGAGTAATGCTTGGAGCAAGATGATATGATGTAGACAAAGTAAATCCAATCAATATGAATAAACCCATCGTTTTCCCCTTGATGGAAGTAATACAATACGTGTCTTGCCCCTTCTGTCACGAGGATAGAGCACCGCAAGATTAAACCCATCACAACACACCACTCCCGCTGAAGATAAATCAATCTAGTTGGCCAAACCAAACTGATAGATCGGACAGAAATACGAAGCTATAACAATCATGCATATAAGAATTCAGTAAAGACTCAATATATTTTCATGAATAATCTGAACATAAACCCACAATTCATCGGATCCAAACAAACACACCGCAAAGAAAATTACATCGAATAGATCATCGCGAAGATGCGATGAACTTTGTATTGAAGATCATAAAGAGAGAGAGAGAGAGCCATCTAGGTACTAGCCATGGACCCGTAGGTCTGTGGTGAACTACTCACACATCATCATGGGAGCAGCAAGATTGATGTAGAGACCCTCCGTGATCGACCCCCCCCCCCCTCCGAGAGGGCATCGGAACATTGCTCCAGATGGGCACACGGCGGAGAAGAGACTTGTGGTGGCAGAAAAAGTATTTTGGCTAGCTCTTGGGTGTTTTCCCGATTTTAGAGAATATATAGAGGCGGAGTTAGGCCAGGAGGCTGTGGGAGGTGGTCCCAAGCCATCAGGGCGCGGCCACCCCTCTGGGAGCGCCCTGTTGGCTTGGCGCCAACTCGTTTGGCATTCGGTCTCTCTCTGAAGCTTCCATGTCTTATATTTGTCGATAAAAAATCATCAAAAAGTTGCGTTGCATTTGGACTTTGTTTCGTACAGTATTCCTGAAAGGCCAAAAACAAGAGGAAAACAACAACTGGCACCGGGCACTAGGTTAATAGGTTAGTTCACAAAAATGATATAAAACAACATATAAATGCATATAAAGTATCCAAGAATGATAATATAGTAGCACGGAACAATAGAAAATTATAGATACGTTGGAGACGTATCAGCATCCCCAAGCTTAATTCCTGCTCGTCCTTGATACGTCCATTTTGCATCAGGATTTCCTACTGGTATTTATAATGTTTTGTTAAATAATAATGCTTTAGGGAGTGATTCTAATGCCTTTTCTCTCATAATATGCAAGGTTTACACAAAGAGGGAGAATACCAGCAGCTGGAATTCTGGACCTGAAAAAGCACATCAGAGATAACTATTCTGCACACCTCCAAACAAGCTGAAACTTTACGGAGAATATTTTTGGATTATATTAAAAATACTGGAGCGAATAACTACCGGAGGGGGCCACCCTGGTGGGCAAAACCACCAGGGCGCGCCAGGCCCCCCAGGCGCGCCCTGGTGGGTTGTGCCCTCCTCGGCCCACCTTCGGTGCCCATCTTCTGGTATATAAGGTATTTTGACCTAGAAAAAATAAGGAGAGGACTTTCGGGACGGAACGCCGCCGTCTCGAGGCGGAACTTGGGCAGGAGCACTTTTGCCCTCTGGCGAAGCTTTTCCGCCGGGGGAACTTCCCTCCCGGAGGGGGAAATCGAAGCCATCGTCATCACCAACACCCCTCTCATCTTTGGGAGGCCAATTTTCATCAACATCTTCAACAACACCATCTCCTCTCAAACCCTAGTTCATCTCTTGTGTTCAAACTTTGTACTGGAACCTCAGATTGGTACCTGTGGGTGACTAGTAGTGTTGATTACATCTTGTAGTTGATTACTATATTGTTTATTTGGTGGAAGATTATATGTTCAAATCCATTATGCTATTCAATACCCCTCTGATCTTGAGCATGAATATTATTTGTGAGTAGTTACCTTTGTTCTTGAGGTCACGGGAGAAGTCATGTTGCAAGTAATCATGTGAACTTGATATGTGTTCGATATTTTGATGTTATGCGCTACTTCGTAAGGGGTTGATTTGGATCCAAATGTTTAATGCTATGGTTAGATTTTATCTTAATACTTTTCTCATAGTTGCGGATGCTTGCGAGGGGGTTAATCATAAGTGGGAGGTTGTTCAAGTAAGAACAACACCCAAGCACCGGTCCACCCACATATCAAATTATCAAAGTAGCGAACACAAATCAAACCAACATGATAACAGTGACTAGATAAAATTCCCGTGTACCCTCAAGAACACTTTGCCTATCACTAGAGACTGTTCTGGCCTGTCCTTTGCCACAAAAGGATTGGGCTACCTTGCTGCACTTTATTTACCGTTACCGTTACTTGCTCGTTACCAATTATCTTGCTATCAAACTATCTGTTACCTACAATTTCAGTGCTTGCAGAAATTACCTTGCTGAAAACCGCTTGTCATTTCCTTCTGCTCCTCATTGGGTTCGACACTCTTACTTATCGAAAGGACTATGATTGATCCCCTATACTTGTGGGTCATCAGTCCTCGAGTAGGTAAATGATAAAAACAGAATTTTTGATGCGACATGCTACCCAACATGTAATATCTTCTAGGTATAGTCTTTGAGAAACGATGAACTAATAAACATCAACATAGTAATATCCATAAACATAAACACAACATAATCATTAACTTTCAAAATATACGATCCTTAAAGAACATCAGTCCCCACTCAGTTTATCATATTAGCATGGCATGACTCCGTCTTCACCACATAAATACAAATCATGAGCACCACGGTGTCAAGTCAGGCAAGTGAATCGTACTTCTAATGCGCTTCAGCATTTTCAACCGCACTCAATACATGAGCGTGAACCATGGATATAGCATATAGGTGGAATAGAATATGGTGGTAGATATCAAAAGGAATCAAAGTGGAAAGAAAGTCTCGCATCAACTAGGCGGACCAACGGACCATGGAGATGCCCATCAATCAATATCAACGCGAGGAGTAGGGACTACCATGCAACGGATGCACTAGAGCTATAAGTGTATGAAAGCTCAACAGAAGCTAAGTGGGTGTGCATCAAACTTGCTTGCTCATGAAGACCTCGGGCATTTGAGGAAGCCCATCATCGAAATATACAAGCCAAGTTCTATAATGAAAAATTCCCACCAACATATGAAAATGACAACTCGGGAGACTCTCTATATGAAGAACATGATGCCACTTTGAGGCACGAGTGTGGTAAAGGATAGTAGCAAAGTCCCTTCTCTCTTTTTTCTCTCATTTATTTTTTTATTTTTCTTTTTTTCGTTCCTTTTTCTTTTCTTTTTCTTTTTCTCTTTTTTTCTTTCTTTTTTCTTTTTCTTGGTGGGCTCACTTGGCCTCCCCCATTTTTTATATTTCGTCTGGAGCTCATCCCGACTTGTGGGGGAATCATTACTCCATCATCCTTTCCTCACTGGGACAATGCTCTAATAATGATGATCATCACACTTTTATTTACTCACAACTGGATATAACAACTCACTGATGAAAAAGAAACGACTCTATATGAATGCCTCTGGTAGTGTACCAGGATGTGCAATGATCTAGCGTAACATGTATACAATGATGAACGGTGGTTGTGCCTCAAATACTATGTCGTCTACATGATCATGCAAAGCAATATAATGATGAACACACCAGTCATGTGATGTAACGGTGGAAGTTGCATGTCAATATATCTCGGAATGGCTATACAAATGCCATAATAGGTAGGTATGGTGGCTGTTTTGAGGAAGATATAAGGAGGCTTATGTGTGATAGAGGTATTATATCACGGGGTTTGGATGCACCGGCGAAAGCTGCACCGATCCTCAGTGTGAGAATGGGCAATGCACGGTACCGAAGAGGCTAGCATTATATGGAAAGGTGAGTGTGCGTACATCCATGGATTCACATTAGTCATAAAGAACTCATATACTTATTGCAAAGCCTTATTATCTCTCTCGAAGCAAAGTACTACCGCATACCCCTAGGGAGGAGGTTGGGAGGAGTTAACCATCGCGTGCCTCCGACCCGAACAACACTAGGATTTCAACGAGGAATAAGAATGCTCACACATCATCATCATGCCATAATCAATATTTAGTTGAGCAACAAGTAGCACGCTTTAATTACTGATATTTCTACTAACCAACAATCATGTACTCATGCCCTTTCATATTACCCCATCAATATCATTAACCACAATTTCTCTTATAAGGTGAGCTACATGAAGGTTTTGAGTATACACTCCTTGAACACCTATCCTTTTTGGACTAGTCTTATAACCCATGCAAATTATGTTACTATTTATTAGAATCTCAAAAAAATTTAAGTGAAGCACAAGAATTCAATTATTTCTATAAAATCTACACGCTATCATGCTCTAAAAGATATAAGTGAAGCACTAGAGCAACTGCTTAGCTCAAAAGATAGAAGTGAAGCACATAGAGTATTCTAACAAATCATGATGAACATGTCTCTCTCTCAAATTGGTGTGTCTAGCAAACAATGATTGTAGCACCTAAAAATAAAGTAAACTATAATACACGACGCTCCAAGCAAAACACATATCATGTGATGAATAAAAATATAGCTCCAAGTGACATACTGATGGAATGGAGACGAAAGAGGGGATGCCTTCCGGGGCATCCCCAAGATTAGACGCTTGAGTCTTCCTAGAATTTTACCTTGGGGTGCCTTGGAAAGCCCCAAGCTTAGGCTCTAGCCGCTCTTTATTCCTTCATCCATCGTGATCGCACCCAAAACTTGAAAACTCCAGCACACAAAACTCAACAGAAAACTCGTGAGATCCATTAGTATAATAGGTAAATCAAAAACTTAGATACTCTTATAAATTGATTCATATTTTATTATTGCATGGTGTTGTATTCTAACTTCTCCATGGCTTATACCCCCCGATATAATTGATAGCATCATCAAAACAAGCAAACTATGCAAGCAAAAATAGAATCTATCTAAAACAGAACAGTCTGTAATGATCTGCACAAACACCATACTTATGTAAATCCGAACATTCTGAAAAATTAGGACAACCTGGGAAATTTTTGTTTAATACTGTCTAAAAAGTTCAGATCAAAAGGATGTTCGAATAAAATCAGAGAAATTCTGCACTGGATGCAAAAGTTTTTGTTTTTGCACCGTATCAATTCTACTATCTTCCAAATCAATCCCAAAGGATTTACTTGGCACAAACACTAATTAAAACATAAAAACACAATAATTAAAGTAGAAATAATCATGTATACACACCAATACAGAAATAAAACAAAATTTAAAAGATAACTATTGGGTTGCCTCCCAACAAGCGCTATCGTTTTACGTCCCTAGCTAGGCATAATGCATAGTATCAAGTGTTGTCATCTTTGACTTTTGCAACTTGGGGTGTGTGTTCATCGGGAGGCTTTTCAAAAACAATAGGAAACACATCATATATTAAAATCTTAGCATTTTCGAGGCTAATTTCCTCATACCCTTGTTGGTTCCCCTTTACTATCCAAGAATATTGTTGATTAATACCACTGAAGACTTGTTGGATAATATGCAACGGAGGAATTTCCTTTTTAGTATTTTCATCATAAGTATGATTACCATGAAATGCATATCTCATCATATAATCTTCATCATATAAAATTTCATCTATCACAGGATGTTCATGACTCATATTATAAAATTCAAAGATCTCTCGAGCCTCTCACACTATATAATCAAATTCATTCATGAGGATAAGAGTAGCTATCTTTTTATCCTTAGGGTTGTTGATGACGGGTAACTCATAGAAAAGTCTTTGCAAGGTGGGATGAGTACGCATAAATCTTCTTTCAAGTTTGAGCACAAGCGCTACAATAGCATCGGAATAACTATTGTTTCTTTGAAGAATACGAATATCATTGCAAATCAAAGTTCCCATACAATTAAAGAATTCTTGTATAATGTTTTTCCCAATGATATTCCCTTGTGTTGCCACAAAAATTTCCGTGTCTAAATTATTGAGAATTTCTACTTTAAGGATTTTATCATCATCGCCCTTCTTGATGACAAACTCAGACATGATAGCAACTTCGAGCAAGCAAACAAGTAAATTAGATAGTAAACTAAATAACTAAGCAAACAAGCAAATAGAAATATTTTTATTTTTGTTTTTGATATAAAAAAATATAACAGAAAATAAAAAGTAGAGCACGTGAATGATAATTTGTGTGGAGGTACTTGATAAGAATTTGGTGATACTCCCCGGCAACGGCGCCAGAAATTCTTCCTGCTACTTCTAAACTGCGTTGGGATTTTCCCCGAAGAGGAGAGGAGATGCAACACACTAGAGATAAGTATTTCCCTCAGTGAGAACCAAGGTTATACAACCAATAGGAGGACCATGCAAACTCCCGTCATCAGCACCTACACACAAAAGAGCAAGCACTTGCGCCCAACGTGGGCAAGAGGGTTGTCAAGCCCCTTGAACTCATTACTTGCAAGCATTAAGTAGTGATAGATAGTAATATAAATATAAAATAAAATAAAAATAAATAAATGGCAGCAATATTTTTGGAGTTTTTGTAATATATTTTGCGAAGACCAGGGGGTCTTAGTTTTCGCTAGAGGCTTCTCTCTCGAAGAAAGCATACGGTGGGTAAACAAATTACTGTTGGACAATTGATAGAAAAGCACATAGTTATGCAATATTTATTCACGTCAATGATCATGTATATAGGCATAACATCCATAAACAAGTAGACCGACTCCTGCGTGCATCTACTACTATTGCTTCACCCATCGACTGCTATCCAGCATGCATCTTGAGTATTAAGTAAAAACAGAGTAATGCTTGGAGCAAGATGACATGATGTAGACAAAGTAAATCCAATCAATATGAATAAACTCCATCATTTCCCCCTTAATAGCAATAATACAATACGTGTCTTGACCCCTTCTGTCACGAGGACAGAGTACCGCAAGATTAAACCCATCACGACGCACCACTTCCGCTGAAGATAAATCAATCTAGTTGGCCAAACCAAACCGATAGATCGGAGAGAAATACAAAGCTATAACAATCATGCATATAAGAATTCAGTAAAGACTCAATATATTTTCATGAATAATCTGAATATAAAACCCACAATTCATCGGATGCCAACAAACACACCGCAAAGAACATTACATCGAATAGATCATCGCGAAGATGTGATGAATTTTGTATTGAAGATCATAGAGAGAGAGAGAGAGATCCATCTAGGTACTAGCTATGCACCTGTAGGTCTGTGGTGAACTACTCACACATGATCATGGGAACAACAAGGTTGATGTAGAGGCCCTCCGTGATCGACCCCCCTCCTCCGGCAAAGCACCGAAACAGGGCTCCAGAAGGGCACACGGCGGAACAGAGACTTGCGGCGGTGGAAAAAGTATTTTTGCTGCCTCTCGGGTGTTTTCCCGATTTTAGAGAATATATAGAAGTGGAGTTAGGTCAGGAGGCTGCGGGAGGTGGTCCCAAGCCATCAGGGCGCGACCACCCCCTGGGGGCGCCCTGTTGGCTTGGCGCCACCTCGTGTGGCCTACGGTCTCCATCCGAAGCTTCCAGGTCTTATATTTGTCCAGAAGAAATCATCAAAAAGTTTCGTGGCATTTGGACTTCGTTTGATACAGTATTCCTAAAAGGCCAAAAACAAGCAGAAAACAACAACTGGCACTCGGCACTAGGTTAATAGGTTAGTTCACAAAAATTATATAAAACAACATATAAATGCATATAAAGTATCCAAGAATGATAATATAGTAACATGGAACAATAAAAAATTATAGATACGTTGGAGACGTATTACTAAACCCTCTTCCTTAATCAATAAAAATGGAAGTCTTTTGCCTTGTTTCAAAAAATAACAATCCACTGCATCAAAAAATAAAATAAAATAATGATCCGCCCCATCTTTTTGTGACCAAGTTGGCTTGCACAGTGATGGTCACACAAAGCTGGCTCGAGGTAAGCCCTAGTTTTGTTTCTAACGGCCTCAAAGCATTTGTGGTTGGGCACCTCAAACCGGTCTCAAACACCCGGACGGGCTGACTGGTAAAAAAAGACCCTTCCAGGAGCCTCAAACCGGTCTCAAACGCCCCGGATGTCCGACACCTCTCATATCTAGCCCAAATATCGAGCGGATATGGTGCATCCCTGGCATGCCCGGGCACGTCAGCCCGGCCAACCTCTATCCCACTTCATCTACACAAAACTCCCGCCCAGAGCAAACCCTACACTCCCCTTCACTTCGCTCCACTCCTTCTCTTATCCTCCCTTTCTCCAATCCAATCCAATCTGATCTTCGTCCATCATGTCGAGCACCAACAACTAATCCGACAGCTTCGACGAAGACTGTAAAGCTTTCCTCCATGAGGCATCCGTCACGGGTGGACATGGGTGGCAGTTCCGGATCTGCTATGTCGACTATCGCCCACCGCCGCAGCGCCAAGGCCGGAGCTGGCTCTTCCGACCCCGCGGCAGCTCACTCTGTGTCGCCCGTTCGGAGACCTGCTCTCCCTTCGGTCACTGCTCTGGAACGGCAGCAGTGGGTCCTTGTGCCCGCTCCGTCGACGCCGCGGACGCGCACGCCAGACTCAAAGATGCCCGCCGCGAGAGGTAGTGGGCAAGGAAAGGGCGGTTGCGTCGGAGGCGGTCGCGCAGTCCACCCACCACCTTCGTGGGATGCCGGCGATGACCAACAAGGAGGAACGGCTTCTCGCGTGGGTCTAACGCCGGTCACTTACGACAATGCAGACGGCCGGCCGCTGGCTCAGGAGGTACAATGCCAAGGCCCTCCGACTGGGCATTGAGCAGCCCGAGCGCAAGGCGGCGAAGGCAGCAATGAGACAACGAGGGTGGTGAAGCTCAAGAGGAAGCAGGACCACATCGTACGGAGGTTGAAGGGCTACATCGTCCTCTCCTCCAACGACGGCTCCGATGACCCACCTCCTGCCGCAGAAGCCTACACGAACGCCTACAACAACGCAGTGACTGAAAGGGCAAAGGGCTGGCGAGGAAGTGGTGAAGCTTGGCCCTTTCTCCGTTTTTATTTTTTGGTTTTATTAATCTAGTTTGAATTTGTCCGTCGGCTGAACTGTGGTGAAATTTTGGTGATGTTTATGTGAATTATATTCGTTTGCTGTCAATTTTATACGTCTTTTTGCTGTCGTATTTGTGCGTCCATTTAATCCATATAGTTTAGTTCCACGTTGCATGTTTTAGTATGGATATAGGATACCGAATATGGAATACACATTTGTGGGGATTTGAAGACTGCCCGTTATTGTCCGCGGATATGCACGGGGGCGCCGGCGGACGTATAGGGGCCCGGCCCGTTATTGTCCGTGGATATGCGCGGGCACACCGGCATAGGGGCCGAATTTGACAAGTCCGGCTGTACATGCTCTCACTGCTGATTGTAACCGGAAACTGTCTACTCCATGAGTTTCCACACAAAAAAGAAAAAAGAAGAAGAATGATGACAAACTAGCATTAATGTAACAGTTTCTAAGAGTTTCCCACCTAACCCTATCCCGCTCCCGTGCGGCGCCGCCGCGCCGCACCGGAGCGCCCCCGCCGGCCGCCTCCTCCCGTTCACTCCAGGGTCTTCTCCCCCCACCGCCGCCGCCGGGGGCGTCGCAGGCAAAGCCTGTGTGCTGCAGCGGCCGCGGCGGCGTTTCTCCTCAGCCCGCGCTTCGGCTAGGACGGCGGCGGCCCGTGATGGCCGGATCTATAGCAGTGTGTGCGGGGCGGCGGCGGCTAGGCCGCCGGCGACGTACGGCGACAGGTCCAGCGGCGGCGCTACTGGATCCAGATGGGCTTCGGCGGGCCGCAACCTGTACCTTGCCGTCAATGGCTTGCTGTCCCTGGGATCGACCTGCAACTCGAGGACGTCGGGGGCTGCGGCCCTGGGCGTGGCGGTGGTGGCCACCTCCTCCGCCGGAGATGGTCGGCCTGAGGCTGGGTGGTCGGATCTCCAGATCCGTCATCTAGTCCCGGCTGCGAGTTGGGGAAACAGAGTTGCCGGTGAAAACCGAGCCGATGGCGGGCGATGGCGGCGTTTTGCGTCGTTACCTTCATGAAGGCATCGTCGTGTAACTTCTGTCGACTCACTCGTGCTGCTTCGGGGGAAATCCTAAGATCTGGTAATCCATATCGGACGATGGCGGTACTGCGGTGTCGTTCCTCTCTTGGGAGCATCGTTTGGGCAGCAGCGCTGGAAGTCAGAGGCAGGAGGTGGAGCGGCTTCGTCTTGCACGGAGCTTCGGTGGAGATGTCAAGTCATGCCTGACCGACAGGTGCTACGCTTTGTCATGCCTGGTCGGCAGGTGCTACGCACGACAGATCTTCCAGAGACTTCAAGCTGTGTCGGCTGGTGGTACTTGGCGGCATGGTGCTGAGGTGTACCGGTGGCGGCCGTGACGTGCTCAGCTGTTCGCGCGCAGGGAGGTGGTGCCGTTGGGCGTCGTGGTGGCGTCGACGGCAACTAGACCGGCCAAGGTTGATGCGTCAGTACAGCTCTGAAGATGGAGTGGTGGCAGTTGGCGGCGGCGGCCTCTGAGAGTACGCCGGACCGGTGTGTGCCCCAGACCCGGCAAGTGGCTTGGTTGGGGCCCCAGGTCGTCTTAGATGTTAGGCTTGGCTGCGAGGTCTGTGGTATTAGGCCCAGACTATCAGCATCCCTACATCAACTGGATAGGAGTAGCGACAGATGTTGCCTAGACGGTGGCTTCAGACTTACTGTTGTATTTCCTTGTAAGTTCTTTTGAGAATAATTAATAAAGTGACTGCATGCATCGCCCAGATGCAGAGGCTGGGGGTCTTCCTCCTTTTCAAAAAAAAAAATGTAACGGTTTCTAAGCTTAGTATGTGCTTATTAGTCCTCCACTCAATACAGCATGGAAACATTTTTCTTATCTAAGTAGCAAACACTGAGAACAATCAACGCATAGCTGATCATTCCAGTGATGTTCGTTCATAGTCCATCCACAACGTGTGCTCCCCGATCATCACCTAGCCCGGGACACAAACACGTAGCTGACCTCGGACGTCATACTTTTGGTACCCGTCCTATCCAAATACACACCTTCTGTATAATTACATTTCTTGACCCGTTTCTGTATATTAACATGGGGCATCACATGGAGTTGGAACCAGCAGCTCTGAGCTCGGCATCGACAAATTCTGTGATTCTCTCGAGGAGCATGTCGAAGTCGTCCTGGGACTTGATGAGACTTATCCTCGTGTACCGGCTGCTGGCGTCGTTCCAGACGCCGGACCGTGTGATTATCTTGGCCTTGAGCAGCACGTCGGAGCAGTCACCGTCTTCCTCCCTCTCACATTTCACCCACGCATAAGCTGCATGCCCACCGAATTAAACATCAACTATAGTTTCAAAATCTGAACGTGTTTCAGCAAGTCGACGCGTCACCTGGGGATGGCTCCCTGATCTTGTCGAAATAAGTGCAGTACTGGGGAGGGATGTTCTGCAGCGAGATCCGGCGGGAGCGCGACACGACGGCGCTGAGCTTGCGCCATTTGGCTCTCATCACGTCGTGCCCGAAGGCGAAGATGTCCTCCTTGCCGTGCAGGTTGGCCAGTATGGCCTTGAAGATGGTGAGCATCCGGAGCTGGGTGTCGCGGGACGCGCCCATGGTGTTCTGCATCATGTAGTCGTTAACCCTCTTGGCCACCTTTTCGTCCCTTATCAACGCCCACCTGCGCAGTGCAACGCATGCAGAACGGCGTCGGTCGCAGCGCAGCTATATGTGTATTGATTTTGGCGTGCCGTGCGTGCGTACCCGAAGCGGCTGCTGGCATGGCCGGAGAGCTTAGAGGTGGTGAAGAGCATGACGTCCTCGTCGGAGGGCGCCGGGATGTGCGTGAAGTGCGGCCAGAAGTAGGCGTGGTCGAGGATCGCCGACGAGCCGCCGACGACAGGCTGGTGGAGCAGGGCGTCGGGGTTGTTCGGCGACGTCACAAACTCGATGATGTCCTCCGTGGTGGTGGAGTTGCCTGACCCGTTGGCCCACTTGGAGGTGTTCCCGCCCCATTTGTACTCCCGGCTGTCGAACAACACGATCTGTGTTCTGTAAGCCTGCACGATGTATCAGCAAACAGAGTAGATTAGATCGATCCTGGCTAATAATTTAGACAAAGTCACACATGGAAATCAGCACTGACCGGGTAGTACGGCGTGGTGGCGACCACGCTGGCCGTCGAGCCGGAGTTACTGGCTGGAGACAGGGCGTACACCAGCCCGTTGATCAGCTGCGCGGAGCCGGTGGCGAAGACGATGTGCTTGTCGTCGGCGACGGCGTTGCCGACGGCCCGGTGCAGCCGCCTGATGTAGCGCTCGAGCTCGACGGACTGGAAGAGGCCGTCGGTGGTTCTGTAGCTCATGCGGTGCCACCCCGAGAGCACCACGGCGCTGGCCTCCGCGTGCCGCATCCAGTACGGCTCCAGGAACATCGGGTCCCCGCTGCGCAAATTATCAAGAAAAACGACCACCTGAGACATTAGCACGTTGTGTTTGTTTTTACTTAGTTCCGATCCCATCGGATGCAGCAAACACTATGATGTGCGACACGACCATGTAAATTTGCTGTAAACCTCATCGCAAAAAAAAAATTGATGTAAATTGGGGGGCTGTCATAGATGACTTTATTATTAGCTTGTACTCCCTCCGTTCCTAAATATAAGTCTTTTTAGATATTTCACTAGGAGACTACATACAAAGCAAAATGAGTGAATCTATACTCTAAAGTATGTCTATATACATCCGTATGTAGTTCCCTAGTGGAATCTCTACAAAGACTTATATTTAGGAACGGATGAAGTACTAGCTTGTAGGCTCATATTCTCGTGAAAAGCGTTATATTACTCCCTTCATTCTATAATGTACTACGTTCGCATTTTTGGAGATTTAAATTTGATCACAAATTTAATCAACGTGAACGACTGTTGCGGGAGCAATAATTATATTATTGAATTCGTATTCAAAAGAAAATTTCAATGGTATATAATTTTTGCTTCCATCACAGTCGTCTGTGTTTGATAAATTTAAATCTTAAAAAACGCGGATGCACTATATTATGAAATGAATGGAGTACAACATATTACTTTGTTTTAAGTGCACTATGTTACTAGCTTCCATTGTGAGTTTGTGACTACTTCACTGGGCCACTCTGGACACTGCATGGTGGTCTGCAGTGGGTCCACGACCCAACGGGGCCAAGTTAATTGAGATGGTAATGAATGGGCCCTGTCGCTAGAATTTTTAAAGGAACACGTGAAAGTGCTGAGATTACTATATGCCTTAATCTGTGCTGTTTTTCTTTTTGCTAGAATAATCTATGCTGTTTTTTGCGAGAATGATCTGTGCTGGCAAGGTCACCTAAAACATTATCTTCTGGTTGGGTTGGATTGAGCCCTAGCTAAACGACTATGCAGTAACTACATTATGGAACTAACCGTACTCCCTCCGTCCAGGTGTATTGGGCGCCTAAGAAAGTGCGGCACGATCTAGGCGCGAGGAGAGTGGGCGAAGGGAAATTTTGACCATGAAAACAACCAATTATCTGGCAAGTTTTTCCCTTAATTCTCGCTGGAAAATCTCGCCAGACGCGCCAATTAATTGCCTGATCTTTCGCTTCCTCAAGGAGCTGCGCGTGCATGCAGCAATACTCGTGCCAGTTAATTGCCTTCCAATTTTTTCGCTCAGACTGCCCAACAATCAACCATCCAACGTGCATGCATTGGCCTAACTAAATGCAGCAAGCAACGCGGTCCATGAGTTTCTATTCACGTGGCATTTAAAAATCGGTTTTGCTAGAACTCATCTAGATGAGAAATAGTTTGGTCTCATTCACTTTTATAGCCATTGGATATGACTATAAGATGTGTGTGTGTTGAAATGGGTTATAGTACTATTTTGTATCTGTTTTTGTTTCAAAGTGAATGAGACCAAACTATTTCTAATCTAGATGAGTTCTAGGCACTCCCTTTAAAAATCGCTACGCCAGGAACCAAAACGAGGGACTACATGCTCAACGAGGATGGCTTAAATACGTACGCGCCTAATATTTTTGGAAAATTTAGATTCTCTTAGGCGCCCTACACACTTGGACGGAGGGAGTACAATATTCAAACATGATGGTACAGTTGTGCGGCCACGGACGACAACCAAACAGGGATTTAGTAATGACATGTGTTGACTTTTGCTGTAATAAACTTAAAAGTTACTGCAACAGTGAAGGAAAGTCCAGAGAAAGAAAATGAAGCTAGTGACGACGACTTTGAAGCATCTTTCTTTTTGCAAGAAACATATAACCTCGTACAATGTAAAGTGCTTAGGAAAAACGCTTAAAGAAATAAATCATTATTTTTAAAGTATCAGTGCTTATATATAAAAGATGTATACTTAGCATCCCTTTTGTAGAGATAAGCACTGATGCTTAACAAAAACTCGATTTATTTTACTAAGCATCTTGCATTTTACACGGCTAAATAATGATGTATGTTATCAAAGATGTAACTTTTAGTTTGATCAACAATATTAGTCGTTTATGTTTCTTTTGATCTTTAAATCTAATGTACTTTATTTGAAAAGCAATAATCATTTGCTCAAAAAAGTATTGTCTACACCAATGCTAAACACGCTCTCTACAATAATTCTTTGAAGGAAGAAGATTATGTATTGTACGATTGGCAAGATAGCAAACCATGGGATAACACTATTGTGGATGACCAATCAAGTGAGAAATAGTTAAGTCAGGGTTGAGTGGTTGACAGAGTTACCAAAGTTCAAGTTTTAGGTCACACAAAACAAAATGCATTTGTGCGTTATATTTACTTATTATGTAAATAAATACATTTTTCTCCCCCAAGTATTGCGAAAGTCAAGTTTGGTATGACATGACAAGTAATGAAAAACTGGATACCAATTTAGCCTTCACCATTTGGGTATGACATGACAAGTTTATGTGTTTTTAACATGGCATTGCTTGGTGCTTGCTCAAACATGGTCTTTGGTTAAGAACCATTGATCTGGCCTTCCATGGTTAAAGTATGTCAAGTCTGGTGCATGTGGGTCATTCTCATCTTGGTTATGTTGCCTTGTACTTCCTAAACTTAGTACAAAATTGAGTCATTTATTTTGGGATAGAGGGAGTAGGATCAATCACGCAATCTCAAATCCATGACCAGGAATGAAGTCAAAGATCATTCTTGTGGCATGCCCATACCGCTGCTATGAATTTGGTTAAGCATGTTACCTGGAAGGCCTATTCTATGTGTATTTGTATCATCAACAAGATACATGATTGTTAGGATTACAACTTGAATCCCAAGGAACCTTCAGCAACACGGTTTTATATGGAGGGCTCAACATGGATTGAACATATAAAAACATAAATATATGAGTGATTATTTGTTCAGTGTGGGAGACAACGTTTCCACCGACTGTGAGTCGCCTGTGGTGACTTCATCAATGTGAAAATGCGCGGCTAAGTCTCTCTGAGGTGCTCATACGGTAGGACGTGCATGTGTGCATGTGTATATACTGTATATGAGCATTTGGGTTTGTAATGTGTTTCTATAAACAAGATATTCCTTCCGATTCAAATTAATTGTCGCAATCCAGATCCGTGTTGGATTGAGCATTGTCCGACAGACCACACACCATTTTGTCACATGTTTGCGACATATCTTCCTACCGGTTGCAGCATCCGTCTTGCTGATTGTAGCATGTCGTCTCACGGGACACAACAACTGCCCTCGTCGATTGTAGCACGTCGTCTCGCTGTTCGCAAAATCCGTTATCGATGGTTACAACATTTAGTCACAATAGCTATAGCATCTATCGTCGTTGCTTATAACACTGCTTGCAACATTTTTTGTCACCGATTGCATCATCTAGTCGAGCCGCTCGTAACACCATAACTAAGCTGACATCACTTGACTAGGACTTCATTATGTCTCAGTGGACTGAGTTCTAGACACACCTTTTATCACTTATACATGCATGTCTCATGTCGTTACATAGACCGTGTCTATTTTATATCATTTTGATGCTTTATTGTAGTTTATAGTTCCATATAGAAGTTAGTGGTTGATAATAAAAAATCTTGATATCAGAGGGGAAGGTACCTCTCAGATAATAATTAGGTACTCCCTCCTTACCGGTTTATAAGGCTCATATCTGAAATCTCACCAACCAAGGAAAATGTCTATTGGCTGGGATGAATTGAGCTGGTTTAGAAAGTGCCCAATAAGCCTTCTCCTTTTTCTTCACGAAAACTGTGCGCGCCGTAGTATTAACTCTCAGCCGTTCGACTCCCGACGCAATAACTCCAGCGCCTGCGTGCACTATGCTGCGCGCTAACGGCTGCATGCGCGCGCTCCCTCTCCCGCCTCCGCTCTGAACTTATTTGCATGCGCGCGCTCTCTCCCGCCTGACCTCAAAACTAAACCGGCCCGTGCGCGCGCGCTCTCCCACCTCTCTCTCTCTCATCTGCATGGCGCATGCATAGGCCAGTTTTCGTTTTCATGGTGTGCATGCATGCACGGCGCCATTAGCTCAATTTTTGGTTTTTTAGCGTTGGCGCCGTGAACTCGAACACTGCCTCTCCCGCCATAGCAAATCGGACATGCACTGCAGTAGTATAAAGTGGTGGGCAGCAAGCAAGTTTAGCCACACCATTCTTCTCCTACATCTCCATCTTCTTTCGGGAACCATGGTCCTCATTGACCTAAACGAGCCACCACCAGAGGGGAATGGGAGGTTGGAAGCTGGCATAGGTGTTGGTTTTGGTGATGCTGGGCGCGGCCGTGGAGTTCACGGGCTCGCCGGCGCCGTTCTAGCAGGATTCCGTCAAACTGCAGTTCGGCACGCCGGCGTGGCTGACGACGGAGTCAGTAGCGCCACTGCAGGCCGTGTTCCCAGCCGGCTAGGCCTGTCAGGCCGCGGTATGACCGCCGGGTGGTCCGCTGGTGCGGGCCTAACCGGGCAAGCACGAGGTCCGGCGCTCGGCCTCACAGGGCGCGGGCGCAGCCTAGGCGGTGGAGGTGGCCGAGGAGAGTGCTACGACGCTGCCGTACATGGCCGCGGACAAGGCAATGATAACACGGTTGTGGGGGGCGACGTTGGCCATGGTGCTGGGCATGGCAATGGTGGACATGGCCTTGGTGTTGGGCGTGGCGCAGGAGGTAGTGCTGGCCGTGGCGTTGGTCGTGCAGCAGGACGTGGCCGTGGAGCCAGAGGTGGCCGTGGCGCCGGTCGTGCAGCAGGACGTGGCCGTGGGCTGGGCAACGCCCAAGAGGCTGTGGTCGTTGGTGTCGGACATGGCACCGGGCCTAGCGTCGTCCATGGAGCCGGACGTGGCCGCCGCATACTAGGCCCCTGGTATGGAGAAGGTGATGCTGCCGGCGACGCTAGCATGGACGAGGACTCGGACAGCGACAGCGAGAGCAACTCGGACAGCGACAACAATACCCAAGCTCGAACGGTGGACCTAAGTACGCAACAACGTTTTGTTTTTCATTTAGATTGTGTGTATACATTAATCTCGGCTACAATATTATTTACATTCTCGTAAGTATTGTTCATGTAATTTAAGTTTTCGCGTACACGCAGATCATTTGGCGAACATTCAAACCAGATCTCAGTACAGCAACAAGGACAAGCGACATGTTTATAACGTGCTGTTACAGAAAAATGGTCGACTAGGTCGGTTGAAGCATGGAGTGAGCAAGGCCGTGGCACTTCAATGCAATATGTCACGGAGGAGTGTAGTGCGGATATGGAAGAATGGCATGCTTGGTGGAGGTGTAAACGTTGTGATCAACAAGAAGAAGAAGCGATGTGGCCGCAAACGGATTGAGCTTGACACCGTCGCCATGGAACAAATACCACCACAAGAAAGGACAACACTTGAATCACTTTCGAAGGCTATGCACATGTCCGTTTCAACCCTGCACCGACGTCTGAAAGAGAAGAAGTTTCGGCGCCACAGCAATGCCTTGAAGCCGACACTAACGGAAGAGAATAAGAAGACAAGGGTACGTTATTGCCTTTCTATGTTGGAGCCTTCGATTTCAAGTTTGCATGAGAAACAACACTTCAAGTCAGCATACAACATAGTTCACATTGATGAAAAATGGTTTTATCGCACCCGTGAAAGTCAATGGTTTTATTTGACGAACGAAGAGCCCGAGCCAGAGAGACATTGCAAGAACAAGGGGTGGATCCAAAAGGTGATGTTCCTTGCTGCTGTAGCTAGACCAAGGTTTGATAGCAATGGGAATTGCATTTTTGATGGCAAGATTGGAGTTTGGCCATTCATTGAGTGGAAGCCTGCCGAAAGGGGCAGTCAGAACAGGTTAAGGGGAACTTTGGAATTGAAGCACATTAGTCCAGTCACTAAGGAGGTTTGCCTTCATTTCATTTTTCCAATTTCAGTGTATAAGATTTGATGGTTAACTAATGATCATTTTTTTTTACAAAATGCAGGTTAGCAAACACTTCCTCATCAACGCTGTGTTGCCAGCAATCAAGGCTAAGTGGCCAGACCGCGGTAGTACAATTTTTATACAACAAGATAATGCAAAAACTCATGTGCGCATCGATGATCCGGATGTTGTTTATGCTATGCAACATGGTGGATGGGACATTAGGTTAACATGCCAGCCACCAAATTCCCCCGAAACAAATGTAAACGATCTAGGGTTTTTCGCATCATTGCAGGCATCGTTTCATAAGATCATGCCGCAGAATTTGGAGGACATATGCAAGAAATTACAGAAGGCTTTTAGAAAGTACTCTCCTAAGAAGTTAAACCGAATTTTCTTGACACATATGACATGCATGAGAGAGATCATTCGGCATAAAGGATCAAATTTCTACAAGATTCCTCACATAAAGAAAAGATCACTTGAGAATAATGGTGGACTCCCAGATCAATTAGGTTGCGAGCAGGAGTTTGTGGCTGTGGCGGAAGAGTACTTGAACGCGGTTGAATAGTTTAATTTTCCAGGCATGATGTAGTAGAATTGTAATGTAAACGATTGAATGATGAATGCCATTTCTGATTTGCATTAGAAAAAGGATTTCTGAGATGAAGTTTGCATACATAAATCACTTTGTATGCATAAATTTCAATTAAGCCCACATGAATCACTTGCATGCATAAATTTAAATTAAACTTTGCATACACGAATCATTAAGCATGCAAACACCATCGGTTATCTCCCTCACCTTCTTTCTCCGGGGACAATTCCTTCAAATACTTCAACATGTCAGCAAAAGTATAGCGCCGCTGAGGCCTTACGACGACTTCGTCTTCTACGGAGCCATCGCTACCCAGCATCACCGAGGCCCTCCCCGGCTCTAGGAAGGCGTCGCCCGTGCGGTGGGTGATCGTGAGCTGGTGCACGAACTGCTCGACCTGGTCGAGGAGCGCTGAGAAGTTATCCACGAACGCCTCGACTTGGTCCAGAAGCGCCCCCACTTCATCATCAGCATCGTGCTGACCCTCGCCACCGACGGGAAGCTGGGTCTCCGCGTCTGCATCAGACGCATCATCAGCGGCGGACTGTGCGGACTGCGTCTCGGCGTCTGGATCACACACCACCTCCGCGCCCGCCTGCATCTCCATGTCTTGGTCGGCGACGAGGATCTCGTCTGTGGTGGCACGGGCCGCGCCCACCGCAGCGACGACGCCGTTGACAGCTGCGTCAGCAGCGCCCATGGCTACGGCGACGCCGGAGTTCTCCGTGCCCATCACCCATGGCTGGAGCTCCTTCTCCACGTCCGGAATCCAATCTGCCATCGCTTTGCTGCTCTCGTTTCGTATGTGGATGAAAAGAATAGAGGAGGGTGGGTGAAAGAACACGAGTGCTTCGAGTCGTTTTAAAGAAGTGTGTGGTGCATGCATGCAGGCATGCAGCGAGGGAGAGGAAAGGAGTAACGGCCATTTCTCTTCGTACGAGAACAGCAGCCAGCGAATTAATGGCGTGCGTAGGGATCGAAACGACGGCAGCGCTTCAACCGAGCGGACCACGAATTGAGCCTTATATTACGGTAATCTGGAGATTTTGAAATGAGCCTTATAAACCGGTAAGGAGGAAGTAGTGTATTAAGAGAAGACACGAGAAACTCACTCGAAATACCCGCCCCCACGGATGTAACATCTAATTATTTTTCCTTGCCTGAATGCGACACGGAAGTTGACCCCTCTCTGCCACACACACATGGTCGCATCAACTAAACGCTAAGGTGCATATGTCTAAACAACTACAGTTGTGGCGTATCACTACGAATGCTTACAACGAAACTAGTTCCATTCGTGTATTATAAATTAATGTACTCTTTGAAACTCAAATGATGGGTACGTGTAGTTAATTCAGTCGTGGATGAAGCGAGTACCTAACGCATTATTTTTTGACGATTCTGCTTAACTTGCCCATTGATACCCGATCAGTTGTTGCGTGGTGGTATCTAATTAGAAGGATGCGTTTAACAGCGTCCTTCTGACGTATGGAGACTGGACGGGACAGTGCAACAACAGATCAGTATTAACCGGAGATAGTTACTGTGCATCTAACGGCGTCCTCCCAATTTACGCCATCAATGGAGAAGAGAACTTCGCAATTAGCTGAGCAACGCACGACAACGAAGGAAGGCGAGGTGAGGGAGAAATCGAAGCATGTATATCGAGAGCGAGGAGTCGGAACGGTCACCTGTCGGCGTCGACGGTGCAGTCCGGCGTCCGGACGGAGCAGTCCGGCCCTTCGAAGCAGGTGTTGCACTCGCAGCCGGGTCGCCCGTCTTCGCCGACGATGCCATCCAGGAACACGCGGCCGTGGCCGGAGCATCCCGCCGCGGCCACGGACTCGGCATCCCTGGCCGCCCGTAGCGCCCAGCTCAGCAAGCCGCCGCCACCCCCGCTGTTGGCCTCGCTGAGAAGCGGGGACGGCGCCGGCGGGTCGGAGAGGAAGTGGTGCGCGACGAAGAGGGCGTTCAGGAGTAGCGATGAGTAGAGGAGGACATGGAGGCCGAGCCGCGCTGCTGTTGGAGAGGCGGACTCCATTGTTTGGCTGTGTTCTTCCAGCCGGGACCCGGGGCGACAGAAATGTTTTTATAGCGTGCGCGCCCGTGGGGTGTGTGGTCCAGCTTTTAATCTTGGGTTGATTTACACAGGGGGACTGATCTGCGCCGGCGCGCCGGCCGAAACTTTCGGCCGGTAGCGCACGAGCCGTCGGATCGCAGTCTGTTGACCGTCAGATCGAGCCATGCAGCAAAAAAACGTCGATGTAGCAAAAACAAAGCAACGATGTAGCAATTTTTGGCAAACGGATGCAGCAAAAACGTGGTTGTAGCAAAATCGTCGTCGTCGTCGCGCGAGGTCGCAACACCGCCTTGATGGATGTAGCAAAAAAAATAGCCGGTAGTAGCAAAAATGCAACTACGGTTGCAGCTTTCCTTGCTGGGCAGATCCGATTGAAGCTTTTTCTGTCTATGGTTGAAGCGTTTTTAGATGACGGTTGCAACACTTGTATACGCGCGAGCACAGCCATGGCAGCAGGCGACGAGGACGACAGGCGGCGGTGCGCAGAGGCGGCAGCAGCGCAGGGGCTTGGCGCCGTTCGCCGGGGCCGGTGGCCGTCGCCGCTCGCCGGGGTTATGCGCCCATCGCAGCTCGCCGTCGCCGCTCGCCGGGGCTACTCGCCGTCGCAGCTCGCCGAGGCTGCTCGCCGTCGATGCGGGGGAGACGGCAGCCTCGCCGGGGCCGCGCGTCGTGGCCGCTTGCTCGCCCGTACTACTCGCCGTCGCAGTGATGGACACGAAAAAAACCATGAGCGCGTTTGGATCTACTGAATGTGTGCGTGCTGTAGCCTGTCTCGCGTGAGAAAAAGGAAGCGACCGAGCGCTTCGGCCGGCGCTCCGGCCCCAAACATTTCCCTTTACACAACCTTTCGTTTTCTCAATAGTTCATCTAGTTGGGGAGTACGGCCTACAAAAACATTTTATATTTTTAGACGGAGATTCAGATTTGATGTCGAGCAACGCACGACAACGAGGCAAGGCGAGGTGAGGGAGAAATCAAAGCATGTACATCGAGAGCGAGGAGACGGAAATATTTTGAGATTCAGATTTGATGTCGAGCTAGCTAACGAGCACCTACCATTTTCTAGGATTAATTTGTGAGCAGTCAACATGACTTGTATTTTCAGATTCAGATCTGTTGTTATAATGAAACTAACATCTCCAAAGCAGACCCTTAAATCTCCGGTATATGTCCATACCATCAGTGACGGAGCTTGACATGAATCTCGGGGGGGGCAAAGCGAAAATATGGACAACTAGGAGGGCAAAGAACTGATTTTTTTCCTTACCTAAGTCATGTACAGTAGTTTTTCTTCATTGTTTTGCCTAGGGCTGGGAGGCCACGGCCCCCTCAGACATGCACTAAGCTCCGCCAGTGCATACCATAGTGTCTGGACCACTTTTGCCATCCAACGAGACCTGTATATGTCCGTTTAGCAGTCCGGACATATGGATCCCGACAAAATGGAGACAAAACTGGGAAGCTTTGCGGGAGTCCAGACATGCACTTAACCAATCACATGCATGCCCTCTCTTCTCTCTCCTCCCATCCGCACATGCATGGTCCCCTCTTCTCTCTCTCCTCCCAACCGGATACTAAATCACAAATATCCCCACCATATGCATGGTCCACGTCTACTTTGTCTTCTTCCAGCCGGATACTTTGTAATTAGCATTGGATGACTTCGTCCCCCGTCATGTCCGCGGACCACGTCCGGACACAAAAACAGACATATACCGGAGAAAATTTGCGGGTCAGCCTTGGAGACGGGCCTCTAATATATTGAGTATTATTTTTAGAGACTAACTCATGTGTAAACAGTCAACACGATTTATTATGGGTTTATTATAGGCACGTAAATAATGCCAGATTCAGATCTGCTATGAAGCTAACTAAGGACTTGTTATTTCTGAAGACTAGAGTGTATGATGTCAGCACGATTTGCAATAGGTCATGTAGAGCATGGTTGGGGTTGACAAGATTAAATTTTTGGCGACAAACCAGTCGCGCTCTAAAATAGCTTGCAAACGAGCTGAAATTTTACTATCATATCATTTCTATATAATCAAAACCACCATAATAAGAAACACACTTCCACCCATATTATCATTAGCATACTATAAACTTCTTAGGCAGGGGCGTAGCCAGGATTATCAACTATTGGGTTCAGCTCTACTAAAGAGTGGGTTCAGTTCTTTGTTTACTCTTAAGCTAGTGTACATCTATAAGGGATATGCCAAATTTCATTGGGTTCACTTGAACCCAATGCTAATGAGCTGGCTCCGCCCCTGTTCTTAGGTATACAGTTGAACTAGTGAACATATATAGTGGCAACACTTCGGCACAGATAAGGTTACACGCTGCTTGAAAGATTGACCATGTAGAGCGCACAAAATTGCATTGAAAGAGTACGTGTTTAATTATCTTGCCCTGAAAACAAAAACAATATTTCTTACTTCTTTGCCTATCGTGGCAAGTAAGGTTATCCTTTGTCAGGACGTCACCTCGACAAAGGTACACATTTTTTTATTATTCTTATACTGCTATCTTGGACTTTTTTTTTTTTATCCATTAGAATCTCTGAGTTAGAAGCCGCCCAATATATAGTCTACCATATAAGACCTATTTTGTGTAAGGTTCCATTGGAACTTCTTCGGTTGGATCAAATCCAAGTGACCTACAAGATGCCATGACACGAGACATGTACGACTAAATCCCGCCTGAAAGATATATCTTGCAGGAACATGCTCAGAATTAGTGCAAGTGTATCATTCCTATCATGGGTAATGCGGCACAAGGATGGATACTACTACCGGAAAGTATTGTTTCCTAGCCTCTTAACCTCCTGATCTCAAGAGCCGTACCTAGTCGCAAAGGATCCGAAGCGTAAAGATGTTTCTTTGCCGCAGCTACTTGTTGAAAGGATCCAAAGTGGAAAAGATTTTTCTTTGCCGCTGCTACTTGTTGAAAGGATCGAATCAGACGACTATAAATTTTAACTTCATTACCAACTTTAGGGCAATGCGGATAAAATAGGTTCCGTAAATATGCAACTAGGTGAGAACGTCTTATATGACAAGCAAGCAAAAAATATGAAGAGCAAAGCAACAAGCTAATTAGCAAGCCCACAATCATATAAAGTAAGTAAAGGTGAGGGAGTGGATTAACTACAAGTGAGTCGAGGACGCATAATATATCCAGAAATTCGCACATTTTGGAGCCATAATCTCTTTTGGTGACATGTTGAAGTCAAAGGTCCAAAGTGCCACCAAGTGGCTCACCCTATTCTCCCTTTGAGTCACCTCGACTAGGATTAGATGGATCATGCCGACTTGGGAGGTCCCTACCTCCCCTTATATAGATGGATGGGGTAGGGTTACAAGATACCAAGTCGGTTTACAAGGCTTGGATCCCAAGTAAAGTACATATATTTTATGCCAAGTAAAGAGGCACCCTTCTGGAGGAGGCCCGCATAGGCCCATAGAAGGCCGTGTCGAGTTGCGAGCTGGTGGAGTGAGGCACCCCTAGGCCGTAGTTGATGGGCTACGCAATGCACATCAACCAGGAACATGATAAGGGAGATGGATCAGGAGATCAATACCACTAGATACATAGTGCCATGTAACGAAAGAAGACCTGATGCTACGTGTCTCCGGAGTCATCTCCCCCTCGTCGATCTTCAACGTAGCCAATCGGATCCCACGAATAGGTTCGCCGGAGCAGCGCGAGTGCACCACCTCTAACGGTATCTGCGCGTGCAGGAGGAACACTGTGTGGCGGACTGCCATGTATGATCGCCTAGGGTCAGATGGCGTCCATCTAGGGTCGGTTAGGCGGCCTCAAGGTTCAGCAGGCTGCGTGCTTCTTGGGACCTCCAGGGTCTGCGCCTTCGCATGGATCACCTTGAGGCGGCTTCGAATGGTACGATCTCTTGTGTCCTTTGTGTGCCTTTTTTTCAAGTTCAGGGCTTGTTTCTCCAACTTTGTTTTGCTTGTGCAGCTATAATTACTTCTAAAGTTGTGCCCGGTCAGTTGAGAGTTGGCGTTGTTGTTCCGCTAATTGGGCGGATCCCTGTGGCGTTGGAGCAAGCAGGGAGGTCCTTGTGGGGTGATGAGCATCGTGAGATGCCTTTACTTCAAAGGATTAACCGCACCTTTGAGGCCCCACAACATCTTTTGGAGCTGCAGGAGGTCATAGCAACCGAGGGAGCCCGGTTTGTGATGGCGCATCTGCGGGCCGGCCGGTTTGATGTGTCCACCCGCGCTATTGTGACCACGGTGCCACACGCCTGCCCTATAGAAGTTTTTTTTTCCTTTTTTAGTGTAGAAGGTTTTTTTTCCTGATGATGTAGAAGTTGTGGCGTCCTTCGCAACCACAGGTAGTTGGCGCCGGTTGTAAACGCTTGTCTTGAAAAAAGAAAACTTCGTAGCTTTTTGTGTGGTTTATCAGTATGACCTCATTATTGCACACTTTTTTGGCTAGAGGAGTTCATAGTATTTATTTTGTTTGTTGTTTAGGTGATTCTGGAGTTTATAGTATTTGTTTTGTTTGTCGTTTAGGTGACTCTGCGCGCAGTATGACCTCATTATTGCACACTTTTTTTGGCTAGAGGAGTTTATACTATTTGTTTTGTTTGTCATTTAGGTGATTCTGCGCGTCAATCCCTGGTGGAATTGGAGGTCATATTAGCTTTTTTGTTGATGTTGTCAGCATATTTTGTGGGGCTCGGTATGACCAGATTTTTTTATTTAGTCCCCGGTATCCATGTGGGTTGCAACTTAGCTATTGAGGGCTACCCATGAGTTACATCGATGCCTTGGAGCACGCGGCTGTGGGAGGTCAGTAAGGATGAAGCATCCCACGGGTCTAGAGCGAAAAGAAGGAACATACGATGTAGCCTTTGTGGGGAGCTCCACTTAGAGCGATACAACCCTCGAATCTGACGGCAAATAGATAAGTTTGTTCAGCCTCAGTTGTCTATCCCAAGGGGTTCATTAAAAATTTACTTTCTATCAATGTGATGTTATTAGCAAACAATAATTTGGGCGACCCAAGAGGTCTCTCTTATTTGGTCAATCTACTTTGATTGAGCTAAGGTACATATGCTAGAAATAGTGCAGTTTATGCGTAAGTACTTAATACTTAAGTCATGTGTAAAAAGACGAATATGTTCGGCAATCCATGGGCAGGATGTGATCCGACATGATTTTGTGTTAAAGAGGCAGTAGCCTCCGTTGTTGAGGACCTCGTGAATGATGTAGGTGCCCTACCATGCGGAGGACAACTTGATCTTTCGCTGCTTCTGCTTGAGGCGTAAGACGAGGTCACCGATGTTGAACTCGCGTGCTCGTACACGTCGTCCTTGGTATTGGCGCAGTTTTTGTTGGTAGATTGGTGTGCGTTCGAGGGCTAGGAGGTGTGCTTCTTCCTTTGTGCTAACTTATCTTTCTGTCTTTCCTCCGCGGCCTCCTCATCATAGGCATAGACTCGTGGGGAGTCATATTCTATGTCGGAGGGCAGATTGCTTCTGCTTCGTATACCATGAAGAATGCTTTGTAGCGCCACATTGGGTTGGCACTGAGTTGAAGAGGTAGGAGGTGGTGATGAAACATAACATGGACCACATCCTCCAACTTGGTGCCTTGTCCAATCACTCCCTTGAGTCGCTTCTGGAGCGTCTTCACCTCGTTAAGGTCCCCCGAGTCAAGGCCCTTCTTCATCCAGGAGGCAAGTCTCCTGAGTGGATCGGCTGTAAAGGCGGGGATCCCTCCTGCCAGATCACCTTTGGGAGCTTTCTTATCTTGGCCCCACCGCATTCAGCGAGCTGAGAGCCACTACTCTTCGGCATGACGCCGAAGATCTTCAGCCATAAGCCGAAGTGTAGTTGGACGCGAAGGAATGCCGCACATGTAGTAATAAAAGTGGCTATATGGAGGATGGAATTTGTGGCTATATGGTGGATGTCTAGCCCATAGAAGAATAGAAGACCCCTCACGAAAGGGTGAAGGGGAAATCCGAGACCTCGAACAAGGTGCAAAACGAAGACCACCCTCTTACCTGCTTCGGGGATGGGGATGGTAGAGTCGGAACAGTTGGTCTCACCCGTTGTGGGGGCCCGGCGCTTGGCGATTGCGGGTATGTATCCCGCGGCCTGGAGCTCCCCAATGGTGCATGTCGGTGTGAAAACCGGCAGAACTTGGGGTAGAGGGTCCCGAGCTGCGGACCTCGGACGAATGGTAACAGGAGCAAGGGGACGATGTTTACCCAGGTTCGGGCCCTCTTGATGGAGGTAATACCCTACTTCTTGCTCTTGTTTATATCAATGGAGAAGTATCAAGTACATAGTTGATCTACCTCGAGATTGTCAGATGTGTTCTAACTCTAGGGCTAGGTGAATGATATTGTGTTGATGTCCCCTATACGGGCTAAACCCTATGGCTTATATATACGCCAGGCAGGGTATCTAGGGTTACAAGGTCGGTATCTTGGCGTAGAGGCGGTAGGAGTAGTCTTGGAGTATACGACATGCCTCCGACAGACGTGGTCCCGATCACACCCCATCGTGCAGCTTCCGGAGTCCATCTTGAGAAGGAGAAGGACCCATTAGCCCAATCTGAGGAGCCTAGGCCGACTAGGTTAGGGCCCCCTATTCCAGGACACCGTTAGTATCCCGTGAAGTGGTCTTCGATGCCGACGAGGATGCTCCCGGACTATGGTTCCCGTAGTCTTTGTCTCGATAGGCGAGTTCCCTTGATTCCTCCAACTTGGTTTAAAAAAATGTTCGTCTAGGTTAGCAATTCTGCCCGGCAAGCCCGACTTCGTCGCGCGTGGCATCTAATTACTGACCTTCGTAACCACCTCTTATGGGGAATTGGACCGCTTTATGGCAAAACATCGAAACGTCGGGCTTTTCCCCTTTTCATTGGCAAGCGAGGCATGTGAATTTACCATGCACCCCGACTCCTTTTTTCAAGCAAATCACGCAAGCGCTCCCCTTCTCCCAAGTCCACCCTTGAGATTTCTTCATGGCGAGGGACGCTGGCTCTTCGAGGCGCCCTCACAGTCCTGCTAGATGCGACTGGGGCAGTTGCGCTGTTTCGTGCCTTCAACTGGAGCGCCTGGCCAAGGAAGGATATTTGCTAGATTCAGATCTGATAGTGACCCACTCTGGCTTGACATTCATGAGCGGACAAGTACACGCAGAGAATCACCCTTCTCCTCAAGAGGGCGAAAGGGTATGCCTAGTTTCCTTCTTATTACGCGGCTTAGGGTTTCCCATTCACCCCTTCCTTCAGGGTCTGTTGGAGTTCTATGGGCTGTAGCTTCACCACTTCACCCCCAACTCGATTTTACATATCGCGGGGTACGCCGCCCTTTGCGAGATGCACCTCGGATGCGAGGCACACTTCGGTCTATGGAGAAAGTATTTCTGTGTAGTGCCATGTTCTCCTGCTGAGAAGTTGTATGAGGTCAGGGCAGCCGAAGTCTACCGGATCAAGGAGACCGAGTATCCATCAGGCACACCGCGGGAGGACACTGACGTCTGGCCAACCGAGTGGTTCTATGTAGACGACGTGCCTCTTCTCGACCTAGTTCGGCCTGGACTCTCTTCATTTTCCATGGAGCCCCCGAGGAGGCATTATAGTTGGAGGCCGCGGGGCCCCTCTCAACAGGAAAGCGCTAAGGTTACCAAGCTGGCAGCTCGGTGAAGCAATTGAAGAGCATCGGTCTTACTATAATAGATGTAATGGCCACGATGATGAACAGAAGAGTCCAGCCACTTCAGCAGCGCCCTCGTCTGTTGTGCAGGTTCAACGGGACCGAAGATGCCTCACGAGCAATTCAGGAGGACTTCTTTGACCAAGCAGCCTTTGGATCAGCGCTAGCTGGTATTTATCAGGGGACAGCGGGGGACTTCGCCAAGCGGCCATTTCGGGACGGGTTGTCCTACTACAATCCCGCCAACATAGTAAGTTTCTCCTAATTCCCTCGTCCATCCGAAGTATTGAATAATTAATCTAAGCAACCATGCACTGGTTTTGAACAGAGATGGATGCGTTGGGTTGAGGCCATAAGCAGCCCGGCACCTGAGCCAGAGTCGCACGGCTGAGCTGAGGATCCCCTCTTTAATGTAGATGAGGACCTAGCCCTTCTCTATGAAGGGCGGAAATTTTTCTTGGAGAGCCTTGATGGCTCAAGGGTGGACACTGCCCCCGACGTTCCTAGGACGAGGCCAACTTCATCGGTAACACTCCTTCCTATAATAGAAAGCGGGCTGCTCACACTCCAGCCCCTAGCCGCCTGACTCCTCCTCCAAAGGGACGGCGTTCCAAACAACAACGCGGAGAGGCGACTCTACAAGGGTGTGACACCCTGGATTTGGTGCTACAGTAATCCATGTAATCAAGCTACAGTAACCTGAGGATTAAGCTAATCCATTTTGCTAATCCAATTATGATCACTGATGGAATCAAACCCTAATTCAAACTCCTTTGCAATTCAAATTCATTTCAAAGATGGATTTAAAAGTTTTGCAAATCAGGAAATAAAAATCATGAATAGGTTTCAAATATTCCCTAAGCTATTATAAAATTGTAACCAACATTTGATCATGTATTTTAGTGCCTCAAATATTTTAACAGAGTCCAAAATAATTATTAAATCCCCTTTTTGATTTATGTAATTTTCAAACATTTTAAAATGACTACCAAAACTTTTGTGGCTTTGTCTAAAATAATATTAATTATTGGCCAGGTCACATATTTTTCTTAAGTCAAATGGTGTGATAAATAAATAAAATAAATAAAAACAGAAACAGAAAATGAAAAAATGGAAAAGAAAGCCTAATGGGCACCAGGGCCCAGGTGCTACTGACTGGCCCGACCCATTTAGGTCAGCCTTTCTCCTTCCTCTCACCAGCGCGAGGAGAAGGCCGGCTCGCCATGGCAGCCGACGCACGCGCTCAGCCATCGGGCACCGCAGGGGCTAAGAGCGAGCCCCCAACGCCTCTCTCTCCCCCCCTCAAACCCTAGAACCCCCTATAGCTCCCTCTGTCTCTCTCCCCCCTCGGTTTCGAGCTCGCCCGAGCGCATCCATGGCTGCGCCGTGGTGAAGCAGCGGCCACCGTCGTTTCCTCGCCTCCGCTGCCCGTCAAGAAGGCCCGTCGCGGTCCGCTCCGCCTCCCTCGCCGCTGGATCGGAGCTGAGGCACTTCCTCGCCGTTGCATGCGTCTTCTTCCTCTCCGTCAGGCTCCGGCAACCATCGCGCCGATCTGCACCGTCCTGAGCCCCCCGGCCCTCCTAGACCTCTCCCCGTCATCGCTGTGAGCTCCGCCGCTGATCCGTCCCTCTCTCTGTCGCCATCCGTGGCCGTAGGTGTCGTGTCCGAGCTCGCGCTCTCTGGACACCATCGGGGGGGGGGGGGTCGATACCTGCGATTTGGACGGCCCCCAAACCCCTCGCTTGCACGAGTAGACGCGGCGCTCTACGCTGGCCCGGTTCCCACCATCCACCGTTCCATTTGGTCACCGGAGGGTAACTCCGGTGAGCCTCCGCCACGTCGGGCTCGGCGCCGGCGTGCCCCAGCGCGCTCGAGTGGTTTAAACCACTGGGTGACCCACTGGCCAGTGGGGCCCGCCCTAATTAAAATCTAATTAGCGCTAGTTAACTCACTAATAGATGTTGACAACCGGGCCCCACTCACTTTAATTTAACCTGTGATTAAAGAAATAACCCTTAGTTAGCTACTGTCACTGACTGGTGGGGCCTATCCACTGTTCCAGTGGATAGGGTCGGCCCAGTCAGCTGCTGACTCGGCAGGGGGGGTCCCACCAGTCAGCCTCTGTTGACTGGCTGGTTGACCAGTCAACTACCCCCCCTGGTTAGTCCATGTTACTCAAATGGGTGCACTGGACCGGGTGCACCCAGCACTTTCTTTTTAAATTCGAATTATTATTGATTTAGAATTTTAGAAAATCCTTAAAACTTAGAAAATTCATAGAAAATAAACCGTAAGTCAGATGAAAAAGTTTTATACATGAAAGTTGATCAGAAAAATCCCACGAATCCGAATACGCTGTCCGTTCGTCTATCACGTGCTCCTATCATAACGAACATGGAACTTTTGTATCGAATTCATCTGTCCAGTAAAAGCCAGAGACCCGGGAAATATCGTCAGATATTCTCCCGCTCCGTCTACGACGTGTAGTACTGCGTTAGTGCATGCCTAGGTCTTCATACTGCCATGTCATGCATCGTGATTGCATCTGTCTACTTTATATTTATTGTTTATCCCCCCTCTTCTTACCGGTAGACCCCGAGACTGACGCTGGTGCCGGGTACGACTATGCCACTGACGATCAGGCTTTTGCAGTAGAGCAGCAAGGCAAGCAAACCCCCTTGAGCATTCCGATATCGCCCATTCTTTCTCTCTCATGCTTGCATTAGATTTTGCTACTGTTGTAGTTTGCTCCTATTCTGATGCATAGCCTGCTTTCGATAAACTGCTACTGTACCTACTGTTTTATCAACTGCTTAGTATAGGTTGATCAGTGAATCCCCTGTGACCCCTTAGTCCCAGTTGCCCTGCTTTTAATATTAGTTACTCGATCGTCATGATCGACGAGCCAGGCCCGTCACATCACCGCACACCCCCTTAGTTGTACGACTCTGCAGAACTACTATCGAGTACCGAGGGTGACCCCTCGTAAAGTACTCATGATGTTAGCTCTGTAGTGTAACTAGTCGGTCGTGGTAAACAGAGGGTGATACCTCTCTGCCACTCTCGATATCGTCTCTGTCGTGCAAGCCCCCTCAAGTGTGGGACCCCCGAGGGTGATTCCTCTAAGTCCACCTTGACGGTTACATCGAGCGGAAACCATTGAGGGTGATTCCTCAGGTTCCGCCTTGATGTCTTATACACACGGTTACTATGACTTGGTTCAGAAACATGTTGGTGATGGTCGGCCCTGAAGGGTACCCACGGATTAATGACGACGAAGCGTGGCCGAGCAGGTGAGGCCCTTGCCACAAGACCTCGAGACGGGGCGACGGGACCGCACATCATGGGTCGCGCTCGTCACCGCATTAATAAAATGCTAATGGGTTGGGTATTTGATCTGAGTTGGTCGATTGACCTTTCTATGCACTAACCTTCACGTGGGACAAGTTATGGGTGCTCAACGTCGTTGTATCGGCCGAAGCTCTTCGGACGTCAGCAATGGAGCGGCGCGCACCCGAGTGGTCCGCGACGACATTGATCTTGTATTAGAGTGTGCCAGGACTGACCTCGGCCGCCCACGCATCATGCAGGAGTGCAAAGGGCGAGTGGGCCCATGACCCCTGCGCGCTTAGGATTTAGACCGGCGGGCTGGCCTCTCTGTTGAGCTTAGGTAGGGCGACGACATGTTGATTTCCCGAGGCCGGGCATGACCCGGGAAAGTGTGTCCGTCCAGAGGTGATCAAGCGTGTTGGAAATGTGGTGCACCCCTGCAGGGATGAATTCAACTATTCGAATAGCCGTGTCCACGGTAACAGGACGACTTGGAGTTGTATCTCGATCTACTACAACTATAACTGTGACTTCAAATTGAAATGAATGTTGGCTCCGAGATTGCTTTCTCGCAGGGAGTCGGGGAAGAATCTCTGGGCGTGGTTACTTAATAAAATTTGCTACAATAATATTACTATATATGCGATACCAGTCTACTCTCTTCTAATGCTGCAAGATGTTGAAGATGCTAGTCTTCGATAGGACTAGGCCTTCTCCCTCATTCTTGCTTTTCTGCAGTCAGTCCAGATATAACCCCCCATTCCCTTTGATACTGATGCATACTTATCATAGTTCTGATGTCAGTCTTGCGAGTACTTTGGATGGGTACTCACCGCTGCTTTGCTTTCTCTTTCCCCCTCGATACGATTACTGCGTTCAGAGGACGGAGCCCAGGAGATGGAGTACGCCGGAGACGACTACTACACCACCGCTGGAGCCTACTACTACGTGGAGGCTGCCCCCGACCAGCAGTAGGATAGGAGGTTCCCAGGCAGGAGGCCTCACCTCGTTCGATCCGTTGCTTATGTTTGTGCTAGCCTTCTTAAGGCAAAACTTGTTTAACTTATGTTTGTACTCAGATATTATTTGCTTCCGCTGACTCATGCTTGTCGAGCTTTGTATTCGAGCCCTCGAGGCCCCTGGCTTGTAATATGAAGTTGTATGACTTTAATTTGTGTCTAGAGTTGTGTTGTGATATCGATCAGTGAGTCCCTAATCTTGGTCGTACGCATTTGCGTGTATGATTAGCGTACGATCACATTGGGGGCGTCACAAAGGGAGGTCCCCACGGTAGGTGCAATACGCACATGCCGAAGTCATGGGGGCAGGCGGAAGTGCCCCCTCAGTTACCAGGTAACTTCTTAATTATTGCATGTGTTAAAGGTACTGTGTCAGGCCCTGACCCCTTTGATTATTCGCAGGCAACCCTCGCCTTCTTCTATAGCAGTGAGTGCAAGGGCCGAGGGAATGGCAGCCTTGCATAGGGAAGCGAAGGCACGCCCTACTACGGAAGTTACTGATGTCTACTACGCAACTTTATTCTTGTAGACTTTGTTGGGCCTCCAAGCACAGAGTTTTGTAGGACAGTAGCAATTTTCCCTCAAGTGGATGACCTAAGGTTTATCAATCCGTGGGAGGTGTAGGATGAAGATGGTCTCTCAAACAACCCTGCATCAAATACAAGAAATCTCTTGTGTCCCCAACACACCCAATACAATGTCAAATTGTATAGGTGCACTAGTTCGGCGAAGAGATGGTGATACAAGTGCAATATGGATGGTAGATATAGGTTTTTGTAATCTGAAAATATAAAAACAGGAAGGTAGGAAGTAACAAAAGTGAGCACAAACGGTATTGCAATGCTTGAAAACAAGGCCTAGGGTCCGTACTTTCGCTAGTGCAATCTCTCAACAATGCTAATATAATTGGATCACATAACCATCCCTCAACGTGCAACGAAGAATCACTCCAAAGTTCTTTTCTAGCGGAGAACATAAGAAGAAATTGTTTGTAGGGTATGAAACCACCTTAAAGTTATCCTTTCCGATCGATCTATCCAAGAGTTCGTACTAAAATAACCCCAGGTTATCCTTTCCGATCGATCTATCTAAGAGTTCGTACTAGAATAACACCATATGATACGCATCAACCAACTTTAATGTCACCTAGATACTCCAATGTCACCACAAGTATCCATGAGTTAATTATACAATACGCATCAAACAATTTCAGATTCATAATACTCAATCCAACACAAAGAACCTCAAAGAATGCCCCAAGATTTCTATCGAAGAACAAGGCATGAAAACGTGCAATCGAACCCTATGCATAGATCCCCAAGGTCACAGGGATCCGCAAGTTGACGCCATAACATATATCAAGTGAATCACTTGAATACCCCAATGTCACTACGGGTATCCGCATGCAAGACATACATCAAGTGCTCTCAAATCCATAAAAGTATTCAATCCGATAATAATAAAATCTCAAAGGGAAAACTCAATTCATCACAACAAGATAGAGAGGGGAAAACACCATTTGATCCAACTATATTAACAAAGCCCGTGATACATCAAGATCGTGCCATCTCAAGAACACGAGAGAGAGAGAGAGAGAGATTAAACACATAGCTACCGGTACAAACCCTCAGCCCCAAGGTGGATTACTCACACATTATCATGGTGAGAAAGAGAGAGTTGTTGATGGAGAGGTGCAGCCCCAAAGAGATGGAGGCGATGGCGACCACAGCGCCGGCGACGGGCGGCGGCGATGGTGACGGGCGGCGGCCCCTTGCCCCACCCCTTATTCCTTGGTCTTGGTGCTGCAATTGAGGAGCCTCTCCCCCTCTTGGCGGCTGCCAAGGGAGAGGCAAATTCGTGGCTTTTGGTGGCTCTCCCGAAATTAGGGTTTTCCTCTCCTTATATGTGCCTATGTGGTGCTCTATGGCCCTCCGATGGATGGACCCTTGATCCAATGGCTCTTGGGCATCTCTAGAACCTTCCTAGGGGCTCCTTACAGCCCTCATGAGTCCCCAAAGTCGTGGCTTGGCCGAATATATCAGATATGGTAAGAGTTGGACTCAATCACGTCATCAATTCACGTAATCCCGTAATCAGATATTTTCCTTCAGTAAAACGGGTCTCCAGATCGCATCCAAACTCTGTTGTGGATTAATTTGTAGTCCAGAATCATTGCCATAAAATTCCCCAGACTTTCCTAGTTTTAACCTTTTCCATTTGACGCCATCTACGGGGGTCAAACTGACGATCTCTAAAAACTGTTCGTGGACAGATTTCAGGAAAGTCAGAGTCCTCCTCCAACAAGGCTCCTTTTGCGTTTTTCGACAATTTACAATTAATTCCTACACGTGAAACAAGAACTTGTGCAATTTTGCAACCATTAATAGGTTAGTACCAATAAATCATAAAACCGTAGTAAAAACATAGGCAAATATGACATGAATACTTCATAAATTATCGATACGTTGGAGACGTATGAGTTACACCCGAGGTTCCCTAGCCCGAGGACTTGTCGACCAGTTCGGCTACTCCTTCTGAGATCCAATGTGCCGCGAATTATCGGCGGTGAAAGGCTTCCTTAAGGAATTCAGCCTTCTCGGATCGGGAGTTCAATGCCCCTCAGTGCGGTGGATGCATATATTGGGGAGACCCGAGGTGCTTTTGATCAGTCGTTGGACATCTTGTTAAAAGGTTTACAGGTGAGGCTCCAGCCAAGTTCATGTTCCTTTGAGTTCCATGTATTTCTTTATTTGCTTGAATGCAAACAAGACTACCAAGTATGGTAGTAGCCCCTAAGGCTTGATATGGGCGAAATGCATCCGTAGCAAGGCTTGAATATCTAATAGCACATGTCGTCTTTGACATGAAGCTTGGGAAAAGAATGGTCAACTGACTGAGGCGCTCACCCAAATGAAGGCGAAGTTTGATGCCTCCTTAACCGAGGTGGAGCAGGTGAAGAAGTTCACCATGGAGGTGCACGGTAAGTGCTTGTGTGGCATACATTATTAGCGCCATGAGGATTTTAGGAGATGGCCTGACGACATAATCCCATGTAGCAGCGGTATCCCTAGGTCATCTTGAGAGAGATCTTAAGGAGGCCCGCGAGGATTTGATGTACACGGAGTCGCAGCGCCAATCAAACTAACATGTGGTGACCCAACGGGTGGATGGAGTCAATGCGCTAAGGGCCAAAAATGCCCGACAAGCCCAGGAGATTGAGAGCTTAAAAAAAGCTCAACTGGCTGCTATTGAATTGAAGAATCGTCGAACGGATGATATGATTTTTGGTAAGTTGTAATTTTCAAAAATCTGTTATGAGGCTTAGCTGAGGTGATTAACAGGCTAACTGTTCTCCTTTGACAGATTCTCTGTCCGGCCTACCCACTAACGTCCGAGGTATAGTGTCTGAAGACATGGCGGCTCATCTGTCCATGGTGCACGAGAGTGCGCGGAAATCGATGAAGGACGTTTTCCAAGCTTTATGGTCCGAAGTGGAACAGGTGTCCGAAGACATGGCCGTCCGAGCCGAATAGCTAAAAAGAGCTCGGCACCGGATCCAGGCTTGGAAGGTCTGCCTGTCGGGAAGGAGCGAGGGAGGCCTGGGCCATGGTGAAGACCCAATATACAGGTCTTAATACGATGGATCTAGTCGAGGTAGGACCTATGGGACCGGACGGTGAAGAGATACCCACTAGTCTCGTGTACGAGTGTTATGCCTGCTGCTCGGTTTTCGCAGAAGGACTGCGCTCTAGACACCTGAATAGATGGACTAGACCGGGTGTAATAAGTATGTGTGACTTTTTGCATCGAAGTACTTTATGTCAATATTCAGACCGCGCTTCCAAACTCTGTCAGCTAGCCATCGGCTTCCACCTCCCCGGCCAATGGACGAGGAGTGTCCCATACTACTGGTCAAAGTAATCAGACCAGGTGCTTCAGGTGACATGGCAATCCGGCTATACGGATCGAAATACAAGAGGGAAGTGGAGAGTTGTGTTATATTACTTTTTAACGTAAGAAACATCTTCCGAGGAAAATAGTTCTTCCAACAGTTCCTTTCCTCGGGAGATTGTGCCGAGCACATGAGTCCGAAAATGGATGACCTCGGGGGTAAGCCCTGGTCGGGGTTTGAAAGACCCCTTCCACATTAACCCTATGTCATGGCCGACCGATTTGTATGTTAAGAGTGCTAGCTTTCGGCTTTGTCCGTCTGAGGTACTACACTGGCTGACTCGGGAGTAACAATCGCAGCAGTGCTCCCTTTGCCCATTAGCCAAATTATCGGGAACGTAAGGGGAAGCACAGGAGTCGGGTAACCCAGCTTGGCCAAATCTTAAATAAATTCGATGCATATTATGGCTTGAAAGACAATGGTGTATAAGAGGTGGAACAACAAGTGTTTTGAAAAGAACTAGCTATATTATCTCTCGAAGTCATTCAAAAGATGCTCCGAGTGTAGAAAAAGGGGGGTAAGTTATATACATAAGCAATGTTCGCCGGGGGGGGGGGGGGGGGGGGGTCAATTGTAGAAGCGTCGTGTTCCAGGGATTGGGCTCTAGACGATCGGCCTCTGGATCCCGAATTCGGTAAGCTCCTCCGATTAGTACTTGGTCAGTAATAAATGGCCCGTCCCATCCAGGGGAGAGTTTGTGCTTCTGCTTCTCTGGATGTAGCCTCATGACTAGGTCCCTGACGTTGAAGTCCTTAGCATGGACCTCCCTCCTGTGGTAGCATCGAGCTTAATGTTGGTAGATAGCAGATCATGCCCGAGCGACGTTGCGCTCTTCTTCGAGAGCATCCGAGGCGTCCTGTCGATCGAGCTCGGCCTCCCGCTCTTTATACATGCGTACCCGAGGTGCGTCATGTATGATGTCGCAAGGGAGTACTGCCTCGGCGCCATACACCATAGAAATGGTGTGTATCCGGTCGATCTATTCGGTGTGGTGCGCAAACCCCAAAAGGCGAAATTGAGTTCCTCGACCCATTTGTAGTCGGCTTTTTGAAGGGAACATACTAGCCTTGGCTTGATGCCACTAAGGATTAGACCGTTGGCTCGCTCCACTTGCCCATCTGACTGCGGGTGGTATACAGACGCGGAATCGAGCTTGATGCCCATTTTTGCGCACCAATCTTCGACTGGTTTGGCCATGAGGTTTGTCCCGTTGTGTGTAATCAGACTGTTTGGGATACCAAAATGGTGTACTGATACGTCTCCAACGTATCTATAATTTTTTCTTGTTCCATGCTGTTATATTATCATTCTTGGATGTTTTACAATCACTTTATAGCAACTTTATATCATTTTTTGGAACTAACCTATTGACATAGTGCCAAAGTGCCAGTTGCTATTTTTGCTTGTTTTTTACTTCGCATAATATCAGTACCAAACGGAGTCCAATCGCGACGAAACTTTTTGGAGATTTTTTTTGGACCAGAAGACACCCAGTGGGCCAAAGAAGTGCCAGAGAGGTGGGCTGTGGAGGCCACAACCCACCAGGGTGCGCCAGGGGGCCCCCGTGGTGTCCCGATGGGTTGTGCCCTCCACGGGACCCCCCCTCCACCGCCTCCAATGTCTATAAATACCCAAATATTTAGAAACCCCTAGAGGAGACGAAGAAAAACACATCCAGCCGCCGCAAGTTCCAGAAGCCTCAAGATCCAGTCTAACACCATCACGGAGGGGTTCATCTTCTTCATAGGTGCCTCTCTGATGATGCGTGAGTAGTCCACCATAGACCTATGGGTCTGTAGGCAGTAGCTAGATGGCTTCCTCTCTCTCTTTTGATTCTCAATACAATGGTCTCTTGGAAATCTATTTGATGTAAACTTTTGCGATGTGTTTGTTGGGATCCGATGAATTTTGAGTTCATGATCAGTTTCTATCCATGAATATTATTTGAGTCTTCTTTGATCTCTTATATGCATGATTACATATAGCCTTGTATTTCTTCTTCGAATCTTTGGTTTAGTTAGGCTGACTAGATCGATTTTTCTTGCCATGGGAAGAGGTGCTTTGTGATGGGTTCGATCTTGCGGTGTCCTTTCCCAGTGACATAAGGGACAGCAAGGCACGCATGTATCATTGCCATTAAGGATAACAAGATGGGGTCTATTCCTACATGAATAGATCTTGTCTACATCATGTCATCATTCTTTTTGCATTACTCCGTTTTTCCATGAACTTAATACACTAGATGCATGCTGGATAGCGGTCGATGTGTGGATTACTAGTGGTAGATGCAGGCAGGAGTCGGTCTACTTATCTTGGACGTGATGCCTATATAATGATCATCCCCTTGGATATCATCATGATTATTTGATCTTCTATCAATTGCCCAACAGTAATTTGTTCACCCACCGTGTGTTATACTCATGAGAGAAGCCACTAGTGAAACCTACGGCCCCCGGGTCTACTTTTCCAACATATTGCTTTCCGATCTATCTTTTGCCTCTTTGTTTTCAGATCTACTATACCAAAAACCCAAAAATATATTTCTGCAGTTTTTATTTGCCCTTTTTATTTTGAGTTCTTGAGAGATCTATCTGTCCTATCTATCATTACCTAATCTATATTTTTACCGTAGAGAGATTGACAACCTCTCTTACGCGTCGGGTTGCAAGTATTTGTTATTTGTGTGCGGGTGCTGCTTATTAGGTGGTGGTGATCCTCCTACTGGTTCGACACCACTGGTGCAGCGACGTGCTATACAAACGGTTTTTAACCCCTTTCCGCGACGTAGTTCTAAACCGTCGCCTTGCATGTGTGGGCGATAGGGGGGGGGGGTCCATCCCACACGACACGGAAAACCCGTCGGCGATGGTGACCAATGAACACAAACGATCTGCAAATATAATCATGTGCGGTGCAATAACATATCGCACACATAATATTTTGGGCTTACGTGTGGGACTTGGGATCAATCACACACGTGCAAGACGAGTCAAATGCGTCTAATTGCTCATGGAAAACAAACGGAGTTTGACCTTTTACCGTTTGCGAAACGTTACCTAATCCACACGGGACATTGTATAAACTGTGTGTGATATGTTCATCATCGCACACGACATTTCTCTAGACAACGCCTGTCATGCATGGCATCATCGGACACGTTTCCCGAGAAAAGTACGCGTGAGATCGTCTTTGCATCGGGCACGGTTTCCTGTTGGCTCACGTGTGAGATACGGTGCTATCTCAAACATTGAGGAGCTCCTACGCACACGTACGAGTGCTGCAAACTGTTTGTGATTACTTATGTATCACCAACATTTTAGATTATATCTCGGGTGCTTTTCCTGTGGATCACAGGCGGTTGCGCTATGAGTTGCGTGTGCTTTCCGTTCTGGACCGCACACGCTTAGTTGCTTGAACCGTGTGCGCTGAAATTACCAGGTTATTGTAAAATATCGCATTTAATTCACCCTGTAAATAGCAAATTCGCCACAATATGCAATCGACAAATAGTGTCCACATGAAGAACATTCATCATAATTCGCCACAATATGCAATTCAACGAATAGTGTCCACAAGCAGAGGATTTATCATAATTCACGACAATATGCAATTGAGCAAATGCTAGCTAAATTCGACAGCTGTTAAACCGACATATGCAGTACATAATCATAGTGTACAAAATACGAAGACATGATCACATGGAAAATAATGCATCCATGTGTATATGTTTAGCTGATAACACTATATGAATGCGTACTTATTATTCAGGGATATGAACCCGGAAATGTTCTACGTCATCATTGGGCTTGATATAGTGTTTCACAAAGAAGGTGCTGATAAATTTCCTAACAGACAGCAATTTACCTGCGGCGAGCGGTGAAGAGGTCATCGGTCCAAAGATCAACTGCAGGACTTTTAGATCAGAATGTGACATACGTGTGGAGTAGAAGATAGTAATTAAGAAGCAAACTTACTAGTTTTATCCTGTCAGCATCGACACCACATTCAACACGTCTGCATAGGTTCATCATGTGTGCACAAACGTAGTATCCACATAGGCTGGTACCTTGTTGTTGCTGAGGACACTGAAATTTTTTGTACATTATTAGTCTTGTATTTTCCCTGTTAGGAACAACCTAACCGATGTAAGTTGTTTCTTCTTTTTTCTATGGAGAGAAATAGAAAGAGGTTTACTTAGAAACTTGAACATCTGACTAGCATTTTTTGAAAATAACGGATTTCGTTGTCTTACCGGAGAAAGGATCACGTGCAGCAGAGGTAGTTGGCGGTCGAACCGATTCCCTCCTAAAGTTATGGTCATTGACAATACACTGCAAATGAAGATGAGTTTTCACACACTCAATTCTGGAACCAGATATGAACACAATGCATTAACATCAAAGAATTCAATACCTATCCATGAAATCCTGAAGATGACTCAGATCCTGAGGCGCATTTGACTCTCTAAGAGAATCCATGTAGTAAACTGTGTTGCGTTTTGGAACAATGACCACCAAGATCCAGTGACCTCTATAGTTTAAGAAAACCATGAACGTACGAACTATGTCTAAAACTGAAAGACGATCAATGTATGCGTGGTTGTATATTTAACTTACCGTTCATGGTATGGCCACATGAAGAATTCTCCTATTTGTAAGTTGAACAAGATCTTGGCGACATACTCAATGGAAGCCTTTCGTGAGACATTATCTTGTAACAAAACGCCGTTTGCTAAATCAGGATCTATGAAATACGCATGCACCCTTGATGTTCTCTGCGTCGTCAATCCTCTAAGAGGAATACAATACAGTTAGCTTTTTTGTCATTTACAGCCTTGTATGGAGAAGTTGATCACATAGTTTGTGAGGTACTTACAACATCAAGCATTTGACAAGAGTGCCAGCAAGCTCATCGAAGTTGAAGAAGAGATGAAAGTCCTCGAATTCCACACTGATGATACATGCATCGTGAGAGAAATGCCAGCTGTCGTAGTGCACTTGCAGAATGTTAGTATCTTCTCCTTCCGACATTATGTCCATGCAATATTTATGTAACTTGTGACAACTGGAACTGCACTCGTCAAAGTATTCGCCAACAAGGAATGGCTGGCCATGCTTGTACTTGTGTTTCTCAAATGAGTCTACTTCCTTACTAGAAAGTTGTTTTTCAAGGTCTGCTTCAGACATGTGGTCAGAACCGGGATTACATGGGTCTTCATCGGCCATGCCATGGTTCTGCTCGAAGAGTCTTCATAGTAGGATGCTCTGGTACTCACCCCTCCTCTGTTTCTATCATGTGTAATAACAAAATGCCAATTTTACTAGGAAGCTAAATATAAATGCAACAACCTTTGTAGTACAGGATGCACATCGGCAGTGTTTGAATGATATCAAATTAATAGTGACAGCTACATACATTATGCTGTCAAACATTCCAATCTGTTGAAAACTACTGTCTTGCACCATGTTTTTTCACTAAGTCTGAGAATCTGTTTATTTTAGATTGCCATGTTTGAGGTGGTTCAACCACCTGACAACCGATGTGTGTGTACGCTCGAACAGTGTTGATGCTAGCCATGTTTCTGTGCATAATTAGACCTTGCTCGTGCTGAATGAAATGAAGTGCTTCATGTGTACTAACTGGCTGTAAATTTTCATGCAATGATAACTCATGTAGCACATAGTTTTCTTGCTGTCAATATGCCTTCAGGTTAAAACTATGACAGTGTCTTAATCACATCCAGAATCAAATAGCACACGAGAAGTGTCTGAATCACACCTAATATAATAAATGATTTGTAACAACGAGAGTTAGGCTTACCTTCTTTGCACGTCCCAGAAACTTCCTCCCACTGTACCCAGATTGAAAAGCTCATAACTTCACTGATTGAAATTGATGTTGACCATGAACAGGCAGGTCTTTAGCTACCCATCTTCATTCCTTGGAAGTGATTGTCCTAGGGAGCTACAAGAGAAAGAAATGGCGCAAATGGGCCTGCCGCTTTAAAATCCCGAATTCCAAAACAAAACCCTAATCCTAGTTGAGCCAGAGAGAAGAGAGACGAATACCTAGCTGGTGAGAGATTCATCGTCATCGGAGATACCGCTTGAGGGGTCACTCGAGGAGACCATGGCGTGTCCGCGGCGGTCGGAAGGTAGAGGGAGAGATGTGGGCGGCGGTGCAGGGGGGAGTGGGGGGTGGGGGTTGCAGGGGAAATGTGGCCCTTTGGGGGGGGAAAGGGGTGGGGAGGTAGATATTTCGGCGGTCGGCGAAATTTTTCGCTCGTTGCAGGGAATCTTGGCGTGCAAAGATTCATCAGATACGGTGTTTCTGCTTTTATCATGTGCGATGATACAGAACATACAAAACTTCGCCCCTCCCCACGTATTCCCTGGTTATAGTGCACATCCACGTCATTGCATAATGTAACATCAACTGCTAACTTGGGTATACAAATTAGCGGACACACATAGCTCACAGTTACTAAACCGAGCAAGTTCACTAAATAATCAAGCTGCTTGAACTAGACATAGCTCTTACAAAAGACCAGCTCTCTGAACAAAGGCTATTAGTAATACGCATAATTTTAACAAAGATGCCGATGAGCAGCCGCCCTATGTCTCGCCGCTGTTTGATGAGATGTCGACAACTTGTCCGGGCGACATTCCGCTGGTGCTGGACTCCGCATCGCCCAGACTAACTTCGACTGCGGCGACGTGCTCATCCTCGACGTTGTCCTCGTCATCGGTGTCGCCCTCATCTTCGTAGTACTCGTAGTAGTGGCGCCGCCATAGCTCGCGTTGGTACTCCACCGCCGATTCCTCGATGGACAGGCGCTTCTCGACCTCCTCCTGAGCCACGCACAACTCCTCCCAGCACTCGATGCTCTCGGACGGCTCCTGTCGGGGATATTCCCCACGACCAAGACCCGGCTCATAAGGATAAGCCGCCCTGAGGCTTAAGTCATTTCTGGGTTTAAGTTGCCCTGACGTTAAGTCATCTTTGGACTTAAGCGTCCCTGGTGAGACCCGGCTGGTGAGACCCGGTGGGTGAGACCAGACAGTTATGACCCGACAGACAGTTATGACCCGGAACAGTTATGACCCGGCAGACAGTTACGACCCGAAACAGTTATGAACCAGCAGACAGTTATGACCCGGAACAGTTATGACCCGACAGACACACAGTGCCTGAAGATGAGTCCCAGAGATGAATCCTGAAGATGACTCTTGGAGATGAATCCGGCTGTAAGCCACCCGGGACTCAGAAGCCCACGAGGAGAAGCCCGCGATGGGAAATCATAATTGGTTAAGTCTTAATCCGACTTGGACTCTACATGTAAACCGCCCCTTCAACTTATATAAGGAGGGGCAGGTCACCCCAAGAGGGTCACGTTTTTAGACGTCTCAATAGACAGGTCTTAGACAAGTTCAAGTCATTAGAGATAGACAGATTAGAGGCTCTCGAGATTAGAGGTAGCGACCCCGCACCCTTGTAATCGAGATCATCCTCATCATCAATACAACACAAAGCAGGACGTAGGCTTTTACCTCCATCGGAGGGGCCGAACCTGGGTAAACTCACGTCTCTCGATTCCGACCAACCCCTCTCAATCTGCCACATAGTTGCGATGGCCACACACCTAAGTTCTCTCACGGTGGTGTTTAGTTCTTGAAGGGATCTCCCCAGGGATCGAGAAGCTCGCTAAACGATCGGATCATGGAAGAGCCGGTTCGAAGGATTTGCAGTGATTCTGAGTTCATCAGTCAAGATTGAAGAAGTTTCGGTGGCATTGAAAATCAGATCGGAGTCAAGGGGGTCAAAAGGTTACTTCGACATCGTTTGGAACGGACGGACTCGCAGAAATACAAGAGGAATATTCACGGTATGTCGTGGACCCGGCGAGTGGTCAAATTGCAAGCCGCCCCGACTCGATCTAAGCCGCTGCGCTGCGGCCGGCTAGGCCGCGCCGTCCGCGCCACGCTGTCCTCCGACCGTGCGCACGAACTCATGGCCTGGGGCATGTGTCACCGCGCCTATCGGCGAGTCGCCTCGTGCTGCCGGCCCGCCGTCTCCTTCAAGCGGCCTCCGCTTGGTCTGCCTCTACAGCCGCGACCTCGCCCCATCGCACTGGTTTCCGAGCCGCCGCGCCTCGCCTCGCAATGTCGGCTCCGCCTCACCATCGCCGGCCCCGTCTCGAGTGTGCTCCGACTCCGCCGGCACCTCTCTGGGTCGGCCTCGTCTCCGCCAGCGCATCTCTGAGCCGGCCCTGTCTCGGACGCCTCCACTACCGACGGTTCCGCTCCAGTCGCAGCTACGATTTGGAAAGAGATATTGATACGGACTGGAAGTAGAGTTGAACGCGGATCCACCCCACCGCATCCGTGCCTCTGTCGCCGCGGCTCGCCTTGCCGGCCCGGCTCAGCCGCCGTGCCTCGTCTCGCCGCTTCGACCCTCCTGCGCTACTCCGGCCCGGCCTCCCCTGCCGGCGTGTTTCCGCTTGGACGTGACTTCGCGAGCCGCTGCTTCACCTCGCCGTTCCGGAGCCGCCTCTGCTCCGCTTGCGCACGCCTGCGCCCGGCTGGCTCCGCCAGGCCTCACTGCCGCGGCTTTGCCCCGTTGCACCTGCCGCAAGTTGCCACACCGGCCGCCTCGAGCGCCCACCGGCTTGCTGCTTCTTGCGCCCGGCCGGCCCTCTTCGCGCCCGTGAGCCGCCACGCCGCCGCGTCAGCCTCAAGCTGGCCTTCCCTCGCTGAACTCCACTACCATCGCCGGTTCCATTGAGCCGCCGGCGCTGCCTCCGCTTCTGTTCTGCCACGGCTCCATCTTGCCTCGGCCGCTGCTCGCTCCGGGGCCGGCTTCGCCTGTGCCGCTTCCGCGTTCGAGCCGCCAGCCTCCGCACGCCACGACCCAGAGACGGAGTCGGCCTCACGCCGCCGCGCCGTCCGCGCCGCCGCAGAGCTCGACCCGCGGCTGTCCCCCGCAGCTGTCGCCTCGTCTCACTCACTGTGCCACGCTCACCTCGCCGCCTTGAGCCGTCGTGGCATCTTGAGTCGCCGCGGCTCTGCCTCGCCGCCTTGAGCCGCCGTACGCCGGACCCGCTCTTCCCCTCCCGCTCCTCAAACCGCTGCTGCTTCCGGCCTCCGCGCCGCGCCGCTGCTCTTGCCGGATCTGCCACGCCAAGGCCGCCTCCGCGCGGTCCCACGCGCTGGCTCCACCCCACTGCCGCGACACCACCCCACTGCACCAGCCTCCACCCTGCGCAATCGCCCTGCCAGTATCAGCCGCCAGGCCGCTCCCGTGGCCCGTTCACCTACTGATTTGGCCGGCTCTCCCCTGCCCATGCGGCCGGTTGGTGAATAAAAGGATAGTGGTGGGGGCCGGTTGAAAAAAAAATCAGGACCCCGCACGTGCGGGACGATGATCGTCTGCGGCGGGACGTGCACGTGCGTGACGACGACTGTGGTGGGCGCGGCTGTGCTCCGCCGCAGAGATGGCCGAGAGCCCATGACAGCGTCGACCGCCCCGCCCTGCGCTCACTACGGACACCTTCATGTTGTTTTCCTCTGAAGCTGAGCACCGGTGTCCATATTTCGTCTAACAGAAAGAATCAGGTGATATTTTTCTAACTATTATTTAGTATCATTGAATATCATCGAAAGGTTTTACGTCCGAGCTATGCTATTATGTACGCAGGTCGATTAGCTCATGGCCAGAGTACAGTCCGGTCTTTGCGCGCCTTCATCGCAGGCCGCATCCGCATATGCGCTATGACAAGCAACCGGACGGATGCGTACAACCCGCCATTCATACGGTAGGGTCTACATCAACACGCCAGAGTTGCACCCTTCTGCATGAGCTGCTTATTGAGTGCAAGCAAGTAACCGCTCCTACGGCCCGCTCATACGGAATCATTTATAACCTTCTGCGGTCAACCTCAACTTTCCATGGATTCACATCGCGTTATCAACGCCGAGGGTGTACAAGGAGTATTGTGAAGATCACTAAGCTCACCACCTTGCCTCCAGCTTCAACACAGTCCAGCGTTTCTGCTGTCAACTATATGCCGGTTTATGCCACAGCCAAATATGGAGAATCTCAAGCCAACTCCTCAAGTCGTCTTAAGACTCGGGGGCTACACAAATATAACTCAGCAGATTTTGCCGGTTTTAGCGAATTCAAGAACCCCGGATCATCGGAGGAAAAATAACCTGATCTCGGGGGCTACTGCCGCATTGGTGAAAGCTTAAAGGCTGTCAGAAAGTTTCCAGCTGAGAAAGTGCCAAGCAATCTGAGAGTTCCGGTTCAAAAGAAGGATTCCGGATTAACAGAAAAGGTTCCGGCTTAAAACCCGGCTCAAGAGGAGTCTTTCTCTCACAAAGTTTTGAGATATCGATATCCAGATCAACATCCAGTTCAAAAGGAATTCATCTCTCGCAAGTTCGAGTTTTCAGAAAATTGAAAGTTGCCCAAGAGTTCGAGCCGCCATGATGCGACCGTTCAAACATGGGTGCCCTGCTTTATTGGCGGAAGATTTAAAGTCGCCCAAGAGGACGAGCCGCCATGTTGCGACCGTTCAAACATGGGTGCCCGGATTTATTGGATCATCATATGGCCACTTGGGGGCTTCCAACTCTATGAGTTTAGCTTTCATACCCTCTTGGCCGGCTTTATATGCCATATTCGAGTTAAACCTGCCTGTTTGCAACTTGCTACTCCGCCATGTGACCCGCCGAACTCTTGACAGTTAATCTTGATAAGAGACCCTGAACTTTTATAAGTAATTCTCGCACAAAGACCCTGAACTTGTCAAGGTTTAAACGGCGGCTTTTGTCACGAGAGAGTCGGCTTACAGTGAGCTAGGATAAACTCGCCTTGTCTGCCGTAATCCCTCCACTATGTGGTCCGTTCGTACTCTTAGCAATGTCAATCTTTTAAAGACCCTGAACTTGCTAAAAGTTTAAACGACATATTTATGTCACGTGAGAGCCGGCTTACGAGGTTAAAAACCTTGAGTTTTTTCAAAAAACGGTACAGAGCTAGTCTCTTTTTGTCGAGCCTTGAAAGCCGACATTTTTATACTCTGTTATCATACACATACATCATCATACATTGCATCATCATATCATGCATCATATATGCATGGATATCTTGGTTTACATTGCAGGAACCGGTTGTCAAACCGGGTTACATATTCCAATCCTTAATAGCCAACATGGCTGGATTTTCATTATGGTTGTTATAACCAGTATTGAGTAATTGAGGTTTTCAAACCGGGTTATATTATTCAAATCTTAAATGGCCAATGTGGCTAGATTTTTATTATGGTTTTCATAACCTATATTGGATGATTGAGGTTTTCAAAGCCCCTTCAGAGTAATGGCTGTTTTTCCCTCATCCAAAAATACCAGCTCACAGCAGGGAGCATGGTTCAACATTGATATGCTAAGCATTCAGCAATATCATCCATATAATGGATATGATTTATTCTGCAATGAAAAGAATAGTCCCGAGTCGCTGCAGGCATACGACCAGGCACTTGGGGGCTACATTATTCAAATCAAAGATTATATCAAGTATGCAAGTCCCATGTCGCTGCAAGCATGCACCATGGCACTTGGGGGCTAATGCAAGTTGCTTTCCAACTCATCACATTACCAACGAACCCGGTTATCTCAGGGAGATGAGCCGGTCTTCAGTCATTTTCTAAGTCTCAGCCCAGTATTATTTTACTGAGCTGACCCTTGGGGGCTACACATTGCTCATCAAGCCTACATAATCAGCTCTGCAGAAGTCCCTGCTCATTATTGCATAATGACCCGGCCCTTGGGGGCTACACTGGCTGAAGTATTATGAGCATAATGTAATTACAAGTCTCAGGTTGCTGCAGGCAAGACAACCCGGTACTTGGGGGCTACATATGTGGAACATTCAACTTATGACTGGTGACTCAGACGAACAATCCAAGTTTCTCTAGAGTTGCAAATATATATATTGAAGCAAGTCTTAAAGCTATCACTACGTTCCGCTCTTAAGACTTGGGGGCTACAGGTAATATGGATATGAGGAAGGTATGCCTTCAAATTCTCAATTATGAGGGAACCAGACGAATTCATCAAACCAAGGCAGTTGATAATAAGGGTTATTTTTTCTCCAAGGAGCCAACATCAGTGTATCGATATGACAGAGTTTCAAAATTTTCAGGAGCTGGTCAACTGGTCTTTTTGAGTGAGCCGGTCCCTTTACATATTCTTATTTCAAGAGTTTAGCATGAATAAATTCAAAGCTAAACTGGGGGCTAATGTCGGGGATGTTCCCCACGACCAAGACCCAGCTCATAAGGATAAGCCGCCCTGAGGCTTACGTCATTTCTGGGTTTAAGTTGCCCTGACGTTAAGTTACCTTTGGACTTAAGCGTCCCTGGTGAGACCCGACAGGTGAGACCCGGTGGGTGAGACCAGACAGTTATGACCCGGCAGACAGTTATGACCCGGAACAGTTATGACCCGGCAGACAGTTATGACCCGGAACAGTTATGAACCGGCAGACAGTTATGACCCGGAACAGTTATGACCCGACAGACACACAGTGCCTGAAGATGAGTCCCGGAGATGAATCCTGAAGATGACTCTTGGAGATGAATCCGGCTGTAAGCCACCCGGGACTCAGAAGCCCACGAGGAGAAGCCCGCGATGGGAAATCATAATAGGTTAAGTCTTAATCCGACTTGGACTCTACATGTAAACCGCCCCTTCAACTTATATAAGGAGGGGCAGGTCACCCCAAGAGGGTCAAGTTTTTAGACGTCTCAATAGACAGGTCTTAGACAAGTTCAAGTCATTAGAGATAGACAGGTTAGAGGCTCTCGAGATTAGAGGTAGTGATCCCGCACCCTTGTAATCGAGATCATCCTCATCATCAATACAACACAAAGCAGGACGTAGGCTTTTACCTCCATCGGAGGGGCCGAACCTGGGTAAACTCGCGTCTCTCGATTCCGGGCAACCCCTCTCAAGCTGCCACATAGTTGCGATGGCCTCACACCTAAGTTCTCTCACGAGGACATCTTGCCATGACAAATCCACGACAGCTCTCGCTCGGAGATCTCGTGTGGAAGGGGCTCCATGGCCTCCATCGCCGCATCGTCGGCATGCATCTCGGCATCCGCAGCAGCCGCCTCTTCGGACGTGTGGTGCATGCTGGATTCCAGCGAAGCTTGGAGTATCTTGGCATGGGCGTTCTCGATGATATAGGCCTGGATGGCCTTGACCCGGGCCAGGGCGGCCTCCGCGGCACAAAACGCTGCTCGAGCGCTCTTGGCATTTGCAAACGCCGTCGTAGCAGCTGCAGCTGCCGTCTCCACGGCTACAGACGCCCTTTCGGCCGCCGCAGAGGCCCTTTCGGCCGCCGCAGAGGCCCTTTCGGCGGATGCGGCCGCGCTTAAGGCGGATGAGGCTGCGCTCTCGGCCGAGGCGGCCGCGTTCCTGGCAGAGGCGGGAGCACTCGGGGCCGAGGGGGCGGTCGTACGCACCCTTACGAAGCGTTCCCACAGCATCATTCTTTACAGAGAGGGTTTGTTGGGGAATGGGGATCAAGGGTGGACGGAATCCAAGCTAGACGAAGCTGACGAAGCTTCCCTCGTAAGACATAAATAGATCCGTGAATTTTCATCGCAAACGGTTCCTATATGAAACCGTGTGTACGTAGTTCACTTTTTGTATTGAATTGTAAAACTATTTTGGGGTACAGCGGTAACGGATATTGTTTTATTTGTAAGAAAATTATCCCTACCGTCAAAATCCACTAACGGCATCCTAAAATTAGGAAATATTCGGGGTTAAATTGGCATTTTATACATTAAGTTAGTTTGTACAAATTTTACGGCCATAATTCAAAAGTATAACACACGAACATGCAAGATGAAGCAAAAACTACTGGAAAAATCATATTTATGTACTACTTCCTTCCCTATATATGCCGCTTGCAATAAATTTTAAGGAGTTGCAAACATCTTGGGTAACGGTTTGGATACACGTGCACGCATTGGGAATCTAGGTTTTAAAATTCAAAAAATGAAAAAAATGCTCTGAAGTACATGATAATAATCTGCATGATTTCCCCACATGGGGCCAAGATATCGTGGTCAAAATAACGGCTTGTTCGAGATAAGCTTTGATACATGCCTCTCACAAAACGGAGCATCACACAAAGGGTCGTGGTTCCGAGAGGGAACATGAGAGTCTTGTTTGATGACGAACCGCTAGTCGTTGTCTCATTTGGGCTAGCTTTTTTTAATTCGTTACAATGCACGAATACGTCCGTCATCTTGAAATTTGGACATTTTCGGGGTTCAATGAGCATTTTATACATGAAGTTAGTTTCTAGATATCTAGTGGCTATAATTCAAAACTAAAACACATGGACATGTGCAAGATGAAGCAAAAACTACAGGAAAAAATCATATTTGTATATGTACTAGTGCTTCCATCTATATGCCACGTGCAATAAATTTGAAGGAGTTCCAGACATCTTGAGTAACGGTTAGGACACAAGCATTGACAATAATCTAGGTTTTTAAATTAAAAAAATAAATATAAATGCTATGAAGTACACAAAAATCAGCATGCTTTCCGCCATGGGGCCAATATGTCGTGGTCAAAGTAACGGCTTGTTCGAGATAAGCTTTGACACATGGCTCTCACAAACCGAAGCATCACACACATGCTCGTATAGTTCCGACAGGGAACGTTGGGGCGTTGTGTGATGATGAACCGGATCGCTGCCTCATTCGGCCTAGTTTGTTTTCATCGTTACAATGTACGAATGCGACCGTCATCCTAAAATTAGGAAATATTTAGGGTTCAATTGGAATTTTTACACATGAAGTTAGTTTCCAAAAATTTAATGACCATAGTCCAAAACTGAAACACATGAACAAGAAAGATGAAGCAAAAAACGCTGGAAAATCATATTTATGTACTACTTGCTTCCGTATATATGCCACGTGCAATAAATTTGAAGGAGTTCCAAACATCTTGAGTGACGGTTTTGACACAAAAGCATTGGGAATCTACTTTTTTTAAGTCAAAAAATGAAAACTGCGCGGAAGTATGAAAATATGCATGATTTCCTGACATGGGGCCAAGATGTCATGACCAAAGTAACGGCATGTTCGAGATAAGCTTTGACATATGTCAAGCTGGTAATGCATGGTTAACTATTACCCGCGTCCCCATGGGTAATTGATCTATTAGGGCACGGGTGCCAGCTGGAATGCCCATCTGGAAGTTGGTGGGTCAAATACCTTACCGAGCGTGCAGGACGGGGATGAGAATGGGATAGCATTACCAGCCTTACCCATGAATAGAAGTACTTACATGTGGGCTTTGAAATTAGTAGCCCCCATGTAATTTCTGGCCTCGGTCACCCAAATTTACACACATCCCACCCCTTTGGCCCAAAATTCCCTAAGAAATCCAAAACCTAGGCACAACATATTGTTTATTGTGTTGAAATACTATTTTTTCTACTGAAATACGCAAAGGTTGTTCTTAAATGCATGTGTGAGTTACCCCACGGTGATAAAGAACTAGGTGGGGACGTCGATGGGAAACTTTTTATCCCCGTGCACGGGTACGTAGACGGGGACAGGGAAGGGAGGACGGTGATGGGGACGGAGATGTGACTCTACTCGCCTAAGAAATCCCCAGCTTTAGACACAAGAGCCTCTCACAAAACGGAGCATCACACGAAGGCGCGTGGTTCCGAGAGGGAACCTGGGGCCATGTGTGATGACGAACCGCCAATCGCTTTGTCATTCGACCTAGTTTTTTTTTCATCGATACAATGCACGAATATGACCGGCATCCTATTTTTTTTTTTAAAAGGGCATTCTATTGGCATTTTTATACATTTAGTTAGTTTATAGAAATTTAGTGGCCATAGTTCAAAACTGAAACACATGAACAAGCTAGATGAAGCAAAAACCGCTGGAAAATCATATTTATGTACTACTTGCTTCCCTATATATGTCGCTTGCAATAAATTTGAAGGAGTTCCAAACTTCTTGAGTGACGGTTTGGACACAAAAGCATTGAGAATCTAGGTTGTAAATTCAAAAAAAATTGAAAAACAATGCTTTGAATTCTGAAGTACATGAAAATATGCATGATTTCGCGCCATGGGGCCAAGATGTCATGGTTACTGCTCTCGGACTTGCTTCCGTAACACAAATGGCACGCATGCATTACAATTGGATAGAAAATGTAAATATTTGGCAAAACAAACGGGTCGCACATGATTGGCGCCGTGTTTCGCGTTTCTAGTTTTGGAAGCCAATTTTCGCGGGCTATTAATCGCACACGGTCATGCATTGGGAACCGTCGGTGATGTTAATTCACACACGGCTGTTGACTAGGAAATCGTGTGCAATCACTGCTGGCGTCGATCAAGATTCCAGCCGCCTATAAATGCTGCCCCTCGAGACGTCATCCCGCCTGCATTCTCTCGTCTCTCTATCCCACCCCTCGCCCAAAACTCTGCCATGGCGCGGCCGATCTGTGCACAAGCAAAGGAGGAGGCGCCACCCCGCAAGGACATGGTGAAATGCAGCGACGAGGAGGACCCCTTCGCGCCCCTAGACGAGGTCACGCTAGACCCCCCAACTGAAGATTGGTTTTGGGGCAGTACAATCTGGCTTTGTGGAAGGCGCTGCCGCCGGCTGAGAGAGCCAGGCAGGTGGCGTTCAAGAAGGAGCGGGCTGAGGAGCTCGCCAGGAACCTCGCGGCCTGGAATGCCCTTAGTGCCGCAAGGGAAAAGGAGGAGCTGGAGCTTTGGCGGCGGGCGAGTCGACGAGCGGTGGAGGTGTACGAAGACGGCCGGTACCACGCAAGGAAAGCCAGAGGCGCTAGGCGCCTCACCGCTGCGTGTGCGTGGGTTGAGAAGCTCGGGCGTGCCACCGCCAAAGAGCTCCAGTGGGCGCCCACTGAACTGTCCTGCATGGTCGCGCGCCTCCGCCAGCAAGAGGCTAATCGGCACGTCGAGCGCTGCGAGGCGGAGGAGGCGGCGAACTCCCTCCACGTTGGGAAGCCACCGCGCACAAGGGAGCTGCTGGCGAGAGGCTACCATGTTACTGCTCCCCGCTCCAGGAGGGGTTATTATTAGTTTAGTTTTTATTCATTGTACGTATTAGTTAAGTACTAGTATCACGTATATGTGATGATATATGCTGTATATGTATCATGTCTTCAATGAGCTATTCAACGATTAATATATATTATTAGTTTCACATTTCTATCCGTTTTTATACTGATTTTCTGGCTCTAACTGTTACCTTTTACACATATTGAAACATAACAATAGAACATAAATCATTCATACATCGAAACATATCAATATTGTGATTGTTGTCCAGACATTAGGACCGACATCTAAAGGATTCAACAAAATAAAATGTGTCCATGATTACACCCTAACCTACGGAAGCTCTTGGCTATGCCTGAACTCGGTCAGGCGTTTGTCCATGCGGTTTACACGCTCGCGGTACAGCTGTAGCGCGATCTCGAGCTCCAAGCTGGCTATTTCGTCGGAGATTACCATCTCGCGGATGCGACGGCCATTTTCTTCTACTGCTCCCCGCTGGACACCTGGGCCAAGGAGACGCTCGAGCCTACCGACAAGCCCGTTAGCATCGAGGGGGCCGTGGACAAGGCGAACGGTGTGACCCATGCGAATGGCGCGGCTGGCGTCCGGTGCAACGACGGTGCGGCCGGGCTCTGGTGCAAGTACGGCGCAGACGGCCGCTGCCCATTCCTGGCGAGAAATAGGGCTACTCACGTGCCTTGGACACAGCTGCAACATCATGTCGGGTGGGATAGCAGGCAAGCGGGGATGGAACCGCTCTTGCTTTGCCGCATGCTGCGCCTCTTGCTCTGCGGCCCTCCATCAGTCTTGCTGTGCGGCGTGCCTTGCCCTCTCGGCGCGGACGCGCATGGTTTTCTCTACGGAGCACCACCGATGATCTTGTGCGGCGCGCTGCAGCCTCTCGACGGTGAGGCGGCTATGTTGCTCGACGGCGCTGCCGCGCCCCGCGCCAAGGGTCTGCTCAACCCTTGCGATGACGCGCAGCACAGCGTTGTCCCGCGCGTCACCGTACACGCCATCGGCCTCGACAGGCCGTTGCGCATGCACCGAATCGTTTGTCGTCTGCCATGGCAGACGGAAATGATAGGTTTGCGGACGGCAAAATCCTTTGCCGTCTGCCAGCAGGCGACCCCACGTCCGGCACAGAAAACTCCCGTAAAGGAGCGCTTTGCCGTCAGCTTTATAACAGCAGACGGCAAACATCTTTGCTGTCTGTCGTGCAGGACCTGCAGACGGTAAAGCGAGTGGACGACACAGGAATCAGGTTAGCCCCGTTAGGTGTCGGGGGTCAGGGGTCAACAGGAGGCCGAAGAGGTGTCGGGGGTCGGGGGTCAGTGGCGCCGGGAGTCAGTGGCGTCGGGGGTCAGTGGCGTCGGGGGTCGGGGGTCAGTGGCGTCGGGGGTCGGGGGTCAATGGCGTCGGGGGTCGGGGGTCAGTGGCGTCGGCGGTTAGTGGCACCTTTTCTTCTTCCTCTTCCTCCTCCTCCTCTTCTTCTTCTTCTTCTTTTCCTTCTTCTTTTCCTTCTTCTTCTTCTTCTTCTTCTTCTTCTACTTTTCCTTCTTCCTCTTCTTCTTTTCCTTCTTCTTTTCCTTCTTCCTTCCTTCTTCTTCTTCTCCTTCTTCTTCTTCTCCTTCTTCTTCTCCTTCTTCTCCTTCTTCTTCTTCTTCTTCTTCTTCTTCTTCTTCTTCTTCTTCTTCTTCTTCTACTTCTCCTTCTTCTTCTTCTTCTTCTTCTTCTTCTTCTTCTTCTTCTTCTTCTGCTTCTTCTTCTGCTTCTTCTTCTTCCTCTTCTTCTTCTTCTTCTTCTTCTTCTTCTTCTTCTTCTTCTTCTTCTTCTCCTTCTTCTTTTCCTCTTCTTTTCCTTCTTCTTCTTCTTCTTCTTCTTCTTCTTCTTCTTCTTCTTCTTCTTCTTCTTCTTCTTCTTCTTCTTCTTTTCCTTCTTCTTCTTCCTCTTCTTCTTTTCCTTCTTCTTCTTCTTCTTCTTCTTCTTCTTCTTCTTCTTCTTCTTCTTCTTCTTCTTCTTCTTCTTCTTCTTCTTCTTTTCCTTCTTCTTCTCCTTCTTTTCCTTCTTCTTCTCCTTCTTTTCCTTCTTCTTCTCCTTCTTTTCCTTCTTCTTCTTCTTCTTCTTCTTCTTCTTCTTCTTCTTCTTCTTCTTCTTCTTCTTCTTCTTCTTCTTCTTTTCCTTCTTCTTTTCCTTCTTCTTTTCCTTCTTCTTTTCCTTCTGCTTCTTCTTCTTCTTCTTCTCCTTCTTCTTCTCCTTCTTCTTCTCCTTCTTCCTCTTCTTCTTCTTCCTCTTCTCCTTCTTTTCCTGCTTCTTCCTCTTCTTCTTCTTCTTCTTCTTCTTCTTCTTCTTCTTCTTCTTCTCCTTCTTCTTCTCCTTCTTCTTCTCCTTCTTCTTCTCCTTCTTCTTCTCCTTCTTCTTCTCCTTCTTCTTCTCCTTCTTCTTCTCCTTCTTCTTCTCCTTCTTCTTCTTCTTCTTCTTCTTCTTCTTCTTCTCCTTCTTCTTTTCCTTCTTCTTCTTCTTCTTCTTCTTCTTCTTCTTCTTCTTCTTCTTCTTTTCCTTCTTCTTCTTCTTCTTCTTCTTCTTCTTCTTCTTCTTCTTCTTCTTCTTCTTCTTCTTCTTCTTTTCCTTCTTCTTCTTCTTCTTCTTCTTCTTCTTCTTCTTCTACTTCTTCTTCTCCTTCTTCTTCTTCTTTTCCTTCTTTTCCTTCTTCTTCTTCTTCTTCTTCTTCTTCTTCTTATTTTCCTTCTTCTTTTTCTTATTTTTTCTTCTTTTCCTTTTTCCTTTTTCCTTTTTTTTCCTTCTTCTTTTCTTCTTTTTTTCCTCTAGGTTTTTTCTTTTCGTCTTTTCTTCTAAGTTTTTTCTTTTCTATCTAAGTTTTTTCTACCTAATAAACTAACTATCTAATTTAACAGAAAAAACAGAAAATATCAAAAAAAATGGTGGTGGTGGTGGTGGTGGTGGTGGGGGGGGTGTGCCACTCACCGGAGGCGGCGGGGGCGGCGTGGCGTCCGGAGGCGGGGGCGGCGTGGCGTCCGGAGGCGGGGGCGGCGTGGCGTCCGGAGGCGGGGCCGGGGGTGGCGTCCGGAGGCGGGGCCAAGGGTGGCCGGCGGCGAGGAGAGGAAGTGGCTGGGGGCAGGGGCGCCTTGCGGCCGGGCGGGGGTGGGGGCGGCCTGGCGGCGTGGAGGAGGCGGCGTCGGTGGTTGGGGGAGAGAAAGAGAGAGAGGGGGGTGTGGGGTTGGTCCCGACGCCGTTAGGGTGCCAGGGCTTTGCCGTCTGCTGGCGGACGGCAAAGAGCCTCCAGGCAAATGGCAAAGCCTTGGCAGACGGCCCAATTAACCCCACCACCCCCCACGGGCCAGTGGGGCCTAGGTGGGCTCTTTGTCGTCTGCCTTTCGGCTCTTTGCCGTCAGCTGGTAGACGGCAAAGAGCTGACTGATGGCAAACAGAATCTTTGCCATCAGCCAGGTCTTTGTCGTTCGTTTTTTGGAAGCAGACGGCAAAGAAGTGGCAGATGGCAAATCCTCTGATTCCAGTAGTGACCGAATCGTTTTTGTCGTCGAGGAGGTTGATGGCAGAGGCGGCGCTTGGTCGGGTTGGCATGCTTCGTAGATGGCCTAGGCTGCACTAGGTGTGCATCCGCGTGTGATGCGCGCAGGCTCTTATGCTCATTCGCTTCTGGCGGGAAACCGATGGGGAAGCTTGCGCGGGAACATGCGCGGTTCCGCGCGGGAACGTGGCCAAAAGAAACGCCAATGCGGTTCCGAAGCGTGCACTGGAATCCTCAAGCAAAAACGCGGTGACAAGACGTGAGAGAGGAAGAAGAGGTGATGCGCAGTCAGACTGGTAATAATAATAAAACGTCTGCGATATTAATACGGGCAAACGGCACTTCCGTACGTACCGTCGGTAATGTTTTCATCTATTGCTGACAATTGTTTGGCAACAACCGTCTGCCCACAACACACACAACTTGTCCGGATGAATCGTTTCGGTTATTATTGGTCTTCCCACACAATTCTGATGAATGAACCGATTGTTGCGTATCACACACACCTTCTTACGCTAACCTGTTTGTGTTCTGCTGGATCATCGCAAACAGTTTATCCGAGTGAACTGTGTTTCGTACTTCACACACGTACGAAGTTTTGTTAACTGTTTCTGTTATCTTAGCTAATCCCAAACAGTTCATAAGAATAAACTGTCTGCCGTGGATCACACACGCAACTATTTTCTGAATCGTATTTGATGGATCCACCATCGCACACAGTTCGTGCCATTTGCGATGGAGCTTGAACAATACCGTTTGCGATTGGTGGATCGCACACAGTTTCGTCGAAGGGTCTCTGATTGATGTGTCATCTTTGGACCATTCAGTAGTAGTGTACCTTGGTTTCATAACTGAGGGAAATACTTACCGTCGTTGCAATCTTGTTTTTCATTTGCCTTTTTCATTTGCCTTTTTCTCGTCAGATCTCTTGCTTGCTTGCAATCTTGTTTGCGTAGTCACGGTGACTCAAGAAAACGCCAAGTTGTGTGATTTTTCCAATACTAATAACAATGATTTTATTAGTACTCCTATTGCTCCTCCCGCCACTAGTGCGGAGTCTTGTGATATTAATGCCGCTTTGTTGAATCTTGTCATGAAAGATTAATTAGCCAGTAATCCTAATGAGGATGCCGCGTCCCATCTAAACATGTTCGTAGAATTGTGTGATATGCAAAAGAAAAAAGATGTGGACAATGATATAGTGAAGTTGATGTTATTTCCCTTTTCCTTGCGGGATCGTGCAAAAAATTGGTTTTCCTCTTTGCCTCGCAATAGTATCGATTCTTGGAATAAGTGCAAGGATGCTTTTATCACTAAGTATTTTCCGCCCGCGAAAATTATTTCCCTTAGGACACAAATCATGAATTTTAAGAACTTGAGCATGAACATGTTGCACAATCTTGGGAAAGAATGAAGTTGATGCTAAGAAATTGTCCTACTCATGGTTTAAATCTTTGGATGATCATATAAAAAAATTATGCGGGATTGAATTTTGTCTCTAGAAATCTTTTAGATTCCGCCGCGGGTGGTACTTTTATGGAAATTACTTTGGGTGAAGGTACTAAAATGCTAGACAATATTATGGCAAATTATTCGTAATGTCATAACGAAAGAGCACCTACTAGTAAAAAACTTAATTCAGTTGAAGAAATTAGTACATTGAGTGATAAGGTTGATGCTTTGATGAAATTGGTTGCTAGTAAAAATGCTCCTATTGATCTTAATTATGTGCCTTTATCTACTTTGATTGAGCAAAATAGTGATTCCATAGATGTGAACTTTGTCTCGCGAAACAATTTCAATAACAATGCTTATAGAGGTAATTTTAATCCTAGGCCTTTTCCTGGAAATTCCTCTAATAACTATGGTAATTCATATGGTAATTCCTATTACAATAATAATAGGAACACCTCTGATCTTGAGAGTAATATTAAAGAATTTATCAATGCGCAAAAGGCTTTCACTACTACGATAGAAGAAAAGTTGAATAAGATGGATGATATGTCTAGAAGCATTGATAGAATTTCTCATGAAGTTGATAATCTCAAGTTGAAAGCTTTTGTGCCTAAGATTGATGAATCAATTAAATCTTTATATTTCTCTATGGATGAAAGTAAGAAAAGAACCGCCATGCTTAGAGCTAAAAGAGAAATCTTAGAAAAATCGTTTTCTAGTGATTGCCTTCATAAAAATGATGAAGATCTTAAAGTGATTGGTGTTTCTTCTATTGATTCCTTGTTTAGTAATATTAAAATTGATGATAAAGGGATTGAAGTAGAGTCATCTTTAGCTAGAAGGCGTCCCAATAATTTGGAGGGTGAAAATCTTGATGAAAAACTTGATGAAAGTGGGTTTGAAGAGGTCAAAACTTTAACTAGTGATGTGCCCACTATTTTGGATTGCAAATACTTTAATTATGATAGTTGCTCTTTGATTGAATGTATTTATTTGCTGCAATCCATGTTGAATTCACCTCATGCTTATGAACAAAATAAAGCTTTCACTAAACATATCATTGATGCCATGATGAAATCTTTTGAAGAAAAGTTGGAGTTGGAGATTTCTATTCCTGGAAAATTACATGATGAGTGGGATCCTACTATTAAAGTCAAGATCAAAAATTATGAGTGCTTTTCTTTATGTGATTTGGGTGCTAGTGTTTCCACGATTCCGAAATCTTTATGTGATGTGCTTGGTCTCACCAATATTGAAGAATGTTCTCTTAATTTGCACTTAGTGGATTCTACTATTAAAAAGCCTTTGGGAAGAATTAATGATGTTCTTATTCTTGCAAATAGGAACTATGTGCCCATAGATTTTATTGTGCTTGATATTGATTGCAATCCGTCTTGTCCCATTATACTTGGTAGACCGTTTTTACGCACTATAGGTGACGTGATTGATATGAAAGAAGGATATATTTGTTTTCAATTTCCACTAAGAAAGGGTATGGAACACTTCCCTAGAACAAGAATTAAGCTACCATATGAATCAATCATGAGAGCATCCTATGGATCCAAAACCAAAGATGATAATACTTGAAACTATGTGTTATGCCTAGCTAGGGACGTAAAACGATAGCGCTTGTTGGGAGGCAACCCAATGAATAAATTATTTTTGCTTTTTCCTTTCTGTTTTTGAGTGTTGTCACAATTATGCCTCTGTTATGATTGTTTTTTATGGTTTATTTAGTGTTTGTGCCAAGTAGAGCCTTTAGGATGATTCATAAGATGAGTAGAAGCGATGCTGAATCTGAAACAGAAACTTTGCGTCCAGTGTTCGAATTTTCATTTTTTACTTGAACGTGATCTTGAGCTGAAATTTTAAAACAGTGTTTCTATACAAATTCTTTATGTTGTCCTAATGTTTCAGAATTTTTAGAGTTATAGAAGTATGGTTAGAGTACAGATTACTACAGACTGTTCTGTTTAAGACAGATTCTGTTTTCGTTGCATTGGGTGCTTGTTTTGATGAATCTATGGGTTATATTGAAGGGTATGAGCCATGGAAAAGTTAAAATACAGTAGGTATAATTCAATAACAAAATATGAATGGTTTTGCAACAGTACCTAAAGTAGTGATTTGCTTTATTATACTAACGGATCTAACTAAGATTTTGTTGAGTTTTGTCTGATTGAAGTTTTCAAGTTTTGTATGAGATCACGATGGATGAAGGAATAAGGAGTGAAAAGAGCCTAAGCTTGGGGATGCTACAGCACCCCCAAGATATATCCAAAGAGAAACAAGCAACTAAGCTTGGGGATGCCCCCGAGTGGCATCCCCTCTTTCTTCTAACGACCATCGGTATTTTACTTGGAGCTATATTTTTATTCGTCACATATCATGAGTTTTGCCTGGAACGTCTTGTATCATTTGAGTCTTTGCTTGCTTTGCTTGTTAGTTTGTCACTTGTATCCTTTCTGGACACACCTATTTGGGAGAGCCAAAATTATGCTATGATTTGTTAGAATTGCTCTCTATGCTTCACTTAAACTTTTTTGAGCTATAGAATTGCTCTAGTGCTTCACTTATATCTTTTTGAGCACGGTGTGCTTGGAAATTTTTGTAGAAATGCTATCATGCTTCACTTAGATTAATGTGAGAGTTACTAATTTTTGAAGAAATCCTCTCATGCTTCACTTATACTATTTTGAGAGATGAAAACTCTATGCTCATGTGCTTCACTTAAATTTGTTTGAGCTTGTCAAAAAGCAATGGCAATATATGAAACTAGTCCCAAAGTGACAGATATCCAAGGAGGATATAATAAAAACTTTCATGAAGATCATTGGACAAATTAAAACTTGATTCCTTGTAATAGTTTTGAAACATGATGATAGTAATATGTGAGTCATGTTAGTGAGTAATTATGCTTTAGTAGGAATATTGGTGTTAAGGTTTGTGATTCCCTATGTAAGTACGAAAGTCAATAGTTATGCAATGAAATTACATCCTACTTATGGTGCATTATTCGGTGTTAGTTATGCTCAATGCTCGCTTATGTGAATTTTCGTTTCTTGGTTTGGTTGCTTCTCAATCTATTTGCTAGCCTCCAATTGTACTAAGTAGAAATACTACTTGTGCATCCAAAATCCTTAAACCAAGTTTTGCCTTATGAGTCCACCATACCTACCTATATGTGGTATTTCCATGCCATTCCAAGCAAATTTGTATGTGCCATCTCTAATTTTCAAAATAAACTTCTCATTTGTGTGCTCGTACCGCTCATGAAACGGTGAGGAGTGTCCAATATTTTTCCATGCTAGATGTGTTATTCTCAAGATGAGTGTTTATTCACTTGTCATTGCACGAGAGTGAGGCGGTAATAGGGATGCCCATTCCCGAAATGAAAAAGAAAAAATATTTACTTTATGTTGTCAAATAAAAGATTCCTTGGAAAGTGTTGGTATGGAAGGCAACCGTGGATATGGCCCGCCATGGAATGTGAAAGAATGGTCGAAAAAGGAATACACTTTATTTTCTGTTTGGGAACCGCCTATGATATATCTAGCATGGAAAGTATTGTGAGCTACTTTGTCGTTTTCGTTGACAGGAAAGGCATGCCACCTAAAATATTTTTCTCTCTCAATTTAAAACTTTGAGCTCTAGCACCTCTACAAATCCCTAGTTCCCTCTGCGAATGGCCTATCTATTTACTTGATGCAATTTTTATTTTTACTTTGAGTCTCCATCTTCTCTTATAAAGCACCAACTAGGGGGCACTATGATTTACTTGAGCATTGGGTGTAGCTAATATTTGAGTGTGTTTCATCAATGGATCATGATTGAGCATGATGGGCTAGGGATAACTTTCTTTAGTGTTGATATTTTGAAAGACATGGTTGCTTGTTGGCATGCTTGAGTATTGAAGTCATTATGTTAAAACTAGACTATTGCTTTGAATCATCTAAAAGTCCAAATGTCCATACTACAAAGAAAAAGAATATGAGATGAACATGTTTGTCGAAAATCGGGCTCTGTGGACCCGAGGAGGTTCGAACTCTGGGGCGTGTGCGAAGATCCTAACCAGCTCAAGTCTCAAGCCCGTCACCCCATAACCAGACCCTGCCGAAGATACGTGAGAGCGCAAGAAGATGGACGTGAGAGATTTACCCAGGTTTGGGCCACCTTGCGGTGTAAAACCCTACTCCTGCTTTGGTGGATTGGCCTCACGAGGAGGTTTGAGGATGAACTAGTACAGTGGTTGAGCGACCTTGTGAGGGCTCTTCAGTGAATGTTGATCCCCCTTCTCTATGGTGGTGGCTTGTCCCTATTTATAGCGGGCCTTGGTCCTCTTCCCTTATCGCACAGGCGGGAAGGGGTCCCACAACGGACAAATTTGAAGGGGGGCAAGAAGTACAGCTTATCCTGACTAAAGGTGGTCTTCGCCTGCAAAGCTCCTGGCGTGACGCAGAGGTAGGCTCGGCGATGACATCCGCCCTGCCGAGCCCGTGGTCTTGGTCTTGTTGCACTGGAATGGAAACCTTTGGGGGGCTTCTTGGGAACCCACGCTCGTCCTTGCCTCCTTAGCACCAAAGAGGAAACTGTCTCTGCTGCGCTCGCTGGCGCCTGCCTGCCTTGGTCATCATGGCTCACGTCATAGCAGCCTCCTGAGGCCGGGCACTGCATAGGAATCTCCGCTCCTTGGGAGGCAGCCTGGGGAGGCTGCTCCCTTGGAGGCCTTGGCGCCGTTCCCCTCACGAGGCTGGGGCCCTCGCGAGGGTCTTGCCTTGAGGGGTTCGTCGCCAGGCCGTACTGGGCCGTCGAGGTGAGCCACGCGCTGGGCCGCAGGCAGGCAAGTCTGGATACCCCCGATCCCAGAACGCCGACAGTAGCCCCCGGGCCTAAGGCGTGCTCAGGCCGGCTTCGGGGCGAAGCCAAGGAAGGGAGGCTGAGACGTTGCGGGCCCCAATCACCTACGGGCTAGGCTTGACGCATGGCGCGTGGCAGGACACAGGCGCCCCCGCTCCCACGTCGCCCCGGCAAATGCCCAGGCCGACAAAAGCCTGGCGCCCGCTGCCGAGCCATCTTTGCTCTCTCCTTCCTTGCGCCCTTGCTTCCTTGCTCAGATCCCCTTTTCCTTGCGAGATCTCCCTCCAGATATTGGCGTAGTGCCGCCCTTCCTCTTGCTCCTTTTCCTTAGGGATTCCGCAGATGGCGCCTGCCGGGAAATCGAAGCCCGAGGCTCAGGCCTCATCCTCTTCTTCCCCCTCGCCGACGCTTACGGAATCCACCATCTCCAAGGAGGGGGACCTCGACCCCGCGCTCCCGTTTACAGCGGGCATCTCCAATGAGTGGGGAGAGACCCTGATCTGGTGTGACTCTGCAAAGCAGCGCGCCTTGGCGAAGACAGTCTACCCCTTCTTTCTCCATAGTGTCTTCTCAGGGCTCGTCCCGCCCTTCTCGGGGTTCTTCACCGCCATCCTCGAGCATTACGGGATCCAGGCCCTCCATCTTCAACCCAACTCCATCCTTCTCATGTCTGTCTTCGCCTTCTACTACGAGGCCTTCGTGTGTGTGAGGCCCTCAGTGGTCCTCTTCCGCCCCTACTTCAGCTTGCGGCTCCACGATGGTGCACAGCGGTCGGCGTGCGCTTCCTTCGTCGCAGTCCAGAGCGGGAATGCTCTCCTGAAGGCCGGGAAGAAGGTGGAAGGCTTCAGGCACCGTTGGGTCTTCTTGAACGCCCGGGGCGTCAATTCGCGCCTGGAGCTCCCGATGGAGCTGCCTGAGAAAACCCTCATGTGGAGCTCTGTGAAGCTCACCGATCCCTAGGCGAAGCCCGTCTTGAGGCGGATCTCTCAGGACATGGAGGCCAAGCAACTGACCGGGCATTGATAGTGAAGGAGTTCCTGACGCAGTGCCTGGCGCCGCTCCAGGCGCACTCAAAGCCCATGTGGGAGTTCGATGGCGCGAGGGACACCATCAAGCTTTGGTCCACCAGCCTGACTGGTGACGATCTGGGCAGGGCCGTGGTTACCCTGCTCCACGGCGATCCCGGGGACCTCCCCGAGGCCTACGCCCCGCTGTACCGCCGTGACGACGGGGAGGAGCTGGTTGCTACCATGCCCGCCTTTGACGAGCATGGGCTCATGCCGCCCGAGCGCCCCAACTCCCCAGTGCCAGTGTCCTCCGGCGATGCCAACGGTGAGGGAGACTCGAAGAAGACCGTGAATGACGGCTTGGAAGAGGTGTCTCCCCCGTCGCAGAGAGTGCTCCTCCGCAATCTCGAAGACGATGACAATGCCGACGAGCCCCCGGCCGCGGACTCCCTGCGCTTTGCCAGGGTCCTCAGGAGGCCAAGGCCTGCCCCCCAGACCGCACAGGCACCTGGCTGGGCGACTCCAAAGAAACACATGGCCGCGCCTCCTCCGGCGGACTCCCCGTGCGTCGACAGGGCGGTTGAGGCGCCTGTCTCGTCTCCATCTGGGCCGCAACCGAGAGGCGGGCGACCGCCGCCGGGGCAGACGTGGCCTCTCCGACCGCAGCCCCTCAGGGCGGTCTCGCCACCCCTCCGGGCGACAGCGCGACGCCGAAGAAGGGCGGGGGCGTCCTGGCCCTCGACGACGTGGAGAGGAAGAGGAAGTGGGTCGCGGCCGACGAGTAAGTAACTTGCCTTGCCTTTGGCCGACTATAAATTGCGCGCATGCTCATAGCCCCTTCTCTCCTTGGCGGCCAGGGTCGTCGTCGAGCCGAAGAGGAGGAAGGCCGGCGCCGAGCCGAAGGAGCCCCCTATCCAGAGGGTGCCATCGGCCTCTGGCCACGAACGCGGCGGGAGAGGAGGCTCGTCACGCCAGCTTAGCACGACCCTTGAGTGCCCCGGTGGCACCATGCCCGAGCTTGCGGACGTAACGCCTTCTCCTGACGCCGTGACACCACCGCTCAGGAGGCCGGTCACCGGGGGGTGGAGGCTCACGAGGCGGCACCTTTTGCCGCGGCCGTGGCGACTCCAGTGCCGGTGGAGGGGGCAATCTCCTGCCCCTTCTGAAGGAGTCTGTCCTTGAGGACGTAGCGGCGCGGCCTCAGGAGGAGCCAGCCCCCATGGTCCATCAGGCTGAGAAGTCGTCTGCTCTTAACGTGCTTGAGGAGAGGTTGGAGCCTCAAGTGCCCCAAGCCAGCCACACCGCCGCTCCCTTGGACATAGCGCCTGTCGATGTGCCGGCGCCGCCTCCTGGTCAGGCTCTCGCGCTTGCGGGTAGCGGCCCTCTGGTCGGGCCCGGTGCCTTGAATGAGGCTTATACCGCGCTCAGCCGGATCCGGGCCGACCTCCAAGAGGCAGGCGCTCCTTTGCGGGAGAACGCCTGGAGCTTATCTCCGGGTGGCTCCAGGCTGACGCAGCCATCAGAACAGCCTGGGGTCGGGCGGAGGTTGCCGCCGCGAAGAGCAAGAAGGAGGCTGCCGAAGCCAAGGCAGCTCGTGACGCGGCGCTGACGAAGGTAGCGGCTACCGTGGAGCGCTGCGGTGAGGCAGAGGCCAAGCTAAAGGCCCTCCAGGAGGAGCAAGCCGCGCATGCACGACGGCTTCGCCAGCAGGAGGAGTACTTCAAGGCTCGCGAGGCGAAGCTCGCCGATCGCGACTCCGCACTGTGCCAGGCGGCTGCCGACCAAGCCGCGGAGGATGAGCATCTAGCCAAGCTGAGGGACGAGGTAGCGGGGACCCGGGCATCCCATGCCCGGCATGTCTCCGACACGATGGCCCAGCTGGATGCTAGGGAGAAGGCCCGTGCTGCTGCTGAGGAAAAGGCAGCCGTGGAGCGCGACGCCTTCCCCTCCATCGAGCTCAGGCTTCATCGGGCGCTTTGCTTCATCTGCAGGGGAGGATTCGGGGAGCCACTGGCGACTCCTGAGGGCGGCTACTCCGGGCTCTCCTCCAAGCTCATGGAGGTGCTCGAGGGTGCGGTCGCCAGGGTGGACGCCATCCTGGAGGCCGAGTGCTGCGACCTTTTCTCCACGGCCACGACGCGTGTCTTCAGAAACCTCTACCTCCGCGAGCCCAGCTTTGATTTCAACGCGGGGATGACCTCGGTTGCCCCTGAGTCCCACGCCACCGCGGCGGCGGCCGTGAAAGATTACGTGGATGCGTTGATGAAGAAGTTCGGCTGCGTCCCCGACACCGAGCCCCCTGCGGTGGAGGCGAGCAGTGGTGACGAAGGCGTCGATGGCGATGTTGACGACGAACTCGATGTGACCGGGGCCATCGGCGGCGGCGGCCTTGGCGATGACGGCTCCTCCTCCTAGATTCCGTCCTGCGACAGTTACCATGCCTCGTGGAGGCGTAAGAGTTGTTTGAATTCGAAAAGCATTCAACGCTTGTAATTACTGTTTGAACTCTGTGATTTCCTTCGTGCCTTGTTTCCTTCCTGCTTGCTTTTATGCTCTGCGTCGGCAGGGCCCAATCCCGCGCATACTTCGACCGCCATTGGGGCGTCCGGATCACCAGGACGAGACCAAGGGGCGAGGGGCTACATGACTAGTGAGGCTCCTGAGTCGCGATGCTCAGGAGTCTCCCTTGACGTGCAAGCGGCCCTCATGAAGGAACATGGCGACAATGGAGTCAATTTGGAGCGCCTAGTGCTCTGCATCGGCAGGGCCCAATCCCGCGCATACCTCGACTGCCGTTGGGGCGTCCGGATCACCAGGACGAGACCAAGGGGCGAGGGGCTACGTGACTAGTGAGGCTCCTGAGTCGCGATGCTCAGGAGTCCCCCTTGACGTGCAAGCGGCTCCCATACCTTTCCTCGCCAGCTTTGGCCTGGGAGGGGCGCGAGAAGACCAGGTACCAGGGACCTGGTGACGCGGTGCGCGCCAGGCATGGCCTAAGCGTAGCCCCCGTCCAGCCCCCTCGTGCGCGCATCCCAGGGAAATGCTGCGTGACGGGGCCGAGAGGCCGTCCTGAGGTTGGTGCAGCCACTAGGGCGCCATCAGTTGTTTATCCACCAGCACGGAGCATGGGGCTGTCACACGGCGTGGGCATAGTCATTGGAGGACCGTGTCGTCCGCCAGCGCGGAGCATGGGGCTTCCACTTGGGCGTGGGCATAGTCATTGGAGGACCGTGTCGTCTGCCAGCGCGGAGCATGGGGCTTCCACTTGCGCATGGGAAGGGAGCTCTGTGTTAGAGTCTCCGGGCATGTACAGCCCAATTTCGTTCGTACGCATGACTGGCATGACAGAACTGGAGGAGGTGTATCTGGGCACCCGTGAGCCAGCGCGGGTCTCACAAGGCCCTACCTCAAGGCGGGTTGCGCCTGGGTCTTCTGGCACGGGGCGCGCTTATCAAACCTGCATGATGGGGGGCAACCTGCGCCTAACGAACCTCCAGAGGCCATCGCATGAGAAGGCCAGACACCAAGGACCCCAGGAGGTGACGTGGCGGAGCCGGGCCGCCAGACAGAGCTCAGTCGTTGGGTTTATCGACGCTGCACGGACGAACCTGAGCACAGACGTCGTGCCCAGTCTTCTCATGCGACAAACCCGAGGAAAAACATCCGGCACGTGGCTCCCGCGACGGCGAAGCGCCGAACTGCAGTTATACAAACCGGGCCGCGTGCCCTGACTCACCTGCTCTCGATTAGCTCATGCGAGGGCGAAGCACCAAGGACCACGGGAGGTGACGTGCACGGGACTAGCCCGCGAGACAGAGCTCGGTCGCTTGGATATATCAACGCTGCAGGGACGAACCCGAGCGCAGATGCCGTGCTAGCCCTTAATCATGAGGCGGTCGAAGGCGAGGTTGTTAGGGCGCAGCGACATTCATGGTGACGAAGCACCGGGCATGCAGTTTGGAATACTTAGAAAACTCATCAATTGTAGAACCAGTTCTGCTACATGCGCAAAAACGATACAGCTGCAAGGGCATGCCCTAACATCTTGAGGATGATGCAGCCCGAGGGGCGCCCTCAAATGAACAAACCAAAAGGTCACCTGGTAATGATGTTGCTGGAGCGTCGAGGAAGTTGCTGAAGCCTGGCCCTCATGAGCCTGAGGGCTCCGGAGGCTCAAGGGGCCCGCGAGGCTCATGAGGCTCACGAGGGTCCGGGACCTCTGGAAGGATCGTGCGGCATCGGGACTCGTGAGTCGCAAACGCGGCCTGCACGAGATGCTGGTACGTGGCGCCCACGTTCAGGAGGCCGAAAGGGATGCGGACGTAGTTGCACGGGTAGCCCCCACTGCGGCCGACGCGCGATGGCCAGAAGAGGTCCTGATATGCGGCCCTGTTGAGGCCCAGGATGTTGACGCAGACGCGCAGCCTGCCGCCCACGTCGGGGGTGGCAGCTGCACTGGGTGGTGTGGGGCGACGCTCGCTGCGCAGGGCCAGCGCCTCCTGAAGCTCCTCGATCGCGTTGGTGACGAACTCTCATGAGCCTGGCGGCTCGCGCCATGCTCCTTGCTTGTGGGGGCGTGCATCGAAACGCGCCTCCAATGGGTGCCCGAGCACCTCCCTCGTCGCACCGGTCAGGTCGGAAGCTCCCCAGGTGGAAGCCCCTGAGCCCGCCCTGAGGGAAGCGTCGGGCACGCCTTCCTATGCAGGAGGAAGAGGTGCCCCTGCAATGGACACGGGGCCTGAGGTGCCGTTCTTGGGAGTCCCCGACCCCTGACGGCTCTTGGGGAGGAGCTGCTTCTTCTTCTTGGGTGTGTCCTCAGGAAGCAGGATGCCGCCCTCATCATCAGAATTTTCAGCCGCCGCAGTCTGGTAGTTGCGTTCGAGGGAGCAGACTGCATCCTTTTCATCGCAGGCGACCGTGATGACACCGCCGCTCCCCGGCATCTTGAGGATGTTGTAGCCATGATGGGTTGCCTCCATGAACTTGGCGAGTGCGGGGTACCCGAGGATGGTGTTGTATGGGAGGTGGATGTGGGCGACGTCGAAGTCAATGAGCTCGGTGTGGTAGTTATTGCGCTTGCCGAAGGTGACCGGGGTCGCACCTGCCCCAGGGGAGTGGTGGTGCCATCGGTCACCCCTGAGAAGGGCTTGGTCGGCATGAGCTGATCATAGGGCACCTGGAGCGTCTCGAATATCTAGACAGATAGGACATTGAGCCCAGCTCCACCGTCGATGAGGGTCTTGGTGACGAGGACATTGCTGATGGTGTGCGTGCAAAGCATGGGGAGCGCGCCTGGGGTGGCCGAGCACTTGAGGTGATCCTTGGATTCGAAGGTGATGGCGACCTGTGACCACCTGAGGGGGCGCGCGGCCTCGAGATTCGGGAGGGTTGCATTCACCTCACGAGAGAACTGCTTGAAGATGCAGTTCAAGGCAGGGGCCTGAGCACCGCACAAGATGCAGGCGATCGCACGGGGCTCCTGGAAGCCCCCAGCCCCACATCTCGCCGGTCATCATCGTTCCTCCTTGGTGGCGGCGACAGCGGAGGGAGGCCAGCCTTGCCCTGAGGGCGTGCCTCGCGAGGCTGATCACGCCGGGATCCATCGCGAGGCTCGTCGCGCCAGTGGTCCTCACAAAGTTGATCGCGCCAGTCCTGACGTGGGTCGCGATTGTCCCAGCGACCTCCACCACGGCCCCCTCCACGACCGGAACCGCGGCCGTCGCGCTCGGGACAGCGGCCGAGGCGCTCGTCGCGGAACGTCCTGAGCTTCTGGTAGTCCTCGGTGTTGTGGCTGCAGGTGTAATGGAAGATGCAGAACGGGCGGCCGCTCTTGGGCGGCTCGTCATGGTCACGACCGCGCTTCGTCTCAGGCTCGGCCGCCAGCACTGCGGGGCCCTTGCGCTTCGCCTCCTTAGCCTTGGCCTTCTTGTCTTCAGGGTCTGCCTCCGAAAGCTCGAGGAGGGAGAGACGACCCTCTTCGGCCCTTGCACACTTGTTCGCCAGGTTGAACATCTCCAGGGCCGTGCACAGTTCATCATGGATGGCGAGCTCCTCTTTCATCTTGACGTCCCTGACGCCATCGGTGAATGCCGAGATGATGGCCTCGTCCGACGCCTTCGGGATCTTGAGGCGCATGTTGGTGAAGCGTTGTATGTACTTGTGCAGGGTCTCGCCTGGCTGCTGCTGCACACGCCGCAGGTCGTTCACTCCCAGGGCGCGGTCGCGGGTGCCCTGGAAGTTGGCGATGAAGTGCTCGCGGAGCTCATCCCAGGAGGAGATCGACCCCTCCGGGAGGTTGAGGAGCCAGGAGAGAGCGCAACCCTTGAGGGCCATGGGGAACCAGTTCACCATGACTTTGTCGTCGCTGCTTGCCGCCTCGATGCTCAGCGCGTAGAGCCGAAGGAACTCTGCGGGGTCGGGGGTGCCATCGTAACGCGGAGGCAGATCCGGCTTGAACTTGTCAGGCCAGTTGACATGGCGCAGCTCCGGGGAGAAGGCGCGGCAGGCTGCTCCGCTCACAGGCGTGGCGTGAACGAGGGGAGCCGGGTCTTGACGTCTGTGCGCTGCGGCCTTCGCCGGCGCACGGTCCTAATGGCGGCGCGGCGGTACGGGGAGCACACGCGCGTCACCTCACAGCTGCGGCACCACCTAGCAGCTTACTTCATCTCGTGCCTGCACCGGCGCCCCGTGTGGAGGGTTGCGCGGGCGCGCTTCATGCCTGGGCTCGGGGTCGGTGCCACGTAGAGAAGGTGGAGGAGGGGGTGCGCCATGTGCCACGTCGCCCGCCTAGGAGGGCGAGGGACGGAGCAAGTGGGTGGGCGCCGGGACCTCGCCGGCGACGTTGACGAGCTCGGCGATGCGACCAAGCCAATCGTCGTAGCGATCGTGGGCAGGGCGGTAGCGCAGCAGCTCGCGTGCCATGAACAACGCAGCGTGCGCGTTCGTCAGCCCGTAGCGGGCGTGGGAGGACGACGCCGAGGCGGGGACGAGGGACGGAGTAGCGGTGCGGCCATCGTGCATCGTAAGAATATGTCAATAAAAAACCAAGAGTCCTCTCGCTGTGTCGTAAGAATTGTTTACTTCCAACCCTGGATGTTGTTATACTCGCATAGATAAATCAGCTTGTTGGTGATATCCCTTAAAAACTAGGGCATGATCTACACATTGATGGGACATGCCAATGAAGGGTTGCCTTGGTCCATGATGCATTTTTTGATAACTGGTGGTGGTGGTTTGATAAAGTTGTCAGGGTTTAAACCCTCTCACTGGTTGCATCTACGTGGCAGAGGTCTTTGAGACTAAGTTAACTCAAGACCTCGGACGTGAGTAAAGGCCTTCGTAAGAAAGGAACCTTTTGCTTCCTTGTCGAGGATGAAGGTCTAAAGCACATGGTTGTTGACGTCAGCTATAAAAGGGGACCAAAAAACTTGCAAATAATTCAAGACTCCGGATTCAAACATTAATGAAGGAGGAACTCGCTTGCCAAGCCAAAGACACCAACCGAAGATGTCGATCTGAGGAGGAAGCTACAGTCTTCAGCTTCGAAGACCAGTTCAGGGGATATTGAAGTTGTCCTGGACAAAGGGGTACTTAGCAATATGGCTCGTAGTCCATGGACCGAGCTTATGGCCCGCCGATCATTAGAATGAAGGACTACCGAAGCCACGAACCTCGACATGATAAGGATGGAAACCTCTGAAGACTTGGCGTGCACTTCAAGGATTGTTTTGTAGTCGGCATATCAACAACCGACCATGTGTATGACCTAGGTACCCATCAGTGCATATATAAGTTGAGGGGTTTAGTCTTTAGAGGCATGAGTACGAGACTTAATGTTTAGAACACAATCATACGATCTCGAGGTAGATCATCTTGTATTATGTACCCCATCACATCAATACAATCAAAGCAGGACATGAGACTTGTGATTTGCGTTGGGTTTTCCGTGAAGAGGAACGGGTAATTGCAACACAATACAGATAAGTATTCCCTCAGTTAAGAACCAAGGTTTTGAACCAATAGGAATATCAATCCTCAACCATCTTCAGCGGCTGCACAAGAAAGAGCAAACACTTGCACCCAACGCGGCAAGAGGGTTGTCAGTCCCCTTGATATCGTTATTTGCAAGCAAGTGAAGTGTGTAGATAATAGTAGATAATTGTAAATTGCAAAATAAAATAAAAGGTAAATAAGGGCAACAAGGTAATGATAGCTTTTGTAAATATATAAGTCAATAGACCCGGGGGTCATAGTTTTCCTTAGCGGCATCTCTCATGTAGGCAACATACGATGGGTAAAAAATTACTGTTGGGCAATTGATAGAAAAGTGCATAGTTATGTGATATTCATGGCAATGATCATGTATATATAGGAATCACGTCCATAAGCAAATAGGACGACTCCTGCATGCACTTATTACTATTACTCCACCCATCGACCGCTATCCAGCATGCATCTAGAGTATTAAGTAAAACAGAGTAATGCTTGAAGAACATTGACATGATGTAGGCAAAGAGAATTCAATTAATATGAACTAACCCCACTGTTTTATCCTTAGTGGCAGTAATACAAAGATGTGTCTTGTCCCTTTCTGTCATTGGGATATAGAGCACCGTCAGATTGAACCCACTACAACGCACCCCTCTCACTAAAAAAATCAATCAATTTTGCCAAACTATTTCAATAGACCAGAGAGATTTATGAAGCTATAATGATCATGCAAATAAGAATCATAATATTCAGAGGTGACTCAAATACTTTTCATGAATAATCTGAAACATAAACCCACAATTCATCGGATCCCAACAAACACACCATACAAAAGAATTACATCGGATAGATCAAAGCGAAGATGTGATGATCATTGTATTGAAGATCAAAAGAGAGAGAGATAGCAATCTAGGCACTAACTACGGACCCGTAGGTCTGTGGTGAATTACTCACACATCATCATGAGGGCAGCAAGGTTGATGAAGAGGCCCTCCGTGATCGATCCCCCCACCGGCAGGGTGCTGGAACGGAGCTCCAGATGGGATCGCGGCGGAACAGAGACTTGTGGCGGCGGAAAAAGTGTTCCGGGATGCCCTCTAGGGTTTTTGGAATATATGTGAATTTATAGGCCAGAGAACAGGGGTAGGAGGGCCACTAGGGAGGGACAAGCCAATAGTGCACACCGCCCCCCTCGGGCGCCCCCTGTTGGCTTGTGCCTCCCTCGTGCGGCCTCCGGTCTTCTCCTGAAGCTTCCAGGTCTTCTTTTGGTCCAGAAAAAATCATAAAAAAGTTTCGATTCAAATTTTACTATACCATGTAATACATGCTTAATATGGTATAGTAAAATTTGAATCTGTCAAATTAAGCATGTATTACATGTTAGTGCTCATCCTTCCACTGTTCTACTTGATCCTTCCAATCTTTATATGTAATAGTCATTGGCTTCAACTACAAAAATTGCTCCTCAGTAAGATTTTTAACCTTACTGTAAAATTTCGCCATGAGTCGGTGCCTGTGTGACCGCGCGCTTTTTTGAATGATAGCTTCAGTCACTGCTTTGGCCAATCGAGCGTTCTCTCAAAACTCAAACTTTAGTTGCAGACATCATACATACATGCATGTTACAACATTTAGAGCACCAAGAGAAAAAGATGTGGTATGGCCCAATTGCAAAAGAGATTCATCTCAAGGCTGACCTGCAATGACCGTAAAACTTCAGGAAGCATATCCTTGCTCCCCTCTACATTATACTTCATCCACTTGGTTTTTATAGGCATCTTATTTTTGACTTGATAACCAACCTTTGCACTAAGTTTTGCTGCTTGCAGAGGGTCAATAGGCATGTTTGATCCCTCCATGAAGTAAACCTTCATCCTACATCCGGTCCTTCGTATATCTCTTTCTAAGCCATCTGATAAAGTAGGTTCGTGCTCACCTCGCCTCTTCTTCTCCTTGGAACAGTTTGTCCTTTGTACTGGATGTTGTTGTGTGTAGATGTTCATAGGCTTGTTTTCTGCCTCGGGATCAACTGCTTCATGATTTTCATATGAATTGTCTACAGGCGAGTTGCTATCTCGAGAGGTTAGATTATCTACTGGTGTGGGGTGCAAATCTTGTGTCATGCCCTTGTCATCCTGATATGCAGGCATCTGGGAATCAGATAGGGCATCGTATATGGCTTCTCGAGATCTTGTATGTACTGGAGTTGGATGAACTTTAGCGTCAGTTTGCTTCCTCTTTGTTTCTTGAAAGACAAGAGTGTACTCAATCACCAATGTAATGCGGCTACAAGATGTAGTAAAATTAAAATGTAGTACAGATGTATTTTGGTACCTCAATGGCTAGGGACAACTCTGGGGCATCATCACCTTCCTCTGAATTTTTGTCACCTTCGTCATCGACATTTTTCTGTTTTGAATCCTCTGGATCATATACAGGGTCATTCTCTAAATCTTTCTCCTACTGCATATCATATTTTTCTCTGTCGGATTTTCCCTTTTTCACGTGTCCTCTGAGAAACATTAGCAGTACCATATACAAATCGGTGTGTGTTGGGGATATACCCCACGGGTATAACCCGCCCAGGTTATAACCCGGGCTCTATGAAAGCTGCCTATACGGAGGATGTTCATAAGAAGTACAAGGCCCAGACAGGCGGTTCACTAGGTGGGCCGTCTCAGCGACGTGGTCCAAATGGCCGGCTTAAACTTAAAGACGTAGGAAACTCTCTTTCCCTTGAGGAGCAAGGAAAGGAGGGGTTAGATTAGGTCACGGGTTCTTTACTACCCGGACTCTATTGTAAGACCGAGGCCTCCACCTATATATATAAAGGGGAGCCCTTGGGTTTAGAAGATCCGGTAAGAAACAAGAAAACCCTCGAGAGCTAGGTTAGCGATTCCGCACCCTTGTAATCGAGATTATCATCAAATATACACAAAGCAGGGCGTAGGCTATTACCTCCATCGGAGGGGCCAAACCTGGGTAAACTCGTCTCTCGTTCCCGATCAACCCCTTCGAGTCGCCACCTAGCGGCGATGGCCTCACACTCAAGTTCTCCTAAGAGAACATCTGCCGTTACAAAACCACGACAGTTGGCGCCCACCATGGGGCTCTCGCCCGGTGGAGTTGAGTTCTCGAAGGGAGCCCTTCTAGGGTTCGGGAGATTCGCGGTTGGTCAGATGACCAAGAGCTGCCGCAACAAACTCTACATCGACGATTCAGGCTGGGGCCCCTAGGCCGACTCAATTGAGTACAGGTATCGGGTCCCCTTCCGCAAGACCCACGTCTTCATCGGCAAAGTCGGAGCGTCGGTGCCCGAGTCAGACATCTGCACCAACACCATCGAGCTGGCTCGGCGCGCTCAACCCGGCCAGCATCAAGCGGCCGGCGTCACGCCTTCTTCGGCTTCACCCAGAGAGTCAGCCTCTCGGATGAACCGACAGGCAGCAGGGACACCCTCGTCAACGCTGATGGCGAATCTTCCATGGGAGACACCGAATCGATCTGTCCCCTTTATGATGGTGGACTTGGGGGCTCTACGAAAGTGGAAGCTCCTAAGGAGTCACATGAACCGCCTCGTCAGGTTACTGTCTACATGGCGGGAACCGCAGCAGCTCAAGACCCGTCGTCGGCAGGCGCGGCTGGCGGCTCTGGCGGATCAGGCAAGACGCCGGCTCAAGCCATGATAGATCTGATGGCTGAGATGGCAAAGCTTGCTGGGACGCTTGTCACTGAGGGAAACAAGGAGGAGCACAACACGGAGTTAGTAAAACTTCACAAACAGATGACCAAGGTGCAGGAGGAAATTGACGTCGAAAATGCTCGGATGGCGGAAGTACAGGCTCGTATCCATAATGAGTCAGAGCACCTGAAGGCCGAGGCTTGGCAGTTAGGGCTTCGTCGAGACGCCTCCGAGGCGGTTTATCAGAGGAGACACCAGAGTCGGCTGCCATTGAATCTCGAGCCGTCCCGGTTATTCCCCACTCCGTAGCAGACGTCGGGGGCTAAACGACCACGTGAGGATCTCCCTCATCAATTGGCCCAGCAAACAGAGCCGGCTCAACCATCACCGGCTTAGCCGTCACCACCACGGTTCCAGACGCCACAAGGCCACTTCTTCAACCCTGTCGACAACATGTTAGCGGCAACTCGCAATCTAGAAGCGCTCCCCATCCACCGGAACACCCCCATTGAGATTGAGGCCAGGAACGCCATCGAGATGTTCAAAACAACGATAGTACAGCAAGCGCAGTACTCTTATAGCCGCGATCGGATGCACTCCACACCGTATGCCAGACGCGGTAAGAGTCACCATGTGGAATCCCCAGCTGTTTCTAGCAGTGGGCGCAGGCAACAGCCTCAGATTTCCCCGACTCGGCCTATGTTGTCAAATGCCTAGGCGGTTGTCGATGCAGCCAGAGCGGCGCGGCAGGCAGAGGTGGAAGCAGCGGCAATACGGGCGACTCAGCAGCCTCATCCCCAACCAGCAACTATGGGAGCTGGGGTTAACAGTAGGACGATCGGGATTCCCTGCTTATCCCCGGCTCTCCTTGGTGAGCGTATGCCCAAGGATTTCAAGGGGCCTCGTAAGGTACCAAACTACACAGCAGACCTCGAGCCGGCAGCATGGATCGAGAGTTACGAGCTAGCCATGGATATGCTCGACGACAATGACGCCGTGTGCGTGAAGTACCTGACCATGATGCTGGAAAGGCCGGCTGGAACATGGTTGAAGAATCTGCTGCCCAACTCCATCAATACTTGGACAGATCTGAAGGAGTGATTTATCAAGAATTTCCAGGGAACATGCAAACAACCCAATGACGATTGTAGATCTTCAGAATTGCATCTAGTGCGGGGACGAGTCGGCTCATCATTGGACTCGCCGGGTTGCCGAAATCATCCACTCATCGGATAGCATCACGGAAGCTCAAGCCATCCTAATCTTGGAGAAGAATTGCCACTTTCAACCGCTGGACCGAAAGCTTGGCCGTCTAAACCAGAAGGTGTAGGATATGGGCGACTTGATGGACGTTCTCACCAGATACGCTGAGTCAGACAACGCGAAGGATCCCGGCTCATATGAGGACAAAACTGGCAAGAACAGGAAGGGCGAAGGTGGCAAGGGTCATCAGCAAAACCATGGGCACAGTGGGAACCCATGTGGATAAGGCAATAATAGTAAGCGAAAACAATCTGATGGCGGGTCAGACTTCGTTGCTAATACCAACACCGGTTTCAAGAACCAGCGTCGCAACAATCGCCCCGGAGGAGCTTACAATGGGAACAAACCGTGCAACTACGAGGAGGCGCTCAAGGCGCCTTGTCCCAAGCATAGTACCCCGGACAAGCCGTCTACACATTCATGGGAAAACTGTTATATCATGCAGGAATTCCGTAACCAGGTTTTCCAGAATCATCAAGGAGGCGATGGTGGGGGACATCCGGGTCAGCTTGTCCAGGGCGGCTCACATGGCGGCTCATCCGATGGATTTTCAGGATCAGGTTTCCCTGGTCAGGGCGGCTCAGGAATAGGGTTTCAGCATCAAGGAAACAATGGCAATGGACAGTGCTCTGGCCAAGGCATTCAGCAGCATAATAATCAAACTGAGTTTCAGAGTAATCCCAAACAATTGAATAGTGGTCAATACCACGTCTTCACCACCAGCACTTGCAGGCGAGATAACAAACTCAAGAAAAGGGCCATCAACATGGTTGAGCCGACAGTTCCTAGGTATCTCAATTGGTCTAAGCAGCCAATTACCTAGAGCAGGGAAGATCACCCTCCCCGGGTGGATTACCCGGGTGGTTTAGCCCTGGTGGTAGCGCCTCAGGTTGGTGGCTATACCCTCTCAGAGGTCCTCATGGACGGGGGAAGGAGCATCAATATTTTGTATTATGACAACTTCCGGCGAATGAACCTTCCCGAAAGCAAATTGCAAACTTCAACCATGGTTTTCCACGGTAACGTTCCTGGGAAGTCAGCATACCCAATCGGGCGGATTAAGCTTGACTTTGCTTTCAGAGATGAGTTTAACTACAGATGCGAGCCCTTAACTTTTGAAGTGGTTAAGATAAAGAGCCCTTACCACGCCCTCTTTGAGCGGCCGGCTTATGCCCGTTTCATGGCCTGGCCCTGCTATGTTTACCTCAAGCTCAAAATGTTGGGTCCAAATGGTACCATAACTATGAGTGGCAGCAGAAAAGTAGCTCAAGAGTGCGAGGAAGGTGATGCAGCCTATGCCGAGCCGGCCTGCGCAGCGGAGGAGTTAAAGTTCTATGCGGCCAACGTTGATCCTGCTGATATGAGCCCTCTCAAGAAGCCCACTACTGAATCTGAGTCACTGCTCAAGTTTAAGCCAGCTGAAGATACAAAGCAGATTGACTTCATGCCGGGCAACTCATCTCAGCAGTTCACTATTGGGACCGGCTTGGATCCCAAATAGGAAAGCGCACTCATCGAGTTCATCCATGAGAATCGGGACATCTTTGCATGGAAACCTTCTGACATGCCTGGAGTCCCGAGAGAACTCGCTGAGCACCATCCTAATGTGGATCCAAAGATGAAACCAGTACGTCAATACCTCCGTCGTTTTAATGAGGAGAGACGCAAGGCTATTGGGGAAGAGGTAGCCCGGCTCCTAGCTGCCGGGTATATTGTTGAAGTTTTTCACCCCGAGTGGTTGGCTAACCCGGTGCTTGTTATGAAAAAGAATGGTACTTGGATTATGTGTGTTGATTACACAGATCTCAACAAAGCTTGTCTAAAGATCCTTTCGCTCTCCCACGCATCGATCAGATCATTGATTCTATGGCGGGTTGTGAGCGTTTATGCTTTCTGGATGCATACTCTGGTTATCATCAGATCAAGATGGCTGTTGAGGATCAGGAGAAGACGGCTTTCATAACTCCCTTCGGTGTTTTCTGCTATGTCTCTATGCCTTTTGGGCTTAAGAGTGCATGGGCTACTTATCAACGCTGTGTTGAAAACTGCCTCCACCCACAGGTTGGACGCAACATTCATGCCTACGTTGATGATATCGTGGTAAAGTCTCAAAAGAAGGAGACACTTCTGGATGACCACAAGGAGATGTTTGATAATCTTTGAGTGTACCAGATGAAGCTCAACCTGTCCAAGTGTGTTTTTGGCATTCCTGCAGGCAAGTTACTGGGTTTTCTGGCGTCCGAGCGAGGCATCGAGGCTAATCCAGATAAAATCAAGGCGGTGACCTCACTAGCTAAGACGGGCAACGTGAATCAAGTTCAACGTCTGGCTAGTCGCATTGCGGCGTTAAGCCGGTTTATAAGTCGCCTAGGGGAGAAAGCGATCCATCTTTATCAGTTGTTGAGAAAGACAAGCGACTTTGTTTGGACGGATGCAGCTAATGAAGCCTTCAAAGCAATCAAGAGGCAGTTGGCTGAGCCGCCGGTCCTGGGCGCCCCGATGAACAAAGAGCCTATGCTCCTATACATTGCAGCCAATCCAAAGGCAGTAAGTGTTGCAGTTGTTGTTGAAAGAAAGGAGGCAGGAAAGGAATATCCAATACAACGGCCGGTTTATTTTGTCAGTGAAGTCTTAACTTTATCCAAGCAGCGGTATCCGCATTGGCAAAAGTTGGTTTTAGGCGTCTTTATGGCAAGCCGGAAGTTAAAACACTACTTCCAGGAGCATCCAATCACTATGGCCAGTTCAACACCTCTTGGCGATATTATACAAAAACGAGAAGCCACTGGCCGGATCGCTAAATGGGCAATTGAGCTTGGGCCTCACCAGGTGAAATACATGCCATGTACAACCATTAAGTCCCAAGCACTGGTGGATTTCATCAATGATTGGACTGAGCTACAAATCCTAGACGATAGGCCAGATAACATGTATTGGACTATACACTTTGATGGGCCCAGACAATTGGAAGGCTCGGGGGCTGGAGTTATCTTGTCTTCTCAGCGAGGTGACAAATTTTGTTATGTTTTACGGCTCATGTTCCCTTGTACTAACAATGCAGCTGAGTATGAGGCCCTCTTACACGGGCTCAGAATGGCTAAAGAGATGTACCTTAGCCGGGTCAGGTGCCTGGGCGACTCAGATTTGGTAGCTCAACAGGTCTCGGGGACGTAGGATTCAAAGGATCCTTTGATGGCGGCTTATCGGCGGGCAGTCATTGAAGTGGCGGGACATTTTCAAGGGTATCAAGTTGATTACATTGATCGCCGGCTCAACGAGGCTGTAGATGCTCTATCATGACTCGGCTCTCAGCATAAGCCGGTCCCTCCCAACGTGTTCTTGGACGTGCTTCACAACCCCTCGGTTAAATTTCCGTCTGAGGAAGACATCGCTATTCCTGACCCTCAGGCACACCTGGTGGCGGCTCTCCATACTATTCCTGACTGGACAGTACCATATTTGGCTTATCTGACTCGAGGCGAGCTTCGAGCTGAGGAAATTATCGCTTGACAGATAATTCAGCGGTCCAAGTCAATGACTATCGTCAATGGCGAGTTACATCGACGAAGCAGCGCTGGTGTTTTTCAACGTTGTGTTTCCCCTTAGGAAGGCCAGGAGATTCTCAATGAAGTCCATGCTGGCGATTGTGGACATCACGCCGGCTCACGGTCCCTGGTGGCGAAGGCTTTTCGTCATGGATTTTATTGGTTGACGGCTCATGCAGACGCAGAAGACATTGTGCGCAAGTGTGATGGATGTCAAAAGTTTGCTCGACAAGCTCATGTGTCGGCTCAAGAATTGCGTATGATCCCAATTACTTGGCCATTTGTAGTTTGGGGGCTTGACATGGTCGGCCCGTTCAAGCCGTCTTCTGACAAGAAAACCCACCTCTTGGTGGCGGTTGATAAATTCACCAAGTGGGTCGAGGCAGAACCTGTCAGCAATTGTGACGCGGAGACATCAGTCAATTTTTTGAAGAAGTTGATCTTCTGTTTTGGCTATCCTCATAGCATTATCACTGACAACGATACCAATTTGTCCAAAGGAGCTATGGAGCAGTTTTGTCAACGTGAGCACATCCGGCTTGACCTGGCGGCAGTTGCACATCCATAATCCAATGGACAGGCCAAACGAGCTAATCAGGAGATTCTCAGAGGGATGAAACCCCGGCTTATGGTTTCGCTCCAGCACACTCCAGGTTGCTGGGTTGAAGAACTCCCTGCAGTACTTTGGAGTATTGGCACAACTCCAAATAGATCCACTGGATATACATCATTTTTCCTGGTTTATGGAGCTAAGGCGGTATTGCCAAGCGATATTCGCCATGATTCTCCTCGAGTCACTACTTACGTTGAGGCAGATAATGAGCAAGCACGTCAAGACTCTTTGGACGCCTTGGAGGAAGAACGTGACTTAGCAGCAGCCAGATCTGCTATATATCAGCAAGACCTACGTCGCTATCACAGCCGTAGAGTCCGAAGCCGTACTTTTTGAGAAGGCGACTTAGTGCTCCGTCTGATTCAAGATCAAACAGGAATGCACAAACTTTCCCCATCTTGGGAGGGTCCTTTTGTCATCAGCAGGAACCTCAATAATGGTTCATATTATCTGATAGATTTACAAGAAGGATCATATACCTCCGAAGAAGAGACAACCCGACCCTGGAACATTGCTCACTTGCGGCATTATTATACTTAGAGCCACTGGCTCCTTTTCTTTTTGTATCTCCCCTCAATTTATGTCCATACTTCTTTATGTTCAAATATAATAAAGTCGGGAACCCCGAAACTCGGGGTCTCTATCGTTTCAGCCTACAAATTGAGCATGAGTCTTTATTTTCTGAAACATAAGTCACTTGGGGGCTTCCAACTCAACGAGTCAGCCTTTAATATCCCTCTTGACTAGGCTATAAGCCACCAAAATATGGTTAAACCTGCCTGTTTGCTTGATGCGACTCTGATCAGGTGACCCCGTGTACTCTTGACAAGTCAATCCATCTGGACCCTGAACTTATCAAGGTTAAAACACGGATTGAGTCGCGTGAGAGCCGGCATACAGAAAGCTAGGATAAACCATGGGTTATCATACCCGCTTCATTGAAGCAAGACTTGAGCCTCAAAAGCCAGTCTCTTTGCCGAGTCTCACTAAGCCGGCTTATTAACAGTTCTTTATATTGTTACAATATCTTTTATCATTACCTCATAATTTTTTCAGGTACAATATTATTCCTATTACCGGCTCATAAAATGGGCGTCCGGGTTATACAGCTGCAGTCATACTATGACCAGTTCAAACACATATCCTCTGCAAAAACATTGTGGAATGTTTCAATTAAGACGTGAGCCTCAAAAGCCAGTCTCTTTGGCGGCTTATTTGACCAGCCCTTTCTGATTCAATCAAAGGATCATTGAGAAAAACAACAGAGATATTCAGAGACAAGTAAATAGCAGCCCAATCATGTTTTGACAAATATATCGAAAGATCAAAGTTTCGTGGCAAGCTTCACCACAACAAGACAAGTGCAAACGTGCGCGATGGCACGACAGAGCATTTCAGAGTTTCAAACTACCCCTATTACAGGCTCACATCAGGTGCCACAAAATATTCATGTTTTTTGCCTAACACTTGGGGGCTAGAGCCACCTGGCGACTTAATTCATCTTCGGAGACTCGCCTTCAAGCTTCTTCCGCATCAGCCGCCTCAGGATCCGTCTCCGCCGGCTCATCTTCATCTTCAACCTGTTGGTCCTTTTGTTGCCATCAGATTGAATTCAAAGACTCAAAATTTGAAGTCCCCTCAACAAGAGCTGACACATCAACATCAGGAGCAAAGGGTCTCTTATGTCGAGGCGGCAACAACTCCGAAGGCTCATCTTTGGGCGCGTTGATGCACTCATTATCATTGGAATAAGCAGGATGATATTTCGACAGGTCAACTTCTTCATCTATAAGAGTCGCCAACGGCCGAGTATCTTTGAAGCACTTGGCGAAGTCGGCATGAGCAAACTCTGAGCCGTCCAGCTTGAATTCGGGAAAGACGTCTTTTAAAGCTTCAAGATCTAGCTCAGGTAAATATGCCTTTGCCCGGGTAAGAGTCATATTCGCTCCTCCCCGAGCCGCCGATTTCCGGGTCTCTGTGACCCATTGTGGCACAGTTGATAGTTGCTTCAACATGTCCTTGATGCTCCTGGGTGGGTATTTTAAATTCTTTACTGCCATTATGGAGTAGACAGATCCTATGAAAAGCTGCTCTACATATGTGAAAATTGCCTTCAATTTCACAATAGGCAACTCCACAAGGGTATGTTCTTTCTGTCCTGCATACAAAAGCAAGTGAGATAATGAGCCGCCATGTCATCATAACCCGGCAATTCCAAATGAAAGAGCTATGAGTACATACCGAAGATGGCCGTCAGCATCTCGTTTATCTGTTTCACAAGAGTGGAATAGTTTTCCTTCAAAGGACCAAGTTTACTCTCAGCCTTTTCAGCACGCTTCAGAAGGGCGGCCTTCTCTTCTTCAAAAAAATTCACAGCCTTCTCAAGGCAATCATTCGCTTGACGCGTAGAATCTTCAAAATGAGCTGCCGCAAGATCGGCTTCAGCCTTCAGCTTCCTCTCCTCTTTGAGGCGTTTCAGCAGTTTCACAGCCACAAATTCAACATCTTCAACATATCCCTGACAGACATGCAAGCATTATCAATAACTATTTCTACAAAAGCCTCAAGCCGCCTTATAAAAGGCAACTTGACCCTTGGGGGCTACGACACTTCAAACTTATTTTCATACTATCAAAGTCCCGTGCAGTTGTAAACAATCCACACAGCACTTGGGGGCTAATGTGCCAAAGTTTTGAGGCACAAAGAATTACAAGACCCGGCTATTTCACATAAATAAGCCGGCCCTTGGGGGCTATATGGTTTCAAGTTTACAAAACAAATGTATACTTCTTATGACAGAAGACCCGGCTAACTCAACGAGATAAGCCGGCCCTTGGGGGCTACATCAGTGTTCTGTTTTCTACCCAGTATAAGTACCAACTCGTTATGATCATAACAAGTCGGTCCTTGGGGGCTACAGCTACAACCCAATATATCTACTTTGAAGAACCAGCTTACCATTTTCATAATAAGCTGGTCCTTGGGGGCTGAAGACAGTATATAAAGACAGAACAGTAAAGCAGGAATTTTACCTCATATTTTTCCTTAAGAGCATTGACCAAATTGATCTCAATTTCCCGGCTCTCAGACAGCCGGGTCAAGTATTGCTGGTGAATATCCTCAACACCAAGTGCAGATAGGTTTGGAAGTTCCAACTTGGCTTTCCCTTTATCCAAGTCCACCGGCTCATCCTTAGCTAAAATTTTGGCCAAGGAGGTGGAAACGACAGGAGCTTGGAACCCTTCCTTAACAATGATAACATCCGGAGTGCTCTGATCAGCTGGCGGAGTGGGGTCATCCACACGAGCCGCCGGACTGGAAGGATGAGCCGGGCTTGGCGGACAAGCAGATGGATCAACTGACATGTCTTGGGCCTCCATTGGTGCATCCATCAAAACCGGCTCATCCGGTCTGGGCATCTCAATGTCGGCTACCGGCTCAACCCTGGCATCTGGATCATTTTCTCTAGAAGGATCAACTTCAATGGCTGTCTTTTCGGCTCGGGGCTTCGGAACGTCCTGGCTTGCAGCACCCGAGGTTGACCCGGCAGCACGCCTCGACAAAATAGCTTTGGCCCTACAGTTGCCAGAAATCAAGTGTTATACTAAGGAAAAAGCAGCAAAGGTTAAAAACATAAAATCAATGCAAGTTCAGAAACTTACCCGCGATTGACGTTAAAAGCGGGAAGTTGTGTTGCGGTTGAGTCGCCCGAAGACGGAGAAGATTCCTGATAAAGTGGGTTTGAAGGGCTAAGAGGTTGTCTAAAGAGACCGACTATAGGACGAGAATTGGTTGGACTATGTGGCACCTCGACGCGTGGTTTGCGAGCCGGCGGCACGTGAGACAAGCCAGGGTCTAAGTCGCCTGAACCACTTTGAGTCTTGCGTTTTGATTGACCGGAAAATTGTGCTTTCTTCAAAAGAAAATTGGGAGCTAAGTGATGTGGCTTGAGATTGCATCGGTATTTCCCCAAAGAGGAAGGGATGATGCAGCACGGCGACGGTAAGTATTTCCCTCAGTTATGAAACCAAGATATCGAACTAGTAGGAGGATCACCAACACTATGTAAACAACACCTGCACACAAAGAACAAATACTTGCAACCCGACGCGAAAGAGAGGTTGTCAATCTCTCCACAGTAAAAAGATAGATTAGGTAGTTATAGATTGGATAGATAGACCTCACAAGAACACAAAATAAAAGAGGCAAATAAAAAGTGCAGCAAGGTATTTTCGGTTTTTTTGGAATAATAGATCTGAAAACAAAAACGGCAAAAAGATAGATCGAAAAGCAATATGTTGGAAAAGTAGACCCGGGGGCCGTAGGATTCACTAGTGGCTTCTCTCATGAGTATAGCACACGGTGGGTGAACAAATTACCGTTGGGCAATTGATAGCAGATCAAATAATCATGACGATATCCAAGGAGATGATCATTATATAGGCATCACGTCCAAGATTAGTAGACCGAAACGATTATGCATCTACAACTATTACTCCACACATCGACCGCTATCCAGCATGCATCTAGTGTATTAAGTTCATGGAAAAACGGAGTAATGCAATAATAACAGTGACATGATGTAGACAAGATCTATTCATGTAGGAATAGACCCCATCTTGTTATCCTTAATAGCAACGATACATGTGTGCCTCGCTGCCCCTTCTGTCACTGGGAGAGGACACCGCAAGATTGAACCCATCACAAAGCACCTCTTCCCATGGCAAGAAAGATCGATCTAGTTGGCCTAACTAAACCAAAGATTCGAAGAAGAAATACGAGGCTATAAGTAATCATGCATATAAGAGATCAAAGAAGACTCAAATACTATTCATGGATAGAAACTGATCATGAACTCAAAATTCATCGGATCCCAACAAACACACCGCAAAAAGTTTACATCAAATAGATCTCCAAGAGACCATTGTATTGAGAATCAAACGAGAGAGAGGAAGCCATCTAGGTCTATGGTGGACTACTCACACATCATCGGAGAGGCACCAATGAGGATGATGAACCCCTCCGTGATGGTGTTAGATTGGATCTCGCAGTTCTGGAACTTGCGGCGGCTGGATGTATTTTTCGTCGACTCCTCTAGGGTTTCTGGAATATTTGGGTATTTATAGAGCTCAAAGGCGGTGGAGGGGGTTCCCGAGGCGGCCACAACCCATCAGGGTGCGCCCGAGGCCCCTGGCGCGCCCTGGTGGGTTGTGGGCGGCCTGGGCTCCCTCCTGGTTACTTCTTTGGCCCACTGGCCTTCTTCTGGTCCAAAAAAATTCTCCAAAAAGTTTCGCCGCGATTGGACTCCATTTGGTACTGATATTCTGCGAAGTAAAAAAACAAGCAAAAACAGCAACTGGCACTTTGGCACTATGTCAATAGGTTAGTCCCAAAAAATGATATAAAGTTGCTATAAAATGATTCTAAAACATCCAAGAATGATAATATAACAGCATGGAACAAGCAAAAATTATAGATACGTCGGAGACGTATCAGCATCTCCAAGCTTAATTCCTCACTGGTGCAGCGACGTGCTATACAAACGGTTTTTAACCCCTTTCCGCGACGTAGTTTTAAACCATCGCCTTGCATGTGTGGGCAATAGGGGGGTCCATCCCACACGACATGGAAAACCCGTCGGCGATGGTGGCCAACGAACGCAAACGTTTTGCAAAGCTAAGCGTATGGAATGTCCGCATCTATCAGAAACGAGAGTCACCGGTCAACCGTTTGAGATATGGCATCCTTCCCATACAGCCCATCCTTGGAACTCGTGTGAGATCACACTAACATCGCACGCGCTATTCTATAGCGCACCGTTTATGATGTGTGCCGAATCACAAACAGTTCATAATTGCAAAGCGTGTATGATAAGGAGATAATCACACACATTTTGTCCTGCCGTGTCGTTTGCGATATACCAAGATTCCCAAACGCTCCAACAGTCATACTCGTGTCGGATGCATACGACATAACAAACAGTTAAACATTATAAATCGTGTATGATAAGGAGACTGTCACAAAACATTTAGGCCTGCTTAACCGTTTCTGATATTGTCTAACATCAGACACGGTTTGCAGACGGCAATTGTGTGCATTGTCGCACATGGTTTCTCTCTCTGAAATGTGTCGGATCATGAGGTATATCACACACGTTCTGCTTTACAAACCGTGTGCGGTGTAATGACCTGCAGAGCTTACTTTTCTGCTATTTTAATCGCCACAATTTAAAATTCTATAGGATTTGAATTTGATAGTAGGCTATAACATTTTTCATATCCATCCTATATAGACATAGGTTCAACAACCAATGCATTATTCCATTCACAGGTACATATGTTCAAGAATTACATCAAGAAATAATAATTACATTAGGATCAGATAAATAATGATGAACCACGGTTGCATACTTGTATTAAATACGGTAAAGGAAGAGGCGAAAGACACTCTGGCAGTTGTATAAGGTGAAGCGGAATGCCCATATTGTGTCCTCCTCCATGCAGAATGCACGGACGACTCTGGGCCAACCCCTTGTGATGGCAGACCGCCCATCCTTCTCTGTGTTGATGAGGACATCTAGGTAGTCATCGTGCCCTGGTAGATATACTGTAACGTTTGCACGTCCACCAATCATGTAGTTTGAGAGGTAATCCTGAGTAAACTTCTTTGAGAACCACTACAAACAAAATAGATTCAGACATTGTAAATTTGTAAGCTAACAACTCATTATGGACAGTAAAAAGAAGGCTACAGAGTTCGTGGTTACCATCCTAGAGTTCACAGTTGTCTTGGATAAGGTGTAAAGAAATAGTTTAATTGCCATATTTTGTCCCATTTTATTAACAACCTTTATAAGTTTCCTCACTTGATGTTGGTTCATGAATATCTCATTGCCCCATACGCAAAAAGGGTCGACACGCGGATCTTTACCAGTGACATATGTACCTACAAGCAACAAGTTAGTATTAGAAGGTAAACTGAAATTGTACAATGACGTAGTTCAGTATTCCCTGTCCAAGTATATAAGACCTTATTACATCCAAAATACTCACATATTTGATGTATTAACATCTTATACTTTGGGGTGGATGGAGTATATATATAAGCCATGTGATGAAACTAACCTTGATGAAAAACAGCAGTTGTTCCCGATATTGCATGTTAAGTACTGACAGGCTAAACATCAACCAAATATATGCATGGTAAACAACATGAACACAAAAGGATAGCTTCAGTGTGTAGGTCTAAGCACGCTAGCTAAGCTAATAATAAGTGGAAATGTGTGTTAACTGCAATAGGCTTAGCATTTAACAACAACAAAATATAGTCATTCAAACTGGTATTGTGCATGTTTAAGCACACTAGTTATTGTTACAAAAAAATGGAAAGTCTTGTGCTCACTAGAAAGAGCTTAACATCAATCAAATATAGTCATTCATAGTGGTACTGTTGAAATTGCATAGAATGTAGCTGGTGCTTACACATCAAATTGTATAACTGAACATCACATTGTGAAAAAACAGAAATAAACAGTGGGCGTGTTAACTGGTATGATGAAATTGAATTGGAAAGTACATACTTGCTGATATAGAACTTCACAATGTGAATAACTAAAATAAACAAGACATACTATATAGCAATTGAATCAGGACATATGCCCAGTACAAACAACCGAGCTAGGAAAAACAGATAAACAAGGCATATGCTCACTACAACAGGCTTGATAGCAACCAAAAATAGTCATTCGTACAGTACTGTTGAAATAGCATAGAACGTAGCCGGTGCTTAAACATGAAATTTTATAACTGAACATCACATGCGAAAGAACAGAAATAAACAGTTCACGTGTTAACTGCACCAGGTTTAACAGGAACCATATATGGCTCATGAAACAGGTATTGATGAAATTCAGCTGCAAATTCCATACATTTAGCATGAGTGAAGTAATTTAACATGGGATGGGTTTCGTCACCTGGCATAGATGGGCTCATTCCCATTAGAAGAGCGTGGATTATGGGTGTGCTCCCTATTGTCACAGATGGGCTCCTTCCCCTTGGAAGAGCAGGGACGCAGGGTTCCCTACCTGATGTCACGGATGGGCTCTTTCCCCTTGGAAGAGACGGATAGGGTGCCGTTGTCGGCGTCAGCGTCGTCAATGAGGTCTGACTTGGAAGCTGACGATGCCGAGCGACTGCCATAGAACGTGTCCTTCAGAAATGACAAAAGAGGCTCCATGGAGATGAAGGAAGGCAAATTCTTGAGGGCGAAGCAGAGTAGATCAGCGGTTGGGCCCTGCATGAGGTCGACGGGGGTTGAACCCGAGGGGTCAGGGTTGAGCCACTGCTGTGACATAGCCTGCGACAAGCCGTCACCGTCGACGAGCTCGATATCATAGCCGGCTGCGTCGATATGCATCCAAACGGGAACCCACTGTCTTACAGCCTCGTGGTCGTCAGCTTCCCCGGTGGCCTCGGAGGCCACTTCGTCATCGTAGCCAGCTTCCCCGGCGGCCTCGGCGGCCACCTCGTCATCGTAGACAGCTTCCCCGGCGGCCTCGGAGGCCTCGGCGGCCACCTCGTCATCATAGTCAGCTTCCTCTGCAATCCCGGCGGGCACCTCGTAATCGTAGTCAGCTTCCCCGGTAGCCTCGGCGGCCACCTCGGCATCGTCCAGCGGAAAGGCCGCGATATACCTCCGTTTGGCCATTTACTCCTCGATCCCCCCTGCAAGTGTAGCTGGGATTAGGCTGCGACGGTTTGCGGTGGGGGTCAGTGCGGATCTTTGAGGAAAGGGGTGTTTAGCAGGCGCCATCCAAGAAATTCAGGGCGGCGAGGGTACGGAGATGGGTATGTAACCTGGACAGGGAGAGCAGGAGAGGTTTACTATGGAACGCGGAGCGGGATCGGGGGCGGTGGCGGCGACGGTGAGGTAGCTAGGGTTCGAGCGAGGGAGTTGTGTGGGGGTGGGGGTGGGAGGGACCTAGGTGGTGTTTGAGGAAATGTCGCGGCTACTTTAAATTTTACTCGGAGGGAATGAAAAGCCGGGACAAACTGAAATTTTTATGAAGGGTTTGAAGTGGCGCCGGAGGAACAAACATCGCACACGGCCCGAACATAATACCCGTGTGCAATTCAAAGAGATAAACCCGCGCAGCCATCAATTTTTTAATTGATCAAGTGGGTAGCTATTTTTAAGACACAGTTAGCATGTTGGAACCGTGTCTACTGCGTACACAATCGCGCACAGTTGTCTCCTTCGACTCGTCTGCTATTTAAGTTTCAAAAAAAGACTACCCTGCCATTTATCTAACAACATTGGAAAATAAACACGATAAATCTAGGGGCATATCACAAACAGACCTGCTTGTGGACCAAATGTATGTATGGAAAGGTTGTTGTGGGGTTCAAATACGGAATGCACAACTTTCATGTGACACACAATGTCTTGCAGAACACATGGTAATGTTGGCTTATGGCCCCCACCCCCCCCCCCCCACACACACACACCTTCGAGTCGGCGGGGGGATGGTAGCTACAGTATATATATGAACGTACGAACTTATACTACGACTGCAAATTCACCCAACTGTAACACAAAACCAATAGAAATCCATCACCCTGTGTTTTAGTTCTGAGGGTAGACTGCGTGGGCCCACTGATGGGCGCGTCTCGGAAACTTCACAAGATGGGTAAGACCACAACCACATGTGTGTGGCTCAACTAATTAATTAAGGTGGTGTGATATTTCATGCGTGCATAACTTTTTGATGTGGCTCAAAAGTCGAACGGTATGTAGTACCTGACCTCATAAATAGGTTTCGTGTATACGTACTATTGTGTTGCCCTCCCCTGCCCTCACCCCGCCCCACGCACACACATGCTTCGAACAGACACCACGACATATATATATATGTATGTATGTATGTATGTATGTATGTATGTATGTATGTATGTATGTATGCGCTCAAACTTGTGTCTCGTATCTAACCATGAACTATATCGTAGCAAATAATGAGAAGGCTATATATATACCTTGGTCAAATTAACCTATAGTATGTATGGCCCGGTTTAAGTGATAGACCACACGGGTCCACAAATTTGGCATGTCGTCCATAACCACGCGAGGGAGTGTTTGTAGACAACACCAACGCACATGCATGGCCCCGGGCACAATGTATGAAAGCGTTGTGCGATGTTTTCAAATACCAAATGCACAACTTTCGCCACCACATGTGTGTCTCCCGGACCAGAATGGCCCCATGCTGAGGTTAACGACCCATGCATTTATAGCCACATGCGCGCCCACAGTTCGAGCCGATAGGAGCGCTTCAGTGTGTACGATGCGTTTGATTTTTTCTTAGAATTGAAATGTCGATGCATATATGAACTACGTATAATATATATATATATATATATATATATATATATATATATATATATCAACAAGAAGAATCCACCTTGGTCAAATTAACATCTCTACAGTCGCCTGTCAAAGTGACGACCCACATGGACATGGTTGTGCCGGTGTGATGCAGATGACCACGTGATAGTGTTTGACAAAACAAACGACCACGCCATGAGGCCCACACATATATGTATATATGTAATTAAGTGTTTGTTTAGTTAATTAGTACCCAATGGAACTTTAATGTCAATTGCCTTAGAAACTGCAAGTCGACTTACGAAGAGGATCGATCACAACGCATATAGGCCCTGTTTGGATCCATGGGTTAGAGTTAGTTTGAGCTAGCTGGGGCTCAAATAGCCCTAAAGTATTCAAACATGAGGGTTAGATTGGAGCTAGTTGCATCTAATTAACCCACCCACAAAAAACTATCCCACCCTAGAGGTGCTAATTGGAGCTAGTTCTCATGGGGCCCTCTCTATCCCACCAGCCAAGAGGTCCTAATTGGAGCTAGTTCTCGTGGGGCCCACTGAAAAATCACTTTTCTCTCTCCATCAAGTGCGTCTATTGTCAATCTAACCCTGTCATCCAAACACCTCTTTGGCTATAGTTAGTTTAGGGTTAGTCATGAGCTAGAAACTAACTCCAACCTCTAGCTATATAAGTTAGAGTATCCAAACAGGGCCATAGTATATGTATGCCTACCCGGCCCAACCCCCCATTTCAAGATGGTGGTGGGATGCGTTCATGGGTATATATATATATATGCATGCGCCCAAAAAACATTTGTCTCGATGTCTGACCATGGCATATGGTAATTAACACGCATACCGAAAAGGATCCACATTGGTCAAAATGACATATAATATAGATGACCACACATGGGCCCCATAGATTGACGCGTCACCGATTACCATGTGAGGGAGCCACTTAGGGCCACCATCAATTATATGTGACACAAGAATATGAATGGGTTTGTTTTTTGATGTCAAAATGCCAACTACACGACTTTGATCCAGTGTGTGCTTCACAATTTGGAAAGTCCCCACGCTAAAGAAAATTGTGCACAATATGTATGTCTCCTCCCACCGACCCCCTCAACTTTGAGCGGTAGGAGGTACTCATGAGTACGTCATGTCAATCTTTGGTGTGGAATCTCACCATGATCTACCGCAACACAGAGCAGATTAACTGAACCCACCTTTGTCAAACCCCTACCGGTGCGGCTCAAAAGTGATAGACCACGTGGACCCACGAATCTGCACGTCACTAATAGCACACGAAGGATTATTGTCCGAGGGACCACCACCACCGTGTGCATGTGCCCTAAACACATGCATGACGTTAGAGGTGTGCCTTGTTTTAAACATTTCAATGCACAATTTTGATAATTGGGGGTGGCAAGTGCCTCTCAAAATGAACAATCCCACACATAGAGGCTCGTGCAACAAGTGAAACGGAAAGAGCCCCCCCTCCCCCCGCGGCCACCACCGAAAACACCATGTCGAGGCGCGTCAAACTATTTTTATGCAGAAAACATGTGACACATCATTCCGTGTTATAATTATAAAATGTCCATATATCATTCGAAAAATATGCAACAATGAGTTTCCAGGAATTCATTGGGGGAAATCATATGTCCCCTTGGGTTCATGTTTAGTCAACATGCAATAAATGGTAAGGAACCTCAAATCTCTTGGCGTCGTGGAAAACATTAAAAATATTGGTTTTTAGATCGGCCTCAAACATCGAAAAAATAATTTTAAATTGAAGTAAATCCAAAAATCAACCGAAAATCCTGAAACTTGGGATTCCGTTTCATGATATAAACATGAGCTTATTAAAGGTTGGTACTTGGTACACACACTTGTCACGTTACCATCTCGAACAATTACAATATTCAACCGTGTGCGTTGGTCCTAACAAAATATTACGTACCACCACGAGCCCCGTGTGCCGTCCGAGCGGACGTGAGTTGATGGGACGCATGCGAGTAGTCCGCTGCTCAGGCTGACCATGAGGCGTGCGAGCAGGTGTGTAAATTGACGGGGCACGTGCGAGCAGGCCACTCTGGCCCACCGGGAGACGTGCGAGCTGGTGTGTAAATTGACGGGACGCTTGCGAGCAGTCCTCTGCGCATGCTAACCGGGAGACGTGCGAGTAGTCCAGGCTAACCGGGAGACGTACGAGCAGGGGTGAGGCATGCGAGAAGATCACTGAGCAGGTTCATCGGGAGGCGAGCCGTTTAACCGCCTCCCGCCTAGCTCCCAACCACTCTATATTAATCACGCCTATGCCGCTGGTTATAGCAGGCGGCTGTACTCCCCTCTCTCCACACACACCGTGCCTGCATCCTCGCCGCCGTTCCCAGTCGTAAGTGTATCAGATGGCGACCAAGCGCACCATCAGAGGGAGTGGTGACGCGGGGTTTGAAGCCGGGGCCGGTGAAGCAACTAAGTATATCTTGATGCTGGGCGACGAGGTTTCCCTCCCTGCCGATGAGGTCTCGCGCGGAAAGAAGCACCGCCATGACGTTGTAAGCCCCGTCGTGCCTCCCCAGCAGGAGGTGATGCTGCACAGAGACTACTACGACCTCTATGATGACCACTCCACCGACGACGACTCCGACGACTCCGACGGAGACAACTCCGATGACGACGGAGAACAGGTTAGACAACCCCCCCCCCCCTCTATTTTGGTAACTATATCATAGGGTATCTCTGATTAGTTCTGTTTCCGCCTTTTTTTGGAATTCGCCGGGGGTTCATGTGATTTCAATCCATGTAATCAGAGTAAGATTCAATAGATCCGTGTTAGTGTGTACGTATTGATTGTTTGTTAGGTAAATGATAAGTGACTTGGATAAGTGACATCCGTACATACAATTACTAATATTATGTCTAAGGTTTTACAGTGATTTAATGGTTGACCTGTACAAATGATCATTTTGCTAATAATCCGTCTACATAGATGATTGTACATGTACCCATTTGTAAATAAACATTGTATAAGAGCATGTAGATCACTACTTTAGTGATAATGGGGAGTAGTACTTACTTCAAAGTTCCTTGTTTGTTTGACAATAATCGGTCGATGCATTTAAAGTCATTAATTAATTATTTTGTTGCCCTAAGTTGTTTCTCACATCATTTTATGCATTTTATTCATCAATGTCATGATTTTTTATTATATGTATATGTGCTATCTGACGACGTTGGCAGCGATAAATATGACCAGAGAAGGTACAAGAAACAAAAACTCAGGGAGCTCTATGCGGGAACGCATAATCGTCGTATCAGGACCCGGAATGGGGCCTTCGGATGCCCGTTCTGCGCCCAAAGGCTTAACCCCGCATTTGCAAGTGTTCTGGCGCATGCTAGAGGACGAGCCGTTGGCTCCTTCAGGCAGAAGTATTCTCGGAGGGTGGCGCACGCCGCGTACGCGGAGTACATGGAGAAAGTTTACGTTGTTGGTGGGTACAATTAGGATTGAGTTATATATACATGTCCTGATGCCAGCACTACCCTAGCTATCTATAGTTTGTGCGTCATATATCACTGCTTGAGTTATGTTTATTATATGTTGATCTAAATTTCGGTGAGACTGTTTTATGAACTAATACGTAGAGCAATGTAATTACAAACTTGAGCTGCAATTAGTTTGGTAGATGGAATATTCATGCTTATCTTAGAGTCCCCACACAATTTACTACTAGCAACTGTTTGCCCACAGCATGCACAGCTACGTTTGAGTTTAGGCAGTTTTTTTACACTATGCATATTACGATAAAAAATGCTTGACTTACCTGCAAACTTGTTGAATGCGGTAAAAAATCCAGGTGTCACACGTAAGATGAAATTTGGAACCCACAAACTTGGTTATTTTCCCGGATTGAAACCGGGTGCGAGGACTAACATTGTGCCGCGAGACGGGTGTGCCCTGATTGTCCAGAACGCATTCCCAGGGACCACGCCAGTCCACTTGCACCGTAGTGACACTTATCACAAACGGCTATGTCTACTGAACCGTCGCCTCCGAAGCGCATTATTATTCTGGCCAAGAAAATCCTCACCATCGTCCCCGCTTAACAAAAGTTACAAAACCCTCACCGTCCTTCCCAGTCGCACCCGCACTGCATATGTCACATCGCTGATTAGTGTTGAACGTGTACGCTGTTTGAAGTCCTTGCACACGCATCAGTTTTGCTAACTGTTTGCCATTTAACGGCCCCCAATAATGGGAGCTTCTTCCAGCCGACGCATGGCCAACCGAGCCGGGCGGGAGGCTGTGCGCAGTTGCGTGCGGGAACGGGCTCACCAACAATACGTTGGCGGCACTTCAAGCCGCCGCGTGGCCAAACAAACCACCGGGAACGCTTGTTCGTGTGCTGGTCAATCTTGCACAGCAATCCTCCGCCAGGAACGCGGTGAAAAGACGTGCCAATTACAGCCCGTCCAGCCCCCATTTACTACATCGCTCTTTTAACCTACTGTCTCTCTTCAACCTTTCCCCACAACGCAAGAAGCACACCCACACTCCAAATAGAGAGAGGATATCTTTCTCGGCTCCAATGGCAGAGCTCCCAGCGGCTGCCGACGACAAGCGACAGTTCACCATTCGTGCCTACGTGGACACCCACGTAAGGTTCAAGAACCTCACGGTGGTGTACACCAACGACCTGATCTGGGTGGAGAACTCCATCCACACCATGGAGCAGTTACTTGCCTATGACAAGTACAAAGTGGTCGGCTTCGACCTCGAGTACACCGGCGGTCGTGCCGGGCATGATCAGAAGGTTGCCGTTGCCCAGCTGTGCGTTAGCCATTACGTCCTCGTCTATCACTACTGCCTGTCCACAAGGCCTTGCGATAGATTCGCCAGGTTTGTCAACAGACCCGACTACATATTCGGTACAATGGACACCACCAATGATGAAAAGGTGCTCAAGGCCACGGGCTTGGCCTGCCGGAATCTTGTGGACATCCAATGCATGTACAAGATCTTGGGCAGTGAGGAGAAGCATAAGGACTCCCTGGTTGACCTCGCCATGTCCATCATCGACCCCTACTATAGAGGCATGAAGGATGTATGCAAGAAGAAGAAGGTTGCCTGGCACCGTGCCTGGGTCCGACGACTGGATGAAGATCACGTCAAGTACGCGGCCAAGGACGCGTACGTAAGCTATGAGATATGCAGGCAGATCGTTGACATGAGGAAATGCCTCCGTCCTGCGCCGACCGGCACCCCTCGTCACAAGAAGAATAGATGAATGATTTGATGATCGTTACTACTAGTTTAGTATGCCTGTACTTGTTAATTGATGTGTGCAAATGTTATCTGTAGTCAGTAATGTAATTGGATGTTTATTTAGGTTATGCAATCATGATGTTGTTCTGTAGTACCATCTTTTCCTTAGTTTGCAATGTACGATTAATATCTGGACATTAATATGCAATTGACGATTAATATCCGGACCTTAAGAAGCAAAACCACGACCGAGGGTATCCTACGCGGCTCCAATGGCGCTCCCAGCGGCTATCGATGACGAGCGCCAGTTCACCATGCATGCCATAGTGGACACGCAAAAAGTGGTCTGGTTCGACCTCTCATCCCACCGCGTGCTCTGCTCTCGCGTCCCTCCACGTGCTCTGCTCTCGCGCCCCCAGCGCGCGCTCTACCAGCGGTTGGGGCCAGCCCATGATCACGTTCGGGGCTCCATATGCATGCGGTTGCGCCACACGCGTCGCCCCATGCAGTTACGTGCTTCCTCGACTGAATCACGTGCGCGCTGCAAAAACTGCCATCCGGAAGTGCCGGTTTTACAGGATGTCCGTCCCCCATTTATACACACGGCCATTAACCATAGTCTCTTCACGCTTTCGATTGCGCCCACAACACAATAAGCACACCCTCGACGACGCATACAGAGAGGATGTCCAGCGGCGCTCCAATGGAGTATGGTGAGCATCATGTCGAGACCCACATGAGGAAGACGGACCTCACGGTGGTGTACATCAATGACCCGGGCATGGTGGAGGACTCCATCGGCACTATGGAGCGGTTGCTTGATGCGGATGACAAGTACAAAGTGGTCGGCTTCAACCTCGCTTACACCGGCGGTCGTGTCGGGCATGATCAGAAGGTTGCCGTCGCCCAGTTGTGCATCGGCCATCACGTCCTCCTCTATCACTACTGCCTGGCCACAGTGCCTTGTGAGCATTTCACCAGGTTTGTATACAGCCCCAACTACAGGTTCGCTATGGTGGACACCACCGACGATCCAAATGTGCTCAAGACTTCGGGCTTGGCCTGCCAGAAGCTTGTCGACATCCGCGGCCACTACAAGATCTGGGACAGCAAGAAGAACATGAAATCCCATGTTGACCTAGCCGAGGCCATCATCGACCCCTACTACAGAGACATGAAGGCTGAGTGCGACAAGAACAAGCCTGTCTGGTACAGGGGCTGGGTGAAGAAACTGGATGAATATCACCTCCAGACCGCAGCAAAGCAAGCGTACACTTGCTACGAGATGTTCAGGCAGATCGTTGACATGAGGAAGTGCCTCCTACCTGAAGACGACGCGAGATCGAGCCACAAGCAGAGCGGTGGCGGCAAGCGTCACAGGAAGTAGATGATTTGATGATCGTTGCTCATACTCCCTCTACGCTGAAATATTTGTAGTTTTAGAGGGATAAGTTTATTATGCATGTAATAGTTTATTGAGGTGTGTGCGCCAATGTTATGTGTGTAGTCACTTATGTATTTGGATGCTTAATTAGGTTATGGCAATCATGTTGTTATGTGTGTAATTGTTTATTGAGGTGTGCCGATGTTATGTGTGTAGTCACTTATGTATTTGGATGTTTAATTTGGTTCTACAATCATGTTGTTCTAAACAGAAGCATAGATGTTTGTTGGCAGATTGAGCAAATCACATCGCATGCGGAATAAACAACCATATCCGTCGGTGATGATTTCGTCAGTCCCTAACAATTCTTTATCTGGAACTGTTTGCCCACAACACATCCGAATGGCCTGTGTATGTTGTACATCACACACATCTTGATCTGAGCAACCGTTTGTGTTATTTTTGCTTATCGCACACAGTTCATCCCAGTGGCATGTATGCTATCTATCACACACATCTTGATCTGAGCAACCGTTTGTGTTATTTTTTCTTATCGCACACAGTTCATCCCAGTGGCCTGTATGCTGTCTATCACACACATCTTGATCCATGTAACCGTTTATGTTATCTTATCTCATCACAAACAGTTCATCCGAGTGACCTGTGTGCCATCTATCGCACACGTAATCATCTGCACAATCGCTTGTGTTCTGCTGGATCAGCGCAAACAGTTTGTCAGGGTGAACTGTATGCCGTACATCGCACACACTTGCATTTTTCTAACCGTTTGCGTTATATTGTACAATCGCAAACAATTTATCTGGGTGAACTGTTTGCCACAGATCGCACACGCAACTTTTTTTGGGATCGTATTTGATGGGCCCATCATCGCACACAGTTCGCATCATTAGCGACAGAGCTATAACTATATTGTTTGCGATTTGGCCATCGCACATAGTTTCGTCGAAGGGTCTCTGATTGTTGTGTCGTCCTCGAGTAGGTAAATGATAAAAACGGAATTTTTGATGTGGAATGCTGCCTAACATGTTCATCACATATTCTTTTCTTTTGTAGGATGGACATTTGGACTCTTAGATGGTTCAAAGCAATAGTCTAGTTTTTACATAAAGACTTTAATACTCAAGCATGCCAACAAGCAACCATGTCTAGCAAATAGGTAGGTATGGTGGACTCATAAGGCAAAACTGGGTTTAAGGATTTTGGATGCACAAGTAGTATTTCTACTTAGTACAAGTGGAGGCTAGCAAATAGATTGAGAAGCAACCAACCAAGAAATGAAAATTCACATAAACGGGCATTGAGCATAACTAACGCCGAATAATGCACCATAAGTAGGATGTAATTTCATTGCATAACTATTGACTTTCGTACTTGCATAGGGAATCACAAACCTTAACACCAATATTCTTACTAAAGCATAATTACTCACTAACATGACTCACATATCACTATCATCATGTCTCAAAACTATTACAAGGAATCAAGTTTAATTTGTCCAATGATCTTCTTGAAAGTTTTTATTATATCCTCCTTGAATATCTATCACTTTGGGACTAGTTTCATATATTGCCATTGCTTTTGACAAGCTCAAACAAATTTAACTGAAGAACATGAGCATAAAGATTTCATCTCTCAAAATAATATAAGTGAAGCATGAGAGAATTTCTTCAAAATTTACTAACTCTCAAATTAATCTAAGTGAAGCATGAGAGTATTTCTTCAAAATTTCAAAGCACGCCGTGCTCAAAAAGATATAAGTGAAGCACTAGAGCAATTCCATAGCTCAAATAATTTAAGTGAAGCATATAGAGCAATTCTAACAAATCATAGCATAATTTTGGCTCTCTCAAATAGGTGTGTCCAGCAAGGATACTTGTGACAAACTAAAAAGCAAAGAAAGCAAAGACTCAAATGATACAAGACGCTCCAAGCAAAACTCATGATATGTGACGAATTAAAATATAGCTCCAAGTAAAATACCGATGGTCGTTAGAAGAAAGAGGGGATGCCACTCGGGCATCCCCAAGCTTAGTTGCTTGTTTCTCCTTGGATATTATCTTGGGGGTGCTGTAGCATCCCCAAGCTTAGGCTCTTTTCACTTCTTATTCCTTCATCCATCGTGATCGCACCCCAAACTTGAAAACTTCTATCACACAAAACTCAACAAAATCCTCGTGAGAATTGTTAGTATAATAAAGCAAATCACCACTTTAAGTACTGTTGCAAACCCATTCATATTTTATTATTGCATTATACCTACTGTATTTTAACTTTACCATGGCTTATACACTTCAATACAAACCATAGATTCATCAAAACAAGCACACAATGCAACGAAAACAGAATCTGTCTTAAACAGAACAGTTTGTAGTAATCTGTACTCTAACCATACTTCTGTAAGTCTAAAAATTCTGAAATAATTAGGAAAACGTAAAGAATTTGTATAGCAACACTGTGTTAGAATTTCAGCTCATTATCACGCTCCAGTTAAAAATGAAAATTCGTGCACTGGAGGCAAAGTTTATGTTTCAGATTCAGCATTGTTTCTACTCATCTTATGAATCATCCTAAAGACTTTACTTGGCACAAACACTAAATAAAACATAAAAAATACAATCATAACAGATGCATAATTGTGTCAACACTCAAAAACATAAATAAAAAGAAGAAAATAAATTTATTCATTGGGTTGCCTCCCAACAAGCGCTATCGTTTTATGCCCCTAGCTAGGCATGATGATTTCAATGATGCTCACATAAAAAGTAGTAATTGAAATATGCAAGAGAGCATCATGAATCTCACGACAAGCACATTTAAGTCTAAACCACTTCCTATGCATAGGGATTTTGTGAGCAAACAATTTGTGGGAACAAGAATCAACTAGCATAGGAAGGCGAAAGAAGCATAACTTCAAAACTTTGAACACGTAGAGAGGAAACTTGATATTATTGCAATTCCTACAAGCATATGTTCCTCCCTCATAATAAATTTCAGTAGCATCATGAAGGAATTCAACAATATAACCATCACATAAATCATTCTTTTCATGATGCACAAACATAGAATTTTCATTACTCTCCACATAAGCAAATTCCTTTTCATCTATGGTAGTGGGAGCAAACTCAACAAAATAACTATCATGAGATACTTGATTGACATAACCACATTGCAAATTAAAACCATGATGATAAGTTTCATGGTTATCATTACTCATTATAGCATACGTGTCATCACCATCATCATAAATAGGAGGCATGCAATCATCATAATAAATTTGCTCATCAAAACTTGGGGGACTAAAAATATCAGCTTCATCAAACATAGCATCCCCAAGCTTGTGGCTTTGCATATCATTAGCATCATGGATGTTTAGAGAATTCATACTAGCAACATTGCAATCATGCTTTTCAATCAAGGAGCTATCATGAATCACCTTATAAATTTCTTCTTTCAACACTTCATCAAAAATTTCACATTCATGATTTTCGAACAAAACTTCATGGAGATTATCAAGTGCACTCAACTCACTAGCAATTGGTTCATCATAATTTTGTTTTTTTTTTAAGATTAGCAAGTGGATGAGGATCCATATCAATAGATTTTTAGCAAGCGAAGATGCAAGCAAATAGAAGGAACATGGCAACTGTAGGATCGAAAGTATGTCTAGAGGGGGGTGATTAGACTACTTGACCAAATAAATGTCTATCCTTTTCCCAATTTTAGTTGTGGGAAGATTTTAGCAATTGTATCAAGTCAAGTACATCCTACACATGCATGTCTAAGAGTATTGCAGCGGAAAGTAAAGACAAGCACATGAAGTAAAGGGTAGGGTAGGAAGATCAAACACAATTGTAGACACGAAGATTTTTCCCGTGGTTCCGATAGGTGGCACTATCGTACATCCACGTTTATGGAGTCTTCAACCCACGGAGTGTAGCGGTCGCGAGAGTCCACGGAGGGCTCCACCCATAAGGGTCCACGAAGTAGCAACCTTGACTATTCCATAACGGCCTCCGTCCACGAAGGACTAGCCTCACTATGGGTAGATCTTCACGAAGTAGGCGATCTCCTTGCCCGTACAAACTTCTTGGTTCACTCCACAACATGAAGTAGGAGGCTCCCAAGCGACACCTAACCAATCTAGGAGGCACCACCCTCCAAAAGGTAATAGGCTTGATAGTAACGATGAACTCCTTGCTCTTGTGTTTCAAATGATAGTCTCCTCAACACACAATCACTTTCTCACAGATTTGGCTTGGGTAGAAGAGATTGATTGGATGGAAAACAACTTGGGAAGGATAGAAATCAAGATCCATATGGTTAGAGTGGATGATCTTGACCTCAACACAAGGGTCGGTGGTTCTCTCTCAGAAATTTGGATATGGGAAGTGTGGAACTATTCTGAGTGCTTCTCTTGCGAGTGGGATGTGGTGGAGGGGTATATATAGGCTTCTCCAAAAATCCAACCGTTACAACATTATTGACCAACTCGGTGAAACCGAAGTGAAAACTCGATGGCATCGAAGTGTTCAAAATGTGGCAACTTTAGGAATCTCGGTGAGACCGATATAGAATTCTCGGTGGTACCGACAAGGTTCACCTAGGCAGTTTCCAAAACTCGGTGGCACCGATTTTCAAAACTCGGAAATTCCGATTCTTGAAAATGAGATACCAGAGAGCTGGTCACCGTTTTTGGTGGCACCGAAATGCAACTTGGTGGTACCGAGAATAGGGTTTTGCTAGGGTTTCTGTCTCAGATGAAAATTGGTAGGGCCGAGTGGGAAATGTTGGTGGCATCGATTTTGCATGTTAGGCTTTGGACAAAATATTTGTGGGAGAGCTTTGTGAATGTTTTTGGTGGCTATCACTTGATCACTTGAGCACTTCATTCACCATTAATACCTTACCCCCTTTTGATAGTATTGGCTTTCCTATGGACTCAAAGTGATTTCTCACAAAGTAAAATGTAGAGTCTTCTTGCTTGTAGCTTGGCCAATCTTATTCCTTGAATCTTGGGGTTCTCCTCACAATCTATAGCCATCACATCATTGACCTTTTCCTGAAATATACTTAGTGGAAACATGAGTTCAATGAGGTATATGCTGTTATTAATTACAAAAACCACCTAGGGAGAGTTGTGCTTTCAATCTCCCCCTTTTTGGTAATTGATGACAACATATAGATCAAAGCTTCGATAAGAGATTTAATCAATTAATAGCATCGTCGCTTTGAGAGGTATGTGATAAACAAGAGCTTCCCCTAAATTTGTGCATTATTTTAAATTTGCGTTTGAATACAAATGCACAATCGATTAGGATCATGGGTCACTCTTCTATGTCACATACAACTTGGTGGTGCGCCAAAATTAATATGAATGAAATACATAAGCACATCACACCAAAACATTAAGTGAATGATCATCCAAAAGATATCTCAAAGATAGGCAATAGTAGCATCACACAAGAGTATATGTTCAAACACCGATAAAGTTTGCAACATCAAACGATAAAACATATTGTTTTCAAAAGTGCAACACTCTCTCACTCGAAGCCCTATGATCTATAACTTCTCCCCCTTTGGCAACAAGTTACCAAAAAGTTCAAAGCTATAGAGCTAAGTGTCGCTCTGGGCATGATCTCCTCCATGAGATGATGAAGCTGCCCCTGTGGCTGTCGATGGAGTCGAGAAAAGAGCGTCCACGAATGCATCAGCTGAAGTCCTCTGTGGTGGTGGAGTAGACACTGGAGGTGCTGGAGGAACTGAAGGAGCTGTAGTAGGTGCTGATGAGGTGGGTCTGGTCTCTGAGGCTGGCACTGTGGGAATCCTAGACTTGGTCACAAACTGGGTGCTGGTCCTGAGAGGTGAGCCATCATCATCACTGTGAGATGAAGTATGAGGTTTGGGCACTCCATCCACTTCCTGCTTGAGCTCAGTGACAGTTGTCGTCAGCTCATCTACCTTGTTGTTCAGTGTGGTAAACTTGTCTTCCACTATCCTCTCAAGGCTCTGCTGAGTCAGCATGATGTTCTTGATGTCCTTCTGCATAAACTGAAGTGAAGTGAAGATAAGATCCATTTGCTCACTCTTGGATCTAGGGACCTGAGCACTAGTGGCTCTAGCTGTCTCTGCCTCTGCTCTGGCTGCCTCTGCCTGTGTAGTAGATGAAGTAGGATGGCTAGGATCCATCACCACAACATTGTCCTCAAACTCTGGCTGAAGTGGCATATGAGGTTGATCAAGTGCATATACATTCTTCTCTAGCTTAGAGTTGATAAGAATCTAAATGTACGGTGCATATCCACATGATCTGTTTTGATCACCAGCAGTCCTCTTGATAGTCTCAACTATCAGATCCATCACCCTAAATCTGGTGTGAAGGTCTACATGATGCAGCATGTTGATGGAGTATCCTCTGATCATCTTGTCATCTCCTGACTTTGGCATCAATGTGTACCTCATGATGGTGTTGGTAGTGGTTAGCCCTGCCTGCAGAAAGTAGACTGATCCAAACTTATGTGAAGCTATATAGTCAGTAGGAACATCCTTGTACATGTTGGCCATGGAATTGTGTTTCATCTCGGGCTCAACATAGACATCCAAGTCACCTTCCTGTACTTGTGGAGCTCCTAAGATGGTAGCCCACTCCTCAATTGTGGAGTGGTACTGGACACCTTCAGTCATCCAAACAATTCTGCCATCAGAATAGAAATGAGCAGTAGAGTAAAACTGCATAATCATCTCGTCGTTCCAAGCAGTGAACTCTCTACCAACAAAGTTCTCAATATCAATGCATCTGAAGTTCTCTTGCACATGGGGGAAAAAGTTCTCATTAGACTTGATATAGTCCCAGTCAACATATCTCATGTCACTAACAGCTGGGCTCTTGTCCAATAGGACACTCTCATAAAAATCTTGTTGCTCCTTGGTGTGAAATCTGGGATCAACAGCAGTCCTTCTCCTGGAGGCATAAGGGTCATTTGCTCTCCATAGCCTCGGCCCTGAGTCTTTCCTCTTCTTCATGTCCTCAGCAATAGGATGGTTATTATTGTGATTTGGAAGGTGAGGTCTCAGCTTCCTCAAAACAGTCATCTCATCCTCTTCAGCAACAGCTCTGGAGGAGGAACCCTTATTCTTTGTTGCAGCTGGAATGTCTCTGGTAGTCCTCTTGGGCTTGGGTGCAGCAGGCTTCTTGGGTGCAGAAGGTTTTCTCTTAGAAGGAGCTTGATTGGTCATAGCATCAGCTAGAAGCTTCTTCTTCTTCTTGGGAGGAGCCTTGGCAGCTGGCTCTTCCACTTCTTCATCTTCCTCACCAGCCTTAGCTGGGTCTTCAAACATACAAGTAGGTCTTCCAGCTACATAAACAATCCTCTTTCTGCTCCTTTTCTTCGGAGGCTCAATAGTCATGGTTGCCCTAGCACTCTCAGGTGCTCTCATAGCTGTGAAGCTGGCATACTCTTTTCTCACTAGCCTCCTAGATGAAGTGGCCTCTATAGCAGACTTCTTTGCAGCTCTCTCTGCTTTGTCTTACCTTTTCTTAGCAAGAACTTCCTTTGGCACAAAGTCTGAGTCTTCCTCATCTGAGTTCAACTTCTTCCTGGCTATTGTAGCAGCCTTGGGCAGCCCATGAGAACTTCGGGTGCCTCGATCTTCTGAAGAAGAAGAACTAGCATCTGGACTAGTGCCTGAATCTGCATCAACACTGGGCTCTCTAAGGTCATTCTGGTTGTCATCTGAACCTGACATGTTGTCCCTGTGAATAGAGTATAGAATAGTAGAAATATTGAGCATTTCAAAATACAGAGATTTTTCAAAGTTGAACAAAGAAAATCTTAGTTTTAGCTGCAAAATGAATTTTGGTACCACCGAGTCAAGATTTTCGGATCCACCGAGACATATGGCCTACTTTACAGAAACTGGGTAGTCACTTCGGTGTCACCGAAAAAGACTGCTCGGTCTCACCGAGACCATTCTCAGGAACCCTAGAACCAAAATCGGTAGAACCGATTTTTGTGACTCAGTGTCACCGAGATGCGTTTTGCGGACGGCTAAACCTAAATTTTTCTCGTTCGCCATTCTAATGAAATTTCTGGTGGAATAGGAAGATTGCAAATTGTGGTTTATCGATAAATCTACCCTAATGCGCAAGAATTAGATTGAGGAGCGCATGAGGGGGTTGGATTCTCACCCTAACTCGGTGAAGATCCGCTACGGCGAGGACGGCGGTGAAGATTCCGTCCACGGTGGCGAGTCCCAACGGCGGAGGTGCACGGGGAAGCAAAGGCGACGACCAGGGGGTCAGGAGTGGCAGATTAGGGTTGGGGAAACCGAACATTTGAATAAGTATTTTCAAAGGTCGGGTCCGCCAGGTTAAATACCTTTCACTGTCGGTGAAACCGGTTCTAAATTATCGGTGCCACCGAGTTCCTCAACTGTCAGGTGACAGGGAAACTTGGTGTAACCGAGAAGATGGAATCGGTGTTACCGAGGCAAAAACCTAGATCAACTCAGTGTTTCGGTGGAACCGAGTTTTTGGGTTGGTTTCACCGAGATGCACATGAGAGGTTTTGGAATGCAGCTCTTGTCAACACGGTACTCCGAGTGCTCCTCACACAGAGGGTTCGAGAAGTGCTTGTTCAAGTTTTGTGATGTAGCATGAATAGAACTTGAGACGAGAAAGCATAGATAGCTAGAGAGGGGTCCTAGGCATTCTTGTAAATCCAATTGGCCAAATTTTAAAATGAAAGCCAAATAACAACAATTGTATATCCTCGAATGAGAAAAGATATGCATACCAACATGCTCACATATTAGAATGTCAAACAAAACACGGCAAACATGCAAAACCACTCTAGTATCTACCAAGCACTTGGGCGATGACGGAGTCATCTATATATGAGTATATTGACTTAGGAGCCAAGTAAGAATACTTGATCATAGGTCATACTATCGTTTAAGCACAAGTGGAGTTTCCACTTTTACATAAAGCATTTAATGTGTTCACATCTTTAAGAGATGCTTTAACTCAAGTCTTAGAGTAAAGCTCCCCCTTGATGTGACATCCCCCCTAAGAGGGATAAACTAACCTTGGGTTTTGTCGATGAAGACTTCATGTAGGTGAAGTAGTGGTGGATGCTCAAAGTTGATGAAGATCATCTTGAGTTGGGAGCATCCTTGTTGTTTCTTACTCTTCTCACCTACATGGGTTAGTCCCACAGACAAGAGACGAATACAAGGATATCTATGGACATGGAGTGCAATGCATACATGATAATGTCCATTGATTCTTTCATTACCTTGTCCCTTGCTTACCTTTGAGGGAATGTGTGACTCCTTGAACTATTGCATAGAGTTGGAGTTGTTTGCAAATAGCTGTTGCCAATAATAAATGTGAGTGAATTTCATTGGCGGAGTCACCCCTCAAGAACTTCTCTAGTTCTTCTTCTTTGGGATCCACATCAACTTGATGGGAATTCTTGGAGTTGAAGTAGCGCTTGTAGAAGTTGAGCTTGTGGTAGCCTTGGGAACCCACTTGACCAATGCTTGGGATTCATCTTCATATGAGTCAATCTCCTCTTGAAGCTTGTCCTTGCCCTTGAGCTTGTGGTCTTGTGGTGGAAGGTCATCTTGAGCATTTGTTCCCTTGGGGAGAGTATGTTCATACTTCTCCTTTTGAGGAACAAACTTCAGGTTGGAGTATTGACCTTCTTCCCATTCAACTCCATTTGCGTTGAAGTATCCAACTCCACGGTTCTTGCGGTATCCTCCATGCTTGCGTACAATTTCCTCGAATTGCTTACATCCGGCAAGTTTCTTGTAGATACCCTTTTCTATAATCCCTTTCAATAGATCATTTTCTTGCTCAAGTGTAACTTGGCTAAGAGAATCGTTAGTGGAATCAATATAACTACTAGAAGCAATATCATTTGATTTATCATTTTTATTGCTACTAGTTGAAGAACCTTTCTTGCCTTTGTTACTAGATTGCTTAGTCTTAACTTGTGGCATGAATGTAGACAAGAGTAGTCGTTTGGCTAGATAAGAAGAAGTCTTCTTTTGGAGATCGTCATTGATTGCTTTAAGAAACTCATGCTCTTGCTCCAAGTTGAGCTTCTAGAAGCGTAGCTTCTCATGAGTTCTTACAAGCTCTCCATGATCTTCTAAAGTAGATTCATGAGCTAACTAAGAGTGTTCAATTCTTTAGTTAGTCATTCTATTTCCTTCTTATCACCATCACACGACTTATCTTGATTAGCATGATCATTATCTAGCACATTTTGACTAATATCACTAGTTTTATCACATAGCAAGTCATCATCTCCAAGTAAGTCATCCTCATCACTATTGAAGTCAAAGTATTCGGGGTGTGATACTGATAACCCACAAGTATAGGGGATCGCAACAGTTTTCGAGGGTAGAGTATTCAACCCAAATTTATAGATTCGACACAAGGGGAGCCAAAGAATACTTGAGAGTATTAGCAATTGAGTTGTCAATTCAACCACACCTGGAGATTAAATATCTGCAGCAAAGCGATCAGTAGCACAGTAATATGATAGTTTGATAGCAGTAGTGACAGTAACAGTAGCGGTAATAGTAGTAGCAATAGTTTTGTAGCAGTTGGAATAGCAACAACGGTAGTAGTAACTTAGCAAAAGCAATAAGTGGAAGGGTTGTAGGCACTGGATCGGTAACTCATTGGATGATATTCGTCATGTAACAGTCATAACCTGGGGCGATACAGAACTAGCTCAGTTCATCAATGTAATGTAGGCATGTATTCCGTAAATAGTCATACGTGCTTATGGAAAAGAACTTGCATGACATCTTTTGTCCTACCCTCCCGTGGCAGTGGGGTCCATAAGGAAACTAAGGGATATTAAGGCCTCCTTTTAATAGAGAACCGGAACAAAGCATTAACACATGGTGAATACATGAACTCCTCAAACTACGGTCATCACCGCGAAGTATCCCAAATATTGTCACTATGGGGTTGACGGGTCATAACACGTAATAGGTGCATATGACTAGGCAAGATCGGATCAAGAACATAGATATAGAGATGATAACATAAACGGTTCAGATCTGAAATCATGGCACTCGGGCCCTAGTGACAAGCATTAGGCATAGCAAAGTCATAGCAACATCAATCTCAGAACATAATGGATACTAGTGATCAAGCCCTAACAAAACTAACTTGATTACATGATGAATCTCATCCAACTCCTCACCGACCAGCAAGCCTACAAAGGAATTACTCACTCCCGGTGGGGAGCATCATGGAATTGGCGATGAAGAAAGGTTGGTGATGACGAAGACCGAAGATTCCCCTCTCTGGAGCCCCAAACGGGCTCCAGATCTGGCCTCCTGATGAAGAACAGGAGGTGGCGGCGGCTCCGTCTCGTGAAACGCGATAATTCTTTCTCCCTGATTTTTTCTCCAAAAATAGGAATTTATAGTGGCGGAGTTAGGGTAAGTGGGGCCAGGAGGTGGGCACAACCCACCAGGGCGCGCCCAGCGGGCCTGGCGCGCCCTGGTGGGTGATGCTCACCTTGGCCCCCCTCTGCGGTGTATTTTGGCTCCAATAATTCTTATTTATTCTGAAATAAATCTCCAAAAAGTTTCGTTCCATTCTGAGAACTTTTATTTCTGCACAAAAACAACACCATGGTAGTTCTGCTGAAAACAGCGTCAGTCCGGGTTAGTTCCATTCAAATCTTGCAAATTAGAGTCCAAAACAAGGGCAAAAGAGTGAGGAAAATTAGATACGTTGGAGACGTATTAACTCCCCCAATCTTAAACCTTTGCTTGTCCTCAAGCAATTCAGTTGATAAACTGAAAGTGATAAAGAAAAACTTTTATGAACTCTTTTGTTCTTGTTTACATATATATGCTTAAGTAGCACCCAGGTTTTCAGCAAAGATTATGACTAACCATGTCAACAATAACTCTTAGAAATTATATTTACTCATAACAATAACATAAGCAACTAGCGAGCAATAATAAGATATCTCAAGCGCCAACACTTTGTCAAAACAATCATGATACAATATGACAATAGTGGTATCTCGCTAGCCCTTTCTGAGACCGCAAAACATAAATGCAGAGCACCTCCAAAGTTCAAGTAGCGACTAAACATTGTAATTCATGGTAGAAAAGATCCAGTCATGCTGCACCCAACATCAACTATACACAATGCATAAGGATGACAATAGTGCTCTCAGGTCTGGCGCTTATTTGAGAAGGTGATGACTCAACATAAAAGTAAATAGATAGTCCCTTCGCAGAGGGAAGCATGGATTTGCAGCGGTGCCAGGGCTCAAAGTTTAAAACGGAGATAGATATAATTTTGAGAGGTACACCCTTCCTGTCAACGTCACGACCAAGAGTTATCAATATCTTCCATGCTAAACAAATTAGCGGCGGTTCCCAAGCAATAAAAGTAAAGGTTTACTCCCCCTCCACCAACAATCACACTCCACGGCAAGCCGCATCCACGGGTACCGTCCAAACCAACAACATTCCTGGGGGAGTTTTGTTTAATTATTTTTTATTTTTGATTTCAGGACTGGGAATCCCTATTACCGCCCCTCTCGTGTAAGGACAAGTCAATAAACACTCATCATGAGAATAACCCGCTTAGCATGGAAGATACTGACCGCCCCCTGTTGCTTCATGAGCGGTCCAGGCACACAAAACAGATGTTCATTTGAATTTTTAGAGGTGGCACATGCAAATTTACTTTGGAACGGCAGGGTAATACTGCATATAGGTAGATATGGTGGACTCATCTGGCATAACTTGGTTTAAGGGTTTTGATGCACAAGCAGTATTTCCACTTAGTACAGGCGAAGGCTAGCAAATAGATTGAGAAGCGGACAGCTAGAGAGCGAAGACGGTCATGAACATGCATTACATATAATCAACATTGAATACTAGCATGAGTAGGATATGGACACCATGAACATTATTATCTGGAAGGCTATGTTGGTTTTGATTCAACTACATGCGTGAACTTGTGCCAAGTCAAGCCACTTGAAACATTCAGAGGAGGATACCATATCATCATACCGTATCACAACCATTTTAATGCATGTTGACACCCAAAATAAATCATTATCCACTCCTAGCTACTTAAGCATGGCATGAACAACTATAATCTCTAATGGTCATTGCAAATATGTTTGATCATAATGAGCTGAATCAAGGGATACTAGGTTAAACATATTTACAAAAACAAAAACAAGTTGAGTTCATACCCGCTTTTCTCTGCCACAATCAATTCATCAAATGTCGTCATTATTGCCTTTCACTTGCACGACCGAACGATAAGAAGATAATAATAGTGCAAGAGTGATGTGGACTAAGCTGGAATCTGCAAACATTTTATTCAAGAGGAGAAGACAAAGTAACATGGGCTCTTTGTTAGATAAATGATAATGCGGATGAGAACCACTCAACATTTTCATTGTGGTCTTCTCCTTGGTACGACTCAAGTAAACATAAAAGAATTTCAGAGAAACACACTGAAATATTTTTGGAGTTTTTGGTTTTTCTTGAAGAAAGCAAATTAAAGAAGAAAAAACAGAAATGAGAAAAACTATTTACACGGGAAAGCTCCCAACAAGTAAAAGAAGAAGCAAGAAATCTTTTTGGGTTTTCTTTTGATGCTACAATTAAACTAAACTAAAAAGAAAAACTAAAAACAAGTAGGAAATATTTTTCGGTTTTCTCAAAGTTTTTTCAAACACACAAGAAGAAAGCGAGAAAACAAATCAAGCATGGATAATACAATGAAAAAGAATGAACACCGACAACTGGAACGAAATGTGTGAACATGAATGTAATGTCGGTGGAAATACGTACTCCCCCAAGCTTAGGCTTTTGGCCTAGCTTGGTAATCACCATCCGTATGAATAATAATCTAGGCGATGGCTCATTGAGAACCTCGGAGCAGACTCCGCGGCCCTCCTGGCAGCTTCAACCTCCGCGTTGTACTCATAGGCTTCGCTCTCAAGAACATAATATCTTCCCCTAGTGTGAAAATCAAAGAGAGCAGGAGTAGGCAATGCAACAGGCACAACGGGTTTCTTATAAAATCTCAAGTTAAAGGTATAATTGGTGGCCGTGTCCGTAATGAACTTATGACGCTTCATAGCATCAAAGTCTAAATACTGAGTGGGTAGGATGGGGTCATTAGGCCATGGTGACACCTTTAATCTCTCAGCTACACGGGACGCATAGATTCCTCCATAAAAATTACCACTAGTAGCATTGAGCTGCAACCTCCGTGCAACGATTGCACCAAGATTATAATCCTTATCCCCAGTTATGGCAGTGTGTAGGAGACTCAAATCATGAGCACACAGTGTACTACAATCTTGTTTGCCTACAACACATTTACCGTTAAAGAGCGCAAAATATTGTAGTGATGGAAAGTGGATACTGTTAATTCTCCCTTGTGTAACCCCTCTATCTTCGCCAAAGCAAAGATTGACTAAAAATGACTCGTACTCAGATTTTGTTGGTTCATCGAGGCAACCCTCATATGGAAGTTTGCATGCATCGCTAAACATTTCGAACGCATTGGTAAAGGAATGATCGTATAGGTTGAACGAAACCCTAGACTCACGAGGAAAATATTTGAATTTCTTTGTGAAGGTTTTTGTGAGCTCGAGGTGTTGGGGACACTTATCTGCGATGAAGGAGACAAGCTCTGTGTTGCCAATAAATTGATCAAATTCCTCCTTAATACCTGCACCTTCCATGAACTCGTCGCAAGGCCACAAGCATGATTTGGTGGCGGCATCTCACATCGAGCTTTCGCTTGGTTCAACATAAGATTGTCGAACTGAGCTTCCACTTGATGAGGCCCTGAGGATCTCCTCCTCGAAGAACTCCTAAAGAAATGCATTTTTATTCCTACAAAAATTTTGAAAAAAATAGTCCACAAAATTTTTGTCAACAAAACTTTGTAAGATTGTTAGCAACTACTCCTAAGCATGCATAGAGGTCATATTGAGCATTCAAACTACTTAGAACTCTAAGAATTCAACATGCAAGCTCATCTACAGTAGCACCAAGAGTAGCTAATTACTCTAAAAATAACCTACTAAAATAAAAACTAATTGGAGCAATGGAGGAGTCACATACCAAGAAGCAATCCCTCTAAAAAGTTTCAGAAACGGAGTTTCGAGCAAAGAGATCGAAATCCGCGGGTTTGAGAGCAAGAACACGAAAATGTTGGTTGTGGTGATTTTTTTGCTGGAGGTAGGTGGTGATGTGGGCTAAAGAGATAAGTGCGGGGGCCCACGAGGGGGCCACAACCCACCAGGGCAGGCCCTGGTGTCTTGTGGGCACCAGGTGCACCCCCCTCTGGTGTTATTTGTACCAAAAATTCTTAAATATTCGGAAAAAATCGTGTTGAATTTTCAGGGCATTCTAAGAATTTTTATTTTTGGGTCATTTTTTATTGCACGGAGAAAACAGAGAACAGGATAATCATGGCATTTTATTTTATTTAACTAACTAAAACAGAAAAATAAAAGGTGGGAACAGAGAGTTGTGCTTACTAGATTCATCGACTTCATACCTCTCAAAAATGATCCATTAATAAGGTTGATCAAGTCTTATTAACAACCACTTCCGATTAGCATGAAATCGAAGAACTTTCGTAAAATACTAAGTTACCTCAATGGGGATGTGCATATCCCCGACAATAAGTATATCATATTTCTTTTTGGCAGTAGGTAGAGGTAATTGAAAACTTCCAATAGTGATGGTCGGAGATTCTTCAATAACATTTGTACCATTCACTTGGAATTGTTTCTTCGGAAAGTGCACCGTATGCTCATTGCCATTAATATGAAAAGTGACTTTGCTTTTATTGCAATCAATAACAGCCCCTGCAGTATTCAAAAAGGGTCTACCAAGGATAATCGACATGTTGTCGTCCTCGGGCATCTCAAGAATAACAAAGTCCGATAAGATAGTAACATTTGCAACAACAACGGGCACAACCTCACAAATACCAATAGGTATGGCTGTTGATTTGTCAGCCATTTGCAATGATATCTCAGTAGGTGTGAGTTTATTCAAATCAAGTCTTTTATATAAGGAAAAAGGCATAACACTAACACCAGCTCCCAAGTCACACAAAGCAGTTTTGACATAGTTTCTTTTGATGGAGCAAGGTATAGTTGGTATTCCAGGATCTCCAAGTTTTTTAGGTACTCCATCTTTAAAAGAATAATTAGCAAGCATGGTGGAGATTTAAGCTTCAGGTATCTTTCTTTTATTAGTGATGATGTCTTTCATATACTTAGCATAGGGGGCCATCTTCAAAATATCAGTTAAGCGGGTACGCAAAAAGACTGGCCTAATCATTTAAGCAAAGCGCTCAAATTCTTCATCATCCTTTTTCTTAGACGGCTTAGGTGGAAATGGCATAGGTTTCTGAACCCATGGCTCTCTTTCTTTACTATGTTTCCTAGCCACAAAGTCTCTTTTGTCATACCGTTTATTTTTAGGTTGTGGGTTATCAAGATCAGGAGCAGGCTCTATTTCAACATCATTATCTGGTTCTATATCATTACTAGGTTGAGCATCATCATGAGCATCATCATTATCATTTTCATTATCACTAGGTGAATATTCACTACCAGATTGAGTTTCAGAATCAGAAATAGAGACATCATTACTATCAGGAGGTTTTTGTGTCTCAGGTTCACTAGAGGTATGCAAAGTCCTATCATTTTTCTTTTTCTTTTTCTTTTTCTTCTTAGAAGGACTAGGTGCATCACTATTAATTCTCTGAGAGTCTTGCTCAATTCTTTTAGGATGACCCTCAGGATAGAGTGGTTCTTGGGTCATTCTACCTCCTCTAGTTACTACTCTAGCAGCAAAGTCATGCAAATTATTATTCATTTCATCAAGCACTTATTTTTGAGACTTAGCAACTTGTTCTAACTGAGTTTGAACCATAGAGGCATGCTTTCCTACACCTCTAACATCATTACTGATTTTAAATAGAAAGTCACTCAAGCGAGCAATCATATCAGAATTATATTTCAATTGTTTCAGAACATGAGCATTGAAATGATCTTGCTTCATAATATAGTTGTCAAACTCATATAAGCATTGACTAGGATGTTTATTGTGAGGAATGTCACCTTCATTAAACTTTAATAAAGAATTTACCTCTACCACCTGTGGAGGTGGTGGTGTGTCCAGGCCATGTATTTCTTCAATAGGTGGCAAATTCTTAACATCTTCAGCTTTAATACTTTTTTCCTTCATAGATTTCTTTGCCTCTTGCATATCTTCAGGACTGAGAAATAAGATACCCCTCTTCTTCAAAGTGGGTTTAGGCGGTGATTCAGGAAGAGTCCAATCACCATAATTCTTCAATATGTTATTCAATAATTCCTCAGCTTGTTCAACGGTTCGTTCCCTGAAAACACAACCAGCACAACTATCTAGGAAGTCCCTAGAAGTATCGGTTAGTCCATTATAAAAGATATCAAATATTTCATTTTTCTTGAGAGGGTGATCAGGCAAAGCATTAAGCAATTGGAGAAGCCTCCCCCAAGCTTGTGAGAGACTCTCTTCTTCAATTTGCACAAAGTTAAATATTTCCTGTAAGGCAGCTTGTTTCTTGTGAGCAGGGAAATATTTTTCAGAGAAGTAGTAGATCATATCCTGGGGACTACGCACACAACCAGGAGCAAGAGTGTTGTACCATATCTTAGCATCACCCTTTAATGAGAACGGAAATAACTTAAGGATATAATAGTAGCGAATCTTCTCATCATGAGCAAAGAGGGTGGCTATATCATTCAGCTTAGTAAGGTGTGCTACTACAGTTTCAGTTTCATGGCCATGGAAAGGATCAGATTCAACCAAAGTAATTAACTCTGGGTCGACAGAGAACTCATAATCCTTATCGATAACAAGGATAGGTGAAGTAGCAAACTTAGGATCACATTTCATTCTAGCATTCAAAGTCTTTTCCTTATACTTGCATAGCAATTTCTTAAGATCGTCTCTATCCTTGCAAGAAAGAATTTCTCTAGTTATCTCCTCGTCCATAACATAACCTTCAGGTATCTTAGGCATTTCAAACTTAGGAGAACTAGGACTAATAGGAGTTTCATAATCATCATCAGTTTCATAGGCTTCATCAGTTTCAGCAGTCTCAACAATTTAACTAGTTTCATTCTCCTTAGCTCTAGGAATTTGTTCATCAAGAAATTCTCCTAGCGGCACATTATCATCAAGCATGGTACTAGCATCATCAATAGCATAATTCATAGCAGAGGTAGCATCATCAATAACTTCCAACATATCAGGATTACTAGCATGTGGTGGTGTTGCAAGCTTACTCATAACAGAAGGTGAATCAAGTGCAGAGTGTCATGGCAGTTCCTTACCTCCCCTCGTAGTAGCGGTAACAGTAGTAGCAATAGTTTTGTAGCAGTTGGAATAGCAGCAAAAGTAGTAGTAACTTAGCAAAAGAAATAAGTGGAAGGGTCGTAGGCACTGGATCGGTAACTCATTGGATGATATTCGTCATGTAACAGTCATAACCTAGGGCGATACAGAACTAGCTCAGTTCATCAATGTAATGTAGGCATGTATTCCATAAATAGTCATACGTGCTTATGGAAAAGAACTTGCATGACATCTTTTGTCCTACCCTTCCATGGCAGCGGGGTCCATAAGGAAACTAAGGGATATTAAGGCCTACTTTTAATAGAGAACCGGAACAAAGCATTAACACATGGTGAATACATGAACTCCTCAAACTACGGTCATCACCGTGAAGTATCCCAAATATTGTCACTATGGGGTTGACGGATCATAACACGTAATAGGTGCATATGACTAGGCAAGATTGGATCAAGAACATAGATATAGAGATGATAACATAAACGGTTCAGATCTGAAATCATGGCACTCGGGCCCTAGTGACAAGCATTATGCATAGAAAAGTCATAGCAACATCAATCTCAGAACATAATGGATACTAGTGATCAAGCCCTAACAAAACTAACTCGATTACATGATGAATCTCATCCAACTCCTCACTGACCAGCAAGCCTACGAAGGAATTACTCACTCCTAGTGGGGAGCATCATGGAATTGGCGATGGAGAAAGGTTGGTGATGACGAAGACCGAAGATTCCCCTCTCCGGAGCCCCAAACGGGCTCCAGATCTGGCCTCCCGATGAAGAACAGGAGGTGGCGGCGGCTCCGTCTCGTGAAACGCGATAATTCTTTCTCCCTGATTTTTCTCCAAAAATAGGAATTTATAGTGGCGGAGTTAGGGTAAGTGGGGCCACGAGGTGGGCACAACCCACCAGGGCGTGCCGGGAGGGGGCTGGCGCGCCCTGGTGTATTGTGCCCAGTATGGGCCCCCTCTCCGGTGGTTTTTGGCTCCAGTATTTTTTATATTTTCCAAAATAAATCTCCAAAAAGTTTCGTTCCATTCCGAGAACTTTTATTTCTGCACAAAAACAACACCATGGTAGTTCTGAAAACAGCGTCGGTCCGGGTTAGTCCCATTCAAATCATTTAAATTAGAGTCCAAAACAAGGGCAAAAGAGTGAGGAAAAGTAGATACAGTGGAGACGTATCAGATACCTTGGGGCCTTTAGCCATGAAGCAACTTCCACTCCCTTCATTTGGTGAATCAAATATGTCGTAGGAGTTGGAGGAAACGAGTGCAAGTCCGGCAACACCTTCATCTTGACTATAGTTGGAGTTGGAGTGATAGCTTCTCTCGGATTGGTTGTCGGATTCGGAGCCGGAAACCCATTCACCAACATGAGCTTGATGTCTTCTTCTTGAGTAGCTCTTGGTGTACTTGTCCTTCTTCTCTGAGTCTCTACTTCTCCTTGAGGGTCTATGTTCATAACGATCATATCTACTCCTTCTCTCTCTCCGAGGTGACTCATCTCTTGAGCTCTTTCTTCTAGGTGACTCTTCTCTTCTCTTGTGGGGAGCCGTGCACTCATTGGAGTAGTGTCCGGGCCTTCCACAGTTGTAACAATTCCGGTCACGACTAGATGAACGCTTCTCATCATATCTTGAGTTGGAGCTTCTCTCTTTGCCTCTATTCTTGTAGAACTTGTTGAATTTCTTGACCATGAGGCTTATCTCTTCATTGGTAATAAGGTTGTCACTTGAGGTAGCGGGAGCATCACTTGAGCCTTTGTAAGCACCGCTTGACTTGTTGTGAAGCTCTTCTTTGTCTTTGAGAGACATTTCATGAGCAACAATCCTTCCAATGACTTCCGTAGGCTTGAGATCCTTGTAGTTTGGCATTATTAGGATTAATGTGCACACGGTGTCATACTTTCCATCCAAAGCTCTAAGTGTCTTCTTGATGATGAATTTGTCGGTCATTTCTTCGCTTCCTAAGCCGGCAATCTCATTGGTGATGAGAGCAAGCCTAGAGTACATCTCCGCGACTCCTTCGCCATCCTTCATCTTGAACTTCTCAAGTTGACTTTGAAGCACATCCAACTTAGATTCTCTGACGGAATCGGTACCTTCATGCATATCAACTAAAGTGTCCCAAATGTCCTTGGCATTCTCAAGACGGCTGATTTTATTGAATTCTTTAGGGCATAGGCAGTTGAATAGAATTTCACATGCTTGAGCATTGTATTGCAACATCTTCAATTCTTTCGCGGTTGCTTCACGATCCGGTTCCTTTCCATCACCAAAGAATTCACCTTGCAAGCCAATGTGGACAACAGCCCAAATGGCGGGGTTATGACCAAGAATATGCATTTTCATCTTATGCTTCCAACTAGCAAAATTAGTACCATCAAAGTATGGACCTCTACGGTGGTAACTTCCCTCACTAGACGCCATACTCTCCTAGGTTGTGAAACCAATACAATGGAGACCAATGCTCTGATACCACTTGTAGGATCGAAAGTATGTCTAGAGGGGGGTGATTAGACTACTTGACCAAATAAAAGTCTATCCTTTTCCCAATTTTAGTTGTGGGCAGATTTTAGCAATGGTAGCAAGTCAAGTACATCCTACACATGCATGTCTAAGAGTATTGCAGCGGAAAGTAAAGACAAGCACATGAAGTAAAGGGTAGGGTAGGAAGATCAAACGCAATTGTAGACACGAAGATTTTTCCCGTGGTTCCGATAGGTGGCGCTATCGTACATCCACGTTTATGGAGTCTTCAACCCACGGAGGGTAGCGGTCGCGAGAGTCCACGGAGGGCTCCACCCATAAGGGTCCATGAAGTACCAACCTTGACTATTCCATAACGGCCTCCGTCCACGAAGGACTAGCCTCACTATGGGTAGATCTTCACGAAGTAGGCGGTCTCCTTGCCCGTACAAACTTCTTAGTTTGTCGGCGTTCTGGGAACGGGGGTACCCAGACCTGCCTGCCTGCGACCCAGGGCGTGGCCCACTTCGACGGCCTGGTACGGCCCGGCGCAGCATCACACAAGACAAGGCCCTCGCGAGGGTGGGGAACCTCGCGGGGACGACGCCAAGACCCCGGAGGGAGGAGGCCGCCCCAGGTTGCCTCCCGAGGGGCGGAGATTCCTATGCAGCGCCCGGCCTCGTGAGGACGGGGGTGACGCAAGCAGGGCCAGGTGGGCGCCAGCGGGCACAGGGGGACAGTTTCCCCTTTGATGTAAAGGAGGCAAGGACGTACGCGGGTTCCCAAGACAGCCCCCCAAAGGTTTCTGCTCTGGTGTAACAAGACCAAGACTGCAAGCCCCGCAGGACGGACGTCATCGCCGAGCCCACCCATGCATCACCACCAGCTACTTTGCAGGCGAAGACCACCTTTCGTCAGGATAAGATGTACCTCCTGTCCCCTTTCGAATTTGGCCGTTGTGTGATCCCTTCCCACCAGTGCAATAAGGGAAGAGGACCCGGGCCATTATAAATAGAGGCTAGGCTGCGCCGTAGAGGGACAAAACCACCCGAGCGCCCTCGCGAGGCAGCTCACCTTTGTACCAGTTCATCCACCAACCTCCCCGAGAGGCAATCCACCCAAAGCAGGAGTAGGGTTTTACGCTTCACAGCGGCCCAAACCTGGGTAAATTCGCGTGTTGGCCTTCTTCCTCGTGATTGAGAGAGACGACCGGGCTAGTCATTAGAGCTGTGAGCTTGGGGACGAAGCTGGTTGGGACCTTCGCACACGCCCCTGAGTTCGAATCTCTTTGGGTTTTGCGGAGCCCGAAATCCGACATTTGGCACACCAGGTAGGGGGGTGTGTCCGAGTCTTCCCCAAGCTTCGCTTCTTCTCCGCCCCGCCGCTTGGATGGCCGATGCCCTCAAGTTTTCTTCGGCCCCGGCGGTTCAACCTTCACCAACCACGTTGCCGCCTCTCATGACACGCACCCCAGCAGCTCGGTGTTGGGCGGTCGTTACCAGGCCGCCAGCGTCGTCGCCACTATCGTCGCTGCTCGTCTCGGCCAAGCGCCACCCGGCTCCGCACGCCCGCCGCCACAGCAGGGTGCTCGCCTCGAGGCACAACCCGCGGGACCATCGTCACCCTGTGTTAATGTGGGAGATCTGAATGCGCATGACGCGCTGCTGATGGCAAGTGAGCTGCTTCGTCATCGTCCGACAGTCGGGGGATTCAACGCTTGGGCCGACCACATCGCCGAGCTGGTCGCCGTCGCGAGGAGGGCCTGGGGCACGCGCCTCCCCTCTTGGTCCTCGACGCTGGGCGCCGGGGGTTCTCTCGCCGCGTAGCTCCCTTCGTTGGCTGGCAGCGTGCCCGGCCCATGCCCGGGCAGGCCTGAGCAGGGCCTACCCCACGCAGTGCTTCTTCTCCTCCGGGTCCCGGTGACAAGATTTGGGGCCCCGCCCGGCCCCGCCGGTGGTGCGTATGAAGAAGGTGATGGGACGTTCCGCGCTCGCTCATGACCCGGTGGACCATCGGCAGCCTGGGTCGTCCAGGCACGAGCGCGCCAACCGGCGCAGGGATCAGGCGGCTCAAGCCTCCGAGCAAACAGGCATCCGTAACGGAGGCGCGGCGGGTGACCACGGAGGCAACCCTCGTCAGGACGCGTGCGCCCAACCTCGCGGCGATGGCAGGGGCAAACAACTTCGAGCGGAGGCTCGGCGCAGGAGGGTCTATGGTCCACGCGTCCCGGCCGGCGCTGTCTTGCCACCCGGGGAGGCCGACCGCGGGGTGCGCGGAGGCGGCTCAGGAGGAAGCCAGGGCCTTTACACGGAGGCCTATGTTCCAAGCAGCATCGTAGCTGCGGACGGCGCCGCGGGTCACGCGCCCGCCGCAGGTGCCGGCATCATCCCGGAGTAAGGAGGTGCCCCGGACGCCCTCTTCAAACCGGGCTCGGGGGCTCCTTCTGGGGGAGCGCCGGGCTAGGTTGGCGCTTGAGGGGGGGCGTCCCGGGGTGCGCGGGGGCGCGTTGCGGGCGCTGCCCTCGCGAGCAAGCGACGCGAAGCCGGGCCCTTGGGCCGCAGGAGCCACCGCCTAGGGGACCAGCAAGACACAAGCAGCGCGGGCCACGCGCGGCTCCGGGGGCGCCGACGCGGCCCCCAGGAGGCGGGGCCTTGCGAGGCCACCGGGTCGCGGCCAGGCCGGCGCCACGACGCCTCACGAGGCGGCTTCACTGACACAACACCTCTATGGCTGCGCTGGGTGCATTGCGCTCATGTTTGGGCCGTGGGAGCGCAATCCCGCGGCTACGCGGGGAACAATGCACTCATGTTTGGGCTGTAGGGGCGCGCAACCGCGCAGAAATGCGCGGGATGGCTCGTGACTGAGTTGGGAGCACCTAGGCCTTGCGCCTGGGGGCTTGATGTCTACTACGCAACCTTCTTCTTGTAGACTCGTGTTGGGCCTCCAAGCGCAGAGTTTTGTAGGACAGTAGCAAATTTCCCTCAAGTGGATGACCTAAGGTTTATCAATCCGTGGGAGGCGTAGGATGAAGATGGTCTCTCTCAAACAACCCTACAACCAAATAACAAAGAGTCTCTTGTGTCCCCAACACACCCAATGCAATGGCAAATTGTATAGGTGCACTAGTTCGGCGAAGAGATGGTGATACAAGTGTAATATGGATGGTAGATATAGGTTTTTGTAATCCGAAAATATAAAAACAGCAAGGTAGCAAGTAACAAAAGTGAGCAAAAACGGTATTGCAATGCTTAGAAACAAGGCCTAGGGTTCATACTTTCACTAGTGCAAGTTCTCTCAACAATACTGACATAGTTGAATCATATGTAAATCCCTCACGTGCGACAAAGAGTTCACTCCAAAGTCACAAATAGCGGAGAACAAACGAAGAAATTATTGTAGGGTACGAAACCACCTCAAAGTTATCTTTTCCGATCATTCTTATGAGCTATCCCTATAAGTGTCACGAACAGCCCTAGAGTTCGTACTAAAATAACACCTTAAGATACACATCAACCAAAACCCTAATGTCACCTAGATACTCCAATGTCACCACGAGTACCCATGGGCTTGATTATACGATATGCATCACACAATTTCAGATTCGTCATGTTCAATCCAACACAAAGAACTTCAAAGAGTGCCCCAAAGTTTCTACCGGAGAGTCAAGACGAAAACATGTGCTAACCCCTATGCATAGATTCCCAAGGTCACGGAACCCGCAAGTTGATCACCAAAACATACATCAAGTGGATCAATAGAACATCCCATTGTCACCACGGATATCCCATCGCAAGACATACATCAAGTGTTCTCAAATCCTTTAAAAACTCAATCCGATAAGAAAACTTCAAAGGGAAAACTCAATTCATCACAAGAAGATAGAGAGGGGAAAACTCCATATGATTCATCTATATTAATAAAGCTCGCGGTACATCAAGATCGTGTCATCTCAAGAACACGAGAGAGAGAGATCAAACACATAGCTACTGGTACATACCCTCATCCCCGAGGGTGAACTACTCCCTCCTCGTCATGGAGACCGCCGGGATGATGAAGATGGCATCCGGTGATGGTTTCCCCCTCTGGCAGGGTGCCGGAACGGGCTCCCGATTGGTTTTTCGTGGCTACAGAGGCTTGCGGCGGCGGAACTCCCGATCTAGGTTTCTTTCTGGGGGTTTTGGTATTTATAGGAATACTTGGCATTGGAATCAAGTCAGGGGGACTCCCGAGGGGCCCACAAGCCAGGGGGCGCGCCCCCTAGGCTTGTGGCTGCCTTGGGACTCCTCTCCGGTATCTTTTTGCTCCAGTATATTTTATATTTTCCAAAAATATTCTCCGTAAATTTTCAGCCCATTCTGAGAACTTTTATTTCTGCACAAAAAACGACACCATGGTAGTTCTGCTGAAAACAGCGTCAGTCCGAGTTAGTTCTAATAAAATCATACCAAAATCATATAAAATTATTGTAAACATGGCATGAATACTTCATAAATTATAGATACGTTGGGGACATATCAGCATCCCCAAGCTTAATTCCTGCTCGTCCTCGAGTAGGGAAATGATAAAAGAAATAATTTATGAAGTGTGAATGCTAGCAAGTGCACAAGTTTGATCAATGACAATTCCAATCACTTTTTCTAGCATCAATATAAACCATAAACAGTAGCTCATCTCATAAAACTTCTCATGATCAAGTAACAAGCTATTCACCATGTTAAAGTGTAGACCAGAAAGTTTCTTGAAAACTAACAAACCATATTCCTAGTCATCGAACAATTGCAATTCATCTTATTTTCAGGAAGGGTCTATGTAAGAGCTTTGATTTAGCAAATTCCACATACTCAACTATCATATAGTCTTCCATGATTATTGACACTCAAAGCATATTTTTAGAACAAATAGCATCCATCGAACACAGAGAAAGATAGGGGCTTAATGTTTCACCTCCCAACTTATTTATCATATAGATAATTGTCAACAATAATAATTCATGATCAAATATATTTGTGTGGATATATATGTCTAGATCATTCCCCAACACATGACGCTTGCCAAGAGAAAAAGGCGAAATATAGGAAGTGGTGAAGATCACCATGACTCTTGCATAAAGGTAAGTACTAGAAAGTAAAAGATAGGCCCTTCGCAGATGGAAGCAGAGGTTGTCATGCGCTTTTTGTTTTTGGATGTGCAAACCCTTAATGCAAAGGAACGTCGCGTTGTATTGCCCTTTGTGCTAGCAACCTTTATTATGCAGTCCGTCGCTTTTATTTCTTTACCATCACAAGTTCGTACAACGCTTATTTTCCCTCACAATAAAAGATCATACATATTTAGGAGCAATTTTTATTGCTTTTTGCACCAATGACAACTTACTTGAAGGATCTTACTCAATCCATAGGTAGGTATAGTGGACTCTCATGGCAAAACTGGTTTAAGGGTGTTTGGATGCACAAGTAGTATTTCTACTTGGTGCGGAAGGTTTGGCTAGTATGAGGTGGAAGCAAGCACCACATGTTGGAGAATCCATAACAATATAACTTCTATACAAATATACCCAAACATAACTCATTAAGTTGTCTTCCTTGCCAATTTTAACTAATTTGCTCGAGTTTGAAAATAATTAATGAGCTCACAATCATAGAAGATGTCCAAGATAGTATATTTATATGTGGAATCTCTCTTCCTTCAATATTCTTTCATGAATTGTTCAAGTGACCAATGCGGTGTTTGCTAACTTTCAATAAATTTTACCACCTATACTTATTATGTGTGAAGTCATTACTCCCCATGGGATAAGTATATGAAGCATATTTAATTCATATTTATGATATTCAATTCATTCAACCATTTACTCATAGGATATAAGTGAAGCACGAGAGTGAATGACAAACTACTCCAAAAAGATATAAGTGAAGATCAATGTGTAGCCAACAATTAAATAACTATGTGAGGACTCTCTCATCTAAGAATTTCAGATCTTAAGCATTTTATTAAATAGCAAGAAAAATAAAAATAGCACTCCAAGAATAGCACGCATCATGTGAACGAATAAAAATTTAGACTCAACATAGGCTAACCGATAATTGTTGATGAAGAGAGGTGGGATGCGTAGTATCCCCAAGCTTAGATGCTTGAGACTTCTTGAAATATTTACTTGGGGTGCCTTGGGCATCCCCAAGCTTGAGCTTTTGTATCTCCTTCAATCCTCTCATATCATGGTTTCACCTATTCTCAAAAACTTCATCCACACAAAACTCGAAAAGAACTCGTGAGATAGGTTCGTACACATAAGAATAAATCAAAACTTCATGTACTGCCAAGACAAGTTGCACAATAATTTTCAAACATCATATACTGTTTACTATCGTTTCCACAATTTATATCTACCAATATAGGCTATGGAAACTATAGGATAAGCAGATAACAAAACTATGACAGCAATCAGTCCAAACAGAATAGTCTGTAGTAATTTATGAAAACAGTGTACTTCCGTAAATCAAAAAATTATGAAAATTTAGGACATGCTAAATAATTTATATGACATCACTGTGTAAAAATTTCAGAAACTTTCCACGTTCCAGTAAAATATTAAAATTCAAACACTACAGCAAAATTTTCTGTTTTTACACAGCACACATCAAACATGCAATGCAAGCATCCTAAAGGCAATTCTTGGAACTTTTTATTGAAAAACAAGATTATAAATAACACCTAACATAGAACAACAAAATAAAATGATGCTCCAAGCAAAACTCATATTATGTGACGAATAAAAATATATCTCCAAGTAAGATATACCGATAGTGTTGAAGACGAAAGAGGGGATGCCTACCGGGGCATCCCCAAGCTTAGGCGCTCGAGTCTTCCTTGGATATTACCTTGGGGGTGCCTTGGGCATCCCCAAGCTTAGATTCTTGTCACTCCTTATTCTCCTCATATCGGTGTCTCACCCAAAACTTGAAAACTTCAATCACACAAAACTGAACAGAACTTCGTGAGATGGGTTAGTATAATAAAGATAGATCATTCACTTAGTTACTGTCAATACAAGATTCAGAATTGTTACCACATGATACCTACTGTATTCTACCATTCCCATAATTTATACCACTAAATATAAGCTATGGAAACACTAAAACAAGCAAACTATGCATGCAAAACAGAATCTGTTAAAAACAAAACAGTCTGTGAAGATCTGTAGTGTAACCATACTTCCCTGTATCTAAAAATTCTGAAAAATTAGAAAAACCTGAAGAATTTGTATATAAAGACTGTGTAAAAATTTCAGATCATTATCACACTCCAGTAAAAAATTAAAATTCCTGTACTGGAGTAAAAAGTTTCTGTTTTGGTTCAGCATCAATTCTACTCATCTTGTGAGTCATCCCAAAGGCTTTACTTGGCACTTTATTAAAATAAAAGATACGAAACATGATTACTACAGTATCCTAATCATGTGAACACACAAAAACAGAAAGTATAAATATTGGGTTGTCTCCCAACAAGCGCTTTTCTTTAATGCCTTTTAGCTAGGCAAGATGATTTCAATGATGCTCACATAAAAGATAAGAATTGAAACACAAAGAGAGCATCATGAAGCATATGACTAGCACATTTAAGCCTAACCCACTTCCTATGCATAGGGATTTTGTGAGCAAACAAATTATGGGAGCAAGAATCAACTAGCATAGGAAGGCAAAACAAGTGCAACTTCAAAACTTTGAACACATAGAGAGGAAACTTGATATTATTGCAATATGTAGAAGCATAAGATCCTCTCTCATAATAATTTTCAGTAGCATCATGAACGAATTCAACAATATAAACAGCACATAAAGCATTCTTTTCATGATTTACAAGCATAGAAATTTTACTACTCTCCACATAAGCAAATTCGTTTTCATCCATGGTAGTGGGAGCAAACTCAACAAAATAACTATCATGAGACACTTGATTGACATAACCACATTGAATATTAAAATCATGATGACAAGTTTCATGGTTACTATCACTCTTTATAGCATACATGTCACCATCATAATCATCATAGATAGTAGGCATGTCATTATCATAACAAATTTGCTCATCAAAACTTGGGGGACTAAAAATATCATCTTCATCAAACATAGCATCCCCAAGCTTGTGGCTTTGCATATCATTAGCATCATGGATATTCAGAGAATTCATACTAGCAATATTGCAATCGTGCTCATCATTCAAGGAATTCTCATTAAGTATTTTCATAAATTCTTCCTCTACCAATTGAGCACAATTTTTCAAACCATCATTTTCACGAAAGACATTAAAAAGACGAACCAATTGATGCAACCTAAACTCCATTTTTTTGTAGTTTTCTTTTATAGACTAAACTAGTGATAAAACAAGAAACTAAAAGATTCAATTGCAAGATCTAAAGATATACCTTCAAGCACTCACCTCCCCGGCAACAGCGCCAGAAAAGAGCTTGATGTCTACTACGCAACCTTCTTCTTGTAGACTCGTGTTGGGCCTCCAAGCGCAGAGTTTTGTAGGACAGTAGCAAATTTCCCTCAAGTGGATGACCTAAGGTTTATCAGTCCGTGGGTGGCGTAGGATGAAGATGGTCTCTCTCAAACAACCCTGCAACCAAATAACAAAGAGTCTCTTGTGTCCCCAACACACCCAATACAATGGAAAATTGTATAGGTGCACTAGTTCGGCGAAGAGATGGTGATACAAGTGTAATATGGATGGTAGATATAGGTTTTTGTAATCTGAAAATATAAAAACAGCAAGGTAGCAAGTAACAAAAGTGAGCTATCCCTATAAGTGTCACGAACAGCCCTAGAGTTCGTACTAAAATAACACCTTAAGATACACATCAACCAAAACCCTAATGTCACCTAGATACTCCAATGTCACCACGAGTACCCATGGGCTTGATTATACGATATGCATCACACAATTTCAGATTTGTCATGTTCAATCCAACACAAAGAACTTCAAAGAGTGCCCCAAAGTTTCTACCGGAGAGTCAAGACGAAAACATGTGCCAACCCCTATGCATAGATTCCCAAGGTCACGGAACCCGCAAGTTGATCACCAAAACATACATCAAGTGGATCAATAGAACATCCCATTGTCACCACGGATATCCCATCGCAAGACATACATCAAGTGTTCTCAAATCCTTTAAAGACTCAATCCAATAAGAAAACTTCAAAGGGAAAACTCAATTCATCACAAGAAGATAGAGAGGGGAAAACTCCATATGATTCATCTATATTAATAAAGCTCGCGGTACATCAAGATCGTGTCATCTCAAGAACACGAGAGAGAGAGATCAAACACATAGCTACTGGTACATACCCTCAGCCCCGAGGGTGAACTACTCCCTCCTCGTCATGGAGACCGCCGGGATGATGAAGATGGCCTCCGGTGATTGTTTCCCCCTCCGGCAGGGTGCCGGAACGGGCTCCCGATTGGTTTTTCGTGGCTACAGAGGCTTGCGGCGGCGGAACTCCCGATCTAGGTTTCTTTCTGGGGGTTTTGGTATTTATAGGAATACTTGGCGTTGGAATCAAGTCAGGGGGACTCCCGAGGGGCCCACAAGCCAGGGGGCGCGCCCTAGGGGGGCGCGCCCCCTAGGCTTATGGCTGCCTTGGGACTCCTCTCCGGTATCTTTATGCTCCAGTATTTTTTATATTTTTCAAAAATATTCTCCGTAAATTTTCTGCCCATTCCGAGAACTTTTATTTCTGCACAAAAAACGACACCATGGTAGTTCTGCTGAAAACAGCGTCAGTCCGGGTTAGTTCTAATAAAATCATACCAAAATCATATAAAATTATTGTAAACATGGCATGAATACTTCATAAATTATAGATACGTTGGAGACGTATCAGGGCTTGCCCAGCTATCTTCGACCGTGACACTCTCACGTAATAATGAGTGGGCTGTATACGCCCGGAGCCCCCCCCCCCCCCCGAGGACGCGGAGGGGTTCCCACCCACACCCAAGTGGAAGCCCCATGCTCTGCGCTGGCGGACAACACAGTCCTCCAATGACTATGCCCACGCCTAGTGGAAGCCCTACGCTCCGCGCTGGGGGGAAGACGAAGACGAAGACTAGCCTAGGTGCCAGACGCGGCTATTCCTTGCTCCTTTTTGTATTCGAATTGCCACTTTTTGAAATGAAACTTGAAGTTTCGCAACTCTATTTTAAAAAGGGGTGGGAATTTTCTCTCTTTGCAATCCTTTTTTGGCCTTGAAATCTCGTTTTCTGAATCGACACCTGTCGGTCTCTCCCTCACGCGCCCCGCGAGCGGGGGCGGCACGGGCACGGTGTGCACACCTTGCCAGGGCCCTGGCACCTTGGTCCTCGCGTGGCGCTCTCGGGCAAGCCGACAGGCGCCTGTTGCCTCGGATGCGTCCATCTTCTGGCGGCCGACCCTCGCTCGGGGGCTCCCCGTTCGGGGGCTTCGATCGTGGCCCGGCGCGGCATCATGGAGCCTCGGGAGGCTCTGTCTCCTCTCTGGGCAGGAACTGGCAAGGAAAGGTATGGGGGCCGCTTGAGCGTTAAGGGGGACTCCTGAGCAACGCGACTCAGGAGCCTCACTGGTCACGTAGCCCCTCGCCCCTTGGTCTCGTCCTGATGTTCCGGACGCCCCAACGGCGGTAGAGGTATGCGCGGAACTGGGCCTCGCCAACGCAGAGCGCTAAGAGGGCTCCCAAACCATTGCGCTCGCAAGGAAGAAGCCCCTCCTGGTGAGATTCCCAAGCTTCCCATGCGCTCCAGCTGCACCACACAACGCACGAGCTCGCCACGGCCCACCAAGCTAAGTACCCCAACCGTAAAGAGCAGAATTTTTTTGATCCAATGATAACCCAAATACTGAGGTATGAGACGGGAACGCTAACGAGAGAATGCAGGCGCTAAGGTTTACTACGTGCCCCCGCCAGGCCTCTTGTTGCTCCAGGTACAGGAAAGGCGGCGCAAGGGAAGGAATCTGGCCTCTATGGGCATCGCCGCTAAAACCTCGGCCTCGGAGCGGCGCGTGTCCCCTCAGGAGGGTCCACCTCGTGAGGTCGCGGCAGGCCGCTATCGCCTGACGCCGTGCGACACCCCCACGGACCCCACGAAGAGTGCCAGGCACGGAGCAGCGGCACAGCGAGTCAAGCGAAGGCATGAGGGGGTGCGCGAAGGCGCACCAACGATGACGCAAAACCCCGCGGAAGAGACGAGGACGTGCAGCACAAAACAAGCAATCGACGGTTTAAAAAAAGGGGGAGGAAGACGAAGGTAAAACACAAAAGTTTAACACCCCCAGGGGCCGGGTGTTTCTTGATGTAACAGGGACCAAAGGAAGAAAACAGGGGAAGCTTAGGCGGAGGAGCCGCTGTCCCCATCCAGACCCCCGCCAGCCTCGGCGCCGGAGTCGCCGCCTTCGTCGGAGGAAGGCTCCTGGACGAACCGCTCCACCAGGGATTCCACCTGCCGGCACACCTCATCCCTGAGGGGCCTCTGGAGCTCCTCGGGTACCGGCTCCATGACGCGGGAGAGGTCAAGCTCTGGGACGTGGCGGCGCAGGTTGGAGAAGATGCACGTCAGCGCGATGTCCAGGAGGTCGCACGCGCTGGACTCATTGTCTTCGTCCACCCGGGAGACGCCGGTCTCCAGCGCCTCCACCACCTTGCCGAAGAAGTTGAGATAACCCCCGTCGCCGTGTGCGCACGGCAGTGCGGGGGCTTCCCCGACGAACCGGCCAACCGTACCAACCGTGCGGTGGGCAATGTCCAGATACTGCTTGGCGCGCTGCGCCTCCAACATCTTCGCGTGCGCCGCCTCGTCCTGGGCGGCCTGCACGGCGTCAGCTGCTCCCTTGATCTGGGCATGAAGGGACGCCAGCTCTGCCTTGGCCTCCTCCTCGCCTCTGAGCGCGACCTGGAGGGCGGCCTCGGCGCCCGCTAGCTGGGCCCTGAGCGCGTTCGCCTCCTCCTGGAGCTCGTCGAGCTTGCACCTCTTGGGCGCAGGTGCCCTGGGAGGAGGAGGCAATCAGGTCCGGCATGTCGGGCATGGTTCACAAGAAAGGGAGGAGGGCGACGGAACACTTACTCGTCGACGACGGCCCAGCGCTGGCGTGCTGAGGCCGGCCTCGAAGGCCCCCTGCTGCTGCCTCCAGAGGCCGGTGGTCGAGCCGGAGACCCCGTGCGCTTCCCCGCGCCTGCTGCACTCCCTCCAGATGCCATGGAAGGTAAGAGAAGAGGGGGGGATGAGGATGATATCTTTGGAAGGATGGGAAACGAGAGGGCGCGTCAGGATGGCATGACCCCCCGGGCGGGGCGGGTTTATAGGCGCAACCGTTGTCCATGAGGCGTCGTGGGGAGTGGGGGCGCCGTGTGCTTCCCGGGCGCCACGTGCCCAACTCGCTGCAGCCCTGCTTCATGTCGCCTCACATGCCCTCGTCGGGTCACATCCGCGTGGACCGGGGGGAGAGAAGGCACAAGGAGACGGTCACATTCAAGGAAGGGCAATGATGGCCGGCGCGGCGCGCAGGCTTCGTGTCACCTTGGCTCGGGGCGGTTCCCGAAGTCTTCGGGAAGTGGAGGCATCCGCGTCTCGTTACGCGCCACGCATCGGCTGGGCCCGCAGGCGACTGGGGCCCGCAGCGCTCAGGTAGGCTTCTTCGGCTTCGCCCCGAAGCCAACCCAGGCGTGCCTTGGGCCCGGGGGATGCTGTCGGCATTCTGGGAATGGGGATACCCAGACCTGCCTGCCTGCGGCCCAGGGCGTGGCCCACTTCAACGGCCTGGTACGGCCCGGCGCAGCATCACACAAGACAAAGCCCTCGCGAGGGTGGGGAACCTCGCGGGGATGACGCCAAGACCCCCGGAGGGAGGAGGCCGCCCCAGGTTGCCTCCCGAGGGGCGGAGATCCCTATGCAGCGCCTGGCCTCGTGAGGACGGGGGTGACGCAAGCAGGGCCAGGCGGGCGCCAGCGGGCACAGGGGGACAGTTTCCCCTTTGATGCAAAGGAGGCAAGGACGTACACGGGTTCCCAAGATAGCCCCCCAAAGGTTTCCGCTCTGGTGTAACAAGACTAAGACCGCAATCCCCGCAGGACGGACGTCATCGCCGAGCCCACCCAGGCATCACCACCAGCTACTTTGCAGATGAAGACCACCTTTCGTCAGGATAAGATGTACCTCCTGTCCCCTTTCGAATTTGGCCGTTGTGGGATCCCTTCTCGCCAGTGCAATAAGGGAAGAGGACCCGGGCCATTATAAATAGAGGCTAGGCTGCGCCGTAGAGGGCCAGAACCACCCGAGCGCCCTCGCGAGGCAGCTCACCTTTGTACCAGCTCATCCACCAACCTCCCCGAGAGGCAATCCACCCAAAGCAGGAGTAGGGTTTTACGCTTCGCAGCGGCCCGAACCTGGGTAAATCCGTGTGTTGGCCTTCTTCCTCGTGATTGAGAGAGACGATCGGGCTAGGCTATAGAGCTGTGAGCTTGGGGACGAAGCTGGTTGGGACCTTCGCACACGCCCCTGAGTTCGAACCTCTTTGGGTTTTGTGGAGCCCGAAATCCGACATGGTTCACTCCACAACACGAAGTAGGAGGCTCCCAAGCAACACCTAACCAATCTAGGAGGCACCACCCTCCAAAAGGTAATAGGCTTGATAGTAACGATGAACTCCTTGCTCTTGTGTTTCAAATGATAGTCTCCTCAACACACAATCACTTTCTCATAGATTTGGCTTGGGTAGAAGAGATTGATTGGATGGAAAGCAACTTGGGAAGGCTAGAAATCAAGATCCATATGGTTGGAGTGGATGATCTTGACCCCAACACAAGGGTCGGTGGTTCTCTCTCAGAAATTTGGATATGGGAAGTGTGGAACTGTTCTGAGTGCTTCTCTTGCGAGTGGGATGTGGTGGAGGGGTATATATAGGCTTCTCCAAAAATCCAACCGTTACAACATTATTGACCAACTCGGTGAAACCGAAGTGAAAACTCGGTGGCACCGAAGTGTTAAAAATGTGGCAACTTTAGGAATCTGGGTGAGACCGATATAGAATTCTCGGTGGTACCGACAAGGTTCACCTAGGCAGTTTCCAAAACTCGGTGGCACCGATTTTCAAAACTCAAAAATTCCAATTCTTGAAAATGAGATACCAGAGAGCTGGTCACCATTTTCGGTGGCACCGAAATGCAACTTGGTGGTACCGAGAATAGGGTTTGGCTAGGGTTTTTGTCTGAGATGAAAATCGGTAGGGCCGAGTGGGAAATGTTGGTGGCACCGATTTTGCATGTTAGGCTTTGGACAGATAATTTTTGGGAGAGCTTTGTGAATGTTTTTGGTGGCTATCACTTGGTCACTTGAGCACTTCATTCACCATTAATACCTTACCCCCTTTTGATAGTATTGGCTTTCCTATGGAATCAAAGTGATTTCTCACAATGTAAAATGTAGAGTCTTCTTGCTTGTAGCTTGGCCAATCTTATTCCTTGCATCTTGGGGTTCTCCTCACAATCTATAGCCATCACATCATTGACCTTTTCCTGAAATATACTTAGTGGAAACATGAGTTCAATGAGGTATATGTTGTTATTAATTACCAAAACCACCTAGGGAGAACTTGTGCTTTCAGCAACACAAGCAAACAAAAAGAGATTCGACGAGAACAAGACGAACGAAAACGAGGGCAAATAAAACGGAAAATTTTGTGAAGTGGGGGAGAGGAAAACGAGAGGCAAATGGCAAATAATGTAATTGCAAGGAGATGAGATTTGTGATTAGGAACCTGATAGATGTTGATGGTGTCTCCTCGGCGCCAGAGATTGGCACGTTGAAGAGACTGCTTCCTCCCCGGCAACGGCGCCAGAAATTCCTTTGACGTGGCTTGAGACTGCGTCGGTATTTCCCCAAAGAGGAAGGGATGATGCAGCACAACGGCGGTAAGTATTTCCCTCAGTTATGAAACCAAGGTATCGAACCAGTAGGAGGATCACCAACACTATGTAAACAGCACCTGCACATAAAGAACAAATACTTGCAACCTGACGCGAAAGAGAGGTTGTCAATCTCTCCACGGTAAAAAGATAGATTAGGTAGTGATAGATTGGATAGATAGATCTCACAAGAACACAAAATAAAAAAGGCAAATAAAAAGTGCAGCAAGGTATTTTTGGTTTTTTGGAATAATAGACCTGAAAACAAAAACGGCAAAAAGATAGATCGGAACGCAATATGTTCGAAAAGTAGACCCGGGGGCCGTAGGATTCACTGGTGGCTTCTCTCATGAGTATAGCACATGGTGGGTGAACAAATTACTATTGGGCAATTGATAGAAGATCAAATAATCATGACGATATCCTAGGCAATGGTCATTATATAGGCATCACGTCCAACATTAGTAGACCGAAACGATTCTGCATCTACTACTATTACTCCACACATCGACCGCTATCCAGCATGCATCTAGTGTATTAAGTTCATGGAAAAACGGAGTAATGCAATAAGAACGGTGACATGATGTAGACAAGATCTATTCATGTAGGAATAGACCCCATCTAGTTATCCTTAATAGCAACGATACATGCGTACCTCGCTTCCCCTTCTGTCACTGGGAGAGGACATCGCAAGATCAAACCCATCACAAAGCACCTCTTCACATGGAAAGAAAAATCGATCTAGTTGGCCTAACTAAACCAAAGATTCGAATAAGAAATACGAGGCTATAAGTAATCATGCATATAAGAGATCAAAGAAGACTCAAATAATATTCATGGATAGAAACTGATCATGAACTCAAAATTCATCGGATCCCAAAAATACACCGCAAAAAGTTTACATCAAATAGATCTCCAAGAGACCATTGTATTGAGAATCAAAAGAGAGAGAGGAAGCCATCTAGCTACTGCCTACGGACCCGTAGGTCTATGGTGGACTACTCACGCATCATCGGAGAGGCACCAATGAGGATGATGAACCCCTCCGTGATGGTGTTAGATTGGATCTCGCGGTTCTGGAACTTGCGGCGGCTGGATGTATTTTTCGTCGACTCCTCTAGGGTTTCTGGAATATTTGGGTATTTATAGAGCTCAGAGGCGGTGGAGGGGGTTCCCAAGGTGGCCACAACCCATCAGGGCGTGCCCGGGGCCCCTGGCACGCCCTGGTGGGTTGTGGGCGGCCTGGGCTCCCTCCTGGTTACTTCTTTGGCCCACTGGCCTTCTTCTGGTCGAAAAAAATTCTCCAAAAAAGTTTCGTCGCAATTGGACTCCGTTTGGTACTGATATTATGCGAAGTAAAAAACAAGCAAAAACAGCAACTCGCACTTTGGCACTATGTCAATAGGTTAGTCCCAAAAAATGATATAAAGTTGCTATAAAATGATTGTAAAACATCCAAGAATGATAATATAACAACATGGAACAAGCAAAAATTATAGATAAGTTGGAGACGTATCACTAAGTGAGCGTCTAGATGTGACAATTTAACCTTCCGGACGGTTTGTCTTGGTTTTCTTGGAACAAACATTTCTGGGGAACTGGAGGAGATTGTAATTACCTCAATATTGCCGGCTTGACCGGATTCCGAGTCGTCCTGATAAGAAGGCGCATTAGCAAGTTTGATAAACAAGCGACCAAGAGAGTCAAGTTCTACCTCAGATTGCTCCCCCGAGGATGATTCAAGAGGCGGGTCATCTTTTTAACCTTATGAAGGAACGGGGATTTGAGGCGTAACCTTCCAAAAGTTAGAGCCCTCCTGCAGCAATATAAAGCATATGATAAGAATGGCGGGTCAAAATAAAATTGATAAAGGAAAAGAATATACGTATCAAAAAAGGTCAATACCGGCGGTGGTGGATTTTGCAGACAGAACGGACCCAGGCCGGTGACACTACATTTCTCCTTGAGTCGGAGAAGAATCTCTTTGTTTCCTTGTTGAGGGCGTCATCCGACAAGTCCTTATTGGAAAAGCGTTGAGCGTCGGATGAGTCGCCCGAGTAATCGCACATCAAGCCGTCCCTTACACTGACGGTTGGATTCGCCACTTCAGCCAGCAACGAATCAAGTCAATCCCGGTCAGGCCGTGCGCGGTTAAAGTTCTCAATTTTGTGCGAAGGGGCGCTATTAGGTCCCTCTCTTCATCTGTCGGCCAACCCAGAAATTCTGCATTGTTGCCGAGCCGTTCCAGACGGAAACCCGACAAAGGATTCTCTTCTGCAGGGGCAGTGTTTCTGCAGTAGAACCAAGTCCTGTTCCATCCTTTTGGATGACTCACCAATTTGGATTCAGGAAAGGGGACATTCTTTCTCTTCTGAATGGAAATTCCACCAAGTTCACAAGCGGCGTCGTTCTTGGTTTCAGTTTGGCAATTTAGATAGAAAAATTCCCTAAAAAGGGTCACAGACGGCTCGATCTGGAGATATAGTTCGCATAATACTTGGAATTTACAGATATTGGTCATAGAATTAGGACCAATATACTGAGGCCTGAGGTTGAAGAAATGTAGAAGGTCCCTGAAGAACTTTGAGCCCGGGGGTCAAAAGCCTCTGTGTAAGTGATCAGAAAAGATAACAACCTCTCCTTGTTGGAGCTACGGATAAGGCTCTTCTTTGGGAGCTCAGCATTCTATTTCCTTCCGAGCCGACAAGAAACCTTGGCTCACGAGGTTCTCCAAAGTAAGCTTGGACTCTTGGGTCCTGACCCAGTTGCAGACTTTGGTGCTCTTAGGGGCCATGGCGTGCTATGGAGCAGCTACAAGGGTGATAGAGAGAATAAGCCGGTGTATATTATAAGTCGCCAATTACGGTTATTACTCACAAAGGCGGGACAAATTGACTGGAAAGCATTTGGACAGTCAAAATAGCAAATAATCCCTATCTTGGTAAGCCGGAAAAATGAGCATAAAGACGTTTAAGCCGGCAAAATCAAAGTAAGGGAGTACGAAGAGATATCACATATCCACGAGACTTAGCAGAAATTATGCACAAACAAGTTTCTACAGAGACGTTCTTTGAGATGGATCTAAATAAACGCGAAAAAAGAATGGTAAATGTGTTCTAGCTAGCGGAGGAACTGAAACTGAAGCATCCGTAAGTTTCCCTCCATGGCTCATTTCGGATCTATTTGCAAGAAATACAGGGCAGAGACCGCAATAAAGCTACGAATGCTAAAGGAGTGTAGAGCTTGTGGATCTACAAATGGCAGTTCGGATGAACGGGACGAATACGGTACAAACACTGATCAAACCCTAATGGGGGGAAGGCGTACCAGATCTTGTCGCAGAAAGGATGGGGATGGCCCCGTCTACTCTGGCGATAGCAAGAAAAATCCGGCGACGTAGGCGGCGCAGTTCGGAGGTCTCGTCGTCGTCCTCGAAGCTCCGGCAGGGCTTGGTTGTGAAGAGGGGGCGTGAGGAAGAATGAGTGGAAAGTGAATAAAGGGGTCCGGCCGACCTATTTATAAGGAGAAGAAAAAAATGAAATGACACCGTAAAAGGTGGAACGGTCGCGGTAAATTTGTGGCCAGAATTGCGCCTCGATTTTTGCGCCCGTCCGGATTTGGTGCTGTTTTCGAAGTATTCGTTATGATGACTCCAGACGACAACGGTCAGCAAGATGACGTCATGAAAGTATTGTTTGGGAAATACTAAGTCTAAGCAAGGGGAAGGTAACCCGGCATAATCTTGACCCGGATTGAGTTCTTCTACAGATAAGGGGCAAAGAATTGCCGGCTCATAAGTTGATCTTAGGTTCAAGTTTTCAACATGTTCAAGATGGAGTTTAGCATGGATGAATCCAAACTAAACTGGGGGCTAATGTTGGGGATATACCCCACGGGTATAACCCGCCCAGGTTATAACCCGGGCTCTGTTAAAGCGGCCTATATGGAGGATGTTCATAAGAAGTACAAGGCCCAGACAGGCGGTTCACTAGGTGGGCCGGCTCAGCGACGTGGTCCAGATGGCCGGCTTAAACTCAAAGACGCAAGAAACTCTCTTTCCCTTGAGGAGCAAGGAAAGGAGGAGTTAGATTAGGTCACGGGTTATTTATGACCCGGACTCTGTTGTAAGACCGAGACCTCCACCTATATATACAAAGGGGAGCCCTTGGGTTTAGAAGATCAAGTAAGAAACAAGAAAACCCTTGAGAGCTAGGTTAGTGATTATGCACCCTTGTAATCGAGATTATCATCAAATATACACAAAGCAGGACGTAGGCTATTACCTCCATCGGAGGGTCCGAACCTGGGTAAACTCGTCTCTCGTTCCCGATCAACCCCTTTGAGTCGCCACCTAGTGGCGATGGCCTCACACTCAAGTTCTCCTAAGAGAACATCTGCTGTGACAAAACCACGACAGTGTGCAAGTTCGAAGATAGATACTCCAATGTCACCACAAGTATCCGTGGGTTAATTATGCATCAAACAATTTCAGATTCATCATATTCAATCCAACACAAAGAACTTCAAAGAGTACCCCAAGATTTCTATCGGAGAAGGTAGGACAAGATCATGCATCAACCCCTATGCATAGATTACCCCATTGTCACCACGGGAATCCGCAAGTGGAGTACCAAGACATACATCAAGTGATCTCAAATCCAATATTCAATCCGACATAACAAAATCTCAAAGGGAAAAGATTCAGTTCATCACAACAAGATAGGAAAGGACAAACACCATATGATCTAACTATATTAACAAAGCCCGTGATACATCAAGATCGTGACATCTCAAGAACACGAGAGAGAGAGAGAGAGAGAGAGAGAGAGAGAGAGAGAGAGATTAAACACATAGCTACTGGTACATACCCTCATCCCGAGGGTGAACTACTCCCTCCTCGTCATGGCCTCCACCGGGATGATGCAGATGGCCACCGGTGATGATTTCCCCTCTCCGGCAGGGTACTGGAAAGGCTCCAGATGGGTTTTTCTTCGATACAGAGAGTTGCAGCGGCGGAGCGTAAGTTCTAGGTTAACTTTTGGAGGTTTCTGTATATATAGGAATTTTCAGTGTTGGAATCACGTCAACCGGAGCCATGTGGGCCCCACAAGCCATCAGGGTGCACCCTGTTGGCTTGTGGCCCACATGTGGCTCCCCTCCGGTGGTTCTTCGCACCGGTATTTCTTATTTCCTCCAGAAAAAATCATAAAAAAGTTTCGGGCGATTCCGAGAACTTTTATTTTCTACACAAAAAACAACACCACGGTAATTCTGCTGAACAACGTTAGTCCGGGTTAGTTCTAAATAAATCATATAAAGTGCATCAAAACCATATAAAAGTATTGTAAACATAGGCAAATATGGCATGAATACTTCATAAATTATCGATACGTTGGAGACGTATCAGCTGTCGCCCTCCATCAGGATGTGTGGAAGGGGGCAACCCCCAATGATTGAATCCACCACCAGGGCGTGCTTGCCTGGGTGGGGGATATTTTCGGTGTGGTCGCTAATGTTGGACGTCACCATTTCGTCCAACCAAGGGAGGAGCTCCCTTGTTGTTTTCACCGTCGCATAGATTCCACAACATGCGAACTTCTGATTTCGGTGTGTTTCGGCCACCGGGAAGATCATGTTTACCGAGGTCTTGTGGGAGGGCTGGTGGGTCGAAGAAGACCCAACCCTCACTCTTCGGGTGGTAGCTCGCGCGTACCTTCTTGCGATACAGTTTGAGCCAGGAAAGATTGCTTCGGGCTCTCCTTGCTCGTTGAAGACGAACTCGATCATCCCGAAGCGCATGTAGTTGATGTAGGGTGGAGGATAAACGTCAAAGAGCCGCCTCGAGTTATCAACAGTCGGCTCGAAAGAGCCAAAGGTGAAGGTCTGGCTCGGCGTGAACTTTGTCGGCCACTTCTTGATCTCTACACCGGGTTAGATCTCCGACCAGCGTCGCCCGTGCCTGGCGCGCCAACTAACGGTGTAAAATACCTTCTGATCCTTCGATAGGGTTCCTGACGTGGTCGGGAGTTCCAGGGTAGAGCCCGCACGCACAAGTTATCCAGGTTCGAGCCTTCGGAGAGTAATACCCTACATACTGCTTCTTCTTGTTATTCATGGCGATGGGATACCTCATGCGAGGGATTACAATGGAGTACGGGGTTGCTACCGAGAGTTGTTCTTCTCTAGATTGGATGTTGTAAGTGTTCGCCTACCTCCCCTTATATAGGTGGAGGAGGTTAGGGTTTTACAGGGAGGAGATGCAATCCAGGCCACCAACCTTCTTGCCATCGGGAACAAGCCGCCTGAAGGTCGATTCCTGCACTTGTTGGGCCCCCAAGCCTTGGCCCATCCCTCTGACCCGGTCCGGCTAGGTGAGCCACCCTCGGGTCGTGGCCCCGTCCCTTGCAACATGCAAATTAAGAGGGAATATGTATAAGATTGAACTCATAATGTGCAAACCATGGATAATTATGAGCAATTTATAATAAAAGTTATCGATGCAAATTGAATGTATCATCTATTAACCCATGAAGCTTGCCAAGGATGTCATGGAGGCTCCGAGAAGGTTTCGGGCTTTATAAAGAATTTTTCACCAAGGAGCAAACTTTATGGTTGCCCCAGAAACTAGCTTGAGGGGTCGGATCCCAGATGGTCCGGACTACCTTTTGTTGAGAATAACAATTGCAACCTGGGGGCACTCTCTCAAGCTAGGGATCTCTTGTGGGTGAATTTTTGCCAGTATATGTGCAGTTGATTACCACCGTATCTACAAGGTGCACCCCCTCTTAATAGTGTGGTTGCCCAGTATTACACTCATGAAACTGTTATTTTCCCTTTTCAAAATGTGTGTGTGTTGGGGGGTGGGCATCCAACCATCCTTGCTTTTCTTTGGAAAATTGTGTTTATAGACTCAAACACATGGTTAGAACAACAAAATCATTAACACAAAAAACACATAGGGACATTAATGCCCTTCACATTTTTTGCATGATAGTCGCGAGGCTCGACATAGGGCCCAACCCGTAGGACTTTTTTATGCTATTGTATATCCTTAACTCTAATGGGCGAGGGAGACCCGTCAGTGGCAATTTATTTTTGTCACCGACATTTAATCATTAAAGGTGAAAACTTATCAGTGGTGAGGTTTCAGCGTCCTTAAGTTTCGAGAATGGCACAGAGAATTGTGTATCCATTTTGAAATTGTGTACCAAAACCATACTGTAGTTTTATTGACGTGCATGTCATCAATGCATCTAACTCTCCACGTGCTTGAAAAGTGGTTGTATATATTTAAGCTAAACGATGCAAAGTTTAACCAAATTCTTAAAAAAGAACTACATATTAAGAACTAGTACAACACTAAATTGATGTAATATAATAATATATTTTATTATGTATACTTAATAATCTAATTTGGTACTGCAGTTGTTGATAAAAATTCCAATAAATGTAGTCAAACTTCTACAGTTTGACATGAGACAAATGCATACGTCCCTTTCTCAGACACGGAGTGAGTGTCTTTTACCAGGCTCGAAGGAAAGCTCGATGAGATCTTCCAACCAGGATGAGCTATGAACCCTCGGTGCCAATCACGTCTCCAAATATTCTAGCGGGGCAGAGATTCCCACAGATTCTCGTTCATTCTTTTCGATCAGGATGTGACTTGTGAGAGTGACCCTGTGTAATATCTGACTTTTTCTCTTCTTCTACTTAACGTAATGTACTAACATGTGACTAGGAAGTGTGCATCGGCATGACATTGCTTTCAGCTGAGAGCTAGTGTCACCGCTTGTTAAATGATTCTAATATCTTTACTCTCTTTTTTGCGGGTATCTTTACTCGTTAATCCACCTCCACGCAGGAGCTATCTGGGGAGAAGAGACAGAAAGTGAAAAAGGAACCACACGTATTTTGTGTTGCAGCCTGACCTGCGGTTGACAACTGAAATATAATATTTCAAATAACATATGTGCTTTGAACCGAGCATACCTGGTACTAGTGGTTGGCTTGAGGCGCTACTGTGCGCACTAATCAAGCTATCGTAGTTGTTAACAAGTTGATATTGTAGATAAGCGGCTGTGGTTAAAAATATAACACAACTCTACTAATACCAAATTAATAGTGATTCTAGAGCATCTCGGCGCAACATCAAATGTGTAAATATTTCCTTATCATTCAGGTCAAAAGAACAAACAAACGAGTTTTACAGACATTGTAATTATCTAGCTAAACATCAAATGAGAGGAACCACCAACATCAAATGAGAGGGACCACGGCGAGGATGGGAGGTTGCGTGTGATGGGGTCAAAGAAAAGGAATGTGGCAGGTGGATCTGAGGAGCAGCCACTGAGGGGAGGTTGCGGGGATGAGAAACAAACAAGGCGCTCTTTTCTTTCTCCCTTTTAATACATTTTCTCCATCGAGCACAACTCCTAGTGCCACGTGGATCATGCGCGCGGACGCCCCTTCTACGCACGTTAATGGGTTTAATGGCTATGTCTCTCGTGTGGAATCTGTCCATCCGGACTCAAGCCCTAGACTTGACATGGACGAACGTATTTTTTATTTGTTTCTAAGATCTTAAAGTTGTTCTTAGTGATAAGGAGTCCCGTCAATTATGAGTTGTGTGTAACAACTTTGTCAATCTCTTTGGTTCAGTCTCTCAAAAACACTTATAAAAATAGGGTATATGTGAATGTGTTCATATGGGTGAATGTGCGCTCGTGTATGTTGAACATATGTGTTTGTACTGTGTGTTTTCTTTTAAAAACCATATAAGTTAATTATGAAAATCTATAGCCGATAGGTGGATGTTGCTGAGGTTGCATCGAATTAACTTTGGTTTCGTTAGTTTTCAACTTTGCATTGCCTAGCCTGGGCCCTGGAGCCGTGTTTTCTATTTGATGCTTAGTGCACCCAGCTCTGGCACAAACATCAGGGTACTCAAATTAGCTCTTCTCGTGTGTTCACCATGGTCCTATTTTGAGCTCCCGCGGCCCTATGTACAACCTTCGACGGTGTCTTACTCAGTTCTGATCAAGTCCTGTCATTCACCTACCACCTCCTTTTAGGTCTCAAGGGTGATTGGTGCGTCGACGAGCGAAGTCCAGGGGGAGTTGGTGGTTTTCGGAGGTGCTCGGCGTTGGTTGAGATGTGGCGTTGTTCTCAGTTAGGGCAAGCTCTTTTGCTTGTAGTTTTGTTTGGTCCTAGGTGGTTGTATTTGGTCTTATCCAGTTGTCGTGTTCATGCTACGCTCCTTGTTCGCAGCAAGTAGTAGTTCTCTAATACTTGTATTTCTGCCTTCTATAAAGCAATGGTACGCCAGACCTACTCTAGAAAAAAAAATAGCAATGTGTGCCATGTATGTCGGCCAGCCCATTTCAGTAGCACATGTAACCCGGTTTTCAAACCATGTAGAAGGTTCTTGAAGTTTTTTTTGGTACCTTTTTCCCGTGATTTTATATTATATGTTTCAAGTTTTTAATATTCAGAAAAAACAAAATTTTGAAAAATGTTTAATTATTTTAAAAAAAAAAGTCCAAGAGCATTTGTATTTCAGAACAAATATTAAGTTTTTCTAAAATATTCCCATATAAAAAATACTCACAATTTCAAACATTTGTTTATCAAATTTGAAAAAATGTTTGAGTTTTTCAAAAAATTATTCTTGTTTTCTAAGACCTGTTAGCCTTATTAAAAAAATGCTTACAAAAGTTTGTTAAAATCGCATTTTAAAGACACACATTTTTTAAATGTTTAATTTTTTTGAAAATTATATTATTATTTTATTAAATGTCTACTTCATAAAAATAAATTCTCATGTTTTCTAATATCGAATAAAAAGTCAATTGTGGGTTCAACAGCCGACTCGCAATCTTGGGTTTAAAAAATGTGGGTTCAATAGCCGGCTCACAATTTTAGGATCGCCCCTGTGCATTTGGTCGCCTATTTGACGCCCGCGAGCATCCCGCAAGGCACGATGAGTCTGTAGGTTTTGCATGGGATCTCCTATTTGGTGTGTTAGCAACATAGCGCATACGCCCTACAGCATTCCAGCATTTGATTATATTTTGGGCCATTTCCTTCTTTTTTTTCTTTTTTCCTTTCCTTTTTCTTTTTTTGTAGCAATACCTTCATTTTGTGAACATATTTTTCAAATCATGATTTTCTTTAAAACATGCACATTTCTCGAACTCGTGAACATTTCTTAAATTTGCGAACCTAATAAATTGATGTACATTTTTTACCAATCGAAGAATGTTTTTGCAATTTAACAAGCATTTATTTTAAACCTGTGAATATTTATTTTGAATCTTCAAACGTTTATAGAATCCATGAAAAAAAATTGAAAATTGGGGGAACAATTGTTATATCTCGCAAACATTTTTTTAGGAACAATTTTTAAATGCATGACCATTTTCCGAATACATAAAAAAAATTAATCAGTGAACATTTTTTGAATCAATGAAATTTTTCCCAATTAATAAATATCATTTGAATTTTCTAAACATTTAAACAAAATCTTGAACATTTTGAAATTTGCGAATATTTGCTAAATTTTCATAGTATTTTTTGAATACGTGAATATTTTTTATCCAGAGTTGCGCTCATTTTATAATATGCCAGGGCTTTTCGTATGGGTTGATGATTGTGATTCCCTGGGTTTTTTATACACGAATATTAGACGAGGAGTGGTTGGGTTGGGTGTTCTTACTGGGCACGACTATATCTCCAGACTCGCTATTGGGTGTTCTTATTGAGCTTCCGACTCGCTGAAGCCCCTAGCAGTCGTGCGAGCATATCTGCAGGCCGAGTGTGCGGCAGGCCAGTGCCTCGTTTTGGTTTTTCTTTTTCTTTATGCTTTTTCTTCGTTTTTATTTCATGTATACTTTCGTTTATGCTTCCAAATTTTCTGAACTTGTATATTACAAATATATACTTTACATAATGCTTTTAAAAAAAATTAATCATGCATTTGAAAATTGATAAATGTGTAAATAAGAAATAATGACCGATATATATGTAAAATGTAAATCTTGTATTTTTGCAAAATATTAACCAAACTTTTAAAAATGTTAAATGTGTATATAAAAAATATCGACCATGCATTCGAAAAGTGGAAAATCTTGTATTCTAAAAAATTTAATCAAGCATTTGAATTTTTTAAATGTTTATAGAAAAAATGTTGATCATTTATTTAAAATTTCAATTTTTTATTTTAAATGTGCTGATCAAGCATTTGAAAAATGTTTAATGTGTATAAACAAATGTTAAATATGTATTCGAATTTTTTTAAGTATTTTATTTGAAAAATTAATCAAGCATTTTAAAAATGCTAAATATGTATAGATAAAAATGTTGACCATGTATTCAGAAAATGTTAATCTTGTATTTGAAAAATGTTGATCATACATTTGACAAATGTTAAATGTGTATAGAAAATTTGTTGACCATGTATTAAAAAAGTGTTTATCTTCTATTTTAAAAATGTTGACCAAGCATTCGAGAAATGTTAAATGTTTATAGAAAACATTTCAACCTTGTATTAAAAAAATGTTAGTCTTGTCTTTTAAATATGTTTATCAAGCATTTGAGAAAAGTTAAATGTGTATAGAAGAAATGTTGAACATGATTCAAAAACTGTTAATCTTGTATTTGAAAAACATTTATCAATCAATTGAAAAAAACTTAAATGTGTAAAGAAAATATGTTAACCATGTACTCACAAAATGGTAATCTTGTATTTTGAAAATGTTAAGCATGTATTAAAACAATATACAATATATGTACCAAAAATATACATTGTGTGTGGAAAAAGTAGACATAAAAAGTATATCTTTTAAAATAAATGTAAATCATGTATTTCAAAAATGTTAAACGTGTATATAATAAATGTTTATGATGCATAAAAAATTAAATATGTAATGATAAAATAGTTAACATGTGTTGAAGAAAAAACTGATGAAAATCGACAAAAGACAAAGAAAATGAAGAAAAGTAATAAAAACAAAAGAAACCAACACAGAAGAAAATGAAAAATCTAATTAGACCAATGCAAAAATAATGAAACGGTGAAACCGATAAAAAACTAAAGAAAAACAAAGAATGACAATGAAAAACAAGATAGAAAGAAATGAAACAAAAAAAGAAAAAATAGTGAAAAACGAGAAAGAAACAAAGAAAACCTTTGAAAAACAAAAAAGAAGAAACCCAAAAATGAGTGCAAAATCCGGCTCCCATTCCTCAAGTATGTTGCGCCTTCCTCCTTTCCACAAACGCACTAGTGCCTTAGTGGCTAGCGGCCATACTCAGCACGGAGGAGACGTGTGTTCGATATGTGATTCTCCCTTTTTATACCTACTATTTCTCATATTCCGCGCCAGAGCTAATGGGTCGGCCCGTTACCACCGACACTTCAGGCGAGAGGTTGTTCCATCTCACGTAAAGCAAGATATAGCTCTCGCAGTTCCTATTTATCGATTCAGGCGCCGCTTAGGCGTATATCGCTTGCAAGGACTGCTCGACGAGCCGTGGCCCATTAGCACGCTCGCTTGCACTGTCGCTTCCTCATCTTCGCTTGTTTTCTTTCTCGCCTTTTTTTGTTGTTGGTGTACTATCTTAGGGGGGAATCGGCCAACTTTTTTGTTTAATAAAAAAATATGAAATCTAAAAACACTCTCAAATTTTAAAAAAATGTTCAAGAAATTTAGAAATGTTTGTTAATTTGAAATTTACAAATTTTAAAAAAAGTTTGTGATATTTGTAAGAAAGTTCAGGAATATGAAAATAAAAATCATGAGTTTTAAAAATACTAGTAGAACGCCCCTACATTACTACGAGCTATAATACATATAAATGAATCAAACAAATGATTAAGATCGTCTTCAAGGTTGAAGCTCATTTCTCGTTCATATATCCGGGCGTGTACGGGCCTAGCAGGCTCTCCAAAATTTAACCATTTGGACAGGCTGAACTCTCTCAAATCCAGATCATATGTGGTGGAGAAATGTGGTTGTCGCACCATGTTATCTCCAACACGTCGACCCTACACAAAAAACCCACCCTATTACGCACCCTTCCTTTTCCCTTCCGGACTCTTCCCTTCCCTCTCAATTTCCCGACGTAGCTGGACATTTATCACTGGAGTCCTCTCGGACTCGGCTCGAAAAGATTCATATTTGTAGTGAAAACAATAACCACAATAGTTTAAGCAGTGAAGAAAAGAAATTATGCGAGCGGAAAGACAATTGAAAGGATCGGATGAGACAACATCAAAAAAATATTATGGATGTACAAAAGGAAGAAAACTCCGTCCAAAGCAAGAACGCATAGACCGCACGAAACAAATGAACGTGAAGCAAAGAGGTAAACATGTAAGGTCGAAGCATAGTAGAACAGGAGGCAACAAGACATTATGTACGACATATCTGTAGGTATATTGAAACGTATTCGCAAGTCTTCATATCATACAAAGATTACCTATGCCTTTTAGTAATATTTGGGTGCACAAAACTGCACTAATCTTACGCGAACGAGTGGTGATGTTGGGCCGCACAAGTGCGTGCCTCCGCACCCGCATGCCCCTACGAGTTTTTGAACTAACCGTATCATTTTGGTTGATTTTCTTATTGATGGTCGATTCATGTTCAACAGGAGAAGTCTTTGTTTCAGGGCATGGAAGGACATATGCATACCAAAATGTGAGGGTGGCTTAGGAATCGGAAACATTCCAGCAATGAACAGGGTCTCATTCTATCAGCGGCGTGGAGAATTGTAGATAATCCAGGAAGTTTCCATTCTAAATTCCTTAAATCCAAATATTATCTCGGCGCTTATTTATGAAGAGCCAGCACTAGAATCCCAAAATGAAATTACGTCATATTTTGATTTCCAACTCTTCCATGCAAATTTTAGATGGAAATTCATCAATTCGAAGCACACCCTAGTTTCCCCTTTGGAAATCCATATATGACCACCTCATAATGCAGCCAAGTCACTTTAAACATCCGTCTCAAGTGAAAGATCTATGGAGTCCCGGTCAAAAATGTTGGAATGCTAATCTTATATATAAGCTTTTTGATAAACAAACAACTGACTGTATAATACTGGTACCCGTAATCAATCAAAAAGGATCAAATATTCTATGTTGGAAACTACTCCCAACAGGAAAATGTTCTTCCAAAAGTGCTTATAGAGCATGAGCAGGGAGAACTCACTCCTAGACAGGTCCCAGAGGAAACAAAACAACTTCTGAAGCAAGTATGGAAGGAAAAGTCATCGGCACCAAGAGTGCAAATGCATGGAGAGTATTAAAGAAAGAAGTCCCAACAGGTATGAGAGCACGTAAGTTCTCTTCTCACATCAACAAACATTGTACTCAATGTAATCTACAGGAAAATTACATGCACATTTTCTTTACTTTCCTATTTGCTAAAGTTGCCTGGTTTTTAGACCCATGGTACATGAACACTGAAATTCTTGCTCAACACTATGATTCTATCCTTGCAATTATTAGCGCAATTCTCAATTCCAATCATCCTCATGCATCCATTACAAACATTATGAATTTTCTATGGTACATTTGGAAGGCAAGAAATGATAGCATGTTTGGTATGAAAACTAATACTTCGCTACAGGTCCATCACAGGCAATAATAAGAAGCCAAGATCTTACAAGCTATACAAAAAGTGCAGGAACTAATTCTGAACAATCCTGGGTCCAAACCAAACATGGGAATAGAAGTTTTGTAGGTTTAAAGGTATACTTAGATGATGCATGGGAAAACAATAGGCCTAATACAGGAATTGGTATTTGTTGGGTAACGCAGCAGAAAACAAAAATTTTCCGACCTACGCACCAGCCCAAGACCACTATGGAGACTGCATACAAGGTTTGATCATTATCGTTATCGACTCGTAGCGCAGCAGAAGTAGAGTCGATGACGATCGGCGGTGCAGATCCCCGCACCTAGGATTTTACAACCTCCCAACCGCGAGGATGTATACCCTCATCTGCCCCGCGGACAGCCCTCCGGGAGGCGGTCACACAGTCCCCCGGACGGTGTCGCGGACAGCCCTTCGGGAGGACCTCCGAAACTCGGACTGTCACTCGGACAGCCCTTCGGGAGGACCTCCAAAACTCGGATGGTCACACGGACAGCCCTTCGGGAGGCACTCTCGAACTAAGACCGAAACTACGATCTCTCTACAGAGTTGCACACATACGGTGTCATCTATCCGGCAGGGCTTCGCCGTCCAGAACTAGTTCCTGCCGGAACCCAGACAGCCTTTCGGCTCTACGAAACTATTTCGCTGGGAGGGAGAGAGAATGCCAGATCATGCATGGCTTGTGTATGAGAGTAAGGATGTGTCTTATGGCAGCCCACACACCTCCTATTTATAGGAAACCCAAGGGGTAGGGTGGTTTTACAAGAAGACCCAAAACCCACATGAAAAGAAGTCCTTCCCAAGGACCTAAAAGGTGAAACCAAGGAACAAGGGGGACTCCATGAAGGAGTCCACCATGTGGCCGGCCACACCCTCATGTGGGGCCCCAAAATTGGCCCCTATCCATCCATGTCATCCCCAAGATCTTTTGGAGCAAAGCCCCAAAAGGTGGCTTTCCAAAAATATCCCAAAAAGCACTTTCACTATTCACGACGACATTTTTCAGCGTCTGATCGAACTGAAAATATTCATGTGGGCTTAGAACAATTCTAGTACCCACCAAAATAATTTTCAACGCGAGCCGGAACAATTCCGGTTTAGTGATTTCATCTGCGAAAAGCATCTGAAGCGGTTTCGGCAGCTCCGGAACATTTCCGGTTTTCATCCCGGAAAATTCCAGAAAGTTTCCAGAATGATTCTGGCACCCTCCAAGAATTATCAGGCATGTGCCAAAACCAATTTGACTTTATGGTATCCTCTGAAACAACTTTTCAGTTTCACCGGAACTCATCCGGTGACCTCTCTGCGGAACTTTTCCGCTGTCCGAAACTTTTCCGGCGTCCGAAACTTTTTCGGTGATTTTCTCTCAGACTCCCTGTCTAGTATTCAGCAGATAGATGACCCTTAAGCGTGTGACCCTATAGGTTCGGTGAAGCATAGACATGACCCGGAACCCCTTCCGATCAATGATCAACATCGGAGCCGTGGACACCCATATCGATCCCTATACCCACACGAATAAATATTCGAGTGAACCTCCAGTTGCCGTGAGCTATTCCTGTTGCTTCGCGATATGTTACAATTACCCGAGGTGAGAAACATCGGCATCCTCGTGGATTAACACTTGTCCACAATGCCAGTTACCTCGTTGCCGGTATTGTTCTCTTTTCTCGTTCCCGTGTTCCGGCATCCCTGTGATCAAATCACCCTGTGTCTGGCCAGACGATGATGGATACCGTAACACCGAGAGGGCCCAGAGATATCTCTCCATCGTCGGAGGAGCAAATCCCAATCTTGAGCTATCAAGTCCCTTGACATACTTTTCCATGAACCCGTAAGCCGCCGTAATAGCCACCCATTTACGGATGACGTTTAACAAACCCCAAAGTTCATGAAGCAAGCATGAAGAAACTCGACACTCTCATGGTCTAAGGAATTATGCAAACATTAACTTCTCTGTGTTATTAACCATAAACTTATGGCGAATGTATCTCATAGCATAACATCAATCGGGTCGATTCAACACAAGTGTTCTACCAACAATTGTGCCCTCAAAATTGCCGGCATAGCCATGCCCATGATCAGGAAAACAGGATCATCATGCAATACTTGAGCCAGTCATAGAGGCTTGACTAGGAATACATTTTACCGTTTATTATCCCACACATGCATATGAGTCTTCCTCCGAGCCTCATGGTTATTGTAGACTCGAGAACCATAGCAGTTATAGCATGGAACATAAACCTAATTATGAACAGGGAGATAATCAATAACATTTATTATTGCCTCTAGGGCATATCTCCTACAGATTCCCACTTGAACTAGAGTCAATAATCTAGTCAATGCTAATGCACTTTACACCTATGGCATACTGGTGTAAAATATGCTTCGCATGTGGTATAGCCTGATGTCCAACGGATCTGACGACTTCAGCTCTTTGTGTAACTTTGCATATCCTTGCGTTTTCACGCTTTCACAAAATTCATATTTTGTCTGGACTTGGCCTTGCATATGTGTGAATCATTGGTCGAAACCTGATTCCTCAGACTGAGCTATGGAGCAACTATCTGCAATAGTGTCCCATAGACCAAAGTCATCTTGGAACCATACTAAGTTCATGAATGAACTATATGATTCAACAACTTCTTTGTCGCTTCTTAAGCATCAACATACTTAGCCTTTGTTATAGAATTCGCCACAGTATCTTGTTTGGAACAATTTCCAACTACCGTGCCACCATATTGTGTATCACACAAAACCCTCAATTTAAATCGAAAATCGCATGGAGCATTGATGAAGACTGTATCGATGTAATCACTTACAACGAGCACTTCATAATCTCTACTTGCGAGAAAACATGTCATCAGTACTACTCTTAGCACTTAATGACATCTTTCACTGTTGTCCCATGATCAGTACTTTGATCACTATGGTATCTATACTCGCAACAACTTTGGAGTATTGGACATATCTGTTTGTTTTTACATACCATGGAATACATGATTAATCCAAACACAAGAGTGTGTGGAATCTCCATCATGTATTTTACTCATCAGTGTTTTGGGACACCGAGTCTTGCAAAAACTCTTTCCATGTGACTTCGGCAAGAATCACTCCTTGGCGTTTTAAATGCTAAAAGATTTTAGCATCTTGTCAATATGTATTCATTGCTTAGCCCCATTAGGTAAATCTATCTCCATAGATCATCATGCCTAATATTGAGGCTATTTAGCCTAAGCACTTCATTGAAAAACTATTTTCAAATGAAGTCCTAATTCGTGTCAAGAAATTTATTTCCAATTAACAATGTGTTAAGTACACAAGGTTTTTAGAAATATTATTATGCTCCCACTTACTTTCTTGAATCACAAGCATCTTCGATACCCATTTGATGAAGTCAAACCCCCTTGACCATTTCATCAAAAACGAAGATTCCAACTCCACTTTGCTCTCTTCTGTCCATCGCTGGAACTCTGAAGTTTGCATACTTACTAGCATCCTCTGGATCGACAAATTACTTTGGACTGTATCACATACAAGTCCTAGGTTTCATTTCCATCAGATGGAAATCTTTTTGTCATCCATGTTTCATATCTCATGATTGAAATATGTATTAATTGCTAGTTCAACCTGAACCGACTTTAAGCATCGCTACGGTGAGACAATCTCATTGTAGTCAACTCCTTGAACTTGTTATTGCAACAAGTCGAGCTTTATGGATAAAACATTTTATCCGTATCAGTTTTTAGTTCCATAAATATTCGTTAGACTCTAAGTCTTCCGAAAGGTGTATCAAGATTTTAATCTCGAATCACTTATATGGAAACTATCTCGGATTGTATTGGCATTTAGCCAATTCCGGAGTCAGGGCCCATCAACGCTTCCTTGTGTATCGTAGGTATACTGTTGTCTAACAACAATATCTCGTATGCGCACCTGAGAGGTTTGCACGAGTTTTTCCTACGCGGTTCAGCTGCAAGTTCGACCGAAGTCCATACATCTCATGTAGAGGCTTCCGTATCAGTCGCAGTAGGAAACTCCGGAATCACTTCCAAGGTTCCTTTCCTTTGACCTGATGACAAAGATACTGGTTATCTCGTCGAGTTGCACTGTCCTCCCACTCACCTTTTGTAAGAACTATTCTCTTTAAAAGCATACCGTTTTGTGGCAAAAAACCTTTGCCTCGGTATAGTGGTGGGGGAATACCCAATGACTTGGGATAACCTTACAGAGTAGCACTTGTCTGATTTGGAATAGGTTTGTAACCTTTTACACAAGCCCCATATTCCAAATGTTAAGAAAAGATATAACATGGTTGGGCGTACCATACCATGACGTCATTTCAACAGACCTGATGGAGCTCTTTTCAGTGTAAAAGCCGCAGTCTCTAAAGCATCATTCTTTAAAAGGGATAATGGCAAATCTATTTATGTCATCTTTTATCTTACCATGTCATAAATGGTTCGATTACATCTACACGGACTCTCCACTTGCAGTGGTGTTCCGGGAGGTGCAAGTTATGAAACCCCTTTCACAACTCATCAGACATTCGCTAAACTTGTAACTCAAATATTCCTTTCTGCAATCGAATTGTAGAAACACAATTTTCTTGTTACAACAACTTCTACTTCATTTTTGAAAACCTTATGAATGAATTCAAAAGATCCAGACTTACGTCTCAACAAGTAAACATCCATATATCTACTTGAGTCATTTCTGAAGATAGATGAATCCACTACTTGCAACAACATTTATTGGACTACACACATCATAATGTATGATCACCAATATGTTCTTTGCTCGTTCCTTATGGCCTGTGAACGGTATTTTAGTCACTTCACCTTTCAGAGGAAAGTTGCAAGTGTCAGATGATTCAAAATCAAATGACTTCAAAATCCATCATAATGGAATTTTCATGCGGGTTTCTCCAATGTGACCAAATGCAGTGCCACACATATGTGGTATTCTTTTAGTCTTGCGACATTTAGCGTCAGTGTTATGGATGTATCATATTACCATCAATATTCACAACATACATCCCATCCTGGATGGAAGCATGGCCCTTCATGTTATTCATAACACCGAACATTAAAAGTTCTCTTATGAATAACCTTCTTGCAAGATACCTTATGCAAAGGGCTAGAGTATATGAAACTCTAAAATGAATTATGAAAGTAAACCCAGAGGTATGTATTATTATCAATATTCATAACATACGTCTCATTCATAATGAAAGTATGGCCCTTATGTTATTCACAATACCGAACATCAAAAGTTCTCTTATGAACAACCTTCTTGCAAGATACCTTATGCAAAAGGGCTAGAGTGTGAAACTCTAAAATGAATTATGAAAGTAAATACATAGGGAATACACCGTTGGAAGGTATAGTAACATTTACTATGTTCCCTGTGTGTATCTAAACCTCATTCCTGGCTAGTCTTTCAGGCCTTAGTAGTTCTTACATCGAGTTGCAACAGAATGCAATCGAGCGGGTATCTTTGTGATTAACTCACAATACCCAAGAATTAGTGATTAACATGTTTAACCATAATTCTCAAGAACTATATCTTTGACCAGCCTTCTATACATCAAAAACTTGTATGACGTTCATACATGAGCTGGATATTCCAGTCTTCTTTCTTTCTGCCATTATACTTCTAACAGTTTAACTTTTAGTATTTCTCCTACTCTCAGAAGAAGCACCCAACTTAAGAGTGGCGTTAGCCTTGGACTTCCTAGGCATGAAAGTCTTACTAACACCCTTTGGACACTTCCTTTCTCTTTAAGTTGTTGTTTTATTCACCTTTCATCATATGATAGGCGTTCTCCTGGATCCCTCTCTTATCAGTCTAATGCATAGTAAACTCTTTTACTAACAGTTTGCAAACAAACATTGCTTTGGATATCTCATATCTTTTAGCCTTTGTCTGTCTCTGAAAATGATTTTCAGATTCCATGAATATCACATAACTATCCAAACTTTCGAAGTTCGGGTCTCATGGAAGCAAACATATTGCACTTTGACTGAAAAGGAATTCTTGCTTTTGGATCGAAGGACGAGAGTCACATGATCCATAGCATTAGCGGGAGAATACCGAAAGTATGCGATAGGACAAAATCCTTCTCGACACTCTAGAGGACAATCCTCACATTACGTTACCAACTGTAAAGATTTAACCAGATATTTAACAGCTATTCAATTTTAATAGGGAAGGTGGAAACGCGAGCCATTATTCTACAACTATTATGCAAATCACACTTAGACAGGGTTCATAATTAATTGCACTGAGAATTAAACAAGTTAATTCTACAGTGCGCTCCCACTCAAATCAATATCTCTCATAATTGATTTTGAGTGATACAAGATCCAGACTTCAATTCATCGCCATAGAATCATCATCTCATGACGGGAATTTTAATCGGTAGGCCAACTTGCCGATCACATCTCCATGTGACTCTTGTTCATCTTTTGATGCGTGTGTTCCGAGCTCATGACACTCATGCCTGAACGTCAAGACAACCAAGTGATCTCGCTGCGAGGTCTCAACTCACCCGCCTCACACATCCCTAATCGTTCGCACCCATGCATCCATGGCGTACCGCGAAAAGTTAGGTGCCGTGACGGTGCTACACTTGGGAGAACACTATCTACTTGATATTTTTTGTGAGAGATCACCCTAATAAAAGCGACTACTGCGCAATCAAGAAGGGTGCATCATAAGGGATAAACATCTCAGGCAATTCATAATAGCATGATATGGTATAGCCCTTTCTGACGGAGAAGTCTTTCATTTCTTCGTCTTCGGCATTCGTGTTGGTGTTCACCTTCGCGAAGATTGCCACCACCTTGTCGGTGCACCAGATAATATTGCTATCTCTATAGCTAATAAAATAAGTGCATTACATAAGGTTGACACGCAGGTCATTAAAGTGCAATCATATGGCTCCAGCCATCATGCCGAATCATGACACGCAGGTCATGTTAATCAATTTACATTATATAGTCATCTCATACATAATCAAATTATAATGAGCACTGCTATACCACATCATATGCACATGCAAACCATCCTGCAAAACCAAGTTAGACGCCTCTAATCGGTCCATGCAAAATTTTATTTTACGTGGCTTCTAAGGTTTCGAAACAAACCGAAGCTACCAATGTCCATCATCAAGCATGATAATCCAAGTCGCTAGATTAACATTCCAGGGTGTATGAAACACGAGATAATAAAATCTCGAGCCCCATACTAAACTTCGTCATACGCGTGACCCTCGTGCAGATCACATCTGCAATACCCTTTCGTCTGCAAAATTTCATCTTTCTTTTTAACTACGGTGGAATTCAATGAACTGTTAGCACTTCGTTGATCAATCAGGATCGCGGATTGCCAGAACATTGAAACTCCACCATACTGTTATCAAGATCAGAAATATGCAAATTCGAGGGAAGCAACAAGAACATCGGGTAACAGACTTCATCTGGTACCCGCACAAATAATTTTCAGCAATAGATCTCATCTACTACCTAATTATATTGTGCAACACCCATACATCTCTATGTATTCTAGATCGCAACCTGCATCTACGCATAGCACGGCTCTTGATGCCACTGTTGGGTAACGCAGCAGAAAACAAAAAAATTCCGACCTACGCACCAGCCCAGGACCACTATGGAGACTGCATACAAGGTTTGATCATTATCGTTACCGACTCGTAGCGCAGCGGAAGTAGAGTCGATGACGATCGGCGGTGCAGATCCCCGCGGCTAGGATTTTACAACCTCCCAACCGCGAGGATGTATACCCTCATCTGCCCCGCGGACAGCCCTCCGGGAGGCGGTCACACAGTCCCCCGGACGGTGTCGCGGACAGCCCTTCGGGAGGACCTCCGAAACTCGGACTGTCACTCGGACAGCCCTTCGGGAGGACCTCCAAAACTCGGACGGTCACACGGACAGCCCTTCGGGAGGCACTCTCGAACTAAGACCGAAACTACGATCTCTCTACAGAGTTGCACACATACGGTGTCATCTATCCGGCAGGGCTTCGCCGTCCAGAACTAGTTCCTGCCGGAACCCAGACAGCCTTTCGGCTCTACGAAACTATTTCGCTGGGAGGGAGAGAGAATGCCAGATCATGCATGGCTTGTGTATGAGAGTAAGGATGTGTCTTATGGCAGCCCACATGCCTCCTATTTATAGGAAACCCAAGGGGTAGGGTGGTTTTACAAGAAGACCCAAAACCCACATGGAAAGAAGTCCTTCCCAAGGACCTAAAAGGTGAAACCAAGGAACAAGGGGGACTCCATGAAGGAGTCCACCATGTGGCCGGCCACACCCTCATGTGGGGCCCCAAAATTGGCCCCTATCCATCCATGTCATCCCCAAGATCTTTTGGAGCAAAGCCCCAAAAGGTGGCTTTCCAAAAATATCCCAAAAAGCACTTTCACTATTCACGACGACATTTTTCAGCGTCTGATCGAACTGAAAATATTCATGTGGGCTTAGAACAATTCTAGTACCCACCAAAATAATTTTCAACGCGAGCCGGAACAATTCCGGTTTAGTGATTTCATCTGCGAAAAGCATCTGAAGCGGTTTCGGCAGCTCCGGAACATTTCCGGTTTTCATCCCGGAAAATTCCAGAAAGTTTCCAGAATGATTCTGGCACCCTCCAAGAATTATCAGGCATGTGCCAAAACCAATTTGACTTTATGGTATCCTCTGAAACAACTTTTCAGTTTCACCGGAACTCATCCGGTGACCTCTCTGCGGAACTTTTCCGCTGTCCGAAACTTTTCCGGCGTCCGAAACTTTTTCGGTGATTTTCTCTCAGACTCCCTGTCTAGTATTCAGCGGATAGATGACCCTTAAGCGTGTGACCCTATAGGTTCGGTGAAGCATAGACATGACCCGGAACCCCTTCCGATCAATGATCAACATCGGAGCCGTGGACACCCATATCGATCCCTATACCCACACGAATAAATATTCGAGTGAACCTCCAGTTGCCGTGAGCTATTCCTGTTGCTTCGCGATATGTTACAATTACCCGAGGTGAGAAACATCGGCATCCTCGTGGATCAACACTTGTCCACAATGCCAGTTACCTCGTTGCCGGTATTGTTCTCTTTTCTCGTTCCCGTGTTCCGGCATCCCTGTGATCAAATCACCCTGTGTCTGGCCAGACGATGATGGATACCGTAACACCGAGAGGGCCCAGAGATATCTCTCCATCGTCGGAGGAGCAAATCCCAATCTTGAGCTATCAAGTCCCTTGACATACTTTTCCATGAACCCGTAAGCCGCCGTAATAGCCACCCATTTACGGATGACGTTTAACAAACCCCAAAGTTCATGAAGCAAGCATGAAGAAACTCGACACTCTCATGGTCTAAGGAATTATGCAAACATTAACTTCTCTGTGTTATTAACCATAAACTTATGACGAATGTATCTCATAGCATAACATCAATCGGGTCGATTCAACACAAGTGTTCTACCAACAATTGTGCCCTCAAAATTGCCGGCATAGCCATGCCCATGATCAGGAAAACAGGATCATCATGCAATACTTGAGCCAGTCATAGAGGCTTGACTAGGAATACATTTTACCGTTTATTATCCCACACGTGCATATGAGTCTTCCTCCGAGCCTCGTGGTTATTGTAGACTCGAGAACCATAGCAGTTATAGCATGGAACATAAACCTAATTATGAACAGGGAGATAATCAATAACATTTATTATTGCCTCTAGGGCATATCTCCTACAGTATTTACATCTAGCCACAAGAACATCAAGAAAAGGAATCTCTATTTCTGCAACGGGCATACAAGTCAGCTCCCCTTTACAAGAAGAAACCCTCCCATGCTCTATAAGATTACATGTGTCTTTTAGCAATTTTTGGGTGCACACAACTGCACAAATCTGACGCGAACGAGTGGTGATGTTGGGCCGCACAGGTGCATGCCACCGCACCCGCGTGCCCCTGTGAATTTTCGACCTAAGTGTATCATTTTGGTTGATTTTCTTATTGATAGGTCGATTCATGTTCTTCCTTCATAAACCGGAGAAGTATATGTCTCAGGGCATGGAAGGACATATGCATACGAGGGTGGCTTAGGAATCAGAAACATTTCAGCAATGAACAAGGTCTCATTCTATCAGCAGCTTCGAGAATTGTTGATAATCCTAGAAGTTTCCTTTCTAAAGTCCTTAAATCCAAATATTATCTCGACACTTCTTTATGGAGAGCCATCACTAGAATCCCAAAATCTCCGGTTTGGTCTTTCATTCTGAAACTACGTCATAATTTGATTTCCAACTCTTCCATATAGATTATAGATGGAAATTCATCAATTTCGAGCACACCTTGGTTTCTCCTTTGGCAATCCATCTATGACCACCTCATAATGCAGCCAACTCACTTTAAATACCCGTCTCAAGTGAAAGATCTATGGACTCCCCATCAAAAATCTTTGAATGCTAATCTTATATATAACATTTTTGATGAACAAACAACTTACTGTATAATGCAAGTACCCGTAATCAACCAAGAAGGATCGACTATTCTATCTTGGAAACTACACCTAACAGAAAAATGTTCTTCCAAAACTGCTTATAGAGCATGCTTACAGGATATGCAGGAGCAGGGAGAACCCACTCCTAGACAGGTCCCAGAGGAAACAAAACAACTTCTGAAGCAAGTATGAAAGGAAAAGTCATTGGCACCTAGAGTGCAAACATTTGCATGGAGAGTATCAAGGAAACCAGACCCAACAGATACGAGAGCAGGTAAGTTCTCTCCTCACATTAACAAACATTGTACTAATTGTAATCTACAAGAGAATGACACGCACATTTTCTTTACTTTCCCATTTTCTAAAGCTGTCTGGTGTTTAGACCCATGGTACATGAACATGAGCTTCTTTCTCAACACTATAAGTCTATCCTTGCAATTACCGCAATTCTCTTCCAATCATCCTCAGGCATCCATTACAAACATGATGGCTTTTTTTGGTGCATTTGGAAGGCAAGAAATGATAGCCTGTTTGGTAGGAAAACAAATACTCCGCTAGATGTCCATCAGGCAATGCATGCAATAATAAGAAGCCAAGATCTTACAAGCTATACGGAAAGTGCAGGAAGTAATTCCAAAGATTCCTGGGTCCAAGCCGAACATGGGGATAGAAGCTTTGAAGGTTTAAAGGTATACTCGGATGTTGCATGGGAAATTAATAGGCCTGCTACAGGAATTGGTATTTACATCCAGTCACAAGAACAACAAGAAAAAAGAATCTCTATTTCTGTAACAAGCATACAAGTTAGCTCCCCTTTACAAGCAGAAGCTCTAGCTCTTCAGATAGCGGCGCAAGTTACCACAACCCACCACGACCCTATCCAACAGTTTGGTTGTTTTCTTCGTAGACAACCAAACTCTAGCTCAAGCAGCAGAATCCAAAGATCTTCATCACAAACTAGGACATTGGGAAATCAGTGAGCAATTGACTACTTTTTTCACAACCACAGATCACATACAAGCCCAAACACAACACATTCCTAGAGGGTTAAATAGCAGGGCTCATGACTATGCAACTATAGCGGATCCTATAGACACTGATGCTAGTCCCATGATGTATTGCTTCAATTTAGACCATAATGCAGATCACTGTCCTATGCTTTCAAAGCTAGGCACTCATTTTTAAGGATTGCAAGGGCATTTCTAACCGATCCCTATCCAGCCATAAGGGAGGATACATTTAGTTATGCTCCCTTACCGCGCACCTAACCAAACCCCAATACCGAACAATGGAGGAACATTTATCCTCCCCGCCGAAAACCCCTCCCAACCTCTCTAAATATCCTCCATCCTGTCATGACCGAGAAAAAGTGGCGGCCTCACTTTCTCCCCCCCCCCCTCTCGGCGCCTTGTCTCCTGCCGCCACAGCCACCACGCCTCGCCGCCACTACCGATGATTGTCCCTCCGGTCGGAATGGATAGCCCGAACCCTTCCCTCGCCCCACCGGCCACCATCGTCGGCTTGTCACCAACGGAAACGACCCACGTGCCGCCGCTTGCGTTGAACAAAAGTTTGGACATTAAAAAACCCACCGGGCTCAAGCTCCACCTCCAACCATGACAATGGCCTCCGGAATGATGACCGCCTCTCCGGCAACCGTTATGCATGTTTTAATTTGAATGTTTTTAAGATATATAGTGTGTATTGTTTGAAGTTTATGCCGCTACGACACAAAATCTACATAGTTTTATTTTTACCCCACTAAGTACAGGGGATCGGCTAGGTGCGGCCACCTTAGAGCATCTACAGCCGGACCCCCTACTTCCTCCTCAAACGTCCAAAACGCACGTCCGGTCAGTACCCGGTCAAAAAAAGCAGACCCAACTGAACCCCTCATTTTCATCCTAAACGCCCGGACTGACCGGTGTACCTCAAACCCGTCTCAAATCTGGGGATGATATGAGGGTGCCCGGTCATGCCCGGGCAGCCCATACGATCCCACTTGCAGCGACTCGATGAGAAGACCGTTGCCGCCGGAGCTAGTCGACCCCAATTTTAGTCCCACCTCGTCGCGCAAGCCGGAGGCAGACCGGCTTAAATTGCCTCGTCGTCGGATACCTAGAAGCTTCTCTGTTAATTGCATAGGTGGATCAATTCTCGCTGTATGAATGAGGTAGCTTGACACTAGACTGCATTTCATCAACTGATGATTGTTCATCGAGTGTCAAGTTCATCTCATTCGTATATGTTGATGGCCTACTACAATGACAGAGATTATTATTTTGTGATTCAAAAAGAGCCGTGCAAACATCAATCTTCTCTATTAAGCAGAGTGGAGAAGATTCGTAGTCACAGTCCATATGCTTCACAAAGGGTACAATGATGACCGAAGCTTGTGGCTTGAGGACACGACCGGGCTATTTAAGCAGGTCGATTCGCTTGTAAGGCGGCAAGGTGGGACTAAAACCATCCAAAACCCGTCAGACCAATACAGATGTGAAAATCTTAAGTAGAGAATGTTTATTCGGTGTCTTGTCGGCCTAACAAAGACCCGATGATCGACGTGCATGTCCTTGCATGTATCTGATGTTTTGGAAATAGGGTATGCAGTTGCAAATTGCAAAATTTGAGGCATGGGCGATCACCATCTGTGGGCGCGTCCGGACGACTCCGCGGGCGTTTGAGGGGCCGGATTTGCAGGTTGCAGCTGTAGATACTTTTAGTGGAGTAAAAAATTTCTCCACTAACTTTATTCCATCGGATACTCCCTTAACTTTTAGGTGATCGGTTAGAAATGCCCTAAAATCACATGTGTAATTTGTTTTTAAAATGAATGAAAGGTGCCTCAGGCCACGCTCTTGTTACAAAAAAGTTTCTGCTGGTTGCTTGAAAACTAAGGCCAACTCCAACGCGCGACCCCATCATGTCCGCCCGCGTCCGTTTGGGGGTAAACGGACAAAGCAAGCCTCCCAACGCGCGGCCTCAAACGGACCGTCGTCCGTTTTCTATCCGCTTTCGACCCATTCCCGGCCCAAGTTTGGGCCGAGTTTGCCGCCGAACGGACACGCACGGACGGCGCGTGGCGCCTGCCCATGTCCTCCCCTGGCCCGCCCCTCGGGGAGACAAACCCCTCTTTTTCTACGCACACCCCCTCCAGCCGCACCCCCACCACTGTCGCCCCTCGCCGCCGCCGCCATTGCCGCTGTGTAGCTCGGCCGCGCGCTCGCCCCAACCCTTGTTGCAGGCCCCGCTCCCTCGATGCCCCGAGCTACCCAACCATGACCACCTGATTTGCGCTCCTGGCGGTCGGATTTGGAGCGGATCCGGCCGGACTTGGGCTCGCCCGGCTGCGGGGAGGCCGCGTCGTGCCATGGACTGGCCGGGCACCGGGCCGGGAGGTCCCGGCAAGGCCGCAATGCCGCATGCAGGTACTGACTCCTCCTCTAGCCGTTTGGATCTCCACCGTCGGCGGTTCGTTGACAGATACATGAACGACCGGAGGCCGGGCTCGATGCTGGCCCAAAGGCTCGTCGGCGCACCGTTGCCACTCATTACGTGCGACGTCTGCCCAAGGAAGGTCTTGCACCGCGTGTCTACAATGTCGGAACATCCCGGATGGATGTTCATCAAGTGCCCACACGATGGGGGGGGGGGGTATGTGCTACTTTAGCATCGGTTGTGCTCTCGGATTTGACTAGTTGTGCTAACTTCAAAATTTTGTTGTGTAGAATGGATGTGACTTTTGGTATTGGGAAGAAGAATACATCGATATTTTGATAGAGCGCAAATTAGTAGATGTTCGTGCACTTTTAGCTACAATAGAGTCTAGAAATAAGACTAGCGCACTTGTTGCTAGAATAGATGCTAGAGATGAAAGTAGACGCGAGGAAGCAACGTTTACTTCTTTAGACTCGAAGAAGATAGAAGCACGCAAGATCGAGCCTCCACAGATCAACAATGAATGCATCGAGAAGGCACTAATCCAACTTACGGGAGCAGTTATGGAAGTTGGCTTTCTTCTAAAATGTCTTCTTGTTTTCTTTGCTCTTGCTATTCTAGTCAAAATTTGATGATGTGCTTCCATGTATCAAAAATCAATGATGAAAATAAAGATATGTGTTTGCGAAAAAAATGTATGCGGATGGGATGCGGCCGAAATGCGGCCGTGTGTTGGGCGCACGGTCGGCGCATCCACAAATCCGAACGGACACGGTCTCATTGTCACCCCCAAACGAACGAAAAGCGGACGAAACGAACATTCATCTAGGGTCGCCCGCCCGTTGGAGTTGGCCTAATTGACCAAAAGGTGGCCACAATTTTGAGAACCCCATACGTCCGTCCCTTCGAATGTCATGTCTCTGCCTGAACTGCTGAAAAGCCGAGGTCCAAAGCACCGCTATGGCTGCGAAAGAATCCAGCCGGGCGACATGGATGGCCCGGAAACGGTCAAATGATCAGCTATGCCAGTATGCTGTTGGTACGTCACAGATGGAGGAACGGATCGGATGCCTCTGCCTCGATCTTCCAAACGGATGGTGCAAGAGATTTCGCAAAAGGCTCTCCTATTGCTCTGCGGACCGGTGGAGAGAAAGGCGACCACAACACGAAAGTGCTGTTCTAATCCGAGCTCATATGAGCTCGGGTGAACAGTACAATCAAAATAAAATGAAAACAAATTTAACAAATGTTTTGATATCTCGCAAAATTTCAGTGCCAGATGACATTTGTGTAAAATGTGGCAAAAAAACAAAATTGATGCTCCAAAATGCGTTTGAAAATAACATTTTTGGAGCATCTATTTTGTATTTTTTGCCACATTTTACATGAATGTCATCTGATGATGAAATTTTGCAAGCTATCAAAACATTTGTCAAAGTTTCATACAAAAAAAATTCAGATTTTTTTTATTTGTTTTTGATGTTTTTTGATTTTACTGTTCACCCGAGCTCACATGAGCTCGGGATCATAACAGCCGCTTCCCACAATATCTGTAGGCTTTTTAGCCATCTATAGATGCATGCTAGGTCTTGACCTGATGTCCTCCATGAGTGTCCGCCATGCATATAGTCCACTGCTTTCGTCTCAGATTGAGAACGATCGTAGAGTGCCGCCAATAATACTCTAGTTTTTTATAAACGAATTTACTACATCTTGTCCTTGTCCCAGCCAACTATACCGCTATGCCCCGAGCGTATGGCTACGTACGTATATTTGTCCTTTGGTTGGCCTTCACCCTTGTCCGTCGCTCGCCGGCTCGTCACACGTCTGACTTTTGCGCCCTGTACACCGTCGTGTGACGGGCTTGTCCTTGCGCTGAGACTTCTGGACATATGCGTCGCGACGTCAGTTGTCATTTGTGAAAGGCGTTTCGTAGGGAGCGGTTCTGCACGCGATTTCTGCTCCGTATCAACCGGCCGGGAAAAATCCATTCCCAAACCCGACCAAATGGAGACCTTTGCTTCGTTTCGGATAGCAGGACGGGACAGAGAAGACGCTCGACTGTTGACGCCGACAACGACGGCACGCGCTGGGCAGTAGTGTGATCTTCCATTTGGCCACGCACAAGCTGATCCTCTTTCGGGAACACGTGGCTCACGAGTCTCCACACCGCACTAGCGTACGTACATGCGATCCAGCGCAAAATATAAGCGATAGTGTAGCTTTTTATGCAGTTCCATGTCGGCAAACACGAGGAAAACGTACCGCTGGCTTGTGCTAATCCAAGTGACAGGTAACCGTAGCTCGCTCCCCCCAGTTTGACGCGTCACTCACGCGTGCTTCTCACTGCGTGAAATACTGGGGCAGAATATCTCGCTGAACTTTGTGTTCAATAAACGTGCCACATCGCTTACACGCGGTCTCGAAAGCCATGCTTGCAGGGAAAATCAAACTCAAACTGTGCGTGCTTGGTGTGGTCCGAATGTTGCTGACCGAGAGGCAAAGTAATGTTATTACAGGCATGCCACGGACGTCAATGCCGGCCATCCGTTTACTTTGCATGCATGCGTGCGGATGCGATAAGACTAGCAGATATGTTCTGACGTGGATTTGACAAAGCGGCAGATATGTTGTGACGTGGATTTGACAAAGCGCCCCTATGGACGGGGCTTGCTAGTACTCTACGTGGAGTATGTAGTAGGGCAAAAGCTCAAATTCGAGATAACCCGATGACCAATCCTTTTCCTTCGTTTTTCCTCTCTTCCCTGGCGCCACTCGCTAGCGTTCCAGCCGCCAAGGAAGAGAGGAAAAACGAAGGAAGAGGATTGGTCATCGGGTTATCTCGAATTTGAGCTTTTGCCCTACTACATACTCCACGTAGAGTACTAGCAAGCCCCGTCCATAGGGGCGCTTTGTCAAATCCACGTCGGTCGTCGGATCCACGCGTGTGGATCGTTTTTAGTCCTTGTAGTCTAGGTTTTTAGGTTGTTCATCGTTTTGTCTTCGGCAGCGGCGATGACGGCGCTGAATAAAGATTATTCGAATCCTTCCCTGACGAGGCCATCAGTCCTATGGTTGGGGATGGATTTGGAAACCAGACTGTTCAAGCAAGGATGGTGTGCAGGCGGCGGCATCCTTGTGGTGGACATGTGTCCTCGGGTTCCGTCGTTGCGACGGCGTTTGCTCCAGCGTCGGCGCGGAGCTTGGGAGGTAGTCCAGGAGCGGATGCAGATTATGGTCTGCATCGACGACATCTGGAAGACGGAACGTGTGCTGGGTTCGTGGTTCGTGGATGGCAGGTATGGTTTCCTCCTTCGACGTCTTAGTCGTGATGGGGTGCCAGATCTGGAGTTCGATGGCGTGTTCGGGGTGTTGCCCCGGTCTGATTCGTTCAACGGCAAGGGCTTCACTTTTGGTGAGCCACCTTGGAGGTCCGCAAAGCTGCATATCAGCGATGGAGCCGCGTCGAGCTCGGGTGAGGAGGTGATTCGTCATTCTTTTCTTCGGTGGCTGCTGTGGTGGTGCCGGAGGCAGGTGACGGACGTTGGTGTCAAACTCAGAGATGTTCTTCTATCTTTTCAGTTTTGTCATGTCGGTCTTTATGTGACTTGTACTTTGATCTTTATGATATGAATGAGACACATGTTACCAAGAAAAAGAAAATCGAGATAACCCCCGAACCGAAAGAACCTATACGTTGCCATCGGAACGCCAACCAGTAAGAACATCCAGTATAAATCTTGTCCCTCGAACACAAGCGAACGCAACCGGACGTGTCCGTTTTGACCTTTTTTTTACTTGCATCCAATCACAACTCCTAGTATGACCCCTCACTTTTTCAGACATTTCCTCGGACATTTTATGGATGGCATCACCAGAGCACATCCGGAACATGAACATGATGCACGCAGAGGACCAGAACGAGGAGAAGAGGCGCGGGCGCGGCCACGGCAACGGGGCGGGCGGCCACGGCTCGGGCGCGACGTGCAGCCAAGGCCACGGCGCGGGCGCGACGCGCGGCCACGGCCACGGCCACGGCGCAGGCGTGACGCGCCGCCGCGAAGCACGACCATGGAGGGCACGAGCTCCGGCTCGGCCGCGACGGGCGCGAGCTCTGGCCTGGCCCGCGACGAGCGCGAACCTCGGGCACCTCAGAGCTCAGAGCACGCGAACTCCAGCTCCGCGGCGGCGCGCGAGAGCTCCGGTCCCAGGGCGGCACGACAGCCCGGCGCGCACAAGCTCCATCCCCGACGGGCGTGAGCTCTAGCAGACTCCTCCACCCATGTCGTCGCTGCTGCGAGGCACCGTCTACTCCACTCGTGCCATTGCCGCGATAGCGAGATGAGAAAGAAAGGAGTGTGTGTGGCTGCATGTGGGACATGGTGCAAGAGCTATGACGTGAAGCAGGGTGCGCGGACGTGTCTGGGCGTGACCGGACAGCCTCATATCGTCCTCATATTTGAGACGGATATAAGGGGTGTCGGTCATTTCGGACGTATAGGGACGAAATGAGGTGTCTGATTGAATCATATTTTTAAACGAACACTGATCAGACGGACGTTTCGGGCATTTAAGAATGAAATGGGGTCCGGCCGTAGATGCTCTAACCGGTAACTATATCTACCTTGTGCGTTCGGACAACAACACGTACCCTGAACTAGCCCGTGCGCCTGGATGTGCAAGATTGAACCTCCGGTTATCTCAGACACAGTTTATCTTATCGTAAGTTTTTCTTATACTGGATGTGCAGGGTGGAGTTGGACAGCAGACGCGCCGGAGCTGGCACTCGGGATGAACGCGGCCACAGGCCACAGAGCTATCGTCGCCCCCACCTCCGACGTGGTGGATAACCGTCCGTAAGTGTGGCGCTCGCTGACAGGGAGACGGGCCAGTCCATTCTCAAGCACTCTGTTTACCACTGTGTTACAGAGAGCGTGATCGCCCGGTAATTGCTTAAGAAAAGAAAACGATGGCAGTGTGTCACCCATTCTCAAGCACACGAAACCGCACGCATTTCTCACCACGTGTTCTCCGTGGCCTTGAGATGTATACATTTGCTACTACACGAGGTGTCCAATCTCGCGCCCTCATATGCAAGCGTGTAATGATACTAGCACACGCTCTTTTGATTCAAAGAAATCTCATAGAAATTTTTGAGGATTTGAATGCTTAGAAATTCCTTCTATGCTAGAAGGGTTGGGCGCGCTTTGCTGCGCCGTTGAATTTGTTGAGATTCTCAAATTTCTTTACTCACTCTATTTCAAAATATATGCTATATTACTTTTTAAAAAAGTCAAACCTCTTTAAGTCTTATCAAATTTGTTGAGAAATATATCAAAATTCATAATATCAAATCGATGTTATTAGATTCATCAGGAAATGAATTTTCATATTTTTTGTTTAATATTGTGGAAGTCAATATTTTTGGCTCTGAACTTGGTCAAAATTATAGAAATTTGACTTTACAAAAAACTAATAATCCTAATATTTTAAAATTGATGGAGTATTTAGTTTGGCCCATGGGGGAGACAGTGGAGTGTGTTTTATGTTTATTTATAATGTGGTTATTTGGTGGGCCTTTCGCGGTGTGATTCTGTGTTATCTGCTAATCAACTCATACTTATCTGGGGATATTTTTTCATCGTTGGTTGTGTGTATTTTATTCGGCTATAATATCACATAGTAGCGCTTTTTTCATGGTGATAGGAGTCTGCGAGGGATTAATATATTTTTATAGGCCGATTGCTGCTGATTGATTTGAAAAATCGTTGACCCGATCAAAATTATAAACGAAATCCAAAATTGAATACCTCAATTGAATGAAAGAGATTTAAAATTAGAAAACATAGAGACTTAAAATAAATTAATGGGACAGCCCCTTGAGAAATTGTTGTCCCGGTCAATATCGGGTGACCAAATTCTAAATTGAAGCCTCAATTAATTGTGAAGATTTAAAAATTAGGAGGCCTAGTGTATTGTATAAAAAATTAAACGAAAGAGATTGTTGACCCGGTCAAAATTGGATGACCAAATCTCAATTGGAGACATCAATTGATTGTGAGGCCTCCAATCCCAGGAGGTGTAGTGATATAGTATATTAGGAGGCATAGTGTATTGTATAAAAAAATAAACGAAAGAGATTGTTGACCCGGTCAAAATTGGATGACCAAATCTCAATTGGAGACCTCAATTGATTGTGATGCCTCCAATCCTAGGAGGTTTAGTGATATAGTATATTAGGAGGCATAGTGTATTGTATAAAAAAAGGGATTTTTATTTCTGTGCCCCTGGTTCGTTAGTTCTACTCATTCATCCCCACACTCTTAACGTTTGCTTACTTTTCCCCACTCCCTTGCCCGAAACCCTCAGAACTGGTCACAGCGGACGTTGCCGTCAGGTCAATGGCTTGACTGTTAACTCTGACGAGTGGGGCCGCGTAGGGCCGAGTCCACATTTTGACCGTTACATGCTAACGAGTGGGGCCGCAAAACTGACACTCACTGTAACCTGAATCAGATCGAGTTGCTTTCGCGCCGCCCCCTCCGCCGCCGTCGTGCCGCCTCTGCCGCCTCCGCCGCCGTCGTGCCGCCTCCGCCGCATCTACCCTCTCTCCCCATCTAGGATTAGGAAGCGATGTCGGGGGAGCACCCCGTCCGGCCCATCGACCGTGGAGATGATTGGGTCGAATCAGAGGCGGATAATTCATGGATTCCACCTGGGTAAGCATCGTTTTCCTCTCAAATTGATTAGGAGATCCGTAAATTAGGCTGTATTTGACCACCGTTGGCGTGAATCAGTGCAATTTTTCTGAAAATTTTCGGCCTAACGGCGCCCTTTATTTCAATCGAATAGGGTTGATCCTGCACTTGCTTTTCGGCTGGCGGTTAGAATGGAAACTAGCGAGTTGCGTGGAACTAAACCGTATCTGATTTCTGGATTTTTCTATTCGAAAGTGGTAGAAACTAGCGTTTCGTTCACAGATTTCCGCGAGGCACTCTGTTGTGAGTATCCATGGAGCCCTGCCGATGCTGTTGAACTGAGATATTTCGACAGTACCGAGCAGAGATTTGTCCCATTAACTTGTGATGAGCATCTGGGATTGCTATTTAGTTTGAATGCTGACAGCCGTTTCGGTAAAATCCATATCGGTGTGCTTCAGGCACGCAAACAACGCATCCCGAAGGGGAAGGGTGTTCAGACATCATCTGTCTCTGCTAATAGCGAGCGTCCTCGCACTCCTTGTAGGTCGAGACCAAGTAAACCTAGTGGTTCTGAAAGCCACAACATGTCGGCTGCCGCTAATTCTGCCACTTCTCCTCTTCCTTCTACACCTGATGTAGAAGTAGATGCAGAGCCTGACGAGGAAGTGCCTCGACATGATGATGAGTATGATACTCTATTCCCTGAACTGGTAGATAGAGTCAGTCAACATGCAATGGAAGATGAATATCTAGAGGAGCCTAGCAGCTGTAATAGATTTGATGACACTGACGATGAAGAGAGGGAGGAGAACATCGACTCCTTAGTTTTACAAGAATATGATGGTGAGGACATGCCAACAATTGAGTGGAACAGGGAGAATCCTCAGCTTACTCCAGGAACCGTATTCGAATCGATGGTGGACTGTCGTAATGCAGTGACTACATATTGCATTCTCACTGAAAACTCCTATGAGGTTGATAGGAGTGAGCCAAGAAGATTCACTGTTCATTGCCCTTATGATAGGTGTAGGTGGAGGTTGCATGCATCCACTATGCTAAAGAGCAAATTGATTCAGGTATTACAACTGAATCTTTTTTTCAGATTATTTATCCATTCTATATTCAGATCATGTGTACTGTTTCTTAATTGTATTTGAAATCATTTTTCATTTTGTTTCAGATAAAAAAAAACCACACGGGCACACTTGCCCACCTGGAGGGGGAGGGGGAAAGGACAAATCAAAGCTTGCAAAGACTAAGTGGGTGGCAGATGCAATCTTGGATTGGGTGAGGGAAACACCAACAATTGGTCCAACATCACTCCATGAGAAGCTATTTGAGAAGTACAAGATTAATATACCTTACATGAAGATTTTCTATGCTAAGGAAAGGGCTCTTGATAGGATTAATGGTCCATGGAATGAGAGTTTTCAGTTGCTTTACACCTTCAAAGCTGAACTGGAGACGGCTAGTCCAGGGAGTGTTGTAGAGATAGACAAGCATACAGTTCAGTACAAATTAAAAGGGAAGACAGTGGAGAAGGAGTGCTTCAGGAGGGCTTTTGTTTGTTTCAAGGCTTGCTGGCAGGGGTTTCTGAATGGTTGTAGGCCCTATTTGGCTGTCGATGCAACTGCTTTGAATGGAAGATGGAGAGGCCAGCTAGCAGCAGCTTCTGCAGTTGATGGACACAACCGGCTATTCCCAGTTGCATTTGGTGTGTTGGAGGCAGAGTCCGAGGAGAGTTGGGTCTGGTTTCTGCAGCAGTTGCGCAACATTATAGGTACACCCTCAGGTTTAGTTATACACACAGATGCTTGCAAGGGTTTAGAGAGTGTGGTAGAAATTGTATTCCCTGGAGTGGAACATAGGGAATGTATGCGACACCTAGCGCAGAATTTTAAAAAGAAATTCAAAGGCAAAGTTTATGATGAGAACCTATGGCCAGCATCATACACATGCAGCTTGAGGAAGCATGAGCACCATTTGAGAGTGTTGTATGCTCACAATCCTTTGATGAAGGAGTACATGGATGAACATCATGGAAATGTGTGGTCAAGAAGCAAATTCAATGAAATCTGTAAAGTAGACTATGTGACCAATAACCTCGCTGAGTGTTTCAATGCAAAGTTCAAGTCAGTGAAAGGGCTTTTGTTGTGACAAGCATTTGATAAGATCAGGCAGATGATCATGATAAAGATGGCTCTTCGTAAAAGAATTGCAGAAACACAATATGTTGGCCATCTTATGCTCCCATCTCTGATTAAGGCATTGCATGCCAAGGCAAGAGGACTAAGGATGAAATGCATTCGACCCTCGACATACGAGGCTGAGGTGACATACACTGACAGTAAAAATAGGGAATGGAGATATCCAGTGAACCTTGCAACTAAGGAATGCAGTTGTAAGCAATGGCAGATCCGCGGGAAGCCGTGCATACATGCCCTACATCTCATGACTGTTATTGGAGGTGAAGATGATGAAGTTGGTCAGTATTGCTCTGAATATTTCTCTGTTGCCAAATTTAGGACTGCTTATGCTGAAAATGCGCCTGCACTCTTGGGAAAATACCAATGGAACATAGTAGACCCAGGGTTCAAACTCCATTCTCCTGTACTGACTAGACCACCAGGAAGACCAAGGAAAAACAGGATAAGAGCTGGTGAAGAGGGTCGTGTAAAAAAACAGCGTAAGTGTAAAAAATGTGGTATCCTAGGGCATATTGCTAGGATTTGTACCAATCCAGTTGATGCATCATTTGGAGAAGAGGAACAATGGGCAACAGCAAATGCAGAGGAGAATGCAGCAGCAGAGGAGAATGCAACAAGTTTAGAGGAGAATGCAACATCAGAGGAGAATGCAGCAAGTTTAGAGGAGAATGAAGCAACTGAAGTAACAGCTTGGTATGTGTGCAACCTTTCCCTTTTTTTTGCATTTGTTCTCTTTTTTATCGATGGCTAAGCTTATTTCTGTTTGACCCAGCTCTAGGATAATTAGAGGCACAGGACAGAAAAGACCTAGAGAGGAAGAAACTTCGGTTGAACCATCATCTGATGCAGAATTTGAAACCATGGCTTATAAAGGTTTTGAAGCTATAAGACAGGAGGAAGTTATTTTGTCTGAAGTTCCTTTAAGGATTAGTGAACCCACAGATGACCGTCAACTGGTCATCACTTGCTCGGTCAGTCAAAGCTCAACAAAACCGCCACCACCAGAAGTGAAGATCAGAAGCAACAAGACAAAGCTTTCAAAAGCACAAAATATCCCAGCTAGGGAAACCAGGAGCAAGATGGTTAACCCATCTCGGAACACAAGGAGCAAGGCAAAGATTTGAATTTGAACTTGAATGCAAGTCATAAACTTTGAACTTTAAGGATTTGTAATAAGGATTCTGTCGTCAATTTGAACTACTGTGAAAACTTGTAAGGTGTAATAATTCTATTTGTAATTTGATGTGAAATTTGAGGTAGAATACAAAACTGAGGCAAACTTTGAATTTGAACCAACACTTGAAGTCCATTGCCCTATGGTGTGAGTTGCAAAGTTTGCTGAACTATTATAAACGTTAGGTGATCAATCCGATCTCTTTTGCGTGGTAAAACTTGTAGTCATGAGAAATGTGCTCCAAATGAGCTCCCAAGCTAGGGTAAACAGCCCCATTTGTAATCAAGTTTTTTTTGGACCTACTCTAAATGAGCCAAATATTTTTTATTAACACCTATTCAATCTATATAGTGTAGATTCGAAGTATCACTATTTATTGAATTAATCTTCATATTTTTACATTTTTTTGAAAAAAATATACTTTAATAGAAAACCATTAAAAACACGTTTAAAATATGAAAATGGAAAACTAAGTTCAGATCCTTCTTATTCACTTTGAAATCAAGCTTTGGTGATTTTTTGGATTTTTTTTTAAATTTTCAAAAATCGAAGGGAACCCTACCTCCTCTCCTTGGACTCTATGAAATGTTGCACGTGATAGCTCATATGTGTGAAGGTTTTTTCATGAAAATGTCCATAGACAAAGTTTATGATTTTTGGTTGGTAACATGTCATACAAGACAACATTGTGCGCAGGTTTTATATTTTTTGATTTTTTTTGAAATTAATGGTGCTCATTTGACCTCGATCGTGCCAGCTAGGTTTTTTTTGTAAATGTCCGTATACCAAGTTTAGTATTTTTTCCTCGTTAGTGTGTCTTATAAAACGACGAACGGCGAAGGTTTCATATTTTTTCGATTTTTTTAAAATTAGTTATGCTCAGTCAAAACCTTGGAAACCCCGTTGACCAGTTCAAAACCCCTCTAAACCCCGCGGGGTTTCGCCTAACCCTAGCTCCGAACGTCAGCCGTCCGATCATACCCTAGCGCCGAGCGACAGCCTTCAGATGTGGTCTTCTAGAAGGAATTCCGAGGGCAGACTGCGTGCAGGCTCCGCGCCGTTGGATCACATGGACGGCTCCGCATCGTTGGATCGTGGGGCGATCCGCGAGAGTTGTTGGTTGTGCTCGCCCACCCTTGCCTCCCCTTTCTTCTGCTTCTTATTCTGCGGCGACGAGAGGAGCCACTCCTCTGCTTCTTCTTCTCCGGCGACGAGAGGAGCCACTCCTCTGCTTCTTCTTCTCCGGCGACTTTGGGCGATATGTCGAGCTCCACTTCAGCCTCCCGCCCCTCGTGGACCCAGTATGGTCCACTTCCCATGGAGCGATGTCCTGACTGCCCATGCAGCGCGCCACTGATATGGTTGACTTCGAAGGAGGTCAAGAATGGCAACTATGGGCGCGAGTTCGTGAAATGCGAGAGCAAGCCAGAGGGGCAGGTTAGATCTCATGATTTTTCTCTGATTTCTTTTTCTATTTGCTTTTAATTCTTTTTCCTTGGATCTGGGATTTAGGGTTCATGTTTTCGTTTCAGATTGTGAAGAAATGCACACATCTTGAATGGCTGGATGACTACGTTAAGCGGATTCAATGCAATGGGGCCCCAACCCGGGAGCTCAATCTGCCGTCAGCACCAACGGATTTGGTCTCTGAAAGTGCTGCTCTGACAGTTGGGGATGCAGATCTGAAGGGGGAATTAAAGAAGATGAACAAGAAGTTGAAGCAGACGATTCAATTGAACAAGCAGGCGAATCTGATAGCTTTAGGATTTTATTTTTGTATAGTTGCTCTAGGATTTGCTTACTTGCTGGTCATCACTCGTTAGAGATGTTATTAGTGTGGTGTCATGTGCTCTAGGATTTGGTTAAATTTGTGGATCATGTGCTCTAGGATTTGCTTAAATTTGTGGATCATGTGCTCTATGCTCTGTGTTGCTTAATTTGTGGGTCATGTCAGTTTCGTCAGTTTTGTACACTTTCAGTTTCTTCAGTTTCGTCAGACAACACCGACCGCAGAAGAAAAAAAAACATAGTTCTAGGGCCCAAATTGAAACTAAGCTCTGGTTGGGCCGTCGCATTGCGTTGAGTGTCGAAGGCCCACAAAGATAAAAGAGGCCTAGAAAATAGTGCACGCGCTGGCTCTGTTTTTTTGCTTGATTATTGCCATGGTAAATCCATTTATTGCCATGCCGAACAAAAATAGTGCATGATGGTAAATCGATTTATTGTTAGCAGTACAACTTTTGTCCCATGGCATTTTTGTACAGATAATTGCCATGGTGAACTTAAGAATAACTTTTTCCATGTCATTGTTAGTGTAGATACCATGACAAATTCTTTATTGAACTTGCCCATGTCAAATTTATTTGTACATATCGTGGCAATTTCCTTCTGTATATAGCCTACGGCACAACACTTTGATTTTTTGACATGCGGGTATTATAAACATGTTTTTCTTGCAAGAAAAATATTGTATACACGATTTTTTTTTGTTTTATACACGATTTTTTTTTGTAGAACATGGCAAATTTATTATTAAGAGCATGTCAGATTTAATTATGTAGATCATGATATCCATCAGAAACCACGTCTAAAATAAAGTCCGGTGGCACCATTAGCCACCATATCCATCTAGAGAGCATGTCTAGGGCTCGGCTACGGCACCATATCCATCTAGAGAGCATATCTAGGGCTCGGCTACGGCACCATATCCATCTACCGATATCTCACGTAGCAAGCATACATCCATAACATAGAAAGTAGCAAGCATAGCATAGTTCTTACATAAAACATAGGGTGCCCTAAAACATTTTTTTTGCGGGTGAAATAATGTATTACTCATCACGAAAGGTTCAAACAATCAATGACAGCTAGCTCTGTCGCTACCAAAGGCCCCGACCCTATCCAAGTCATAGTTCTGCCTTCTAAACGAGCAAACTTAGCTAAGCTATCACTAACTTTATTTTGGCTACGATTGATATGAGTAATACAAGATTCACGAAGAGACATAAAGTATCTAATCTCCTTAATAAGCGATGCGTAGATAGATCTATCCACCTGTTTTGCCTGGATCAACTTCACTGCAACAAGGGAGTCCATCTGGATCATAACTGGAAGAGATAACGACAAACCCTCCATACACGCACATAGTTCAGCTTCGAGGGTAGCCAACGACATAACATAAAAATATATAACACATTGTACATAAAAGAGTTCACGGTACAACCAACGACATAACATAAAAATATATAAAAAGCCCTAACGGGCAAGACAAGCTTCACGAGACCGGTCGGGCCTTCACCACCATCTTCACTGCGCCTTCTCTTCAGTGCTCCTCCTCCATGTCGTCCTCTCCGAGGTAGTAGGGGAGGCTGTGCATACCATTGCGGGTGGGGAAGATGCTATCGAAGTCCGTGAAGATGTTGTAGGTGGTGAATGCGATGAACTCGCACCCACACCAAAACACCTTGCCGAGGAGGTAGTACGCATCGAAGCTGTTGGTGAAGTGGGCGATGAGGCCTGACGGCGGAGAGCTGGCATTTGGGCGCACTTCCTCCAGTCGGAACATCACCGGCGAGCCCGCCGGGAGGTGGGCGTAGCCCGCACGGAGGAACCACTGGGCAAACTCCCTGGCACCCCTCCAGCGTGAGATCGCCCACACGCGGAGCGTCGTCTCCACGACGATGCCGACGGGGTACCGCCTCTCTGGCGCGGTGGGTGGCACCTGGAAGGTGGGGCCGTAGTACTGCATCCTCGCCTCGCTCGGAGAGTGATCTGGATTTGGGTTTTAATTGCCACGCTAAATCGATGCGACACGCGTGCGACAAGAGAGAACCAGCGACAGCGACCGTTGCTGCGTCCGTGGCGGCTCGCGTGCAGGAAAGCGGCTCGGTCAGCGCATCGTGGCGGCGCGCATCGGCACATGCAGGCTCGGTCGGCGCATGCAGGCTCGGTCAACGCATCGTGCCGGCGCGCATCGACGCATGCAGGCAGGCTTGCAGGGTGCATGCATAGCAGGCTAGTTGGATACGTCGTGCATGCATAACAGGCTTCTGTCGTGGCGGCGCATGCAGGCGTTTCATGCAAAGGCCCAACAGTCCAACGAAACCATGGCCCAACGGTCGAACAGCGACACCACCAAACGTGGCCCCACTTGTCAGGTCCAACCCGCTCTCAGGTCCAACGGGTGACACAGTCCAGCGCAGCCCCACTCGTCAGAGTTAACGGTCAAGCCATTGACCCGACGGCAACGTCCGCTGTGACTAGTTCTGAGGGTTTCGGGCAAGGGAGTGGGGAAAAGTGAGCAAAAGTTAAGAGCGTGGGGATGAATGAGTACAGCTAAGGAACCAGGGACACAGATGTAAAAAAACCCATAAAAAAATAAACGAAAGAGATTTTTGACTCGGTCAAAATTGGATGGCCAAATCTCAATTGGAGACCTCAATTGATTGTGAGGCCTAGTGATATAGTATATTAGGAGGCATAGTGTATTGTATAAAAAAATAAACGAAATGGATTGTTGACCCGGTCAAAATTGGATGACCAAATCTCAATTGGAGACCTCAATTGATTGTGAGGCCTCCAATCCTATGAGGTTTAGTGATATAGTATATTAGGAGGCATAGTGTATTGTATTAAAAAAATAAACGAAAGAGATTGTTGACCCGGTCAAAATTGGATGACCAAATCTCAATTGGAGACCTCAATTGATTGTGAGGCCTCCAATCCTAGGAGGTTTAGTGATATAGTATATTGGTTGCCTTAGAGCATCTATAGCCGGACTTTACAAATTCGGCCCCTCAAACGCTCACAGACGCGTCCGGACGCGTCCGCGGACACGACCGGTCACGCATCAAATCTGCTCCTTCACATCCAACTCTCTCATATTTCATCCCCTATATCCATACAAAAGCATGCAAAATGAATTCTACGTACTATGTACTATACTATTCTTCGTCCTCGTCGGAGATGGCCTGAGCCGCCTCCTGCACCGGAGCCTGAGCTGCCTGCGCCACCTTCATCTGCTGCCGACGAAGACGCCTGGCCTCCGCAGCCAACTCCGAGCGGATGGAGTTCACGATGGCCAGCTGCTCCGGCCACAGATCCACGAACGCCAACGCCTCCTCCCCCACATCCAGCGGCGACGCCTCCTCCGCCGGCTCCTGCCGGTCCTCCCCCATAGCTAGCGGCGGCACCTCCTCCACCGGCTCCTGCTCCTCGTCCTCTTTGAAAGGATCGATATGGTTGACTAGAGGGGGGGGTGAATAGGCAACTAACACTTTTTAACCTTTCTTAACAATTTAGGCTTAGCAACAAATAGGTTGACTAGATATGCAACTAGGTGAGCAGCCTATATGATGCTAATCACAACAAGCACACGAGCAAGCAAGGGATACAACACAATAATAGCTTGCAAGAAGTAAAGGTAAGAGATAACCAAAAGTGGAGCCGGTGGAGACGAGGATGTGTTACCGGAGTTCCTTCCCGGTAAGGGGAAGTACGTCTCCGTTGGAGCGGTGTGGAGGCACAATGCTCCCCAAGAAGCCACTAGGGCCACCGTATTCTCCTCACGCCCTCACACAATGCGAGGTGCCGTGATTCCACTATTGGTGCCCTTGAAGGCGGCGACCGAACCTTTACAAACAAGGTTGGGGCTATCTCCACAACTTAATTGGAGGCTCCCAACAACACCACGAAGCTTCACCACAATGGAATGTGGCTCCGAGGTGACCTCAACCGTCTAGGGTGCTCAAACACCCAAGAGTAACAAGATCCGCAAGGGATTAGTGGGGGGAATCAAATTTCTCTTGGTGGAAGTGTAGATCGGTGCCTTCTCAACCAATCCCGAGAGAATCAACAAGTTTGATTGGCTAGGGAGAGAGATCGGGCTAAAATGGAGCTTTGAGCAACAATGGAGCTTGGGGAGGGAAGAGAGGGACTTCTTGGGGAAGAAGACCCCCTTTATATAGTCGGGGGAAGAATCCAACCGTTATCCCCACTCTCAGCCCGCGCATTGCGGTACTACCGCATAAATGCCACGGTACTACCGCAAGAGGCTGCGGTACTACCGCAGTGGGGTGCGGTACTTCCGCTCGCACGGTAGAGACCAGATGAAGACCTATTGCACTAGGCAACGAGCGGTAGAACCGCCGGAGCGGTACTACCGCGCGCCAATACGGTACTACCGCAAGGTCGGTATCAACTGGCACAGGAGATGCACGGAAGTAAAAAATTACTTCCGTGCCTACCTCCGCTGAGGGTGGAGCTGTGCAAAAGTCTGGCGCGGTAGTACCAGACAAATTTACGGTACTACCGCTCGAGGGCGGATGTAAAAAATTACATCCGCGCCTACTACCGCAAGCGCACGCACCAGGGTTGGGGACAGCGGTACTACCGCTCCTTGGAGCGGTACTACCGCGGGCACCTGCGGTACTACCGCTCCCTTGAGCGGTACTACCGCTGGCCACTGAACACGAGCACCTTGCTGCCTTCAATTTGCACCAACAAAGGAAAACGGACTGGAGCTCCATTGAAGCGAAAGAAAGGTGGTGCAATAGAATAGATGTGTACGTGTTGATTCCACCCTAACCTTTCCGAAGCGGACCCCCTCTTAATAGTACGGCTTTCCTACGACTCAAATCCACCGAAAAGAAACATAGAAAGCAACCGTCTTCGATAGACTCCGAGGGGCACCGAATCGTCTTGTGCCTAGACATGAGATATCTGAAATGCTCAATTCACACGATTAGTCCGCTAGTGAATTGCCATCAATCACCAAAACCACTTAGGGAGAAATATGCCCTTACAATCTCCCCATTTTTGGTGGATTGATGACAATATGGGATTTGCACATAAAGATATATGATGAGCTTATGCAAACCCAAAATCTATAAAATATAGACAGGCTCCCCCTAGATGTGTGCAATCTATAGATATGCTTTGAACTGCAAAGCACACACACTAGGATCAACACTCCCCCTATATTTTATAGACATGGCAATCCTTGCAACAGAATGAATAATCACTAAGCATAGAAACAAGGCATAGTATGTGAGCATGAAGATAAGGGCACATAACAGATAACCTCACAAGCTATTAATCATACTAGACAATAATATGATAAGAGTGATAGCATATGTCTCACACCATATGATAGAAGAAGTCTCCTGGTCTCACACATAAATAACATAAAACCAAAGCAACGACGAAGGTTCAACGAAATCAAGGAGACGACGAAAACACTTGCAAATCCTACACCCTCTCCCCCTTTGGCATCGAGACGCCAAAAAGGCAGAGAGGACACCTAAGACACGGGTGGTAGCTCCCACTGCAGAAAGATCATCCATCAAGCTCGTCCTCTGAAGTAGCTGGAATAGACTCCTCATCTGAATCAACCCACTGATAGCTCTTCTTCTTCATCCAAGCAGCCTCAGGAGTGATGTTCTTCTCAGACCCACTCGAGATGGTCTCGTCAAGCTTCCTCAGAATCCGCTTGTCGTGCTGACGACTCTCCTTCTGAGCAACGTGAGTCTGGTACTGTCCCTTGGCCTGCATGCAGAACAAGGTCTTCATCCTGTTCTTGAGCTTCGTGGCCCAAGATGGCTCAGAAGACGGTGGCTCATACATCTCTGAACTGTCCTCCTCCTCCTCTTCAATCTCATCCTCATCAACATCCACATGTGCAGAGGCAGGCCTAGTGGTAGTGTTAGCCCACTTGTCCTTCAGACGCAGCCGAATAGGCTCATGACGGATCCAGTCGGGAGCATTAAAGTCCTCACACAGAAAGGACTTCTCCCAAGTCTTCTGAATCAAGAAGAACAAGTAGGGTCCATAGATGGGGACCTTATGGTTGAACATAGCAGACTGAAGCTCACTCCACATGATGTGAGAAACATCAAGTGGTTCAAACATTTGAAGCCGCCCTTGCTCACAAAGGAGCAGCATATCCACTAGATAGGAATGCACCTTGTCCTTGTCTCCCATGCGAGGAAAGAGAGTGTTGCGAAAGATCCGGTGCATGACATCGAGAAATGGGTTAAGCACATAAGTTTTCTCACCAGAGGGTAATGTCTTCTCAACAAGGTATGGCAGAAGCTTCTCCTTTTTAGCAGAATGTTGGTTGGTGTGCGGGCGCAAACCAGCGGGCACATCAAGCCCCTCATCATGAACGTGCAACAGATCCATGAACTCCTTCCAGTCAGCAGCCATCCTCTTTCCATTGGTCATCCAAGTCATGCTCCGTTCCACATCCGTGTGGAAGTGGACAGAAGCAAAGAACTGAGCCACAATCTCTGGATCAAAGTCACAATGGAACGAGATGATATCCTCGATAGCAAACTGCTCCACCAAATCCAGAGGCTCACCAAAAACTGCCAGGTTCTTCCTCAGATATGCCATGTCAATCCACTGGGCAGGAACATAGAAATTCTTCTTTCCCTTGATCACATCTATATAGATGAGATTTTGTTGCTTGGTCCAAAACCCGTCATTGCCCTTGAACTGTTCCCTAGGGTTGATATAGGGGTTGATCTTCCGACGAACCTGAAACTCTGCAAGAGGCATATCTTCCCAGCTGACAACTGGCTCCTTGGTCTTGGTTGCGGTTCTCTTGAAGTGGCGAGGCGAGGTATTGGACCCCTCAGGTGCATCTTGATTGCGTAGACGCTTAGAACCCGTATCATGAGAGGGATTCGAGCGTCTTGAACCGGAACCGGAGCCACCACCTATGACACACAACGCAAACACAAGAAAAGAGCGACAGAGGTCATCACAAATGCCAAGGCAACCAAGAGAACCACATAGAAGTGAGAATTGGCCGGACAAAACAGGGGAATTATGGATCGAGCGGTAGTACCGCAGGTCTTGCGGTAGAAATTTTTTACTACCGCGCCGACTGCGGTAGTACCGCTCCAGGTAGGGGCGGTAGTACCGGGCTGAGTGCGGAAGTAAAAAATTTCATCCGCCGACGGGCGGTAGTACCGTTCCAGGTGGTGCGGTAGTATCGCACGGGGCGGAATCCTCAAGAACAGCGAAACAAAGTACCGGAAAAATAGATCGGTACTACCGTCGATCAAAACTACCATGTTGTATCCTCCCAAGTAACACTTCTACGCACAAGCACTCTCCAACCAACACCTCATGCAAAGATTTAGCCAAAGATCACAAGACCAATTCATATTTCCCCCTAAACCTAGATCCAAAAATAGAGAGGCAAAGAGAGAAGCACAAGGGGAAATACCAGGGTCCATGGCAAGAGGACAAGGTGGGGAACGATCCCACCGGTTGGAATGGGAGGAGAGCGGCCGGAGATGGAGATCCGGCGAGGTCCCCCGACGCCGTTCGAGGGGAGAGAGAGAGAAACGTGAGGGGAAGAGATGAATGGGTATAGGGAGTCTGAAACCCCCCTGCCCGCTCTTAACCCCCACGCGGTCCTCACGGCGCGGTAGTACCGCACATCATTGCGGTAGTACCGCCTGGCCCGCGGTAGAAAAAAAATACTACCGCTCACCGGGCGGTAGTACCGCTCCTCCAACGGCAGTAAAAAATTACTGCCGCGCTGGATGCGGTAGTACCGTGCCCCTCTCCAGCGGTAGTACCGTGTCAAGCCACGGTAGTACCGCGCTGCCAACAAAATGCAGGTTTGGGCCTTTGCACCAGAAATAATGATGACAAAACCTATAAGGCACGAAGAAAAAACAAAAAGCTTCAAGCAAGGAGAACACTTACGAAAAAGCACAAAAGAAGCAACTCAACCACGAACACGGTCCAAAAGATTAGAGAGGAGAAACAAGGACCAAACATCGAACCACTACCTCTCATGAAGAGAGGGCGGTGGCCGGAGCCACCTATGTTTGAGTCAATTGGTATGGCACCGCGAAGAATTATCCTTGGGCCCATGACCAAAACTCGTCTTTGAAGCACAAAAACCATAAAAAATGGCGGATGTGAAAGACTTTGATTAGTTTATGCATAATAGGAGGAGGGATAGTTCATTGAGAGAACTAGACTCCCCCTAAATCCATGCCTACATCTAAACAAGACATAATGATGAGTGTGGTGGGGTGTGCACTAAGTCAAGCCACATTGCTCGAATCGATGATATTTAGCTCATGCCTTAACTCGCGAAATCTTGCTTCATCTAATGGCTTCGTGAAAATATCTGCAAGCTGTTCCTTGGTATAAAGATGAATAAGATCAATTTCTCCACGCTTGATGTGGTCCCGGATGAAGTGATGACGAATCTCAATATGCTTCGTCTTGCAGTGTTGAACCGGGTTGTTGGAGATCTTGATCGTGCTCTCATTGTCGCAGTAAAGAGGCACTTTGTCACAGTTGACACCATAATCTTTTAAAGTTTGCCTCATCCAAATAATCTGAGCACAACAGCTTGCGGCGGCTACATACTCGGCCTCGGTGGACGAGAGAGAAACACAGTTTTATTTCTTGGAAGACCAACTTACTAGAGAGCGACCAAGAAATTGGCAGCCTCCGAAAGTAGACTTCCTTTCCACACGGTCTCCCGCCCAATCCGAGTCAGTATATCCAATGAGATCAAATGAAGCACCTTTGGGGTACCATAAGCCAAAGTTTGGGGTATGAGCCAAATATCGAAAGATTCGCTTGACAGCCACATAGTGACTATCCTTAGGTGCGGATTGAAATCGTGCACAAATTCCAACACTCAACATGATATCCGGTCTAGATGCACAAAGGTAAAGCAGAGATCCAATCATGGAGCGATATACCTTCTGATCCACAGCTTTACCATTGGGATCACTGTCAAGTTGGCATTTGAGTTGCATCGGAGTGTTGGCCTTCGGAGGATTCAGCTCATCCATCTTGAACCTCTTGAGCATGTCTTGAGTGTATTTGGCTTGGTTGATGAAGGTTCGTTGGCTTCGTTGCTTGACTTCGAATCCAAGGAAGAACTTCAACTCTCCCATCATAGACATCTCAAACTCTTTGGTCATTAGTGCGGCGAACTCATCATTAAAAGCTTTGTTAGAGGAACCAAAGATAATATCATCAACATATAGTTGGCATACAAACAAGTTCCCGTTAACCCTCTTAGTAAAAAGAGTGGGGTCAATTTTCCCAATTTCAAACCCACGATCTTGCAACATCTCGGTAAGGTGCTCACCACGCACGTGGGGCTTGTTTAAGGCCATAGAGTGCCTTATCGAGAACGTATACATGATTGGGGAACTTGGGGTCCTCAAACCCCGGGGGTTGCTTGACATATACCAACTCCTTAAGTGGACCATTAAGAAAAGCACTCTTCACATCCATTTGATATAATATGAAATCATGATGAGAAGCATAAGCAAGCAACATGCGAATAGATTCAAGGAGAGCAACAGGGGCAAAGGTTTCACCGTAGTCGATACCCTCGACTTGGGAGTAGCCTTGAGCCACCAGTCTTGCCTTGTTGCGAATAATGATACCATGTGCATATTGCTTGTTCTTAAAGATCCATTTGGTTCCAATGACATTGTGATTCTCTTTTGGTCTTGGCACCAATCACCACACTTTGTTGCGCTCGAAGTTGTTGATTTCATCATGCATGGCTTCAAGCCAATCCTCGTCTTCGAGTGCATCTTGTACCTTGAGGGGTTCAAAGCAAGCAACAAACGCATGATGTGCACAAAAGTTTGTTAATTGATGACGAGTAGTTACCCCTCTTTTCAAGCTTCCGTAGACGTTCTCTAGGAGGTGTTGCTTTTTCTGAAGCTTGGAAGCAATAGTGGCATCTCGTCTTTCAAGAATTTCCTCCATGGACAGTTGAGGCTTGGTAACTTGACGAGCTTTGGTACTAGCACCGGCTTGCTCATGATCTTGAGCATGATCTTGATCTTTAGCTTGACCTTGATCTTGAAGTTGATCTTGGTCCTGAGCTTCATCTTGATCATGAGCTTGCACGGGGGTGTGAACAAGATCTTGAGCATCACGTGAAGTAGAAACATCACTAGCAAGTTGATCTTGCCCTTGATCTTGATCACGGGGATGAGGGCCTTCACTGCGTTCTTCGGAAGCGTGTGAGTCGTGCGTCGGTGATGGTTCCACTTGAGTGGAACATTGTCCTTCTCCTTCAGCCACAAGGGGTTCCTCAACGGGTAGGAAGTATCCCACACCCATTCTTCTTATGGCTTGGGGAGGAATTTCATCACCTACATCACAAACACCACTTTGCTCCACTTGGGAGCCATTATTTTCATCAAACTCTACGTTACTCGTCTCCTCAATGAGTCCCGTGGACTTGTTGGGGACACGGTAAGCATGAGAGTTTGCAGCATAACCAACAAATATGCCCTCATGGGCTCTAGATTCAAATTTAGACAAACGAACACCTTTCTTGAGAATGAAACACTTACAACCGAACACCCGGAAGTATTTGAGGTTGGGCTTGTTCCCGGTAAGAATCTCATAAGGAGTCTTGTTCAAGCCTTTGCGGAGATAGAGCCGATTTGATGCATGACACGCTGTGTTGATGGCTTCGGCCCAAAAGTTGTACGGAGATTTAAACTCCGCCATCATGGTTCTTGCCGCATCCATCAACGTCCGGTTCTTCCTCTCCGCAACACCGTTTTGTTGAGGGGTGTAAGGTGTGGAATGTTGGTGCTTGATCCCCTCATCACTGAGAAACTCATCTAGGGTGTAGTTCTTGAACTCAGTGCCGTTGTCACTTCTAATCATCAAAATCTTTGCTTCATGTTGACGTTGGACTTCATTTGCAAAGTTGATGACGGTTTGTTGGGTCTCACTCTTCCTCTTGAAGAAATAAACCCATGTGTATCTCGAGTAATCATCCACAATCACCAAGCAATATCTTCTTCCTCCAAGACTGTCAAAAGATGGAGGCCCGAAGAGATCCATGTGAAGGAGCTCTAAGGTCCTCTTTGAGTATATTGTAGTAGTTGGACGATGAGCTTTTTCATGTAGCTTTCCTTCGATACAGGCACTGCAAGCACGATCTTTGGCAAAACTCACATTTGTTAGTCCAAGAATGTGATCCCCTTTGAGGAGACTTTGCAAAGATCTCATATTGACATGGGCTAGTCGGCGATGCCAAAGCCATCCCACATCAACTTTAGCCATTAGACATGTCGCGGTCTTAGTGGGTCGCTCCGAGAAGTTAATTACATAGAGACCGTTTTCGACATGTCCAACAAAGGCTACTTTAAGAGTCTTGCTCCACAAAAGGGTCACGGTATCAATGCCAAAGAAAGTACTAAAGCCCATGATTGCAAGTTGACGAACGGAAAGTAAATTGTATGCAAGGGTCTCAACAAGCATGACTCTCTCAATAGTTAAGGTCAGAGAGATAACCACCTTGCCAAGACCCAATACCTTTGAGATTGCATCATCTCCAAATGAGACTTGGGTGGCCACGGATGCATCGGGTCGAACGTCCACCACCAAGTCCTTGCTTCCGGTCATATGATTTGTTGCTCCGCTATCGAGCAACCATGAGACTCCCCCGGAAGCAGAGTCCTACAATAGATCAATGCTTGGATTTAGGTACCCATTCTTGAATGGGTCCTTTCATGTTAGTGACAAGGGTCTTAGGAACCCAAATAGACCACTCAATCTACTCATACGAAGAACCAACAAATTTGGCATAAACATGCCTATCACTAGCACGGCACAAAACATAAGAGGGGTTAAAATCGCCGGCCTTGTTGGAGGGAGTGATCTTGCCCTTCTTGGCACTATCACTCACAACCTTGTCTTTCTTCTTCTCATGAGTAATGCTCCCTGCTTTGACAAATGTTTCCTTGAGTGGAGGAGCCTTCGTGGTCTTCTTCTTCTTCTTCTTTTTGGATTTGGGTGCAAACCCAACTCCTTCCTTTGCAATCACTTCCTTTTGATTGCTCAAAAGGTCATTGAGATTCTTCTCACCTTGTATACATGTCACAAGGCCTTTCTCAAGCTGCTCTTTTAGCTTAGCATTTTCCTCCACAAGATGTGCATGCTCACAACACGGGTTAGTAGCAGAAGCATTATCAATTAAGACAAAGGGAGGACACGTGGCAATTTCTTTAGTGAGTTTCACTTGGAGTTGATCACGCGACTCTTTAAGAGAAACATGAACGCTCTTCAATGCCTTATGAGCACTGTCAAGAGAGACAAACTCGTCCTTGAGTCGAGCATGGTCAACCCCAAGTGCAACCTTTTCAGATTTAAGGACACGGTTAAGAACAATAGCATGATCATAATCTTTACGTAATTTAGCAAAGTCGTCATTGTGTGACTCCTTAAAAGTCAAATGAAGACCTCGCTCTTCCTCTAGAGCAATAGAAAGATCTGCTATCTCGTCGGCATAATCACGACTATGGCCTCTCATCTCCTCAAGAGATTCTTCTTGAGAATCAATCGTGTCATTGGCCTCACCAAGTTGTTCCAAGAGAGCAACGAAGTGCTTCTTGGACTCTCCTTTGAGTTTACAAAGGAACTTGTCAAACTCATTCTCATCCTATATCGCCTCCTCAAGTCCATCCACACAATCTAAGAAAGATGGAGTGGAAGAAACAGAAGTCTTGATGTTTGAGGTTTTGGCGTTGGAGGTTACCTTGGTGATACCTTTTGCCATGAGGCACCTAGCGATGTGGTTTTCATTGGTGGCGTCGAAGAGTGACACATTTGTTGGAGTAGAGGATGCAATAGCCACAGATGCCATTGCCATTCCTTCACCACTTGTGTCTCCGTCATCACCATCATCATCCGATGCATACTCTTCTTGAGCCACCAACACTTTGTGTGAAGTCTTCTTGACGAAGTTGGTCTTGTTTGGGAAAGACTTGGCCTTATCTTTACGGATGAGCTTGCCACCATTGTCTTCCCTCTTCTCGTATGGACAATCCACCACAAAGTGACTCACATTACCACAATTGTAGCAGGTCCTCACACGTTGCTTGCCCTTTGACCCGTTTGAGTTGTTCTTGGAGAAGTTGGGCCTTGTGTTTCTCTTGTTGCCCCAAAATTGCCTGGACGCAAGAGCCATGTGCTCATGATAGGCATATTTGGTGTTCTCGGGGCAACCCTCTTCCTCTTCTTCTTCTTCTTCCTCTTGACAGACCTTGGCCTTCAAAGCAAGGTTGGGGGATGACTTCTTTGACCGTTGCACGCGAGCGAGAGCATTGTCAGCTGTTGTGTTCAAGATGTTCATTGCAATAAATTCATCCAACACATCACCAGAAGACAAGGTGTGAAAGTCCGGTCTTTGACGGATGACAGCGGACATGGCCTTGTTGTAGGGCATGATGGCCTTCAGAAACTTACGCTTGACCCACATATCATCCACATCCTTGCTGCCATGATCTTTGATGGCAACCGCGAGGGCAGTCACCCTTCTATAGAGCTCACGCGGTTCCTCATCCTCTATCATTACAAACTCATCTGACTGATCAAGGACAACTTCATAGTTTGACCGTTGAATGCTTGAGCTGCCCTTGTACATGGAGATAATGTGTTCCCAACACTCTTTAGCAACAGTGAAAGGACGCAGGTGAGGTAGGTCTTCAGTAGGAACAGCAGCTTGGAGAATGAACAAGGCGGAGGAATTTAGCTGTTTATCCGCTTCTTCCCTTGGAGTGAGGTTGCGTGGATCACGAGGGTAGTATCCTTCTTCAATGACTCGCATGAGTTGAATTGAGCTATGATCCAAATGAGACTTGATACAGAAAAGCCAATTAGCGAAATCATTTTTAACAAGATTAGGAGGAGGACCGTGGTTAACTATATGAGGTGGGTGCATCGGTCCTCCATAGACCAAGGGAGGGGGAACTGAGGCAAACGTCCCCGACCCATTAATTCCTTGAGAGCGATTATCTTTATCAGTACTAGCCCCCTCCTTACCGGAGTTGACATCCGATGCCGAGTTAGTGGGATTAACCACTTGAACCGCATCGGTGGAAAGTTTAAGTGTGTCAAGGAATTCTTTAAACATGGATTTGACCTCGGTCGTCATGGAGGATTTAAGCGAGGATCTGGCCTCATTTAAATCCTCGCGAGAGACCGTGTTCACACCCACGGCCTCGGGTAGTTCAACCGCCCGATCCCCGTCGTCAACCATACTCTTCGGGTGGTGAAACCCTTAATAAAGAGACGAGGCTCTGATACCAATTGAAAGGATCGATATGGTTGACTAGAGGGGGGGTGAATAGGCAACTAACACTTTTTAACTTTTCTTAACAATTTAGGCTTAGCAACAAATAGGTTGACTAGATATGCAACTAGGTGAGCAACCTATATGATGCTAATCACAACAAGCACACGAGCAAGCAAGGGATACAACACAATAATAGCTTGCAAGAAGTAAAGGTAAGAGATAACCAAAAGTGGAGCCGGTGGAGACGAGGATGTGTTACCGGAGTTCCTTCCCGGTAAGGGGAAGTACGTCTCCGTTGGAGCGGTGTGGAGGCACAATGCTCCCCAAGAAGCCACTAGGGCCACCGTATTCTCCTCACGCCCTCACACAATGCGAGGTGCCGTGATTCCACTATTGGTGCCCTTGAAGGCGGCGACCGAACCTTTACAAACAAGGTTGGGGCTATCTCCACAACTTAATTGGAGGCTCCCAATGACACCACGAAGCTTCACCACAATGGAATGTGGCTCCGAGGTGACCTCAACCGTCTAGGGTGCTCAAACACCCAAGAGTAACAAGATCCGCAAGGGATTAGTGGGGGGAATCAAATTTCTCTTTGTGGAAGTGTAGATCGGTGCCTTCTCAACCAACCCCGAGAGAATCAACAAGTTTGATTGGCTAGGGAGAGAGATCGGGTTAAATGGAGCTTTGAGCAACAATGGAGCTTGGGGAGGGAAGAGAGGGACTTCTTGGGGAAGAAGACCCCCTTTATATAGTGGGGGGGAAGAAACCAACCGTTATCCCCACTCTCAGCCCGCGCATTGCGGTACTACCGCATAAATGCCACGGTACTACCGCAAGAGGCTGCGGTACTACCGCAGTGGGGTGCGGTACTACCGCTCGCACGGTAGAGGCCAGATGAAGACCTATTGCACTGGGCAACGAGCGGTAGAACCGCCGGAGCGGTACTACCGCGCGCCAATACGGTACTACCGGAAGGTCGGTATCAACTGGCACAGGAGATGCACGGAAGTAAAAAATTACTTCCGTGCCTACCTCCGTTGAGGGTGGAGCTGTGCAAAAGTCCAGCGCGGTAGTACCGGACAAATTTACGGTACTACCGCTCGAGGGCGGATGTAAAAAATTACATCCGCGCCTACTACCACAAGCGCACGCACCAGGGTTGGGGACAGTGGTACTACCGCTCCTTGGAGCGGTACTACCGCGGGCACCTGCGGTACTACCGCTCCCTTGAGCGGTACTACCGCTAGCCACTGAACACGAGCACCTTGCTGCCTTCAATTTGCACCGACAAAGGAAAACGGATTGGAGCTCCATTGAAGCGAAAGAAAGGTGGTGCAATAGAACAGATGTGTACGTGTTGATTCCACCCTAACCTTTCCGAAGCGGACCCCCTCTTAATAGTACGGCTTTCCTACGACTCAAATCCACCGAAAAGAAACGTAGAAAGCAACCGTCTTCGATAGACTCCGAGGGGCACCGAATCGTCTTGTGCCTAGACATGAGATATCTGAAATGCTCAATGCACACGATTAGTCCGCTAGTGAATTGTCATCAATCACCAAAACCACTTAGGGAGAAATATGCCCTTACACTCTTCCACCCCTAACTCCTTCTCCTCTTCCTCCTTCACCTCATCGTCCTCCTCGAAATCCTCCTCCTGATCCAGAGGTAGCCCCACGGCCCTCTGGATCCGGACCTACTCAAGGAGCCAGAGACGGTGTTGGATCGTGTAGTGCCGGAGGCGTGGGGGCATGTCTGACGGGCTCGGTTGGCGGCGGCGGAAGGGAGGACGTGGATGTGCTAGGGCTGGGGGACGCTGGCTATTAAATAGCCGGCTATGGATAAGGGCGGGGAGCCAGAGTGGCACCACGCGGCGTTCACACCACGCCGACGGTCGAGGCGGCCGTCGGACCGTCGGGTTTCCGGGCGAGTCCGCGTGGGGCCACGCAGTCAGGCCGACGTGGCGGGCGTGCCCGGGCGCGCCCGGGCTCCCCCATATCCGCCCCATATTTGGGCTGGATATGAGGGGTGCCGGTCAGATCGGGCGTTTGAGGCCCGTTTGAGGGGGCCGACTGGGTCAATATTTTGTGACCGGACAGTGACCGGGTGGCCTGACCGGGCGTTTGAGGGAGGTATGAGGGGTCCGGTTGTAGATGCTCTTAGGGTTCATTTGTACTAGAAGGATTGGACGCGCTTTGCTGCGTCATTAGTGTTGTTGAGTTTCTTAAAAAAATTGTTTTATAATATAACGTATATTATTTTTTGAAAAGTCAAACATTTTAAGTTTGATCAAATTTGTAAAGAAATATATTAAAATCCATAATATCAAATTTTTATGATTAGATTCATCATGAAATGAAGTTCTATACTTTTTCTGTTTAATATTATGGATGTCGATTTTTTTTGCTCTGAATTTAGTCAAAGTTACATAAATTTGACTTTCCAAAAAACTAATACCTCTTATGTTTGAAACTTATGGAATATTTAGTTTGGCGGCTGGGGGAGATGATGGAGTGTGTTTTATTTTTATTTAAAATATGGTGAGTTGGTGGGCCTTTCGTGTTGTAATTTTGTGTTATCCGCTACCAACCTATATTTATGTGGGAAATTTTTTGCGTCGGTGGGTGCATGTATTATATTGGTGCTACAGTATCACATGGTAATACTTCTTTTTTATGGATGGTGGGTGGGTATACCGGATTGATATGTTTTTATATGCCGATTGATGTTGATTGATTTGAAAAATCATTGGCCCGATCAAAAAATTATAAACCAAATCCAAACGTGAATACCTCAATTAAATAAAAGAGGTTAAAAATTAGTGAACGTAGTGAATTAAAAGAATTGAATGAGAGAGCTTCTTGAGAAATTGTTGACCGGTCAAAATCGAGTGACCCATTTTTAAATTGAGAACATCAATTAATTGTGTGGCCTTAAAAATTAGAAATCACATTGTATAGTACAATAGAATTGAATGAAGGAGTTTTGAGAAACTATGGCCTGATCAAAATCGGGTGATCCAATTTCAATTGGAGACCTCAATTGAATGTAGGGTCTTTAAAACTAGGGAGCATAGTGTTATAGAGGATTATGTTTTGAAGAAAAATTCCATCCGCTCAAACTTCTTAGTAAAATTCTTTTACTTTCCATGTGTCGGCAAACACTCTCTCATCCAAATCTTCATAGTTTTAAATCCTATAAAATTTAAGAGGACATTAAATTAAAATCTTGTGTTTTTTCTATTTATGTGTGTTGAAAATCCTGCAAATCAAAGAGGCCCCAACATTAAAACCTTGTGTTTTAGTAATTTTAACATGCTCCCGCTTGCCTCATATTTTCACATGGGGGGTAAGAAGGTAAGAGTTAATCAGAGCACTACTTAATTAAATTAATGGCTCAGATCTATTATGTACTCTTACCTCTCATGTGAAAAGGAAAGGTAAGAGGGACCATGCTAAAATTTGCCCTATTTTAATAAAGCAAATTAAAATAAAATATACATTTTTTTCTTTGAATAAAGTATACTACATACAAAAAAAAACTTTTACTCAAGTCTTTAAAAGTAAGCGTGCATCTATTGACAAAAAGTTAAATTCCATGTTGCAATAAGGTCATGAAAATTACAGCTTTTGCCTCACATCGAAAAGACAACAATGTTGCTGATTTTAGGCTCATCATAGTTGTCACAACCGTAAAATAATATATTGTGTTGACAATAACATAGAATCAATCCAATTAATTTGGTTTGTTAAAATCAAAGAACCGCACTACAAAATTGAGATTATGACAACTTTGCACATATGCACTTAGATTGTAAAATCGCCCTATGATCTAATCGATATTCCGATAACTTTAAACATGTGTGGTCGATGTCCATAAGAGTTCAATTATACTCGCAAACTGTCCTTTTGCAACCGTGCCTTAGCTCCAATTCAAAAAAGAGATGAAAAGGCATACTACCTATGTTCCAAAATACAAGACCTAGTTTTCCCTTCAAATATGCTTTGACCATCCTAGTCCAATAATATGTACAACCTTAGTTCAAATCTGTAACATTTATTATGTATCGGAGGGAGTAGTTTATGTTACACAAAATATGTACCATTAAATTCACATTCAAAGCTTTGGCCCAAAAAAATCATATTCAAAAGCACTTTTGTATGATTATGATGTCGTAACCATTACCTAAATATTGTACTGTATGAGATATTTACGATTACATTATAATTTATAGGTCAAACTACGCCTTGTAGTTTTCAAAAGGGGGAGTCCATTTTGTTTGAACTCACAAATCCTTCCGTACTAAGCAACAAGTTCTAGTTGCTCTGGTCCCCGTGGTCTGGATCTGCGTTCCCTCTGGATCCTGGCTCGCCTGGGTCTCCGACCACCATCACACCCCTGCGCCGCCTCTCATTTCGCCTGGCCGCCCAACCTCGCCTAGCTCTGTGCCCCGTCCGTCGTTCCGGCTCCTCCGTAGCTCCCACGTCCAACAGCGTTCGGTGCCTCCTTGGGCGGCAAGTGTGGCTCCCCTTCCTGTGGTGGCGGTTCCGGGCTACAACCTGACTTCCTCTTCTCTGAATCTTGCACAGACTCTGGCCGGGGCGAAATCCCTGCATCCAATGCTGGCAGCGATGACACCTGTGGGTGTCATACCCTTCTTGAAGGCGTTGCCATGGCAATTATCTGTGCCCCTCTTCGAGCATCAGAGAAAATCCTAGGTCCAGTTATTCAGATCGTACGACGAGGCGTCTCAGCATCATTCTCCTTTGTGAAGCCGTTGTCATGTTTGCTCGCAACGTCCTCGGTATTAGATTTGGAGATGGTGATCGTCATGTCGATTTGCTTAGGGTTGCTTCTTAGGACGCGGGCATCTGGGGCGCGGTGTACGACTACACGGGTGCTTCTCCCATGGCTTCCACCTCCGGCCTTGCCGGATCTTGGTACTTGGTCGGGGTACGTTGATCATGTCCAGTTTGGAGCCATGGCCGCGTAGCGAGGGATACATGTGTTTGTTGTGATGCGGTCTAGATACCCTGTGTTCTGCTTCCTCGCCTTTCATGGCTGGAGACTGTGATGGGCGAGTTTAGCTGTGTTGTTTCTCTGTTTGGATCAAGCATCACATATCTTTCTGCTTCAGGCATCATGTTCATGCCTCTTGCATCTATGCCATGCGTTGTATTACTTCTTATACTCCCTCTAACTTATTTTATCAATATAATGATACGTCAACTTTGCGTATTCATGAACCGCGGTGGCCAAGAAGACCCCGGTTGATTGACAAGGATATGTCCTCACATAGAATGGAGAGAAACCATGGAGGGGGCATCTGGAAAATCCCCGGCAACAGAGACTCTATTTATGCGCGGCCCCGCCCTCGGAGCCCCGAGCCACGTAAACCGATAAACCATCCCAAAACACGCCAGACAGAGCAAAACCTCCCTGTTACCCGCAGTTGCAATTGCAAAGCTTCCCTAGTCCGCTCCAATCTCGCTTCACGAACAAAAACACCCGAATCAGAAAACAAAGAAACAGAAAGATCAAAGAAGAGCGCGAGAGCGCCAAATCCCATTTGCACCCCAGGTTTGATCAAAGAAGAGCGCAGAAAACGTGATTCGCGAGAATGGTGGCGATCGAGAGCCAGAGCCAGGCCCTGAGGCCGGCGGAGCCGGCGAGGATCCCCAAGGAGGCGCGGCGGCTCCTGCACGACCTGGCGGCGGCGTGGCCGAACGTGGCCGACTGCCGCGCGCTGGAGGTGGTGCCGCTCAAGGGCGCCATGACCAACGAGGTGTACCAGGTGCGCTGGCTCACCGCCCCGGCCGAGGCGGGCGCGGGCGCGGGGGCGGGGGCGCTCAAGGAGAGGGAGGTGAGGAAGGTGCTGGTGCGGATTTACGGCGACGGCGTCGACCTCTTCTTCGACCGCGAGGACGAGCTGCGCACCTTCGAGTGCATGTCCCGCCACGGCCAGGGCCCCCGCCTCCTCGGCCGCTTCCCCAACGGCCGCGTCGAGGAGTTCATCCACGCGCGGGTAGGTGCATAACGCGTCTGAAAAAAATAGCTATCAAATTGCTTCTTCCTTTCAGTTTTTCTTGGTTCAGAGGCCATTTCAGAACGGGTCTCCTCTGTTTCTTGGCGAATTTCTTGAACTGCAAAATTGCTCTGTTTCCTGGGATTTTGATGACACTTTGTTTCTTTGCAAGAATGATTCGGTTATTTTTAGTGCACTTGTGTGTGGTGGAATTTTAGTAAATTTAGTGCTAAAGTTAACCAGGGCCCGGAAGTGTGGAATTTGTTCTTGTCAAATTAAGTATGCAAGTTAGGCTTAAACTACTGCTTTATTGATACTTTAGGAGATTCTACTGCTATGGGGCCGACTAATTTATTGCATTGTGGTTCTCGTTCGTTGAATGCTCTGCCGTGGGAATCTAGCATTCTGAAATTTTAGATAATTCCTTACATCTAGTCTTATCCATCAGTTCAGAAAGAAAACATTTCTTCACGCCATTAGTCAATGAACTCCCATTTAACCGGAATTATTTATGTCCCATGTGACTTAGTAGAAAGCTACCTTGTGTTTCTTCGCTAGCGACACCTCGCAGAAATGTGTGTTGTGTGTACAATCTTTTTCTTTGCAAGGCTATGTCATCAAATGAAATCTCTCTTCCTTAGGCTATTTCTTGCCACGTCGAAAAAATTTGTGGTGTGAAGTCAATAGCTGATGATGTTGTACTACTCCCTCCGTTTATAAATATAAGTCTTTTTAGAGATTCCACTACGGACTACGTACGAAGCAAAATGGATGAATCTACACTCTAAAATATGTCTATATACATCCGTATTTAGTCCGTAGTGGAATCTCTTAAAAGACTTATATTTAGAAACGGAGGAAGTATTTGTGAAGTAGTCGATGATCTATGACTGCACATACGACCACAGGGAAAATCTCTCTTAGAAAGGCCATGGCCTGAAAGCAACTGATTTGACTTCAGAAAGTAGGCAGATGACTAAGTTGGCAAAACCAGCACAGTTGGTGGCAAAGAACGTTTAGAATGAAGAAGCTTAGGCAGTATGCATGGTCCAATTCACTTTCTAACTCCCTTTGAAATGTGAGTCATGATATTGCCAAAGGATGAGAGGGCGCCGCAGCACGTTCTAGATTCTTCAGAGCACATAGCACTTTATTATTTCTGTCGCTCTCATAAAAGGGAGTATCTTGTGCTGTTTTCTGGGGTGAACAAAAGGGGTGAGAAACTGAGAATGGAATACGGTTCGGTGCTATCGGAACTTTTTTGCGAAAGCTGTCCATGGAAAATGATATTAGCTATCAAGGTGGCCAAACTATCCATCTGTTAGTAAACACAAACTAATGCAATTGTTTTTGCAGACACTGTCAGCTCCCGACCTACGCGATCCTGAAATTTCTGCTCTGGTGGCTACAAAATTGAGGGAATTCCACAACCTTGACATGCCTGGTCCCAAGCATGTCCTCCTCTGGGACAGACTGAAGTAAGGACAATTTTTAGTTCTTGCCCAAATGACTTACTTGTCAGGCTTACAACTTACAAGCATGGGACTGAACCTGGTGAATTTTTTTAATGAAGGAACTGGCTCAAAACTGCCAAGAACCTGTGCCCAACCGATCAAGCAGACGAACTACGCTTGGATTGCCTGGAGAACGAGATCGCCTCGCTGGAGAAAGAATTCTCAGGGGATTACCACCACTGGATTGGTTTCTGCCACAATGATCTACAGTATGGCAACATCATGATGGATGAAGAGACCAACATGCTGACCATCATTGTGAGTTCTATGCATTCAAAACTAATTCCTTACAGTCTTAATTATTTGGTGTATGGAAATCATGTAAAATATGCAATGGGGATTCTCTTGCACGTTGGTAGGCTGAACTTCTAAGTTTCTCATCTCATACAACCTTGTCATCAGTTTTGTTCCCTTGCCACTCAGACATCCTAAGGTATCACGCCTCTGCTAAAAACAGAGTTTTAGTCTTGGAGAGTAGGTGCACCATGAAGAACCGATACTTTCTTTTCTTGTTGCATATGCTCTGTACCAGCACGCCATGAGTCATGACAGTTTCTTAAGGAAGTCTGAAGTTTTATCCCACCTGGCATCCTTAAATATAGATGGCAAGTGAGATGGTTTGATCTTATTTTTTTTAACCTCCCTTTGTGGTTACAGGATTACGAGTACGCAAGCTTCAACCCGGTTGCATATGACATCGCTAACCATTTCTGCGAGATGGCGGCAGACTACCATTCAGAAAAGCCTCACATACTGGACTACAACAAATATCCAGGTATTGCATTTCCCATTTAACTTTGCTTGTGTTTTGGTTCAGCCTTCAGTCTACCTTATCTGTTAACTTTCCATTCTGTGGCAGATATCGATGAGCGGAGGCGTTTCGTGAAGACTTACCTGAGCACTTCTTGTGAGTAGAAAACTCCATTATTTTTATTCGATTGTCCGACGATTCCTTTCGTGCTAATACAGCTTTGTTGGGCAGGCGAGGAACCTGAGGTGGAAGAGGTGGAGAATCTGCTCCAGAGCGTGGAGAAGTACACGCTCGCCAGTCATCTGGTTTGGGGCCTATGGGGAATAATATCGGTGAGTTCATATTCCGGTTCGCCAATCAAAGTCACTGTAATCATATGTGCTGCTGTCTTCTAACTCCCATTGTTTTTTTACAGGATCGTGTCAACGACATCGACTTCGATTATCAGGAGTATGCAAGGCAGAGATTCGAGCAGTACTGGCAAAAGAAGCCTGCGGTCCTAACCTCATGAATAGCTAAACCTATGGCTTCAGGAACTCCCTGAGGACCTGTGCTGCTGCACACAAACTGTGCGGTGTTACTGTCTTACTTACACACATATCCCTGGCTGGGATATAACAGGAAGGATAAGCCCGTTACAGGGTCAGAAGTTCCCATTTCGAACCTTCACAAGGTCCAGCTTCAGGAAGGAAGCTGTTTATGGGGGCTTTGGTTGACTGTTTATAGGTATAGCCTCAACGCGGCGATTGGGTTGCATTTTGCATGTTGTTTTCCTAAGCACCGTTGGTGGTGTTGGTGTAATTGTGTTACTGGTTTATGTATACTTGACGGAACAAAGTATGTATAACAGTATAAAACATATAGTAAAAGAAGTATGAGTGTGTATGAGATCTTGATTGAACCGTGCTTGGAGTGTACTAGTTTGGGGACGGCATTTGCATTGTTGTACTATACCCATGACTGAACTTCTGAAATAACTCAGAGTCTTTGTGGTTGTCGATAATAAGACGGTGTTATCGCTGAGATTGTGAGGCCCTGAACTGAAGAAATCAACACTGTTGTTAAGTTCAGTTAACTGTTACCTTACCGCCTCGCTGAAGATTCAAATTGGCCCATTCATCTTCGATCCAACGGATTCCGCCTCTACTTATCGCACCAAGTAGAGAGCTCTACTTGGGCCCGTCATCTCAAGGTGCTCTCATTGGGCCTCGCCGTAGTAAATTCCTCGCTTGAACTAGCAGTTCATTTCGTCAGAAAGTTTCACAAGCTACTCTGCCTGCATAAGCCCTTCCCGAATTTAATGGTTGAACTCGCTGATTCCACTGCCACGGCTGATCTTGAGATGGAATCACTATACTTAGATATTGAGACCTCGCAGCAAAATAGGGATGGTGATCACAAGGAATTGAGTTCAACATTACAGTTCAAAAAAATCGCTACTATGCAGGAAACCCTCTCTGGGCTACAAACATCTCTCACACAATTTTCTGGCCTCTCCAACAAGCATGAACATCACAACACCACCCCCAATACCACCCTTGGTCACTGCTCCTGCTGGTGCTTCTTTGTGGGCTCTGCAGTTTTGCATGAAGCACATGCTAGCAGACAACTGCATCTGAATGGTACTACTTACAAACTCCCCTACAGGCGCCCCCATTTCAGGCAACAAAAACGACCTACACAGGTATACCAGTCAATAGAGCTCTGCAACAATGAGCAGCTCCAAAAGTACCGGTGCAACATCTTCAGGAACCTCGCATTGAAACTTTTTTGAGAAACCTCGTGCGAGCGCAGGGGGTTCCTACATTTCATTAATAAGAAGAGAGTTGGTCCAGTTTATATGGAAAAGCGGACCCAAAAACTTAACATTCTCAGTTAATCAAGGAAAACCGAATGAAAACCCCCCAAAAAAGGCATTAGAGCTTGGGGATAGGGACAAGACAAATGCAGCATCAAGGGACATCGCCAGAGATAGACCCTCTCATTGAAACCGAAGAAGAAGACATGAATGACCAAGCTGCAAGAAGATACAACAATTGGTTCAGGGCATCTGCAACGGGCGTTCCTTAAACAAGCAAAAATGAGTGATGCTAGAAGAGCCACTGGTCTAAACCAACCGGCAAAAATGAATATTGTTGAATTAGAAGGAACTGACCCTCATGCTTGGAGACAAAATTTGGACACTTACTTTGATGCTGCTAGAACACTTCTATAACAGACATAAATTGCACTGTTGTTGAATGGTGGAGAAGAAATGGAATATTTGCAAATACCCTTCTGAAAGTGCACCTCTTGGATAGCCCTATCGGGATTTTGATGATTTATGACACAACCCTTGAGAGAACTAACATCCGTATTGATTTTATTTCAGATAAGTTATGTGGCTTTTAAAGTGGAAAATCAATGGTGACCCCTATCTATAACTTTTCAAATTGTTGTCTACCTCAAGCTCTTTAATAGGTACATGGTTGCCCAATTTTTTGATGAGATGACATCGATTGTTGGAGCAGACTATACCGAACATTAAGGTGCGCCTTAGCAATCTCTAAAACAACTCTGGTATGGTTATTGACGGTGTTGAAAACAAAGTCAATCTGATCATGAAGATCAATCCCTGCATGCAATCAAAAAACAAACAAGAATTTGAGATATGCAATCTGAATTACGAATATAATATGGGAAAGTAGTGGCTGCACCCCACCACGCTGCACCCCCGCAAGAAAACATATCAAATCATTTCAAAAAATTCTGAAACTTTGTAGAAATGATTATGAACAAATGTTATGTGTGGTTGCAAAGTTTGGTGGTCAAATAACATTCGAGGAGCTCTGTAGAAAAAACACAAAATTTCAGAATCTGCTCAAACAGTGCACATACATTTTGAGTAATTTTGAGTGATTTTGTTATTTTTGTACAGATCTCATCGAATGTCATTTGACTATGAAACTTTGCAAGCACCTATAACATTTGTTCATAATCCTTCCCACAAAGTTTCAGTTTTTTTTTAAATGTTTTGATATGTTTTCTTGAGGGGGTGCAGCGGGGGTGCAATATAATATGAAGTACTTGTTTAAAACAGTGGGGGTTCCGATGACTCGTACTACAGGAAGGTATCGCCTACTCTTGTGTCTATGTCAAAGAATAGCAAACAAAAACTCAATTAAACAAAACCCAAACCCTAATACAACGTTCTAAGGAGGCCAAAGTGAGGATTCAACCAGCCCAAGGAGGGGGGGGAATTAAATCTTAAGTTGGTCCCCTCTCTAAAACTTGAATGTAGTCTTTTGCTCCAAAAATACGTGATCCTGGGCTAAAACTGAGGTGGCGCAACATCTATAGATGAGTATGGACGAGATCATTAAGTACCATCTTGGTACATTTCGTCCATGTACTTCACGTGTCATGATGGTGGTTTCAAGTCCTGAAATCACCACTTGAAGCTCCGTTTTCACCCCTTGTATGTCTGCTACCATCTTCACACTTGAGTGACGGGCAGTGGGGCCTCATAGCCGCTAAACCCATGAGGATTCCGTCTATTAGGGGCCAGGATGGGCGAAAACCTTTCCCATGGGGATATTTACCAAACTAGTTTACGATGGAGATGGAAAGGATGGTATGAGGATGTCATTTTGCGTTGTCAAGGCCTTGGGGATATCACTCGTTCAGAACTCGTGCAGGGAGATATGCCCCTCGTCCGGACCCCCAAATAGCAATTTGTAATATACTCTTTCAGCACCGTAATTTCTAGGGGGCTCAACCATCACTACCTGCCTGGTGCACACCATCTAGGAGGAGGCTCGCACCTGGGCTAAGGCTGGTGCTCGAGGATTGAACATGATCTTACTTTCTATGTTCTTGGGGCTGAGCATCTCCGTGCCTCTTGCTCAACCATGTCCTTATATGTGCCTTGTGATGTACACAACTCAAGGAACGCAACTCTATAATTTTTTTTAAACGGGGGCGAAAGCATTAAAAACTAAACATAAGAGAATTGCCCAATTAATTAACAAAAAAATGAACATATTATCCCAGTTAATTAACGAAAAACTGGGCGTATTATCGATGGAAAGATACACAATCCTGAGAATGTAGATACACTTTCCTTTTCTGAAAGAACAAACCAACCATCCCAACCCCTTCTGATCCTCAATCAACTCTCATCCGACGAGAGAACGTAGATACATTTTTTCCTGCCAGAGAATGTACCTGTGGTTGGATGGTTAGAAGGACAGTAGTATCATCAGCCCATCAGGGTTCAAGTCCCGGTGCTTATATTTATTTTGGATTTATTTCAGGATTTTTGGCGATGCACGTTTAGTGGGAGGAGACGTCTCCTATGACTTCGTAAAATCTCAAGATAATATGCCGACTCAGTCTCTTGAAGGTGCTCATAGAGGTAGAGTGTGTGCCTGTGCGCGCGTTCATACGGTTGAGTGTATGCGCGTTTATACGAGCGCTTGCGTCTGTATTGTGTTAAAAAAAACGTAGACACACTCTCCTTTTCCGAAAGAACAAACCCACCACCCGGCGGCAGACGCCACCTAAAAACTTCCGTGCAACGGTGCAAGTGCGATCGGGCAAGTGCGTTGTGCGCCGAAACCCTCAGTGACGCAAGGGGACGCACACCGCCTCCACCTTGGCCTGCCGTGCGAGTGCGATCGCCCATCGGCCTGCGATCTCGCCTTTGGCGTGGGAGTCTTGCCTCTTCCGGCCGTAGACAGACGGCCTAGCGGGGATGGTGCCGCCATCAACGACCGGTCGTCAATACGCTTCCTGGAACTGAAATACAACTTCCGAGAAAGGGTTTCCCCCCGCTTTGTATTACAAAGCAACCAACCGAAACATGCAGTGATAGGTGCTGGGGCGGAAGCAGCACAGTCACGCCCAAAAGAAACGACAGAGAAAAACAAAAGAAATAAATGCCGACAACGGCGGATCAACAAAAAACGAAGAAGCCTCGCGACCGCTGCGCCCACCGGGGATCTTCCACCAAGCTCCAAGACTCCAAAGTGCCAGCACCAATCAACACCTCCAAGAAGGATCGCGACGATGACGACGCTGCTGCCAAGGGTTTCCCCCGGTACTCGACGAGGCGAGAGGAAGGGTAGCCCCCGATGCCCTCCAGGAAGGTCAGGCGGCACCCACAGGCGCCACCGCGCCGGAGTCGGCCATGCCGACAGGGTTTCCCCCGATCCCAACCCGCACCTCGGGCGCTCCGGGGCCTGCCATCAAACCAACCACCACCCTGCGCCAATACAGTCTTGAAGCCCCCACGCCGTCTCACCACGGCACCGCGAAGTGAGGACAACACGACGACGATTCGGAGCCGGGACTAGGGGCAGCAGCACCGTCGGCACGCGGGAGGGCTCCACCTCCACCGTCACCGACGGTAGCCGTCCGGACGCAATAGCAGGAGCACACCAGGCCCGTGGGCCCACAGGCCCGGCCGGGCCCTCACACGCCCGTAAAGCTCCCGCCCTCGCGCTGCAGCAGGCACGCCGTCGGCGCCGCCGCCCCACATCCGAGCTGCTCCTCCTCCTCACCGCGCAGCAGACAACGAGGCCACGCCGGGGGGCCGGCCCGCTAGGACCCAGATGGGGCCCGCAGGTCCCAGATCTGGGCCGGGGGCGTGCCACCGGCCACCCAGCGCCACCATGCCGTCCCGCCGCCAAGTAGCGGCGCCGCCACCACGCCCACCGCCGGCCGCCGCCAGGCCGCCGTCCAACCGAGGAGCACCACCGCCGCCCCCGGCGACGCCACGAAGGCCACCCGCCGAGGCCTGTGCCGCCCGCAGCCCGCATCGCCCGCGAGGCACCTCCCGGCCCGATCCAGATCGAAGACGAGGGGGAGCCACCGCAGCAGGCATGCCCACCACCAGCATGCCGCCCGGCAAACGAGCCAGGCCCTGCCGTCGCCGAAGCCGCGCCGGAGAGCTGCTGCGCCCGACGCCAGCGCAGCATCCCGTCGTGGCGGCCCTGTCCCGCGCCGGGGCCACCGTGCGAGGAGCCGAGGAAGCCCCGCCGCCGCCGCCGCCGGCCACGCCCTGTGGCGGCGGCGAGGGAGGAGAAGCGGGGAGGAGAGGGTCTCTGGCGGCGACGGCGCGGTCGCCCCCCCTGTCGCACGCGGGGCGACGCGGGAGGGGATAAGGTCTCCGTGATGTTTGTCCTGAAATACAATTTCTGGTAGAGATAAAATCGCGCATAGGAGAACCTGGAACATGAACTGCACAACCGGCCTGCCTTCTTCAAACTTACAGTGGTCAACTGTTTAATTACAACTGGAGTAGATCAGATCGTTACAGAGGGCATTATCATCTCTGGAAGCTGCACACGAGAAGCAAACGGGGGGGGGGGGGGGGGGGGGGGGGGGGAGTAGAAACAACGAGATGAATAGCACACCCTGGTTTCAAAATATGGTCAGAGCATGGAAGCAACGTATACTACATGACCACCCAACCCCAGCTGATCTGCTGGTGGTCTCAGCAGATAGCCAGCGAAGAGGCCATGGCTGTACAGGGTTAAGCGGCACTGTCGATGTAACTTGTCTGGATCGTGGGAATCTTACAACAGCGCCAACTTCACTACACAGATGGCCCAATATTAACCTTGGAATTATGACAGCCCAAGGCTGTAGATTCCGGCGATGCGCTCGTCCTCAGAGGACAGTCGGTCCTCGATCTCCGCATCGGTGAAGGTGAGAGCTCTCTGCAACTTTTTGGGACTGAAAACCTCTATGTCAACCGTGTACACGGCTTTAACGGGGCGGTGATCGGACAGCCTCATATCAACCGCCTCGTAGGACAACAACCTCATTGCCTTGCCATACGAAAGGATTCGGTCGCACCTACAGAGGTAGTCGAGAAAACTTTCTGTTAGCGCACGTCACGACAACTTTGAGATTTACCATCTCTGAAATCTTCATGTGGAGTGAATCATGTAAAAGAAACAAGAAGAACCGGGAATATCCATTTCTAAGCCCGGGCTCATCTGCAACCGGCGAACAGTAAATTCAAAACAAATACTAAATTGAATTTTTGTTTTGCATGGAAGATGTTTCGGTGCGTGATGTCCGTGCCAATTTTCAGCTCGTTTGAACATCTGAGTAGCTCTCAGAAAAAAAATGGGTCCAGTATATGAATAGTAAGCTATTTCACAGACCCTAAATTTATCTTTTTTGCTGAGAGCTACTCAGATGTCCAAATGAGCTGAAATTTGGCACATACCTCACGCACCAAAGCATCTTCCATACTTTTTTTTTTTTAGTTTTTTGAATTTTTCTAGCATTGTTTTTCTGATTTTACAGTTCATGGCGGGAATAGATGAGCTCCGGAGCCAAATGCCGCTCTCAGAACTGTTCTGTCACAACAAACTTATGCGGATGAAGTTAATGTATTTGGCAGTAGTTTATATGTGGTGATTGGATTGCATACCATGAAGGTGTCCTTCTCCCAGATTTTGGCTCATCACTTGTGTACTTCTTCGAGTTAAACCGGTACTTATATGTTGGAGGAAAGCTGATAACTCCTTCGGTCCACCCATCAAATAAACGTCCTTTCCGCAGTTCTACTCTTAGCTGTCATACAGGGGGAAAAAGGTGAGATGGAATCTATGGAGAAGTATTTCACTATGTCTATATGCTACCAAAGTTTACCTGGTCTTTCTCAAACAACCCATTCCAGTCGTGGTTGGAGATAAATTCATGTGTTTTTTCGTATGATAAGTTGATCCTATAATTGAGATCCCCTAGCCAGAATATCCTTCTGAAACAATACAAAATATTAGATGTCTATAAAGTTTGATGTAGCAAAGGCAAACTGGTGCAGTGCTTAACAACATTAAGCTGGAATTTCCTACAGGTAAGAGTAAAATTTTCGGCGTGTGTGAAGTGCAAACATATGATTTTCTGTGACACAGATATGCACTTCATGATTTGCTCCTTTTGACTCGAAATATTTATGTCTATACCAATATAAAAAGAACTAGTTTGCTGGAACCAAATGCTCTCAACCATCCATCTACTTTCAATCTACAGACTCTTTTCATTGAACCTTAGCAAATTCGGCCTCAAATGCACACTAACTCTCATAATATATCTTCTTAAATTTGCAGCACTAACTGCGGACTAACTACTACACTTAACAATATCAGTATTTTACTAGATTGCTCCGTGGTAAACACCGAGGATACAATGACTTCTTAAATTATTTCCAACCATGTATTATGTATTCTTTGAATTTTATGATTTTAATTAATTTATACTGTCATAGTCAAGGTTGTCAGATTCACGATTCAATCAAGCGATTCTACGCTTTGCAATTGATATTGATTGGACTGATTCTATGATTTCAGTTAGCAGAATCTATGATTTTAAGATTCTATTCGTTATTGTCCTATGGTTTGCGATCATGCCATAGGGGTTTTGGCCCGATTAAAAATAGTGATTTTGACAACTTCCGTCATAGAATTTAACGCCGCATGATCCAGGTGAGAGGCCATGAAAGCTTGGCACGCCCAAAATTTTGTGGAAGGAAAACTGTAAGGGAGGACTTGAACATATGTGGTGGGAATCTACAGCCACTCCCTCAACCAACTAATTTGGCACACCCAAATTAGTTGTGTGCATGCTTCAGCATTCAAATTACCAATCCCTAGTATACACGGGTGTCTACATTCAGTTTCTTTGGCCAAACCTATATCCAGAAGGTGTGCGTCTAGTATATCTAAAAGAACATCTTGATCTGTATGTAATAAATCATCCAAGAGCTCACCATGATGCCATGGATGACAACCAGTTTAGGTCACATCAGGAACTTCAGGAATTTGGAGGGTAGCATATAATTCTTGAAAGAAAATATAGTTTTTACTTACTCGTGGTCATATATTGTCTTAGGCGTGCTCACTCTGGAATTAAATACTGTCCTTCGATGGATCTCTTGCACATCCGCATTCCTTTTTTGTTCATCTCCATCCTTTTCTCCAGAGGTCAGGTGACAACAAAGAAAGCAAAAGTGTGTCTGATATATCGACATGCTTACTGCTATTGATCCCTGGAGCATGTTGAAGTAAGAAAAATTAGCACAGCACTTCATAATCTCCTTTTTTACGGGGAGCACTTCGTAATCAATACCAAGACATACTGATGTAAGGCAAACACAAGTGATATGATAGCTGATCAAGATGAAATGCATTCGGTGTAAACAAGAATGCACTGCTTTCATGGCAGTATTTGGTAGGTGATAAGAACATATGAATCAGTGAAGGAATAAAATTGTCCTAATGTCTAATGAATTCTAAAAGCATGTCATACATACATCCATTTTGGAACTCAGTTCACGCAACAAGGTAGGTGAGAGTGATGTGATCTGTAGAAATATACCTTGTTACCAATGTATCCCATAGCACCTACACCTACAGTTGATACTTTCACGTTCTGAATGCGCTTTCGCAGACTCCTTCGTACCCATATTGTGAGAAATACTCCAACCATCTGCTTGCTTATTATCCTTACAAAGTATGGTCTTTTTCCTTTAGCTACCACACTTTCAATGTTTAAACCATGAAGTGCACTATCCTCTGGAAAAGCACAGGAATCTCCATTAACTGATTTGAAAGACGAATATGTTTTTAGTGCCTTCCCGGAATCAAATGGTTGTGTGCTATCTGGAAGACACTGAGCCAACATATCCAATGGTTGCTCTGGCCAAATCATTCCAAGCCTCTCTGAGTGACTGAGAGTTTTGCTCAACATCTTTTGGTTGATTGGCTCTTCTAAATGACAAGCGTAATCTTCAAAACTTACTATGTTATGGGATCTATTGAAAGTCTTCATTGAAGGCAACCTGCTGAACTTATCATCTTGTAGAATAGTTTCATCAGGAGCAGAAGTGGAGTGTTCAAGTGTGTTCTTATCATCATTATCAACAACAACAACTAAATCTTGTTCATTCCATGGGTGCACTTCCCCGCCACTTTCGCTGTCAGACTCGCTATGAAGTTCATCTTCCATTGCAAGAGTGTCATCAGATGGCTTGAACCTTGATGGAGATGGAGGATCACTGTGACTTTTATATTTTGGTTTATCTGGACTAATCTTATTCAGTGTTTCACGAATGATATGTTCCCACATGGAAGCAGGACGGTTATCTTCCGCACCAAATATATTCCCAGCATTTAATGGAACAACTTCTTGAAATCTGAAATAAAAAAAGAATCTCGTAAATGAAACAAAGTAGTGTTGATCTTATTACACCCAAAAACAAGAAAAGTAGATGAAATGATAAAGTGATAGCTCGTGGCTTGATTCTTTGGATTCAATAACATGGGAGGTTCAGTTCTCAGAAATATAACAGGAGGTTCAACAAGTTACCCAAGAACATATATGTCAGCCGGCTCCTTCATATCCAACCATTCTTGAATATCCAATTCTCGAGGTGGAAGTTTGCCTGCAACATTCCATGTTCCTACGCAGACCCTGAATATTAAACCAACATACTGTAAGAAATGACAGTAACAGAACAAACATAGTAGTAGATGTTACTGCTTTGAAGTCTTGCTGCAAGGCAAGACAGATATCTGAACGAAATATGAGCACTTACTTAACTTACTTATATTATAACATAAGAAAAATAAACAATTAACAAATTGAGGTTTAGAAATGCGAAAATTTAAGGAGCATAGATCCATACCTCAGTTCCTTGACGTTGATATACTGAGCACGGAGAGTCTCTGACTTACGCCTTCTATGAAGACCATATGGAACACCCTCCATTTGGCTATCTGCAGTATTGATGAGTGTGTCACCACATAAGAAAAGCTAAGCGCTCCTTTTCGAGAACAAGACTTTGTTCCAGAGGATGTCCAGAGATAGGTCACGTCAAAAATTGGTGAAAGAGTATACAAGTATATATCTGCAGTATTGTTTGCCAGCAGAAGTACTTTAATTCGCACCGAGTTCATAACAAAGCAACCATTCACAAGCAGACTCAAAATGTACAGTACGGAAATACTAAGGCGATGAAAGTTGGTACTGAGAGTCAAGGAAAAAACAGTCACAAACGGAAGAAGATTCAACAGCAATTAGCTATGCAGATATGAAGCATTAATAAGATCACCTATTTGATTCGGGCCTAATTTTCATGGGCATAATTCTTTGGTAAAACGAACAAGGCAACAATCATCTTCTGTAGTTAAAACAGTTCCTTCGAAAATGAAGACATGCTGGCAATGACAGACAACATATAATTTACGAAAAACATCAAATTACCAGTAGTCTGGGCACCCAATCCACGCATTCTCCTGTCCCGATCATATCGCTGCCGTTCCCATCCGCACATCTCTGCGCAAATGGATTAAAAATAGCAAACTATTAGACTTTGGTTGATCAAATCAATGTGCAAACTTGAAGTCGAGAAAAGAAAGCGACCAAAGAGGCACGAAGAGACAACAAAGTAAAATACAATTGCATGCATCCTTTTTTTTAAGTATTTTGCTTTCTGCAACCTGCCACGTGTTGCGAGTATTTTCTTGCAATAGGAATAGTGCTTTATTTTTCCTTTTGCTTCCTTTTAAAAGCTGGAATATACTCCTACCCGCTTGGGAAAGCTTATCATTTGAACTTGAGTAGGAAAACCATTGAATCTGCTCAAACGTTATTTTTACACTTAAGATAATGGAGGAGCCGCTTATTTTAGTGCGTTCCAAGAAAGCCAAGGAATATACCGAAGCCGAAGCAAACACCAGAGTGAACAAAACAGAAGCAGGGCATTTGGCAGTTGCTCGAAATCTACAGCCCTCCTACTCGTATTTGTTTCTTGGCCTGAGAAACAAGGAACGTATCGCCGAACTAAATGGAGCAGGTGGTGGTTGAAAAGAATCAACCTACCCACATGCAACTCAACTCCTTTTTGGCAGAAAGAAATGGGCAGGGGGAGGGAAATTAAAGATGAAGAGCAGAAAGCAAGAAACAGCCTGAAGCCTGGACTAGAAATAATCTAGAATGAATCCAACCCGGATGCATTGGCCGATTCACTGAATTTGATAGCACCGAATTTCGATTTGTTAATTTGATGGACGATGGGGCCAGGCCACATGGATGATAACTTGATGGCGGAGGCAGCTAGGCAGTTCATGGTGGAGGCGACGGGAGGGGAGGGGAGGGGATCGTGCACCTTCGTACTCGGACTCGCTGTCGGCCTCGTCGGCGGTGTCGCCCTCGTCGGCGCTGAAGTCGGAGTCCGGCGACCGGATGTTGAGCCACTTGCGCAGCACCGTCTTGGGCCACAGCTGCACAATCCAAGCCAAACCGGATCAACAGTACGTTACAGTCTCGCAAAATACTTAATAAATCAATAACCTCGGATGGACGATCCACCGTCCAAACGAAGGACACACGAACAGAATAACGAGGGAGGGAGGGAGAGCGCGCGCACCTGGTTCTGCTTCTTGGCCTTGCGGCGCGCCTCCGGGTCAGCGCCGGGACGGGCCGCCGCCGCCGGCTCCGACTCCCCGAGGGGCGACAATGGCCGGGGAGCCGGCGCGCTCCGCGTGGCCCGCGTGGGCGGGTACGAGTGCCTGGCCGCCATTCGCCCGCGCGCTCGTGCGTGCGCGCCCGGGCCGTTCCTTGCTTGGGCTGGCCTTAAGAACTTGACGCCACGCAACGGCAGAACGGCTAGAGCCACGGCCCGTACTGGTGGAAACCTCTTTTGCTGCTGCGTTCGTTCCCTCTCCTTTCCTCTCGAGTAGTAGGGGACAGCCAGACTGAAGCTAGCGAGCTAGCGGGCGAATGGAGGTCGGATTTATGTACGTATGTGCCTGGCTCCGTGGCTCGAGCTTGTGTTGGACTGGAACACGAGCCCCACGTGCTGAGACGAGACTCACCACCTCACCAGTCAGTCTGTCAGTCACCGCTAGCACCACTCTCACTCCAGTAGATCTAGCCAGCCCGGCCGGGGTTGGACTCGCTCAGAGAGGTCGCACTTGCGGCGGCGTCCGTGCTGGGCTAGGCTAGGCTAGCTCCGCTGCTGGCCGGGCCCCGCTGGCTCAGTGGCTCCGGCGGGAAAAGGTACCTAGCGTTCTTTCTGCCGACCTCATCTACTCTCGGGGCTACTATAGCTACGTCCACCCACCTGGCCACCCTCGCCCCTGCTCCTCCTTATCCGGCCCGTTCGTTCACCCAGCGAACCCTACTAGGTAACGAAAGAAACAAGGAAGCTGCTTGCTGGCTACGCGAAACTGTAGCTTTCCTCCAGAATCCGTCCCGTCCCACTCCGCCTTTTCCCCTCCACGCGAAAACCCTGTGCTAGCTCCCACCGCGCCCCGTCGCTCTTGCAGTGGTTGTTATTAGGGCACTACAGTCTTTGATGATCCCATTCCATTTAATCCGTCCATCCTTGCGCGTGCTCGCTCGCTCGCCGACTAGCTATCTATCTAATGCATGAGCTGTTGTTCATTTGCCGTTTCTACGGCTGCACGGTTCTCACCCCTTAACGGAGCATGGGTGGCGACGACAACGACCGCCGATGGATCGATCCTCGGGCTGCAACTTGCGGAGCATTGTCGAGAGTTCCATCGACCGAGAGCGACCTTTTTCCAGACGTCTTCCATTAAATCCGATGTACTACCCTAGCTACTCTTCGTCGTCGGTGATGTCCACGACGACGGAGCCGAGCGTCGGCTGGACGGGCATGGAGGGGGGCTCCGGTTCATCCTCCTCCTGCTCCATCTCATCGATGTAGGCCAAGCACTCCGCGTGTTCCGCGGCTTCTTGCGCCTCCATCTCCTGCCGGCGACGGCGTCTTGCATCCGCTTCCGACTCCGACCGGAGGGAATCGAGGATGGCCTGCTGCTCCGCCCGGAGATCCCCGTCGCCAGCGTCCCCCACATCCTCCTCCCCCAGCTCATCCCCCTCCTCCTCCACCTCTTCATCCTCCTCCTCCACCTCCACCTCCTCCTCTGGATCCACTACATCCGGAGGTAGCCCCGCGGCCAGAGGCGGATTTAGGACCCAGGCAGCCCTGCCTGGGGCGCGAAAACAATTCCCTTCATTGGCTGTAGCTACAGTGTTGCACTGTAGCTACAGTGCTCGAAGACGGCCTAGGGCGGCCTGGGGCGTCTTATATTTCTAGGTCCGCCACTGCCCGCGGCAATCCGGGCTTCGCGCCTATTCAGGATCCACTCAAGGGAGCTCGAGCCGGCGCTCCGGCGTCAGGAACGGCTGGCTCCTCACCCGGCGGCGTGGGGGCATGGCTGCGGATGGGTGGAGTGAAAACTGGCGGCGGCGGCGGATAGGATGAGGAGGAAGATGTGGATGTAGGGTTTCGGGGTTCCCGGCGCTCCGGCGTCAGGAACGGCTGGCTCCTCACCCGGCGGCGTGGGGGCATGGCTGCGGATGGGTGGAGTGGAAACTGGCGGCGGCGGCGGACAGGATGAGGAGGAAGATGTGGATGTAGGGTTTCGGGGTCCGCCGGTGCACTTAAATAGCCGGGCAATGCACTACGCGACCCGCCGAAGCTGCGACACGCGGCGCGACCGGTCCGGCGGAGGAGACGACCTTCGGACCGCCGGGTTGGCGGGCGTTTCCGGCTGGGCCCCGTTCGTCAGTCCGACGTGGCGGGCGTGCCCGGGCGCCCTCATATCCGCCCCATATTTGGGCTGGATATGGAAGGTGCTGTTCAGCCCGGACGTTTGAGGGCCATTTGAGAGGCCCGTCTGGGTTAAAAAAAAAGTGACCGGGCACTGACCGGGCGGCCTGCCCGGGCGTATGAGGCGGGTTTGAGAGGTCCGGTTATAGATGCTCTTAGTTTACTGTTGTTGACTGCTTTGACACGTCTAGTTTTGGATCCAGCGACGACCTATGCATGCACGTCTCGATAGGCGGTCGCACCAGCAGCAAGAGACTCGTACCACGAACCAGTGTCTCAGTGGCGGCAGGCGAGGTTTGTCTCCTTTTTTGACTTTCTTATTTCACATGCATACAGTAAGTGCTATGCGCAAATCCAAAAGATTTCTTGAGAGCTTCGTCGATCTGCAACTTTACGTGCAATTTTCGCAAGTCTACTCGATCGGCGCTGGGGCCTGAGTAGATTTTAATACCGCGGCACGCCCAACTTGTGATCGATAGCTTATTGTTACTTTGATTTGATGTAAAAGGTGCTTGTGCAGGGTCCCTCGAGCACAAATCTCCATCCGATAATCATCGTTACCCTCGAAAGCAGGCAACAAAGGCGGCCAACCAGCTGATAAGGAACCGAAATTGACCCGAGCCCGAACTCGTCCGTCGCCATAATAGACTCACTCCGCTGTCGTGTACACCGATGAGTTGTTGGCAGCGCTACGTTGTTTATTTGACACGTAGCCACCGGGTTTGTTGCGGGTGTATCCACGAAAATCCCTTTTGGAGGCCGAGCTCCAATGAGGCCGTTTTCTGAAAAAGTCAAAATTCAACAGAATTCGCATTTTTACATTTCAAAAAATTCTGAAAAGAATAATAGATATACTTGGAGGCATAATGCACAAATATGTAAATTTTCAGGACGAAATACGTTGAAACGTGGGCTGTGCAAAAAAGACAAATCTGGGGCTTTTTAACACATGATACTATTCATCCTCTCAGGCTATGAATTTCTCTTTTTTGTACAGATCGCATTTCAACGTATTTCGTCCTGAAAATTTACATACTTGTGCATTATGCCTCCAAGTATATCTATTATTCTTTTCAGAATTTTTGAAATGTAAAAATGCGAATTCTGATGAATTTTGACTTTTTCAGAAAACGGCCTCATATTCCTGAAATTTTACACACATACGCATAACATCTTTGTTTACTTGTACAAATTTTTTCAGATTTTTTTGAAACTAAAAAATTTGAATTTTGATTTTTTTCGAAAAAAGGCCTCCATGGAGGCCGAGAGCCAAAACGCCTCACTCGTGTATCCAAGACTAACAATCTGTACTTGTATTCTTCTTCCAACAGCTACAGCTACGTAGTACAATTTTTATACGAAGGCAGCAGCTATCTCGAAATGTTTGTATATTCTGCGGCGGGCAATGATTCATGTCTTGAAAAGATTATCGCCAACCCTTTTTGTTTGGTATTAGGTCTGGTGATCGGCCTTGACTACTTTCCCAAACACGGTACTCCACTTGTACAAAGTTGGTTGCGAGTACAAGGAAACTTTATGACACGGTGCCTCATCACACTGAGATGTTTCCACGTTTTAAAACATATCTCGTTAAGTACATTGTGTTACGTCCGGGCGTCAGCGACCAAGCAAATGTCGCTGTCTTCCATTAAACAACGGTTGCTTGATTGAACTATGTCCAGTTCAGTGCTGCCCTGTTCTGTAATCTGCTCGCAGAATTGTTGTGCAAGAGCTGACACTGGTCAGCACCTGTTCGGTTCGAGCGCGAAACACGGCTACCGTCGATCATGTTACTATTATTATTAGCAGTTCCGCTTTGTTGTGTATATGGTCCGAGGAGAATATTAGTTTTTCTGTCATATTATATTAAAATCACTTATTATAAAACGCATATACTGCCTACTTTCTCGTGAAGCATACACTTGGCAGGTCGGGGGCAATAGATAGAATCCAATTAAATCATGCCACCTTTCTTTTCTCTCATCATCTGTAAGGAAGGAGACAAACCATGTTCTCTGTTGTACTAGACATCTCTATTAAAACGTTTCGGCGCATTTTATGCAACCAATTCTCAGTATGCGCACTGATCATGCATAGTCCTCATAATGCTTTGCACATGAAAGCTGGCTGCATTATTGGGAACCTGACACGCTGCACTGTGTGGATGCACTTGCTTCCTCTGAAATCTAGCTCTTGTTTTCTAGTAGGCTTGGCTGCCCTGCCCGATCGATTGATGCTGACCAAGCGTTGTACTTAACGCGGACCCGAGATATACAGGGCCTACACCTTTCACGACTTGCGTCTAGCATGCCGTATATACGCACCCTTATCTTCGTTCACCGACTCTGCAGATTTTCTCATCTTATCGACAGAGATTGGAGCATCTATAACCGAAACTTGTAAATCCGGCCCGTCAAACGTTTGCGGACATGTCCGGTCAGTGACTGGACGTGTCCGTTTTGAGCCTTTACTTTTTCGTCCGCGCGGTCGCACTTCTCATATTTTTCCTTATATGTCCGGTTATTTGCACGTGATTGGCGAAAAAGAAAAGAAAGAGAAAAGAATGAATAAATAAAGAGAAAAGATGGTCCGGGGTGGGGTCACGTCCTATGTGGCGGACTGACCGGGCGCGTCCGCGAGCCCTCATATCATCCTCATATTTGAGATGAATATGAGGGGTGCCGGTCACTCCGGGCGTTTAAGATGAGTATGAGGGATCCGGCTGGATCGATTTTTTTTGACTGATCAGTGACCGTTGTCCAGACGTTTAAGACGAATACGAGGGATGTGGCTGTAGATGCTGAGACGAGACACCCATATGTGGACATAACCATTATTTTCCGAAGGGCGGAAAATTCACGGGAGCAACCTTCTTCCTTTGGGGGCAGCACGTGCCCGTCTTTACTGCTGCTCCGTGCCTCGCAGGAGTACTAAATTTATCCATCTTCTGGCGCTGGATGGCGACGCGTGACCTGGGCGAGTGGACACGGTGCGCTGGGCCGGCTACCGGTGCCTGTCCAATGGAGCCTTCCAGCCGGCCGGGGAACGCACGGTCTCTGGCCGCGATTTCGACACGTACACGCCGGTGCGCAGACAACTCCAGCCGAGCATACAGTACATTCAGCCATGACTCATGACCATCAAATATCTTTTTTTCCGAAAACAACCATCAAATATGATCCCACATTTATTTGCGGACATGTCCAGAGCCAGGAACCGGCCGAGTTTCAATTGACCATCGAGGCAATGGCGCCTCTGGTTCTCCAAACCCCAAATTCAAGAGAAAATTACATCTACAGTAACTGAACTTGACTCTAGGGTTCACTTTGGTCATTGTATTCACAAACGCGCAACTTACGGTCTCCAGGCTCGCTGAACCGGGTCACTGTATGGTAACCCGTACCGTTTCGGCCCGATTTCACCAGAAAACCGCTTGGACATGACACGTCGACAAAAAAATATAGAAGCGAGCAGCCACCGCGCGATTTTGCATTCCCCCGCCCCCTGTTAGTTCGCGACGGTTCACCTTTTCATCGACGCCTCCGAGGCAGAGGAGAAGAGAAAGGAAAGGGGAGGCGATCGCGGTGGTGATCGGTTAGGGTTTCGTCGCCGCCGGCGGAGGCATCCACCGACGAGCGACGGCGGCCAAAGGGTTCGTCGACGACTTGAACCATGGCGCCTCGTCGCTGAGCAGAAGGAGACCCAGCGCTTGTGTATGGTAAGCCCGTGTCTCCCTTGTTTCCTCTGTGAACCTCTGCAACCCCCCCCCCCCCCCCTTTTTCCCTCCGAAACTAGTGATTTGAGGTCGATTAGGTGGTTAATCGCTCTTATTTGCCTTCAGATTTTGATGTTACTGCTAGGGTTTTTGTTCTGCAATGGATTTTAGGCGGTTAATCTAGGGTTTTATGTCAACCTGCAGATGAAATTGACTATGCATCAAACTTCGGTCTTTGCATCAATTTTGGTGGTTATTTCCTTGGAGTTGGTAAAAATCGTACGTATGTCGGGGTCTCCAATTAGGTTGTGGAGATTGCCCCGAGCAATTTGTACGGGTACTGGTGAACCGCCCCCAAGGGTTGCCAAAGTGTACGGGTACCGGTAACCGCCCCCAAGGGTCGCCATTTGTACGGGTTCGGTGACCGCCCTCAAGGGTCCCTTAGTGGAATCACGGCATCTTGCATTGTGCGAGGGCGTGAGGAGATTACGGTGGCCCTAGTGGCTTCTTGGGGAGCATTGTGCCTCCACACCGCTCCGAACGGAGATTAGCATCCGCAAGGGTGTGAACTTCGGGATACATCGTCGTCTCCGCGTGCCTCGGTTATCTCTTACCCGAGCCCTTTACTTATGCACTTTACTTTGTGATAGTCATATTGTTTCTTGTTATATATCTTGCTATCACTTAGTTGTATATCTTGCTTAGCATAAGTTGTTGGTGCACATAGGTGAGCCTAGTTGTTTTAGGTTTTGTGCTTGACTAATTAAACGATAGTTTTATTCCGCTTTTGTTCAAGCCTAAACCGTAATTATTTTAAAGCGCCTATTCACCCCCCCCTCTAGGCGACATCCACGTCCTTTCAATTGGTATCAGAGCTAGGTCTCTCATTATTAGGTTTAACCACCTAGAGAGTAAGGATGTCGACTAGGGGATTAGGATTCTCTGACACTCTTAGTTTCGATGGCACAAATTTTGATGTTTGGATAATTCACATGCTTAATCTCTTTAGGGTCATGGACCCAAATTTGAAGCGAATTGTAGATATGAGTTTTTCTCCTCCAAAGGATTCTCAACACATATCTTTAGAGGATGAGAAAAACTCTTATCTCAATGCTCAAGCTTCTAATGTGCTTTTTGATGCTTTGAGCAATGTAGTTATATTTCAACTCATGCCATTCTGGGATGCTCATGAATTGTGGACAAAGCTTCAAGATAAATATAGTGTGTCCAAGATTTCTAGGGATGATTGTTCTCCCTCCACCTCCAGTCGCGTTGCCTTCTCAACTTCATCTACTTCACCTACATGTGGATTGCCACAAGGTAATGTTATGGTGAGTAGTGGTGTTCATTGTAATGATGATAGTGAGCTTATTGTTGATGATTCTTCATCACTATATTATTGCAATGCTTCATCTTTGGACTTTAACACCTCGAGCACTTTAAATGTTTTACATGCTTGTGTTGATAGTCCTTACATATTATGTAGAAATTGCTTAACTAAATCTCATGATGATATGCTTGCTATATCTTGTTGCCATGATAAAAATATATCTATTTCCTCGAGTTGTTGTGCTAACAATGTAGAGGAAACCCGACACTCCATGGAACAAGATATGGTCTTGAATGATGCTTCAAGGGATCCCACATCAGCATCCATTGTTTCTCACTTTTGCCTTATGGCTAAGGCTTCAAAGGTATCTCCTACTTTGAATCCCAATATATCTCATGATGATGATGTTGATGATAATGATGAAGAGAGTGATAATATTGCTTCCTTAAAAATTAAGGGAGAAATGGTTTTTAAAGCTCTTCATAAGAATAAACTTGCTCGTTCCAACTTCATGGAAATCATGTCTATTGCCATTGAGGGCAAGAAATATATTGAGGAGTTGGAATCTCATCTCGAGGAGCATGAGGCCACCATTGAGAAAATGGAAGGTCATGAGCGTGATTACGCTAATGAGATCGCGGAGCTATCTCAAGCTCCTGAAAATGAACAAACCACCAAGGAATCTCTTGAGGAGACCTTTGCTCTAGAATTATCTAGATTAAAGGAATCCCATGAAAGAGATCTCAAGGTGGCTAATGATTTTAGAACTAAAAATGATAAGCTTGAAGTTGCACATGCTAAACTCCTTGAGGACTTTGAGCACCTCGAAAATGGCTCAAGGGTCGTTAAGAGCTCGCTCATTGAACTCACCGAGTCTCATGCTCAACTTGAAGCTTCATATGCTAAAGAGCTTGCCAAGTTGCCTTCTCCTTTTGTTGTTAATGATGATGCTTGTGCTACTAACTCTATTTCTTGTGAAGCATCCATTTTTAAGGAGAATGTTGAGCTAAGGGCTCAGCTTGAGTTTCTATCTAGCAATTATGGGAAATTGGAAGAAAGTCATGAAAAGCTCTCGAGCTCTCATGGTGATCTTCTAGTATCCCATAATGTGCTAAAGATAGCTCATGAGGCTAGTACTACTAAGGTAACATCTAGTGATCCTCATGTGGACATTAGCACTACATCTAGTAGAAATGCTTTATTGCCATGTGCTAGTCCTCGTAGTTCATCTACTCATAATGTTGCTACATCTTGTGATGAATTACTTTCATTGCCTTGTTGCTCTAACGATGAAGCTTTTACTTCCTCTAGTACTTGTGTTGATACTAACCATGTAGAGGAAATCAAAGAGCTCAAGGCCCAAGTCACTTCTTTGAAGAATGACTTGGAAAAGTGTCATGAAGGGAAGTCCACACTCAACAATATCATGAGTGTGCAAAAATCCCCAAATGACAAGGGTGGACTTGGATTCAACTCCAATAAGAAGAAGAAGTCCAAAAGCTATAAGAAGAAGAAGGGCCAAGAACAAGTCAAGATTTCGGCCAAGATTGTTTGCTTCAAGTGCAAAATAGAAGGGCACCATGTTAGATCTTGCCCATTGAAGAAGAAGCCCCATAGTGACAAGCAACAAGGGAAGCGGCCACAAGTTCAATCTCATGCTTAACCTCAAGTTGAAGAAAGGCCTCTTCTCAAGAAGACCCAAGTCAACGCTCCTCAAGTTGAGAAATCAATTGAGAAGAAAGTAAAGGGTAGATGTTGCTACTTATGTCGTGAGAAGGGTCACTTTGCTTCTTCATGCACGAATGGTAAGTTATCCAACCCAATTATTATTGATGATATCTATTCTCTTGGGAAGGATAAGGTTGGCAATGTGTTTGCCAAGTGTGTTGGTACTCAAAGTGGTGTCAAGAAAAGAACCATTTGGGTAGCCAAGCCTATTGTGACTAACCTCTTAGGACCCAACTTGGTTGGGGACCATCAAGCTCAAACTTGATCAATAGGTGTTGATGGAGGGCATTGGAGACTTGGCTACATCATGAAGAATTAAGGGATCTTCATCATTCATATTATTTCAAGCCAAGTCATTTGGATTATCGAGTTTCTATCTTATATCCAATGTGCCTCCTTGCGGTAACTTGTACTTAATTTCTTTACATTGTTAGTTACTTGCCCCTTTGTATGTTGTGGTTTTGTACCTTGCATGTGTTTGTATATTGTGTGCCTCCGGCTTGCTTATCTTGAGTAATCAAGTATGGGATGTTGGTTTCCACATCATGTACGTGTGTGTATTGTGTTGAGCCTTTTTGCATTTTATTTGTATCTTAGTTGGCTCTTTTGAGAGATTAATGGATTATCCCATTTTGGGGGAGTGATGTGCTTTGTGCACTTCACGACCCTAAAAATGTGTGTACATGAGGAATACCACTTAGTATTGATATTACAATATTATCTAGCTTCTATGCGGTATGTCTTCTCATGAGAAATTCAAATTCTAAATGGTCCATTAATCATCTCTTGATTGGATTTCATTTGCCACTTGTTATTAACGTTGGGTTACCACATTATGGGGGAGTAATATGCTATGTGCATATTACAAGCCCAGAGAATGTGTACATTTGAGATATTGCCACTTAGATTTGATATTATAATTTATCTTGTTCCTAGGTGGCATACTAGCTCTACAAGTGTCATTTGCTTGTGATTTAGGTGTAAAGATGATGTTGGATCTATTTGCAATCTACCAATGGGAATTATTTCCAAATATTTCTTGTCCTTTGACAATTGGTATTCCTTTTAAGTGGTAGAAATTGCTAATCATCTTTACATAGGTTTTTCTTTATCGTTTATCTTCCTTGCCTCTTGTGGATCTTGTTGAGAATGTCTAGTGTTTCTATAGATATAGGGAAAGTGATGATCCCATCGTGTGCATTTTGTATTCAAATGCAAATTCTATATAATGCACATCTCTTGGGGGAGCTATCCTATTTTCTTTAGAACACTCTCTTTATGTGTTTATCATAAAATCTTTTGATCTTCATCAAGTGTGTGTTGGTGGGAGGCAAACCTTTTCTCTATGGTGCCTTGTGCCATCATGAAAATTTGTGGAGGGTTTGGTTTGTTTGGAACCTAGCTCTCTTCTAGGAACTTGATACCTCTTGTTTTCCTTCAATTGGTATCTTGTTTCCTTCTATTTGGCATGTGTCAATGGATATCTCATTCCTTGATGTATCTTTTAGTTGGTATCCGTCAAGTGATAATTCTTCGTTTGGTATCTTATTTTCACTTGATACCTTATGTTTTGGTATCTTATCAACTGTGTGTTGATTTGATGCTTGAAAGCCTTGAGCATGCATCTTTACTACATGTACTTTCGTTGGCATGTTCTCTTTCCTTGACCCAATATATAGGGGAAACTCCACTATGACATAAATTGGCTAAAGTGTGCATGAAATTCAATTTCATATCTATATGCACATATTTATGTGGAGTTTTGTCCTATGTATTGTTGGTCCACTAACTTTTTGGTCCCAATAAGTTTGGGTACCACTTTGTTTGTGGTGTTGTTCTAGGAACAATTGGAGATAAATTGGACACTCGGCTCACTTACAAGGAAGGTGTTGACACCATGTGCTTATTGGAGCCATGCTAGGATGATCGAAGAACCATTGTCTACTACATCAATCCAATGCTATCTCGGTAACAAGTATCTACTTCATGCATACATTTCTCGCATTCAACCTTTTATAGGTTGCATAATGACATGAATTTCTTGAGTCATTCTTGTGGTACTTGTTTCCTTTCTCAAAGCGTCTCAACGATGATGTCATATTGCTAGTTGTGATGTCTTTGATGTTCGTGTCTTGAGAGTTCATTTATGTACAATAAGAAAATATTAGGCTATGTGCTATGCTTTCAAGCAAAGATCTTATTGGTATATTTATGACTTCCTTTTGGATATCTTGTTTGTTCGTTCTTGTAACTATTTCGTGTGTACATCATTCTTTGTGGATATATCATCATGATTGCCTTCTACCTAGAATCTTTTACACATGAGAGAAGTTACATCTCTAGTTGATATCCTCTTTTCTTTCACGTCCACCGTTGCATTTCCTTTTATTTCCTTGGTGGTTTCCTGAAAGAATTTGTCTTGAGTGCAGATCTTATATCCTTGCATCTTGATGCACTCTTTGGTAGGGAAGATTATTTTCCTCATACTTGTCTTCATGAGGGTTTTGCCATTTCGAGTGGTAACCCTCCTATTGACAAGGCTATTATTTCCTATCTTCACCATGGGTCGTCACAAGCTTTGGTTTTTAATTTTATTATTAGTAAGCTTGTGAACCCATTTGCTAGTGGTTTGTGTGTGGGAAGGATATGTCTTGCACTTTGTGTCTCATTTCATCAAGACTATGTTGATGCTTAATGCTCATCCTTATATTAGTCTTCTCAAGTGCTTTGCCATGACTCACACACATCATTTTGGTTGAGCCTATTCTTAAATTGCCTCTTTTACATGTTGCTCAACCATATGTTTGGTGCAAGTGATATTCTTATTGTCTTATCTACTTACTTGCACTTGTTGTGTGTTTATATTGATTTTGGGGGAGTCATGATCCTATTTTTTGCACTTGTATTCAAATACAAAAATTCTTAATTGTGCACAAATCATGGGGAGCTCCTCTAGTTTCTTTATAAACACTCTTTTACCCATATCATAATATCTTTTATTCATGTGGCTCGTAGGTCCATGTGATTGATTGTTCCAATTGGTATCTTTTGATTGCTTGCTTCACTCCGGTGTATGTCTTTGTGCCATACGATCCTTTTTGCAATCTTTGGGTTCTCAATATAGTTTGTCTTCCTCCAACTACTTATCATTGGATATGTGTATTTCTTTGCACACGTATTTTGAGAAATACAAACTTTTTGGAGGAACACCTATTATATTGGCTTTCTAAACTTTTCGTCCAATTTTGGCAATCGATGCCAATGGGGGAGAAGTTTAGAGAGTTTAGTTTGGAAAGCTTAGAGAGTTTTGCTTTTGTTGCTTAAGCATTTGCATCTCACATCCATGCATTGCTTTGCATTTGTGTGTGCTTGGTTGTGCTTATTTTCTTTTATAAACTCTCTTGAAAGTGGTTGTCATCAATTACCAAAATGGGGGAGATTGTAAGAGCACATTTCTCCATGTGTGGTTTTGGTTAATTGATGACAATCCCTATGGACTAATGGTTGCCTTAAGTTATATTCGAAGGATTTGTCCATAGGCACTTCTTGAAGTCCATTTGTTGGTTTCAAGGAGTTTATATGGTGACCAAGGTGGTATTCAAGGTTTTATCCAAAGATTGGTCATAAAGAAGATAAGATACAAGGTTGATCAAGACTAAGTCAAAGAGTGAATCAAGTTGATCAACACACAAAGCATACAAGATGTACCGAGAGGGATCAAGTGATCCCATGGTATCGTAAGCATTGTCCATTACGCTTTGTGTACTAACCCATGTTCCATGTGAGTGTTCTTTGTGGGGTTAGGTATGTTTCCATGGGCGAGCATCAATAAGAATATCCCATACAATCCATGGAGGATGACATCAAGTGGTGATCGTCATCAAGGTTGCGGTGTGCAAGTTCAAGTGAAGCATCACGGAGAGATCATGCTTGAAGCTTGCCGTCCATTGTGGTGACAATGGACTTGTGAAGATGTGCCGAAGAGTGGCTCACCCATAGTGGAGTATGGGGGAGCAATCAACTAGTCTTCATCAAGCCAACGCAATCAAGAAAGGTGGTCCATCTTGAGGAAGTCAAGATCGTCATCATCTAGCTCAAGTGGACTATGCGCAAGGCTAAGGTTTGACCTTGATAGGGTTTACTATTTTACCGGTCTCATAGTGGTAGTTGGGAGACTGGGTTATAGGATAGATAGCCATACTATCAAGGGGGCTCTCAAGTGAGTAGCTTGATCGTATCGTTCGTTGAGAGCTCAAACCATTGCATTCTTGGCATCATCATCTTTCTTGGTTCTTGGTTGGTTTTTCTCTTTGAGGTTTCTTGAGCTTATGGTCAGCTTCATGACAAGCTCAAGTTCATCGAAAACGGAGTCCATATGCATCTTCTATGATGTTTTCGATGTTGGAGTTTTTGCCGGTTCTTCATTGATAGAGGTTTCACATCTCTATACCATTGGCATTTTTATACTACATCTTCTATACTATCTCTATACCATTGGGTTTCACATCTATCGATGTTGGATAGCTCTTGTCATGCTGAATCCAACAAGCTTGAGTTTGCTCAATTCGGAGCTCGTATGCGAAAGTTTTGGCAGTTTCAGTACCAGGGCAGTTTTTCTCTGAACTAGCGGTAGTACCGCTCGGTACCACGGTAGTACCGCTCCGGCGGTACTTCCGCTATGTACTACCGCTGCTACTACCGCTTATTTTTTCCTTCTGGTGTCCACGGGGGCCTCTGGCCATTTTCGGTGGAAATACCACTCCCCCAGAGCGGTACTACCGTTTCAGGCGGAAGTACCACTCTCCCCAGAGCGGTAGTACCGCTCCAGCGGTACTACCGCCCTGAGGTTCCATGGCTACTTCCGCCTAAGTGTTTCTTCTGGCTTCCTAGGATTATTTGAGCGGAAGTACCGCTCCCTCCAGAGCGGTACTACCGCTCTGTTGTTCCAGGACGAGTATAAGCGGAAGTACCGCTCCCCTGAGCGGTACTACCGCTTGTGTGCGGGCTGTGGGGGTAACGGTTGGATTTTACCCCACCTATAAAAGGGGGCCTTCTTCCCCATTGCTCCCTAACTCTCTAGCTCGTGTTCTTCCCCCATTGTTGATCTTCTTCGAGCTTGCTAACTCTCAATCCCTCCAATGATTCTTGCTAGTTCTTGAGGGAAAAGAGAGAGGAGATCTAGATCCACATTTCCACCAATCACTTTCTCCTATTTGTGAGGGGAACCCCTTGGATATTGATCTTGGAGTTCTTCGTGTTCTTCTTCGTTCTTCCTCTCATTTCCTCCATAACATTTGTTGTTGTGGTGGGATTTGGGAGAGAAGGACTTGGGCACTCCGTGTGCCCTTGCCATTGCATTTGGTGCATAGGTTTGAGTTCTCCACGGTGATACGTGGAAGTGAGAAGTTGAGAAGCTTATTACTCTTGGGTGTTTGAGCACCCTAGAGCTTGTTCCTCTTGGGTGCCTTGGCGCCCTAGACGGTTGGTGGTGCCTCGGAGCTCAATCATTGTGGTGTAAAGCTCCGGGCAAGCGTCGGGGTCTCCAATTAGGTTGTGGAGATTGCCCCGAGCAATTTGTACGGGTACTGGTGAACCGCCCCCAAGGGTTGCCAAAGTGTACGGGTACCGGTGACCGCCCCCAAGGGTCGCAATTTGTACGGGTTCGGTGACCGCCCTCAAGGGTCCCTTAGTGGAATCACGGCATCTTGCATTGTCCAAGGGCGTGAGGAGATTACGGTGGCCCTAGTGGCTTCTTGGGGAGCATTGTGCCTCCACACCGCTCCGAACGGAGATTAGCATCCGCAAGGGTGTGAACTTCGGGATACATCGTCGTCTCCGCGTGCCTCGGTTATCTCTTACCCGAGCCCTTTACTTATGCACTTTACTTTGTGATAGCCATATTGTTTCTTGTTATATATCTTGCTATCACTTAGTTGTCTATCTTGCTTAGCATAAGTTGTTGGTGCACATAGGTGAGCCTAGTTGTTTTAGGTTTTGTTGTTGACTAATTAAACGATAGTTTTATTCCGCTTTTGTTCAAGCCTAAACCGTAATTATTTTAAAGCGCCTATTCACCCCCCCTCTAGGCGACATCCACATCCTTTCACCGTTGCACACTGCATTGTAGATGTTGAAGATAATAACACTTGGAGCTGGTTTCTGAGCACACTGAAACAGGATCTTGGGATTCAGAACACCTCAGCATGGACTGTCATGTCTGATAAGCAAAAGGTAATGACATCTACATCAGTAATTTTAAAAATTGGTAGTAATCATATGATAGCACTCACTTACTTACTTTCTCACTTACAAAACTTGTAGGGCCTAATAAATGTTGTAGAGCAGCATTTTCCTGACTCGGAACACACATTCTCTGTCACGCACCTTTGGTAGAATTTTAGAGAGAAATACAGAGGAGATGTTTGATACGTCTCCACGTATCTATAATTTTTGATTGTTCCATGCTGATATATTATCATTCTAGGATACTTTTTGGGTCTTTATTTACCAATTTATAATATTTTTGAGCACTAACCTATTGACCCAGTGCCTAGTGCCAGTTGCTGTTTTTTTGCATGTTTTTGGCTTTTCAGGTTTACAGTACCAAACGAAGTCCAATTGCCACGAAACTTTTTGGTGATTTTTTCTGGACCAAAAGAAGACCTGGAAGCTTCGGAAGGAGGTCGGGGGCCGCACGAGGGCCGCACAAGCCAACAGGGCGCGCCCTGATGGCTTGTGCCTCCCTCGGCTGCCTCCCGACGCCCCTCTCTGGCCTATAAATTCTATTTCACCCTAAAAATAACGGAGGCAGTCCCGAAACCCTTTTTTCGTCGCCGCAAGTCTCTGTTCCGCCGCGAGGCCATCTGGAGCTCCGTTCCGGCACCCTGCGAGAGGGGGGATCGATCACGGAGGGCCTCTACATCAACCTTGCTGCCCTCATGATGATGTGTGAGTAGTTCACCATAGACCTACAGGTCCATAGCTAGTACCTAGATGGAAATCTCTCTATCTCTTGATCTTCAATACAATGTTCATCGCATCTTCGCTTTTGATCTATCCGATATAATCCTATTGTGCGGTGTGTTTTTGGGGATCCGATGATTTGTGGGTTTATGTTCAGATTATTCAGGAAAAGTATTTGAGATGCCTCTAATATATATTGTCTTATAATTGCATGATTATTATAGTTTCATAATGCTCTCCGATCTATTGATGTGCTTTGGCCAAGTAGATTGATATTTCATCTGTGGGAGTGGTGCGTTGTGATAGGTTCAGCCTGACGAGTTTCTATATCCCAGTGACAAAGTAGGGGACAAGATACGTCTTTGTGTTGTTGCTACTAAGGATAAGACGATGGGGTTTATTCATATTGCTTGAGTTTACTTTGTCTACATCATGTCATCGTTCTCCATGCATTACTCTGTTTTACTTAATACTCTAGATGCATGCTGGATAGCGCTCGATGAGTGGAGTAATAGTGATAGGTGCAGGCTGGAGTCGGCCTATTTGTTTATGGACGTGATACCTATATACACATGATCATTGCCGTGAAAATTGCATAACTATCCACTTTTCTATCAATTGCCCAACAGTAATTTGTTACCCACCGTATGCTGCCTACATGAGAGATGCCGCTAGGGAAAACTATGGCCCCCGGGTCTATTCACTTGTATATTTTCAAACGCTACTATTACCGTGCTGCCTTTATTTATCTTTTATTTTATTTTTCAATTTATATTTATCAACAATTATCTACACAACTCATTTGCTTGCAAATAACGAGATCAAGGGGATTGACAACCCTCTTGCCCACGTTGGGTGCAAGTTGTTTGTTCATTTGTGTGCAGCCGCTGAAGACGGTTGAGGATTGATATTCCTATTGGTTCAATAAACCTTGGTTTCATAACTGAGGAAAATACTTACCCACTTTGTGCTGCAATAACCCGTTCCTCTTCACGAAAAACCCAACGCAGATCACAAGTATCAGGAAGGATTTCTAGCGCCGTTGCCGGGGAATATCACCATCAACTATCAAGTAACTTCACACAAATTTTCATTCACTTGTTCTTCTTTTTATTTGCTGTTATATTTAGCTTGTCTCATAAAAATAAAAAATACAAAAATATTTATCTTTGCTTGTTATTAGTTTACTTCTTTGTTTACTAGTTTGTTCGTCGTCGTCATGGCTAGTTCTTCTTCCGCTCGCTTTACTCCCAATGATGAGGTAGTCAATTTTAAACAAAGGGGAGGAGAAAGTTTGAAAGATGCATGGTATAGGATTTGCTTTGCTCAAAATAAAGCAACTAAAAACTTATCCACCACTACCTTGCTTCACAATTTTTATGTTGTTGTGACCACTTGGTATAGGTTCGTCCTTGACACCATCACCGGTGGGAATTTCTTAATGTGTCACACTTTGGATGCCTATAACACAATTCAAAATCTTGTAGGGGCACCACCCATTATTGTCAATGAGACTAGTTTGACCTTGGAACATGTTATGCAAAGGCTTGATGCTATTGAAAAGAAAATGATCACAACTAAACCAATTGAGGAGTTGGATAAAAAACTTCATAATCATATTACTCAACTTGGGTCACGGGTAGGAATGACTTCGAAAACTTTAAAGGAAAAAGACACTACTATTGATGAGAGGATAGAACAAGGTTTGAATAGAATTGATAAAATGGAAGAGGTCAGTGACAAAGTAGGTTCCGCTTTCACACCTTCTAAAGCTAATGCTAGTACCTCTCAAAACAAAAACCCCAAGTTCATATATATTCCTAAGAGCATTAGCACACCTCCTACCAAAAGAAACAAGGATCTTAAGATGATTAGTGTTCATCCTAACTTTATAAATTTGATAAAGGATCTTATTGCCAAGCCTCCTATTTCCCCTATTATCCATGGTTGTGTTATTGATGAGCTTGATGTCAAAGATGATAATACTTGAAACTATGCATTATGCCTAGCTAGGGGCATAAAACAATAGCGCTTGTTGGGAGGCAACCCAATAGCAGGAGATGGCAATTAACTGACATTCTGCCCCCACTCCATATCCTGCTATAGGGATGAACTAATTGATCCTGAGGAAATGGTGCACAAGTGTTATGCTCTTTGCAATTTCTCGAAAGCATATGCTTACATTATTATGCCTTGCAAAGACAAGAGGGAGTGGCAGAAAATGGGTGGTTGTGTGATTAAGCCTCCTTTGTATGAGGAGAAACGAGGGAGAAAGGCCAAGAATAGGAGAATGCAGCCAGATGAGGTCCTAGTAAAGAAAGGAGGGGAAAAGATTACAAGACATTGCACAATTATTCATGGTAGCCATTGTAACAATCCTGGACATAATAATATAGGATGCCCTGTCTTCAAGCAAGGCCTACCTACAACAAAACCTATGCAGAAGCAAATGAGGAAGAGGCCAAGAGCAACATTTGAAGAAGAAGAACCTGAACCTACTCTGTCACGGGTAACATTTGCAAATATTTCCATTTTACCTTGTTGCAAATATTGCAGTGCTCGATACATCCATTTGACCTTCTTGCCAAATGTATAGGCTAGAGCACAAGAAGAAGCCCATGGACCATCAATGACATAGGCAAGTGAGGAGCCTGTTGTCACACAGGAACATGACATGCCTCCTATTGGAGCTCTTCATCCACATTCAATGATGGAAATCATGAGAAATGAGGTATACCCATTGAACTTGCTGGCTATATGAACTTGATGTGAAATATTTTTCATGTTCTCATGTTTCACTACTGTTACAGGCTCTTACACAAAGGAAAAGAAAGATGCCAGGACCATTGCCTGAAAGCTCTTTCCTCAAAGAAGCTAGAGATGCAATGCCATCTATAGGCAGCAGCACTGCAACAAGATTAGGCAATCTTGCAGCTAGAGTTGAAGTGATGAGGGAGGCCAAATAGCAAGCCAATGAAATATTGCATGAAAAGAGGTGTGTTGAAATCCTAGCAGAAAGGGAAGCTGCTGCTTTGCAAAAAGCAGGTGAATCCCTTGCCAAGAAACAAGCTGAAAAGGCCAAAAAAGCTCAAGAAAAAGAAGCTTTGAAAGCAAAGGCAAGAAAAAAAGAGAGAGCAAGAACTTGAGGCCAAGAAGCTTACAACAACATCTAAAAAAGAAGCACTACTGGAGGCAAATAAAAGGGCTGCAGAAGAGAAGAAAGAAGAAGCAAAGAAATCTGCTGCACTACAGAAGAAAGCAGCAGCTGCATCAAAGAAGCACAAGAAAGTTAACATGTTTGATGAATTCAGGTCCTGAATGACCATTTAATGTAATGCATGAAGTATTTTGCAATTTCTAGATGTTAAGACTTGTTAAATTGTGAACCTTTTAGTACTGTATGCTTTTGAACTACTTATGTGTGTTATGAAGGAGCTATGAATGATCAGTTTCTGTTTGAGGTCAACTGGTATTCATTTAACTGTTATGCTAAAGAAATGGTTTTGTTTCTATTTGTTAGTGTTCAACAGTCAAATGCATGTTATGAAATGCAAAATGTGTGTTCAGTTGATGCCATGTAATAACATTTTCCACTAGTCTATTTTGCAACAACAAAATTGTCTCCACGAATACTTAATTATTACTAGCACAAGTCTCCTTCTTACACAGTTCACCACTAACAACAGCCAACACTGACATCATACATCACTCACATCCTAACTAGAACTAACACTAACACAAAGAGAATTGCAAATAACAGTACAATTGCTATCTTCATTACAACAACCAATTCCGCAACATCTCCTGGAAGTGATTTCAGCAGCATTGTCATCTTGAGCATATCTTCAGGTTCCACTTGTGTCTTGTTCTTCTTTATCTTCCTCTCTACTACTTTACTATCTACAGATTCACAACTCATATGTCCATGCAGCTTCATATAATCAATGTAACTATATTCCCAGTGCCAAAAGTTGCAATGGTTCTTCCCTACCTATTTGACAAAATCAAGAACAAATCTAAAAATCAAATGAAAAGGGAAGCAGTATGATCCATACACTTGTGCAAGGTCCAACCAGGATGGTTTTCAGTGGTGGACTCAAACCGCCTAATCTTGCGGATCTTGCAATCAGGGCACTGGATCAAAGGGAGCCAACCCGCAACGGCCAATTTCTCTGCAGCGGCACCCGATGAGCTACCTGCGCCGGACATTGGGGCCGCAACCAATCTGTCATCGCAAATTGATGTGAGGTGAGGGGACATAGGATGGAGCTAGTTGGATTCGAGCAATAGGTGAGGGGACGAGAGATTGCGCTAGGGATTTCGAAGGCGGACGAGGGGAATAAGAGGGGAGTCGGCTGAGAAGAAACCCTCGACGTGTCTGTACAGCTGGCAAGTCAAAGCGTTTTTTGGTCAAATTCGTCCACGTGGATGTGATATGAGCCAAAACGGTACGGGTTACCATACAGTGACCCGGTTCAGCGAGCCCGATGACTGTAAGTTGCGCTTTCGTGAATACAGTGACCAAAGTGAACCCTAGAGTCAAGTTCAATTAGTGTAGATGTAATTTTCTCCAAATTTAACCACACACAACACTGATATGCTCCTTGGAATTTTCTCCAAGAGATTTGTGTCGGCCAACATGACCCTCACCTTCTCATCGGCCAACCCTCATTCTCTTTCTTAGTTTCAAGGAGCTCCATCGCCTTCTTCCTCGGAAAAGTTATCAGCAGCCTCTAATATCTGATTAAAAACAAATACTGCAAACTCAGACAACTCTGCTTCCACCTGGCGACAGAGTCAGTGCATCGACGTCTAGCTCCCACTATCGACCGGCGAGTCAGGGATCGGTTTTGGGCACTCATTTCGGAGGGGGTTGAGATAGTGAGTACGACGGCTTCTCGTCGGCCGGGCCGCCGGAGATCTCCTCGCTAATGCCATTGGAAATGCTTTGTGAATCGTTGGTGGTGGGGTACAACAAAGAGGTTGTGGCGATGCTTGTCGACGGCGTCATACTGGAATCTGATCCGGCCAAGGAGGGACTCAAGGTGGACGATAACGTGGAGGTGCTACGCTAGATCGTTCGCCGGCACACGACAACGACGACGGTGCGGCCGTGGCATGGACCGCTACCCAAGGTACATTTACCAGCTCTTACAATCAACGATTGCATCTACCCCGATGACTGGATGACGCTGAATAGACGTAAGAAAAAGAAGTTGTCGCGTGTGCCGGTGCCGGCCCCGACGACGATCAGCGCGATTCGAAATCAGTGGCTACCTCGTTCGATTTCGTTGGCTGGGCAAGATGGGCCGGATGAGGTTATTTTGCAGTTGGGTCATCTTTCGAATGGGCTGGGCCCAGTCCGCAGATGGGACATTCGCTGTCGGGCCATACGACGTGGGAGTTGGCACGATCGATTGCGTGAATGGGTATTCGGCTCGAACACTTCATCGACTAGGGCTGGGGCTCATCCATCACATCCGGTAGCTGGATTTCCATCTGCGTGCGACTACGGTCCTACTCTTCGACTGGTGCCGGTTCGGGAGACGACCATGGTAGGCCAGGGGAGCGGTCCGCCGCCACGCAAACCGCCGACGCTGCATGCCCCACCATCGATGTCGCGCCACCCTCCATGGCCGCCAAGAACACTGCCAACCACGGGGCATTGATGTCTACTACACAACTTTATTCTTGTAGACTTTGTTGGGCCTCCAAGCGTAGAGTTTTGTAGGACAGTAGCAATTTTCCCTCAAGTGGATGACCTAAGGTTTATCAATCCGTGGGAGGCGTAGGATGAAGATGGTATCTCTCAAACAACCCTGCAACCAAATAACAAAGAGTCTCTTGTGTCCCCAACACACCCAATACAATGGTAAATTGTATAGGTGCACTAGTTCGGCGAAGAGATGGTGATACAAGTGTAATATGGATGGTAGAAATAGGTTTTTATAATCTGAAAATATAAAAACAGCAACGTAGCAAGTAACAAAAGTGAGCAAAAACGGTATTGCAATGCTTGAAAACAAGGCCTAGGGTTCATACTTTCACTAGTGCAAGTTCTCTCAACAATACTGACATAGTTGAATCATATGTAAATCCCTCACGTGCGACAAAGAGTTCACTCCAAAGTCACAAATAGCGGAGAACAAACAAAGAAATTATTGTAGGGTACGAAACCACCTCAAAGTTATCTTTTCCGATCAATCGTATGAGCTATCCCTATAAGTGTCACGAACAGCCCTAGAGTTCGTACTAAAATAACACCTTAAGATACACATCAACCAAAACCCTAATGTCACCTAGATACGCCAATGTCACCACGAGTACCCATGGGCTTGATTATACGATATGCATCACACAATTTCAGATTCATCATGTTCAATCCAACACAAAGAACTTCAAAGAGTGCCCCAAAGTTTCTACCGGAGAGTCAAGGCGAAAACATGTGCCAACCCCTATGCATAGATTCCCAAGGTCACGGAACCCGCAAGTTGATCACCAAAACATACATCAAGTGGATCAATAGAACATCCCATTGTCACCACGGATATCCCATCGCAAGACATACATCAAGTGTTCTCAAATCCTTAGAAGACTCAATCCGATAAGAAACTTCAAAGGGAAAACTCAATTCATCACAAGAAGATAGAGAGGGGAAAAACTCCATATGATTCATCTATATTAACAAAGCTCGCGGTACATCAAGATCGTGCCATCTCAAGAACACGAGAGAGAGATCAAACACATAGCTACTGGTACATACCCTCAGCCCTGAGGGTGAACTAATCCCTCCTCGTCATGGAGATCGCCGGGATGATGAAGATGGCCTCTGGTGATGGTTTCCCCCTCCGGCAGGGTGCCGAAACGGGCTCCCGATTGGTTTTTCGTGGCTACAGAGGCTTGCGGCGGCGGAACTCCCGATCTAGGTTTCTTTCTGGGGGTTTTGGTATTTATAGGAATTTTTGGCGTCGGTCTCACGTCAAGGGGACTCCCGAGGGACCCACAAGCCAGGGGGCGTGCCCGGGGGGGGGGGGGGGGGGGGCTAGGCTTGTGGCTGCCTCGGGACTCCTCTCCGGTATCTTTTTGCTCCAGTATTTTTTATATTTTCCAAAAATATTCTCCGTAAATTTTCAGCCCATTCCGAGAACTTTTATTTCTGCACAAAAAACGACACCATGGTAGTTTTGCTGAAAACAGTGTCAGTCCGGGTTAGTTCTAATAAAATCATACCAAAATCATATAGAATTATTGTAAACATGGCATGAATACTTCATAAATTATAGATACGTTGGAGACGTATCAGCATCCCCAAGCTTAATTCCTGCTCGTCCTCGAGTAGGTAAATGATAAAAGAAATAATTCATGAAGCGTGAATGCTAGCAAGTGCACAAGTTTGATCAATGATAATTCCAATCACTTTTTCTAGCATCAATATAAACCATAAACAGCAGCTCATCTCATAAAACTTCTCATGATCAAGTAATAAGCTATTCACATGTTAAAGTATAGACCAGAAAGTTTCTTGAAAACTAACAAACCATATTCCTAGTCATCGAACAATTGCAATTCATCTTATTTTCAGGAAGGGTCTATGTAAGAGCTTTGATTTAGCAAATTCCACATACTCAACTATCATATAGTCTTCCATGATTATTGACACTCAAAGCATATTTTTAGAACAAATAGCATCCATCGAACACAGAGAAAGATAGGGGCTTAATGTTTCGCCTCCCAACTTATTTATCATAAAGATAATTGTCAACAATAATAATTCATGATCAAATATATTTGAATGGCCATATATGCTTGGATCTTTCCCCACCACATGATGCTTGCCAACTAAATAATAATTGAGGTTGAACTAAGAAGGAATACTATTGACTCTTGCATAAAAGTAAGTACATGAAAGTAAAAGATAGGCCCTTCGCAGAGGGAAGCATAGGTTGTCATGCGCTTTTTAATTTTGGATGCGCAAACCCTTAATGTAAAGGAACGTCACGTTGTATTGCCCTTTGTGATAGCAACCTTTATTATGCAGTCCGTCGCTTTTATTTCTTTACCATCACAAGTTCGTACAACGCTTATTTTCCCTTGCAATAAAAGATCATACATATTTAGGAGCAATTTTTATTGCTTTTGCACCGATGACAACTTACTTGAAGGATCTTATTCAATCCATAGGTAGATATGGTGGACACTCATGGCAAGAAACTGGGTTTAAGGGTTTTGGATGCACAAGTAGTATCTCGACTTAGTACAAATTTTTGGCTAGCAAAAGATCCTAAGCAAGCACCACATGTTGGAGGATCCATAACAATATAACTTCTATACAAATATACCCAAGCATAACTCATTACGTTGTCTTCCTTGTCCAACTTCAACTAATTTGCCCAAGTTTGAAAATAATTAATGGGGCTCACAATCATAGAAGATGTCCAATATAGTATATTTATATGTGAAATCTCTCTTCCTTCAATATTCTGTCATGAATTGTTCAAGTGACCAATGCGGTGTTTGCTAACTTTCAATAATTTTACCACCTATACTTATTATGTGTGAAGTCATTACTCCCCATGGGATAAGTATATGAAGCATATTTAATTTCAGATTTATGATATTCAATTCATTCGACCATTTACTCATAGGATATAAGTGAAGCACGAGAGTGAATGACAAACTACTCCAAAAAGATATAAGTGAAGATCAATGAGTAGCCAACAATTAAATAACTATGTGAAGACTCTCTCATCTAAGAATTTAAGATCTTAAGTATTTTATTAAACAGCAAGCAAAAGAAAAATATCACTCCAAGAATAGCACGCATCATGTGAACGAATAAAAATTTAGGCTCAACATAGGCTAACCGATAATTGTTGATGAAGAGAGGTGGGATGCGTAGCATCCCCAAGCTTAGATGCATGAGACTTCTTGAAATATTTACTTGGGGTGCCTTGGGCATCCCCAAGCTTGAGCTTTTGTATCTCGTTCAATCCTCTCATATCATGGTTTCACCTATTCTCAAAACTTCATCCACACAAAACTCGAAAAGAACTCGTGAGATAGGTTAGTACACGTAATAATAAATCAACTCTTTATGTACTGCCAAGACATGTTGCACAATAATTTTCAAACATCATTTACTGTTTACTATCGTTTCCACAATTTATATCTACCAATATAGGCTATGAAAACCATAGGATAAGTACATAACAAAACTATGACAACAATCTGTCCAAACAGAACAGTCTGTAGCAATCTATTAAACCAGTGTACTTCTGTAACTCAAAAACTTATGAAAATTTAGGACATGCTATAAAATTTATATGAAAATACTGTTTAAAAATTTCAGAAACTTTCCACGTTCCAGTAAAATATGAAAATTCAAACACTACATCAAAAGTTTCTGTTTATACACAGCACACATCAAACATGCAATTCAAGCATCCTAAAAGGCAATTCTTGGAAATTTTTATTGAAAAACAAGATTATAATTAACACCTAACAGAAAACAAGAAAATAAAATGATTCTCCAAGCAAAACTCATATTATGTGACGAATAAAAATATAGCTCCAAGTAAGATATACCGATAGTGTTGAAGATGAAAGAGGGGATGCCTTCCGGGGCATCCCCAAGCTTAGGCGCTTGAGTCTTCCTTGGATATTACCTTGGGGGTGCCTTGGGAATCCCCAAGCTTATGTTCTTTTCACTCCTTATTCTCCTCATATTGGTGTCTCACCCAAAACTTGAAAACTTTAATCACACAAAACTTAACGGAACTTCATGAGAATGGTTAGTGTAGTAAAGATAAATCATTCACTAAGGTACTGTCAAGACAAGATTCATAATTGTTCCCACGTCATAACTACTGTATTATATCATTCCCATAATTTATATCACTCAATATAAGCTATAGAAACACTAAAACAAGTAAACTATGCATGCAAAACAGAATCTGTCAAAAACAGAACATTCTGTGAAGATCTGTAGCGTAACCATACTTCCCTGTCTCGAAAAATTCTGGAAAATTAGGACAATCTAGGAAATTTATATATAAATCATGTGTAAAAAATTCAGATCAAAAGCACGTTCCAGTGAATTTAAAAAATTCCTGGACTGAGAGCAAAAGTTTCTGTTTTTGTACAGAATCAAGTCAACTATCATCCACACTATCCCAAAGGCTTTACTTGGCACTTTGTTGAAACAAAAGCTATAAAACATGATTATACAGTAGCTTAATCATGTGGACACACAAAAAAAGTAGGTATAAATATTGGGTTGTCTCCCAACAAGCGCTTTTCTTTAATGCCTTTTTAGCTAGGCATGATGATTTCAATGATGCTCACAAAAAAGATAAGAATTGAAACACAAAGAGAGCATCATGAAGCATATGACTAGCAAATTTAAGCCTAACCCACATCCTATGCATAAGGATTTTGTGAACAAACAATTTATGGGAGCAAGAATCAACTAGCATAGGAAGGCAAAAGAAGCATAACTTCAAAACTTTGAACACATAGGGAGGAAACTTGATATTATTGCAATTCCTACAAGCATATGTTCCTCCCTCATAATAATTTTCAGTAGCATCATGAAGGAATTTCACAACATAACTATCACATAAAGCATCCTTTTCATGATCCACAAGCATATAAAATTTGTCACTCTCCACATAAGCAATTTTCTTCTCATTCATAATAGTGGGAGCAAACTCAACAAAATAACTATCATGAGATACTTGATTGACATAACCACTTTGAATATTAAAATCATGATGACAAGTTTCATGGTTACTATCACTCTTTATAGCATACATGTCATCATCATAATCATCATAGATAGTAGGCATGTCATTATCATAACAAAGTTGCTCATCAAAACTTGGGGGACTAAAAATATCATCTTCATAAAACATAGTATCCCCAAGCTTGCGGCTTTGCATATCATTAGCATCATGGATATTCAGAGAATTCATACTAGCAATATTGCAATCATGCTCATCATTCAAGGAATTCTCATTAAGTATTTTCATAAATTCTTCCTCTACCAATTGAGCACAATTTTCTGAATCCTTATTTTCACGAAAGACATTATAAAGACGATACAAATGATGCAACTTAAACTCCATTTTTTGTAGTTTTTTTTATAAAACCAAACTAGTGAAAAACAAGAAACTAAAAGATTTAATTGCAAGATCTAAAGATATACCTTCAAGCACTCACCTCCCCGGCAACGGCGCCGGAAAAGAGCTTGATGTCTATTACGCAACTTTATTCTTGTAGACTTTGTTGGGCCTCCAAGCGCAGAGTTTTGTAGGACAGTAGCAATTTTCCCTCAAGTGGATCACCTAAGGTTTATCAATCCATGGGAGGCATAGGATGAAGATGGTCTCTCTCAAACAACCCTGCAACCAAATAACAAAGAGTCTCTTGTGTCCCCAACAAACCCAATACAATGGTAAATTGTATAGGTGCACTAGTTCGGCGAAGAGATGGTGATACAAGTGTAATATGGATGGTAGATATAGGTTTTTATAATCTGAAAATATAAAAACAGCAAGGTAGCAAGTAACAAAAGTGAGCAAAAACGGTATTGCAATGCTTGAAAACAAGGCCTAGGGTTCATACTTTCAATGGTGCAAGTTCTCTCAACAATACTGACATAGTTGAATCATATGTAAATCCCTCACGTGCGACAAAGAGTTCACTCCAACGTCACAAATAGCGGAGAACAAACGAAGAAATTATTGTAGGGTACGAAACCACCTCAAAGTTATATTTTCCGATCAATCGTATGAGCTATCCCTATAAGTGTCACGAACAGCCCTAGAGTTCGTACTAAAATAACACCTTAAGATACACATCAACCAAAACCCTAATGTCACCTAGATACTCCAATGTCACCACGAGTACCCATGGGCTTGATTATACGATATGCATCACACAATTTCAGATTCATCATGTTCAATCCAACACAAAGAACTTCAAGGAGTGCCCCAAAGTTTCTACCGGAGAGTCAAGACGAAAACATGTGCCAACCCCTATGCATAGATTCCCAAGGTCACGGAACCCACAAGTTGATCACCAAAACATACATTAAGTGGATCAATAGAACATCCCATTGTCACCACGGATATCCCATCGCAAGACATACATCAAGTGTTCTCAACTCCTTAGAAGACTCAATCCAATAAGAAACTTCAAAGGGAAAACTCAATTCATCACAAGAAGATAGAGAGGGGAAAACTCCATATGATTCATCTATATTAATAAAGCTCGCGGTACATCAAGATCGTGCCATCTCAAGAACACGAGAGAGAGAGAGATCAAACACATAGCTACTGGTACATACCCTCAGCCCCGAGGGTGAACTACTCCCTCCTCATCATGGAGATCGCCGGGATGATGAAGATGGCCTCCGGTGATGGTTTCCTCCTCCGGCAGGGTGCCGGAACGGGCTCCCGATTGGTTTTTCGTGGCTACAGAGGCTTGCGGCGGCGGAACTCCCGATCTAGGTTTCTTTCTGGGGTTTTTGGTATTTATAGGAATTTTTGGCGTCGGTCTCACGTCAAGGGGACTCCCGAGGGACCCACAAGCCAGGGGGCGCGCCCTAGGGGGGGCGCCCCTAGGCTTGTGGCTGCCTCGGGACTCCTCTCCGGTATCTTTTCTCTCCAGTGTTATTTATATTTTCCAAAAATATTCTCCATAAATTTTCAGCCCATTCCGAGAACTTTTATTTCTGCACAAAAAACGACACCATGGTAGTTCTGCTGAAAACAACGTCAGTCCGGGTTAGTTCTAATAAAATCATACCAAAATCATATCTAATTATTGTAAACATGGCATGAATACTTCATAAATTATAGATACGTTGGAGACGTATCAGGCATGAGCGGGCGGTTGTTCTAGTGGTTCAACAGGAGGCGACGCCAGCTATTGCAGCGTCGGCTGTAGTGGCTCGGAGTAGCTTCCCGCAGCCCTGGAGCATCGATAGGAGGATAACACGACGCGAGGCGGTGTCCATGCGCGAGGTGGCTACGACGAAGGTCGGGCTAGGTCCGACCATGACGACGGCTACGGTGGCGGGTAGTGGGACCGTGACGGATGTGGAGCGTTTGGTGCGGGTACATACCAAGGTTCGTCGTGTACTAGAGGCGGACGCGGTTTTGGCGACTGAAGGCAAGGAGATGGGTGGCGTGAGTTTGTCGCCCCGTCGGGCAATGATTCGTCTCCAATGTATCTATAATTTGTTATTGTTCCATGCTAATATATTATCATTCTAGGATACTTTTTGGGTCATTATTTACCAATTTATAATATTTTTTAGCACTAACCTATTGACCTAGTGCCCAGTGCCAGTTGCTGTTTTTTTGGCATGTTTTTGCCTTTTCAGGTTTACAGTACCAAACGAAGTCCAATTGCCACAAAACTTTTTGATGATTTTTCTGGACTATAAGAAGACCTAGAAGCTTCGGAAGGAGTCCGGGAGGTGCACGAGGGCAGCACCACACATCAGGGCGCGCCCTGGGGGGGCCGCGCCCTGATATGTGGTGGCCCCCTCGGCTGCCTCCCGACGTCCCTCTTCGGCCTATAAATACTCTAATATCGTGAAAACCCTGGAGGCAGTCCCAAAACTCTTTTTCCGTCGCTGTAAGTCTCTGTTCCGTAGCGAGGCCATCTGGAGCTCCGTTTCGGCATCCTGCCGGAGGGGGGATCGACCGCGGAGGGCCTCTTCATCAACCTTGCTGCCCTCATGATGATGTGTGAGTAGTTCCCCACAGACCTACGGTTCCATAGCTAGTACCTAGATGGCAATCTCTCTCTCTCTCTTATGATTTTCAAAACAATGGTCATCGCATCTTCGCTTTGATCTATCTGATGTAATCCTCTTGTGCGGTGTGTTTGTTGGGATCCGATGAATTGTGGGTTTATGTTCAGATTATTCATGAAAAGTATTTGAGATGCCTCTAAATTATATTATCTCTTAAGTGCATGATCATTATAGCTACGTAATGCTCTCCGATCTATTGACGTGCTTTGGCCAAGTAGATTGATATTTCATCGGTGGGAGTGGTGCGTTGTGGTAGGTTCAACCTGGCGAGTTTCTATATCCCAGTGACAAAGTAGGGGACAAGATGCATCTTTGTGTTGTTGCTAGTAAGGATAAAACGATGGGGTTCATTCATATTGTTTGAGTTTACTTTGTCTACATCATGTCATCGTTCTCCAAGCATAACTCTACTTAATACTCTAGATGCATGCTGGATAGCGGTCGATGAGTGGAGTAATAGTAATAGGTGCAGGCAGGAGTCGACCTATTTGTTTATGGAGGTGATGCCTATATACACATGATCATTGCCGTGAAAATCGCATAACTATCCGCTTTTCTATCAATTGCCCAACAGTAATTTGTTACCCACCGTATGCTGCCTACATGAAAGATGCCACTAGGGAACACTATGGCCCCTGGGTCTATACACTTATATATATTTGCCAATGCTATTATTACCTCGCTGCCTTTATTTACTTTTTATTTATTTTGCAATTTATATTTATCAACAATTATCTACACAACTCATTTGCTTGCAAATAACGAGATCAAGGGGATTGACAACCCTCTTGCCCGCGTTGGGTGCAAGTTGTTTGTTCATTTGTGTGCAGCCGCTGAAGATGGTTGAGGATTGATATTCCTATTCGTTCGATAAACCTGGTTTCCAAACCGAGGGAAATACTTACCCACTTTGTGCTGCAATTACCCGTTCCGATTCATAGAAAACCCAACGCAGATCACAAGTATCAAGAAGGATTTCTAGCGCCGTTGTCGGGGAATATCATCATCAACTATTGATACATCTCCAACGTATCTATAATTTTTGCTTGTTCCATGCTGTTATATTATCATTCTTGAATGTTTTACAATCATTTTATAGCAACTTTATATCATTTTTCGGACTAACCTATTGACATAGTGCCAAAGTGCCAGTTGCTGTTTTTGCTTGTTTTTTACTTCGCACAATATCAGTACCAAACGGAGTCCAATCGCGACGAAACTTTTTGGAGATTTTTTTTGGGCCAAAAGAAATCCATTGGGCCAAAGAAGTACCAGAGAGGAGGGCCGAGGAGACCACAACCCACCAGGGCGCCAGGGTTCCCGGGCGCGCCCTGATGGGTTGTGCCCTCCTCGAGAAGCGTCTCCACCGCCTCTGATGCCTATAAATTCTCAAATATTCCAGAAACCCTAAGGGAGTCGACGAAAAACACATCCAGCCGCCGCAAGTTCCAGAACCACGAGATCCAATCTAACATCATCACGGAGGGGTTCATCATCCTCATTGGTGCCTCTCCGATGATGCGTGAGTAGTCCACCATAGACCTACGGGTCCATAGGCAGTAGCTAGATGGCTTCCTCTCTCTCTTTTGATTCTCAATACAATGGTCTCTTGGAGATCTATTTGATGTAAACTTTTGCGGTGTGTTTGTTGGGATCCGATGAATTTTGAGTTCATGATCAGTTTCTATCCATGAATATTATTTGAGTCTTCTTTGATCTCTTATATGCATGATTACTTATAGCCTTGTATTTCTTCTTCGAATCTTTGGTTTAGTTAGGCCAACTAGATCTATTTTTCTTGCCATGGGAAGAGGTGCTTTGTGATGGGTTCGATCTTGCGGTGTCCTCTCCCAGTGACTGAAGGGGCAGCGAGGCATGCATGTATCATTGCTATTAAAGATAACAAGATGGGGTCTATTAATACATGAATAGATCTTATCTACATCATGTCACCGTTCTTATTGCATTACTCCTTTTTCCATGAACTTAATACACTAGATGCATAATGGATAGTGGTCGATGTGTGGAGTGATAGTAGTAGATGCAGAATCGTTTCAGTCTACTAATCTTGGACGTGATGCCTATATAATGATCATCGCCTTAGATATCGTCATGATTATTTGATCTTCTATTAATTGCCCAACAGTAATTATTTCACCCACCGTGTGCTATACTCATGAGAGAAGCCACTAGTGAACCCTACGGCCCCCGGGTCTACTTTCCCAACAAATTGCTTTCCGATCTATCTTTTTGCCGCTTTTGTTTTCAGATCTATTATTCCAAAAACCCAAAAATACCTTGCTGCACTTTTTATTTGCCCTTTTTATTTTTGTGTTCTTGAGAGATCTATCTATCCAATCTATCATATCCTAATCTATCTTTTTACCGTAGAAAGATTGACAACCTCTCTTTCGCGTCAGGTTGCAAGTATTTGTTCTTTGTGTGCAGGTGTTGTTTACGTAGTGTTGGTGATCCCCCTACTGGTTCGATACCTTGGTTTCATAACTGAGGGAAATACTTGTCGTCGCTGTGCTGCATCATCCCTTCCTCTTTGGGGAAATACTGACACAGTCTCTTCTTTGCCTCGTGGACAATGATATAGTGAAGATGAAATTATTTTCTTTCTCCTCGTGGGATCATGCCAAAATTTGGTTTTCTTCTTTGCCTCGCAATAATATCGATTCTTGGAATAAGTGCAAGGGTGCTTTTATTACTAAGTATTTTCCACCCATGAAAATTATTTCCCTTAGGACTCAAATCATGAATTTTAAGCAACTTGAGCATGAACCTGTTGCACAATCTTGGGAAAGAATGAAATTGATGCTAAGAAATTGTCCTACTCATGGTTTAAATCTTTGGATGATCATACAAAAAATTTATGCGGGATTGAATTTTGTCTCTAGAAATCTTTTAGATTCCCCCGCGGGTGGTACTTTTATGGAAATTACTTTGGGTGAATCTACTAAATTGCTAGATAATATTATGGCTAATTATTCACAATGGCATACTGAAAGAGCACCTACTAGTAAAAAGGTTAATTCGGTTGAAGAAATTAGTACTTGAGTGACAAAGTTGATGCTTTAATGAAGTTGGTTGCTAGTAAAAATGCTCGTATTGATCTTAATGATGTGCCTTTGTCTACTTTGATTGAGCAAAATAGTGATTCCGTAGATGTGAATTTCGTCTCGCGAAACAATTTCAATAACAATGCTTATAGAGGTAATTTTAATCCTAGGCCTTTTCCTGAAAATTCCTCTAATAATTATGGCAATTCCTATGGCAATTCTTATTACAATAATAATAGGAACCCCTCTGATCTTGAGAGTAATATTAAAGAATTTATCAATGCACAAAAAGCTTTCAATACAACGATAGAAGAAAAGTTGAATAAGGTTGATGATATGTCTAGAAGCATTGATAGAAGTTCTCATGATGTAGAAAATCTCAAGTTGAAAGCTTTTGCACCTAAGATTGATGAATCAATTAAAGATTTATATGTTTCTATGGATGAAAGTAAGAAAAGAACCGCTATGCTTAGAGCTAAAAGAGAATTCATAGAAAAAGCATTTTCTAGTGATTGCTTTCAGAAAAATGATGAAGATCTTAAAGTGATTGGTGTTTCTTCTATTGATTCCTTGTTTAGTAATATTAAAATTGATGATAAAGGGACTGAAGTAGAGTCAACTTTAGCTAGAAGGCGTCCCAATAATTTGGAGAGTGAAAATCTTGATGAAAGTGGGTTTGAAGAGGTCAAAACTTTAACTAGTGATGTGCCCACTATTTTGGATTGCAAAGACTTTAATTATGATAGTTTCTCTTTGATTGAATGTATTTATTTGCTGCAATCCATGTTGAATTCACCCCATGCTTATGAACAAAATGAAGCTTTCACTAAACATATCGTTGATGCCATGATGAAATCTTTTGAAGAAAAGTTGGAGTTGGAGATTTCTATTCCTAGAAAATTACATGATGAGTGGGAACCTACCATTAAGGTAAATATTAGAAATTATGAGTGCTTTGCTTTATGTGATTTGGGTGCTAGTGTTTCCACGATTCCGAAATCTTTATGTGATGTGCTAGGTCTCACCAATATTGAAGAATGTTCTCTTAATTTGCACTTGGCGGATTCTACTATTAAAAAGCCTTTGGGAAGAATTAATGATGGTCTTATTCTTGCAAATAGGAACTATGTGCCCATAGATTTCATTGTTCTTGATATTGATTGCAATCCGTCTTGTCCCATTATACTTGGTAGACCGTTTTTACGCACTATAGGTGCCATGATTGATATGAAAGAAGGCAATATTAGATTTCAGTTTCCACTAAGAAAGGGTATGGAACACTTCCCTAGAACAAGAATTAAGACACCATATGAATCAATCATGAGAGCATCCTATGGAGCAAAAACCAAAGATGACAATACTTGAATCTATGTGTTATGCCTAGCTAGGGGCGTAAAATGATAGCGCTTGTTGGGAGGCAACCCAATTAAATAAATTTATTTTCATCTTTTTCTTTCTGTTTTTGAGTGTTGACACAATTAAGCCTCTTTTATGATTGTGTTTTTATGTTTTATTTAGTGTTTGTGCCAAGTAAAGCCTTTAGGATGATTGATAAGATGAGTAGAAACAATGCTGAATCTGAAATAGAAACTTTGCCTCCAGTGTGGGAATTTTCATTTTTTACTGGAGCTTGATATTGAGCTGAAATTTTAATAAAGTATTTATATTCAAATTATTTACATTTTCCTATTTTTTCAGAATTTTTAGAGTTACAGAAGTATGGTTAGAGTACAGATTACTACAGACTGTTCTGTTTAAGACAGATTCTGTTTTCGTTGCATTGTGTGCTTGTTTTGATGAATCTATGGGTTGTATTGAAGGGTATGAGCCATGGTAAAGTTAAAATACAGTAGTTATAATGCAATAATAAAATTTTAATGGGTTTGCAACAGTACTTAAAATGGTGGTTTGCTTATTATACTAACGGGTCTCACGAAGGTTTTGTTGAGTTTTGTGTGATTGAAGTTTTTAAGTTTTGGGTGATATCACGATGGATGAAGGAATAAGGAGTGAAAAGAGCCTAAGCTTGGGGATGCTATAGCACCCCCAAGATATATCTAAAGAGAAACAAGTAACTAAGCTTGGGGATGCCACGAGTGGCATCCCCTCTTTCTTCTAACAACCATCAGTATTTTACTTGGAGCTATATTTTTATTCGTCACATATCATGAGTTTTGCTTGGAGCGTCTTGTATCATTTCATCATTTGAGTCTTTGCTTGCTTTGCTTTTTTAGTTTTTCACTAGTATACTTGCTGTACACACCTATTTGAGAGAGCCAAAATTATGCTATGATTTGTTAGAATTGCTCTATATGCTTCACTTAATTTTTTTGAGCTATGGAATTGCTCTAGTGCTTCACTTATATCTTTTTGAGCACGGTGTGCTTGGAATTTTTTGTAGAAATACTCTCATGCTTCACTTAGATAAATTTGAAAGTTAGTAAATTTTTAAGAAACCCTCTCATGCTTCACTTATACTATTTTGAGAGATGAAAACTTTATGCTCATGTTCTTCACTTAAATTTGTTTGAGCTTGTCAAAAGCAATGGCAATATATGAAACTAGTCCCAAAGTGATAGATATTCAAGGAGGATATAATAAAAACTTTCATGAAGATCAATGGAAAAATTAAACTTGATTCCTTGTAATAGTTTTGAGACATGATGATAGTGAGATGTGAGTCATGTTAGTGAGTAATTATGCTTTAGTAAGAATATTGGTGTTAAGGTTTGTGATTCCCTATGCAAGTACGAAAGTAAATAGTTATGCAATGAAATTACATCCTACTTATGGTGCATTATTCGGTGTTAGTTATGCTCAATGCTCGCTTATGTAAATTTTCGTTTTTTGGTTGGTTGCTTCTCAATCTATTTGCTAGCCTCCACTTGTACTAAGTAGAAATACTACTTGTGCATCCAAAATCCTTAAACCCAGTTTTGCCTTATGGGTCCACCATACCTACCTATATGCGGTATTTCCATGCCGTTCTAAGCAAATTTGTATGTGCCATCTCTACTTTTCAAAATAAATTTCCTTTTTGTGTGCTCGTACCGCTCATGAAAAGGTAGGGGGTATCCAATATTTTTCCGTGCTAGATGTGTTATTCTCAAGATGAGTGTTTATTCACTTGTCATTGCACGAGAGTACGGCGGTAATAGGGATGCCCAGTCTCGAAATGAAAAAAAATCACTTTATGTTGTCAAATATTAAATTCCTTGGAAAGTGTTGGTACGGAAGGCAACCGTGGATACGGCCAGCCATGGATTGTGAAAGAATAGTGGAAAAAGGAATAAAGTTTACTTTATGTTTGGGAACCGCCTATGATATATCCAGCATGGAAAGTATTGTGAACTACTTTGTCGTTTTCGTTGACAGGAAAGGCATGCCACTCAAAATATTTTTTCTCACTCAATTTAAACTTTGAGCTCTGGCACCTCTACAAATCCCTACTTCCCTCTGCGAAGGGCCTATCTATTTACTTTATGCAATTTTTATTTGAGTCTCCATGTTCTCTTATAAAGCACCAACTAGGGGGCACTATGATCATACTTGAGCATTGGGTGTAGTTAATATTTGAGTGTGTTTCGTGAATGGATCAATGATTGAGCATGATGGGCTAGGGATAACTTTCTTTAGTGTTGATATTTTGAAAGACATGGTTGCTTGTTGGCATGCTTGAGTATTAAAGTCATTATGTTAAAACTAGACTATTGCTTTGAACCATCTAAAATTCCAAATGTCCATGCTACAAAAGAAAAGAAAATGTGATGAACATGTTAGGCAGCATTCCACATCAATAATTCTGTTTTTATCATTTACCTACTCGAGGACGAGTAGGAATTAAGCTTAGGGATGCTGATACGTCTCCAACATATCTATAATTTTTGCTTGTTCCATGATGTTATATTATCATTCTTGATGTTTTACAATCATTTTATAGCAACTTTATATCATTTTTTGGGACTAACCTATTGACATAGTGCCAAAGTGCCAGTTGCTATTTTTGCTTGTTTTTTACTTCGCAGAATATCAGTACCAAACAGAGTCCAATCGCGACGAAACTTTTTGGAGATTTGTTTTGCGCCAGAAGACATCCATTGGGCCAAAGAAGTACCAGAGAGGAGGGCCGAGGAGACCAAAACCCACCAGGGCGCGCTAGAGGCCCCGGGCGCGCCCTAATGGGTTGTGCCCTCCCCGGACGCCTCTACACCGCCTCTGATGCCTATAATTTCCCAAATATTCCAGAAACCCTAAGGGAGTCGACGAAAAACACATCCAGCCGCCGCAAGTTCCAGAACCGCTAGATCCAATCTAACACCATCACGGAGGGGTTCATCATCCTCATTGGTGCCTCTCCGATGATGCGTGAGTAGTCCACCATAGACCAACGGGTCTGTAGGCAGTAGCTAGATGGCTTCCTCTCTCTCTTTTGATTCTCAATACAATGGTCTCTTGGAGATCTATTTGATGTAAACTTTTGCGGTGTGTTTGTTGGGATCCGATGAATTTTGAGTTCATGATCAGATTTTATCCATGAATATTATTTGAGTCTTCTTTGATCTCTTACATGCATGATTACTTATAGCCTCATATTTCTTCTTCGAATCTTTGGTTTAGTTAGGCCAACCAGATCGATTTTTCTTGCCATGGGAAGAGGTGCTTGTGATGGATTCGATCTTGCGGTGTCCTCTCCCAGTGACAGAAGGGGCAGCGAGGCACGCATGTATCGTTCCTATTAAGGATAACATGATGGGGTCTATTCCTACATGAATAGATCTTGTCTACATCATGTCACCGTTCTTATTGCATTACTCCGTTTTTCCATGAACTTAATACACTAGATGCATGTTGGATAGCGGTCGATTTGTGGAGTAATAGTAGTAGATGCAGAATCGTTTCGGTCTACTAATCTTGGACGTGATGCCTATATAATGATCATCGCCTTTGATATCATCATGATTATTTGATCTTCTATCAATTGCCCAACAGTAATTTGTTCACCCACCGTGTGCTATACCCATGAGAGAAGCCACTAGTGAAACCTACGGCCCCCGGGTCTACTTTTCCAACAAATTGCTTTCCGATCTATCTTTTTGCCGCTTTTATTTTCAGATCTATTATTCCAAAAACCCAAAAATATCTTGCTGCACTTTTTATTTGCCCTTTTTATTTTGTGTTCGTGAGAGATCTATCTATCCAATCTATCATATCCTAATCTATCTTTTTACCGTAGAGAGATTGACAACCTCTCTTTCGCGTCGGGTTGCAAGTATTTGTTCTTTGTGTGCAGGTGCTATTTACGTAGTGTTGGTGATCCTCCTACTGGTTCGATACCTTGGTTTTATAACTGAGGGAAATACTTACCGTCGCTGTGCTGCATCATCCCTTCCTCTTTGGGGAAATACCGACGCATTCTCAAGCCACGTCAACTATCAAGTAACTTCACACAAATTTTCATTCAGTTGTTCTTTTTTTATTTGCTGTTATACTTAGCTTGTCACATAAAAATCAAAAATACAAAAATATTTATCTTTGCTCGTTACTAGTTTACTTCTTCGCTTGCTAGTTTACTTGTCTTGCTTGTTACTTTGCTTGTTTGGTTACCATGGCTCAAGATACTACTAAGTTGTGTGACTTCTCAAATACTAATAATAATGATTTTATTAGTACTCCTATACCACCCGCCACTAGTGCGGAGGCTTTTGATATTAATGCTGCATTGCTAAACCTTGTCATCAAAGATCAGTTTTCGGGAAGTCCTAATGAGGATCCCGCGTCACATCTTAATACCTTTGTTGAATTATGTGACATGCAAAAGAAAAGGATATGGATAATGATATTGTGAAATTAAAACTATTTCCTTTTTCACTAAGAGATAAAGCTAAAGCTTGGTTTTCATCTTTACCTCGTAATAGTATTGGAACATGGGATAAGTGTAAAGATGGTTTTATTGCCAAGTATTTTCCTCCTGCTAAGATCATCTCCCTTAGAAATCAAATGATGAATTTTAAACTGCAAGATCAAGATCATGTTGCACAAGCTTGGGAGAGGATGAAATTAATGCTAAGAAATTGTCCAACTCATGGCTTAAATATGTGGATGATTATGCAAAACTTCTATGCTGGACTAAACTTTGTGTCTAGAAATCTTCAAGATTCTGCTGCAGGTGGCACCTTTATGGTTGTGACACTAGGAGAGGCCACAAAACTTCTGGACAACATCATGATAAATTATTCTCAATGGCATACCGAAAGGGCTCCAACCGGTAAGAAGGTAAATTCTGTTGAAGAAATCGCTACTTTGAGTGAAAAAGTGGATGCTCTTATGAATATGGTTGCTAGTAAAAATGCTAATGTTGATCCCAATGATATGCCCTTGTATACTTTGATTGAGCAAAATAATGATGCTATTGATGTGAACTTTGTCTTGCGAAATAATTTCAACAACAATGCTTATAGAGGAAACTTCAACTCTAGACCGTATCCCGGTAATTCCTCTAACAACTATGGAAACTCTTATGGTAATTCTTATGGAAATTCTTCTACAAATGCTAATAGGATACCCTCTGATCTTTAGAACACAATTAAAGAATTTATTAATTCTCAAAAGGTTTTCAATACTATGGTAGAAGAAAAATTTCATGTAGTTGACACTTTGGCTAAAAACATGGATAGAATTGCTCTTGATGTGGAAACTCTTAAAAATAAATCTTTGCCACCCAAGCATGATTTTAATGATTCTATTAAATCTATCCAAATATCTATTAATGAAATTAAGGAGAAGACCGCTAAGTTGAGAGCTAAGAGGGAATTCTTAGAGAAAGCTCTTCCACCCGGTTTTTACGGGAATCATGATGAAGATCTTAAAATGATTGGTATTTCTCCTATTGAATCTTTATTTACCTATCTGAATATAAATGATAAAGGGACTGGAGATGAGTCAACTCTAGTTGAGAAGGGTCACGTTTGCTTGGAGGGTGATGATTATGATGCTAAAACTGAAAAATGTGGGTTTGGAGAGGTCAAAACTTTAACTAGTGATGTGCCCACTATTTTGGATTACAAGGACTTTAATTATGATAATTGCTCTTTAGTAGAATGTATTTCCTTGTTGCAATCCATTATTAGCTCACCCAATGCTTATGAACAAAGTAAAGCTTTTACCGAATACATAGTAGAAGCTATGATAAAAGCGTATGATGAGAAACTTGAGCTTGAAGTTTCTATTCCTAGAAAATTGCATGATGAATGGGAACCTACTATCAAAATAAAGATCAATAAATATGAATGCAATGCTTTGCGTGACCTTGGTGCTAGTGTTTCAACTATTCCTAATACTCTTTGTGTTGTGCTTGGTCTCACTAATATTGAAGATTGTTCCCTTAACTTGCATCTTGCGGATTCTACAATTAAGAAACCTTTACGTAGAATTAATGATGTTCTCATTATTTCAAATAAAAATTATGTGCCTGTAGATTTCATTGTGCTTGATATTGATTGCAATCCTACTTGTCCCATAATACTCTGTAGACCTTTCCTACGGACTATAGGTGCAATTATTGATATGAAAGAGGGAAACATAAGATTCCAATTCCCATTAAAGAAAGGGATGGAATAGTTCCCTAGAAAGAGAATTAAACCACCTTATGAATCAATTATGAGAGCCACTTATGGGTGTAGTGTCAAAGATGACAATACTTGAAACTATGCATTATACCTAGCTAGGGGCATAAAATAATAGCGCTTGTTGGGAGTCAACCCAGTAGTTATCTTTAAATTTTTGTTTTGAACTTTTTGTTTATTTTTGATAACATGATTATTGCCTCTGTAATTATTATGTTTTTGTGTTTAAATTAGTGTCTATGCCAAGTAAAGCCTTTGGGATGACTCACAAGATGAGTTGAATCGATGCTGAAACAAAACATAAACTTTTGACTCCAGTGCAGGAATTTTAATTTTTTTTCTGGAGCTTTATAATTATCTGAATTTTTTACACAGTGTTTCTATACAAATTTTCGAGGTTATCCTAATTTTTCAGAAGTTTTAAGTTACACAAGTATAGGTTCTCTACAGATTGCTACAGACTGTTCTGTTTTAAATAGATTCTGTTTTTGCTTGCATAGTTGCTTATTTTGATTACGCTATGGATTGTATCGGGGGGTATAAGCCATGGAGAAGTTAGAATACAGTACCTATTATGCATTTATGAAATTTGAATCAATTTATAACAGTACTTAAAGTATGCAATATGTTTCTTATACTAACGGATCTCACGAAGTTTTGTTGAGTTTTGTGTGATTGAAGTTTTCAAGTTTTGGGTGTTATCATGATGGACAAAGGAATAAGGAGTAGCAAGAGCCTAAGCTTGGGGATGCCCAAGGCACCCCAAGGTAATATTTTAAAGGATACTCAAGCATCTAAGCTTGGGGATTCCCCGGAAGGCATCCCCTCTTTCGTCTTAAATCCATCGGTATGTCACTTGAAGCTATATTTTTATTCGTCACATGATATGAGTTTTGCTTGGAGCGTCATTTGCTTTTGCTTTGCTTTTACTTTCAGTTTGCCACAATCATTGTTTTATGGACACACACCTTTTAAGAGAGACACACCTTCATCATAATTTGTTAGAATACTCCATGTGCTTCACTTATATCTTTTGAGCGTAGCAGTTGCTCTAGTACTTCACTTATATCTTTTTGAGCACGGTGGCATGTAGATTTTAAAGAAATGATTTCACTCTCGTTCTTCACTTATATTTGTTTGAGAGTTAATAAATAGTGACGGTAATTTGCATGGGTCATAAAGACTAGTCCAAAAATATTAGGTATTCAATGAGTGATAATCAAAACCATCATGTAGCACATATAGAGAAATTGTGGGTCAATGATATTGATGTAGTAATATGAATTATGTGTGAGTTCATAATTGTTAAACCGTAGAAGTGTCGATATTAAGAAAGGTTGACCCTTTTGTTCATCTAAAAATTAAAAAGGCATGGTGATGATGTGTGAGCATTTCTATTCCTCGTTGAAATCCTAGTGTTGTTTCGGGTCGGAAGCGCGCGATGGTTCACTCCTACCAACCTCTTCCCTCGGGGCATGCGAGTAGTACTTTGATCTATGATAAACTAATAAAACTTTGCAATAAGTATGTGAGTTCTTTATGACTAATGTGAAACCATGGACATACGCAATCTCACCTTTTCATATTTTTCTATCCTCTTCGGTACCGTGCATAGCCCGTTCTCACCTCGAGGATCGGTGCAACTTTCGCCGGTGCATCCAAACCCCGTGACATGACACACTCTGTTGCACATAAGCCTTATTATATCTTCCTCAAAACAGCCACCATACCTACCTATCATGGCATTTCCATAGCCATTCCGAGATATATTGCCATGCAAATTCCATCGTCACTTCACATGACTAGTTTGTTCATCGTCATATTGCTTTGCATGATCATATAGAGCTGACATAGTATTTGTGGCAAAGCCACCGTTCATCATATTTTTGATACATGTCATGCTAGGTCATTGGACATCCTGGTACACTGCCATAGGCATTCATACAGAGTCATATCTTCATACCAGTTCTCCATATTGAGTTGGAAGTAAAATAAAAGTGTGATGATCATCGTTATTAGAGCATTGTCCTAGTGAGGAAATAATGATGGAGGTGATGATTCCCATAAGTCGAGATGAGACTCCGGACGAAAAATAAAGATGGGGGAGGCCAAATGAGCCCACTATTCATGAAAAGATGAGAGAAAATGAGAGAAGGGACTTTGCTGCTATATTTTACCACACTTGTGCCTCATAGTGGCACCATGTTCCTCATGTAGAGAGTCTCATGATATATCACTTTCATATGCTAGTGGGAATTACCTATTCATTATTACAAACTTGGCTTGTATAATCCCATGACGGGCTTCCTCAAATGCCTGAGGTCTTCATGAGCAAGCAAGTTGGATGCACACCCCACTTAGCTTCATTTGAGCTTTCATACACTTATAGCTCTTGTGCATCATTTGCATGGCAATCCCTACTCCTTGCATTGACATCTATCGATGGGCATCTCCATAGCCCGTTGGTATGCCTAGTTGATGTGAGACTATCTTCTCCACTTTTACCCCTTTGATATCTACCACCATACTCCATTCCACCTAAACGCTATGTCCAATGGCTCACGCTCATGTATTGCGTGAAGGATAAAAAGTTGATGCATATTGAAAAAGTATGATCCAAATGCCTGACTTGGACACCATGGTGCTTAACATTTGTATTAATGTGGTGAAGATGGAGACATGCCTTGCTAATACAATAAGATGAATGGGGGGGGGGGGGTAAACATTTATTAAGGATCATATACTTTTAAGGATTAATAATTATGTTTCTTACACTTTAGTATTGCTATGTTAATATTTGTTGATTCATCTCTTCTCAATGAACATACATGCATAAGATTACATAGTGGATAGCGTGTCACATCAAAAATTCTGTTTTTATCATTTACCTACTCGAGGATGAGCAGGAATTAAGCTTGGGGATGCTTGATACGTCTCCAACGTATCTATAATTTTGATTGTTCCATGCTAATATATTATCATTCTAGGATACTTTTTGGGTCATTATTTACAAATTTATAATATTTTGAGCACTAACCTATTGACCCAGTGCCCAATGCCAGTTGCTGTTTTTTTTGCATGTTTTTGCCTTTTTAGGTTTACAGTACCAAACGAAGTCCAATTGCCACGGAACTTTTTGATGATTTTTCTGGACTATAAGAAGACCTAGAAGCTTCGGAAGGAGGCCGGGAGGTGCACGAGAGCACCACCACTCATCAGGGCACGCCCTGGGGGGGGGCGCCCTGATATGTGGTGGCCCCCTCGGCTGCCTCCCGACGTCCCTCTTCGACCTATAAATAATCTAATATTGTGAAAACCCTGGAGGCAGTCCCGAAACCCTTTTTCCGCCACCGCAAGTCTCTGTTCCGCCGCGAGGCCATCTGGAGCTCCGTTCCGACACCCTGCCGAAGGGGGGTCGATCACGGAGGGCCTCTTCATCAACCTTGCTGCCCTCATGATGATGTGTGAGTAGTTCATCACAGACATACGGGTCCATAGCTAGTACCTTGATGTCAATCTCTCTCTCTTATGATCTTCAATACAATGGTCATCGCATCTTCGCTTTGATCTATCCGATGTAATCCTATTGTGCGATGTGATTGTTGGGATCCGATGAATTGTGGGTTTATGTTCAGATTATTCATGAAAAGTATTTGAGATGCCTCTGAATTATATTATCTCTTAAGTGCATGATCATTATAGCTTCGTAATGCTCTCCGATCTATTGATGTGTTTTGGCCAAGTAGATTGATATTTCATCGGTGGGAGTGGTGCGTTGTGGTAGGTTCAACCTGGCGAGTTTCTATATCCCAGTGACAAAGTAGGGGACAAGATGATTCTTTGTGTTGTTGCTACTAAGGATAAAACGATGGGGTTCATTCATATTGTTTGAGTTTACTTTGTCTACATCATGTCATCGTTCTCCAAGCATTACCCTGTTTTACTTAATACTCTAGATGCATGCTGGATAGCGTTCGATGAGTGGAGTAATAGTAATAGGTGCAGGCAGGAGTCTGCCCTTTGATTTATGGACGTGATGCCTATATATACATGATCATTGCCGTGAACATCGCATAACTATCCACTTTTCTATCAATTTCCCAACAATAATTTGTTACCCATGATAACCCACAAGTATAGGGGATCGCAACAGTTTTCGAGGGTATAGTATTCAACCCAAATTTATTGATTCGACACAAGGGGAGCCAAAGAATATTCTCGAGTATTAGCAGCTGAGTAGTCAATTCAACCACACCTGAAAGACTTAGTATCTGCAGCAAAGTATTCAGTAGCAAAGTAGTATGGAAGTAACGGTAACGACGGCAAAAGTGACAGTAGCAGTGTTGTAATGATTGTAACAGTAGCAACGGAAAAGTAACTTAGCAAAGATCAATATGTGAAAAGCTCGTAGGCAATGGATCAGTGATGGATAATTGTGTCAGATGGCATTCATCATGTAACGGTTATAACATAGGGTGACACAGAACTAGCTCCAATTCATCAATGTAATGCAGACATGTATTCCATATATAGTCATACATGCTTATGGAAAAGAACTTGCATGACATCTTTTGTCCTACCCTCCCGTGGCAGCGGGGTACTAATGGAAACTAAGGGAGATTAAGGCCTCCTTTTAATAGAGAACCGGACCAAAGCATTAGCACTTAGTGAATACATGAACTCCTCAAACTACGGTAATCACCAGAAAGAATCCCAGTTATTGTCACCCTGGGGGATGCGGATCATAACTCGTAATAGGTGTCTACAACTTGCAAGATAGGATCAAGAACACATATATACTCATGAAACCATAATAGGTTCAGATCTCAAATCATGGCACTCGGGCCCTAGTGAGAAGCATTAAGCATAGCAAAGTCATAGCAACATCAATCTCAGAACATAGTGGATACTAGGGATCAAACCCTAACAAAACTAACTCGATTACATGGTAAATATCATCCAACCCATCACCGTCCAGCAAGTCTACGATGGAATTACTCACTAACGGCGGAGAGCATCATGAAATTGGTGATGAAGGATGGTTGGTGATGACGACGGCATCGATTTTCCCTCTCCGGAGCCCAAATCAGACTCCAGATCTGCCCTCCCGAGTAAGAACAGGAGGTGGCGGCGGCTCCGTATCGTAAAACGCGATGAACTCTTCTCTCTGATTTTTTTCTCCCCGAATAGGAATATATAGAAGTGGAAAACGAGGTCGGAGGAGCTTTAGGGGCCCCACAAGACAGGGGGCGCACCCTGGGGGGGGGGGCGCCCCCTGGCTTTTGACTAGGTGGTGGCCCCTCTTCGGTTGATTCTTTCGCCAATATTTTTTATTAATTCCAAAAATATTCTCCGTAAATTTTCAGGTCAATCCGAGAACTTTTATTTCTGCACAAAAATAACACCAAGGCAATTCTGCTGAAAACAGCGTCAGTCCAGGTTAGTTCCATTCAAATCATGCAAATTAGAGTCCAAAACAAGGGCAAAAGAGTTTGGAAAAGTAGATACGATGGAGACGTATCAACTCCCCCAAGCTTAACCCATTGCTTGCGCTCAAGCAATTCAGTTGATAAACTGAAAGTGATAAAGAAAAACTTTTACAAACTCTGTTTGATCTTGCTGTTGTAAATATGTCTAACTGATGTTCAGATTTTTAGCAAAGATTATAGACTAACCACATTCACAATAACATTTAGGTCTCACATTTACTCATATCAATGGCATAATCATCTAACGAGCAATAATAATAAGTCTCCAACAATTTTATCAAAACAATCATGATACAATATGATATAATGGTATCTCGCTAGCCCTTTCTGAGACCGCAAAACATAAATGCAGAGCACCTCTGAAGAACAAGGACTGACTAGACATTGTAATTCATGGTAAAAGAGATCCAGTCACACTCATACTCAATATCAATTAATAACAAAGCATACAAATGACGGAAGTGCTCTCTAACTGGTGCTCTTTATAAGAGGAGGATGACTCAACAGTAAATAAAATAGATAGACCCTTCACAGAGGGAAGCATTGATTTACAGAGGTGCCATAGCTCGAGCTTTTAAAACAGGGATGAATCATAATTTTGGGAGGTATGCTTTCATTGTCAACATAACAACTAAGAGATCTCGATATCTTCCATGCTAGATACATTATAGGCGGTTCCCAAACAGAATAGTAAAGTTTTTACTCCCCCTCCACCAATCGATCACACTCCACGGTGGGCCGAATCCACGGGTACCGTCCATACAAACAACAATCCTGGGGGAGTTTTGTTTCATTATACTTTGATTTGATTTTTGAGCATGGAATTGGGCATCCCGAATACCAGCCACTTTCTCGTGAATGATAGTGAATCAACACATATCGTGAGAATAACCCACCTAGCATGGAAGATACTGACAGCCCCTAGTCACTACATGAGCGATACGGGCATACAAAACATGATATTATTTGAAGGTTTAGAGTTTGGCACATGCAAATTTACTTGCAAAGGCAGGTAAATACCGCACATAGGTAGGTATGGTGGACTCATATGGAACAACTTTGGTTTTTTGGAAATGGATGCACAAGCAGTATTCCCGCTTAGTACAAGTGAAGGCTAGCAAAAGACTGGGAAGCGACCAACTAGAGAGCGACAACAGTCATAAACATGCTTTGAGATTAACCAACATTGAATGCAAGCATGAGTAGGATATAAATCACCATGAACATAAACATCGTGGAGGCTATGTTGGTTTTGTTTCAACTACATGCGTGAACATGTGCCAAGTCAAGCCACTTGAATCATTCAGAGGAGGATACCATCCTATCATACTACATCACAACCATTTTAAAATGCATGTTGGCACTCAAGACAAACCATTATACACTCTTAGCTAGTTAAGCATGGCATGAGTAACTATAATCTCTAATTGTCATTGCAAACATGTTCAATCCATAACGAGCTGAATCCAGAACGATGAGCTAATCATATTTACAAAAACAAAATAGGTCGAGTTCATACCAGCTTTTCTTCATCTCAATCACTTCATCATAAATAGTCATTATTGCCTTTCACTTGCATGACCGAACGGTGTAATAAATAACAAGAGTGCACGTGCATTGGACTAAGCTGGAATCTGCAAGCAATAACTCAAAGGAGAAGGCAAGGTAATATGGGCTCTCTGATAGATAAACAATAATGCATATGAGAGGCACTCAACATGTCATCGTGGTCTTCTCCTTACGACCCAAAGAAGAAAGGGAAACTATTTACACGGGAAAGCTCCCAACAAGCAAAAGAAGAACGAGAAATATTTTTGGGTTTTCTTTTAATACTACAACTAAACAAACTAGAAGGTAAAGCAAGAACTATTTTTTTTAATTTTCTCAAGGTTAATTAAACACACAAGAAGAAAGCAAAAAGAAGAAATAAACTACCATGGATGGTACAATGAAAAAGTATGAACACCGACAACTGGAATGAGTGTGTAAACATGAATGTAATGTCGGTGAGAAATACGTACTCCCCCAAGCTTAGGCTTTTGGCCTAAGTCGGTCTAGGGCCATGGCTGGCCCGGATAATATCCAAAATCATAGTTGGGGTTGTACTGAGCTGCGGCGGCTACTGCCTGAGCGGCTGCAGCTCGGAGACGAGCGGCTTCCGCCTCTCTCTCGTACTCATTTGCCTCCTCTCTAGTTATAAAGTGTCTCAGTTTTTCCTGAAAGTTAAAGAAGGCAGGAGCAGGAAGGGTAATATGGACAGCACGCTGTCTGTCAAAAATTAGTCGGTACAGGAGGGGTTGTTCGTTTCTCTCAAGAAACTGGTAGCGCACCATAGCCTCATAATCAAGAAAAGCAGGTGGTAACTCAATATCATTCTCCCTTATGGGTACCCTAAGATAATTAGCTACACGGGTGGCATAAATTCCACCAAAGAAATCTCCATCCTTGGCATTTTTATGTAGCCTCCTAGCAACAATAGCTCCCAAGTTATATCGTTTATCACCCATGACCGCACTCTTAAGAATACTAAGATCAGGTACACAAAGGTGGCTATGATCATGTTTACCGTTAATACATCTACTTATGAAGAGAGCAAAATAATGTATAGCAGGAAAGTGAATGCTCCCCAAGGTAGCCTGTGTAATGTTTCTAGTTTCTCCCACAGTGATACTAGCAAGAAAATCATTATATTCAGTTTTGTGAGGATCACTATGGCTGCCCCATTGTGGAATTTTGCAAGCATCATTAAAATCTTCCAGGTCCATGGTATATGATTCATCATAAAGGTTAAATAGAACAGAATGATTATTATGCTTGGATGAAAATTCAAACCTCTGCACGAAGGAATCTGTGAGTCGATAATATTGCTTGCATTGGTCTGAAATGAAATCTTCAAGGCCAGCATTTCGTATGTACGTGTAAAACTCTTCCTTGAAACCGGCTTGAACCATAAATTGATTTGACGGCCATTCACAGGGCCGCACTTGAGCTTCCCTCGGTGGTTCATGGTCGGGCTCGCGTATCGCGAGACTCGGGGTCTTCATGCTTGAGGAGCCACCTTGGTATATTCTCCTTAACATTTTTCTTTCTCTGAAAAATAATTCTGAAATTTTTAGTGACTCACAATAAAAGTGAACAAAGCTCAACAAAACTTATAGCAACTACTCCCACAAGTGCCTAGAGGCTATATCATGCATCAACACTACTTGGGACCATACAAATTTGACATGCAAGCTCAAGAACAAGGTCACCACAGCAGCAAAAATTTGCAATATATAAAGCACTAGAACAAAAACTAATTGGACCATTGGAGGAGTCACATACCGATGAACAATCCCCTAAAACAGTTTTGCAAATGGAGCTTTGAGCAAGGAGATCGAAAATGGCAGCAAGATGAGCTAGAACACGGGTTTGAGCAATGGTGGGATTTTTTCTGGAGGAAGACGAAGTGGATGGGTGCTGGAATAAGTGAAGGGGCCCCACGTGGGACCCACAAGCCAAGGGGGCACGCCCAGGAGGGGTGGGCGCGCCCTGCAGGCTTGTGGCCCACTGGTGCAGCCCCCTGATGTGTTCTCAGTGCCAAAAATTCTTAAATATTCCAGAAAAAATCATACTAAATTTTCAGGGAATTCTGAGAACTTTTATTTCCAGGTCATTTTTCTATTGCACGGATAAATTAGAAAACAGAGAAATAAAAGCATTTTTACTAAATTAAATCTAAAGAACGAAAAATAAAAGTTGGGTACATAAGGTTGTGCTTTCTAAATTCATCCATCTCATGCTCATCAAAAAGAATCCATCAATAAGGTTGATCAAGTCTTATTGACAAACTTTTTTCGAATGACACGGAACCGGAGAATTTTCGAATATCACTAGGTTACCTCAATGGGGATATGCATGTCCCCAACAATAAGTATATCATATTTCTTTTTGACAGTGGGGAGAGGGAATTCAAAGTCTCCAATAATAATCGTTAAATTTTTTTCAATGGAGTTGATACTATGAACTTGAGGTTGTTTCTTCGGGAAGTGTACCGTATGCTCATTACCATTAACATGAAAAGTGACATTGCCCTTGTTGCAATCAATAACAGCCCCTGCAGTGTTCAAAAAGGGTCTACCAAGGATGATCGACATACTGTCGTCCTCGGGAATATCAAGAATAACAAAGTCCGTTAAGATAGTAACGTTTGCAACCACAACAAGCACATCCTCACAAATACCGATGGGTAAAGCAGTTGATTTATCAGCCATTTGCAGAGAGATTTCAGTAGGTGTCAACTTATTCAAATCAAGTCTACGATACAAAGAGAAAGGCATAACACTAACACCAGCTCCAAGGTCACATAAAGCAGTTTTAACATAATTTCCTTTAATAGAGCATGGTATAGTAGGTACTCCAGGATCTCCTAGTTTCTTTGGTATTCCACCCTTTAAAGTATAATTGGCAAGCATGGTGGAAATCTCAGCTTCCGATATCTTTCTTTTATTGGTCACAATATCTTTCATATACTTGGCATAAGGAGACATTTTCAGAATATCAGTCAAGCGCATACGCAAAAAGACAGGTCTAAGCATTTCAACAAAGCGCTCAAAGTCCTCATCATCCTTTTTCTTGGATGGTTTAGGAGGAAATGGCATGGGTTTCTGAACCCATGGTTCTCTTTCTCTACCATGCTTCCTAGCAACAAAGTCTCTTTTATCATATCTTTTATTCTTAGGTTGTGGGTTATCAAGATCAACAGCAGGTTCGATCTTCACATCATTATCATTACTAGGTTGAGCATCAACATCAACATCATCATTAATATTATCACTAGGCTCATGTTCATTACCAGATTGTGTCTCGGCATCAGAAATAGAAATATCATTTGGGTTTTCATGTGAATCTATAACAGGTTCACTAGCAGCATGCGAAGTCCTATCGTCATTCTTTTTCCTACTATTACTAGGACAACTAGGTGCATCAGTATTAACTCTCTGAGAATCTTGCTCAATTCTCTTAGGATGGCCCTCAGGATACAAAGGTTCCTGAGTCATTCTACCACCTCTAGTCACAACTCTAACAGAATGATCATTGTTCTTACTAATCATCTCATTAAGCAAATCATTCTGTGCCTTAAGTACTTGTTCTACTTGAGTAGTTACCATGGAAGCATGTTTACTAATAAGCTTAAGATCATTAACAGTCCTACTCATATAATCACCTAAGCGATCAAGCATGTAAGCATTATGTTTCAGTTGTCTACTAACATAAGCATTGAAATTTTCTTGCTTAACAATAAAGTTATCAAACTCATCCAAGCATTGGCTAGCAGACTTATTATAAGGAATATCACCTTCATCAAATCTACGGAGAGAACTTACCTCTACTACCTGTGTCGGGGTATCAAGACCATGTATTTCTTCAATAGGTGGTAGATTCTTAACATCTTCAGCTTTAATACCTTTTTCTTTCATAGATTTCTTTGCCTCTTGCATATCTTCAGGACTGAGAAATAGAATACCTCTTTTCTTCGGAGTTGGCTTTGGAGGTGGTTTGGGAATAGTCCAATCATTATCATTGCTCAATATATTATTCAATAGTAGTTCAGCTTGTTCAACAGTTCATTCCCTGAAAACACAACCAGCACAACTATCTAGGTGGTCCCTAGAAGCATCGGTTAGTCCATTATAAAAGATATCAAGTATTTCATTTTTCTTGAGAGGATGATCAGGCAAAGCATTAAGTAACCGGAGAAGCCTCCCCAAGCTTGTGGGAGACTCTCTTCTTCAATTTGCACAAAGTTAAATATTTCCTGCAAGGCAGCTTGTTTCTTATGGGCAGGAAAATATTTTTCAGAGAAGTAATATATCATATCCGGGGGACTACGCACACAACCAGGAGCAAGAGAATTAAACCATATCTTAGCATCACCCTTTAATGAGAAAGGAAACAACTTAAGAATATAGTAATAACGAATTTTTTCCTCATGAGTGAATAGGGTGGCTATATCATTCAATTTACTAAGATGTGCCACAACAGTTTCAGATTCATAACCATGGAAAGGATCAGATTCTACCAAAGTAATTAACTCAGGATCAACAGAGAATTCATAATCCTTATCAGTGACAAAGATAGGTGAAGTAGCAAACTTGGGATCATATTGCATTCTAGCATTCAAAGATTTTTCTTTCCACTTGCATAGTAATTTCTTAAGATCATCTCTATCTTTACAAGCAAGAAAGTCCCTAGCTACCTCTCCCTCCATAACATAACCCTTAGGTATATCAGGAAATTCATATCTAGGAGAGCTAGGTCTAGCAGGTGTCTCATAGTGTTCAGTTTCAATAATTTCATCAGTTTCAGAAATATCATCAGTTGCGGCATTGACTCTAGCAATTTAATTCATCAAGAAATTCACCCAGTGGCACAGTAGTATCAAGAAAAGTATCATCATAAGCATCATGCATAGCAGAAGTGGAATCATCAACTACTTGCGACATATCAGAATCAATAGCAGGTGGTGGTGTCACAAGTTTACTCATAACAGAAGGTGAATCAAGTGCAGAGCTAGATGGCAGTTCCTTACCTCTCCTCGTAGTAGAGGGGTAGATCTTGGTTTTAGCATCTTTCAAATTCTTCATAGTAATCAACAGATATAAATCCCAAGTGACTCAAAGAATAGAGCTATGCTCCCCGGCAACGGCGCCAGAAAAAGGTCTTGATAACCCACAAGTATAGGGGATCGCAACAGTTTTCGAGGGTATAGTATTCAACCCAAATTTATTGATTCGACACAAGGGGAGCCAAAGAATATTCTCGAGTATTAGCAGCTGAGTTATCAATTCAACCACACCTGAAAGACTTAGTATCTGCAGCAAAGTATTCAGTAGCAAAGTAGTATGGAAGTAACGGTAACGACGGCAAAAGTGACAGTAGCAGTGTTGTAATGATTGTAACAGTAGCGACGGAAAAGTAACTTAGCAAAGATCAATATGTGAAAAGCTCGTAGGCAATGGATCAGTGATGGATAATTGTGTTGGATGGCATTCATCATGTAACGGTTATAACATAGGGTGACACAGAACTAGCTCCAATTCATCAATGTAATGTAGGCATGTATTCCATATATAGTCATACGTGCTTATGGAAAAGAACTTGCATGACATCTTTTGTCCTACCCTCCCGTGGCAGCGGGGTCCTAATGGAAACTAAGGGAGATTAAGGCCTCCTTTTAATAGAGAACCGGACCAAAGCATTAGCACTTAGTGAATACATGAACTCCTCAAACTACGGTAATCACCGGAAAGAATCCCAGTTATTGTCACCCTGGGGGATGCGGATCATAACTCGTAATAGGTGTCTACAACTTGCAAGATAGGATCAAGAACACATATATATTCATGAAAACATAATAGGTTCAGATCTGAAATCATGGCACTCGGGCCCTAGTGACAAGCATTAAGCATAGCAAAGTCATAGCAAGATCAATCTCAGAACATAGTGGATACTAGGGATCAAACCCTAACAAAACTAACTCGATTACATGGTAAATCTCATCCAACCCATCACCGTCCAGCAAGCCTACGATGGAATTACTCACTAACGGCGGAGAGCATCATGAAATTGGTGATGAAGGATGGTTGGTGATGACGACGGCGTCGATTTCCCCTCTCCGGAGCCCAAATCAGACTCCAGATCTGCCCTCCCGAGGAAGAACAGGAGGTGGCGGCAGCTCCGTATCGTAAAATGCGATGAACTCTTCTCTTTGATTTTTTTCTCCCCGAATAGGAATATATAGAAGTGGAAAACGAGGTCGGAGGAGCTTCAGGGGGCCCACAAGACAGGGGGAGCGCCCTAGGGGGGGGGGGGGCGCCCCCCTGGCTTGTGACCAGGTGGTGGCCCCTCTTCGGTTGATTCTTTCACCAATATTTTTTATTAATTCCAAAAATATTCTCCGTAAATTTTCAGGTCAATCCGAGAACTTTTATTTCTGCACAAAAATAACACCAAGGCAATTCTGCTGAAAACAACGTCAGACTGGGTTAGTTCCATTCAAATCATGCAAATTAGAGTCCAAAACAAGGGCAAAAGAGTTTGGAAAAGTAGATACGATGGAGACGTATCAACCCACCGTATGCTGCCTACATGAGAGATGCCACTAGGGAACACTATGGCCCCCGGGTCTATTCACTTATATATTTGCCAACGCTATTATTACCTCTCTGCCTTTATTTACTTATTTATTTATTTTGCAATTCATATTTATCAACAATTATCTACACAACTCATATGCTTGCAAATAGCGAGATCAAGGTGATTGACAAGCCTCTTGCTCGCGTTGGGTGCATGTCGTTTGTTCATTTGTGTGCAGCCGTTGAAGACGGTTGATGATTGATATTCCTATTCGTTCGATAAACCTTGGTTTCATAAATGAGGGAAATACTTACCCACTTTGTGTTGTAATTACCCGTTCCTCTTCACGGAAAACCCAACGCAGATCACAAGTATCACGCAACTTTGTTTAGGGTGCATCTGCCCCTAATTACAGACATAGATGCGGGCACCATACCTTTCGTGGCAGAATGGGTCACGGTCGGACATCGGGGAGTCGCATCCCACCACAGCGTGATCCACCTCCTCATGTTGATCAGACTAATGTGGGAACACGACTACCATGGTGGTGCCCACGACGCCTACTGTTGGGGCACTACCTGGAGAGGCTCCTGCAGCGGTGAGTGCTTTGCCCGTGGTCACGATACCGAAGAGGGTGTCAGGCAAGTCAGTAATTCGATAGTGACAAAGCCACTAAAGGGGTGCACAAGAAAGAAAAGATATGTTGTTACAGATGCGGAGAGCCTGATCACTTCACGGCGACATGCAAGGCTGAGCTATGTGATATTTGTTTGGGACGTCGTCATTCCACAAGCGAATCTCCTCTCCTCTCTGCATCGAAGCCACTACTTACGATTTATGGTGTGGTTGATAATAGGCTTATATTTTTCAAGACTCCCACCGCTATTACCGAGGTACCTTGCCAGGAGAGCTTGAGGACTGGAATAGTTCTGGTCACGGGAGGGTCTCTTACAGAGGATCAGATTATGCATCTTATTCAACAGTTGCGCAGGTTGGTGATAGCTAACTTTTAGTGGTCCTAGGTCAGAATTGATGAGCAAGTCTACAAGGTAGATTACTTGAGGAAGGAGGACCTGATGCACCTCCTGGGCTTCGGCATTAGCAGAGTGTCATCCAGTTCGTGTTTGCTTGAGTTCGAGGAATGGAGGAACCACGAACCGGTAGGTATTCCTCCGAACAAGGTTTGGGTGAGACTTGAGGGGACTTCGCCGCATCCACTTAACGATTTTCTGACTATTTGGAGCCTTGGGCAGTTGTTGGGTAAGACTGAGCAGGTGGATATGCCATTCACGTGTGCTCGCGGTATTGCTAGACTACATGTCAGCATACTAGAGATCATATTTGTGCCAGCGTACGTGCCATGGACGTACAATAGGATAACTTATGACCTCAAAGTTACCTTTGAGGGGGGCACTAATCCGACAGAGGGGGATAATGGCTCTGAGGATTATATGTCTGAGGGAGGAGGAGATCCAAAGGAGGACGCCATGGATCATGATAAACATGATGTGGTCCCTAGTTCAGTAGAGAAACGCTCTCGGGCAGGTTCTGCGCCAGTCATTAAGTGGACGACACCATCTACGACTTTGATGGCAGGTCTAAGGTTTGGCTCGTTCGATTTGGCATTTTCTCCTAGTGGGTTGTGGTGGGACCGAGCCGAAGTAGATGATACTGAGGAGCATACATTACCTCCCTTACCTCTGCCTCCGCCGACAGATAGGACTAAGACTCCGGGGCATGTGGTCTCGTGGCGGTCTCTGCCGGTGTTACCAGAGAGGGTTATGGAGACAGCCCCGATTCAGCGCACGCCGACCACATCGAGACAGGTGGCGCCTCCTCCCACACCTATGAGGGAGGCGAGCCTGAGGCAGGGGCCTTGGCAAGGCCCCGTCAGTCACCTCACTGGAGGCTGAGTTTTCCTTTGACGGGAGGTGGTGGGGAGTCCTAGGCAGGAGGCTCGGCATTCACCCACCATACCACTGACTACTTCACCGGTTTGACACCCTACCTCGTTGGGTGGGTTGACGGGATCGGAAGCGGAGTTCGACACGCATGGCGAGATGACTTCCGCTATGGGTGCTGGCGCCAGGCATGCAAAATCTCCTCCTTCCCCGTGGAGGATGGCATGGCCTTCGGCGACCGCAGTGGTTCCAACCAGAAATCGGACGTGAGGTCCAGTCCCGGTGGACCGCACTACAGAGGAGGTGATCGTATTCGGTGGGCTTTTTTGGATCCGATGACCGGTGACAGGCGCCCGAGTCAACGAATTCAGGCCCAACCGGATGGTGACGATCTTCAGTTGGGAACGGCCATGCGTGCGTCCAAGCTTCAATACATCGAAGCCTCTACAGGTATGTCAGTTAATACGAGTTGTTCTATTTTTCATTTTTCAGATACTGATATTGTTAGTAATGTTGATAAGTTGGGAGTTTCACTTGGTAATAATGGGAAAGAGGTTGTGAAATCAATAAATGACTAGTTAGACTTGGAGGCTGAGAGGGCTATGGAGATGATTCGTATATTGTGGTGGTGAAACCCATGACTGATCATTATATTAACTCACTTGGGGTCATAGCGCTAGTGTCTATGTGCGAGGACATAGTGCCCTCCGGTGTGATGGAGGATGTGGATGATGAATTGGGTGCAGAGTGGTATTCGGCTCCTTTGCATTCAAATGAACATATAGTAACCGATAATGATGTGGGAGTAGAGGAGTATCCGACCCCTTTACACTCACATGAGGTTGTGCACACTAACCTCGGTCATATGGACTCAGAGGTGCTGCAAGATAAACCAAAACGTCCTTGGAAGAGGAAGGTTTATCCTACATCCGCGGTGCGCAGAAGCGCGGGAATAAAATTCAAACAAAAATTTCATGATGAGAAATGAAATGAATCTTTTGGAATAGCAGAGGTCTTGCGGACTTGGCTAAAAGAAAGTTCCTGGCTGAAATTTCCATAGAACAAAAACTGGGCTTTATTGCTCTATTTGAGACATGTACGGACAATTTCACATCACAGTTTCTGAATACCGTATCCGGCGGTGTTGATTTTGGTTGGCACTATTTACCTCTGATGTCTACTACGCAAATGTATTCTTGTAGACTCTGTTGGGACTCCAAGCGCAAAGTTGTGTAGGACAGTAGAAAATTTCCCTCATGTGAATGACCTAAAGTTTATCAATCCGCGAGAGGTGTAGGATGAAGTTGGTATCTCACAAACAACCCTGCAATCAAAAACAAGCAATATCTTGTGTCCCCAACACATCCAATACAATGGAAAATTGTATAGGTGCACTAGTTCGATGAAGAGATAGTGATACAAGTGTAGTATGGATAGTAGATATAGGTTTTTGTAATCCGAATAAATAAAAACAACAAGGTAGCAAGTGAAAAAAGTGAGCACTAACGGTATTTCAATGATTAGAAACAAGGCCTAGGGTTCATATTTTCACTTGTGCAATCTCTCAACAGTGCTAACATAATTGAATCCTATAACCATCGCTCAACATGCGACAAAGAATCACTCCAAAGTACTTATCAGTAGCTGAGAACATAAGATGAAATTGTTGTAGGTAGCAAACCACCTCAAAGTCATACTTTTTGATCATTCTATTGAGCCATCCCTATAAGTGTCACAAAAAGCCCTAGAGCTCATACTAAAATAACACTAAACATCTTCGATTCATAATATTAAATCCAACACAAAGAGTACCCCGAAGTTTCTATCAGAGAAAGTAGGATGAAAACGTGTATCGATCTATGTGTCTAGATTACCCCATTACCACCTCGGGCATCCGCAAGTTGATTACCAAAACATACAACAAGTGACTCAATAGGATACCCCATTGTCACCACGGGTATGTCCACATGCAAGACATACATCAAGTGTTCTGAGATCCAAAATATTCAATCCGATAATAACAAAACCTCAAAGGGAATGACTCAATTCATCACAACGAGATAGAGAGGGAAGAACAACATAAGACCCAACTATATTAACAAAGCTCGTGGTACATCAAGATCATGCCAAATCAAGAACACGAGATAGATAGATAGATAGATAGATAGAGAGAGAGAGAGAGATCAAACACATAGCTACTTGTACATACCCTCAGCCCCGAGGGTGAACTACTCCCTCCTCGCCATGGAGCCCGCCGGGATGATGAAGATGGCCTCCAGTGATGATTTCCCCCTCCGGCAGGGTGCCAAAAAAGGGCTTTGGATGAGATCGCTTCAGAATAGAGGCTTGCGACGGCGACGCGGGAGTTCTAGGTTTATTTCTGGGGGTTTCCCTATTTATGGGAATTTTCAGCGTTGGTTTCATGCCAGGGGGAATCCCGAGGGACCCACAAGCTTAGAGGGCGATCCCTAGGGGGGTGGGCATGCCCCCAGGCTCATGGCTCCCCTGGCAGCCCTCTGGTCCATCTCGGAGTCTCCGTGGTTCTCTTCTGGTCCATAAATAATCACCATAAAATTTAGTGGCATTTGGACTTCGTTTGGTATGGATTTTCTGCGAAACAAAAAAATAGCCAAAAAAATAGAAACTGACATTGGGCACTAGGTCAACACGTTAGTCCATAAAACATATAAAAGTGCACCAAAACCATGTAGAACTTAGGTAAATATGGCAAGAATACTTCATAAAATATAGATACATTGGAGACGTAGCAGGATCCCCAAGCGCAATTCCTGCTCGTCCTCGAGTAGGTAAATGATAAAATAAATAATTTATGAAGTGTGAATGCTAGCATAGTGCATAAGTTCGATCAATGATAATTTGAATCACTTTTCCTAGCATCACAAAATGCAACTCTTTCTCATAAAACTCATCATGATAAAGTAGCTATCAATTCACATGCTATGGTCCAATAAATGCATTCTTTTGAAACTTAACAACCTATGTTCTTAGTCACCAAACAATTATAATTCAACTTATTTTCAGAAAAGTCTAAGTAAGAGTTAGATATACTCAATTATCATATAGTCTTCTATGATTGCTGATACTCAAAGCATATTTTTAGAACAAACATCATCCATCGAACACAGAGAAAGATAGGGGCTAATGTTTCGCCTCCCAAGTTACTTATCATACAAATAATTGTCAACAATAATAATTCATGATCAAATATATTAGAATGGATATATGCGTTTGGATCTTTCCCCAGCACATGATCCTTGCCAAGTAGAGATTGAGGTTGAAATAAGAAGTTGACTCAACATGAAAAGTAAATAACATGAAAGTAAACAAAATGTCCCTTTGTAGAGGGAAGCAGGGATTTGCATATGTGACAAACCTCATTGCTTAAAACAGAGATGAATACATTTTGAGTGGTGTGCTTTTCCTATCAACGTTACGACAAATGATTTCAATACCTTCCATGCTAAACACATTATCGGTGGTTCCCATGCGGAAATGAAAAGTTTACTCCCCCTCAACCATACAAACACAAGCCATGGCTAGCCGAATTCACATGTACCCTCCAAACAATCAACTTTCTAGGGGGTGTTCGTTACTATTTTTTCTTTATTTTTTTTATTTAGCAGGACTGGGCATCCCAATGACCAGCCTCTCTCGTGTTAAGTGAATAAACACCCATCATAAGAATAACCCACTTAGCATGGAAGATTCTGACCGCCCCGTAGCTCCATGAGCGGTACAGGCACATAAAACAGATGTTTATTTCAAGGTTTTAGAGATGCCACATGCAAATTTACTTGGAACGGCAGGGTAATACCGTATATAGGTAGATATGGTGGACACTCATGGAAGAAACTTGGCTCAAGGATTTTGGATGCACAACTAGTAATCGCGCTTAGTACAGAAATTTTGGCTAGCAAAAGGTTATGGGCAAGCACCACATGTTAGAGGATCCATAACAATATAACTTCTATGCAAATATACCCAAACATAACTCATTACCCTGCCTTCCTTGTCCAACTTCAACTAATTTGATCAAGTTTGAAAATAATTGATGGGTATTCACAATCATAAAAGATGTCCAAGATAATATATTTGTATATTAAATTTCTCTTCCTTACATTAATCTTTCATGAATTGCTTGTATGAACAATATTGTGATTATCAAACTTCAATAGATTTTACTTTCTAAACCCAATGTAAAACTACTACTAAGCGTGATACAAACATATGAAGCTCATATAATTTCAACTTTATGATATTGAATTCTTTCAACAATTTACTCATAGGATACAAGTTAAGCACAAGAGTGAATGACAAACCACTTCCAAAAGATATAAGTGAAGATCAAAGAGTGGTTATAAAATAAGTAATTATGCAAAGACTCTCTCTCAATAAAGGATTTTAGGTCTGAGAATTATTTTGAACAACAAACAAAACAAAATAACACTCCAAGAATAGCACATATCATGTGAACACATAAAAAATTAGGATCAACCGAGACAAACTGACAGTTGTTGACGGAGAGAGGTGAGATGCCTAACGTGGCATCCCCAAGCTTAGATGCTTGACACTTCTTGTAATATTAACTTGGGGAGCCATGGGAATCCACAAGCTTGAGCTCTTGTGTCTCGTTAAATTCTCGCATATCACGGCTTCACCTAAGTCTCAAAAACTTCATTCACACAAAACCTAACAAGAACTCGTGAGATAGGTTAGTGCACGTAAGAATAAATCAACAATTCATGTACTGCCAAAAGAAGTTTCATAATAATTTTCAAACATTAGATACAATATACTATAATTTCCACAATTTATATCTACCAATATAAGCCATGAAAACTATAGGATAAGTAGATAACAAAACTATGACAACAATTTGTAACATGGCAGTCTGTAGCAATTAATTCCAAAAGTATACTTATGTAACTCAATAAATTCTGAAAATTTATGAAACAATAAGTAATTTGTATGGCATTACTGTGTAGATTTTATAGAAACTTTCCACATTCCAGTAAAATATCAAAATTCAAACACTATATTATAAGTTTCTGTTTTTGCATAGCAAACATCTAACATGCAATTCAAATCTCCTAAAGGCAAATCTTGAATTTTTTTATTGAAAAACATGATTTTAAATAACAACAAGCTAATACCGTGTTCAACAAAATAAAATGGTGCTCCAATCAACACACATATTATCTGATGAATAAAAATATAGCTCCAAGTGGGGTAATACCGATAGTGTTGAACATGAAAGAGGGGATGCCTTCCGGGGAATCCCCAAGCTTAGACACTTGAGTATTCCTTGAATATTACCTTGGGGTGCCTTGGGTATCCCCAAGATTAGGTTCTTGCCTATCCTTATTCTCCTCATCTCGGTATCTCACCCAAAAATTGAAAACTTCGATCACACAAAACTCAACATAACTTCATGAGATGGGTTAGTATAATAGAATAGATCATTCACTTAGGTACTGCCAAGACAAGATTCATAAATGTTCTCACATAATAACTACTATATTCTATCATTCTCATAATTTATATCACTCAATATAAATTATGAACACACTAAAACGAGCAAACTATGCATGCAAAACAGAATCTGGCAAAAATAGAACAACATGTAAAGATGTGAACTAAAACCATACCTCCCTATCTCTGAAAAATCTGAAAAATTAGGACAACATAGAAAATTTGTGTAGCAATACCATGTAAAAATTTCAGAATATTTGCACGCACATTAAAATCGGAGAATTCATATACTCGGCGCAAAAGTTTATGTTTTTGCACAGAATCAAATCAACAAGTATCCACACTATCCCAAAGACTTTACTTGACACATTATAGAAATAAAAGACACAAAACATGATTAGTACAGTAGCTTAATCATGTGACCACACAAAAACAGAAATGATAAGTGTTAGGTTGTCTCCCAACAAGCACTTTTATTTAAAGCCTTTTAGCTAGGTATTGATAATTTTGATGACGCTCACATAAAAGTTAAGAATTGAAACACCAAGGGAGCATCATGAAAGATATAGCAAACACATTTAAGCCTAACCCACTTCCTATGCATAGGGGTGTAAGCAAACAATTTATTGTAGTAAGAATCGACTAGCATAGTGATACGTCTCCAACGTATCTATAATTTTTGCTTGTTCCACACTATTATATTATCATTCTTGGATGTTCTACAATCATTTTATAGCAACTTTATATCATTTTTGGGACTAACCAATTGACATAGTGCCAAGTGCCAGTTGTTGTTTTTCGCTTGCTTTTTACTTCGCAGAATATCAATACCAAACGGAGTCCATTCATGATGAAATTTTTTGGAGAATTTCTTTGGACCAGAAGAAAGCCAGAGAGCAAAAGAAGTGCCCGAGAGGGGGCCCAGGCAGCCCACAAGACACTAGGACGCGCCAGAGGCCCCTGGTGCGCCCTGGTGGGTTGTGGCCGCCTCGGGAGTCCCCTCCACCGCCTCTGAGCTCTATAAATACCCAAATATTCCAGAAACCCTAGGGGAGTTGACGAAAAATACATCCAGCCACCGCAAGTTCCAGAACCACGAGATCCAATCTAACACCATCACAGAGGGGTTCATCATCCTCATTGGTGCCTCTCAGATGATGCGTGAGTAGTCCACCATAGACCTACGGGTCCGTAGGCAGTAGCTAGATGGCTTTCTCTCTCTCTTTTGATTCTCAATACAATGGTCTCTTGGAGATCTATTTGATGTAATGACTTTTTGCGGTGTGTTTGTTGGGATCCGATGAATTTTGAGTTCATGGTCAGTTTCTATCCATGAATATTATTTGAGTCTTCTTTGATCGCTTATATGCATGATTACTTATAGCCTCGTATTTCTTCTTCGAATCTTTGGTTTAGTTAGGCCAACTAGATCGATTTTTCTTGCCATGGGAAGAGGTGCTTTGTGATGGGTTCGATCTTGCGGTGTCTTCTCCCAGTGACAGAAGGGGCAGCGAGGCACGCATGTATCGTTGCTATTAAGGATAACAAGATGGGGTCTATTCCTACATGAATAGATCTTGTCTACATCATGTCACCGTTCTTATTGCATTACTCCATTTTTCCATGAACTTAATACACTAGATGCATGCTGGATAGCGGTCGATGTGTGGAGTAATAGTAGTAGATGCAGAATCGTTTCGGTCTACTAATTTTGGACGTGATGCCTATATAATGATCATCGCCTTGGATATCGTCTTGATTATTCGATTTTCTATCAATTGCCCAACAGTAATTTGTTCACCCACCGTGTGTTATACTCATGAGAGAAGCCACTAGTGAATCCTACAACCCCCGGGTCTGCTTTTCCAACATATTGCTTTCCGATCTATCTTTTTGCCGCTTTTGTTTTTAGATCTATTATTCCAAAAACCCAAAAATACCTTGTTGCACTTTTTATTTTCCTCTTTTATTTTGTGTTCTTGCGAGATCTATCTATCCAATCTATCACAACCTAATCTATCTTTTTATCGTGGAGAGATTGACAACCTCTCTTTCGCGTCGGGTTGCAAATATTTGTTCTTTGTGTGAAGGTGTTGTTTACATAGTGTTGCGTGATCCTCCTACTGGTTCGATACCTTGGTTTCAGAACTAAGGGAAACACTTACCGTCGCTGTGCTGCATCATCCCTTCTTCTTTGGGGAAATACCGACGCAGTCTCAAGCCACGTCACATAGGAAGGAAAAACAAGCATAACTTCCAAATTGTCAACTCATAATAATTTTTAGTAGCATCATGAATTTTTTTCACAATATAACTATCACATAAAGCAATCTTTTCATGATCCACAAGCATAGAAAATTTATTACACTCCACATAAGCAAATTTCTTCTCATACATAATTGTGGGAGCCAACTTGTGACGCCCTGGATTTGCAGCTACAGTAATCCTTGTAATTAAGCTACAGTGATGGTTAGGATTAGGCTAATCCATTTCGCTAATCAAGTCGTGATCACTGTTGGAATTAACCTCCGGTTCAAATTCCGTTGCAGTTTTAAAATTCATTTAAAAGGTGGATTTCAAAGTTGCGCAAAAACAGATTTAAAAATGTTGGATGGGTTGCAAATATTCCATAATGTTTCATAAAATTAAAACCGACATTTTTGGAATTGATTTAGTGCCCCAAATGTTTTAAAAACGGGTGTTGTTTGTCTTTTTTATAATAAGGGAAAAAGGCCCCTTTTGGGCCAAATTGGACCGGCTATATAGGGGGGCGTCACAAGTTGGTATCAGAGCCAACTGCGTGTAGGTAGCCCCCTTTCCAACTCCTTGGCCGAAGTTGAGTCTAGTCATTGAAAAACTTTTACTAACACTGATGGTGTGGGTTACGGGCCCACATCTCAATCGGGTGGTATTAGGACCTTTTATTCCTCGTCTATACTCTGGGTTCTAATCTCTCTTCTCTTTCGGGTTAAAGATTTTGCTAAAATCTAACATTAGGTTCTCGTGATCACATCCACCGGAGAATTGTTTCGTCGAAAATAGTCTTCTTTGAAGTTATGATGCACACACTGTCATTTGACATCTTGAATCTCCTTGTTACAGATGCGTCCCGGTAGGCAGATCGTTCGTCTGACCTACGCGCACGATACGACTGGGTTCCCGGCCATTCTGGTCGGCCTTTTGAAGAAGCTGGGATATCGCTGGTACCCCGAGTACACTGTTTACGAGGACTACCGCAAGTTCAACCAGGAACAGTATGAGGCTGAGATGGTTATCTAGGATCGACATGACCGCTCTATCGCTGAGCTGCACACCTTTCGTGGTATTGGAGTGACTGTTGAGATGGCAGTACAGGATGCTGCTTATGCTGCTATTGTTCGTCTCCGTGCAACGAACTCCTGTTTGGAGGAGACGGCATACAAGTACATCCCGTATGTCCCTGCTGGAGTTGATACGGCAGCCGACGCTAAGGTCTTGACCCCTTTCACGCCGCAGCGCAACGAACGGTCCTACACTACTGTCTGCGCCCCCTACGTGAGTCGTCTTTACGAGCCACAGGTTCTGGTTCAGTACACTGAGGCTCTGGATCGCACTGTCAGGGCTCTTATCGTCGAGTTGTACGCCACCCGTGCTCGTCTGTATCATTCTATGGAGCACTTGTTGCCAGCAGTTCAAGCGAGGATACATCTGGAGCACATCCTTTACCCGCCTCGGACTGAGTTTCCCCCAGGTCTTGGATGGCCTGAGGTTGGAGGTCATACTCCGGCACGTGGACCTGCGCTCCCGCTTGGTATGCAGGTTCTGCATCGGAGGGTGCGCGGGATGCAGGACCCTGCCACCGGTTTTCACAATCAGGGTCATCTGCAGTTCCGTGGCTACTTTCGTTGTCCCCGACGTTGATGTAGCATATCGCTATATCTCGTTGTTGTATCCCTCCACCGCGTGCCTGCGTGCCGCCTAGTTGTCTAGGTAAATTTCATGCCGGACCAATCGTCTATGTTGTAACGAACTTATGGTTTGTAATAGACCTATGTATGGATCTGTATGTTGAAATTTGAACTACTATGTCGTATTTATTGCACTTCCTTCTTTGTGCAATTTACTTCATGAATGATTCATTGATTTTGCAATTACCAAATGCTAAACTACCACTGTTAAAATTTGACAGAATGGTTAGGCCAGCTGGTCGTGGTCGTGGTGCGCCTGAACCACCACCACCACCGGACTACATGGCTGGTATGATGCAGCAGTTTGAACTGAATCGCCAGTTTATGCAAGGGCTTAAGGACCATTTCCCGAGGCCGAATATGAATCAGCAGCCAGCCCCAATGACTCTGCAAGACTTCATGCGCCTCAACCCTACGACCTACCACAGCTCAACTCAGCCGCTTGACGCAGATGACTGGCTCCGTGACATCACTTATGAGCTGGAATCTTCAGGCACCCCAGTGGCTAGCTATGTCACCTTTGCCTCGTACTTTCTGAAGGGTCCCGCTGCTCAATGGTGGGACAGCCACAGGCGCTCTCAGCCTGTTGGAGCAATCATCACCTGGCCAGAGTTTCAAGCTGCGTTCCGTGCTCGTCACATTCCTCAGGGAATGATGGATAAGAAGAAGCGTGAATTCCGCAACTTAGTCCAGGGCAACAAGACTGTGGATGCTTATCAGCGGGAATTTCTGGACTTCTCTCGCTATGCTAAAGAAGACGTTGCAACTGATGCTCGTAGGCAGGAGAAGTTCCGTGAAGGCCTCCACCTAGATATCATGCTGGCACTCATTGCTCAAGACTTCGGTAACTTTGCCACCTTGGTAAACAAGTCCATTCTGGTGGAAACAGGTCTGCAGGACTACAAGGACAGCTACAAGCGCAACCGTGACATGGGCTCATCTTCGTGTCCATCTGCTCAGAAGCGCAAGATCTGGATTCCCCACAACATGTACCATGCGCCGCCTCCTGCTCCGAGGCCTCCTATGCTGCACCTCGCCTGCCTCCACCCCCACCTAGGCAGCCGAGGCTCTCAGCTCCGCCACCATGAGCTCCTGCTCCCCCTTCTTGTCCTGAGGATGGGCTGTGCTTCAAGTGTGGTCGTCCAGGACACCGTGCTAGAGAATGCAGGCAGAATCAGAATCAACTTGCACTGCCTACCAACCAGCCCCGCAACAGCAACGCCAGGCCTAACACTGGTCGTGTTCAAGCTAACAATATTGATCTGAATCAAGTTCAAGACCAGCCTGCTACTGTGATGGGTACTCTTCTCGTCAACTCAGTACCAGCTTCTGTATTGTTTGATACAGGAGCATCGCATTCTTTTATGTCTGAAGATTTCGCATGCATGCATGACATTAAGTGTGAAGAGATGAACGTCCCAATAGTGGTAAACACCCCCGCAGGCCAATGTCAGACTTCCATTATTAGCCACAATGTTCCCATTGAAATTGAAGGGTTGGAATTCCATGCTTCCCCCATAATGTTGAAGTCTTCCAATATCGATCTCATTCTCGGAATGGATTGGTTGAAAGCGCATACCGCTTCTATTGTTTGTGACACCAAAACCGTCCACCTCCTACATCCTTCGAATGAGATCGTAAGCTATCATGCTCATCTTGTTCGGAATGCTGAAGCCCGACTATATGCTATGAATGCATTAAATGAGTCACCCCTCGAAGGGATTGAAAACATTCCAGTTGTCCGGGATTTCCAAGATGTTTTTCCGGAAGAACTTCCAGGGATTCCCCCTGCTAGAGTTGTCGAGTTTGTCATCGACTTGGTACCTGGTACCACTCCTATAGCCAAGCGTCCGTATAAGATGCCACCACATGAACTCCTTGAACTTAAGCAAGAAATTGACAATTCACTTCGTCTGGGTTTCATTCGTCCAAGTTCCTCTGCTTGGGGAGCACCTTCTCTCTTTGTCAAGAAGAAAGACGGTACGAATCGATTGGTCCAAGATTACCGTCCCATCAACCAGGCGACAATTCAGAACAAATATCCGCTTCCTCGGATCAACGATCTGTATGATAAACTTGCTGGTTCAGCGGTGTATTCAAAACTCGACTTGAGGTTGGGTTACCATCAGATCCAGGTTTGTGAAGAGGATATTCCCAAAACTGCATTTGTTACTCGCTATGGTTCATACGAGTACACCGTCATGTCCTTCGGCTTAACCAATGCTCCAGCAACCTTCTCTCGCCTGATGAACTATATATTCATGGATTATCTCGATAAATTCGTCGTGGTTTATCTGGATGATATCCTGGTTTACTCCAAGAATAAAGAAGAGCATGCTGAACATCTTCGTCTTATACTGGAGAGGCTTCGAGAACATCAACTTTATGCAAAGTATTCAAAGTGTGAGTTCTGGATGGACGAAGTAACCTACCTTGGTCATGTGATTTCCAAGGATGGTATTGCGGTCAACCCTGCACGAGTTCAGGCTATTCTTGACTGGACTCCCCCGAAGAATGTCAAGCAAGTCAGAAGTTTTCTCGGACTCGCCAGCTATTGCCGTCGATTCGTCGAGAACTTCTCCAAGATTGCAAAGCCCTTAACCAATTTGCTGCACAAAGGTGTTAAATATGAGTGGACAGAAAAATGTCAGGAGAGCTTTCAGGCACTTAAAGACAAACTGACGTCTGCTCCAGTGCTTGCTCCTCCGGATACTCGTAAGGACTTCGTCATTTATTGTGACGCTTCGCGTCAGGGAATAGGTTGTGTCCTAATGCAAGAGCGCAAAGTGGTTGCTTATGCATCTCGTCAATTGTGTCCTCATGAAGAGAACTACGCAGTTCATGACCTTGAACTTGCTGCAGTAATTCATGCACTGAAAGAGTGGCGGCAATACCTTGTTGGGAACAGTTGCGAGATATACACCGATCACCAAAGTCTGAAGTACCTGTTTACTCAGCCAGATCTAAATCTCCGTCAACAGAGATGGATGGAACGAATAGCAGACTACAATGTGGGTGTTTCTTATACACCTGGCAAGGCTAATGTAATGGCTGATGCTTTGAGCCGCAAGTCGTACTGCAATCACCTTCAGGTTCATAAGGTTCATCCGCGTCTTCAAGAAGAATTTCGCAAGCTGAACCTCCATATTGTTCCTCAGGGTTATCTCGCTCCCCCTCCTAAAGGGTCATACAAAATGAACCTCCACGTTGTTTCCCAGGGTTCTCTTAATACCCTGGTTGCTAAACCAGATCTTGTGGACGTCATCAAGTGGATCCAGAAATGTGACAGTGAAGTCGAGAGGATTAATTTCGATCTCGCAGGAGGAAAGCCCTCACCCTTCACTATTGCTGAGGATGGCGCTTTGTACTTCAAGGGCCGCCTAGTGGTACCGTGTAAGGAGAAAAACAATGATTTGATTCAGGAGGTCATGAAGGAAGCACATGACACTCCGCTGTCTATTCATCCTGGTAGTACCAAGATGTACCAAGACATTCGGCAAAGATTCTGGTGGTCTAACATGAAGCATGACATTGCACGCTATGTTTCAGAATGTGACATTTGCCGTCGAATCAAAGCAGAACATCAAAGGCCTGCTGGAACTCTACAACCTATTTCTATTCCTGAATGGAAATGGGATCATGTTGAAATGGACTTCATTACTGGTTTTCCCAGATCACAGAAAGGTAATGATGCTATTCTTGTCGTCATTGACCGACTGTCCAAGGTTGCACATTTTCTGGCTGTCAAGGAAACTATTACTGCTAGTCAGCTGGCAACTCTCTACATGTCCAGAGTTGTTTCACTTCACGGTATTCCACTGGTTATCAGTTCAGACCGTGGCAGCTTATTCACTTCAAGATTCTGGGCAAGTTTCCACGAAGCTATGGGAACTCATTTGTCCTTCAGCACCGCTTTTCACCCTCAATCCCAGGGTCAAGTTGAAAGAGTCAACCAGATTCTCGAAGACATGCTTCGAGCCTGTGTCATCTCTTTCGGTAAGAAATTGGAGGAATCTCTTCCGTATGCTGAGTTCTCCTACAACAATAGCTATCAAGCTAGTCTGAAGATGGCTCCTTTTGAAGTATTATATGGACGTAAGTGTCGGACTCCTCTGAATTGGTCAGAAACTGGGGAACGTACACTTATCGGTCCAGATATAATCCAACATGCCGAAGATCAAGTCCGCATTATTCATGCAAATCTGAAGGCTGCTCAGTCTCGTCAGAAGAGTCGGTATGACCGTCATCACAAAGATATGGTCTATCAACCTGGCGAAAAGGCTTATCTTCGAGTCACGCCAATGAGAGGTACACACCGTTTCGGGATCAAGGGCAAGCTGGCTCCTCGATATATTGGTCCTTTCACTGTTCTCGAAAGGCGTGGTAAAGTGGCGTATCAGCTGGAACTACCTCCAAACCTTTCTCAGGTTCACGATGTGTTCCATGTGTCACAACTTCGTCGCTGCTTCAAGGATCCTATCCGAGCAGTGGATCATGATATGCTTGAGCTGCAACAAGACCTCTCTTACAACGAGCAACCAGTCCGCATTCTCGATGAAACTGAACGTCGGACTCGTCAGAAGGTTACGAAGTTCTTCAAAGTGCAGTGGGCAAATCATTCTGAAGATGAAGCCACTTGGGAATGCGAAGATCATCTTCGTGCAGAATACCCCGGGCTCTTTCCTTCTACTTCTTGATTCTCGGGACGAGAATTCTTTTTAGTAGGGGAGAATTGTGACGCCCTGGATTTGCAGCTACAGTAATCCTTGTAATTAAGCTACAGTGATGGTCAGGATTAGGCTAATCCATTTCGCTAATCAAGTCGTGATCACTGTTGGAATTAACCTCCGGTTCAAATTCCGTTGCAGTTTTAAAATTCATTTAAAAGGTGGATTTAAAAGTTGCGCAAAAACAGAATTAAAAATGTTGGATGGGTTGCAAATATTCCATAATGTTTTATAAAATTAAAACCGGCATTTTTGGAATTGATTTAGTGCCCCAAATGTTTTAAAAATGGGCGTTGTTTGTCTTTTTTATAATAAGGGAAAAAAGGCCCCTTTTGGGCCAAATTGGACGGGCTATATAGGGGGGCCAGGGGCAAACCCTAGCCGCCCCCAGCCCCCAGCGCCCCCGATTCCCCCCCCCCCCGCGCCGCCGCTCGGGCGCACCCCGAGCCCGCTCCCGATTCCCGCCCGCGACGTCCCCCCCCCCCGCCTCCCCCGTCACCCGTCGCCTCCCGCCGCCGCCGGACCCGCACCGCCCCGCCGCCTCCGTCCGCCGCCGTCGCTCGCCGCCTTCCCGACTGCCGATCTTCGCCCCGCTGTAAGCCCCGCAGCCCCCCCCCCCCGACGGCAGCCAGCGTGTGCTGTGTGCGTGCGCGTGCTGTGTGCGCGTGTGTGCGTACGTCCGGTCAGACGTGTCCGGCGCCCGAATGGGTTCGCCCGGACATTGTCCGGCCCTACCTATGACAAACGGGGCCCGCCCCAAAAATTAATAAAAATGAAATTTATAAATAATTAATATTAATAATTAATTAATTAGATTAATTAATTAGGTGATGAAGACTAAACATATTTATCAATTAAACTGTTGATTAATCTGTTAATTAGTTAATTAAATTGATTAATTAATTAGTTAATTAATTAGGTAGTTAATTAAATTACTGTTTTGGATGATTCGAATTTAATAATTAAATTAATTTCAGAATATTATTAAATCTTTAACAATTAATATAAAATAAACCGTAGCCCGGATTAAAAAGTTTTGAACATGAAAGTTGCTCAGAATAATTCTACGGTTCCAACTGCGCTGTCCGTTACTCTGTCACATGCCTCTAGCATAGCAAACATGGAACTTTTCCATCGTTTCCGTCTGTCCGGTAAAAGCCTGAGACCCGGGAAATATCGTCAGATATTCTTCCGACCCGTCTGCGACGTGTAGTACTGCGTTAGTGCATGCCTAGCTCTGCATATTGTCATGCCATGCATCGTGATGCCTTTGTCTGCTTTATATTTATTGTTTCTCCCCCCTCTTCTTATCGGTAGACCCCGAGACTGACGGTGCTGCCGGGTACGACTACACCATTGACGATCAGCCTTTTGCCGCAGAGCGGCAAGGCAAGCAAACCCCCCTTGAGCATTCCGATATCGCCTATTCCTCTTCCTCTTATTCTTGCATTAGATTTTGCTACTGTATTAGTTAGCTCCTATTCTGATGCATAGCCTGTTTTTGATAAACTGTTACTATACCTGCAACAATAGCAACTGTTTAGAATAGGTTGATCAGTGAATCCCCAGTGACCCCTTAGTCCCAGTTGCCCCTGCTTCTTCATCGACGACTCGACGACTCGGTCAACCGACCAACGAGCCAGGCCCCTCACATCACCGCACACCCCTTAAGTATGGCACTGCAGAGCTACTATCGAGTGCCGAGGGTGATACCTCACTTAGCACTCCCGATGTTAATTCTATAGCGTAGCTAATCGGTCGTGGGTATCGAGGGTGATTCCTCCTTCCCATTTATCGATAGCGACTCTTGCCATACACATACCTCGAGTGGGATCCATCGAGGGTGATTCCTCGGATATCCACTTGGTGTATAGCCACACAGTTACTTTAACTTGACATTGTTACATGTGGAAGACGGGACTGGAGGGACAGGCGGTACCACCCTGGTTGAGGTGGACCTGAGTTCCCGACAGTCTTGAGACGGGTCGGCCCCAAGGGTACCCGTGTGTGAGATGTGGCGGGATGCGCCGGTAAGCCATCCGGGTTATGTTGAGGCGTGGACGGGCAGGAGAGGCCCTTGCCACACATCCTCGAGACGGGGTGACGGGACCGCACTTTGAGGGTCGCGCTTGCCCCGCATTAATAAAATGCTAACGGGTTGGGTACTTGATCTGAGTTAGGTCGTTGGCCTTAATACACACTAACCTTCACGTGGGAGAAGTTATGGGTACTCAGCGTCGTTGTATCAGCCGAAGCTCTACGGACGTCAGCAATGGAGCGGCGCGCGACGGATTGGACTGGACGGTGCAGCTCTTGGACTGGAGTGTACTAGGTCTGTTTCCGGCCGCGTACGCATCGTGCAGGAGTGCAAGGGCAAGTGGGCCCACGAACCTGCGCGCTTAGGATTTAGACCGGCCGGCTGGCCTCTTCGTTGAGCCTAGGTGGGGCGACGACGTGCTGATATCCCGAGGCCGGGCATGACCCAGGAAAGTGTGTTTGGCCGAAGGTGACTCAGGCGTGTTGGGGAATATGTGGTGTACCCCTGCAGGGATGAATAATCTATTCGAATAGCCGTGTCCACGGTAACAGGACGACTTGGAGTTGTGCCTTGACCTTATACAACTATAATTGTAATTTTAATTTGAAATGAATTGTGGCTCCGAGATTGCTTCCTCGCAGGGAGTCCAGGAAGGATCTCTGGGCGTGGTTACTTAATAAAATTGCTACAATAATATTACTATATGTGAGATACCAGTCTACTCTCTTCTAATGCTGCAAGATGTTGAAGATGCTGAAGATGCTAGTCTTCGATAGGACTAGGCCTTTTCCCTACTCCTACTTTCTGCAGTCAGTCCAGATATAACCCCACTCCTTGATACTGATGCATACTTAGCATAGTTCTGATGTCAGTCTTGCGAGTACTTTGGATGAGTACTCACCGCTGCTTTGCTTTCTCTTTCCCCTTCGATACGATTCCGCGTTCAGACGATGGAGCCCAGGAGATGGAGTACGCCGGAGACGACTACTACACCACCGCTGGAGCCTACTACTACATGGAGGCTACTCCCGACGCTCAGGAGTAGTTAGGAGGTTCCCAAGCAGGAGGCCTCGCCTCTTTCGATCCGCTGCTTATGTTTGTGCTAGCCTTCTTAAGGCAAAACTTGTCTAACTTATGTCGGTACTCAGATATTATTTGCTTCCGCTGACTCGTGTTTGTCGAGCTTTGTATTCGAACCCTCGAGGCCCCTGAGTTGTAATATGAAGCTGTATGACTTTAATTTGTGTCTAGTGTTGTGTTGTGATATCGATCAGTGAGTCCCTAATCTTGGCCGTACGCATTGCGTGTTTGATTAGCGTACGGACGAGAAAGGGGGCGTCACACAACTCAACAAAATAACTATCATGGGATACTTGATTGACATAACCAAATTGAACATTAAAATCATGATGACAAGTTTCATGGTTATCATTATTCCTTATGTCATGAGTGTCATCACAATAGTCATCATAGATAACAACTTGGTCGTCATAATCAATTGAAACCTCTTTCAAAATAGTGGAAACATCATTAAATAAAGTCATGACCTCTCCAAATCCACTTTCATAATTATTACAATAAGATTCAACACCCTTCAAAATAGTGGGATCATTACTTCCTAGAGTTGACACTCTTCCAAACCCACTTTCATCATTGTAATCATCATAAAAAGGAGGCAATCTATCATCATAGTAAATATTATCATCACAAGTAGGCGGACTAAAAAAGATCATCTTCATCAAACATAAATCCCCAAACTTATGGCTTTGCATAGCATTAGCATCATGGATTCAAAGAATTTATACTAGCAACATTGCAATCATGCTTATCATTCACATATTTTATGCCATACATTTTATTGAATTCTTCTTCTAATACTTTGGCACAATTTTCTGACCCATCATTTTCAAGAAAGACATTATAAAGACGAAGAACTTGAGGCAACCTCATTTCCATTTATTGCTAGTTTTTCTATAAAACCAAAGTAGTGATAAAACAAGAAACTAAAAGATTCAAATTCAAGATCTAAAGATATACCTTCAAGCACTCACCTCCACGACAACAGTGACAGAAAAGAGCTTGATATCTACTGTGCAACTTTATTCTTGTAGGCTTTGTTAGGCCTCCAAGCGTAGAGTTTTGTAGGAAAGTAGAAAATTTCCCTCAAGTGCATGACCTAAGGTTTATCAATCCACAAGAGGTGTAGGATGAAGGTGATCTCTCTCAAACAACCCTGCAATCAAATACAAGCAATCACTGGTGTTCCCAATACACCCAATACAATGACAAATTGTATAGGTAAGAGGTGCATTATTTCGGCGAAGAGATGGTGATACAAGTGTAGTATGGATAATAGACATATGCTTTTGTAATCTGAATAAATAAAAACAAAAAGGTAGCAAGTGACAAAGTGAGCACAAACGGTATTGCAATGCTTAGAAACAAGGCCTAGGGTTCATACTTTCACTAGTGCAATCTCTCAACAATGCAAACATAATTGAATCATATAACCATCCCTCAACGTGCAACAAAGAATCACTCCAAAGTTCTTATCATAAGCGGAGAACATAAGATGAAATTTTTGTAGGTAGCAAATCAGCTCAAAGCTATACTTTCCGATCAATCTATTGAGTCATCCTTATAAGTGTCACAAACAACCCTAGTGTTCGTACCAAAATAACACCAAACAACTTCAGATTCATAATATTCAATCCAACACAAAGAGTACCCCAAAATTTCTATCGGAGAAAGTAGGATGAAAACGTGTATCAACCTATGTGCCTAGATTACCCCAGTATCACCTCGGGAATCCGCAAGTTGATTACCAAAACATACATCAAGTGACTCAATAGAATACCCCATTGTCACCACGGGTATCCACATGCAAGGCATACATCAAGTGTTCTCAAATCTAAAATATTCAATCCGATAATAACAAAACCTCAAAGGGAAGGACTCAATTAATCACAACAAGAGAGGGAAGAACTACATATGATCCAACTACATTAACAAAGCTCGTGGTACATCAAGATCAAGCCAAATCAAGAACACGAGAGAGAGAGAGAGAGAGAGAGATCGATCAAACACATAGCTGCTGGTACATGTTGGGGAACGTTCCATGGGGAAAAAAATCCTACGAAGACCCAAGATCTATCTATGGAGATCAACAACTACGAGAGGGGGAGTGCATCTACATACCCTTGTAGATCGCTAAGTTGGAATCGTTAAGAAACGCGGTTGGTGTAGTCGAACGTCTTCGCGATCCAATCACGACCCGTCCCGCGATCCAATCTTGTTCCATTCCGATCTAGCGCCGAACGGACGACACCTCCGCATTCAGCACACGTACAGCTCGATGACGTCTCCGCCTTCTTGATCCAGCAAGCAAGGGCGGAGAGGTACATGAGTTATCCGGCAGCACGAGGGCGCGGGGATGGTGGTGGTGGAGCTGTTCTGGCAGGGCTTCGCCAAGCACTACCGAAACCAATCTAGAGGAGAAAAAGATCTAGGGGAGAGGGAGGGCTGCGCCCTGGCTTGTGGTGTGGCTGCCCTCCCTCTCCTCTCGTATATATAGGGGGAAGGGAGGAGGACGCCAACGCCCTAGGGTTCCCACCCTAGGGGGGCGGGGCCACGTGGTGGGGCGGCGGCCCTAGAGGTGGCTTGCTACCCAAGCAAGGGTGGCGCCACCCCTAGGGTTGGCCCTCCACCAGCCCAGCCGCATGGGCCTAGATGGGGAGGTGCGGCCAGCCCACCAGGGGCTTGTGCGTAACCCTCTCAGCCCATGTGCCCCTCCGGGGCTGGTGGGCCCCTTCCGGTGAACCCTCGGAACCCTTCGGCACCCCCGGTACACTACCGGTTACGCCCGAATTCTTTCCGATGACCAACACGGAACTTCCCATATATCAATCTTTACCTCCGGACCATTTCGGAACTCCTCGTGATGTCCGGGATCTCATCCGGGACTCCGAACAACTTTCGGTCACCAACATATACATCTCAACAATACCAAATCATCACCGAACGTTAAGTGTGCAGACCCTACGGGTTCGAGAACTATGTAGACATGACCGAGACACCTCTACGGTCAATAACCAATAGCGGGATCTGGATGCCCATATTGGTTCCTACATGTTCTACGAAGATCTTTATTGGTCAAACCACGATGTCAAGGATTTAATCAATCCTGTATACAGTTCCCTTTGTCCATCGATATGTTACTTGCCCGAGATTCGATCGTCGGTATCTCCATACCTAGTTCAATCTCGTTATCGGCAAGTCTCTTTACTCATTCCGTAATACAAGATCTCGTGACTAACTCCTTAGTCCCATTGCTTGCAAGCTTCTTGTGATGTTGTATTACCGAGTGGGACAGAGATACCTCTCCGTCATACGGAGTTACAAATCCCAGTCTCGATTCACGCTAACCCAACAGACACCCTCGAAGATACCTGTAGAGCACCTTTATAGTCACCCAGTTACGTTGTGACGTTTGATACACACAAGGCATTCCTTCGGTGCCCGGAAGTTGCATGATCTCATGTTCGTAGGAACAGATACTTGACATGGATAAAGCAGTAGCAATAAACTAGCTAGTCTAGTAGAGGCTCACTAGGGACACAGTGTTGTCTATGTATCCACACATGTGACGTTTGATACACACAAGGCATTCCTCCGGTGTCTGGGAGTTTCCAATCAATACAATTATATCATGGATAATAAACGATTATCATGAACAAGGGAATATGATAATAAAAACTTTATTATTGCCTCTAGGGCATATTTCCAACAGTACATACCCTCATGCCTGGAGACCGCCGGGATGATAAAGATTGCCTTTGATGAGGATTTTACCCCTCCGGTAGGGCACCGAAAAAGGGCTCCGATAAGATCGTTTCGGAACAGAGGCTTGCGGCGATGGCGTGGGAGTTCTAGGTTTCTTTCTGGGGGTTTCCCTATTTATGGGAATTTTCAGCATTGGTTTCACGCCATGGGGAGTCCCGAGGGACACACGAGCTCACAGGGCGCACCCTAGGGGGGTGGGCGCGCCCCTAGGCTTGTGGCTCCCTTGACAGCCCTCTGGTCCATCTCCGAGTCTCCGTGGGTCTCTTCTATTCCATAAAAAATCACCTTAAATTTCATTGCACTTGGACTTCGGTTGGTATGGATTTTCCGCAAACCAAAAAATAGCAAAAAAAACAGAAACTGGCATTGGGCACTAGGTCAATAGGTTAGTCCATAAAAGTCATATAAAAGTGCACCAAAACAATGTAGAACCTAGGTAAATATGGCATGAATACTTCGTAAATTATAGATACGTTGGAGACGTTGTTGGGAAACGTTGCATGGGAAACAAAAATTTCCTACGCCCACGCAAGATCTATCCATGGTGATGAGCATCTACGAGAGGGAGAGTGGATCTACATACCCTTGTAGATCGCTAAGCGAGAAGCGTTAAGAAACGCGGTTGGTGTAGTCGAACATCTTCGCGATCCAAATCGCAGCCGTCCCGCGATCCGTCCCGATCTAACGCCGAACGGACGGCACCTCCGCGTTCCGCACACGTACAGCTTGATGACGATCTCCGCCTTCTTGATCCAGCAAGAGGGGCGAAGAGGTAGACGAGTTCTCCGGCAGTGCGACGGTGTGGCGGCGATGGTGGTGGAACTATTCTGGCAGGGCTTCGCCTAAGCACTGCCGAAAACTAGGGGAGACGATCTATTCGGAAGAGAGGGCTGCACCGTGGCTTAGGTGTGTTGGCCCTCTCTCCCCTCCAGTATATATAGGAGTGAGGGAGAAGGGACGGCTCCCCTAGGGTTTCCCCTAGGAGTCGGCCGAACCCGGAGGAGGTGGAGGAGTCCACCTCCAATCCTACTCCAAGTAGGATTCCTTTCCTACTTGGAGTTTCCCTTCCCCACTTGGGGTTTTTTCCTTTCCCCTCACCCTAGCCGCATGGGCCCTTAGGGGCTGGCTTGCCCAGCCCACTAAGGGCTGGTGCGCCACCCCTAAGGCCCATGTGGCCTCCCGGCGTGAGTGGCCCCTCCCGATGGCCCTCCGGAACCCTCCCGGCAACCCCGGTACATTACTGGAATTACCCGAAACTTTTCCGGTGACCAAAACGGGACTTCCTATATATCAATCTTTACCTCCGGACCATTCCGAAGCTCCTCGTGACTTCCGGGATCTCATCCGGGACTCCGAACAACCTTCGGTCACCAACATACATAACTCAACAATACCAAAACGTCACCGAACCTTAAGTGTGCAGACCCTGCGGGTTCGAGAACTATGCAGACATGACCGAGACACCTCTACGGTCAATAACCAATAGTGGGACCTGGATGTCCATATTGGTTCCTACATATTCTATGAAGATTTTTATCGGTTGAACCTCTATGTCAAGGATTCAGTTAATCCCGTATGTGGTTCCCTTTGTTCTTTGGTATGTTACTTGCCCGAGATTCGATCGTCGGTATCTCTATACCTAGTTCAATCTCGTTACCGGCAAGTCTCTTTACTCATTCCGTAATACAAGATGCCGTGGCTAACTCTTTAGTCACTTTGCTTGCAAGACTTATTGTGATGTTGTATTACCGAGTGGGCCCTGAGATACCTCTCCGTCATACGGAGTAACAAATCCCAGTCTTGATCCATGCCAACTCAACAGACACCCTCGGAGATACCTGTAGAGCATCTTTATAGTCACCCAGTTACGTTGCGACGTTTGATACACACAAGGTATTCCTCCGGTGTCAGTGAGTTGCATGATCTCATGGTCATAGGAACAGATACTTGACATGCAGAAAACAATAGCAATAAACTGACACCATCATATGCTACGTTCATAGTTTGGGTCTTGTCCATCACATCATTCTCCTAATGATGTGATCCCGTTATCAAATGACATCTCATGTCTATGGCCAGGAAACCTTGACCATCTTTGATCAAGATGCTAGTCTACTAGAGGCATACTAGGGACACAGTGTTGTCTATGTATCCACACATGCAATTGAGTTTCCAATCAATACAATTATAGCATGGATAATAAACGATTATCATGAACAAGGAAATATATAATAACCATTTTATTATTGCCTCTAGGGCATATTTCCAATAGTGTCCCACTTGCACTAGAGTCAATAATCTGGCTGACATCGCTATGTGATTTACATTGTTATGAATCTAACACCCAATGAGTTCTGGGGTTCAATCATGTTTTGCATGTGAGAGAGGTTTTAGTCAACGGTCTGCAACATTCAGATCCGCGTGTTCTTTGCAAATCTATATGTCATACTGCAGATGCTACCACGCTCCACTTGGAGCTATTCCAAATGGCTGCCCCACTATACGTATCCGGATTGTTACTCAGAGTCATCCGGATTGGTGTCAAAGCTTGTATCGACGTAACCTTTTACGATGAACTCTTTATCACCTCCATAATCGAGAAACATTTCCTTAGTCCTCTAGTTACTAAGGATAATTTTGACCGTTGTCCAGTGATCCACTCCTGGACCACTCTAGTACCCCTTGACAGATTCATGGCAAGGCACACACCAGGTGCGGTACACAGCATGGCATACTATACAGCGCCTATGGATAAGGCATAGGGGACGACCTTCGTCCTTTCTCTTTCTTCTGCCGTGGTCGAGATTTGAGTCTCACTCAACTCCACACCTTACAAAATCAGGCAGGAACTCTTTCTTTGACTGATCCATTTTGAACTCTTTCAAAAACTTGTCAAGGTATGTACTCATTGAAAGTCTTATCAGACGTCTTGATCTATCTCTATAGATCCTGATGCCCAATATTTAAGTAGCTTCATTCCAGGTCTTCCTTTGAAAAACTCCTTTCAAACAACCCTTTATGCGTTCCAGAAATTCCACATCATTTCCGATCAACAATATGTCATTCACATATACTTATCAGAAATTCTATAGTGCTCCCACTCACTTTATTGTAAATACAAGTTTCTCATAAACTTTGTATAGACCCAAAAACATTGATCATCTCATCAAAGCATATATTCTAACTTCGAGATGCTTGCTCCAGTCCATAGAAGGATCGCTGGAGCTTGCATACATTTTAGCATTCTTAGGACTGACAAAACCTTCCGGTTGTATCACATACAACCTTTCCTCAAGGAAACCGTTAAGGAAACGATGTTTTGACATCCATCTGCCAGATTTCATAATCGAAAAATGCGGCAACTGCTAACATAATTCCAACAGACTTTTAGCATCGCTACGGGTGAGAAAGTCTCATCGTAGTCAACTCTTTGAACTTGTCGGAAACTTCTTTGCGACAAGTCGAGCTTTATAAATGGTGACATTTACCATCAGCGTATGTCTTCTTCTTAAAGGTCCATTTGTACTCAACGGCCTGCCGTTCAACGGGCAAGTCTACCAAAGTCTCTGATTTCATGGCTCCTAGCCATTTGTTGGAATCCAGGCCCACCATCGCTTCTTCATAGCTCGTAGGTTCACTGTTGTCTAACAACATGACCTCCAAGACAGGATTGACGTACCACTCAGAGGCGGTACGAGTTCTTGTCGGCGTACGAGGTTCGGTAGTAACTTGATCCGAAGTGTCATGATCATCATCATTAACTTCCTCTTCATTCGGTGTAGGCGCCACAGAAACATCTTTCTACATCGTGCTACCATCCAAGTGAAGTGACGGTTCAATAACCTCATCAAGTTCTACCTTCCTCCCACTCAATTCTTTCGAGAGAAACTCTTTCTTGAGAAAGGACCCGTTTTTAGCAACAAACACTTTGCCCTTGGATCTGAGATAGAAGGTATACCCAACCGTTTCCTTAGGGTATCCTATGAAGATGCACTTTTCCACTTTGGGTTCGAGCTTATCAGACATAAGCGTCGCATTCCCAAACTCTGAGAAATGACAGCTTAGGTTTCTGCCAAACCAAAATTTATACGGTGTCATCTCAACGGACTTAGATGGTGCCCTATTTAAAGTGAATGTAATTGTCTCTAATGCATAACCCCAAAATGATAGTGGCAAATCGATAAGAGACATCATAGTACGCACCATATCCACTAGAGCATGACTACGACGTTCGGACACACCATCACACTATGGTGTTCCAGGTGGCGTAAGTTGTGAAACAACTTCCACATTGTCTTGAGTTGTATACCTAACTCGTAACTCAGATATTTATCTCCACGATCATATCGTAGACATTTTATCTTCTTGTCACGATGATCTCAAACTTCACTCTGAATTTGTTTGAACTTTTCAAACGTTTCAGACTTGTGTTTCATTAAGTAAATATCCCCATATCTACTCAAATTACCAGTGAAGGTAAGAAAATAGTGATATCCACCGCACGCTTCAACACTCATTGGATCGCTACATCAACATGTATCATTTCCAATAAGTCACTTGCCCGCTCCATCATATCAGAAAACGGGGTCTTAGTCATCTTGCCCAAGAGGCATGGTCCGCATGTCTCAACCGATTCAAAATCGAGTGAGTCAAAAGATCCATCAGCATGGAGTTTCTTCATGCGCTTTACACCAATATGACCTTGGCGGCAGTGCCACAAGTATGTGGTACTATCATTGTTAACTTTGCATCTTTTGGCATCAATGAACATGTGTATTACCATGATCGAGATTCAATGAACCATTCACATTGGGTGCATGACCATTGAAGGTATTATTCATGTAAACAGAATAACCATTATTCTATAACTTAAATGAATAACCTTATTGCAATAAACACAATCTAATCACGTTTATGCTCAACGCAAACACAAAACAACATTTATTTAGGTTCATTACTAATCCCGAAGGTAGAGAGAGCGTGCGATGGTGATCACATCAACCTTGGAAACACTTCCAACACACATCATCACCTCGCCCTTAGCTAGTCTCCGTTTATTCCGTAGCTTTTATTCCGAGTTACCAACATTTAGCAACTAAACTGGTATCTAATACCCAGGTGATACTAGGAGTACTAGCAAGGTACACATGAATAATATGTATATCAAATATACTTCCGTTGATGTTGCCAGCCTTCTTATCTACCAAGTATCTAGGGTTGTTCCGCTTCAGCGACCGCTCTGCTCATAATAGAAGCACTTAGTCTCGGGTTTGGGTTCAACCTTGGGTTTCTTCACTGGAGGAGCAACTGGCTTGCCATCCATGAAGTTTCCCTCCTTGCCCTTGCCCTTCTCGAAACTAGTGGTTTTACTAACCATCAACACTTGATGCTCCTTCTTGATTTCTACCTTCACGGTGTCAAACATCGCGAATAGCTCAGGGATCATCTCCATCCCTGGCATTTTATAGTTCATCACGAAGCTCTAGTAGCTTAGTGGCAGTGACTTGGAGAACTATATCAGTCACTATCTTATCTGGAAGATCAACTCCCACTCGATTCAAGCGATTGTAGCACCCAGACAATCTGAGCACATGTTCACCGACTGAGCTATTCTCCTTCATCTTGCAGGCAAAGAATCTTGTTGGAGGTATCATACCTCTCAACACGGGCACGAGCTTGAAATCCCAATTCCAGCTCTTAGAACATCTCATATGTTCCGTGACGTTCAAAACATTTTGGAGCCTCAATTCTAAGCCGTAATGCATGACGCACTGAACTATCAAGTAGTCATCAGAACGTGCCTGTCAGATGTTCACAACATCTACAGACGACGCTTGAGGGGGTGGTGCACCGAGCGGTGCATTAAGGACATAAGCCTTCTGTGCAACAATGAGGACAATCCTCAGATCACGGACCCAGTCCACATTATTGCTACCATCATCTTTCAACTCTATTTTCTCTAGGAACGTATAAAAAACAAAGGGGAGCTACAGCGCGAGCTATTGATCTACATAATTTGCAAAGACATTTTGACTATGTTCATGATAATGAGTTCAGTTAATCATATTACTAAAGAAGTCCCACTCAAATTGACATCCCTCCGGTCATCCGAGTGTTACATGATCCAAATTCACCAACCCAAGTCCGATCATCACGTGAGATGAGGTGGTTTCAATGGTGAACATCTCCATGTTGATCATATCTACTATATGACTCATGTTCGACCTTTCGGTCTCTTGTGTTCCGAGGCCAAGTCTGTATATGCTAGGCTCGTCAAGTTTAACCCGAGTGTTCCGCACGTGCAACACTGGCTTGCACCCGTTGTATGCGAACGTAGAGTCTATCACACCCGATCATCACGTGGTGTCTCGAAATGATGAACTTTCGCGACGGTGCACACTTGGGGAGAACACAATTTTATCTTGAAATTTTAGTGAGGGATCACCTTATAATTCTACCGTCGTCCTAAGCAAAATAAGATGCATAAAGGATTAACATCACATGCAAATAATAAGTGACATGATATGGCCATGAACTTGTGCTTTTGATCTCCATCTCCAAAGCATCGGCATGATCTCCATCGTCACCGGCATGACACCATGATCTCCATCATCTTGATCTCCATCAACATGTCGCCATGAGGTTGTCGCGCCAACTGTTGCTTCCACGACTATTGCTAACTCATAGCGATAAAGTAAAGCAAAAACGGCGAAAAAAATTAAAGACAACCCTATGGCTCCTGCCGGTTGCCGTACTCATCGACATGCAAGTCGTGATATTCTATACAAAACATGATCATCTCATACATCGCATATATCTCATAATGTAATTGGCCATATCACATCACAACATACCCTGCAAAAACAAGTTAGACGTCCTCTAATTATTGTTGCATGTTTTACGTGGCTGCTACGGGTATCTAGCAAGAACGATTCTTACCTACGCAAAAACCACAACGGTGATACACAAATTGCTATTCAACCTTCTCAAGGACTGCCTTTGTCAAATCTGATCCAACTAAAGTGGGAGAGACAGACACCCGCCATCCATCTTTATGCAACAAAGTCACATGTCAGTTGATGGAACCGGTCTCTCGTAAGCGTACGAGTAAGGTTGGTCCGGGCCGCTTCATCCCACAATACCGCTAAATCAAGAAAAGAACAAGGGAGGAAGCAATCTGAGCATCAACGCCCACAAACTCCTTTGTGTTCTACTCGTGATCTCATCTACGCATAGACCTGGCTCATGATGCCACTGTTGGGAAACGTTGCATGGGAAACAAAAATTTCCTACGCACACGCAAGATCTATCCATGGTGATGAGCATCTATGAGAGGGAGAGTGGATCTACATACCCTTGTAGATCGCTAAGCGGGAAGCGTTAAGAAACACGATTGGTGTAGTCGAACGTCTTCGCGATCCAAATCGCAGCCGTCCCGCGATCCGTCCCGATCTAGCGCTGAATGGACGGCACCTCCGCGTTCAGCACACGTACAGCTTGATGACGATCTCCGCCTTCTTGATCCAGCAAGAGGGGCGAAGAGGTAGATGAGTTCTCCGGCAGCGTGACGGCGTGGCGGCGATGGTGGTGGAACTATTCCGGCAGGGCTTCGCCTAAGCACTGCCGAAAACTAGGGGAGATGATCTATTGGGGAGAGAGGGCTGCACCGTGGCTTAGGTGTGTTGGCCCTCTCTCCCCTCTAGTATATATAGGAGGGAGGGAGGAGGGCCGGCTCCCCTAGGGTTCCCCCTAGGAGTCGGCCGAACCAGGAGGAGGTGGAGGAGTCCACCTCCAATCCTACTCAAAGTTGGATTCCTTTCCTACTTGGAGTTTCCCTTCCCCACTTGGGTTTTTTTCCTTTCCCCTCACCCTAGCCGCATGGGCCCTTAGGGGCTGGCTTGCCCAGCCCAATAAGGGCTGGTGCGCCACCCCTAAGGCCCATGTGGCCTCCCGGCGTGAGTGGCCCCTCCCGATGGCCCTCCGGAACCCTCCCGGAAACCCTGGTACATTACCGGAATTACCCGAAACTTTTCTGGTGACCAAAATGGGACTTCCTATATATCAATCTTTACCTACGGACCATTCCGGAGCTCCTCGTGACGTCCGGGATCTCATCCGGGACTCCGAACAACCTTCGGTCACCAACATACATAACTCAACTATACCGAAACGTCACCGAACCTTAAGTGTGCAGACCCTGCGGGTTCGAGAACTATGCTGACATGACCGAGACACCTCTACGGTCAATAACCAATAGCGGGACCTGGATGTCCATATTGGTTCCTACATATTCTATGAAGATCTTTATCGGTTGAACCTCTATGTCAAGGATTCAGTTAATCCCGTATGTTGTTCCCTTTGTTCTTCGGTATGTTACTTCCCCAAGATTCGATCGTCGGTATCTCTATACCTAGTTCAATCTCGTTACCGGCAAGTCTCTTTACTCGTTCCGTAATACAAGATCCCGTGGCTAACTCTTTAGTCACTTTGCTTGCAAGGCTTATTGTGATGTTGTATTACCGAGTGGGCCCTGAGATACCTCTCCGTCATACGGAGTAACAAATCCCAGTCTTGATCCATGCCAACTCAACAGACACCCTCAGAGATACCTGTAGAGCATCTTTATAGTCACCCAGTTACGTTGCGATGTTTGATACACACAAGGTATTCCTCCGGTGTCAGTGAGTTGCATGATCTCATGGTCATAGGAACAGATACTTGACATGCAGAAAACAATAGCAATAAACTGACACGATCATATGCTACGTTCATAGTTTGGGTCTTGTCCATCACATCATTCTCCTAATGATGTGATCCCATTATCAAATGACATCTCATGTCTATGGCTAGGAAACCTTGACCATCTTTGATCAACAAGCTAGTCTACTAGAGGCATACTAGGGACACAGTGTTGTCTACGTATCCACACATGCAATTGAGTTTCCAATCAATACAATTATAGCTTGGATAATAAACGATTATTATGAACAAGGAAATATATAATAACCATTTTATTATTGCCTCTAGGGAATATTTCCAACAGACGTATCAACCTCCAAGGGGAAGATCTGACGGGATTTTACTTGGGATCAAGTGCGCGGCATTACAAGTAGTAAATGTTGTACTTGGAGACTTTGCCGTTAAGTTTCAAGTCCGTTCGAAAGTTGATGGGTTTATGTGGCTACATTATTACACTCTATCCCCCTGAATATCCAGTTTAGAAGATCTCTAGGAGGAGACCAATGGGATAGTTGGTTACATCTCGTGCGGAGGTTGATGGATGTTCACCTCTTTGATGAGCGAGGCATGATTAATTGGAAATTATCCATCAACGGGATATTTTTCGTCAGGTCTACGTATCTAGACTTAATAAAGTCTAGTCCAATTCCAAAATCAAGTCATATTTGGACAGTCAAAGTCCCTTTGAGAATTAATATATTCATGTGGTTCATTCATAAGGAAGTGATTCTTACAAAGGATAACTTTGCAAAGAGAAGATGGGAATGTAGATAGCGATGTTGCTTTTGTGATCAAGATGAGACTATAAATCCCCTCCTTTTCCAATGTCCGCTCGCGAAACTTCTATGGCGTACGCTTCACGTGGCATTTCATATTAACACTCCCTTTAGTATTAACACATTATTTGGATCGTGGCCAGATGGAGTGGAGCCGAGTACTGCATTAGATATTCAGATAGGAGTATGTGGATTACTATGGGTGATATGGAACTACCGGAATGACATGATTTTTAACTTGCAACCTTTCATAATTTTTTTGCAAGTCATATACAGAGCCACATCTTGGATCTGTATGTGGTCCTTACTCGCCCATGCGGAATCCAAGGAGCATATGGCTATTGGGTGCAACTATTGGGAGATGGTAGCACGGGCTATTTACAACCGGTTTGGATGGCGGTCAAATAATAGACTAGGTGTATGGGCATCTAGTGCTATTTTCACCGGTTGTGGAAAATTTACCTTTTATATTACTTTGGATCCCTTGAGAGCAACCTTTGTATCACAAACCTTTTGTGCGACACTTTAGCTTAATAATATGGTTGCATGCATCATTCAGATGCAGAGACCGGCGGTATTCCTCCTTTTCCAAGAAAAAGATGCATATGGTCTCATGCCTTCATCTTCCCCGTCTCTATCCTCCCGCTCTCAATTATCATCATTTCCTATCGAATTTCATCCTCACTTTTGCACAATCAAAAAGAAATTGCATCTATTCTCCTTTCCTCCTCCTTTCTCTTCAAGTCACCCCCTTTGTTGGAAAAGAGCTTGTCGACGACATTTGTAGTCGTTGGAGTTGAGGTGACTCATAGGTCGTGTCCATGGAAGCATTCATGTCCTGGGTGAAGCCCCCGGGCTCCAGGAGAGCCCACTACCACACAAAATATAAAACCGAACCACCGTCGTACATAGGTGTAGCCATGATCGATGGGAAGGATGCGGGAGTTCTTGCCGATGTGTCCGCCGGTGCTGGCGTGGCTATGCCTACATCGATGATCTCCTTCATCACAGAGACCTTCTCAACCTTCTTGCAGGTGCTAGCATGCATGCCAGTCCTCGCGGGAAATGCATTCCATGTGTTGGTTCGATGTGGATGGGAGTCCCATAGACACCATCCACCCAAAATCCATGTCGATTGGTGTACGACATCACAGACGTGTTGGTTAGGAGGGAGGTGGGCGACGGCGCGGACGCAGAGTTAGGATGGATGCAGGCTCAGACGTGGGAAAAGGAGGACGAGGGCGGAGAGGTTGCTTGGTTATGAGTTTGTTTTGGAGGATTCAGGGTGTGTTCGGAGTGTCGGCTTAGACGTGACGGACATGATCGAAAACATAGAAAACGGTCCCACACATATGTGCTGGGTTTGAGGCTTCATGGACACTCAGAACATTTTGGCTAGACACTGGGGCGTTCTTTGAAGGGACGTTTGTGTCTGGACTGTCCGCCTAGATATATGAAAGGTTTTCCCTACCTGCCACTTTGAGGACCGATGGTGGGGAGGAGAATCCCGGTGCTTCAGCTTTGGCTAGTAGATAAGTTAAGGTTTTAGTTCACGCATGGGTAGTTCTCAGGTGGATGGTGATGCATCCTCTTTGAGTGACATTCTGGGCCTCGAATCTCCTAGAGTTCGTCTATCGGAATGGATTAGACAGAGTTTTGGCTTAAACTTTTTTAGTTCTCGTCGATACGGTCAAGTCGGCTACTCAATGAAAGCGGCGTCAGCGCACATAGGCGGCTCGTTCTAACGGCGGTAGTGATCGTTTGATGGTCTAGAATTTTGATGTATTTTTTGTTACGTTTTAGACGCCCATGTATTTTTATTATTTTATCACAATAAAAAATATATATGAAGGGCCTGGAGCCCTCGAGTGAAGATTCTCTAAGGGCATCTCCAATGCCGAACCTCAAACCACCCGCATATGTCCGGACCATGCGGTCCGGACCCCTGTAGCCATACAACGCTGTATTGTATTGGTCCGTTCGGTGGTTCAGACACACTTTTCCCGTAAACCGAACACAAAGTGGGGGGGGGGGTGTGGGTGTCCGGACCATTGCCACGTTCTCTTATGACTGACCTGACCCACCACTAACCCCGCCCTAAACAGTCAGCTCCGCTATAGAGCGTCAGTGCCACATTCATGCCCGATCAGAGGGGATGCGACGTCTCACTGTTGCCGGCATTAAAGCGGCGCGCCAGCCGAGAGAGCGCCGCCCGTGCCGCTTTTCGGTGCAGGTGACTCGTCCACATTCAAACAACACCCTATTGATGTCTACTACACACCTTTATTCTTGTAGACTCGTGTTGGGCCTCCAAGCCAAGAGTTTTATAGGACAGTAGCAATTTTCCCTCAAGTGGATGACCTAAGGTTTATCAATCAGTGGGAGGTTTAGGATGAAAATGGTCTCTCTCAAACAACCCTGCAATCAAATACAAGAAATATCTTGAGTCCCCAACACACCCAATACAATGGTAATTTGTATAGGTGCACTAGTTCGGCAAAGAGATGGTGATACAAGTGTAGTATGTATACTAGAAGTAGGTTTTTGTAATCTAAAATAATAAAAACTGCAAGTTAACAAGTAACTAAAGTGTGTAAAAACGGTGTTGCAATGCTTGAAAACAAGGCCTAGGGTTCATACTTTCACTAGTGCAATCTCTTAACCGTGCTAACATAATTGAATCATATAACCATCCCTCAACGTGCAACAAAGAAGCACTCCAAAGTTCCTCTCTAGCGGAGAACATAAGATGAAACTTTTGTAGGTAGTAAAACCACCTCAAAGTTATCCTTTCCGATAAAATTATTAAGCCATCCCTATAAGTGTCACAAACAGCCCTAGAGTTTGTACTAGAATAACACCTATGATATGCATCCATCAACTCTAATGTCACCTAGATACTCTAATGTCACCACAAGTATCCATGAGTTAATTATTTGACATGCATCAAACAACATTAGATTCATCATATTCAATCCAACACAAAAAACTTCAAAGAGTACCCCAAGATTCCTGTCAGAGAAAGTATGACGAAAACGTGCATCAAACCATGTGCCTAGATCACCCCAATGTCACCATAGGGATCCGAAGTTGATAACAAACATATATCAAGTAAATCAATAGAACACCCCATTATCACCTCGGGTATCCACATGGAAGACATATATCAATTGTTTTCAAATCCAAAGTATTCAATCCGACATAACGAGATCTCAAAGTGAAAGACTCAACTCATCACATCAAGATAGAGAGGGAAGAACACCATATGATCCAACTATATTAACAAAGCCCGTACATCAAGATTGTGCCATATCAACAACACGAGAGAGAGAGAGAGAGAGAGATTAAACACATACCTACTGGTACATACTCTCAGCCCCGAGGGTGAACTACTCCCTCCTTGTTATGGAGACAGCAGGGATGGTGAAGATGGCCTCCGGTGATGATTTCCCCCTCCGACCGGGTACCTAAAAAGGGCTCCAGATGAGATCGCTCCGGAATAGTGGCTTGCGGCAGCGGGGCGGAAATTCTAGGTTTATTTCTCGGGGATTTGCGATTTATAGGATTTTTCAGCATTGGAATCACACGAATCGGAGCTACGAGGGGCCCACAAGGTATCCCAGTGTGCCCACCCCCCTGGGCGTGCAGGGTTGCCTTTTCACCTCCTCGTGCGTCTTCTGGTCCTCCCTCGAAGCTTCGGGGGTCTCTTACGTCCCATAAAAATCACCAAAAAGTTTCGGGCGATTCCGAGAACTTTTATTTTTTGTCCAAAAACAACACCACGGTAATTCTGTTGAAAACAATGTCAGTTCGGGTTAGTTCCATTTAAATCACATAAAAGTGCATCAAAACCATACGAAATTATTGTAAACATGGCATGAATACTCCATAAATTATCGATATGTTGGAGACGTATCAGCATCCCGAAGCTTAATTCCTACTCCTCCTTGAGTAGGTAAATGATAAAAGAAATAATTTATGAAGTGTGAATGCTAGCATAGTGTATAAGTTTTATCAACGATAATTTCAATCACTTTTTCTAGCATCATAAACAACAACCCTTTCTCATGGAACTCATCATGATAAAGAGCAATCAATTCACATGTTATGGTTCTAACTATGCATTCTCTTGAAACTTAACAACCTATGTTATTAGTTATCAAACAATTATAATTCATCTTATTTTCTAAGTAATTGATTCACATACTCAATTATCATATAGTCTTCTATGATTGCTAATACTCAAACCATATTTTTAGAACAAACAACATCCATCAAACACAGAGAAAGATACAGGCTTAATGTTTCGCCTCCCAACACACTTATCATAAAGATAATTGTCAACAATAATAACTCATGATCAAATATATTTGACTTGATATATGTGTTTGGATATTTCCCCACCACACGATGCTTGCCAACTAGAGATTGAGGTTGGAATAACAAGGTGACTCAACATGAGAGGTAAATAACATGAAAGTTAATAACATAAAAGTAAATAGAATGCCCCTTCGCAGAGGGAAGCAATGAGTTGCTTATGTGCCAGAGCTCATTGATTAAAACGGAGATGATTATATTTTGGTTGGTGTGCCTTTCCTGTCAACGTCACGACAAAGGATTCAATATCTTTCATGTTAATCACATTATTGGTGGTACCCAAACAAAATTGAAATTTTTACTCCCCCTCAACCATGCAAACACATTCGATGGCTAGCCGCATCCATGGGTGCCCTCCAAACAATAAACTTTCTAGGGGGGTTGTTTATTTATTTTTGTATTTTGCAGGACTGGGCATCGTTTTTACCAGCCTCTCTCATGCAATGACAAGTGAATAAACACTCATCATCAGAATAACCCGCTTATCATGGAAGATACTGACCACCTCGTCGCTCCATGAGGAGTACGGGCACACAAAACAGATATTCATTTGAAGATTTTAGAGGTGACACATGCAAATTTAGTTGGAATGGCAGTGAAATACCATATATAGGTAGGTATGGTGGACTCTCATGGAAGAAACTTGGCTCATGGATTTTGTATGCACAAGTAGTATCAATACTTAGTATGAATTTTTGGCTAGCAAAGGGTTCTAAACAAGCACCACATGTTGGAGGATCCATGACAATATAACTTTGATGCAAATATACACAAACATAACTCATTACGTTGTCTTCCTTGTCCAACTTCAACTAATTTGATCAAGGTTGAAATAATTAATAGATATTTACAATTATAAGATATGTCCAAGATAATATATTTGCATGTGAAAGTTCTCTTCCTTATACTAATCATTCATAAATTGCTTGTATGACCAATACTATGATTGTCAAACTTCAATAGATTTTACTATCTAACCAAATGTGAAACTGCTACTAAACATTTTGCAACATATATAATTTCATATTTATGATATTCAATCCTTTCAAAATTTACTCTGAGGACATAAGTGAAGCACAAGAGTAAACATCAAACTACTCTCAAAAGATATAAGTGAAGATCAATGAGTAGTCAAACAATCAAGTAGTTATGTGAGGTCTCTCTCGCAATAAAGATTTCAGATCTGAGATTTATTTAAAACAGCAAACAAAATGAAACAAACAGGACACTCCATGAATATCACATATCATGTGAATGAATAAAAACTTAGGCTCAACATAGGCTAACCGATATTTGTTGACGAAGAGAGGTGGGATGCCTAACGTGGCATCCCCAAGCTTAGGTGCTTGAGACTTCTTGTAAAATTGAGTTGGGGAGCCTTGGGCATCCCCAAGCTTGAGCTCTTGTGTCTCTTTAATTCTTCTCATATCACGGTTTCCTAAATCTTAAAATCTTCATTCACATAAAACTTGACAAGAACTTGTGAGATAGGTTAGTGCACATAAAAATAAATCAACACTTTATGTACTGCCAAGACAAGTTGTATAATAATTTCCAAACATTAGCTATTGCATACTATCATTTCCACAATTGATTACCAATATAAGCCATGAAAACACTAGGACAAGTAGATAACAAAACAATGACAGCAATCTGACTAAACAGGATAGTCTATAGCAATCAATTCCAAAGGTACACTTATGTAACTCAAAAAACTCCTAAAATTTAGGACATAATAAAAAAAATGTATTACAATGATATGTAAAAATTTCAGAAACTTTCCACATTCCGGTAAAATATGAAATTCAAACACTACAACGAAAGTTTCTGTTTTTATACATCACACATCAAACATAAAATTCAAGCATCCTAAAGGCAATTCTTGGTACTTTTTATTGAAAAACATGATTATAAACAACAGCTAGAAAGTCCTTAAAAAAATAAAATGACGCTCCAAGCAAAACACATAATGTGTGACGAATAAAAATATAGCTCCAAGTGAGATATACCGATAGTGTTGAAGACGAAAGAGGAGATGCCTTCCGGGGCATCCCCAAGCTTGGACGCTTGAGTATTACTTGAATATTTCCTTGGGGGTGTCTTGGGCATACCTAATCTTACGGTATTTCCACTCATTATTCTCCTCATATCGATGTCTCACCCAAAACTTGAAAACTTCAATCACACAAAACTTAACGGAACTCATGAGATGGGTTAGTGTAATAAGAATAGATCATTCACTTAGGTACTGTCAAGACAAGATTCATAATTGTTCTCACATAATGCGTGTGTATTCTATAATTTCCATAATTGATATCACTAAATATAAGCTATGGAAACACTAAAACAAGCGAACTATGCATGCAAAACAGAATCTGTCAAAAAACAGAACAATTTGTAAAGATCTGCACTAAAACCATATTTACCTATCTTTGAAATATATAAAAATGAGGACAACGTCGAGAATTTGCATAGCAATTCTTTTAAAAATTTGAGAATATTTTGACGCTCCAGTAAAATTAGGGAAATTATATACTTGACGCAAAAAAAATCTGTTTTTACACAGAATCAAATCAACAAGTATTCACAATATCCCAAAGGCTTTACTTGGCACATTATTGAAATAAAAGGCACAAAACATGATTACTAAAGTATCTAAATCATGTTAACACACAAAAACAATAGGTAGAGATATTGGGTTGTCTCCCAACAAGCGCTTTTATTTAATGCCTTTTAGCTAGGCATGATGATTTCAATGATGCTCACAAACAAGTAAAGAATTGAAACACAAAGAGAGCATCATGAATCACATGTCAAGCACATTTAATCCTAACACAATTCCTATGCATAGGGATTTTGTGAGCAAACAATTCATGGGAATAATAATCAACTAGCATACGAAGGCAAAACAAGCAAAACTTCAAGATTTTCAACACATTGAGAGGAAACTTGATATTATTGAGATATGTAGAAGCGTATGTTCCTCTCTCATAGTAATTTTCAGTAGCATCATTAATGAACTCAACAATAGAACTATCACATAAATCATTCCTTTCATGGTCCACAAGCATAGAATTTTTATTACTCTTCTCATAAGCAATTCTCTTCTCATTCGTAATAGTCGGAGTATCATATGAAATTTGAATACTATAAATTGTTTCCACATTAAAAGAGTAATGTTCACTAAAAGAGTAAGTATGATCATCACTAGTTTTTATAACATAAGTATCATCACAATAATCATCATAAGTAGTAACTTTGTTCTTATCATAGTCAATTGAAACCTTTTCCAAGATAATGGAATCATTGCTAAATAAAGTCATGACCTCTACAAATCCATTTTTATCATTATAATAAGATTCAACACCCTCCAAAATAGTGAGATAATTATTATCTAAAGTTGACACTCTTCCAAACCCACTTTCATAAACATTGCAATCATCATAATAGGAGGCATGCAATCATCATAATAAATTTGAGCATTGAAAGTAGGGGAACTAAAAAGATCATCTTCATATAACATTGCCTCCCCAAGCTTGGGACAAACATTATTTGCAGCAAATAAATTCTCAAACATGTCATTCTCATCTAACATAGCATCCCTAAGCTTATGGGCTTGCATATCATTAGCATAATCATCAATAGCATGAATAGCACCAATAGTGTAACAATTATCATCATCATAATTTTCCAAGTTGGTGCCAAAAAAATCAGTATTATAAGAAGTATCATTATCTTCCCAATCTTAACTATCATGACAAGTAATAGGCATAAAACATCATCATCAAGTGTATCATTGTCCACAATACATCGGATTCATTCTCAACAATGCTATGAGCAACATTATTTGTGAGAGATACCTTTTTTACTTCTTCTTTTTCATCATTTCTTATTCTTCACCGCATCATGTGTGGGTTTAATCAATTTTTCCGAGCTTCTTATTAATGAGATTGGTTGGATAGGAAGCTCCTTCTCGTCACCTGTTTCATCATGAGAGACAATAGGAGGGAAAGTGGAAATCTTTACCCTTTCATTAGTATTCCTTTTATATTCTATTGGTTTTCCCATCTTTCTATAGTTGGCAATATAAGCATTCTCACTGTAGCAATCTTATTCTTGTAGACTCGTGTTGGGCCTCCAAGCGCAGAGTTTTGTAGGACAGTAGCAATTTTCCCTCAAGTGGATGACTTAAGGTTTATCAATGCGTGGGAGGTGTAGGATGAAGATGATCTCTCTCAAACAACCATGCAATCAAATACAAGAAATCTCTTGTGTCCCCAATACACCCAATACACTGGTAAATTGTATAGGTGCACTAGTTCGGTGAAGAGATGGTGATACAAGTGTAGTATGGATAGTTGAAGTAGGTTTTTGTAATATGAAATAATAAAAACAACAAGGTAACAAGTAACAAAAGTGTGTAAAAATAGTGTTGCAATGCTTGAAAACGAGGCCAAGGCTTCATAATTTCACCAATGCAATATCTCAATGGTGCTAACATAATTGAATGATATAACCATCCCTCAACGCGCAACAAAGAATCACTCCAAAGTTCCTATCTAGCGGAGAACACAAGATGAAATTTTTGTAGGTAGTAAAACCACCTCAAAGTTATCCTTTCCGATCAATATATAGAGCCATCCCTATAAGTGTCAAAAACATCCCTACAGTTCGTACTAGAATAACATCAATGATACGCATCAATCAACTCTATGTCACCTAGATACTCCAATGTCACCACAAGTATCCATGAGTGAATTATTCGACATGCATCAAACAATTTCAGATTCATCATATTTAGTCCAACACAAAGAACTTCAAAGAGTACCCCTAGATTTCTATCGGAGAAACTTGGATGAAAATGTGCATCAACCTATGTGCCTAGATCACCCCAATGTCACCACGGGGATCCACAAGTTGATAACAAAAACATATATCTAGTGACTCAATCGAACACCCCATTTTCAACTCGGGTATCCACATGCAAGACATACATCAAGTGTTCTCAAATCCAAAGTATTCAATCCAACAGAATGATATCTCAAAGGGAAACACTCAATTCAATACATCAAGATAGAGAGGGAAGAACACCATATGATCCAACTATATTAACAAAGCCTGTGAAACATCAAGACCGTGCCATATCAAGAACACGACAGAGATAGATTAAACACATAGCTACTTGTACATACCCTCATCCCCGAGGGTGAACTACTCCCTACTTGTCAAGGAGACCGCCGGGATGATGAAGATGGCCTCTGGTGATGATTTCCCCCTACGACAGGGTACCAGAAAAGGGCTCCGGATGAGATTGCTCTGGAACAGAGGCTTGCGGCAGCGGATGATATGTCTCTAATGTATCTATAATTTTTGATTGTTCCATGCTATAATGTTATCATTCTAGCTTCTTTTTTGGGCATTTATTTGTTGATTCATATTATTTTGAGCACTAACCTATTAACCTAGTGCCAAGTGCAAGTTGTTGTATTCTGCATGTTTTTGGCTTTCTAGGTTTACCATATCAAACGAAGTCCAAATACCCCGAAACTTTTTGACGATTTTTTCTGGACAAATTAAGGACCTGGAAGCTTCGGAGGGAGACTTGGGTCCACACGAGGTGTCCCCAAGCCAACAGGACGCGCCTAGCGGGTGTTCGCGCCCTAATGACTTGGGACCACCTCCCCAGCCCTCTGGCGTTGTTCTCTGGCCTATAAATTCTCATTATTTCCAAAAACCCTAGAGAGCCCCCGAAACACTTTTTCTGACGCCGTAAGTCTCTGTTCCTCCGTGTGCCCATCTGGAGCCCTGTTCTGGAGCCCTACCGGAGGGGGGATCGATCACGGAGGGCCTCTACATCAACCTTGCTGCTCCCATGGTGATGTGTGAGTAGTTCACCACAGACCTATGGGTCCGTAGTTAGTACCTAGATGTCTCTATCTCTCTCTATGTACTTTGTTGCCATGATCACCACGATTCCTGCGGTGATCTATCTTATGTAATCACTCTTTGTGGTGCGTTTGTTGGGATCCGATGAATTGTGGGTTTATGTTTAGATTATTCGTTACAAAGATTAGAGTCTTCTCTGAATTCTTATTTGATTCTTATTTGCATGATTGTTATAGCTTCGTAATTCTCTTTGATCTATCGGTTCAATTTGGCCAACTAGATTGGTTTATCTTCAGTGGGAGAGGTGCGTTGTAGTGGGTTCAATCTTGCGGTGCTCTATATCCCAGTGACAAAGTAGGGGACAAAGACACGTATTTGTATTGCTGCCACTAAGGATAAAATGATGGGGTTCATTCATATTAATTGGATTTACTTTGTCTACATCATGTCATCGTTCTCCAAGCATTACTCTGTTTGTTATGAACTTAATACCTAGAGAGGCAAGCATAGAAGCGCTCTCGAAGTGGAGTAATAGTAGTAGATACAGGCAGGAGTCGGTCTACTTGTTTATGGACGTGATGCCTATATACATGATCATTGCGATGAATAAATACTGCATAACTATGCGCTTTTCTATCAATTGCCCAACAGTAATTTGCTTACCCACCGTATGCCTACTTCGAGAGAGAAGCCTCTTGCGAACACTATGGCACCTGGGTCTATTCACATATATATTTACAAATTCTCTTATTATCTTGCTGCCATTATTTACTTTTTATTTATTTTGCAATTTATATTTATCCAACTATCCTCTACACTACTCATTTGCTTGCAAGTAACGAGTTCAAGGGGATTGACAACCCTCTTGCCTGCGTTGGGTGCAAGTGTTTTCTCTTTTCTGTGTAGGCGCTGAAGACGGGAGTTGTGTGATCCTCCTATTGGTTCGATAACCTTGGTTCTCACTGAGGGAAATACTTATCTATATTGTGTTGCATCATCCCCTCCTCTTCGGGGAAAACCCAATGCAAATTACAAATATCAGGAAGGATTTCTGGCGCCATTGCCGGGGAGTATCATCAACTTACTATCAAGTACCTTCTCACAAATTATCATTCACTTGTTCTACTTTTTATTTGTTGTTATATTTTGCTTGCTATAAATTCAAAAATACAAAACTATTTATCTTTGCTAGTTTGCTTGTTTACTTGTTGCTATGGCTAGTTCTTCCTTTGTTCCATTTACTCCCGAGAATGAGGTGCTTAATTTTAAACAAAGGGGACGAGAAAGTTTGAGAGATGCTTGGCATAGGATTTGCAAGCTCAAAATAAATCAACTCATAAGCAATCCCCCAATATCTTGCTTTGTAACTTTTATGTGGGTATTACTACTTGGTATAGGTTTGTACTTGATACTATTACCGGTGGTAATTTCTTAATGAGTCACACTTCGGATGCTTTCAAAGCTATGGAAAATTTAGTTGGGTCACCACCTCTCATTATTAATGAAACTACTTTGACCTTGGAACATGTTATTCAAAGGCTTGAGATTATTGAAAATAAAATGGCCACTAAGGAACAAATTGAGGAGTTGGATAAAAAGATTCATAATCATATCACTCAATTTGGGTCAAAGGTAGGAATTACTTTGAAAGCACCAAAGGAGAAAGATACAACTATTAATGAGCGGGTAGAGCAAGGATTTGGTAGAATTGATAAAATAGAGGAAGTATTTGATAAAATGGGCTCCGTGTTCACCCCATCCAAATCCAATGCTAGTACTTCTCAAGGAAAAAGTCTAAAGTGATGTATGTCCCCAAAAATACTAGTATCACTCCTATTAAAAGAAATGAGGATCTTAAGATGATTAGTGTGCATAAATTTTTTATTAGCTTGATAAAAGATCCTATAATCAAGCCTCCTCCTTTTATTAGACATGGTTGTGTGATTGAGAACTTGACGTCAAAGATGACAACACTTGATACTATGCATTATGCCTAGCTAGGGGCGTAAAACAATAGCGCTAGTCGGGAGGCAACCCAATAGTTATCATATTTTTCTTGTTTTTTACTTTCTGTTTGTTTTTGATAACATGATTGTTTATACTGTAATGATTGTGTTTTTATCTTTAAATAAGTGTTTGTGCCAAGTAAAGCCTTTGGGATGACTTGCATGATAAGTTGGTACGGTGCAAAAACGGAAACTTTAGCATCTAGTGCAGAATTTCTCTGATTTTACTGGAATGCTTTTCGATTTGAATTTTTTACACAGTATTGATATACAAATTCCCCAGGTTGTCCTATTTTTTTAGAATTTTTGAAGTTACAAAAGTACAGTTTCTTTACATATTATTACAGACTGTTTTGTTTTAGTCAGATTCTATTTTTGCTTGCATAGTTTGCTTGTTTTGATGATGCTATGGATTGTATCGGCGGCAGGGGGGGTTATAAGCCATTTATAAGTTATACAGTACCTTATGCAATAATAAAACATGAATCAATTTATAACGGTACCTAAAGTATTTGATATGTTTATTATACTAACGGATCTCACGAAGGTTTCTGTTGAATTTTGTGTGGTGAAGTTTTCAAGTTTTGGGGTGCTATCACGATGGATGAAGGAATAAAGAGCAGCAAGAGCCTAAGCTTGGGGATGCCCCGGAATATATCCCCTCTTTCGTCTAAGCTTGGGGATGCCCCGGAAGACATCCCCTCTTTCCCCAAGGCACCCCAAGTCAAATTCTAGGGAGACTCAAGCGTCTAAGCTTGGGGATGCCCCGGAAGACATCCCCTCTTTCGTCTCAATCCATTGGTATGTCACTTGGAGCTATAATTTTATTCATCACATGATATGGGTTTTGCTTGAAGCGTCGTTTGCTTTTGTTTTAGTTTTCCACAATGATTGGATAGAATACCCTATGTGCTTCACTTATATCTTTTGAGCTTAGCAGTTGCTCTAGTGCTTCACTTATATCTTTTAGAGCACGGTGGCATATAGATTTTATAGAAATAATTGCACTCTCGTTCTTCACTTAAATTTGTTTGAGAGTTAATAAATAGTGACGGTAATTTGCATGGGTTATAAGACTAGTCCAAAAATAATAGGTATTCAATGAGTGCATAATGAAAACCACATGTATCACATAAAAGAGAAATTGTGGGTTAATGATATTGATGTGGTAATATGAAGGAGCGTGCGTGGATGGTTGTCGGTTAGTGATACGTCTCCGTCGTATCTACTTTTCCTCACACTTTTGCCCTTGTTTTGGACTCTAATTTGCATGATTTGAATGAAACTAACCTGGACTGATGCTGTTTTCAGCAGAACTACCATGGTGTTGTTTTTGTGCAGAAATAAAAGTTCTTGGAACTGGACGGAACTTTTTTTGGAGATTTATTTTATAAAAAAATACTGGAGCCAAGAACCACCGGAGGGGGAGCCCTGGCTGGGCACGATACACCAGGGTGCGCCAGCCCCCCCGGGCATGCCCTGGTGGGTTGTGCCCACCTCGGGGCCCCACTGACCCTAATTCCGACGCTATAAAATCCTATTTTTGGAGAGAAAAATCAAAGAGAAAGTTTCATCACGTTTTACTATACGAAGACGCCGCCACCTCCTGTTCTTCCTCGGGAGGCCAGATCTGGAGCCCGTTTGGGGCTCCAGAGAGGGGAATCTTCGGTCTTCGTCATCATCAACCCTTCTCCATCACCAATTCCATGATGCTCCCCACCGGGAGTGAGTAATTCCTTCGTAGGCTTGCTGGTCGGTGAGGAGTTGGATGAGATTCATCATGTAATCGAGTTAGTTTTGTTAGGGCTTGATCCCTAGTATCCACTATGTTCTGAGATTGATGTTGCTATGACTTTGCTATGCCTAATGCTTGTCACTAGGGCCCGAGTGTCATGATTTCAGATCTGAACCGTTTATGTTATCACCATTATATCTATGTTCTTGATCTGATCTTGCTAGTCATACACACCTATTACGTGTTATGACCCGTAAACCCCGGAGTGACAATAGTCGGGATACTTTCCGGTGATGACCGTAGTTTGAGGAATTCATGTATTCACCATGTGTTAATGCTTTGTTCCGGTTCTCTATTAAAAGGAGGCCTTAATATCCCTTAGTTTCCTAATGGACCTCGCTGCCACGGGAGGGTAGGACAAAACATGTCATGCAAGTTCTTTTCCATAAGCACGTATGACTATTTGCGGAATACATGCCTACATTACATTTATGAACTGTAGCTAGTTCTGTATCGCCCTAGGTTATGATTGTTATATGATGAATATCATCCAACGAGTTCACCGATCCAGTGCCTACGAGTTTTCCACATATTGTTCTTGCCAAGTTACTACTGCTACTGTTATGCTTGCTACAAAACCATTGCTGTCACTGCTACTGTTACCGTTACTGCTACCACTGCTATCAAAACTATCATACTACTTTGCTACTGATCACTCTGTTGCAGATATTTAATCTCCAGGTGTGGTTGAATTGACAACTCAGCTGCTAATACTCACAAATATTCTTTGGCTCCCCTTGTGTCGAATCTATAAATTTGGGTTGAATACTCTACCCTCGAAAACTGTTGCGATCCCCTATACTTGTGGATTATCAGTTAGTAGAAATATCGATAGTTAAAGGGTGTTAATTTGATGTTCATGTAAATATTGGTTATGGCATGGTGATGATGTGTGAGCATTCTTATTCCTCGTTGCAAACCTAGTGCTGTTTAGGTCGGAGGCGGGCGATGGTTAAGTCCTCCCAACCTCCTCCCTAGGGGCATGCAAGTAGTACTTTGCTTCGAGAGAGATAATAAAATTTCTCAATAAATATGTGAGTTATTTATGACTAATGTGAATGCATTGATGTACGCACTCTCACATTTTCATATTTGCTAGCCTCTTCGGTACCGTGCATTGCCCATTCCCATCTAAAGGATCGGTGCAAACTTCGCCGGTGCATCCAAACCCCGTGGCATGATTCCTCTGTTGCACATAAGCCTCATTATATCTTCCTCAAAACAGCCACCATACCTACCTATCATGGCATTTCCATAGCCATTCTGAGATATATTGTCATGCAACTTCCACCATTACATCATATAACTACTATACTCATTGTCATATTGCTTTGCATGATCATGTATCTGACATACTATTTGTGGCAAAGCCACCGTTCATCATTGTTTACATGTTACGCTAGATCATTGCACATCCTGGTACACTGTCAGAGGCATTCATATAGAGTCATATTGTTTAGTAGTTTTTCATATTGAGTTGTAAGTAAATAAAAGTGTGATGATCATCATTATTAGGGCATTGTCTCAGTGAGGAAAGGATGATGGAGGCAATGATTCCGCCACAAGTCAGGATGAGACTCCGGACGAAAAAAAGAGAAAGAAAGAAAAAGAAAAAAATGAGAAAGAAAGAAAAGAAAAGGGAAAAAAAGAGAAAAAAATAAATGAGAGAAAAGAGAGGTCTTCATGAGCAAGCAAGTTGGATGCACACCCACTTAGCTTCCGTTTAGCTTTCATACACTTATAGCTCTAGTGCATCCGTTGCATGACAATCCCTACTCCTTGCATTGATATCTATTGATGGGCATCTCCATAGCCCGTTGATATGCCTAGTTGATATGAGAATTTCTTCTCCACTTTTTACCCCTTTGATATCTACCACCATATTCTATTCCACCTATATGCTATATCCATGGTTCACGCTCATGTATTGAGTGAGGAATAAAAAGCTAAAGTGTCAAACCCTGTGTTTGTACCACTTTGCTATGTTGTGAGTTTATAAAAATTTGGACCAGATAAAACTTTTTGAGTACTTGTGATGATTGACTTGATTGCTATTTGCTTGATTGCTTGCTTGTGTTTTGACTCACAATAACTCTCCTACTCTCAAAACTCATCTTCTTGATCCAAACCTTTACCCAATGATCATGCCATGTGTATAGGACCAAAAACTATTTTTATAAAATATTATTTTGGCCAAAAAGCATTTATCCAATTTAGGTTTTCAAAAACCTCCGAATTGAGATTTGTTCTACAAGTCCTCAAATTAGGGTGAATGTTTTGCCCCAAAGACTTTATTTGGAACCTAACATATATAAGACTTCCCAAAACCACCAAATATTATTTTTAAAGATTATTTTTCCTATTTTATTTAAAGGCTTTTTATTAAGGCTAGAAATGGTCTTTTATAAAGAAAAATATTTTTATGCTTTCAAAATATTTGAGAAACTTTAGGGAAACTCAGTGGACATATATTTTCCATATATAAGAGTTTCAACACATGGTCATGTTCAAAATATTGGACAAAACCCTTTCCGCATATTTCAAGCATTTGAAATATTTATGTAAGAAATATTCTCAAATAAATCCAGGAAAATTCCAGCATGTTACAGATGCCATATGTGATGATATTGCCAAGTTTTATTGCAATCCCAATATTTTTTGTTCACCAAAATGCCCAAAAACCCTCTCTGTCCAGAACCAATTTGAGCAACTTTACATTGTCAAGTTTATCCAATTGACACCAAACTTTGTGGGCATGCTCTAATATCCAAATGATGCCACCACACCAAGTGGAGCATCAAGGAGAATAGCTTAGCATGACCAAATCTAAAGAAACATGATTGTGTTGATTTCTCGGGTTTGCCAAAGTTACATTGGCAACTTTCTTCAAATGAGCTCAAACTTGGTGATCCACCACATTTTTATCCACCATTTGATCCTGTTAACTCTCATGGCAAGTAGAATCTTTTTACTTGCCCAAGCAATCATCAAACACCTTCTGGTGGTTTGGTAAAACCATAGTTTTGACCCTTTCCACTATTCTCCTTCACCCCCAATTTTTACCACAGCCTTTCTTAGTTGCCTTGCACCCCCACTAAAAACCCCAAGTCCTCAGCTCAATGATTGAGGGGTAAAACCTCCATTTTTACCCTCTGGACAGCATCTTTTCTCTCCCTCTCAGCTTTCCTTCTCAACCAAGGCAACCTCCAGAGCATCCCATGCATTTACCAGCTTTGTTTACCCCCTAGACCCTCTGGACACGAGTGGCCACGCCTACGCGCCAAGAGCATGCCATGGCATGCCAAAGGCATGCTTTGGACCATGCTACAATGCGTCCTGGCACTGTAGCCGGAGCATCCCGAGGCTCCCGACACCGTTAGGATGAATGGCCTTGTCCCCTGGCCCTACCTCGACGTCCGCAAACCCCCAAATGGCCGGCCCCCACCTCAACGTCCGTAAACCTCCAAACTACCGGCCCCCATCTACTACGCAACTTTATTCTTGTAGACTTTGTTGGGCCTCCGAGCGCCGAGTTTTGTAGGATGATGACCCACAAGTATAGGGGATCAATCGTAGTCCTTTCGATAAGTAAGAGTGTCGAACCCAACGAGGAGCAGAAGGAAATGACAAGCGGTTTTCAGCAAGGTAATTTCCGCAAGATATGAAATTGTAGGTAACAGATAGTTTGATAGCAAGATAATTGGTAACAAGCAAGTAACGGTAATGGTAAACAAGGTGCAACAAGGTAGCCCAATCCTTTTGAGGCAAAGGACAGGCCAGAACAATCACTAGTAATAGGCAAAGTGTTCTTGAGGGTACACGGGAATTTCGTCTAGTCACTTTTATCATGTTGGTTTGATTCGTGTTCGCTACTTTGATAATTTGATATGTGGGTGGACCGGTGCTTGGGTGCTATTCTTACTTGAACAACCTCGCACTTATGATTAACCCCCTCGCAAGCATCCGCAACTACGAGAAAAGTATTAAGATAAAATCTAACCATAGCATTAAACGTTTGGATCCAAATCAGCCCCTTACGAAGCAGCGCATAAACTAGGGTTTAAGCTTCTGTCACTCTAGCAACCCATCATCTAATAGCTAATCCACAATGCATCCCCTTAGGCCCATGAATGGTGAAGTTTCATGTAGTCGACGTTCACATGACACCACTAAGGGAATCACAACATACATATCATCAAAATATCAAACACATATCAAATTCACATGATTACTCGCAACATGACTTCTCCCATGACCTCAAGAACAAATGTAACTACTCACAAATAATAATCATGCTCAAGATCAGAGGAGTATTGAATAGCATAATAGATCTGAACATATAATCTTTCACCAAATAAATCATATAGTAATCAACTACGCAAGGTAATCAACACTACTAGTCACCCACAGGTACCAATCTGAGGTTCCGGTACAAAGATTGAACACAAGAGATTAACTAGGGTTTACGAGGAGATGGTGCTGTTGAAGATGTTGATGAAGATTGGCCTCCCAAAGACGAGAGGGGTGTTGGTGATGACGATAGCTTCGATTTCCCCCTCCGGGAGGGAAGTTCCCCCGGCGGAATCGCTCCACCGGAGGGCAAAAGTGCTCCTGCCCAAGTTCCGCCTCGAGGCGGCGGCGCTTCGTCCTGAAAGTCCTCCTCTGATTTTTTCTAGGTCAAGAGTGACCATATACCAGAAGATGGGCACCGGAGGTGGGCCGAGGTGGCCACAACCCATCAGGGTGCGCCCTGGTCGGTTGTGCCCACCTGGGAGGCCACCTCCGGTAGTTTTCTGCTCCAGTATTTTTTCTTAAATGCAAAAATAATCTCCATAAAATTTCAACTTCATTTGAGTTGTGAAGAATAGGTATCTCTGACGTGCTTTTCTTAGGTCTAGAATTCCAGCTGTCGGTATTCTCCTTCTTTGTGTAAACCTTGCATATTATGAGAGAAAAGGCATTAGAATCACTCCCCAAAGCATTATTATTCAACAAAACAAAGTAAATAACAGTAGGAAAACATGATGCAAAATGGACGTATAAACTCCCCCAAGCTTAGACCTCACTTGTCCTCAAGCGAAAGCCGATATTGAAAAGCATGTCCACATGGTTTGAGAGAGAGGTGTCGATAAAAACAAAATACGGACGTAGAAGCATCATGCTTATTATCATAGCAGCAACATACTCTATCATAAAAAAACTTATTTCAATATATTTTGATCATATAGCTTCTCATGAACAAGTAACAATTCATCACAACATAGAAGTATAAATCATAAACCTTATTGGGAACCAACAAACTATGTTCTCAGTCAACTTTGCAACTACAATTCATCATATTTTCAGGAAGGGTCTCATATCGGAGCCTTTGGGCAAGTCCACATACTCAACCATCATTTAGTCTTCTATGATTGCTAACACTCATGGCATACCCATGAACAAAAAGTTTCAACCGGACACATAAGAAGATAGGGGCTTATAGTTTCGCCTCCCAATGTATTCACCTCAAGGGTGATGTCAACAATAATAACTCATGCCACCCATATCCAACTGGATATATGTGCCTAGATCTTTCCTCACCACACGATGCTTGCAAAAGAGAAAAACTAAAAAGGAATGGGGAAGAATACTTTGACTCTTTGCATAAAAGTAAATACATGAAAGTAAAAGATAGGCCCTTCGTAGAGGGAAGCAGAGGTTGTCAAGCACTTATTGGTTTGTATGCCCAATCCCTTAATGTAAAAGAACGTCACGCTATATTGCCCCCTATGATAGCATCCTTTATTATGCAGTCCGTCGCTTTTATTACTTTGCCATCATAAGTTCGTATAGCGCTCAATTTTCTCTTACACTAATTGATCAAAACACTTTTAAAAGCAATTTTTATTGCCTTGTTGCACCGATGACAACTTACTTGAAGGATCTTTCTCGATCCATAGGTAGGTATGGTGGACACTCAAGGAAAGAATTTGGGTTTGGGTTTTTAGATGCACAAGTAGTATCTCTACTTAGTGCGGACTTTTTGGCTTGCAAAGATATTGAGCAAGCACCACATGTTAAAGGATCTATGACAATATAACTTCTATGTGGATATGAACAAACATAAATCATTACGTTGTCTTGTCCAACGTCAACAATTTTGACATATAATATTTGATGGGGGCTCACAATCATAAAAGATGCCCAAGATGGTGTATTTGCATGTGAATCTTCTCTTCCCTTATTAATTCTTTCATGAATTGCATCATTGACCAATGCTATGTTTGTTAATCTCCAATAAATTTTACTACTTATACTTTTCCTTATGTGATGTCATTACTCACCTTGAGATTAGCATATAATTCTTTTCATTTATTTCTCTTTCTTTTTACTTTGATTGCAACAAGAAAGTAGGGAGACAAAAACTCAAACTAAACTTTATTATATAGCTCTCACACGATTACATAGATAGATAAGCCACGGAACTAACACACGAAAATAGATAACGCTAAAATTTTATTCAACTAAAGCAAAGCAAAACTAAAGATTGAACTAAAATAGGTAAAGGTGAATAAAAGTGGTGATGATACGATACCGGGGCATCTCCCCCAAGCTTGGCTCAAGCCAAGGGGAGTGCCCATACCCGTGTGCTCAAGTCTCCTTTGGTGGTGGTGATGAAGAAGGTGGTGGTGTTATGATGTCACACTTCAGCTTCAAAAGATGCTCCAACTTGCGGATGACCCTCCTAAGGTTATTGATGTGCTCTTCTAGCAAAATATTTTCATGGATGAGAAATTTATTCTGAACACAAACCGCTTCGAAAGCTCTAAAGGCTTCGATTTCAATAGGGGTGAGATGACTGTAATAAGGTTGAAGGATATCTTCTTCCTCTCCCTCCTTTGCTGGCATGGGTTGATCTCCTTCAAGGGGATGATCAACCATAGCCTCCTTGCCCTTCTATTCCTTGTTGGCTTCTTCCGGCTCCTCCCTCTTCAACTATATCTTCATTAGCCAGGCATCTTCTTCCACGTTATTAGGAGAGGGAGAAGACATGATGCCTGACTTGACAGATCTGATAGGAAAACAGCGAGAAACAAGAACAGAGGATTTTTCTGCGGTGCGGTCGTCAAAACAGTCGGGGGTATATATAGAGAATTTTTATTCTTGGGAAACAAGTATATGGAAGGAAAACGGAGTCGGGAAGGCATCCGAGGTGGGCACAACCCACCAGGGCGCGCCCTCGTGTATCGTGCTCACCTCGATCACCTTCCGGTTTATTTCTTTATTTACAAAATTTTAAAATATTCCAAAACTGACAAAAAATATTTTTGCGGATTTTTCGGAGTCCGTTTACTTAACGTATCACGTACCTCCTATTTTTAGGAATTCTGGAATGTTCCGGAAGGTTTCTTTTATGTGTTCCTCCGGTGTCATGGTTTGAATAACATTGCTTTCAACGTTAATAGGCGTACCTGAGATATAATGCTTAATTCTTTGTCCATTGACCACCTTTGGGTTAGTACCTTCGGCGTTATTAATCTTGATAGCTCCAGAACGATAAACCTCTTCGATAATATATGACCGTTCCCATTTGGAGAGAAGCTTTCCTACAAAAAATCTTGAAGGAGAGTTGAACAAAAGAACATAATATCCTATTTTGAATTACCGCTTTTGGATTCTTTTGTCATGCCATCTTTTTACATCTTCTTTGAATAGCCTAGCATTTTCATACGCTTGGGTTCTCCATTCATCTAGTGAGCTAATATCAAATAACCTCTTCTCACCGGCAAGTTTGAAATCATAGTTGAGTTCTTTAATTGCCCAAAATGCTTTGTGTTCTAATTCTAGAGGCAAATGACAAGCTTTCCCATACACCATTTTATATGGAGACATACCCATAGGATTTTTATAAGCTGTTCTATAGGCCCAAAGTGCATCATCTAATTTCTTAGACCAATTCTTACGAGACCTATTGACAGTTTTTTGTAATATTAATTTTATTTGTCTATTGCTAAGTTCAACTTGACCACTAGATTGAGGATGATAGGGAGATGCAATTCTATGGTTAACATCATATTTAGAAAGCATTTTACGAAAAGCACCATGAATAAAGTGTGAACCACCATCGGTCATTAAATATCTAGGGACTCCGAACCTCGGGAAGATAACCTCTTTAAGCATTTTAATGGAGGTGTGGTGATCAGCACTACTAGTTGGAATAGCTTCTACCCACTTAGTGACATAATCAACAGCAACCAAAATATGAGTGTACCCGTTGGAGGAAGGAAAAGGCCCCATGTAATCAAAACCCCATACGTCAAATGGTTCAACAACAAGTGAATAATTCATAGGCATTTCCTAACGCTTACCGATATTACCAATTCTTTGACATTCATCACAAGACAAGACAAACTTACGGGCATCCTTGAAGAGAGTGGGCCAATAAAAACCAAATTGTAATACCTTATGAGCAGTTCTATCTCCCGCATGATGCCCTCCATAAGCTTCTGAATGACATTTCCGTAGGATTTGTTCCTGTTCATGCTCAGGTACACAACGTCTAATAATACCATCTACTCCTTCTTTATAAAGATGTGGGTCATCCCAAAAATAATGTCTTAAGTCATAGAAGAATTCTTTCTTTTGTTGGTCTGTGAAGCTAGGTCGTATATATTTAGTGACAATGTAGTTAGCGTAATCAGCATACCAGGGTGTGTTTTGTGAAACACTTATTGGAGCTAACTGTTCGTCAGGGAACCTATCATCAATAGGTAGTGGGTCATCAAGAATATTTTCTAACCTAGACAAGTTATCAGCTACGGGGTTCTCAGCTCCCTTCCTATCAACGATATGCAAGTCAAATTCTTGAAGCAAGAGAACCACCTAATGAGTCTAGGTTTAGCATCTTTATTTTCCATAAGGTATTTTATAGCTGCATGATCGGTGTGAACAATTACTTTGGAGTCAACAATATAGGATCTAAATTTATCACAGGCAAACACAACTGCTAAAAATTCTTTTTCAGTAGTAGCATAATTTCGTTGAGCACTGTCTAGAGTTTTACTAGCATAATGGATAACATTCAATTTCTTATCAACTCTTTGTCCTAGAACAACACCAACAACATAATCACTAGCATCACACATAATTTCAAAAGGCAAGTTCCAATCAGGTGGTTGAACGATAGGTGCAAATGTTAAGGCTTTCTTGAGTGTTTCAAAGGCTTCCACACAATCATCATCAAAAACAAAAGGAATATCCTTTTGCAAAAGGTTAGTAAGAGGCCTATAAATTTTAGAGAAGTCTTTAATGAACCTCCTAAAAAACCAGCATGACCAAGGAAACTGCGAATACCTTTAATATCTTTAGGACATGGCATTTTCTCAATTGCATCGACTTTAGCTTTATCCACCTCAATACCTCGTTCAGATATTTTGTGCCCCAAGACAATGCCTTCATTAACCATAAAGTGGCACTTCTCCCAATTCAAGACACGATTAGTTTGTTCACATCTCTGCAAAACTCGATCAAGGTTGCTTAAGCAATCATCAAAAGAAGTTCCGTAAATGGAAAAATCGTCCATGAAGACCTCCACAACCTTTTCACAAAAATCAGAGAATATAATAGTCATACATCTTTGAAAGGTAGCAGGTGCATTGCATAAACCAAAAGGCATACGTGTGTAAGCATAGGTTCCAAAAGGGCAAGTAAAGGTGGTTTTCTCTTGATCGGATTGTGACACATGTATTTGAGAGAAACAGAATATCCATCTAAGAAACAAAAGTGTGTGTGCTTAGATAGTCTCTCAAGCATTTGATCAATGAACGATAGAGGGTAATGATCTTTCCTATTAGCTTTATTTAGTTTTCTAAAATCAATTACCATTCTATAACCAGTAACAATTCTTTGTGGAATGAGTTCATTCTTATCATTGGGAACAACGGTAATACCTCCTTTCTTAGGGACACAATGAATGGGACTTACCCATCTACTATCAGCTATGAGATAGATTATACCTGCTCCCAGAAGCTTTAATATTTCAGTTCTTGCCACTTCTTTCATCTTAGGTTTCAATCGCCGTTGGTGATCAACAACGGGTTTAGCATCAGGTTCCATATTAATCTTGTGCTGACACAGAGTGGGACTAATGCCCTTAAGATCATCAAGAGTATATCCAATAGCAGCCCGGTGCTTCCTTAGAACTTTCAATAATCTCTCTTCTTCATGTTCTGAAAGGTTAGCACTAATAATAATAGGATATATCTTTTTCTCATCAAGATAAGCATACTTCAAAGTGTCAGGCAATTGTTTCAATTCAAACACAGGATCACCTTTAGGTGGAGGACGACCTCCAAGAGTTTCAATAGGCAAATTGTGTTTCAAGAGAGGTGCATATCATTTCTTTCACGCGGGTGAATATCATTTTCTTCTACGCAGGTGCATATCATTTTCATGGTCAAGCAGATATTGTTCTAATGGATCAGTGGGAGGCACGGCAATAGAAGCAAGACCAATTATTTCATCTTTACTAGATAACGCTTTATCACGAGGTTGTCTACTAAACTTGGAAAAATTAAACTCATGAGACACATTACCAAAACTGACATCGACAGTTTGTTTTTCACAATCTATTTTAGCATTGACGGTGCTCAAGAAAGGTCTACCAAAGATAATGGGACAAAAGTCATCTTGTGGGGAACCAAGGACTAGAAAATCATTGGGTATTTTACTTTCCCGCACAAGACTTCAACATCTCTAACAATCCCAAGTGGTGTGATAGTGTCTCTATTAGCAAGTTTAATAGTAACATCAATGTCTTCCATTTCAGCAGGTGCTATTTCATCCATAATTTCTTGGTCTAGAGTAAATGGGATAGCACTCACACTAGCACCCAAATCACATAAACCATGATAGCAATGATCTCCTATTTTGACTGAGACAACAGGCATGCCTTCTATGGGTCTATGTTTATCTTTTTCATCGGGTTTAGCAATTCTAGCAGCTTCATCACAGAAGTAGATAACATGCCCATCAATATTTTCTACCAAGAGATCTTTAACCATAGCAACACTAGGTTCTACTTTGATTTGCTCAAGGGGCTTAGGTGCTCTTATATTACTCTTACAAACCACAGTTGATATCTTAGCATGTTCCTTTATCCTAACAGGGAAAGGTGGTTTTTCAATATAAGCGGTAGGCACAACTGGATCAACATTGTAAAAGATTGTTTCTTCTTTAGTTATGACCGGTTCTTTAATTTCTTCTTTAATAGGGGGGTGATATTTAAACCATTTCTCCTTAGGGAGATCAACATGAGTAGCAAATGCTTCGCAGAAAGAGGCTACTATCTTAGAGTCAAGTCCATATTTAGTGCTAAACTTGTGAAAAGTATCGGTATTAATAAAAGATTTAACACAATCAAATTCAAGCTTTATACCTGACTCATTACCTTCGTCGAGTTCCCAATCTTCAGAGTTGCATTTAATTCTTTCTAAGAGATCCCACTTGAATTTAATAGTCTTCTTCATATAAGAACCAGCACAAGAAGTATCGAGCATGGATTGATCATTATGAGAAAGTCGAGCATAAAAATTCTGAATGATAACTTCTCTCGGAATGTCATGATTGGGGCATGAATATAACATTGACTTAAGCCTCCCCCAAGCTAGAGCGATACTTTCTCCTTCATGAGGCCAAAAATTATATATATAATTCCAATCACGATGAACTAGATGCATGGGATAAAACTTTTGGTGGAATTCCAATTGCAAATGATTCCAGTTCCATGATCCAAGATCATCACATAGCCTATACCATGTCAATGCTTTTCCCTCCAAAGATAAAGGGAAAACCTTCTTCTTAACTTCATCTCCGGGTAAACCTGCAAGCTTAAATAATCCACAAATTGCGTTCACATATAAGAGGTGCATATCAGGATGTTCAGTTCCATCTCCTGCATAAGGTTTAGCAAGCAGTTGTTCCAACATACCCGAAGGAATTTCATAAGTAACATTTTCAGTAGGTGTTGTAGGTTGTGGGGCAACTAATTGTGGTTCCGATCGAGGTGAAGATACCCCGAACAAACCCCTCAAAGGATTGTTTTCCATGGTAGAAAGTAGCAATAAATTTCAGCACATAGTATAAGTTTTTCCTTACCAATTTCCACTTACCAAGAGCGCTTCACTCCCCGGCAACGGCGCCAGAAAAGAGTCTTGATGACCCACAAGTATAGAGGATCAATCGTAGTCCTTTCGATAAGTAAGAGTGTCGAACCCAACGAGGAGCAAAAGGAAATGACAAGCGGTTTTCAGCAAGGTAATTTTTGCAAGCACTGAAATTGTAGGTAACGGATAGCTTGATAGCAAGATAATTGGTAACAAGCAAGTAACGGTAACGGTAAACAAGGTGCAGCAAGGTAGCCCAATCCTTTTGAGGCGAAGGATAGGCCAGGAAAATCACTAGTAATAGGAAAAGTGTTCTTGAGGGTACACGGGAATTTCGTCTAGTCACTTTTATCATGTTGGTTTGATTCATGTTCGCTACTTTGATAATTTGATATGTGGGTGGACCGGTGCTTGGGTGCTGTTCTTACTTGAACAACCTCGCACTTATGATTAACCCCCTCGCAAGCATCCGCAACTACGAGAAAAGTATTAAGATAAAATCTAACCATAGCATTAAACGTCTGGATCCAAATCAGCCCCTTACGAAGCAGCGCATAAACTAGGGTTTAAGCTTCTGTCACTCTAGCAACCCATCATCTAATAACTACTCCACAATGCATCCCCTTAGGCCCATGAATGGTGAAGTGTCATGTAGTCGACGTTTGATACGTCTCCAATGTATCTATAATTTTTGCTTGGTCCATGCTCTTATATTATCATTCTTGGATGTTTTACAATCATTTTATAACAATTTTATATCATTTTTTGGGACTAACCTATTGACATAGTGCCAAAGTGCCAGTTGCTGTTTTGCTTGTTTTTTACTTCGCAGAAAATCAATACCAAACGGAGTCCAATCACGACGAAACTTTTTGGAGATTTTTTCTCGACCAGAAGACACCCAGTGGGCCAAAGAAGTACCGGAGAAGTGGGCCGAGGAGGGCACAACCCACCAGGGCACGCCAGGGGGCCCCCGGCGTTCCCTGATTGGTTGTGCCCTCCTCGGGACCCCTCTCCACCGCCTCTGATGCCTATAAATTCCCAAATATTCCAAAAACCCTAGGGGAGTCGACGAAACACAATTGCAGCTGCCGCAAGTTCCAGAACCGCGAGATCCAATCTAAACACCATCACGGAGGGGTTCATCTTCTTCATAGGTGCCTCTCCGATGATGCGTGAGTAGTCCACCATAGATTTACGGGTCCGTAGGCAGTAGCTAGATGGCTTCCTCTCTCTCTCTCTCTCTTATGATTCTCAATACAATGGTATCTTGGAGATCAATTTGATGTAAACTTTTGCGGTGTGTTTGTTGGGATCCGATGAATTTTGAGTTCATGATCAGTTTCTATCCATGAATATTATTTGAGTCTTCTTTGATCTCTTATATGCATGATTGCTTATAGCCTCGTATTTCTTCTTCGAATCTTTGGTTTAGTTAGGCCAACTAGATCGATTTTTCTTGCCATGGGAAGAGGTGCTTTGTGATGGGTTCGATCTTGCGGTGTTCTTTCCCAGTGACAGAAGGTGCAGCAAGACACGCATGTATCATTGCTATTAAGGATAACAAGATGGGGTCTATTCCTACATGATTAGATCTTGTCTACATCATGTCATCGTTCTTATTGCATTAATCTGTTTTTCCATGAACTTAATACACTAGATGCATGCTGGATAGCGGTCGATGTGTGGAGTAATAGTGGTAGATGCAGGCAGGAGTCGGTCTACTTATCTTGGACGTGATGCCTATATAATGATCATCGCCTTGGATATCGTCATGACTATTCGATTTTCTATCAATTGCCCAACAGTAATTTGTTCACCCACCGTACGCTATACTCGTGAGAGAAGCCACTAGTGAAGCCTACGGCCCCCGGGTCTACTTTTCCAACATATTGGTTTTAGATGTATCTTTTTGCAACTTTGTTTTCAGATCTATAAAACCAAAAACCCAAAAACATATTGCTGCATATTTTATTTGCTCTTTTTATTTTGTGTTCTTGAGAGATCTATCTCTCCTATCTATCAATACCTAATCTATCTTTTTACCGTAGAGAGATTGACAACCTCTCTTTCACGTCGGGTTGCTAGTATTTGTTGTTTGTGTACACGTACTGCTTATAGGGTGGTGGTGATCCTCCTACTAGTTCGATAACCTTGGTTTCATAACTGAGGGAAATACTTACCGTCGCTATGCTGCATCATCCCTTCCTCTTTGGGGAAATACCGACGCAGTCTCAAGCAACGTCAAAGGAATTTCTGGCGCCGTTGTCGGGGAGGAAGCGGTCTCTTCTATGTGCCTATCGTAGGCGCCGAGGGGACTCCATCATCATCTACCAGGTTCCTAATAACAAATCTTGTCTCCTTGCAATTACATTATTTGCCATTTGCCTCTCGTTTTCCTCTCCCCCACTTCACCAATTTGCCGTTTTATTCGCCCTCTTTTTTGTTTACCTTTTTATCTCCGGATCTCTTGCTTGTTGCTATGACTAGCGTTACTACTCCCCCTTTGTCACCAGACTTTGAAGTTCTATACTTCAAACAAAAACAAGGGGAAAATCTGAAAGATGCCTGGTATAGGCTAATGGAATCCTATCGTATTTCCAATCTAAAAGGAGATGGAAAAGTTTTGCTTAGAAATTTTTACATTGGATTGGCTTTGCATCATAGAGAGCTTTTGGATTTTGCCTCAAAGGGGAATTTTATTGAACTTGATGCAAACGCCGCTTATGCAGTTTTGGAAGGGATTTTGGGGGTTCCTCCCACAAAAAAAGGGCTTGCTTTTTCACAAGAGAGAGTTCAAATTCTTGACAAATTGGGTGACTTACATAAGCACTTGGTCGAGTTACAAAAATATCATGAACCCCTCAAGCATATTAGTGGGAACCTCAATCGTATGAATACTTTGATTACCCTTTGCAATAAGCATTTGTATATTTTGGATCTTAAGATGGTTTCTTCTCCTGAAAATTTGGGGAAGCGAAAAGAGCCCCCCAGATTCGAGAAGGCCCTCACAAAAGTGGCCAAAACCAAAGATGACAATACTTGAATCTATGCGTTATGCCTAGCTAGGGGCGTAAAACGATAGCGCTTGTTGGGAGGCAACCCAATGAATAAATAAATTTTTGCTTTTTCCTTTCTATTTTTGAGTGTTGACACAATTATGCCTTTGTTATGATTATGTTTTTATGGTTTATTTAGTGTTTGTGCCAAGTAGAACCTTTAGGATGATTCATAGGATGAGTAGAAGTGATGCTGAATCTGAAACAGAAACTTTGCGTCCAGTATATGAATTTCATTTTTTGCTGGAACGTGATCTTGAGCTAAAATTTTAACACAGTGTTTCTATACAAATTCCTTACGTTGTCCTAATTTTTCAGAATTTTTAGAGTTACATAAGTATGGTTAGAGTACAGATTACTACAGACTGTTCTGTTTAAGACAAATTCTGTTTTCGTTGCATTGTGTGCTTGTTTTGATGAATCTGTGGGTTCTATTGAAGGGTATGAACCATGGTAAAATTAAAATACAGTAGGTATAATGCAACAATAAAATATGGATGGGTTTGCAACAACACCTAAAGTAGTGATTTGCTTTATTATACTAACGGATCTTACGAAGATTTTGTTGAGTTTTGTGTGATTGAAGTTTTCAAGTTTTGGGTGAGATCATGATGGATGAAGGAATAAGGAGTGACATGAGCCTAAGCTTGGGGATGCTACCGCACCCCAAGATATATCCAAAGAGTAACAAGCAACTAAGCTTGGGGATGCCCCCGAGTGGCATCCCCTCTTTCTTCTAACAACCATCAGTATTTTACTTGGAGCTATATTTTTATTTGTCACATATCATGAGTATTGCTTGGAGCGTCTTGTATCTTTGCTTGCTTTGTTTGTTAGCTTGTCACTTGAATCCTTGCTGGACACACCTATTTGAGAGAGCCAAAATTATGCTATGATATGTTAGAATTGCTCTCTATGCTTCACTTAAACTTTTTGAGCTATAGAATTGCTCTAGTGCTTCACTTATATCTTTTTGAGCACGGTGTGCTTGGAAATTTTTGTAGAAATACTTGATACGTCTCCAACGTATCTATCATTTTTGCATGTTCCATGCTGTTATATTATCATTCTTGGATGTTTTACAATCATTTTATAACAACTTTATATCATTTTTTGGGACTAACCTATTGACATAGTGACAAAGTGCCAGTTGCTGTTTTTGCTTTTTTTTTTACTTCGCAGAAAATCAATACCAAACGGAGTCCAATCGCGACGAAACTTTTTGGAGATTTTTTCTGGACCAGAAGACACCCAGTGGGCCAAAGAAATGCCGGGGGAGTGGGCCGAGGAGACCACAACCCACCAGGGCGCGCCCTGATGGGTTGTGCCCTCCTCGGGGCCCGTCTCCACCACCTCTGATGCCTATAAATTCCCAAATATTCCAAAAACCCTAGGGGAGTCGACAAAACACAATTCCAGCCACCGCAAGTTCCAGAACCTCAAGATCCAATCTAAACACCATCACGGAGGGGTTCATCTTCCTCATAGGTGCCTCTCCGATGATGCGTGAGTAGTCCACCATAGACCTACGGGTCCGTAGGCAGTAGCTAGATGGCTTCCTCTCTCTCTCTCTCTTATGATTCTCAATACAATGGTCTCTTGGAGATCTATTTGATGTAAACTTTTGCGGTGTGTTTGTTGGGATCCGATGAATTTTAAGTTCATGATCAGTTTCTATCCATGAATATTATTTGAGTCTTCTTTGATCTCTTATATGCACGATTACTTATAGTCTCGTATTTCTTCTTTGGATCTTTGGTTTAGTTAGGCGGACTAGATCGATTTTTTCTTGCCATGGGAAGAGGTGCTTTGTGATGGGTTCGATCTTGCGGTGTTCTTTCCCATTGACGGAAGGGGCAACAAGACACGTATGTATCGTTGCTATTAAGGATAACAAGATGGGGTCTATTCCTACATGAATAAATCTTGTCTACATCATGTCATCGTTCTTATTGCAATACTCCGTTTTTCCATGTACTTAATACACTAGATGCATGCTGGATAGCGGTCGATGTGTGGAGTAATAGAGGTAGATGCAGGCAGGAGTCGGTCTACCTATCTTGGACGTGATGCCTATATAATGATCATCGCCTTGGATATCGTCATGACTATTTGATTTTCTATCAATTGCCCAACAGTAATTTGTTCACCCACCATGCGCTATACTCATGAGAGAAGCCACTAGTGAACCCTACGGCCCCGGGGTCTACTTTTCCAATATATTGCTTTTAGATCTGTCTTTTTGCATCTTTGTTTTCAGATCTACAAAACCAAAAACCGAAAAACATATTGTTGCATATTTTATTTGCTCTTTCTATTTTGTGTTCTTGAGACATCTATCTCTCCTATCTATCACTACCTAATCTATCTTTTTACCGTTGAGAGATTGACAACCTCTCTTTCACGTCGGGTTGCAAGTATTTGTTGTTTGTGTGCACGTACTGCTTATTGGGTGGTGGTGATCCTCCTACTAGTTCGATAACCTTGGTTTCGTAACTGAGGGAAATACTTAGCGTCGCTATGCTGCATCATCCCTTCCTCTTTGGGGAAATACCGACGCAGTCTCAAGCCACGTCAAAGGAATTTCTGGCGCCGTTGCCAGGGAGGAAGCGGTCTCTTCTACCAGGTTCCTAATCACAAATCTCATCTCCTTGCAATTACATTATTTGCCATTTGCCTCTCGTTTTCCTCTCCCCGACTTCACCAATTTGCCATTTTATTCGCCCTCTTTTTCGTTTGCCCTTTTTCTCGTCGGATCTCTTTCTTGCTTGCAATCTTGTTTGCGTAGTCATGATGCCTCAACGAAAGTACTATGATGTTCCTTACCCCAATATTTTGCTTGAAATTGAGAAAAGTACTAAGGATTATATGACTACCCAATTTGAGCATAATAAGTATTTTAACGATGAGCTTAGAGAACACACTACCGTGCTAGATGCCATAACGAAACAACTTGATGATATCAGTAGAGAAGTTTGCAATCTTCAATCTAAATATGCTCATGCTGAAAATTTGCTTGGTGAAATCTATGATGCACAAGCTACTTTGATAAATCAAATGGCCGCCAAACCGACCTCTCTAGAAGATAAAAAAGATGAAGATCTTAAAGTGATTGGTGTTTCTTCTATTGATTCCTTGTTTAGTAATATTAAGATTGATAATGAAGGGACTGAAGTAGAGTCAACTTTAGCTAGAAGGCGTCCAAATAATTTGGAGGGTGAAAATCTTGATGAAAATTTTGCTAAAAATGGGTTTGAAGAGGTCAAAACTTTAACTAGTGATGTGCCCACTATTTTGGATTGCAAAGACTTTAATTATGATAGTTGCTCTTTCATTTAATGCATTTCTTTGCTGCAATCCATGTTGAATTCACCCCATGCTTATGAGCAAAATAAAGCTTTTACTAAACATATCGTTGATGCCATGATGAAATCTTTTGAAGAAAAGTTGGAGTTGGAGATTTCTATTCCTATAAAATTACATGATGAGTGGGAACCTACCATTAAGGTCAATATTAAAAATTATGAGTGTTTTGCTTTGTGTGATTTGGGTGCTAGTGTCTCCACGATTCCGAAATCTCTATGTGATGTGCTTGGTCTTACCAATATTGAAGAATGTTCTCTTAACTTGCACTTGGTGGATTCTACTATTAAAATGCCTTTGGGAAGAATTAATGATGTTATTATTATGTCAAATAGGAACTATGTGCCTATTGATTTTATTGTGCTTGATATTGATTGCAATCCGTCTTGTCCCATTATACTTGGTAGACCGTTTTTACGCACTATAGGTGCCGTGATTAATATGAAAGAAGGTAATATTCGTTTTCAATTTCCCTTGAGAAAGGGTATGGAACACTTCCCTATAACAATAAATAAGCCACCATATGAATCAATCAAGAGGGCATCCTATGGATTTAAAACCGAAGATGACAATACTTGAATCTATGTGTTATGCCTAGCTAGGGGCATAAAACGATAGCGCTTGTTGGGAGGCAACCCAATGAATAAATAATTTTTTGCTTTTTCCTTTCTGTTTTTGAGTGTTGACACAATTATGCCTCTGTTATGATTGTGTTTTTATGGTTTATTTAGTGTTTGTGCCAAGTAAAGCCTTTAGGATGATTCATAGGACGAGTAGAAGTGATGCTGAATCTGAAACAGAAACTTTGCGTCCAGTATATGAATTTTCATTTTTTGCTGGACGTGATCTTGAGATGACATTTAAACACAGTGTTTCTATAGAAATTCCTTACGCTTTCCTAATTTTTCAGAATTTTTAGAGTTAAATAAGTATGGTTAGAGTACAGATTACTACAGACTGTTCTGTTTAAGACAGATTCAGTTTGCGTTGCATTGTGTGCTTGTTTTAATGAATCTATGGGTTATATTGAAGGGTATGAGCCATGGTAAAGTTAAAATAAAGTATGTATAATGCAATAATAAAATATGAATACGTTTGCAACAGTACCTAAAGTAGTGATTTGCTTTATTATACTAACGGATCTCACGAAGATTTTGTTGAGTTTTGTGTGATTGAAGTTTTCAAGTTTTGGGTGAGATCACGATGGATGGAGGAATAAGGAGTGATAAAAAGGCTAAGCTTGGGGATGCTACCGCACCCCCAAGATATATCCAAAGAGTAACAAGCAACTAATCTTGGGGATGCCCCCGAGTGGCATCCCCTATTTCTTCTAACGACCATCGGTATTTTATTTGGAGCTATATTTTTATTCGTCACATATCATGAGTTTTGCTTGGAGCGTCTTGTATCTTTGCTTGATTTGCTTGTTTGTTTTTCTCTGGTATCCTTGCTGGACACACCTATTTGGGAGAGCCAAAATCATGCTATGACTTGTTAGAATTGCTCTATGTGCTTCACTTAAACTTTTTTGAGCTATAGAATTGCTCTAGTGCTTCACTTATATCTTTTTGAGCACGGTGTGCTTGGAAACTTTTGTAGAAATACTCTCATCCTTCACTTAGATTAATTTGAGAGTAGGTAAAATTTTGAAGAAATCCTCTCATGCTTCACTTATACCTTTTTGAGATATGAAATCTTTATGCTCATGTGCTTCACTTAAATTTGTTTGAGCTTGCCAAAAAGCAATGGCAATATATGAAACTAGTTCCAAAGTGATAGATATCCAAGGAGGATATAATAAGAACTTTCATGAAGATTATTGGACAAATTAAACTTGATTCCTTGTAATAGTTTTGAAACATGATGATAGTAATATGTGAGTCATGTTAGTGAGTAATCATGCTTAGTAGGAATATTGGTGTTAAGGTTTGTGATTCAATATGCATGCACGAAAGTCAATAGTTATGCAATGAAGTTACATCCTACTTGTGGTGCATTATTTGGTGTTAGGTATGTTCAATGCTCACTTATGTGATTTTTCATTTCTTGGTTTGGTTGCTTCCCAATCTATTTGCTAGCCTTCATTTGTACTAAGTAGAAATACTACTTGTACATCCAAAATCCTTAAACCAAGTTTTGCCTTATGAGTCCACCATACCTACCTATATGCGTTATTTCCATGCTGTTCCAAGCAAATTTGTATGTGCCATCTCTAAATTTTCAAAATAAATTTTCTCTTTTGTGTGCCCGTACCGCTCATGAAACGGTGGGAAGTGTCCAATATGTTTCCATGCTAGATGTGTTATTCTCAAGATGAGTGTTTATTCACTTGTCATTGCACGAGAGTGCGGCGGTAATAGGGATGCCCATTCCCGAAATGAAAAAGAAAAAATATTTTCTTTATGTTGTCAAATAATAAATTCCTTGGAAAGTGTTGGTATGGAAGGCAACCGTGGATACGGACCGCCATGGAAAGTGAAAGTTTGGTGGAAAAAGGAATAAACTTTATTTTCTGTTTGGGAACCGCCTATGATATATCTAGCATGGAAAGTATTGTGAGCTACTTTGTCGTTTTCGTTGATAGGAAAAGCATGCCACCCAAAATATTTTTCTCTCTCAATTTAAAACTTTCAGCTCTAGCACCTCTACGAATCCCTACTTCCCTCTGCGTAGGGCCTATCTATTTACTTTATGCAATTTTTATTTTTGCTTTGAGTCTCCATCTTCTCTTATAAGCACCAACTAGGGGGCACTATGATAGTACTTGAGCATTGGGCATAGTTAATATTTGAGTGTGTTTCATGAATGGATCAATGATTGACCATGATGGGCTAGGGATAACTTTCTTTAGTGTTGATATTTTGAAAGACATGGTTGCTTGTTGACATGCTTCAGTATTGAAGTCATTATGTTAAAACTAGACTATTGCTTTGAATCATTTACAAGTCCAAATGTCCATGTTATACAAAAGAAAAGAATATGATGAACATGTTAGGCAGCATTCCACATCAAAAATTCTGTTTTTATCATTTACCTACTCGAGGACGAGTAGGAATTAAACTTGGGGATGCTTATACGTATCCAACGTATCTATAATTTTTGCTTGTTCCATGCTGTTATATTATCATTCTTGGATGTTTTACAATCATTTTACAACAACTTTTTGGAGATTTTTTCTAGACCAGAAGACACCCAGTGGGCCAAAGAAGTGCCTGGGGAGTGGGCCGAGGAGACCACAACCCACCAGGGCGCGCCAGGGGGGCCCCGGCATGCCCTGATGGGTTGTGCCCTCCTCTGGGCCCCTCTGCACCGCCTCTGATGCCTATAAATTCCCAAATATTCCAAAAACCCTAGGGGAGTCGACGAAACACAATTCCAGCTGCCGCAAGTTCCAGAACCTCGAGATCCAATCTAAACACCATCACGAAGGGGTTCATCTTCTTCATAGGTGCCTCTCCGATGATGCGTGAGTACGTAGTCCACCATAGACCTACGGGGCCGTAGGAGTAGCTAGATGGCTTCCTCTCTCTCTCTCTTATGATTCGCAATACAATGGTCTCTGATGATGCGTGAGTAGTCCATAGGTGCCTCTCTGATGATGCGTGAGTAGTCCATCATAGACCTACGGGTCCGTAGGCAGTAGCTAGATGGCTTCCTCTCTCTCTCTCTCTCTTATGATTCTCAATACAATGGTCTCTTGGGGATCTATTTGATGTAAACTTTTACGGTGTGTTTGTTGGGATCCGATGAATTTTGAGTTCATGATCAGTTTCAATCCATGAATATTATTTGAGTCTTCTGTGATCTCTTATATGCATGATTACTTATAGCCTCGTATTTCTTCTTCCAATCTTTGGTTTAGTTAGGCCGACTAGATCGATTTTTCTTGCCATGGGAAGAGGTGCTTTGTGATGGGTTCGATCTTGCGGTGTTCTTTCCCAGTGACAGAAGGGGCAGCAAGACACGCATGTATCATTGCTATTAAGGATAACAAGATGGGGTCTATTTCTACATGAATAGATCTTGTCTACATCATGTCATCGTTCTTATTGCATTACTCCATTTTTCCATGAACTTAATACACTAGATGCATGCTGGATAGCGGTCGATGTGTGGAGTAATAGAGGAAGATGCAGGCAGGAGTCGGTCTACCTATCTTGGACGTGATGCCTATATAATGATAATCGCCTTGGATATCGTCATGACTATTCGATTTTCTATCAATTGCCCAACAGTAATTTGTTCACCCACCATGCGCTATACTCATGAGAGAAGCCACTAGTGAACCCTACGCCCCAAGGGTCTACTTTTCCAACATGTTGCTTTCAGATCTATCTTTTTGCATCTTTGTTTTCAGATCTACAAAACCAAAAACCCAAAAACATATTGCTGAATATTTTATTAGCTCTTTCTATTTTGTGTTCTTGAGAGATCTATCTCTCCTATCTATCACTACCTAATCTATCTTTTTACCGTAGAGAGATTGACAACCTCTCTTTCGCGTCGGTTTGCAAGTATTTGTTGTTTGTGTGCAGGTGCTGCTTATTGGGTGGTGGTGATCCTCCTACTGGTTCGATAACCTTGGTTTCGTAACTGAGGGAAATACTTACCGTCGTTGTGCTGCATCATCCCTTCCTCTTTGGGGAAATACCGACGCAGTCTCAAGCCACGTCAATACTCTCATGCTTCACTTAGATTAATTTGAGAGTTAGTAAATTTTGAATAATTGTCTCAAGCTTCACTTATACTATTTTGAGAGATGAAATCTTTATGCTCATGTGCTTCACTTAAATTTGTTTGAGCTTGTCAAAAGGCAATGGCAATATATGAAACTAGTCCCAAAGTGACAGATATCCAAGGAGGATATAATAAAAAAATTCATGAAGATCATTGGGCAAATTAAACTTGATTCCTTGTAATAGTTTTGAAACATGATGATAGTAATATTTGAGTCATGTTAGTGAGTAATTATGCTTGAGTAGGAATATTGGTGTTAAGGTTTGTGATTCCCTATGCAAGTACGAAAGTCAATAGTTATGCAATGAAATTACATCCTACTTGTGGTGCATTATTCGGTGTTAGTTATGCTCAACGCTCACTTATGTGAATTTTCGTTTCTTGGTTTGGTTGCTTCCCAATCTATTTGATAGCCTCCATTTGTACTAAGTAGGAATACTACTCGTGCATCGAAAATCCTTAAACCAAGTTTTGCCTTATGAGTCCACTATACCTATCTATATGCGGTATTTCCATGCCGTACCAATCAAATTTGTATGTGCCGTCTCTAAATTTTCAAAATAAAATTTCACTTTCGTGTGCTCGTACCGCTCACGAAACGGTGGGGAGTGTCCAATATTTTTCCATGCTAGATGTGTTATTCTCAAGATGAGTGTTTATTCACTTGTCATTGCGCGAGAGTGCAGCGGTAATAGGGATGCCCATTCCGAAATGAAAAAGAAAAAAAAATTACTTTATGTTGTCAAATAATAAATTCCTTGGAAAGTGTTGGTATGGAAGGCAACCGTGGATACGGCCCGCCATGGAAAGTGAAAGTTTGGTGGAAAAAGGAATAAACTTTATTTTCTGTTTGGGAACCGCCTCTTATATATCTAGTATGGAAAGTATTGTGAGCTACTTTGTCATTTTCATTGACAGGAAAAGCCTGCCACTCAAAATTATTTTTCTCTATCAATTTAAACCTTGAGCTCTGGCACCTCTACAAATCCCTACTTCCCTCTGTGAAGGGCCTATCTATTTACTTTATGCAATTTTTATTTTACTTTGAGTCTCCATCTTCTCTTATAAGCACCAACTAGGGGGGCACTATGATCGTACTTGAGCATTGGGTATACCTAATATTTGAGTGTGTTTCATGAATGGATCAATGATTGAGCATGATGGGCTAGGGATAACTTTCTTTAGTGTTGATATTTTGAAAGACTTGGTTGCTTGTTGACATGCTTGAGTATTGAAGTCATTATGTTAGAACTAGACTATTGCTTTGAATCTTTTACAAGTCCAAATGTCCATGCTATACGAAAGAAAAGAATATGATGAACATGTTAGGCAGCATTCCACATCAAAAATTCTGTTTTTATCATTTACCTACTCGAGGACAAGTAGGAATTAAGCTTGGTGATGCTGATACGTCTCCAACGTATCTATAATTTTTACTTATTCCATGTTGTTATATTATCATTCTTGGATGTTTTACAATCATTTTATAACAATTTTATATCATTTTTTGGGACTAACCTTTTGACATAGTGCCAAAGTGCCAGTTACTGTTTTTGCTTGTTTTTTACTTCGCAGAAAATCAATACCAAACGGAGTCCAATCGCGACGAAATTTTTTGGAGATTTTTTCATGACCAGAACACGCCCAGTGGACCAAAGAAGTATCGGAGAAGTGGGCCGAGGAGACCACAACCCACCAGGGCGCGTCGGCGTTGTGCCCTCCTCGGGACCCCTCTCCACCGCCTCTGATGCCTATAAATTCCCAAATATTCCAAAAACCCTAGGGGAGTCGACGAAACACAATTCCAGCCGCCGCAAGTTCCAGAACCGCGAGATCCAATCTAAACACCATCACGAAGGGGTTCATCTTCTTCATAGGTGCCTCTCCGATGATGCGTGAGTACGTAGTCCACCATAGACCTACGGGGCCGTAGGAGTAGCTAGAAGGCTTCCTCTCTCTCTCTCTCTCTCTCTTATGATTCGCAATACAATGGTCTCTTGGAGATCTATTTGATTTAAACTTTTGCGGTGTTATTGTTGGGATCCGATGAATTTTGAGTTCATGATCAGTTTCTATCCATGAATATTATTTGAGTCTTCTTTGATCTCTTATATGCATGATTACTTATAGCCTCGTATTTCTTCTTCGAATCTTTGGTTTAGTTAGGCCAACTAGATCGATTTTTCTTGCCATGGGAAGAGGTGCTTTGTGATGGGTTCGATCTTGCGGTGTTCTTTCCCAGTGCCATAAGGGGCAGCAAGACACGCATGTATCGTTGCTATTAAGGATAACAAGATGGGTTCTATTCCTACATGAATAGATCTTGTCTACATCATGTCATCGTTCTTATTGCATTACTCCATTTTTCCATGAACTTAATACACTAGATGAATGCTGGATAGCGGTCGATGTGTGGAGTAATAGTGGTAGATGCAGGCAGGAGTCAGTCTACTTATCTTGGACGTGATGCCTATATAATGATCATCGCCTTGGATATCATCATGACTATTCGATTTTCTATCAATTTCCCAACAGTAATTTGTTCACCCACCGTGCGCTATACTCGTGAGAGAAGCCACTAGTGAACCCTACGGCCCCCGGGTCTACTTTTCCAACATATTGCTTTCAGATCTATCTTTTTGCATCTTTGTTTTTGGATCTATAAAATCAAAAACCCAAAAACATATTGCCGCATATTTTATTTGCTCTTTTTATTTTGTGTTCTTGAGAGATCTATCTCTCCTATCTATCACTACCTAATCTATCTTTTTACCGTAGAGAGATTGACAACCTCTCTTTCGCGTCGGGTTGCAAGTATTTCTTGTTTGTGTACAGGTGCTGCTTATTGGGTGGTGGTGATGCTCCTACTGGTTCGATAACCTTGGTTTCATAACTGAGGGAAATACTTACCGTCGCTGTGCTGCATTATCCCTTCCTCTTTGGGGAAATACCGACGCAGTCTCAAGCCACGTCAACGTTCACATGACACCACTTAGGGAATCGCAACATACATATCATCAAAATATCGAACACATATCAAATTCACATGATTACTCACAACATGACTTTTCCTGTGACCTCAAGAACAAAGGTAACTACTCATAAATAATAATCATGCTCAAGATCAGAGGAGTATTGAATAGCATAATAGATCTGAACATATAATCTTTCACCAAATAAACCATATAGTAATCAACCACGCAAGGTAATCAACACTACTAGTCACCCACAGGTACCAATCTGAGGTTCCGGTACAAAGATTGAACACAAGAGATGAACTAGGGTTTGAGAGTAGATGGTGCAGTTGAAGATGTTGATGAAGATTGGCCTCCCAAAGATGAGAGGGGTGTTGGTCATGATGATAGCTTTGATTTCCCCCTCCGGGAGGGAAGTTCCCCCGACGGAATCGCTTCGCCGGAGGGCAAAAGTGCTCCTGTCCAAGTTCCACCTCGAGGCGGCGGCGCTTCATCCCGAAAGTCCTCCACTGATTTTTTCTAGGTCAAGAGTGACCATATACCAGAAGATGGGCACCGGAGGTGGGCCGAGGTGGCCAGAACCCATCAGGGCGCGCCCAGGGGGGCCTGGCGCGCCCTGGTGGGTTGTGCCCACCTGGGAGGCCCCCTCCGGTAGTTTTCTGCTCTGGTATTTTTTATTAAATGCAAAAATAATCTCCGTAAAATTTTAGCTTCATTGGAGTTGTGCAGAATAGGTATCTCTGACGTGCTTTTCTTAGGTCCAGAATTCCAGCTGCTGGTATTCTCCCTCTTTGTGTAAACCTTGCATATTATGAGAGAAAAGGCATTATAATCACTCCCCAACGCATTATTATTCAACAAAACAAAGTAAATAACAGTAGGAAAACATGATGCAAAATGGACGTATCGTAGGACAGTAGCAATTTTCCCTCAAGTGGATGACCTAAGGTGTATCAATCCGTGGGAGGTGTAGGATGAAGATGGTCTCTCTCAAACAACCCTGCAATCAAATAATAAAAAGTCTCTTGTGTCCCCAACACACCAAATACAATGGTAAATTGTATAGGTGCACTAGTTCGGCGAAGAGATGGTGATACAAGTGTAGTAATGATAGTAGGTATTGATTTTTGTAATAGTAACAATAAAAAACAGTAAGGTAGTGATGTGGGTTGAGACTGCGTCGGTATTTCCCCAAAGCGGAAGGGATGATGCAGCACGGCGACGGTAAGTATTTCCCTCAGTTATGAAACCAAGGTATCGAACCAGTAGGAGGATCACCAACACTACGTAAGCCGCACCTGCACACAAAGAACAAATACTTGCAACCCGACGCGAAAGAGAGGTTGTCAATCTCTCTACGGTAAAAGGATAGATTAGGCAGTGATAGATTGGAGAGATATATCTCTCAAGAACACAAAATAAAAGAGCAAATAAAAAGTGCAGCAAGGTATTTTTGGGTTTTTTGGAATAATAGATCTGAAAACAAAAGCGGCAAAAAGATAGATCTGAAAGCAATATGTTGGAAAAGTAGACCCGGGGGCCGTAGGTGTCACTAGTGGCTTCTCTCATGAGTATAGTGTCGGTGTACGACACCTATGAGATCGCGTGGATCCCTTTTACGGTTCGGCAGGGAGAAAGGCTTGCACAAAGAGCAGATCCAGAGATCAACGCGAGGGATTTTTACCCAGGTTCAGGCCGCTGAGAAGCGTAAAACCCTACTCCTGCTTTGGTTGTATTGGATGTGTTTAAGCCCAAGCTCCAGGAGCGCTTACGATGAACAGTACGTTCGAGCAGCAGCTACGCATGCAGAATGGGCCAGAAGGTCCTCCCCTCTGTAGCTACGCCTTGGGCCTCCTTTTATACGCCGAAGGGGTCACCAACAGTGGCGAAGTACAAGAGGTGTAAAGTTGCTACAGCGTTATCATACCTAATACTGACGACTTAGGACAAACGCATTAAATGCTCCATTTAGGTGTCCCTTAGCTTCTTGGGGACGGAAAAAGAGCCTGTCCCATTAGCACCGCTTAACCCCATCCGCCGCTAGCGCCTTGACACGCACCCAGGAGGACAAAACCTAAATGACAGGCTGGTCGCTGCGCTGGAGCGGTGGCAGGGTGACAGGGTGGCGAGGTATTGCCGGGTGCGAATCTTGCCGGGGCTCCGCAAGCTATCCCGGCAAGCATCTTGCTGGGATCCCAGCCTTTGGTCTTCTGTCTTCTGATTATTGACTTGAATGCTTTCTTGACATTCTTGTACTTGCATTCAGCTGTCCCCCGGCAGGACTTGCCGCTGGTGTGGCTACAACCGTCCGTGCACAAGTATGGGGTACTAAAAAAACCCAAACTTTAGTACACCGACAGGAGCCCCCGGGCCTAGGCCATACATGGGTGCGAGGCGTTGTTGGGCTAGGCCCAAACAGTGCACGGGCACGCGTGGCAGCAGTTAGCTGTTGTAATCATTCCGCTTACTGCGCCCCCCCACGACGCACATTGAATGCGCGACGTGGGATACGTGCGTGGAGCGGCCGTAATAGCAGCGCGCTCGCAAAAGCGTTTTCATACTGACTAGTAACGAGGCAGCCTCGCGCCTTCCCCATAAAAAGGAATCCGCAGAGGCGCTTGCTCATTTACCTCCTGTCCTTTCCAATCTGGAAATCGCCGTCGTCTCCTTCCTCGAGCTCGAAACAGAGGCTCTCCCACTCATCCGCCGCCTCCACGCGCTCACCGTCCTCGGCCTCTGCTCCCACAGTTGCCATGCCGCCCAAGGAGAGCAAGGGCAAGGAGGTGAAAGCTGCCGTCCCGGAGAGCGAACTGGTGAAGATGCGGAGGAAGCACGTCGTCTTCACTTCGGCGTTTGATGCGAGCGCTCTGAAGGACCGATACGTGTGCATGTGGGCGAGGGAGACGAAGGCTCATCCTGCTACTCGCGTGAGCCCAAGTTCCTCCAAGGGTGGCCCAGATAAATTCCCCTTCTTTGCCGACTACTTTTACTGCGGGCTTTGTCCCCCCTTTTCTGATTTCTTCGTCGACATCATGTACAGATACGGCTTCCATCTCTTGGATTTTACGCCGAATGCCATGACATGCATGTCAGTCTTCGCCCATCTTTGTGAAATTTTTGCCGGAGTAGTCCCCAACACAGCCCTCTTCTGCCACTATTTCGTTCCCCGTATTCAAAAGGGAGAGGCCCTTTCTGGTTCTATTACCTGGATTCCAAGGTCATGGAACAAAGAGATATACCCAAATGGGGTCTACCGCGAGAAGTGGGAAGAATGGCGGGCCAAGTGGTGCTGGATTCAGGAGAAAGACCCTCGGCCCTTCTGTTTGCCTCGACGAACAAAAATGGCGCGCGGTAATGATTGGAGCGCCCTCGATCCTCAAGATGAGAAGCTCACAATTGCAATTACCAGGATCCACCGCCTCAGAGTTGCCGGGCTCACAATAGAAATGATTGGCGCTGATTTCCTTCACCGGCGCATCGCCCCTCTGCAGAACACAAGGAGACCAGCCTGGGAGTTCCGGAATGCGGCAGATATAATGAGGCTGCGCCCTGGTCTGAATAACAACTTGATGGTCATGCAGCACACAGCCCTCTGCCACAAACTGTTCAGGGTTGACGCGAGATACAAGTTGCCGGCTAGCGTAATTCCTTTGTGCAACAACTCCGCCTTGGCCTCAATCATCGCCATGATGCCGGTGTGTGATGCTCACGGCCTTGACGGAACTTGGGACGAGCCATCCGCAGAGCAGGCACAAGAGTTCTTTGACAACTTGTCGGAGAGGGCCATCCAGGAAGAAACGAACCTCATCCGCCCCACCACTGAAGAAGAAGAGGCTGCGCCCTGGTCTGAATAACAACTTGACGGTCATGCAGCACACAGCCCTCTACCACAAACTGTTCAGGGTTGACGCGAGATACAAGTTGCCGGCTAGCGTAATTCCTTTGTGCAACAACTCCGCCTTGGCCTCAATCATCGCCATGATGCCGGTGTGTGATGCTCACGGCCTTGACGGAACTTGGGATGAGCCATCTGCAGAGCAGGCACAAGAGTTCTTTGACAATTTGTCGGAGAGGGCCATCCGGGAAGAAACGAACCTCATCCGCCCCACCACTAAAGAAGAAGTGGCGTATATCGCCAGCAGGGCGGAAGAGGCGGATCTTGCCGCGGAGGCCGGCAGCGCTGGCTTCATGGAAGGGGAAGCCAGTGAAGAAGAGGTGATGTCAGAGGGAAAACTTGACGGGTAGGGCGAGGTTGCCGGAGAGCAGAGTGGCACAGCTGCCGGGGGCCCTTCTGCCGAAGATACAACCGAGGAGCAGCTGCACGAGGAGCCCCCAGCTCCCGAGAAGAAGAAGAAGCGTGTTCTTCAGAAGACCACCTCTGGTGCCTCAACCCACCAACCTTCCGCTTCTGCCGCAGCCAAACGACCCAGGACCACTCCTTCACCTCCTCACATGGACACCGTGGCGGAAGTTGACTTCGACCTCTCCGCCTTTAGCTCGGAAGGAGAAGAGTAAGGGTCCTGTCACATCATTTATCTTCGGAATTTCCGGTTTTGCTTAACTTGTTTGCCTTGCTTTGGCCTGTCCCCGCAGAGATACGGAAACGTTGGCACAGAGGATGGTGAAGAAGGCAAGGACTTCAATGGGCGACGAGCCTCCGGCAAGCACCGCAGGTGCGCCGCAGCCCATCATCATCAGCCCGGAGTCAAGCCCTCAACGCAGCCCCCGGCGTGAGTTCACTACTCACTTTCCGCTGGCAAGTGTCGGGGTGTGTATCTTCACTACTGACATCACCGGGCTTGTAGGAGAGGAGCGGCAACAACGAGCACCATCAGAAGCCATCCCTAACGTGCCGCCTCCGTCAACTATGCCGCCTAGAGATGAATCTCCGGCAAGGGTTTCCACTAGCGAGCTCATTCGCGTTGAAGAGGAGCCGGCAAGTGCGGGTGCGGCAATCGCGGGCTCTGGTGGTCCTACTTCGGCAACTAGTGTTGCCGGGAAAGGAGAAGCCACCTCTCAACAGCTCGACACAGGTAAACCGTTTGCCTCAAAATACTTGTCATTCTGTCTTTCTTTTTGTCTTCTTGAACTTCCACCTCAGCCTTATCATGTTTGTTTTCTTGGCCTTCAGATCTTCCCTCGACGGAACACATGGATGTTCATGCCGTTATCGAGGAGACCGCCAGGAATGCTGCCGCTGAGGCCGACAGAGTTGCCGCTGACGAGGCCGCCAAGAATGCTGCCGCCGAGGCCGCCAAGGATGCACATGAAAAGGCCACTAAGGAGTCTGCTGAGAGGGCCGCCAAGGAGACCAGTGACCATACTAACGGCATTCCTTCCGCAGGAGCGCTTGGCGCTACACTGGTCACAGAGCCCCCAACCGCCGGTGAGGCGAGTGTCGAGGACCAGTTGTCAACATCCGGCGCCTCCCGGTCAAGCAAATACCTCAAGGTTGGCGACAACATGTTCGTCAGCAAACCAGGAACGGCAAGCATTGGGGTGCCAACTGAAGGGGAAATCTTTGACGAAGACATCATCGCCGCTACTGGGCTCAAGATTGTCGATGAGCCACGCACCAGCAGCAGCAAATCCGAAGAAGAAAAGCTCCTCCAGGCCATGAGCAACAACTTTCAGAAGCTTCAAGCGCTTCACTGTGCCCGCAAAGAGAAGCTGGACTCCAGAGCAGCAGTTGTCGAAGCAGCGGAGGAAGATTCCAAAAGCACGTCGAGGAAACACAAATCTGGTACGCTGAGGCCTTTCAGGAGCTGAAGGCGAGCCAAGAGCAGCTGAATTAAAGCTGGAACGAGCTCCTCATGAAGCAGTCTGATGTTGAGAAGGCACAAGAGGAGGCCGCACAACAGGCCACTGCAGGGGAAGCTCGCCTAACAGAGCGCCGCGTCGGGCTCGATGCTCATGAGGAGAACCTTGTCGCTCGCGAGAAGGCGCTTGCCGACAAGCTTCGCGTCAAGGATGAAGAGATTGAAAGGCTTGTCGCGCAGCGGACCCAAGAGCTGGAGCAGAAGTACAAGAAAGCACTCGAAGCTCTGGCCGCAGACCACGCTAGCAAGCTAAAGGAAGCCATCAATGCTGCCAAAGCTGCAGAGGCCGCCAAGAACGAGCTTGACGATAAGGTAAAGAGGCTGGAGGCGGACCTTGCGGATCACAGCAAGGATATCTCGACGCTCAAAGCCGAAAGAGAGAAGACTCTCTACAGCCTGGCAGAGATGCAAATCGCCATATCCGACAAGACCAAGCAGCTCTCCACAGCTAATGACTCTATCACCGATCTGAAGCTGAAGCTGACCACGCTGGAGGAGACTCTTGAGATCGTCAAGGCTCGCGAGAAGACCCTGATCAAAGACCTCCAAAACGAGAAGAACTTGCTCAAAAGTGTTGCTGCCACCTATAATGACTTCGAGAAAGGCGTCAAGATCTGGACTGAATGCCTTGTCGATGTTGCAGAAAGGCTTGCAGCAGAACTATCCTCCATGGGCCTGCAGAACTTCGGGTATTCTTCTGATGAAAGAGTGTCTCCGAGCACCAAGGTGACCTTGTTCTTCGAGGGCATGATCGATGCGCTCAAGCTACTCCACTCTGAACGAGCAACCCATCTGGCCAACGAATCCCGCAAACTCTGCCGGGCCGTCCTCCGCAAGGTGCTCATCAAAGTGGTGCACAAGAACCCTGGCATCAACCTCACCAACGTTCTTGACCGCTTGCCAAAGGATGTGGACCTCAAGGCACTCGAAGAACTTGTCGCGCCCATCGTCGACAAGGTGAACCAAGTCAAGAGGGTCGAAGGCCAGCGCAGGGACTATCTGCTTCACTTCTCGTTGTCGCCACCATTCCATGCCAAAGACAATTTTGTCTTATGTTAGAATCACGGCAGCTATTAATGTAATATAACTTGCTATACTCTGGATGAATGTATGCTATTTCCCTTGTCTGATTTCTTTCTGTATGGAAAAAAAACCTATGCTTATTGGGAACTTGCCGGCGCGCGCACCCTTGCCGCGAGCGCTAGGTGCGAGACTTTAGCAGCCTGCTGGAGGTGCCGCTACCGGCAAGAAACCTTGATGTTTTCAGTGCAGCCACCTAAACTGTTGAGCAGACTCGAAACAAAATAAGGGCGCAACCGATCATGACAAGGTTCCTTCGCATGCAGGTTTCCCATACATAGGCCGAAATCGTTCAAGGAGAATAACCTCACAAAACAAAAATTTGTTTAAGGTTTCTGCAACTTAGCTTTTCGTTGTTGTATTCCTTCCGGCAAGATGTCAACCTTGAACGTCGCATGTCGGTATCCATACCATCAATCCCCCCCGGCAAATTTGCATGCGAGGGAACCTTCTGTCCTTTGAGAAAAAGAAAGAAGAGAAAATAGAGGTATGGAACCTTGGCGGTTCGTTAATGCTTACCGGAAGCAGGTGTAATACAATGTCTTAGATAAGCATGCATATAGATTAACATGGAAATCGACAAGAACTGTAAAACACTTAATCTTATTCAACTATGCACAGGGTCTGCGCCTGGCTTTGTACAAAGGATCATATGCCTTGCCGACAAAACTTGTACAAAAGATGGTTGCCGGGGGACCCGGCAACCGCGCCTTATGGATAGAACTTACGAAGATGTTCGATATTCCAGGAATTGCTCACTGGAACGCCATCTTCGGTCTCCAGGTGGACTGCACCAGGCCTGGTGACTCGTACTACCCGATAAGGGCCTTCCCACTTTGGCGTCAACTTGTTAGAATTCTTGGCCGACTGAACGCGTCGAAGAACAAGGTCGCCTTCCTCAAGACTTCGGGCATGAACCTTGCGGCTATGGTAGCGGCGCAAGGCTTGCTGGTAGCGTGCAGCTCACACAGCAGCCTGAAGACAATCTTCCTCAAGGACCGTAACGTCGTCTTGGCGCAACTGCTCTTGCTCAAGCTCATCATAGGCGAGCACTCGAGGTGACCCGTATGTGAGTTTCGTGGGGAGAACTGCTTCCGCCCCGTATACTAGGGAGAAGGGTGTCTGGCTGGTGGCTCGATTTGGTGTCGTTCTGATTGACCAAAGAACTGTCGGCAGCTCATCAATCCAGCGTCTTCCGCACTTGCGCAGCTTGTCGAAAGTTCTTGTCTTAAGACCTCGCAACACTTCAGCGTTTGCCCTTTCCGCCTAGCCGTTGCTCCTTGGATGAGCAACAGAAGCAAAACAGATCTTGCCGCCAAGGTTTTGGACGTACTGCATGAAGGTGTGGCTCGTGAACTGTGTGCCGTTGTCAGTGATGATTCTGTTTGGTACACCAAAATGGCAAACTAGTCCTTTGAAGAACTTGACGGCTGATTGTGCTGTCACCTTTCTCACTGCTTCCACTTCCGGCCACTTTGTGAACTTGTCGATTGCGACGTACAAGTACTCAAAGCCCCCGGTAGCATGGGGAAAAGGGACCAATATGTCGAGCCCCAAGACCGAAAATGGCCAGGAAAGAGGGATTGTCTGAAGAGCTTGAGCTGGTTGATGCAATTTCTTTGAATGGAACTGGACGCTTCACACTTGGTTACTAGTGCAGTTGCATCCTGGAGACCAGTGGGCCAAAAAAAACCTTGTCGGAATGCCTTACCAACAAGAGCTCTTGATCCTATGTGGGAGCCACATATGCCTCCATGTATCTCTGCCAACAGCTCCAGTCCATCCTCCCGAGGAATGCACTTCAATTTCACACCGTTCGGTCTCTTTCTGTACAGGACATTTTCCACAAACTGGTACATATTAAACTGACGGGCTACCTTCTCCACTTCTTCCCGTTCTTCTGGGAGTTCTCCTGTTTGAAGGAAATGGACGATGTGTTGTGCCCATGCTGGAGCCTGGGGCTCGACAACAAGGACTAAAGGCATGTCCTCTGCCATGGGAACGTTTGTCTCTACAACAAAGGTTCGAGGCCCTGCCGGAGCCTGTTGCTTCCCGGCGAGCTCGGCGGGAGCGTTTGTCTCTACGGCAAGAGCTTGAGGCCCTGCCGGAGCCTGTCGCTCACCGGCAAGCTTGGTGTCGTTCCCGGCAACTTCTTTGCCGGTGGCCTCTGGGAGCTCTGCCGGAAAATACTTGCCGGAACTCAACTTCCTCCTTTTTTCTTGTCCCATCGATGGTGTTATGGATGGTTGAGTCAATCGGAGCACAAAAGTTCCTGGTTCCACAGGTAACTTAAGGGCAGCGCGCTTTGACAAGTCATCAGCAATGATGTTCTCTGTACGAGGAACATGCTCTGTTCGCAGACCGTCAAAGCGCTCCTCCAACTTCCTCTCTTCATCTACGTAAGCTTCCATCAACGGGCTCTGATAATCTTTGTTGACTTGCTTGACGACAAGCTGCGAATCACCTCTGACGATGAGCTTCTTAATTCCAAGGTCCGCCGCGATCCTAAGACCGGCAAGCAGCCCTTCATATTCTGTAGTATTATTTGTCGATCTCTCCCGGGGAAAGTGCATCTGAATCACGTATTTGAGGTGCTCTCCGGTGGGTGTGACAAGCAGCACGCCAGCACCGGCGCCTTGCAGCGAGAAAGCCCCATCAAAATACATAATCCACTCTTGATTCGTTTCCTTGCCGGGGAGAGTTGTCTCCGGAATCTCTTCGTCTAGCGTTGGGGTCCATTCCGCAATGAACTCTGCCAAAGCTCTGCTCTGAACGGTTGAAGTACTTTCAAACTTGAGACCAAAACTTGACAGTTCCAAAGCCCACTCCACAATCCTGCCGGTTGCATCTGGATTTCGCAAAATCCGCTGCAACAGAAAGCGAGTGACGACGGTGATCTCATGTGCCTGAAAATAATGGCGCAGCTTCCTCGAGGCCATAAGGAGGCCGAAGAGCAACTTCTGCACGCCAGAATATCTTGACCTAGCCCCCTGCAAAAGGGAGCTGACAAAATAAACTGGGCACTGCACCATCTTCTTCTGTGTTGCTTCATTTGACTGCGCAGATCCTACTTTATCAGCACCTGACTCTGCCGGGGAAGATCCCAGCTCGTCGCTTGGCAGTCTTGCCGCTGCCGCTGCTTCTTCGTCGACTTCTCTCTCTGCCACTAACGCAGCACTCACCAATTGATTCGTTAGCGCTAGATATAGCAATAACGGCTCTTGTGGTTTTGGCGCGACTAGCACTGGCGGAGAGGAGAGGTACCTTTTCAAATCCTCCAGCGCTGCCTCCGCTTCCGGAGTCCATCTCATTGGACCTCCCTTTTTCAAGATTTTGAAAAAGGGCAGGGTGCGCTCAACAGATTTGGAGATGAACCTACTCAGAGCAGCAACGCAACCGGCAAGACGACGCACATCTTTGACGCGTCTTGGTGCTTCAATCTGCTCAATTGCCTTGATCTTGTCGGGATTTGCCTCGATCCCATGCTGAGATACAAAGAACCCGAGAAGCTTGCCGGACGGAACGCCAAACACACACTTTTCAGGATTGAGCTTCAAATTGATCTTGCGCAGATTCGCAAACGTCTCTTCTAGATCTTGTATGAGCGTTGCTTTGTCCTTGGTTTTAACCACTATGTCATCCATATAAGCTTCCATATTTCTATGTAGCTAGGGCTCAAAACCGATCTGAACCGCTCTTGCAAACGTTGAACCATCACTTTTCAACCCGAAAGGCATGTGTAAGAAGCAATACGTACCACACGGGGTGATAAATGCGGTTTTCTATTCGTCTTCCTTAGCCATGAAAATCTGATGATACCCTGAATAAGCGTCAAGAAATGACAGCAAATCACAGCCGGCAGTGGAGTCCACAATCTGGTCGATGCCCGGCAAGGGAAAAGGATCTTTTGGACAGGCTTTATTGATATCTGTATAATCAACACACAGCCTCCATTTTCCATTCGCCTTGCGCACTACAACTGGATTGGCCAACCATGTTGGATGGAGCACTCCTCTAACCAATCCTGCTGCTTCCAACTTCCTGATTTCCTCGGCAATAAATTCTTGCCGCTCCAAGGCTTGCTTCCTAACTTTCTGCTTGACAGGCCGTGCATGAGGACAGATAGCAAGAAGGTGCTCAATCACCTCCCTGGGAACACCGGGGATATCAGATGGTTGCCATGCAAACACATCGACATTCGCCCGCAGGAAGGTAATGAGCGTGCTTTCCTATTTGTCGTCGAGGGTGGAACTTATGGTGAAAGTTCCTCCCGTACCATCCTCCTTGACGCGCACCTTTTTAGTTTCTGGTGGAGCTGCCTTGGATTTGTTGCTCTTGCCGGTGGAGCTCTCTGGCACATCCTCAACAGGAGCGCAGCACTCCGAGAAGGTGCGTTTGCCGGAGTGTGTGCTAGAGGTCTTGTCGGTCTTCCCCCCTCCCCCCAGGAGCTTCAGCGGCAGGAGCAAGTGCCTTGGTGGCAGGTGCTGCAACTGCCTCCCGGTAAAGTTGGTCAGTGCAGATAAGCGCATCCTTCTTGTCAGAGTTGATAGTGATGACGCTTATCGGCCGGGCATCTTCAATGTATTATAAGCGTAGTGCGATGCCGCCATGAACTTGGCCAGCGCTGGACGGCCAAGGATCCCATTATATGGCAATGGAATCTTGGCGACGTCAAAAACAATCTTTTCTGTTCTGTAGTTCAGGTCACTACCAAATGTCACTGGTAGTGTGATCTTACCCTTCGGCTGGCTCCTTCCCGGATTGATCCCCTGAAACGTGCCCGTTTCCTCGAGATCTTCATCAGGAATTTGCAACCTTTTGATCACATCAGGTGAGATCAAGTTCAAACCGGCCCCACCGTCAACTAACATTTTCGTCACTTTGAGGTTGCGAATCGTTGGCGAAACCAACAATGGCAGACACCCGACTGGAGTTGTGCGATCAGGGTGATCCTCAGCGTCAAAAATGATAGGCGTGTTGGACCATTTCAATGGTTTCTGGGCATCGACAGATGGCTCTGTCGCATTAACCTCGCAGCCCACTGTTTAAGTCGGCGGCGGGAAGAATGCAACGAGGCGCCCCCATCAATGCACATGACTTCTGTAGCTTTTTGAAATTCGTGCTCGCTGGACTCGTCGTCCTCCTCGTTGTCATCGTCACCCCCCTCTTCCTTGTCGCGGCCTCGAGCGGGCCTCTCCTTCTGTTGCTTGGCCTTGCCACGGCGACCTCCTCGGCCACCGCGTTTCTTGCCGGACCCCTCTGCATCATCCTGGCCCTTCTCCTTATCTCGCCTTTCATACTCAGCTTTCTGCTTCTCGACAAGCTGCTCAACTTGCCGGCAGTTTTGGAGATCATGGCCCTTGGTGCGATGGATCTTGCAGTACTGCTTGTCGGAGCCCTCCGGCTTGTCGGCAGCTGCCAAGGCCTGACAGGAGGCGCACCTGGCAACCTCCTTGCCGGGACCGTCCACCTTCACCTTCTTGGCGGTGTCGAGGTTGCCGGATTCCTCGACAGCAAGCACGGCCTTGCCCTTGCGTTTCCTGTTACGCCGTCGGCCTTTCTTTGCCGGGGCGGCGGTGTCTTCGTCTTCAGAGTCGATTCCTGCACCAGCATCCTCGCCGGGGAATCTCCTCCCTTCTTCAGCTTGAGCACATTTATCAGCCAGAGCATAAAGCTCGGCAACATCCCTGACTTTGTTCATCGCCAGCTCTTCGTGCATCCCGCGGTTGCGCACGTTCTGATGGAACGCACTGACAACAGCGGTAGGATGAACGTCTGGGATGTTATGATGTATACGGCTGAATCTCTATATGTACTTGCGCAAAGTTTAGCCTTCTTTCTGGGGGATGAGATGCAAATCACTTTCCTGGCCAGGAGCTTGGTGGCCTCCGGTAAAGGCGCCAACAAACTCATGACACAGATCTGCCCAGGAAGAAATGGAATTTTCCGGCAGATGCATCAACCACGACCTGACGTTGGGCTTAAGTACCAATGGGAAGTAGTTGGCGAGTATCTTGTCATCGCGAGCCCCGGCAACCTGCCCCGCAATGGTGTAGATGCTCAAGAACTCCGACGGGTGAGTCTTGCCATCGTATTTCTGCGGGACCTCCGGTTTGAACGTTCGGGAATTGGGCCACTGGACTCGCCGCAGCTCACGGGTAAAAGTTGGACAACCCACCTCATAAGGTAGGTCACCAGGATTCCCTGGCGCGGGCTTATCTATAGTGGGTCCTGCGCGCCTATCAGATTGATGGCGCGCTTCCCGCCGCCGCACGATGGTAGTCCGAGCGTCTTCTTTGCTTCGTTCCCGAAGAACTTGACGTTGATCGCGGCGAGTTCGCGGATCAGACGACGCCGTCGAATCGTCATCACAGGCATCGATTCGTCGAGTCAGCAACCGTTGTTACCGCCGTGGAGGAGAGTGCATCGTGGTCGTACCGCCTCCAGTCTTTTCGCCATCGGCGCGCACCGGCTCGATGGACTGCCGCCGCGAAGGCTCCGCCCGCTGCGGCCCATCTTCATTAGTGAGGCTGATGAGGCTCTGAATAGCAGCCCTCCATTCTTCGAGCTTCTCCGCAGCAGGAGGAAAATTCAGGAGCAGCTGTGCTCGCGCTAACGCTTCTGCTGGTGTAGGCGGCGGCGAAAGGTGCGAGGAATGTGACGTGCTCTGACTCCTAACCGTGTTAGAAGGAGCTCCATCACGGTCCCGCGACCACGCGCCGCTTCCTCCAGCATTTTGGCGTGCATGCTGGTCCCGCGCATCTCGAGAGTGATGCTCAGGAGTCTTTCCTTGGGGACGCTTAGAACCACCAACGTCGCAGCGCTGTTCATCGCGCGCGACCTGAGAAGGCCGCGGCGCATGCGCTGGCGTGGGTGTCTTAGAAGGCGCCCTTCTGTCCTTGGAGTTCACTACGCCGCCCGTAGGCAGCACAACTCCGTCCTTAGATCTAGCGGCGCGCGGGTTGCCATCGCCGCTGCGAACGACGCCGCTCGCTTGGCTTTGATCACCATAACGTCGTGGAGGCTCAGGACCTCCGCCTCCTCCGCCTGCGTCCACACCGTCGCCCGTCCGTGTAGCTACAGGGATACCGGACGCGGATGGATCAACCGCCGTAAAACCCTTCTTCTTGGGAGCCATGGCGATGAAGATGATGAAGAAACTGGCGCGCTGATCGCTAGATCAGGTTCATGCAACCCTTCCTCCTACCTGGCGCGCCAAAGATGTCGGCGTACGACACCTATGGGATCGCGTGGATCCCTTTTACGGTTCGGCAGGGAGAAAGGCTTGCACAAAGAGCAGATCCAGCAATCAACGCGAGGGATTTTTACCCAGGTTCAGGCTGCTGAGAAGTGTAAAACCCTACTCCTGCTTTGGTTGTATTGGATGTGTTTAAGCCCAAGCTCCAGGAGCGCTTGCGATGAACAGTACGTTTGAGCAACAGCTACGCATGCAGAATGGGCTAGAAGGTCCTCCCCTTTGTAGCTACGCCTTGGGCCTCCTTTTATACGTCGAAGGGGTCACCAACAGTGGCGAAGTACAAGAGGTGTAAAGTTGCTACAGCGTTATCATACCTAATACTGACGACTTAGGACAAACGCATTAAATGCTCCGTTTAGGTGTCCCTTAGCTTCTTGGGGACGGAAAAAGATCCCGTCCCATCAGCACTGCTTAACCCCATCCGCTGCTAGCACCTTGACACGCACCCAGGAGGACAAAACCTAAATGACAGGCTGGTCGCTGCGCTGGAGCGGTGGCAGGGTGACAGGGTGGCGAGGTCTTGCCGGGTGCGAATCTTGTCGGGGCTCCGCAAGCTATCCCGGCAAGCATCTTGCCGGGATCCCAGCCTTTGGTCTTCTATCTTCTGATTATTGACTTGAATGCTTTCTTGACATTCTTGCACTTGCATTCAACTGTCCCCTGGCAGGCCTTGCCGCTGGTGTGGCTACAACCATCCGTGCACAAGTATGGGGTACTAAAAAACCCAAACTTTAGTACACCGACATATAGCACGCGGTGGGTGAACAAATTACTGTTGGGCAATTGATAGAAGATCAAATAATCATGACGATATCCAAGGCGATGATCATTATATAGGCATCACGTCCAAGATTCGTAGACCAAAACGATTCTGCATCTACTACTATTACTCCACACATCGACCGCTATCCAACATGCATCTAGTGTATTAAGTTCATGGAAAAACGGAGTAATGCAATAAGAACGTTGACATGATGTAGACAAGATCTATTCATGAAGGAATAGACCCCATCTTGTTATCCTTAATAGCAATGATACATGCGTGCCTCGCTGCCCCTTTTGTCACTGGGAGAGGACACCGCAAGATCAAACCCATCACAAAGCACCTCTTCCCATGGCAAGAAAAATCGATCTAGTTGGCCTAACTAAACCAAAGATTCGAAGAAGAAATACGAGGCTATAAGTAATCATGCATATAAGAGATCAAAGAAGACTCACTGATCATGAACTCAAAATTCATCGGATCCCAACAAACACACCGCAAAACTTTACATCAAATAGATCTCCAAGAGACAATTGTATTGAGAATCAACAGAGAGAGAGAGGAAGCCATCTAGCTACTGCCTACGAACCCGTAGGTCTATGGTGGACTACTCACGCATCATCGGAGAGGCACCAATGAGGATGATGAACCCCTCCGTGATGGTGTTAGATTGGATCTCGAGGTTCTGGAACTTGCGGCGGCTGGATGTGTTTTTCGTCGACTCCTCTAGGGTTTCTAGAATATTTGGGAATTTTTAGGTGTCAAAGGCAGTGGAGAGGGGTCCTGAGGAGGGCACAACCCATCAGGGCGCGCCTGGGGCCTCTGGCGTGCCCTGGTGGGTTGTGGTATCCTCGACCCTCCCCTCTGGCACTTCTTTGGCCCACTGGATGTCTTTTGGCCCAAAAAAATCTCCAAAAAGTTTCGTCGCGATTGGACTTCGTTTGGTACTGATATTCTGCGAAGTAAAAAAACAAGCAAAAATAGCAACTGGCACTTTCGCACTATGTCAATAGGTTAGTCCCAAAAAATGATATAAAGTTGCTATAAAATGATTGTAAAACATCCAAGAATGATAATATAACAGCATGGAACAAGCAAAAATTATAGATACATTGGAGACGTATCAGCATCCCCAAGCTTAATTTCTACTCGTCCTCGAGTAGGTAAATGATAAAAACAGAATTTTTGATGTGGAATGCTGCCTAACATGTTCATCACATATTCTTTTCTTTTGTAGCATGGACATTTGGACTTTAGATGGTTCAAAGCAATAGTCTAGTTTTGACATAATGACTTTAATACTCAAGCATGCCAACAAGCAACCATGTCTTTCAAAATATCAATACTAAAGAAAGTTATCCCTAGCCCATCATGCTCAATCATTGATCCATTCATGACACACACTCAAATATTAGTTATACCCAATGCTCAAGTACGATCATAGTGCCCCCTAGTTGGTGCTTTATAAGAGAAGATGGAGACTCAAGGTAAAAATAAAATTGCATAAAGTAAATAGATAGGCCCTTCGCAGAGGGAAGTAGGGATTTGTAGAGGTGCCATAGCTCAAAGTTTAAATTGAGAGAGAAAAATATTTTGAGTGGCATGCCTTTCCTGTCAACGAAAATGACAAAGTAGTTCACAATACTTTCCATGCTAGATATATCATAGGTGGTTCCCAAACAGAAAAAAAAGTTTATTCCCTTTTCCACCCTTGTTTCACAATCCATGGCTGTGCGTATCCACGGTTGCCTTCCATGCCAACACTTTCCAAGGAATTTATTATTTGACAACATAAAGTAATTTTTTTCTTTTCATTTCGGGACTGGGCATCCCTATTAGTGCCGCACTCTCATGCAATGACAAGTGAATAAACACTCACCTTGAGAATAACACATCTAGCATGGAAAAATATTGGGCACCCCCTTCCGTTTCATGAGCGGTACGAGCACACAAAAAGGAAATTTATTTTGAAAAGTAGAGATGGCACATACAAATTTGCTTAGAACGGCATGGACATACCGCATATATGTAGGTATGGTGGACTCATAAGGCAAAACTAGGTTTAAGGATTTTGGATGCACAAGTAGTATTTGTACTTAGTACAAGTGGAGGCTAGCAAATATATTGAGAAGCAACCAACCAAGAAACGAAAATTCACATAAGCGAGCATTGAGCATAACTAACACCGAATAATGCACCATAAGTAGGATGTAATTTCATTGCATAACTATTGACTTTCGTGCATGCATATGGAATCACAAATCTTAACACCAATATTCTTACTAAAGCATAATTACTCACTAACATGACTTACATATTACTATCATCATGTCTCAAAACTATAACAAGGAATCAAGTTTAATTTGTCCAATGATCTTCATGAAAGTTTTCATTATATCCTCCTTGGATATCTATCACTTTGGGACTAGTTTCATATATTGCCATTGCTTTTGACAAGCTCACACAAATTTAAGTGAAGCACATGAGCATAAAAGTTTCATCTCTCAAAATAGTATAAGTGAAGCATGAGAGGATTTCTTCAAAATTTAATAACTCTCAAATTTATCTAAGTGAAGCATGAGAGTATTTCTACAAAAATTTCCAAGCACACCATGCTCAAAAAGATATAAGTGAATTACTAGAGCAATTCTATAGCTCAAAAAGTATAAGTGAAGCATATAGAGCAATTCTAACAAATCATAGCTAATTTTGGCTCTTTCAAATACGTGTGTCCAGCAAGGAGACTAATGACAAACTAAAAAAACAAAGCAAGCAAAGACTTAAATGATACAACACGCTCCAAGCAAAACTCATGATATGTGACGAATAAAAATATAGCTCCAAGTAAAATACCCATGGTCGTTAGGAGAAAGAGGGGATGCCACCCGGGGCATCCCCAAGATTAGTTGCTTGTTTCTCTTTGGATATATCTTGGGGGTTCTGTAGCATCCCCAACCTTAGGCTCTTTTCACTCCTTATTCCCTCATCCATCGTGATCTCACCCAAAACTTGAAAACTTCAATCACACAAAACTCAACAAAATCTTCGTGAGATCCGTTAGTATAATAAAGAAAATCACTACTTTAAGTACTGTTGCAAACCCATTCAAATTTTATTATTGCATTATATCTACTGTATTTTAACTTTACCATGGCTCATACCCTTCAACACAACCCATAGATTCATCAAAATAAGCACACAATGCAACGAAAACAGAACCTGTCTTAAACAGAACAGTCTGTAGTAATCTGTACTCTAACCATACTTCTGTAACTCAAAAAAATCTGAAAAATTAGGACAACGTAAATAATTTGTAGAGCAATACTGTGTTAGAATTTCAGATCAACATCACATTCGAGTAAAAACTGAAAATTCGAACACTGGAGGCAAAGTTTCTGTTTCTACTCATTTTATGAATCATCCTAAAGGCTTTACTTTGCACAAACACTAAATAAAACATAAAAACACAATCATAACAGAGGCATAATTATGTCAACACTCAAAAACAGAAAGGAAATGACAAAAATAAATTCATTCATTGGGTTGCCTCCCAACAAGCGCTATCGTTTTACGCCCCTAGCTAGGCATAGCGCATAGATTCAAGTATTGTCATCTTTGGTTTTTGCTACTTTTGTGGGGGCTTTCTCGAATCCGGGGGCTCTTTACGCTTCCCCAAATTTTCAAGAGAAGAAACCATCTTGAGATCCAAAATATCCAAACGCTTATTGCAAAGAGTAATCAAAGTATTCAAGCGATTGAGGTTCCCACTAATATGTTTGAGAGGTTCATTATATTTTTGCAACTCGACCAAGTGCTTATGTAATTCACCCAATTTGTCTAAAATTTGAACCCCCTCTTGTGTAAAATAAAGCCCCTTTTTTGATGGAGGAACGCCCAATATCCCTTCCAAAATTTCATAAGCGGTGTTTGCATCAAGCTCAATAAAGTTCCCATTAGCGGCCAAATCCAAGAGTTGTCTATGATGCAAAGCTAATCCTATGTAAAAAATTTGAAGCAAAATTTTTGCATCTCCTTTTAGATTACAAATACGATAGGATTCCATTAGCCTATACCAGGCATCTTTCAAATTTTCCCCTTGTTTTTGTTTTGAAGTACAGAACTTCAAAATCTGGTGACAAAGGGGGAGTAGTAACGCCAGTCATAGCAACAAGGTAGGCAAACAAGAGATCTGACGAGAAAAAGGCAAACGAAAAAGAGGGCGAATAAAACGGCAAATTGGGTGAAGTGGGGCTGAGGAAAACAAGAGGCAAATGTCAAATAATGTAATTGCAAGGAGGTGAGATTTGTGATTAGGAACCTGGTAGATGATGATGGTGTCTCCTCGGCGCCAGAGATTGGCACGTAGAAGAGACCGCTTCCTCCCCGGCAACGGCGCCAGAAATTCCTTTGACATGGCTTGAGACTGCGTCGGTATTTCCCCAAAGAGGAAGGGATGATGCAGCACAGCGACGGTTGATAACCCACAAGTGTTGGGGATCGTTTGTAGCCTTTTTCGATAAATAAGAGTGTCAAACCCAATGATGAGCTAAAGGTAGAAAAAATATTCCCTCAAGTTCTATCGACCGCCGATACAACTCTACGCACACTTTAACGTTTGCTTTACCTAGAACAAGTATGAAACTATTTTGTAGGTGATAGGATAGTTTGCACGAATAAAACTAGAAGTACTTTGCGGGAATAAAACTACGAGTAAATTGCAAGATAATAAAAGTTTGTTGTTGAGTAGAAAGCTTTTGTCAAACAAGAAGGTTATTTGTCCCTAGGCAATTGATAACTAGACCGGTAATCATTCTTGCAATCTTATATGAGGGAGAGGCATGAGCTAACATACTTTCCGTACTTGGATCATATGCACTTATGATTGGAACTCTAGCAAGCATCCGCAACTACCAAAGATCATTAAGGTAAAACCCAACCATAGCATTAAGTATCAAGTCCTCTTTACTCCCATATGCAACAACCCACCTACTCGGGTCTGTGTATTCTGTCACTCACGCCACCCACCATAGGCAAATCATGAACACATTGCAACACCCTACAGTGGGGATCCCCCACGTTTTCGAGAGACGGGGGGCACCGTAGGACAGCACCATAATAAAATATACACTCATACCAACCACGATCATCAATTAGCCCATAGGACAAGACGGATCTACTCAAACATCATAGGATAGCCAAATATCATTGGGAAATAATATATGGAGTTGAGCACCATGTTTAAGTAGAGATTACAGCGGGGAAGAGAGGTGTTACACCGCTGCAAAGAGGGGGAGAGAGTTGGTGTTGATGGCGGCAAAGTTGTTGGTGTAGATCGTCGTCACGATGATTTCCCCGGCGGCGTTCCGGCGCCATCGGGAGAGAGGGGGGAAAGAGCCCCCTTCCTTCTTCTTCTTCCTCGGCCTCCCCCTAGATGGAGGAGAGTTCCTCCTCTAGTCCATTGTCTCCTTGGCGGCGGAGGGGCAGGAGCCCCTCCAAGATTGGATCTCCCTCTCTGTTCTCTTCTGTTTCGCGTTCCTGTTTTCTGGCCGAAAACTGTTTCTTATAATCCCGGAGATCCGTAACTCCGATCGGGCTGAAATTTTGAGGGGATTTTTATCTAAAAATTAGAATCCTTGCGCCTGAAGGAGAGATCCAACCGACTTACGAGGAGGGCACAACCAATCACCATGCGTTTGGGCCCCTGGGCGCGCCCTGGTGCCTTGTGGGGGCTGTCACTACTGGAATCAGGATCTTTGCCGTCTGCCATGGCTGACGGCAAAGGCATGCATGGCGGACGGCAAACGTCTTTGCCGTCAGCCAACAGACGGCACCACATCCGGTAGAACAAGCTACGGTAAAGGGCACTTTGCCGTCTGCTGGCAGACGGCAAAGATGCAAAGGTCTTTGCCGTCTGCCAGCAGACGGCAAAGGGCATGGACGGCACACGTGGCAGCTTAGGTCTGTTAAGGGGTTGATGGCGTGCTTTGCTGTCTGCTGGCAGACGGCAAACATGCAAAGTTCTTTGCCGTCTGCCAGCAGACGGCAAAGCAACCACATAGGCCAGCCCAGTGCCCCCCAGGTTGCACAGGTAGCTGCCACGTGGCAGCTTTGCCGTCTGCCAGCGGACGGCAAAGTGCTTGTACTGCCCCTGTTTTTTCTGTTTTTTCTTAAATTCAATCAATTTCACAGATATATATATATACATTTGAAAATACTTTCAACAAGCATACATATCCCTGCCATATGGATATGATCATCCAACACATATACATACCAACTCAAAAGTCCATATCCAACATATATATATAGCCAACATATATCCAACAACAAGCATACAATGGTTTCATCCATACATACATATATAGGTAGCAAGTTTCACATTGTTCATCCTACAAAATCAAAACAAAAAGTAAGGACAAGGAGAAGAGTAGACTCCATCAACGCAAGCTTCCGTGATCTAAAGCAAATCTGCAAATTGGGAAAGAAGAAAGTTAGAAGAAGAACAAGAAGAAGAAGAAGAAGAAGTAGAAGTAGTAGAAGAAGAATTTTTCTTCTCTTTCTTTTTCTCCTCTTCTTTATCTTCTTCTTCTTCTAACGAAGGTAACTTAGGTAATTATGCCATTTTTAGCTAAGCTAGGTAAAAATGCTAAGTGTAGGTCATTTTAGAGCTAAGCTAGGTAAATAGGTCATTTTGGAGGTTAGTAAGGTTATTATGTCATTTTCGAGGAAAATAAGCTAAGTCAATGTCATTTTGGAGGTAACCAAGATTATTATGCCATTTTGACCTAAGTATGCTAAGTATGTCATAAATGAACTAAAGAAGCTAAGTATAGGTCATTTTTGAGCTAACCTAGGTAGTTATGCCATTTTTAGCTAACTAAGCATGTTTATTCATTTTGGAGGACAAAATGGTAAGTGTAGGTCATTTTTGAGCTATCCTAGTTAAAATCGGTCATTTTGGAGCTAGGTAAGGTTATTTTGTCATTTTGGAGGAAAATAAACTAATGATATGACAGTTTGGAGCTAAACCAAGGTTATTATGCCATTTTTTACCTAAGTAAGCTAATTATGTCATAAATGAACTACCTAAGGTAAGTATAGATCATTATTGAGCTATCCTAGGTAGTTATGCCATTTTTTAGCTAACTAAGCATATTAAGTCATTTTGGAGGAAAAAATGCTAAGTATAGGTCATTTTATAGCTATCCTAGGTAAAATATGTCATTTTGGAGCTAAGTAAGGTTATTATGTCATTTTCGAGGAAAATAAGCTAAGTATAGGTCATTTTGGAGCTAAATAGGTCATTTCTTAAGCTAAGTATGCATTTGTTAAGCAAAACACTGGGGAAAACTTACCATCATCACGGAGGTGATTGACCGGTCGGGTTTGCGCCAGTGTGAGACGAAGAAGGACCGGTCGGGGTTGCGGCAGACGCAGAAGGATCGGTCGATGCTTGTCGGGAGGCATGCTGCACCAAAGATCATTTGCAATGTCTCGTTGGCATGATGCAACTCAAATGTGAATACTAGTAACTAATGACCATTCAAATGAAACTCACCGTGGGCGCTATACCAATCTGGGGCATCGGCGGAGGGGTCTGACCGTTGTTCTGGCACACGGTCTGCACATTTTGTTTTCACGAGTCAGTCATATTAGTTAGTGATGAAACGAACATTACGTGCATGATTTGGCTAATATGCAGGAGAAACTTACCACGAGGAGCTCGTATAGGGCCCGGTGAGACGCGTCGTTCCGGTTCCTCTCCTCCTCCAACAGCCTAGCCGTCCTCTCCTCCATGTCCCTCTCCCTCTCCGCCGCCTGCCTGTTTGCCTCCGCCAGAAGCTCCTGGGCCCTAGCCTCGATGGCGAGCTCCATTGGCCGTGGACGAGGCCTTATCTCAGGATCGGAGCTCGTCTGGCGCTTCTTGATCTCTGGGAGAGTTCTAGGACAACGTATCAGTCCATCCCCAATGGCTATCGAGCCATGGGGCCTCCTGCCACTAGATATCATCACGAGCTCTGGATCAAAAGGACTCTGGCTCGGGTTGAAGTCCTCCCCTTTCCTCGTCTTCCCCTCATCTCTGTACCTCACGAGCTTGTTGTGGGAGGAGATGTTGCTGAAGCTCTTTGGATGATCGAGGTCATCCTCAGAGAATGCCTTGGCCTTCTTGTACGGGGCAGTATGGGCCATGGCATAGAGGTCGAACAGCGGTGGCACCTCCTTCTTGTTGTGTCGCGCCTAAAAGAGAGGAACAAAATATTAGTTAAGGGCTCAAGCTAGCATGAAGAATGAAATTGCATGAATCATGAAGCAAACCACATACCCAGTGATCCCCGAACTCAAATAGGTTGGAGCTCCCTTGATGGTGTGGCACACCTTTCATTTGGGCACGCTTATCCTTGGCCTTGTTGTGGACGGCTAGCCATTGGGGACAGCACCACTCATCCACCAACGCCTCCCAACAGTCCATCCTGTCCGCACACCATCTCGGGGGCACCTAAGTTAGACAAGAGAAATTTCAGCTCTACGCCTACGAATCAAATCAAGGAAACTAAGTACAAGGCCTTAAGAATAGGTAATTACCTTCATGTACTTCTCCTTACTCAGAAACTTGGCGCGGCACTTCTTCTTGGCCCTCTTAATGTTAGTCGAGGCGTAGTAGTCTCGAACAGCCTGCACCCGAGTCTCGTGTCGTAAGTTCTGGAATAGGCGCTTGCACTCGGCTACGAGAACAATAGCCGCGTCCGCCTCGTGTTCTTCAAGACACCTGTAGAAGGTCTGCAATCAAACAAGACAACACTGATTAGTACAATCACTAGGTGTTGTTGATTTATAATTCTGTAAAGGAGAAATTACCCAAAACCGCCGGATCACAATGTCGGCCACCGTCTCACACAAGACACCGTCGACCCTCTCCTCCGGCGGGGCCGGGGCAGCCACGTACAGCTCCCAGCTCAGTGCTAGCTGTCGAACCTCACCCTCACCGGGCAACGTGACCCACCCCGGGAAGTGGTGCCGGCAAAGCACACCAAGGACCTGGTTGGGCCTGCGAACACCAGGGGCGTGTTTCCAACCCCTGCAGTATGACAAGACCAACACATTAGATATTAATTTGAAGAAACATGAAGGCAAAAGGTTTAAAAAGAGTAAATGCACTTACTTCTCCCCATTAGGCACAATCAACCACCTCTGATCGCGGGTCACCGGCACGGGCGGGAGCTTTGTACCACCACACTGGTAGACCTTCTTGCCCTCCTCAACCAGCTCGCCCTCGCTATAGCTATCCTCAGAAAAGCTGTCCTCGCCACCATCAGCATGGCCACTAGCCTCTGGAGTCACGTGGGACGAAGACTCTGGGACCGGAGTCTCCTGGGACGAAGGCTCGGCGACCCGAGGCTCGTCGGCCCGAGGCTCCAGGACCGGAGTCCGAGACGGGTCCAAGTCAGACGGGTCCACCTGAGACAGAGCACTCCAGTGGTCGGGAGAATCAGCTGGGGGTGGCGGCGAGGAAGGCGCAGCAGCCTTCCTACCTTTCCCGCCGCCACGTCCACCTCTAGCACCCCTCTTCGTCTTCCCCCGACCTCTCCCGGCCGAAGAATAAGCACCCGCCGGTGTCTGCATACTGTGTACCAGCGCTATTCGGAGGTGCTTGGGTGGAATAATAGCACCCCTCCCAGCACGCGCCGAGGAGGGAGGCTCGGAGCGCTCTCGACCCGCGCCCACCATCTGTCAACAGCTGCAATGACAAAGAGTAAACGAAATTAGTACAACATAAAAAAATTGAATACCTAATAACATGAACTAATTAATAATATATATGTACATAATAATAATTGAATACCTGACATTACTAATATTAATCTTCATCGTCTATATATGCTCCGGGATCAATAAATGCATAATCATCATCACTATCAGTAATGATGTGCTCATCAGCATCATCAATAAATGCATCAACATGTGGAAGGCCTCCTTTATGTAATCGGTCAAGCATTGACATGTCATCCGCAGCAGTAACCTCTTCTTCTTCTGTCTCTTCTTGTTCCGGCTCAGGGGTGAAGTCGGATTCACTGTCGCTGTCTACCTCAATGTTCTGGGGTGAAGTAGAGCGGTTCTTGAAACGTTTTTTGGAAACACGTGTTTCTTGGAAGAATTCTCCTTCATATGTGTCTGGGTTAATGTGAGGTTCATAATCATCTTCATTAAGGGGAGGTGGTCTAAAATGTGGCGGCACATCATAAACGACATCCCAACCATTCAGATTTGGATCAATTTGGCAGGCCCACGGTAGATAGAAAACTTGGGTCGCCTGTTGAGCCGTAATATAGACATCGGGAACATCTAAATGGGTGCTTTGTTTGATTTCGACTAGCCCTATATGTTCATGAGTCCTTCTAGTCTCCTTCGGCTGGAACCAATAACATTTGAAAACTACGACGTTTGATGGGTTTTCACCAAAGAATGTAAGTTCATAAATTGCTTCAACTCTTCCATAATACTCGACCCCTCCTTCGCCGACAGCGGAGACACAACAATTTGTAGACTTTCGGTCGGCCATAGATAGCTCTTTGCCAAAAGTACGAAAGCGATACCCGTTGATGTCGTATTTGTCAAATGAACGGACCTTATAGTCAAAACCATTAGCGACTTGTCTCAATTCGGAGTCCATAGACTCTGCATTAGCCTACAAGTTTAATACGAAAGGATTGTTGCATTAGCTGCAAACTAGACAAAGAAATGAAATGGTCTAATGGAAATTACCGTTTGTTTGAACCAAGAGATGAAACCGGGATAGCCGCCTCCATGCTTTGCCAGAAGCTCATACTCTTCGATGGAATCCTTTTGGATCACCGCTCTATCCGAGAATTTGGCGACGTATCGACTGTATAACATATCCGGAAATAAGAGCATTTCAAAGGAATTAGAAGTTGCAAAATAATGTACCGAGAACTTACTCGATGTACGGCCGCACTTCTGTTAGGTTGTTGAAGATATACAACGAAATGGTCCGCCATTCTTCGACATCCAACGCTATTGCTTTCGAAGCACCGGCTGGTGCGAGCTTCCCTTTGAATAGGCTGAGGTTGGATCGACCTTTTTCACGGTCGCCATCATTGTACCATGGCTTCGGATTATGCAAATGACGATTCTTGGCTTTATAGTTTGCTGTCACGAAGTTTGCCGCCTCCTCAGTAATGAATGCCTCGGCCATCGATGCTTCAATTCTACGTTTATTTTTACATTTTGCTCGAAGCGTCTTCTGCATCCTCTCAGTTGCGAAGCACCAACGATTTTGCATGGGCCCCCCCAATCTTGCCTCAGTCGGGAGATGCAAAATCAAATGCTGCATTGGATTAAAGAATCCCGGTGGAAAGATCTTTTCTAACTTGCAGATCAACTCCGACGCCAACTCTTCCAGTTCGTCTAGCATGTCAGGCGATAGTTCTTTCGCACTAAGAGCACGGAAGAAATAGCTCAGCTCTGCCAGTACTAGCCATTCATCCTCAGGGATAAAGCCACGCAACATCACCGGCATTACCGACTCTTGAGACCAAATATTTTCAATTTGTCAAGACTCGCTCCCCTCTTTAGATTCACTGCATACCCATCGGGGAACATCAACTGCATTTTCACCCACAAGATCATTTCCCTCATAGCTGGCCTTCCAAGATTGAACCATGCCTTTGGCTTCCTCCAGTTCTTCTTTCCTTTCGGTTGTCGCATGTTTTGTAACGGTCTATCACATAGAGCCTCCTGATCGACTCTAGCCTTAGGATTATCCTTCGACTTCCCCTCTATGCCAAACAATGTACCAAAAAGGGCCTCGGCAATATTCTTTTCAGTGTGCATCACGTCGATGTTGTGTGGGCAAAGGAGGTCTTTAAAGTAAGGCAGATCCCACAAGCATATCTTGTGAGTCCAGGCGTGTTTCGAATTATACCCTTTGAAATACCCTGGACGATTTGGATCCGGCTCGAGAGCGTTTATCTGATCCAGGGTCTGTTGGCCTGTCAATGCAGGTGGTGCAGAGTTTTTGACAACTCTACCTTTCATGAAATTCTTCTTGTCTTTTCTGAACTTATGACGAGGATCCAGGAACTGTCTATGCAAGTCGAAGCAAGAATACTTGCGACCCGCCTGCAGCCAACAGAACTCAAGAGCTGCCTTGCATGTGGGGCACGGGAACCTTCCATGCACACACCAGCCAATGAATAGCGCATACGCCGGCAAGTCATGCAACGAGTACATGTACCACACATGCATTTTGAAGTTTCTTTTTGTAGCGGTGTCATATGTCTTGATCCCATTATCCCAAGCTTCTTGCAATTCATCCTTAAGCGGCTGCATGTACACATTCATATTCTTCCCCGGATAGTTGGGCCCTGGAATTATCAACGTCAAGAAAATGTTCTTTCTTTTCATAATCTCTCCGAGGGGAAGATGGAGTGGAATGACAAATACAGGCCAGCAACTGTATTGGGTTGCCGTCATACCAAACACATTGAACCCATCCGTGCTGATGGAGACTCGAGGATGCCTTGGATCTGCCGCTTTATCCTTATGTAATGCATCGAAGTGCTTCCACGCAAAAGCGTCTGAAGTGTGTCCCAACATCGGATTCCCATCTGCATCTAGTTCGGTTCTTTTGCCCAATTTATGCCACGTCATCTGTCTGGCCGTCTCTTCGACCATGAAAAGACGTTGAAGTCTTGGTATGATTGGCATATACCGAAGAACATTAACTGGGATTTTGGTCTGACTCTTCTCACCCATACCGTTGTCTACCACAATATACCTGGAAGACTTGCAAATGGGACAATAGTTGAAGCCCACATACTCAAGCCTAAATAAGGCACATCCATTCTCACAGGCATCTATCTTCTCATAGGGCATCTTAAGCGCACGTAGGATTTTGTCCGACTGGTACAGGTTTGCTGGCAATACATGGCCTTTGGGTAGAAAGCGTCCAAATATCGTCATCATCGCGTCGTAGCATTCTCTGCCCAGGTTGAACTGAGCCTTCAGGGCCATTACTTGCGCGATGGCATCCAGCTGACAAAGCTCAGTGTGCTCGTTGAGAGGACGTTTTGAAGACTCCAACATTTCATAGAAGGCCTTTGCAGATTCCTCCATCTCATCGTCCGAATCCCGAGCATCATCAAAGTCTTGCACCATGTCTTCGATCTCGGTACCATGCTCATCGGTGCGACGATGAACCACCTCAGCTCTGGCACGTTGGGCAGACTCACCATGAAATGTCCAGACCGTATAATTAGGCGTAAAACCCCACTTCTGCAGGTGTTTGATCATTTCAAACTCTGACCTCTTATGATAGTTGTCGCAATCGACACAGGGGCACCAGGTTGTTTTCTGTCCATTTGCAAATGCGGCTCTCACAAACCCCTTGGTTTTTGTTATCCATTCATGGGTCATGTCTTTCTGACTAGTGTGACCGGTGTACATCCACGCACGATCACTCATCTTGCCTAGCTAATGGACACACAAGAAATATATACATAATTCAGCAAAACCATATTCATCAGTTAATAGAGTTTGTCAGTTTTATTACGTCCATGCAACCTAGACGCTAGTAGGTAAAGATAGGTCCTAATCCCACCCGAGTATGTGTAGATTGGGTTTGTTTTCCCATGCTCTGCTCCGGATCCGACGCAAAATTTTGGCAGCACCTCCCCGCTGTTCTCCGGATACACGTCTCGGCAATAAGCAGAGAGGATGTGTACCCGGAGAACAACAGGGAGGCACTGACGAAATTCTGCATCGGATCCGGAGCAGAGCATATGGGAAAACGAACCCAATCTACACATACTCGGGCTGTCCATGGATAACGTTGGACAATTCGAAAGAATCATGGTTATAAATATGCTAATGCATGCATATTTATAGATGTAACCCTTTCGAACGGGAGACGCATAGTGGTCACGAATACTGATGATTGAAGACACCTATAGCTAGCAAGTTTCATCGGCACGAAAACTGGAACAGAGGAAATGAAGGGGGGAGGAGGAGATGTCATTTGTGCTCACCCACGAACGCAGGGGCGGAACTCGTCGAACGCACGGGGAGGTCGTCGAGCACCAGACCCTCGCCGCGATGAAACAACTGCACATTTAAATCCAGCTGATCAACATAAATATGATGTTTTTTATAACAAAATCGAAAAATATATGACCTAACTCATAATTCACAAATATATGACCCCGTCGGCCTCTGGAAGGCCGAAGAGCACCTTTTTCGGGATCGGGGTGTCGGGGGTGTTGTGTCGGAGTAGGGGTGCTGTGTCGGGGTCGGGAGTGCCGTGTCGGGGTGTCGGGGTGTCGTGTCGGGGGTCGGGGTGTCGGGGGTGTCGTGTCGGGGTCGACCCTCGACTCCTTTTCCCCTCGATCCTCGACCCCTCGACCACTCGGCGACCCTCTTTTCCCTCGGCGACCCTCGACCATTGGCGACCCTCTTTTTCTACTTTTCCTACTTCTTTTTTTCATCTTCTACTTCTACTTTTTTTTTCATCTTCTTCTTCTTTCATCATCTTCTTCTTCTTCTACTTATTGTTCTTTTTTTTTCATCTTCTTCTTCTTCCTCTTCTTCTTCTTCTTCCTCTTCTTCTTTTACTTCTTTTTTTTCATCTTTCTTGTTTATTCTTAAAAAACAGAAAAAAAACCTAAACTAAACTAAACTAAATCTAACCTAAACTAAACTAAACTAAACTATACTAAACTAACATAAACTAAACTAACCTAAACTAAATCTAAAAAAACAGAAAAAAAAACAGAAAAACTCACCACGGGGAGGGGGCGCGGGTTGAGGAGGCAGGCCATGGGGAGGGGGCGCGGGTTGAGGAGGCCAAGGGGAAGGGCGGCCGGCGATGGTGCGGCTCCGGCGGCGGGGCGGGACGGCGCGGCGCGGCTCCGGCGATGGGGCGGGGCAGGGCGGCCGCCGCGGCCTGCGTCCGCTGGGCGGGGCGGCCGGGCAGGGCGGGCGGGCGGCCGGCGACTGGGCGGGCTCCGGGGGGCGGGGCTGGCCGGCGGCGCCTCGGTCTCCGGGGGTGGCGCGGGGCGGCGGTGGCTCGGGCACGGGGGCGGCGCGGGTGAGGTCAGGGGACAGAGAGAGAGGGGAGAAAGAGAGGGGTGGGGCGCGGGGCGGGCTCCGGGGGGCGGGGCTGGCCGGCGGCGCCTCGGGCTCCGGGGGGTGGCGCGGGGCGGCGACGGCTCGGGCACGGGGGCGGCGCGGGTGAGGTGAGGGGAGAGAGAGAGGGGTGGAGCGCGGGGCGCTGACTGTTTTAGATAGGTCAAATCTCTTTGCCGTCTGCTAGCAGACGGCAAAGAGCCTAGCTAGTGGGGTGGGGCCGGGGGGGAACGGACGTTAGTTGGCCACTTTCTTTCCCGTCTGCTAGAAGACGGCAAAGAAAGTGGCCGTTAGGTGGTTCTCGTTAGTGGGCCACCCTTCCTCTTTGCCGTCTGCTAGCTGACGGCAAAGCTTCTATGCCGTCAGCTAGCAGACGGCAAAGAGCTGGCTGACGGCAAACATGATCTTTGCCGTCAGCTCTTTGTTTGCCGTCAGTTTTCTGTAAAATGATGGCAAAGACCTTCTTTGCCGTCAGCTAGCTGATGGCAAAGACCTTCTTTGCCGTCAGCTAGCTGACGGCAAAGAGCTGGCTGACGGCAAAGATCCTGATTCCAGTAGTGTGTGGGCCCCCATTTGCGTTGATTCCACTTCTCAAAATTCACAAGTATTCCAAGAAAAATCTCCGTAAATTTTTATCGCGTTTGGACTTCGTTTGATATGGAATTTCTGCGAAACAAAAAACACACAAAAAACAGGAACTGGCATTGGGCACTGGATTAATAGGTTAGTCCAATAAATCAAATAAATTGTTTCCAAAAGTATGTGAAAGTTGTATAATATTGCCATGAAACAATAAAAAATTATAAATACGATGGAGACGTATCAACGGTAAGTATTTTCCTCAGTTATGAAACCAAGGTATCGAACCAGTAGGAGGATCACCACCACTACGTAAGCAGCACGTGCACACAAAGAACAAATACTTGCAACCCGACGTGAAAGAAAGGTTGTCAATCTCTCTACGGTAAAAAGATAGATTAGGTAGTGATAGATTGGAGAGATAGATCTCTCAAGAACAAAAAATAAAAAGTGCAGCAAGGTATTTTTTTGTTTTTTTGGAATAATAGATCTAAAAACAAAAGCGGCAAAAAGATAGATCGGAAATCAATATGTTGGAAAAGTAGACCCGGGGGCTGTAGGTTTCACTAGTGGATTCTCTCATGAGTATAGCACACGGTGGGTGAACAAATTACTGTTGGGCAATTGATAGAAGATCAAATAATCATGAAGATATCCAAGGCGATGATCATTATATAGGCATCACGTCCAAGATTAGTAGACCGAAACGATTCTGCATGTACTACTATTACTCTACACATCGACCGCTATCCAGCATGCATCTAGTGTATTAAGTTCATGGAAAAACGGAGTAATGCAATAAGAATGGTGACATGACGTTGACAAGATCTATTCATGTAGGAATAGACCCCATCTTGTTATCCTTAATAGCAACGATACATGCGTGCCTCGCTGCCCCTTCTGTCACTGTTAGAGGACACCGCAAGATCGAACCCATCACAAAGCACCTCTTCCCATGGCAAGAAAAATCGATCTAGTTGGCCTAACTAAACCAAAGATTCGAAGAAGAAATACGAGGCTATAAGTAATCATGCATATAAGAGATCAAAGAAGACTCAAATAATATTCATGGATAGAAACTGATCATGAACTCAGAATTCATCGGATCCCAACAAACACACCGCAAAAGTTTACATCAAATAGATATCCAAGAGACCATTGTATTGAGAATCAAAAGAGAGAGAGGAAGCCATCTAGCTACTGCCTACAGACACGTAGGTCTATGGTGGACTACTCACGCGTCATCGGAGAGGCACCAATGAGGATGATGAACCCCTCCATGATGGTGCTAGATTGGATCTCGAGGTTCTGGAACTTGCGGCGGCGGGATGTGTTTTTCGTCGACTCCTCTAGGGTTTTTGGAATATTTGGGAATTTATAGGCATCAAAGGCGGTGGAGAGGGGCCCCGAGGAGGGCACAACCCATCAGGGCACACCTGGGGCCTCTAGCGCGCCCTGGTGGGTTGTGGTCTCCCCGACCCTCCCCTCTGGCACTTCTTTGGCCCACTGGATGTCTTCTGGCCCAAAAAAAACCTCCAAAAAGTTTTGTCGCGATTAGACTCCGTTTGGTACTGATATTCTGCGAAGTAAAAAAAAGCAAAAACAGCAACTGTCACTTTGGCACTATGTCAATAGGTTAGTCCCAAAAAATGATGTAAAGTTGTTATAAAATGATTGTAAAACATCCAAGAATGATAATATAACAGCATGTAACAAGCAAAAATTATAGATACGTTGGAGACGTATCAGCAACCCTAAGCTTAAGTCCTACTCGTGCTCGAGTAGGTAAATGATAAAAAAAGAATTTTTGATGTGGAATGCTGCCTAACATGTTCATCACATATTCTTTTCTTTTGTAGCATGGACATTTGGACTTTAGATGGTTCAAAGCAATAGTCTAGTTTTGACATAATGACTTTAATACTCAAGCATGCCAACAAGCAACCATGTCTTTCAAAATATCAATACTAAAAAAGTTATCCCTAGCCCATCATGCTCAATCATTGATCCATTAATGAAACACACTCAAATATTAGCTATACCCAATGCCCAAGTACGATCATAGTGCCCCCCTAGTTGGTTCTTTATAAGAGAAGATGGAGACTCAAGGTAAAAATAAAAATTACATAAAGTAAATAGATAGGCCCTTCGCAGAGGGAAGTAGGGATTTGTAGAGGTGCCAGAGCTCAAAGTTTAAATTGAGAGAGAAAAATATTTTGAGTGGCATGCCTTTCCTGTCAACGAAAACGACAAAGTAGTTCACAATACTTTCCATGCTAGATATATCATAGGCGGTTCCCAAACGGAAAATAAAGTTTATTCCCTTTTCCACCCTTCTTTCACAATCCATGGCTGGCCGTATCCACGGTTGCATTCCATACCAACACTTTCCAAGGAATTTATTATTTGACAACATATAGTAATTTTTTTCTTTTCATTTCGGGACTAGGCATCCCTATTACCGCCGCACTCTCGTGCAATGACAAGTGAATAAACACTCATCTTGCGAATAACACATCTAGCATGGAAAAATATTGGGCACCCCCTACCGTTTCCTGAGCGGTACGAGCACACAAAAAGGAAATTTATTTTGAAAAGTAGAGATGGCACATACAAGTTTGCTTAGAACGGCATGGACATACCGCATATAGGTAGGTATGGTGGACTCATAAGGCAAAACTGGGTTTAAGGATTTTGGATGCACAAGTAGTATTTCTACTTAGTACAAGTGGAGGCTAGCAAATAGATTGAGAAGCAACCAACCAAGAAACGAAAATTCACATAAGCGAGCATTGAGCATAACTAACACCAAATAATGCACCATAAGTAGGATGTAATTTCATTGCATAACTATTGACTTTCGTGCATGCATAGGGAATCACAAACCTTAACACCAATAATCTTACTAAGGCATAATTACTCACTAACATAACTCACATATTACTATCATCATGTCTCAAAACTATTACAAGGAATCAAGTTTAATTTGTACAATGATCTTCATGAAAGTTTTTATTATATCCTCCTTCGATATCTATCACTTTGGGACTAGTTTCATATATTACCATTGCTTTTGACAAGCTCACACAAATTTAAGTGAAGCACATGAGCATAAAAGTTTCATCTCTCAAAATAGTATAAGTGAAGCATGAGAGGATTTCTTCAAAATTTACTAACTCTCAAATTTATCTAAGTGAAGCATGAGAGTATTTCTACAAAAATATCCAAGCACACCGTGCTCAAAAAGATATAAGTGAAGCACTAGAGCAATTCTATAGCTCAAGAAGTTTAAGTGAAGCATATAGAGAAATTCTAACAAATTATAGAATAATTTTGGCTCTCTCAAATACGTGTGTCCAGCAAGGATACTAATGATAAACTAAAAAAACAAAGCAAGCAAAGACACAAATGATACAAGACGCTCCAAGTAAAACTCATGATATGTGACGAATAAAAATATAGCTCCAAGTAAAATACTGATGGTCGTTAGGAGAAAGAGGGGATGCCACCCGGGGCATCCCCAAGGTTAGTTGCTTGTTTCTCTTTGGATATATCTTGGGGGTGCTGTAGCATCCCCAAGCTTAGGTTCTTTTCACTCCTTATTCCTTCACCCATCGTGATCTCACCCAAAACTTGAAAACTTCAATCACACAAAACCCAACAAAATCTTCGTGAGATCTGTTAGTATAATAAAGCAAATCACTACTTTAAGTACTGTTGCAAACCCATTCAAGTTTTATTAGTGCATTATACCTACTGTATTTTAACTTTACGAGACGTATGAGTGATTTGTAGGATTTTTCAGTGTTGGAATCATGCGAATCAGAACTACGAGGGGTCCACAAGGTATCACGGCGCACCCACCCCTCTGGGCGCGCCGGGTTGCCTTGTCACCTCCTTGTGCGTCTTCCGGTACTCCCTTGAAGCTTCAAGGATCTCTTACGTTCCATAAAAATCACCAAAAAGTTTCGGGCAATTCCAAGAACTTTTATGTTTTGCACAAAAACAACACCATGGTAATTCTGCTGAAAACAGCGTCTTTCCGGGTTAGTTCCATTTAAATCATATAAAAGTGCATCAAAACCATACAAAATTGTTGTAAACATGTCATGAATACTTCATAAATTATCGATACGTTGGAGAAGTATCACTCGTTAGTCTATCACCCTACATTAATGATATGTGGTTGCTAAGGAACCTAATCCGGTGCCACTTGTCCGTCCGTCTGTCGCCCACCATTAATCACACAGTTGCGGTCCATTGCCATCTGCCCGCTATATAAACCCTAGCCCTGGCCATAGCCGCAACCTTTCTCCTCCGGCCTCTTTCCCCACTTTACACCACGCTTGACATGGCCTCCTCGCGCTCCAAAGACCTCTGGGGCATCCTTTCCTCAGAGCAGAAGAAGGAGATGGCTGCCATTGTTGCCGGCTGGGTGGCCGGCCAGCAGAGGAGGCCGACGACGCCCCATCGGAGGACGAGATGGCGCCACCCTCATCGCCGGTGCATGCCGCCTCACCATAGACGAGGCCCGTACGCACTACTCGGACATGTTGCGGGGAGAGCATGAGGCCAAGTTCTGATAGGCGCATGCCGACCGAGCCTACAACTTTGGCCTCCTTGAGGAGCACCAGAGCACGGAGGAGCTGCTCGTCGCTAGCACATCTATCGTGTTGGTCGTGGACATGCCCGAGCAAGAGGCGTTGCTCGAGTCCTACCTCTCCGCCCACGAGATCCGCCTCGACCGCTGACGGTACCGCTAACATCAAGCGGAGTTACAAGGTGCTTACGGGGAGTTCGAGGAGACGACGAATGAGGTCTGGGGCGAGAGCGATGACGAGGAGGATTTTGCCATCTCCGCCCCGGCCATGCCCCGCCGCCACAACCACGAAGCCCCCACGTCCGCGGGCACTCGATAGCGAGGAAGAGTAGTGCATGGGGGTTCGCCGCCGCTCAGGTCCCAAGAAGGCCATCACTCCCCCCTCCAGTTGAAACCAAACTTGGTGGGCTCAACATCGTCGACCGATTAGCCGCTTGGCGGCGACGTGGAGGCGGACAACTTGACATCCTAGAGCTTCGGAGGCGGAGCTCGAGAGCATCGAGACGGAACTGGAGAAGGCAAAGGCAAGAGCCGGAGGTTCAGTTCTGAGGCCTCATGGACGTACATGGGGAACGGACACCAGCGATCATTTAGATTAGGTTTAGAATATGATTTAGTTAAAAAATGTCCAAAATGTAATAAGTTTCGTCCGGTTTATATAAAAATGTCTGAAGTGTAATGAATGTCGTCCAACCATCTGGTTTGCATGAATTTCATTTGTTTTTTTAAATCATGTTCAAAATATATGCGAATAATGTTCAATGATTGGATCCCGCATCAGTGTTCATGAACTGGCTCTTTTTGTACGCAGACGAATAGCAGAGCAAATTTGCCGGTGAAAATGCCCTAACCAGTTGTTGGCCCGGGGCGGTTTTATTTTTGAGATTTCTATTTTTGTGCCCCTGGTTGCCTAGTTGTGCTCAGTTTTTCCCAAGAAGTTTAACTTTCTTTACCCAATTTAACCGGGAGCTCTTAAATTTATGAGTCGTTTTATAATAAACGTTTTCTTCTTGGTCGTTGCAAAGTCTTTTTCTACTACTCCTTTTTTCGACGATAGTGTGTGATCAATAGCCGGATAGCCTAGTTTCTTTCTAAAGCCGCTCGAGTTTAGTTCGCTAAATAGGCCTCGGAGAAACACTCCGCCTTCGGGATATGGAGGTTGAAGCCAAAGGCTGACCCGCTTGGAGTCCGGAGATCGGATGTATCATGTTAAAGCACGACCGAAGGACAAATTAAATTTTAGACCAATTTCGGATTGGCACAATTTTCTTTTATCTAAACATAAAGTTTTTTGCATAAGTTTTTTGTTTTTTCCGAGCATAATTCTCGCAGTACAACGCCAGATGCATTTCACGCATCAGCAATATTAAAGGGGTTTTGCGGTTAGCACCGAACCCACCAAACACGGAGGTACTCCATGTAGTCCTCGGCAAAATGTTCTCGGTATTTCACATTTATATGCATTGATTTCGAGTTGTGTCTTTGGTCTATAGCTGGATTGCCCGGCTCCTTTGGTTATCCCTTACGTTTCCTCTTTGTTTGGCTAAGGGGTAAAGGGAGAACCACTACGATTGTCACTTCCGGTTTAACTGGTAAAGTGCCTCAGTTGGAGAAAGCCGAAAGCTAACAGTCACAACAAGCGTAAATCGGTCAGTGAACCGCAGGCGGTGTTCAACCAAATATAGCCGATCGAGGTTATCCGAGTAAAACGAAGGGCCTCTCTTTCTTGAAAAGGCCAAGTTGTGGGTGATTCGACCTCGAATAATCCGAGGAGTCAACGTATACCGGGGGATATTAAGTTGCCCCCCACATATGCTCCTATGAATAAGTGAAAGTTATAAAGCCTGAATATCTGATTGCCTCGTTTCCACTAACACAATCGCCTCCGGGCACCGAGACGTCGGCTAAGGGTTGTCTTGTTTGTATGGAAACACCCTGCGTAGCATCTACAAAGGGGTCGAAGGCGATGATAGGCCACTTTTAGATTTTAACAGTCGCGACGGAGTCAAAATAAACCATACCAAGGGTTCCTTGTGGCACCTCGGCATAGATACATCGGGATTCCTAGAGAGCCCAACATATCATCAGCGTTTGTATTTCATATACGAAAGTTGCCTTCTGTAGTGATTGTTATAAAGCCATAGATATGCATCAATTTGACTTAAGATTTTGGCCAAGCTGGGTTGCCTAGCTCCTGTGTTTACCCCCAACGTTCTCGATTGTTCGGCTAGGCGGTAAAGGGAGCACATCTGTGATTGTTACTTCCGGGTCATCCGGGTTAGTACCTCAGACTGGGTGAAGCCGAAAGCTAGCTTTCTTCAGAATATAATTGGTCGGCAATGACGAAAGTGAAAATTTTGGTTCATTAAAGACCATAGAGTTTGGGAACATTCCCCGAACTAAATCCTCAATATATTCCTCCCACATTGATCGGAGTTGAGGTTTAACGATGATGGTCAACATGATATCCTGGGAAAAGGAACTTATAAATGAACTATTTTCCCAAAAGATGTTTATAAAACCGTATGGCCGGATTGCCTTGTTTGCCGTAAATCTTTGCCCTTATAAAGGCTTTATAAAGTAGGACAAACACTCCTCGGCTACTAGCCGAGGAGGTTGAAGCCGATGGTCGGTCAACAAAGTCGTGTACAATGCGGATTCGAGCATTAATGATGTAAAGTACTTAGATACATAGAATCATTACAAATAAATTAGGTCAAACGTAACAAAGTTTGTGTCAAACAAATATCGATCCTTAATTCGACCACCCGTCCCCAAATTAAGGCTCGGGGGCTACTGCATTGACGATTCAATGATAAGTGCAAAACAGTTTCCGATGAGATTACGATCCTCGGGTTGGTCAGCCGCACCCAACCCGAGTCTCGGGGGCTACTGCACAACGCATTTTAATTCCTAAAGTATGTTGCCGAGCAAGGAATTGATCCTCAGGCCGATTTCGCGAATCGACCTGAGTCTCAGGGGCTACTGGGATTAGTGGTTTTATTTTATCCTTTAGGAGCATCCTGGGTTTTAGACCGACATGCACCTTGAGGGCTACTGGCTCTATATCTCGGCAGAGAATAAATTGCACCAATCGAAAATATCCACAAAAAATCTGCCCACGATCGGGGTGGTGCACCACCTTGGAAGTAGCCCGGCATAAAGTTCGGGCGCAAGTGGCTGACTCCATAGAGGGCATTTCAAGCATTAAGCTCGGCTGAATTCCTTCAATTTTTTAAAGACCGAGGTAATCTATGACACCTCGGACGCTGATCATCGTTGGAGCTCGGATGCAGTCCGGCGTTGGAGCTGGGACGCAGTCCGGCATAAAGCTCAAGATCAGAGACACCTCGAAAGCAGTCCGGCATAAAGCTCAGATGCGAATGGCTGGCTCCATGAAATACTATTCCGGCATTAAGCTCAGATAAACTCCTTCAACTTTTTCAAGACCTAGTTAATCTATGACACCTCAGATGCAGTTCGGCGTTGGAGCTCGGCTGCAAAAAGACACCTCGGATGCAGTTCGGCATTGGAGTTCGGACGCAAGAGGGCACCGCCGCATGGGAAACACTTCAAACCCGAGGTGTGGCATAAAAAATAATAAGGCATTGATAAAGGCCAAGAAATTAAAGGGGCTCCTTGGATGCCCGACGTGTGAACTCTTCGGATACACCTCGGCGATCCTCAAGATCGGAGATGGGAAGATTTGTTGAATCAGTTTTCAAGACCGACGGCTGAAGACGAAGAACAGTTCGGAAGAACCGAGGAGCATCCCCAACTTGAAGACCGGTTCAGGGGGCTACCGATGGTGTCCTGGACTAGGGGGTACTCACCACGTCGTCTCCTGACCAGTGGGTCGGGCCGAGGACCCCCAGGGCGGTTCACTAATGGGCCAGTTCGGATAGCCCATGATGCTTACGAGGAAGATTCCACAAGACTTGGTGATCAAGACAAGGACTCTTCTCCACCGACGTAGCCGACTAGGGCTCTTGTTATCCTAGGCCTATGGTGTGTTATATAAGCTGAGGCCAAGCTAGTCATTAGGGACGATCAGATCATCAGAGATTACAATCATAGCTCTTAGGGTTTAGACCACTACATACAATCTCGAGGTAGATTAACCCTGTACTCGATACCCCATCACCAATACAAAACAAAGTAGGACGTAGGGTTTTACCTCCATTAAGAGGGCCCGAACCTGGGTAAATATCGTCTCCCTTGTCTCCTGTTACCCATCGATCCAAGATCCACAGTTCGGGACCCCCTACCCGAGATCCGCCGGTTTTGACACCGACACCTCAGCAACAATATAATCAACCAGTTAGAAATATTTGGAATTGGATTGTTACAATTGATTTCATTCATTCACATGGCTAGATTTGTCACCGTCGTCTTCATTTGCACTCATTTTGGGCATATATTTCTATATCATGCTTCACTTGATCATAAATTCAAGCATTGATCTTGTGTAGATTTGGCTATTATTGAAAAGGAATGCATTAATTTATATGTACCTATCAATTTATTTCAACTGCAATTTTTCAGCATAGTTTGCAGCTTTGCTTCATTATCCAAAATCGAAATGTTTAGGTAGATTTAAATTTTTATTTTTTGTAGGTTTCCTCTAATTATAAAGTTCTCCACCATATATAGTTTTATTGGCTTTGTTGTGAAATCTATGCACATGCCTATTGTATGATCCAAAGTATGTCTAGAGGGGCGGTGATTAGACTACTTGACCACATAAAATCTTAACATTTTCCTAATTTTAATGGTTGGCAAGTTTAAGCAATTTTATCAAATCGAGCTCACCCTACACATGCAAATCTACGAGTATAGCAGCAAAAAGTAAAGACGTGCAAGTGTAAGTAGAGGGTAGGGATAGGAAGATCAAACACAATGGGGACTCGAAGATTTTTCACGTCGTTCCGATAGGTGGTGCTATCGTACGTCCACGTTGATGGAGACTTCAACCCACGGAGGGTAACGGTTGCACGAGTCCATGAAGGGCTCCACCCACGAAGGATCCACGAAGTAGCAACCTTGTCTATTCCACTATGGCTTACGTCCACGAAGGACTAGCCTCACTCGGGGTAGATCTTCACGAAGTAGGCGATCTCCTTGCCCTTACGAACTTCTTGGTTCAACTCCACATGAATTGCAGGCTCCCAAGCGACACTAGACCAATCTAGGAGACACCACTCTCCAAAAGGTAATAGATGTGGTATGGATGATGAACTCCTTGCTCTAGTGCTTCAAAAGATAGTCTCCTCAACACTCAATCACTCTCTCACAGAATTTGGCTTAGTCGAAGAGATTGATTGGGTGGAAAGCAACTTGGGGAGGCTAGAAATCAAGATTCATATGTTTGGAGTGGAAGATCTTGATCTCAACACATGAGTAGGTGGTTCTCTCTCAGAAAATGAATGGTGGAAGTGTTTGCTTGTTCTGAGTGCTCTCTCTACGAATGAGAGGGAGGTGAAGGGGTATATATAGCCATCTCGAAAAATCCAACCATTACAACTGACGTGCTTGGACTGCGTCGGTATTTCCCCAAAGAGGAAGGGATGATGCAGCACAGCGACGGTAAGTATTTCCCTCAGTTATGAAACCAAGGTTATCGAACCAGTAGGAGGATCACTGATAACCCACAAGTATAGGGGATCAATTGTAGCCTTTCTCGATAAGTAAGAGTGTCAAACCCAACGAGGAGCTAAAGGTAAAACAAATATTCCCTCAAGTTCTATCTACCACCGATACAACTCTACGCACGCTTAACGTTCGCTTTACCTAGAACAGGTATGAAACTAGAAGTACTTTGTAGGTGTGACGGGATAGGTTTGCAAGATAATAAAGAGTACGTTAATAAAAACTAGGGGTTGTTTAGATAAAGAAACTACTAAGTTAGTTTTAGTAGAGAGCTTTTTGTCACAAGAAAGCTATTTGTCCCTAGGCAATCGATAACTAGACCGGTAATCATTATTGCAATTTTATATGAGGGAGAGGCATAAGCTAACATACTTTCTCTACTTGGATCATATGCACTTATGATTGGAACTCTAGCAAGCATCCGCAACTACTAAAGATCATTAAGATAAAACCCAACCATAGCATTATAAGGTATCAAGTCCTCTTTACTCCCATATGCAACAATCCACCTACTCGGGTTTATGCTTCTGTCACTCAAGCAACCCACCATAGGAAAATCATGAATAAATTGCAACACCCTACAGCGGGGATCCCTCACGCTTGCGCGACACGGAGAGCACCATAGGACAGCACCAATAATAAAACATGCAACTCAAACCAATCATGATCATCAATCAACCCATAGGACAAAACGGATCTACTCAAACATCATAGGATCGCCATACATTATTGGGAAATAATATTTAGCGTTGAGCACCATGTTTAAGTAGAGATTACAGCGGGGAGAAGGGGTGTTACACCGCTGCATAGAGGGGGAGAGAGTTGGTGATGACAGCGGCGAAGTTGTTAGTGTAGATCGCCGTCACGATGATGGCCCCGGCGGCGTTCCGGTGCCACCGGGAGAGAGGGGGAGAGAGCCCCCCTCCTTCTTCTTCTTCCTTGACCTCCCCCTAGATGGGAGGAGGGTTTCCCCTCTGGTCCTTGGCCTCCATGGCAGCGGAGTGGCGAGAGCCCCTCCGAGATTGGATCTCTCTCTCTCTGTTTCCTTCTGTTTCTGCCTCCCAGATTCTGGCCTTTCACCGTTTCTTATATTCCCGGAGATCCGTAACTCCGATTGGGCTGAAATTTTAACACGATATTTATCCGGATATTAGATTTCTTGCGGCAAAAGAAGGGCACCAACCGCCTTACGGGGTGGTCACAAGCCAGCCTTGCGCGCCCTACCCCCTAGGGCGCGCCCCTATGGCTTGTGGGCCCCTCGGGCACCGCCTTCTGTTGATTCCACTTCCCAAAATTCACATATATTCCAAAAAAATCTCCATAAGTTTTTATCCCGTTTGGACTTCGTTTGATATGGATTTTCTGCGAAACAAAAAACATGCAACAAACAGGAACTGACACTGGGCACTGGATCAATATGTTAGTCCCAAAAATAGTATAAAAAGTTGCCAAAAGTATATGAAAGTTGTAGAATATTGGCATGAAACAATCAAAAATTATAGATACGGCGTAGACGTATTAGCATCCCCAAGCTTAATTCATGCTCGTCCTCGAGTAGGTAAATGATAAAAAAAAGATAATTTTTGATGTGGAATGCTACCTAGCATAATCTTGATCATATAATCTAATCATGGCATGAATATTAAGACACAAGTGATTCAAAGCAATAGTCTATCATTTGACATTAAGACAATAATACTTCAAGCGTACTAATAAAGCAATCATGTCTTCTCAAAATATCATGGCTAAAAGAAAGTTATCCCTACAAAATCATATAGTCTGGCTATGCTCCATCTTCATCACACAAAGTATTTAATCATGCACAACCCCGGTTTTAGCCAAGCAATTGTTTCATACTCTAGTATTCTCAAACTTTTTCAACTTTCACGCAATACATGAGCGTGAGCCATGGATATAGCACTATAGGTGGAATAGAATATGGTGGTTGTGGAGAAGACAAAAAGAAGGAGATAGTCTCACATCAACTAGGCGTATCAACGGGCTATGGAGATGCCCATCAATAGATATTAATGTGAGTGAGTAGGGATTGCCATGCAACGGATGCACTAGAGCTATAAGTGTATGAAAACTCAAAAGAAACTAAGTGGGTGTGCATCCAACTTGCTTGCTCAAGAAGACCTAGGGCAATTTGAGGAAGCCCATCATTGGAATATGCAAGCCAAGTTCTATAATGAAAAATTCCCACAAGTATATGAAAGTGACAATATAGGAGACTCTCTATCATGAAGATCATGGTGCTACTTTGAAGCACAAGTGTGGAAAAAGGAATAGTAGCATTGCCCCTTCTCTCTTTTCTCTCATTTTTTTTGTTTTTTTGGTGGGCTTCTTTGGCCTCTTTTATTTATTTGTAAAGTCCGGAGACTCAGCCCAACTTGTGAGGGAATCATAGCTTCCATCATCCTTTCCTCACATGGGACAATGCTCAAATAATGATGATCATCACACTTTTATTTACTTACAACTCAAGAATTACAACTCGATACTAGAACAAAATATGACTCTATATGAATGCCTCCGGTGATGTACCGTGATGTGCAATGATCTAGCATAGCAATGACATCAAAAAACGGACAAGCCATGAAAACATCATGCTAGCTATCTTACGATCATGCAAAGCAATATGACAATGATGGTGCGTGTCATAATAAACGGAACGGTGGAAGTTATATGGCAATATATCTCGGAATGGCTATGGAAATGCCATAATAGGTAGGTATGGTGGCTGTTTTGAGGAAGGATATATGGTGAGTGTAATGCACCGGCGAAAGTTGCGCGGTACTAGAGAGGCTAGCAATGGTGGAAGGATGAGAGTGCGTATAATCCATGGACTCAACATTAGTCATAAAGAACTCACATACTTATTGCAAAAATCTATTAGCTATCGAAACAAAGTATTAGACGCATGCCCCTAGGGGAGAGGTTGGTAGTAGTTAACCATCGCGCGCTCCCGACCTCCACACAAAGGATGACAATCAATAAATAAATCATGCTTCGACTTCTTCACATAATGGTTCACCATACGTGCATGCTACGGGAATCACAAACTTTAACACAAATATTTCTACCAATCCACAATTACTCACTAGCATGTATCTAGTATCACCATCTTTATATCGCAAAACTATTGCAAGGAATCAAACATATCATATTCAGTGATCTACAAGTTTTATGTAGGATTTTATGACTAACCATGTGAATGACCAACTCCTGTTAACTCTCTAAATAGATATAAGTGAAGCATGAGAGTTTAATTCTTTCTACAAAAGATATGCCTACGCTCTAACAAATATAAGTGAAGCAAAAGAGCATTCTACAAATGGCGGTTTTCTATGTGTAGAGAAACATGCAATCCAAACTTCAAATGATATAAGTGAAGCACATGAAGCATTGTATAAAGCCATACTCAAAAGATATAAGTGAGGTGCAAAGAGCCTTCTATAAATCAACCAAGGACTTTCTCATACCAGCATGGTGAATTATTAAAAGAAAAAAAAGAAAAAAGCACACGACGCTCCAAGATTTACGCATATCATGTGACGAATAAAAATATAGCTCCAAGTAAAATTACCGATGGTTGTTAGAAGAAAGAGGGGATGCCTTCCGGGGCATCCCCAAGCTTAGTTTCTTGGGAGTCCTTGAATATTACCTTGGGGTGCCTCGGGCATCCCCAAGCTTAGTCTCTTTCCACTCCTTATTCCTTCATCCATCGTGATCTCACCCAAAACTTGAAAACTTCAATCACACAAAACTTAACAAAACCCTCGTGAGATCCGTTAGTAATAATACAGCAAATTACAACTTTAAGTACTGTTGCCAACCAATTCATATTTTGTTTTTGCGTTGTATCCACTGCAATATAAATTTTCCATGGCTTATACCACCGATACAATCGATAGTTTCATCAAAACGAGCAAAACAATGCATCAAAAACATAATCTGTCTTAAACAGAACAGTCTGAAGAAATCTGAACATTTACTATACTTCTGTAACTCTAAAAATTCTGAAAAATTAGGAAAAAATAAAAAAATTGCATAGAAGTACTGTGTAAAAATTTCAGAAACTTTTGACATTCCAGTAAAAAATGTAAATTCACGCACTACAGCCAAAGTTTCTGTTTTTGCACTGCACACACCAAACAAGCAATCTAATCATCCTAAAGGCAAATCTTGGCACATTATTTTTATAATACAATGGATTTATACAAGGGGATAATTATTTTTGTTGAAAATTTTCTGTAATTAAGATTCACAAGGTTTCCATGGGCATGAACAAAGTTCAAGGCTAGCTCCCACTTTCACAATGCTCGTCCCTCTCACTTTCACTTTTCTTTTTGAAAAAGTTTTAGGTTCCCCTCTTTATTTTTTTGTTTTTGAACTATATAAAAGCACACAAAAGAATAAAATGACTCTCTAAAACTTCCGGGTTGTCTCCCTGGCAGCGCTTTCTTTAAAGCCATTAAGCTAGGCATAAAGTGCTCAAGTAATGGATCCACCCGGATCCCAAGGTATATCAAAGCCAATTTTAATTAACAATGATTTGTAATTTAGTAGTGAGCACAAAGTAACATATATCATGCAACAACGAAGTCTAACTCTCTTCCTATGCATTGGCATGTCATAAAAGAACAATTCATGCACACAAAGTAAAGGCCAATACATAGCATAAGTAGTTTCTTGCAATTTTATCATATTGGAAACATAGAGAGGTGGAGATGTAGTTCCTCTCTCATAATAATTGCAAGTAGGATCAACAAGCACATGCATATTATACTCATCAAAATCATCATGTGTAATGGTAAAACGTAACCCATCAATATAATCCTTAATAAGCGCAAACTTCTCCGATATAGTGTAGTTGGGAGAATTCAAAAAGATAATAGGACTATCATGCGTGGGTGCAATAGCAACAATTTCATTCTTAACATAAGGAACTATAGCAAGTTCATCTCCATAAGTATAATTCATATTGGCCTCGTGGCCACAAGCATAGCAAGCATCAATTTCATCAAAAAGGGATATTTCAAATGAATCCAAGGGATCATAGCAATCAACATAGCATTCATCCTTCGGTAAGAATGAAGGGAAATTAAACAATGTATGAGTTGAAGAGTTACTCTCATTAGAAGGTGGGCACGAGTAGCTAATCCGCTCTTCCTCCTTTTGTTCTTCGCTCAATTTCTTCTTTCATAGTTTCCTGCAAAATATTAGTCTCTTCTTGGATAGCGGAGACTTTCTCAATAAATTGATCAATATAGGCATTCTATTGATAATTGGCATAACAATAACGAACATATCCAAATTTTGAGATCGGTAAACAGCATCATCATAATCTTCATACTTTTCAAACAAAGCTTCAATTTCATGAGCACCCTTAAAAGCAACAAACTCTTCTATTTGTTCCACACCATAGTAATCATATATACCATTAGCATGAGAAGGCAAGGTTTCATTATCATTAAATTTACAAGAAAAGGGAAGGTGTTTAGCCTTCATCCTAGAGCAACAAGTAATATCATATCTCAAGCATAGATTCCAAGCATACCATTTCAACATATGAATTTGATCCCATAACAGTTTCCCTTTTTGAGTCAAGCGATAATCCCTAAAGTATTCACGTTGATCCAACGTGTGTCCCATTATATAATTGAATGGGGTTTTCTCAGGATTATTAAACTAGTGCATAATATCTTTCACATAACGAGCATCGAGGGTTTTAGGAGGTTCCCCATCTCCATGAGTAGCAAGTACACCTAATTTTTTTGGTATTTCATGTTCCATATCCATAACTAAAGATAGAGAACAACTTAGAACAGCAAATAAAATCTACTTAGTGATAAAGCAAACAAGCACACACGAGAATATTCACCCCACGCTATTGCTCCCCGGCAACGGCGCCAGAAAAAGGTCTTGATAACCCACAAGTATAGGGGGTCAATTGTAGCCTTTCTAGATAAGTAAGAGTGTCGAACCCAACGAGGAGCTAAAGGTAGAACAAATATTCCCTCAAGTTCTATCGACCACCGATACAACTCTACGCACGCTTAACGTTCGCTTTACCTAGAACAGGTATGAAACTAGAAGTACTTTGTAGGTGTGACGGGATAGGTTTGCAAGATAATAAAGAGTACGTAAATAAAAACTAGGGGTTGTTTAGATAAAGAAACAACTAAGTTAGTTTTAGTAGAGAGCTTTTTGTCACAAGAAAGCTATTTGTCCCTAGGCAATCGATAACTAGACCGGTAATCATTATTGCAATTTTATATGAGGGAGAGGCATAAGCTAACATACTTTCTCTACTTGGATCATATGCACTTATGATTGGAACTCTAGCAAGCATCCGCAACTACTAAAGATCATTAAGATAAAACCCAACCATAGCATTATAAGGTATCAAGTCCTCTTTACTCCCATATGCAACAATCCACCTACTCGGGTTTATGCTTCTGTCACTCAAGCAACCCACCATAGGAAAATCATGAATAAATTGCAACACCCTACAGCGGGGATCCCTCACGCTTGCGCGACACGGAGAGCACCATAGGACATCTCGAGGTTCTGGAACTTGCGGCGGCTGGAATTGTGTTTCGTCGACTCCCCTAGGGTTTTTGGATTTTCTGGGAATTTATAGGCATGATAGTCGGTTGAGGGGGTGCCCGAGGTGCCCATCCCCCACCAGGCCGCGCCATGGGGCCTCTGGCGCGCCCTGGTGGAGGGTGGCCACCCTGGGCCCCCTCTTCTGGTGTTCTTTGGCCCATCTTCTTTCTTCTGGTCCAGAAAAAAAACCACAAAAATCTCCGCAGTGTTTGGTCTCCGTTTGGTACTGATTTTCTGCGAAGTAAAAAACAAGCAAAAACAGCAACTGGCACTTTGGCACTGTCAATAGGTTAGTCCCAAAAAATGATATAAAGTTGTAATAAAATGATTGTAAAACATCCAAGAATGATAATATAACAGCATGGAACAAGAAAAAATTATAGATACGTTGGAGACGTATCAGCATCCCCAAGCTTAATTCCTACTCGTCCTCGAGTAGGTAAATGATAAAAATAGAATTTTTGATGTGGAATGCTGCCTAACATGTTCATCATATTCTTTTCTTTTGTATAGCATGGACATTTGGACTTGTAAATGATTCAAAGCAATTGTCTAGTTTTAACATAATGACTTCAATACTCAAGCATGTCAACAAGCAACCATGTCTTTCAAAATATCAACACTAAAGAAAGTTATCCCTAGCCCATCATGCTCAATCATTGATCCATTCATGAAACACACTCAAATATTAGCTATGCCCAATGCTCAAGTACGATCATAGTGCCCCCTAGTTGGTGCTTATAAGAGAAGATGGAGACTCAAAGCAAAAATAAAAATTGCATAAAGTAAATACATAGGCCCTTCGTAGAGGGAAGTAGGGATTTGTAGAGGTGCCAGAGCTCATAGTTTTAAATTGAGAGAGAAAAAATATTTTGGGTGGCATGCTTTTCCTGTCAACGAAAACGACAAAGTAGCTCACAATACTTTCCATGCTAGATATATCATAGGCGGTTCCCAAACAGAAAATAAAATTTATTCCTTTTTCCACCAAACTTTCACTTTCCATGGCGGGCCGTATCCACGGTTGCCTTCCATACCAACACTTTCCAAGGAATTTATTATTTGACAACATAAAGTAAATATTTTTTCTTTTTCATTTCGGGAATGGGCATCCCTATTACCGCTGCACTCTCGTGCAATGACAAGTGAATAAACACTCATCTTGAGAATAACACATCTAGCATGGAAAAATATTGGACACTCCCCACTGTTTCATGAGCGGTACGGGTACACAAAAGAGAAAATTTATTTTGAAAATTTAGAGATGGCACATACAAATTTGCTTGGAACGGCATGGAAATACCGCATATAGGTAGGTATGGTGGACTCATAAGGCAAAACTTGGTTTAAGGATTTTGGATGCACAAGTAGTATTTCTACTTAGTACAAATGAAGGCTAGCAAATAGATTGGGAAGCAACCAAACCAAGAAACGAAAAATCACATAAGTGAGCATTGAACATAACTAACACCGAATAATGCACCACAAGTAGGATGTAACTTCATTGCATAACTATTGACTTTCGTGCATGCATAGGGAATCACAAACCTTAACACCAATATTCCTACTAAGCATGATTACTCACTAACATGACTCACATATTACTATCATCATGTTTCAAAACTATTACAAGGAATCAAGTTTAATTTGTCCAATGATCTTCATGAAAGTTTTTATTATATCCTCCTTGGATTCTATCACTTTGGGACTATATTCATATATTTCCATTGCTTTTTGGTAAGCTCAAACAAATTTAAGTGAAGCACATGAGCATAAAGATTTCATCTCTCAAAAAGGTATAAGTGAAGCATGAGAGGATTTCTTCAAAATTTTACCTACTCTCAAATTAATCTAAGTGAAGCATGAGAGTATTTCTACAAAAGTTTCCAAGCACACCGTGCTCAAAAAGATATAAGTGAAGCACTAGAGCAATTTTATAGCTCAAAAAGTTTAAGTGAAGCACATAGAGCAATTCTAACAAATCATAGCATGATTTTGGCTTTCTCAAATAGGTGTGTGCAACAAGGATACAAAGGAAAAACTGACAAACAAAGCAAGCAAAGATACAAAACGCTCCAAGCAAAACATATGATATGTGACGAATAAAAATATAGCTCCAAGTAAAATACCGATGGTCGTTAGAAGAAAGAGGGGATGCCACTCGGGGGCATCGCCAAGCTTAGCTGCTTGTTACTCTTTGGATATATCTTGGGGGTGCGGTAGCATCCCCAAGCTTAGGCTTTTTGTACTCCTTATTCCTTCATCCATCGTGATCTCACCCAAAACTTGAAAACTTCAATCACACAAAACTCAACAAAATCTTCGTGAGATCCGTTAGTATAAGAAAGCAAATCACTACTTTAGGTACTGTTGTAAACCCATTCAAATTTTATAATTGCATTATACCTAATGTATTTTAACTTTACCATGGCTTATACCCCTCAATACAAGCCATAGATTCATCAAAACAAGCACACAATGCAACAAAACAGAATATGTCTCAAACAGAATAGTCTATAGTAATCTGTTCTCTACCCATACTTCTGTAACTCTAAAAATGCTGAAAAATTAGGACAACGTAAGGAATTTGTATAGCAACACTGTTTTGAATTTCAGCTCAAGATCACGTTCCAGCAAAAAATGAAAATTCATATACTGGACGCAAAGTTTCTGTTTCAGATTCAGCATCACTTCTACTCATCCTATGAACCATCCTAACGGTTCTACTTGGCACAAACACTAAATAAACCATAAAAACACAATCATAACAGAGGCATAATTGTGTCAACACTCAAAAACAGAAAGGAAAAAAGCAAAAATTTATTTATTCATTGGGTTGCCTCCCAACAAGCGCTATCGTTTTACGCCCCTAGCTAGGCATATTGGATAGATTCAAGTATTGTCATCTTTGGTTTTGGTCACTTTTGTGAGGGCCTTCTCGAATCCGGGGGGGGGGGGCTCTTTCCGCTTCCCCAAATTTACAGGAGAAGAAACCATCTTAAGATCCAAAATATCCAAACGCTTATTGCAAAGGGTAATCAAAGTGTTCAAACGATTGAGGTTCCCACTAATATGTTTGAGGGGTTCATGATATTTTTGTAACTCGACCAAGTGCTTATGTAAGTCACTTAATTTGTCAAGAATTTGAACTCCCTCTTGTGAAAAAGCAAGCCCTTTTTTGGTGGAGGAACCCCCAAAATCCCTTCCAAAACTTCATAAGCGGCATTTGCACCAAGTTCGATAAAATTGCCTTTTGAGGAGAAATCCAAAAGCTCTCTATGATGCAAAGCCAGTCCAATATAAAATTTCTAAGCAAAACTTTTGCGTCTCCTTTTAGATTGGAAATACGATAGGATTCCATTAGCCTATACCAGGCATCCTTCAAATTTTCCCCTTGTTTTTGTTTGAAGTATAGAACTTCAAAATCTGGTGACAAAGGGGGAGTAGTAACGCTAGTCATAGCAACAAGCAAGAGATCCGGTGAGAAAAAGGCAAACGAAAAAGAGGGCGAATAAAACGGCAAATTGGTGAAGTGGGGGAGAGGAAAACGAGAGGCAAATGGCAAATAATGTAATTGCAAGGAGATGAGATTTGTGATTAGGAACCTGGTAGATGATGATGGAGTCCCCTCGGCGCCTACGATAGGCACGTAGAAGAGACTGCTTCCTTCCCGGAAACGGCGCCAGAAATTCCTTTGACGTGCTTGGACTGCGTCGGTATATCCCCATAGAGGAGGGATGATGCAGCACAGCGATTGTAAGTATTTCCCTCAGTTATGAAACCAAGGTTATCGAACCAGTAGGAGGATCACCACCACCCAATAAGCAGCACCTGCACACAAACAACAAATACTTGCAACCCGACGCGAAAGAGAGGTTGTCAATCTTTCTACGGTTAATAGATAGATTAAGTAGTGATAGATAGGAGAGATAGATCTCTCAAGAACACAAATAAAAAGAGTAAATATGCAGCAATATGTTTTTGGGTTTTTGGTTTTGTAGATCTGAAAACAAAGATTGCAAAAAACGTAGATCGGAAAGCAATATGATAGAAAAGTAGACCCGGGGGCCGTAGGGTTCACTAGTGGCTTCTCTCATGAGTATAGCGCACGGTGGGTGAACAAATTACTGTTGGGCAATTGATAGAAAATCGAATAGTCATGACAATATCCAAGGCGATGATCGTTATATAGGCATCACGTCCAAGATAGATAGACCGACTCCTGCCTGCATCTACCTCTATTACTCCACACATCGACCGCTATCCAGCATGCATCTAGTGTATTAAGTTCATGGAAAAACGGAGTAATGCAATAAGAATGATGACATGATGTAGACAAGATCTATTCATGTAGGAATAGACCCCATCTTGTTATCCTTAATAGCAACGATACATGCGTGTCTTGCTGCCCCTTCTGTCACTGGGAAAGAACAGCGCAAGATCGAACCCATCACAAAGCACCTCTTCCCATGGCAAGAAAAATCGATCTAGTTGGCCTAACTAAAACAAAGATTCGAAGAAGAAATACGATGCTATAAGCAATCATGCATATAAGAGATCAAAGAAGACTCAAGTAATATTCATGGATGAACTCAAAATTCATCGGATCCCAACAAACACACCGCAAAAGTTTAAATCAAATAGATCTCCAAGAGACCATTGTATTGAGAATCAAAAGAGAGAGAGAAGAAGCCATCTAGCTACTGCCTACGGACCCGTAGGTCTATGGTGGACTACTCATGCATCATCGGAGAGGCACCTATGAGGAAGATGAACCCCTCTGTGATGGTGTTTAGATTGGATGTCGAGGTTCTGGAACTTGCGGCGGCTGGAATTGTGTTTCGTCGACTCCCCTAGGGTTTTTCGATTTTCTGGGAATTTATAGGCACGATAGTCGGTTGAGGGGGTGCCCGAGGTGCCCATCCCCCACCAGGCCGCGCCAGGGGGCCTCTGGCGCGCCCTGGCGGAGGGTGGCCACCCTAGGCCCCCTCTTCTGGTGTTCTTTGGCCCATCTTCTTTCTTCTGGTCCAGAAAAAATCCACAAAAATCCCCGCAGCGTTTGGTCTCCGTTTGGTACCAATTTTCTGCGAAGTAAAAAAACAAGCAAAAACAGCAACTGGCACTTTGGCACTATGTCAATAGGTTAGTCCCAAAAAATGATATAAAGTTGTAATAAAATGATTCTAAAACATCCAGGAATGATAATATAACAGCATGGAACAAGAAAAAATTATAGATAGGTTGGAGACGTATCAACAACATTATTGCCCAACTCGATGGAACCAGAGTAAAAACTCGGTTGCACCGACTAGTGCAAAATGTCCTAACTTTTGGCGATTCGGTGAGAATGATATACAACATCTCGGTGAGTCCGATTCGGTTGACCTAGGTAGTTCGAGTTACTCAGTGGCACCAAAATGAAAAACTCGGAAATTCCTATTTTTGTCCATTAGATACCAAAGAGGTGGTCACTGCTTTTCGGCTGTACCGAAGCAAAACTCGGTTGCACTGATTTGCTAGGGTTTGCTTGGGTTCTGGCAGAAATGGGAAATGTTGGTGGCACCGAAATTGACTTTAGGGTTTGGACAGAATATTTTGTGGGAGAAATGTTAAGGCTTTTGGTGGCTAATCTCTAAGCACTTTGAGAAACCAGATCATCATAGATACCTCATCCCCTTTTAATAGTATTGGCTTTCCTATGGACTCAAATGTGATTTCTCACATATATATAAAATGTAGAGTCTTGAAGCTTTTGCCAATTGATGTTCCATGCATCTAGGGAATTTCCTCCCACTCCTAGCCAATCCATTCATTGAACTTTTCCTGAAATATACTTGATAGATTCGTTAGTCCAATGAAATATATGTTGTTATTTATTACCAAAACCACCTAGGGAGAAGTTGTGCTTTCACCTATGCAAAATGCAAATAGGTTAATATTATGGGTAATATGATCAATGTGACTTTCATGTATATTTGAATTATCTGTTGGTTTCCTGTAATTAATAGTAATGGATGTACTTTTATATTGCACGAGGAGGATCCTGTGGGCAACAAGAGGAAGCTGGCCATGACTGGGTTCAAGGACCAATATGATCCTGACTTTGCTGACGATGACGTCTATGAGGTAAAACCTACTTGAAATTTTGTTTGTTTTACTATATGATTAATGCTACTTTCTTGTATATTTGTTTTACTATATGAATGCAACTCATTTTTGTTTGCAGTATAACTCTGGAGATGACGTGGACAACGGGAACGTCGACTCCTTCGTATCAAAGGAAGTCCAGAAGATCAAGAACCAGCAAACGGCGGCGTACTACAAGAGAAAGAAGTTCTGATGCCCCTATTGTACCACTAAGCCAAAGCCCAAGGATGGGCACTTTGAGCACCTTGTGTCTCATGCATGGGATGCATCGAGGAGTGGGGAGGATGTCAAGATCAGGGCGCAGCATGCAGCCCTACTAAAGGCTTTGACTCCCATTTAGTAGCCCTCCGTGATCATCTAATGTTTTACTTTTGTTAAAGTCCATGTGGCTGTGAACTATTGGAAGATTGTATATTTTGGTAATGTAGTATGTGAACTGTAGTACACTTTTGTTAAAGTCCATGTGGTTTATATTATCTTGTGGTTTATATTATCTTGTGTTTTATATTATCTTGTGAAAAAAAGGAGTGCTAAGAAAGAATTTTAAAAGAGTCTAGAAAATGTATGAAAGAAATAAAAAATAAATATAAAAGAGTAATAAAATAGTAGTTAAAAAAGGTGTGTGCAAGAATCAACATTTGAATTATGAATCGAGCTTTTCACGTCATCCCTTGTCATCTAGTGTGCAAACATAGGGTCCATGCCATATATTATCTTGTGAAAAACGGAGTGTTAAAAAGAAATATAGAAGAGTAATAAAATTGTAGCTAAAAAAGGTGCATGCAAAAATCAACATTCGAATTAAGGGTCCATGCCTAATTGTGTGTTAAAAAAGGTGAAGAGTAATAATATAGGGTCCATGCCTAATATAGGATCGTATGGACAAACTATGCCACGGTTAACCCTAAACCCTAGCTCATTCCCCTTGAAAACCATGCACCCTTGTTCGTGATAGCTAAGCTGTATGAAGGAAATTTCATGAAAATATCCGTAGCCGTGGTTTCTTATTTTTCCTAGTAACTTAGTAACATAAAATGATGATGTGCGCAACTTTCATATTTTTTTGATTTTTTAAAATTAGTTATGCTCAACCCTAGCATCCACACCATTCTCGAAACACCTCAAACCCCTCTCAAAACCCCGCACTACCAGGGCCGTTGGATCGCTGTTCGGGAACGGTTTAGATCAGGCGCTAGGGTTTGCCATGGCCTATCCGCGAGATGAGGCCTCATTGGCTGGATCGGGCGGGTGCTCCGTGGCTGCGGACATGAGTGGCCCACCTGGCAGCGGGGGAATAGGGACACACGACGGCGGCCGTGGGCCGCGTGCTTGGCCGATGGGCCGTCGTAGAGGCCTAGTCTCAGTCTGCCATGCATGCGCGAAGCCACCCAAAGCAGCCCTCCTGCATGCACGCTGCCACGCAGTTTCGTCACATCATGGCAATTAGTGCACCCTCGGAACGCAACTTTACCGATCGACACGCCTCAATTCAATGTGAAAAGACGGAGGCAGTGCTCCGTTAAATTCCCAGCACCAACGGTCCACTCCCCTGCTCCGTTGAACTCCCCGCATCGGCGCTCCACACCCCGCACTCCTATGATTAAATACCGGCGTGCGGCATTGTTCCACCGACGCTTCACTCCATTGCTTCCACGCGTTGCACAATCCAAAGCTAGTTCAGCCATCATGGTGAGGCAGCTACAGACCGCAAGGATCTTCATGGGAGGTTTCTGCCCCAGGGCGCCGGTGCCCGGCACGGGCGGCGGCTCCAACACTGGAGCAGCGGCTACGGGGTCCAACTCCGGCGCATCCTCGTTGGGCTCCAACACCTACTCCAACTACTCCGAGCTCGAGCCCACGCCGTCCGAGCTGTCTCGTAACCATAGGGAGCTCGAGGAGCAGGACGCCGAGGAAGAGGTGGCCTTCGAGGCGATGCAGGAGCACCTCGACATCTACGGTGTGGAAGATGCAGTCGAGGAAGACGCACCGCCTCGTGCGCCCGATGCTGCCATGCTCACTACCCAGGCCGAGGAGGCCCTGCGCGCGGCGCAACAGTAGCTCGACGAGGCGGTGCTAGCCGTGTCTCTGTCCACAGTGCAGGCAGAGGCTGTCAGGCGTCGGGCGGCTGAAGAAGAAGCCGCAGCTCAAGAGCAGAGGAGGGCGGCTACTCTGCGTGCAGCGGCCGCTGTCGAGGCGGAAGGCGAGGGACCAAACGTCGTCATCCTATCCTCCTCCTCCGACGAAGACCACAACGACGACGGCGACATCATCGTCCTGTCGGATGATGAAGACAAGTAGCCGTCCATCTGTTGTCTTTGTTGGCGTCTGCTGGCCATCTTATGTCGCCCCTCCCCTTAAAATATATATTAGTTAGTATAATGTCACTATATTAGTTCGTTCTCTTAATCTGTGAACGTGTTTGTTAAGTTAATCTAATCTCTCAATCTATTAATATGTTGTGTTTTACACCGCCGCATTCTCTCTTTCCAGTGTCACTGATTCGTGGGCCATTCTATAACGTAGAAATGTCAAGTCGACTAGTCCCGGCTCCGCCCATAAGCAAACAAACGCACACAAATGAAATGGTTAGCTCGATGCATAATCAAGCGATGGCCCCTGGTTTGACCGCCACGGAAGGCATTATTATTCCACTTCGTTCTGCAAATAAATCAGACACTGCCAAGTAGGTCCTGCAGTGTCTCAATCATGAGTATATTTCACTATTTTTTTAACTAATATACTATACACTGATAGATGGGTCCTGGGTGTCCCACGCGCCAACATATGCACGGTAACGGTAAACTACATTGACCCGACGAAAACGTTTCATTTTATTTTATGTAGACTTGAGTGTGAGCCGAGTAGTGGAGGGAAAAAGTAAGGGAGGTTAGTTGGATGGAGGAAAACCGAAAAATACTAAGCAACCAAGGGCATATAGAAATCTAAATCTCTTTCTTTTTCCGTTGGGTACGGTGGCACTGTAGGCATTCGAAGCCTCTACGGCTCTACGGACGAGAGACGGGGTACGCATCGCTGTCGCGCCCCTGCCTTTGCTCAGTGGCAGCGTACGGTCGCCATGTTGACATTTGCTGCTGCCGCGGGACCAATTTGTGCGGCTGTGATCGAGACGACCACACGAGGCTACGTACGTACAACCAAATCAACGCGACTCTTTTCTCAAAAAAAAAAAAAAAATCAACGCGACTCCGCGCGATCCATTTTTCTTTTTGTTTCGATTTCGAAAGCATGCAATCCGTTCTCCTGTCCCGACGCGCTCGGCCTGATTGGCCCCCCTCTGTCTCTGGCCTCTGCTCCCTCCGGGACATGTACGCGGGTTAGATTATGTTATCTTCAGATGGTACGTTGCAGAAGGCTGAGATCGGCGTGAATGGGACCGCTGGCCGGGAGCCAGTCATGTGAGATCACGTGTAGGATCGATCGTGGAGTGGAGGACTCCCCGTTTTGAGCTCAGATTTTCGTTTTAGGAATGGGCACTGCTAGGCGCCGGCGTGCTGGCCGAAAGTTTCGGCCGGTCGAGCCCAAGCCGTTGGATGCGAGTCGGGGTGGCCATTGGATCCGGGAAAAAAAACGATTCGCCCCCGGCTTCTTCTTCCTCGGGCTGGATCCGCAGCTCCCGCTCGGGGGTCATCGTCACCGCGCCTCCAGATCCCCTCTGATGGCCGTCCTCGTCGCCGGTCCCCATCCTCACCGGTCGTTCTCGTCGCCGGTCCTCACCTTCTCCGACCTGTGCTCGTCACCGTTCCCCATCCTCACCTCAACCCAGTCAACAGCTACACCTGCGGTTGCAACTCTCACCGGCGACCGTTGTAGCTCCCCTGCCGCCCCTCGCCGTTGATGCTCGCTGCACGGAATTGTGTCGGCGATGGCCACCAGTCAGTCAACTCCATTTGAATGGATGTAGCAAAAAACTTTGCGGGTAGTAGCAAAATCCCACTATGGTTGCAGCAAAACCATCGTCGTTGTTGTCACGAGGTCACAACTCCGCCTTGATGAAGGTAGCTCTGATGGAAGCATTTTTTTGTGCTGGTTGCAACAAAAAAAAGACATGGTTGTAGCAAAGGTTGCTTGTAACAAAAAAAGTCGCTGGTCCAGCAAAAGAACTAACTCTGATGGAAGCATTTTTGTAAACTGTTGCAACTTTTTTCGACTACGGTCGAAGCTTTTCTACCAAATGGTTGCGACAATTTTGTTTTTAGCAGCGCTTGGTCAAGGCTTTCTGTGTTTTTTTGGTTGAAGCTTTTTTCATCTAAGGTTGTAGCATTTTATGTCAACGGTTGTAGCTTTCCCGCGATGGCGCTGACCGCTAGTAGCTTTCTGTACATACGGTTGAAGCTTTCCATCTAATGGGTTGAAGCTTTTTTGTAAACGGTCGCAGCACGAGGGGGTGCGGCAGCAGCTCGTGGATGTCATATCCATGGCGGTTTCCAACTCCGGCTCCCCTGGGCGGAAGGAACCTGCCGTTAGAGGGGAACGAAAGAAGTGGGCGTTGGCACTAGGGTTGGAGGTATGACCTGCGCGGAATTGGGCTAGCCGGCGCCGGGATCTAGAGAAAGAAGACGGAGCGCGTGGCCACCCCCGCGTGTGGATGTGAATCGAAGAGAGAGAAGGGGGTCGGGAGAAAGAAGGAAGGGAAAGAAAAAAAACGCTGGGCGAGGAGGTGCGCGAGGCATACGATGCGCCTCGATCACGTGGCTCGCGCGGGACCGGCCGAAACGTTTCGGCCGGCGCCCTGGCCACAAACGTTTACCTTTAGGAATGGGTAAGGGTAAAGTCGCAAACCAAACCATCTCTTGCTGACCGTGAAGTGGGAGCACAAAGCGGTGGAGCACCAGGTGGCACTCCCACTAGACTAGAGCTGCGCGGCCCTTTTTCCTCGCCAATGCGTTCGCTTCTGTTTGTTGCATCTTGCTGTTTTCCCTGGACGGAAAGCATCTTTAGACATTTCGACCCGCAAGTTATTTTCTTTCCGATGGAGGAACATTCCTGACGGAATCGCGCGCACCACATGTGATGTTGCCGGTGCAGGGTTACGATGGGACTTGAACGGTCGAAACCAAAGAGAATCTCCAACTCACAGGTTCGAGTGATTAGTGTGAAGTACAGCAGTTAAATTGGTTGTAATAGTCTGATAATATAGAGAAATCGCATGCATGGTTCCCAACATTTGATACGTGTTCCCCGGCCCAGATGTACATGTGTACGTACAGAACAGGTGGTGACGGGAGCACTTAGCTCATGCGACGTGTTATCTTCTTTTTTTTAGGGGGCGACATGTTATCTTGGATCGTGGAGATGAAAGATGTATTCGCGTGTAATGGAGCCACTCTCGTGATCCAAGAATGAGGTGGGGTTTCATTTGACTGGCTGCCATTGCGCTGCAGACGAGCGAGAGAAGAAACATGATTCTTCTCGTGTCTGTTGAAAAAGGGAGAGATGCCCACAACTCCGGATTAGACTGTCAGTTCGTTTTCAGCGCGGAGATAGCAGTAGTGCACCGGCAGTGGATAAGAGCATCTATAGCCGGATCCTTCATACCTTCCTCAAACGTCTGGTCAGGCTGACCGGTCACAAAAATCAATCCAGCCGGCCCCCTCAAACGGGCCTCAAACGCCTGGGGCGACTGGCACCCCTCATGTCCAGCCTAAATATGGGGCGGATATGGGGGAGCCCGGCACGCCCGGCAAGTTGGCCTGACGGCGCGGCCCTGCGCAAATTCGTGTGGAAACCTAACGGTCCGACGGACGGCTCGACCGTCGGCACGGTGTGAACATCACGTGACGCCGCTCCGGCTCGCTGCCCTTATCCATAGCCGTCTATTTAAGCCGGCCGACGTCCCCCAGCCCTAGCACATCCACCTCCTCCCTTCCGCCGCCGCCACCCGAGCCCGTCAGCCATGCCCCCACGCCGCCGCCACTACACGCATCGTCTCTGGCTACTTGAGCAGGTCCGGATCCGGAGGGCCGCGGGGCTACCTCTGGATCCGGAGGATGACTTCGAGGAGGACGAGGAGGTGGAGGAGGAGGAGCTGGGGTGGAAGAAGACGAGGAGCAGGAGCCGGCGGAGGAGGCGACGCCACTAGCTGTGGGGAAGGACCAGCAGGAGCCGGCGGAGGAGGCGCCACCGCTGGATGTGGGGGAGGAGGAGGCGTCGGCGGACGTGGATCTGTGGCCAGAGTAGCTAGCCATCTTGAACTCCATCAACTCGGAGTCGGCTGCAGAGGCCAGGCGTCTTCGTCGGCAACAGATGGAGGCGGCGCGAGCTGCGCAGGAGGCGGCGCAGGTGGCTCAGGCTCCGGCTCCGGTGGTTCAGGCTCCGGCGCAGACGGCTCAGGCCATCTCCGACGACGACGAAGAGTAGTATAGTACGTAGTACGTAGGCTATTTCATTTTAAATGCTTTTCTATGGATCTAGCGAATGAAGTATGAAAGAATTAGATGTGGACGAGCATATTTGAAGCGTGACCGGTCAGTCTCCGCGGACGCGTCTGGGCGCGTCCGCGAACGTTTAAGTGGCCGAATTTGCAAGTTCCGACTGTAGACGCTCTAAGGCGGGGAGCGGAAACCCGGGCTACCGCCAACTCAGGGCAGCTCAGTTGGTTAAGTTTTTCGTGGTCGAACCAACCACCAGAAATTCAAGTCCTAAATTTGTCACTGATGCTAGCATCTTTTTGGACTTATTGTGTTCAAAAGAAACATGGGCTACCAAATGCAAATTCAAGATGAAACCATCCATGATGAGGACACATCTCATTTTTGTTAATACACTACGATTCAAAATCCGGGGAATGGAATAAGGAATGGTATTCACAACTTCATGGGAGGGGAACGAACGGAACCTCGGTGTGGGTGCACCCGTTTTTCTTAAAGTTTTTTTTTTTTACTAATTTCCAAACTAGCCGAAGAATCATGAATCTTTTTGGTAAAAAGCTTGATAAAGCGTTACACTCGTATACAAAATTTGGGGATGAAATGACTTTCGTGGCATTGTTGGTGAAAAAACAAAATCAGCACTATGTTAGAGGTACTGCTCACTCTATATTGTCATGGACAATTTGTCTATGCTTACATTTTAACGGTATTTTGACTTTGTCGAAATTTTTATACGAGTATGTCAGTAGGTCAAGTTTCTTGCAATAAAAACAGAGATTATTGATCTTTTCCTGAATTCCTAAAAGAAATCGCAGATTTTTTTTAGATCCGCATACAACCAGGTGTATCAAGGTATTTCCACTCATCATGGGCCTACCTTATTACTTGAGAAGAGGACATCCTACTACACGCGTGGTGCAACACAAGTAGACTAAACGTACCCCCGCACCTTCACGGACGCGATTTTGGGCCTGACCATGTGCGGGAAGGGCGTGCCCCTAATTTGTTTTCTTAACTTTCAAAAATGTTCATGAATCCCAGATACGAAAAAATGTTTTTGATTTAAAAATAAGTTCCCAAAATTCAAAAAATATTCAGAAATTCTTTTTATTGACTTTCAGCAATTGTTCATGATTTAAAAAAATATTCAAATTAAAAAAATGTTCATGAATTACAGCAATGTTCTAAGGTTTCAAAAAATGTTCTACGATTTTCAAATTTGTTGAAATTTTTTAAAAATGCTCCTGAACTTCAGAAAATATTCACGAATTAAAAATTGTTCAAAAATTCAGAAAATGTTCGTGAATACAAAAATATATTCGTTAATTAGGAAAATATGTTCACCAAATTTACAAATCTTTAGAAAATTGAAAAAATTCTTGGATTAAAAAAAATGACGATTTCAGAATAAAATCTTAGATTTTGAATGTTAGTCAGAAATTTGCAAAAAAAAGTGCCCCTCACCCCCCAAAAAAAGGGTTCAGGTATTGAAACAATTGTTTGCAATTTCATAAAATATTCTCGGATTTCAAAATTGTTCGTGAATTTGCAAAAAAGTTCATAGATTTTTTTAAATCAAATTTTAAAAATTGTTCATGATTTTTGTTAAAAAATATGATTTAAAAGCGTTCTAAATTTTAAAACAATGTTCACCAGTTTGAAAAAATATCCTTGGTTTGAATTTTTTTTATGAATTTGAAATAAGTTAATGAAAAAATAAAGCTAAAAGATAACCTTTCCAAAACCGTAACATGGGACCTAGGTGGGCCGACCCAACTGATGTAGTGGCCGCACGGGGGTGGATCATGGGTATCTCCCCTAGTACGTGGGGAATAGGATTCCGGCTTGAGAAGACGCCTCATCATTATCATCTAATGACTTCTTGGGTCAAACTTGTGGGCTTCTGGGCTTTCCGTGATCAACCATCATATCCTGGGATGTGCTTCGTGCCTTTCTTTGTTTGTTTTGTAGAGAGAAAAAACAAGGACATGCAAACTGCTACCAAAAAGATAAATGACCAGGAAGAAAATATTAGGGTATCCTAGCGTATTTTCTAAAACCTATATTTGAGGGTCAAATATCAGTTTTAAGGGGTTAAGGCCTATCCAGCATCATAACTAATCTCTCTTTACCTAAATACTTGTAGTTGGGGAGAACTAGTGAAATACTAGCTTTTTCGCTAAAAATATAGCTTTTGCTCCCTGAAACCATCCCAATTCTCTCATATTTAGTCCAGCCCAAGTCAGCTGAGTGAAAGTGGGGGAGACGCTCGATAATTGTAGTAATGGCCGAACATCCGCTATGCTGCGTGATTCGCCTCCCACCGGATGTAAAACGCGCCGCCGCACCGGCAACCCTGCCCCGCACCTCTCCTAAGCTCATTCCTATTCACGTCATTGATGTCGATCCAAGCGTCCTCCCAACTGAGATTCACACTGCCACCCTGTCACCGTCGAGTTTGAATTAACCGACACAACCGCTCCCGTCGTCGCGATGGTCCACTCGACGATGACGACACCTAAGATGCTGACTGCACATCGCACCGAGCTCATCGCTGAGGAAAGTGCCATCCAGGATGTCAGCAACCCAAATGCTGCTCCTATCACACCCACCCGAATGCTGCCATGGCAGCCAACCAGGTGGCTAAAAGCGCTGCCATGGCAACCGATCCAGCAACATCCACCAATCAGGGCGAGGGGCGTGTCATCAGTTGTCCACGTCGGATAGTTCAGCCCAACCGCAAGTATGTGGGCCCCACGTGGACAAAGGGTACTTGAGGAAGAGAAGGACAGGAGGAGAGGCATCCGGGAGGATCAAGCAAAGGCACCAGCTCGGCTTTATTTTCTGTTCCTTATCTTCTTCACAAGACAATTTGTAACTTTGTAAGGCCCTGTTTGGAACCATAATAGATTATGATAATCTGGATTATGAAGATAGATTATATAATCAAGTTTATAAAAATAATCTAGGTGGGCATGTTTGGAGGCCAGATTATATAAACTGTAATCTAGGTTTTTACATTGCATAATTACCTGTCTGCGCGCTGAGGAGAAAAAAAGAGGAGGGTGGCATGGCAGAAATTAGTAATTACCTCCAACTTTACAAGGATAATGGGTCATTAGCAATCCATAATCTGGTTTTATCTGAGGTAGACTAGATTGTGAGTTTTTAATAATCTGTCCATCTAATTTTTATAATCTACAACATAATATGTCATGTTTGGAGGCAATATAGATTAAAAAAACTGGATTATCATAATCTGAGTGATTCCAAACAAGGCCTAAGTGAATTGAGTTAAAGAAAGACTAGATCGAGATCTGGATCCTAACATCGTGGTATCAAAGACCACCCGCCACCCTTCCTCTGTCGCTCCACCCACCACCGTCGCCGCCCTGGAGACACGCCGCCAACACCAAGCTCGGGCAGCACTCATCGCAGGCATGGATCCTCAGTTGTGCGCCTTCCTCGAGCGGTTGGATTCTAACACCAACGAACGCGCTGCCGCCGCCGCCAATTCCAATTCCATCCTCAAGGCGCTCGATGCGCAAACCGAGCGGATCGACGCTCTGGCCGCCTGGAGACCGGAGCTTGAATCCCGCTTTACCAAACTGGAGCTCTCCGTCGCCGCGCTGCAGGCTGCGTCACCTGCGACCGCGGCCTCTTCTGGTGGAACGCCGACGACGCCTTCCCCCTTCACAGTGCCCGGCGATTTCCACGGGCAACCTAGCCAGGGCGCGACGCATCTTCCCGGAGGATCCCCGTCGGTGACCGTGAATTCACCGACGGCCCCTCCGGTCATGGGTACAGTCGCCATCCCCCTACCTTGTCAACACCGATACTCATAGCCATGGGTCACCAACCGCCGGCTATGTTGTTTCCGGTTTTTATCGGCGATAATCCGCAGCTGTGGCGCATGCTTTGCGAGCAATATTTCACCATGTTTGCTGCTCATGAATCGTATTGGGTTTCCATGACTGTTCTGCACTTCTCCGGCACTGCGGCCATCTGGCTGTAGTCCGTTCAGAAACATCTCGTTAGCATGGGGTGGGAGCAATTTACAACTCTTCTTTGCACTAGATTTGGATGAGACAAGCACTAGATGCTCCTCAGACAATTTTATGCCATCAAACAACACACCTCTGTTGCTGAATGCATTGAGCATTTTGAAACTCTGATGCATCATTTGATTTCATACTCGGAACTGACCCATTCGTACTTCTTTTTGACACGATTTGTGTAGGGCCTCCGACCGAATATTCGTGCAGTGGTGCTCCTCCAACGCCTACCCGATCTCGACACCGCATGCTCGCTGGCCCTGCTTCAGGAGGAAGTGGCCGACAGCGATGATGTACTTCAGAGCAGCAAGGAGAAGGCGCCAACATTCAGTGCACAATACAAGTCTGCACCAAGCACGACTCCTGCTCAACCATATTTCAGTCACCCGCCAACACCCACAGTGACTGCTGAGGACCGTCGAGGTACTGATGCAGCTAGAGCAATAGTTGACAATAGCAAGATCAACACACTCAGGGCCTTCCGTCGTGCTCGTGGTCTTTGCTTTAAGTGTGGCGAAAGGTGGGGTAAGGATCATACTTGTCCTACCACTATCCAAATGCATGTGGTCGAAGAACTGTTGGACATGTTCACAAATGCAGACGACAGCGACAGTTCCATTCCAACTTCACCCGAGGGCGATGAGGACAATTTATGTACGTTGTCTCGCCAAGCAATTGATGGATCTTCTAACCCCATTGTCATGCAGATTCAAGCTTGGCTGCGGGGCTGAGAGATGCTTCTGCTAGTGGATTCTGGAAGTTCATCTTCGTTTGTTGACATTCGAGTTGCTGCTCAGTTACAAGGCCAAACTTCACTTCCAACACCATGCAGAGTTAAAGTGGCTGATGGGGCAGTTCTTCAGTGCCATCAGTACATCCCCCGTTGCGCTTGGTTTACACAGGGCCACGAATTCGGTATTGATTTCAAGATCATCTCCTTGGGAGCGTACGATGCCATCCTTGGCATGGACTGGCTCAGAAAACACAGTCCGATGAAGATAGATTGGGAATCACAACATTTGTCTGTAACAACACACAATGGGCCAGTCAAGATCCATGGTATTGTTGACACCTGATTTTGGCACGATCCAAAATGCAATAAATATGGCCTCAAATGAAAAGGTTTTTACATGAGAAAGTTCACATTGCCGAGTGGAACAACTTTGATGTTTAGACCATCATCATTCGGCATCATATCAAGGATCAAAATTACACTCGGATTGTCATGTTTAGGTGTTCTGAGTGCTTTTTGGTCGATTACGCCTCCACGACAACCTCAGATGAAGGAATGCTCTACATGGATTGTCTTCGTCTCGTCGAGCTGATCGATTTTGATATATAAATCATCTCAATCTGAGTTCGTATGCAAAAGTTAGAAGCAAAACACTGCGGACTGACCCTGAGCAAAAGTATGGCGCGAGGGACCAGACACTCACCTGGATGGTGTCTGATGGGTCGCACGGGCAATTAGGCCCTCAAGACGGCCTTGAATTGAAAAATCTTCAACACGGAAAAGTTTCGTCTTGTCGAATCGGTCGATTTTGATATATAAATCGTCCAAATCCGAGGCCGTATGCAACCTGGAGAGACAAAATAAGATCAGGCTGAAGTTTGAGTCGGAAAATCCGAATAAAAAGGCTTGCCGGCAAAGTGGTTGCCGGCCGCGGAAAAAGCTTGCCGGGTGAAAAGCTTGCCGGGCAAAGAGCTTGCTGGGTGAAAAGCTTGCCGGGCAAAGAGCTTGCCGGGTGAAAAGCTTGCCGGGTGAAAGCTTGCCGGCCGAGTGGAAAATGTCAATTTTGGGCAATCCGACCAGAAGCTAAAGACGGGCTCAAACGATTATCTAGATGGCCTCGTATGGAAAAGTGTTCTACGTGAAAGTTGTGCGTATCGTCGAAACGGTCCACTTTGCTTTTGGAGTCATCGTCATTTGATATAATATACGGCCTACAAAATCTCTACAAAACTCGGACAGCCTAGTCAGCCACAGGACCAAATCCGACTGAAGTTGAAGATGACCTTCTGGAGTATTGGAGATGGCCTTATTTGGAAAAGTGATCAACAGAAGAATTGTTCGTCTCATCGAAACGATTGATTTGGATATAAAAAAACGTCTCAATCGAACGTCGTATGCAGATTCTATAGTCCGCGCAAGGAGCAAGACCAAAATTTGGGCCAGATTCGGGTTGAATCCGAGTTAGACTAGAGCTAGGTCTCTAGGACGTGAATTGATGTAATTTTCTTGTAAGGAAAGCCTAGATGAATCCTTTGCTTGTACGGGAAGTCCAGCCGCCTCTTATATATGTTGGGGGTGCCGGCCGATTGAACAACACACAATCGAACAAATCAATATACTACTTTTCAGTCTACGTTTTATCTCTCCGTCGTTTTTCTCTCTCGTTCTTCGCTGTTCTTCGTGGTTGAGAGCTGCGAATATCGAGGCTCTAAGGGCGAGCGAATCGACCTAGGGCAGCCCATAGCCGCCGCAATCCCTGACGGGGTCCCTCCCGGGCGTGCGGCGCTTCGGGTCTGCAAAAGCGTCCACCGGCTGTCTTGCGTATCGCGTTGCCGGACGGACCTCCTTCGATGTGAGCTGCGGTGCATCACCCCCGGCGTCGAGGGTACACGGTGACATGTTCGTGTGCGAACACACTTTTTGGCGACTCCGCTGGGGATGAAGCTTTGAACGGTCTCCAGCCCATTCTTGCTACGAGGAGAGCGTCATCAAGCGGCTGCAATCTGCACGGTAACATGTATCATAAATCTGCTTATGTAGATGCAAATAGCCATTATATTGCTGTCATTAGATCCTTTGATGGGCATACCATGTCGGCTAGCCCTAACGAGCAAAGGCCGACTAAGTATCCTGTTGGAGAAGCTTGGGAATTACATAATTGTGACATGCAACTTATAGATCCGAACATTCGTGCATCGGCAACTCCCTTCAATATGCCGATGAACAACACGATGAGTCCGAGTGATCAATATAAGACACCTCATGCATAGGAGGGTGTTTCATAGTTTTGTCCATCGGCAGCCGGCTCGCAATATGCGGGTTCAGCCCCAAACATGCCGATGGATGGGGGAATCGGCCATGCTTCCATTAGCTATTTGGCCGGTTATCCTCACTCATCATATACCACACCTCGTGAGGTTAATTGTTCAGCAGCATATGCAAATAAAAATATTCATGACTCGGCTCACCTTCATGGTTATTGCCGAGTGAGTGGAGATTCTATAGGAGCATCTGTGTCTAATATTGCAAAAGATGAGGTGGCTCTGGCTGCTTTAAAAAGTTTAGCCCAGAATAAGCAGATTACTGCTCTTTGCCTTGAGCAACATGATAAGGGTTTGGTACCTGATTATGAGGCAATACGAGCTAAGGTTTTGCAAGAAGACAACGTGTTGCGAATTGACCAAATTGGCGAGAGGAAATATGGTTCAACAACAGTGCATACATCTTCACCTATCATTGCAGCGTGTCATACACCCCCTATACAATTGCAAAATTTCGGCAACATCAGTTCATTGCTGAAAGATCCTAAAAGCATTGGGGGGCAAGCCGATCCAAGCAGGGACGAATTTAAAGAAAAATATGTGGCCCAAATGGACAAGGTCAATCCAAAGCTCACAGGCGTCAACAATTTTACCACACCGACTCTTGAGGATTTACCAGCAGAATATCGACAAGCTTATGAAGCACTCAAGAAGAAGCGTGAGGAGGAAGATTTGCAAGAATACGTCAAGTCCCTTCCTTTATGCAGCAACCATGTTGGTCCCTCTGCGATGTTGAGGCAAGATAAAATAGAAGCTTTGCAAGCCAAACAACAAAAAAGGATTCACTCGGTTAATACGGTTGATTCGGTAGAAACCGAGTCAAATATGACTAAGTCGTCTACAGCCGAGTCAAACGGTTCCTTTAAAGCCAAGACAATGATGGATTTGGTTGAAACCGGATTGAGCACCGAGACGGCCAAGGTCGACTGCATAGAGTCAATATCGAGTGCATCGAGCCAACCGAGTGCATCGAGCCAGTTAAGGCCGAGTGCATCAAGTCAGGCGAGTGCATTGAGTCATCCGAGTGCATCACCGGCTAATGTCGAGTGCATCGAGCCAGTTATTGCCGAGTGATGATGCAAGCTTCACCGAGCAAAGGAACGACAAACGCAGCAAATTGGCCGTGCTCGATTTTTCTGGATGTGAGGGAGCTTACATGCTGCCCTATGAGTTTCGTGCTAAAGAAATTGATGAGCATCAAGAACAAAGTAATATGGCCGAACACAGTTCGATTAACGATGAACATCAAGAACAAAAACATGTTGCTAAGCAAAGTTCAGCTGATAAAGAGCGTCTGAGTGGAATCCATTCGGATAGTCTGAGTGAAATCTACACGGGAAATCCAAGTGATGATGCACGAGATCCAGAAGAAGAGGAAGGGGCATTGGAGAATTATTTAGAAGTGGAGCAAGATATTGTTCCAGTTATGCAACCGTCTTCTCCTCCCAACGTCTTCACAAAGGTACGCCTAGATGACAGTTTACTCAATTTTCGATTCGGTCAAAATCATATTGTTGATCCACCCGTTAGCAAGATTCTAATTAATTTTGAAAGACCAATCGAGATGAGTAATCTGTTTGTTTGGAATAATCTTGTCACTATTCATGCTGATCAACACATGGCACCATTCACAGAAGCTAATAGTGACAACTTATCACAACCAAAGTTGTTCCCGTCATGTCGGCTAAACTTTATATTCATATGGACAACTTTATTTGTTTTATGCCTAGCTAACATTTGGTCTCAGATGAGACGTATATTTTGTAATTATTTTGGTTACAAAAACATAAAGCCAGGTCCAAAGTCCTCCAAGATAGCCGATTCAAGAGCATCGGGAAAGGAGGACGAAAATCAATGCATAGCCAAGTCGGATGACGTTAAGTCGGCACCACTCGGTTGTTTTGTTTCAGAGCCGGTATCACAATATCAGTTAATGGATGAGCAGTCTACCTTCAGTCTGGGCATAGGTGATCACATCGTTGGTGCATCACCGACTAATCCTATTATTATAATTGGTCACAATGTCGAGCTGTCAAAACAAGAACAAGTGCAATGTTCGTTTGAACAGAATGTCAAAGACAACAATGTGATTCATCAAGCCACACAATCGGCCAACAGAGGACGATTGGAGCTCGTTGAGGCACAAGCATACGGCCAGTCGACTCAGATTGGTCTTGATGGTGATCAAGTGTTGACTCAGCTACCTCAAGCTGGCTCATCCAAAGACGGACATGTATACGCTAATGATGATGGGATCAAATCTTCAAGTGAGGTAATTATTCAAAAGTGCATCAGTAATAATATTGAAGACAGGAATTCCATCAAAGTTACAACTGACACATCTAGCACTGGGGGCAACAAGAAAATTCAAAGACCGATGCACTCAAAACCAAAGAAAGCAAAGGCCGTGGTAAGCACAAAGGTAAAAAGCCGAAAGTCACTTTCGCGCAGTTACTGGAAAAATATCAGAAGATAAGTGAGGCGAAGAGTGCTTATCGGCTGAGTGAAACAAAGGCATCGAAGTCACCCCCAAGGAATAAATCTGAATACTGGGATTGGCGAAGGAAGAAGTTGACTCCATATCCTCCTTTTGGGCCACCAATGCCGATGTCATACGTACCTCCTCATGCCGAGTATTATTCATATCAATCATGGGACAGGTATAAATCGAGGGATCACCGTCCATCATATTCTAAACCACCTCACCAAAATTATGCAGCTCCGAGAGGATCATTATTTGTTCAACAACCACATGTTAAAGACCGACTCAACCAAAAAGAATCGGTCCGGAGCTTGGCGAAAGAGATGGACATGGTCAAGCAAATTTACCGAGTGAAAAAGGATGACCGCAAGTGTGCTCTTTCAGATCCGACTCCGGACGAAAAAAAGCCAGCTGAGTCTACGTTGGCTACTAAAGGCAAGGAGATGAAGCGTGTAACTTTCAAGGATCCAATTGCCGAATTTCAACAGGCCAAGTTGGAGGTTCCCAAAGCCAAGAAAAACTTGCCAGTGCATAAAACAAAGCCACAGCCGAGATGCCCACTCGGCTTATCATGTTCGCAAGAGAAGAAGCTGAAACGGCTTAGGGCCTATGAGCTGGAGAAGAGGAACATGGCGTGGGTCCACAAAGGAAGCCGTCAAGGCAAGAATGATGTGACAGCTCCTGTTGCAGGAGTGAGAGAGGACAAGCGTGAAGCCGGTAGGCAAAAACAACGATTCTCATGTCACAATATGAGACTCCAGACAGTGCATCATCCATGTTCTTCAACCGTCCCATCAGAGTTTGTGCCCAACAATTTATCGCCAGCTGAAATTTCTGATTTATTTCGGCTATTCACACTTTGGTGGGCAGGTTCCCCAGATCCTTTGAGATGAGAACGCATGGCCGATATTTGTTTATCGTCCTGAGATTTCGTCATGTTGGTACAACAAGCATTAGGCTACTATCTCAGTTGAATCCGAGTGGATCATCATTTAGGTAATATTGCCAAGGTTCGAACCGAGTGAAATACAGTCGGTATGTCCGATTGAAAATCTTTGTGATGACCCGACTGGTCCTAAAGCATCAAGTTGCGATCCGGGTGATTTTAAATCCATGTGGATCGCCACTCGGGTAATATCGATAAAACTGAAGATGGACCTATCAGAACTGTTCAAATAACTTCAGATGGAGTTGATCCAACAAGAGGCATGTTTTTTCACATCTGAACAGTCTGATGCTTGGTGTAGCCAATTCACATATGGCCGACTTATTTATTCACTCGGCTCGTCAGGAAAATACGGCTGACTCATCTTTGAATCGGCCAGGAAAACTACATGTGACTGACTCCTTAGTCGATTCAGCCAGTAATGAAGGATCTAGTGCTATTCAGGAAGCTAACTGGAAGAAATCCGAGTGTCAGTCATTTGCAGGATCCGAGTGAAGCAAGATTGTTTGGCACATGGCTTAATATACAGTTTGATCTTTGATGATTTGTGTTGCCAAATAGTTGACGGTATTCCTTTGAGGTGCATGGTCATAGTCGTTCGGCAGCCAGAATGGTGTATCGTCGAACGGTTCTAATATCCCCAAGGAGTGCCTGAGCATATGGCCGATAATAATTGTCGTCCTTAGCATGCACAGCCGATGGAGTGTTGACATCGTCCTTAGAACAAACGCGGTGCAAATTATTTTTCAGCATGCAAGCTTTGCCGAAAAACAGGGGGGCATGTGTTGACACCTGATTTTGGCACGATCCAAAATGCAATAAATATGGCCTCAAATGAAAAGGTTTTTACATGAGAAAGTTCACATTGCCGAGTGGAACAACTTTGATGTTTAGACCATCATCATTCGGCATCATATCAAGGATCAAAATTACACTCGGATTGTCATGTTTAGGTGTTCTGAGTACTTTTTGGTGGATTACGCCTCCACAACAACCTCGGATGAAGGAATGCTCTACATGGATTGTCTTCGTCTCGTCGAGCTGATCGATTTTGATATATAAATCATCTCAATTTGAGTTCGTATGCAAAAATTAGAAGCAAAACACTGCGGACTGACCCTGAGCAAAAGTATGGCGCGAGGGACCAGACACTCACCTGGATGGTGTCTGATGGGTCGCGCGGGCAATTAGGCCCTCAAGACGGCCTTGAATTGAAAAATCTTCAACACGGAAAAGTTTCGTCTGGTCGAATCGGTTGATTTTGATATATAAATCGTCCAAATCCGAGGTCGTATGCAACCTGGAGAGACAAAATAAGATTAGGCTGAAGTTTGAGTCGGAAAATCCGAATAAAAAGGCTTGCCGGCCGCGGAAAAAGCTTGCCGGCTGAAAAGCTTGCCGGGCAAAGAGCTTGCCGGGTGAAAAGCTTGCCGGGCAAAGAGCTTGCCGGGTGAAAAGCTTGCCGGGTGAAGAGCTTGCCGGGCAAAGAGCTTGCCGGGTGAAAAGCTTGCCGGGTGAAAAGCTTGCCGGGCAAAGAGCTTGCCGGGTGAAAAGCTTGCCGGGTGAAAGCTTGCCGGCCGAGTGGAAAATGTCAATTTTGGGCAATCCGACCAGAAGCTAAAGACGGGCTCAAACAATTATCTAGATGGCCTCGTATGGAAAAGTGTTCTACGTGAAAGTTGTGCGTATCGTCGAAACGGTCCACTTTGCTTTTGGAGTCATCATCATTTGATATAATATACGGCCTGCAAAATCTCTACAAAACTCGGACAGCCTAGTCAGCCACAGGACCAAATCCGACTGAAGTTGAAGATGACCTTCTGGAGTATTGAAGATGGCCTTATTTGGAAAAGTGATCAACAGAAGAATTGTTCGTCTCATCAAATCAAAACGATTGATTTGGATATAAAAAACGTCTCAATCGAACGTCGTATGCAGATTCTATAGTCCGCGCAAGGAGCAAGACCGAAATTTGGGCCAGATTCGGGTTGAATCCGAGTTAGACTAGAGCTAGGACTCTAGGACGTGAATTGATGTAATTTTCTTGTAAGGAAAGCCTAGATGAATCCTTTGCTTGTATGGGAAGTCCAGCCGCCTCTTATATATATTGGGGGTGACGGCCGATTGAACAACACACAATCGAACAAATCAATATACTACTTTTCAGTCTACGTTTTATCTCTCCATCGTTTTTCTCTCTCGTTCTTCGCTGTTCTTTGTGTTTGAGAGCTGCGAATATCGAGGCTCTAGGGGCGAGCGAATCGACCTAGGGCAGCCCATAGCCGCCGCAATCCCTGACGGGGTCCCTCCCGGGCGTGCGGGGCTTCGGGTCTGCAAAAGCGTCCGCCGGCTGTCTTGCGTATCGCGCTGCCGGACGGACCTCCTTCGACGTGAGCTGCGGTGCATCACCCCCGGCGTCGAGGGTACACGGTGACGTGTTCGTGTGCGAACAGGTATTCATGCGGCCACACAATAGTGTTCAGCTATTTCTGCTTCTGAACTCCTACAGAATTGCAAACAAGGATCAGTTGCCTATGTGGTCCACTTGTCTGCCTTGTGTGAAGATGGTATAACTGAAACTCAAATTCCCACTGATATCCTCCGTGTACTCGAGCAGTTTACAAATGTGTTTGAGGAACCTACTTCTCTACCTCCAAGGAGAGCTTGCGATCACAAGATACCACTCATTGCAGGGCCACAACTAGTAAATTTGAGACTTTATCGATATAAACCAGAACTCAAAACGGAGATTGAGCACCAAGTTCAGGAACTGCTCGATGCCGGCATCATTCAGCGCAGCAGTAGCCCGTTTTAATCCCCAGCTCTGTTAGTAAATAAGAAGGATGGCTCGTGGCGTATCTGTGTAGATTACCGATGTCTCAGCTCAATGACCGTTGTGAGCAAATACCCTTTTCCGGTTATCGATGAACTTCTTGATGAATTGCAAGGCGCACACTGCTTTTCAAAGCTAGACCTACGTGCTGGTTATCATCAGATATGGTTAGCCGAAGGCGAGGAGTATAAAACAGCCTTTCAAACACACTCTGGACACTGGGAGTTTTGGGTGATGACATTTGGAGTTGCTGCAGGGCCAGCCACATTCCTTGGAACCATGAACATTACACTGAAACCACTGAACAGAGTCTGTGTGGTGGTCTTTTTCGATGACATTTTGGTCTTCGGTAAAACTCTCCCTGAGCACAAGCAACACGTCACTCAAGTTCTACAGTTGCTGCATGCTGATCACTAGAAGGTGAAGCAATCCAAGTGTTCTTTCGGCCAACAATAGATCACTTACCTCGGGCATGTGATCAGCGCAGAAGGAGTCGCAACCGATCCAAGCAAGATTCGCACGATTGAACAGTGGCCTACACCTGCCTCTGTGAAGGAAGTATGGAGTTTTCTTGGGTTACCAGGATGCTACCGTAAATTTGTCAAACATTTTGGTATCATCGCATGCCCGCTGTTCAATCTACTCAAGAAGAACCAACCATTTCTCTGGACATCTAAGATTGATACATCTTTCCATCTCTTGCAACAAAGCTTGATATCTGCCCCGGTCCTCCAGTTGCCAAACTTCTCCCAACCCTTCATGATTGACACCGATGCCTGTGATTACGGAGTAGGGGTTGTGCTACATCAAGGAGGACACCCCATAGCCTACATGAGCAAACCATTGGGCCCCGAGAACCGTGGTCTGTCGATCTATGAAAAAGAGTGGGTCGCTATACTTATGGTTGTTGAACAGTGGCGCCCATACCTTGAGACCGGGGAATTCACTGTCAGAATTAATCAATGTAGCTTAATCCATTTGGATGATCAGCACCTGTCGACTTCGTGGCAACAAAAGGCCTTCACTAAATTGCTTGGACTGCAATATAAGATCTGCTATCGACCAGGGACATCAAATAGTGCCGCTGATGCTCTGTCATGCTATGGGCACCCTGAAATTCAGCTAGTTGCGATATCAGAATGCAAAACTGCATGGTTAGAGGATGTCATCGCCAGTTACACCAACAAAATTCAGGTTCAAAAGATCTTCGCCAAATTAGTAAAACAACCGGATCCAAAACAACGGTTCTCTGTTCGTAATGGGTTGCTATATTTCCGGGATAGACTTTGGCTTGGTGGAGCACCCGAACTTCAGCAGAAAATCCTTCGCGCGTTCCATGACAGCTCGGTGGGGGCCATTCAGGTTTGCCAGCAACCTATCGCTGATTGCGCCACCTCTTTGAATGGCCAAAGAAGAAAGAGCGAACCCGTCGCTATGTGCAAATTTGCTGCATCTGTCAACAAGCCAAACCCGAGCGTGTCAAGTATCCCGGATTGCTGGAACCTCTATCAGTACCAGAGGGAGCTTGGGAGGTCGTGACTATAGATTTTATTGACGGATTACCTCAATCCCACAAATACAATTGTATTTTGGTGGTCGTGGACAAATTCACCCGACATGCTCATTTCCTGCCTCTCAGTCACCCCTTCACCGTGGCCAAGGTTGCTCACTCCTATCTTGACAATGTTTACAAACTCCGTGGATTACCAGCAGTAATCATATCCGATCGTTACCCAGTCTTCACCAGCAAATTCTGGAAAGAGCTCTTCCATATCATTGGGACTGAACTGAATATGAGTACACCTTATCACCCCTAGACCGACGGGCAAACTGAGCGGGTCAATCGGTGCTTAGATATCTACCTCCGGTGCTTCATCCACGCATGTCCAAACAAGTGGAGTCAATACTTAGCACTTGCATTATTCTGGTACAATTCGAGCTATCATTCCACGCTGAAAACTTCACCATTTGCTGCTCTCTATGGCCACGAGCCTCGTCACTGGGGGATTATAGCAGCTTCAACTTGCAAGATTCCTGAACTCAAGGAGTGGCTCGAGGAGCACAAAATCATGCAGCAGGTTCTGAAACAACACCTTCATCATGCTCGCAACATCATGAAAGTTCAGGCTGACAAAAAGCGCACCAACAGAACCTTCCAGTCGGGTGATTCAGTGTTCATCAAGCTCCAACCATATGTGCAAACGTCGGTCGAAAGACGAGCTAATCACAAACTACCCTTCAGGTTCTTTGGACCCTTCAAGATGCTGGCGGCAATCAATCCCGTCGCCTACAAACTGGAACTACCAGTTGACTCAAATATCCTTATGCGTCGCTGGCGCAACACTCCTGCCGGTAGACGCGAGCAACTCCTAGTTTGATGGTCTGACCCAACCATCCTGGATGCCACCTGGGAAGATGCAATAGCAATGAAGTAACGGTACCCTGGTATACCGGCCTGGGGGCAGGCCGGATCTCAAGCAGGGGAAGATGTCAGCAACCCAAATGCTGCTCCTACCACACCCATTCCGAATGCTGCCATGGCAACCGATCCAGCTGCATCCACCAATCAGGGCAAGGGGCGCGTCATCAGTCGTCCACGTCGGATAGTTCAGCCCAACCGCAAGTATGTGGGCCCCACGTGGACCAAGGGTACTTAAGGAAGAGAAGGACAGGAGGAGAGGCATCCGGGAGGATCAGGTAAAGGCACCGACTCGGCTTTATTTTCTGTTCCATATCCTTTCTTCTTCTTCACAAGACAATTTGTAACTCTGTAAGTGAATTGAGTGAATGAAAGACTAGATCGAGATCTGGATCCTAACACAGGAGTGGCGCCGAGCATGGATCACTGCCGGTTTGCCATTGAGCTTTGCGCAAACAAGCTCGGAGAAGGAGGAGGGGGAGCTAATACACCCAATTGTCAGATTTTCGGCTGTCGGTTTTGAGGCGGTGGATGCAGCGACGACATCTGCCTCCTATACATGGCCGAGGTGGTAGAGGAGTACCTTCGTCCACTCATGGAGGAGTCGGAGGAGCAACGTGATGCGAGGAGGCGGCCGCGACAGAGGAGCATCGCCATCGTGGGTGACTCGAGGAAGCGGAGGAGCATCTCTACATATGCGATGTCGTGGATGAGGAACAACGTCGTCGGTTTGCCGAGATCCGGGCCGAGGCAGCCGATGCCTTGTACATGGATGCGCTCACTGCAAATCCGAAGATCGTGGGCGAGAACTAGGAAATCTTTGTGTCACTGGAAAGTGCATGTGTTAGGCCGCGGGTCAACAAAGACAAGACTGCCCCTCGAGCACCAAGAGATCAACAAACTATGAAGTGTTCGGTGAATCAACGTAGTGTTCGAAAATTTATATATATGTAGTGTTTGATGAATCAGCATATCAATGTAGTCTCGGATGAATATAGGTACTTTAAGTGTCCGTGTTTATTTATTGTCTAAAACAACTAGTGTTACAACTCGAGGACGCACATGATACAAGCATAGAAAAACATGGCGTTCCAGCCTCTAGCAGAGAATGCAATCATTGTATAGACTGATCGGGAAAATATATGAAGTATACTATACTCTACACTATCCACCCAAAGGCATTCTCGTTTACCTCTAAAGAAGACTTTTTCAGTTTAGGATGTGTTTGGTTGCTCGCATTAGGTGCAACCAGGCCCGCCCGGAAAGGAAACACGGTGTTTGGTTGCCTGGGCCGCATGAAAATCTTGGTCTGCACGAACCTTCAAGCACCCCCAACCAGGCCCGCTAGGAATGCCCCAAATCGCCAGTTTCTAGAGATCCAGGCTCGAGTGGTGCAGAGGAGGGGACGCGGCGCCGAGCTCCTGCCAGCAGGGATATGGCGCGCGGGAGCTCACGCGTGTCGCGGAAAAAGCGGTGGGACAATTCGCGTCACCGCCCGCCAAATCGGTCGCCCTATATAGCCAGGGTCACCGCAACAGCAAAACTCTCGCCACCATTCCCCCCTCTTGAGCTTTCCCTCCGGCACGGTTCCACATCGACAATGAGGTAAGCGACGCAACTGCTTCGGCGACTGCTTGACGGCGGCGGCGAATCGACAACTCATTTCCCTCGACGTGTCCAACGCCTCCCTCGTGCCTCCTCTGATGGCATCTGTGAGTTCACTCACCCTCTCCTCTCTACTTGTTCTAGCTATATCTGAGCATGTGCTAGTTTTGATTGATTTTAAGCATGCTAGGAGAGTTTTCCATGTTGGCAAGGATTGATAGCTAGTGGTAATGTATGGATTGGTGGTATGCTTTGATGTGAGTTAAGTGTTAAACAGGGTTCATGCATGTATCCATGTGTTCTGTTGTGTTGTGATGTTGAAGTAGATCGTCCATGTTGAAGTAGATCATCCATTTGTGCATGTGTTAGTGCTAGTTCAATCTATCCATGTTTATTGCTGATTCCTACTATCGATGTGTGGTGTGTTGTGGTCTTGATGATGCTTACGTTTGTAGGAGATGAGCACACAATAGTTTAGTCAGGCCCTCGTCTTGTCCGATAGCCAGTTCATGACATCCTATGTCAAGGACTCTCAGCCTCCCGTGGACCAGATGGCATCTGATTCAGACATTTTCGAGGTTGTTCCTCCTATGCTTACTCCAATTGTGCTGCCTCAGCCCAATGTTGCAGCTCATGCCGCTGCACAAGCAGCTAGCACAAAGTCAAAGAAGGATGGTAGGGGGAACAACATGAAGTGGCAGCCATTCATGTCGATGTTCGTGCTTAACAAGATGTGTGAGATCATAGCTAGTGGGGTGAGGACTGACAAGGGCTTCAAGGAGGTGCACTTGAACGCTGTTGCGAAGCAGGTGTTCGAGTTTTTTGGACAGGAGGTCAGCTCGACCCAGGTCAACAACCACCTCAGGAAGCGGAGAGCGAGGTGGATCACTGCATCCAAGCTGAGAGTCCTAAGCGGTGCTTCATGGGATGAGTACACCTACCAGATCCTTTTGGAGGCAGAGCACTACCAAGACCACATCACGATTAGCTCACAAACCATGCAAATCTAACCAACCAGCTGTTTAAGCCTATGAACCTTTGCCATTTTAACTAACCACCCTGTCCTATTTCTTTCTTAGGCTCACCCCAAGGACTCAGAGTTCCTCAACACACCCATCCATAACTAGCACCAGATGCAGCATATCTTCTCCTTCGGGATGGCAACTGACAAGCATGCCATGGGCTCCGGCAGTCGTTGGGCTCGTCAATGCCCAAGTATCCAGACACTCCAAAGATCAAGTTGGATGCTCCTAAAAAGGATAGTGTCGGGGATATAACCCCGTGGTATGACCCGTCTTACTGGGCCGGGTCAATATACTGGCGGCTCTGGCATTATGTTCAAGACGGGCTGTGTCCTGAAGATAGGGCGAACAAGGCGGTTACTAAGTAAGCCGCGGGGTGGCCCAAGCGTATGGAGACGGTGACTCATGGCCCACAGGGCAGAAGGCGCCAGAAGATTCCTTGCTTGAGAGGCAAGGCGTGTTAGAGACATGATAAGTTACGAGTTGTAATATGACTCGGACTCTGCTGTAAACCCTAGGGTCTCGACCTGTATATAAAGGCGAGCCCCTAGGACCGAAAGACGTAAGTTAGACACCCTCAAAAGCTAGGTTAGCGATTCCACACCTTTGTAATCGAGATCATCATTAACATAGACACAAAGCAGGACGTAGGCTATAACCTTCATTGGAGGGGCCGAACCTGGGTAAACTTGCCTCCCGTCCCCGTTTAACCCCTTTGAGTCGCCACCTAGCGGCGATGGCCTCACACCTAAGTACTTGCTCGAGGACATCTGCCGTGACAAAACCACGACAGTTGGCGCCCACCGTGGGGCTCTCGCCCGGTGGAGTTGGGTTCTCGAAGGGAACTCGTCCAGGGTTTGGGAGATTCGCGGTTGGTCAGATCAAGAGCCACCGCGAATTGATCTACATCGATGATCCAGTCAGGGGCGGAAAGGCCGGCTCAATTGAGCACCAGTACCGGGTCCCCTTCGGCGAGATCGACAATACAGTTGCCGAGCCGGACATCCACACCAACATCGATGAGCCGGCTCGGAACGCCCAATCCGGCCAGGATCAAGCTAGTCAGCGTCGCGTTTTCATCGGTTTCACCCAGGGAGTTTACCTCCCGGATGAACCGGCAAGCAACAGAAACACCCTCATCAACTCGGATGGAAAGTCTTCCACGGGAGAAGCTGAGTCGATCTGTCCTCTCTATGATGACACTTGTTGGAGATTGAAGCCCCTGAAGAATTCCATGAGTCGCCTCGCCAGGTTGCTGTCTATATGGCAGGAACCGCGACAGCTCAAAACCCGCCCGCGGCTGGAGTGGCGAGTGGCCCCAGCGGGTCTGGCAAGACGCCGGCTCAGGCCATGACAGATTTAATGGCTGAGATGGCAAAGCTCGTGGAGAGTCCTGTCACTGCGGAAATTAGGAAGAGCGCAACACGGAGTTAACCAAGCTACGTGACTAGATGAGCGAGGTACAGAGGGAGATCGATGCTGAAAACGCCAGGATGGCAGAGCTACAGGCTCGTATACATAATGAGTCAGTGCGCCTTAAGGCCGAAGCTTGGCAGTTAGGACTTCAGAGAGATGCGTGTGAGGCGGTTTATCAGAGGAGACAACAAAGCCGGCTGCCAACAAACCTCGAGCCGCAACAACTTTTTAATACCCCTCAGCAAACTTCGGGGGCTGGGCCGCCGCTCGGAAACCAACAAAACGAGCCGGCTAAGCCACCACCAACTCACTCGCCGCCTCGACGTTTCCAGACGCCATGGGGTCATTTTTTCAACCCTGTTGACAATGTCCTAGCGGCGACCCGAAACCTGGAAGCCCTACCTATTCATGGAAATACCCCTGTTGAGGTGGAGGCCAGGAACGCCATAGAGTTGTTAAAAACAGCAGTAGCGCAGCAAGCACAGTATTCTTATAGCCGTAATCGGATGCACTCCACCCCGTATGCCAGCCGTAGCAAGAGTCGCCATGTGGAGTCTCCGGCTGTTTCTAGCAGTGGATGCAGGCAACAGCTACATCTGGGCATACCCCGGGCCGGGCCGGGCTTCGGGCCAGGCTTTACAAAGCCCGAAGTGAAATTCCCAAGCCCGAGCCCGCCCCGGCCCGGCCAAAAAATCGTGTTTTCAGGCCCGAGCCCGGCCCGAATGGGTTAAAAACATGTATTTCGGGCCGGGCCGGGCCGAGCTTCCGTGTAAAATGGCATTTTTCATAAGCCCGAACCCGGCCCGAAGTAGTCACCGGGCCTAAACTGCGAGCCCGAACCCGGCCCGAACGCAAAGCCCGGCCCGGCCCGGCCCGGGTTTTTCGGGCCGGGCTCGAGCCTGGTCACCGGGACGAGCTGCCCATGCCCAGGTTTAGCAACAGCCCCAGGTTTCCACGACCCGGCCCGTGCCGTCAGGTGCCGAGGCGATTATCGATGCAGCCAGGGGCACACAACAGGCAGAGGCGGAAGCAGCAGCACGGGCGATTCAACAACTCCATTCTCAACCAGCGACTGTGGGGGCTAGGACAAACAGTAGGATGATTGGGATACCTTGCTTATCCCCGTCCCTCCATGCCGAGCGTATGCCCAAAGACTTCAAGGGTCCTCGCAAGGTGCCAAATTACACAGCAGATCTTGAGCCAGCGGCTTGGATCGAAATCTACGAATTGGCAATGGATATGTTGGATGTCAGTGACACCGTGTGCGCCAAATACTTGACCATGATGCTGGAGGGACCGGCTCAAATGTGGCTGAAAAATCTGCCGCCCAATTCCATCAACACTTGGTCAGAGCTTAAGGAGCGCTTCATCAAGAATTTTCAGGGAACATGCAAGAAGCCAATGACGATAGTAGATCTTCAGCATTGCGTCCAGCGTGTAGATGAGTCGGCCCATCATTGGACTCGCCGGGTTGCAGAAATCATACACTCTCCAGATAGCATCACGGCGGCTCAAGTCGTCCTGATCCTAGAAAAGAACTGCCACTTCCAGCCGCTGGTCTAGAAGCTCGGGCGACTCAAGCGAAAGGTGCAGGATATGGGAGACTTAATGGATGTCCTCACCAGATAAGCCGAGTCGGACAACACGAAGGATCCCAGCTCAGATGAGGACAAGACTAGCAAAGGAAAGAAAGGTGAAGGTGGTAAAGGCCAGCATAATCACGGTGGTAACCAGGGTGGCCAGAATAACAATGGCAAACGGAAGCAGCCAGATGGCGGGTCAGACTTCGTTGCCAACACCAATGTTGGTTTCAAAAACCAACGTTGTAATGGTCGCCCTGGAGGAACTTATAATGGGAATAAGCCTCGTAATTATGAGGAGGCGCTCAAGGCACCATGTCCTAAACATAGTACCCAGGATAAGCCGGCTACCCACCCATGGGAGAACTGTTACATCATGCAGGAATTCTGCAACCAAACCTTCCAGAATCATCAAGGGGGCAACGGTGGTAGCACCCGGGTCAGCATGGTCCAACCGGTTTGCAGGGCGGCTCAGGAGCTGGTTTCCAGCATCAGGCGAATAATGGCAATGGACAACATCCTGGCCAGGGTAATCAACATAATAACCAAAGTGGTTTCCAGAGTAATCCCAAGCAATTGAATAGCAGTCAGTACCACTAGTACCTGATTCCTCAAATAATAATTCATATTGTATTGAGGATTTACAAAAAGGATTATATACCTCCAAGAAGAAAACAACCCGGCCGTGGAGCACTGCTCACCTGCGGCCATGTTATACTGGGAAACCACCAGCTCCTTATCTCTTTTGTAATCCCCCCAGCTAATTCTGTACATACTTCTTTATGTTTCAATTATAATAAAGCTGGCATACCCAAAACTCGGAGTTTCTGTCGTTTTAGCCTACAAACTGAGCATGAGTCTTTATTTTTTGAAACAATGGGCACTTGGGGGCTTCCAACTCATCGAGTTTAGCTTTCTCACTCTTGTGACCCAGCAAAAATGCCACGATTTATTGGGCATTTGGGGGCTTCCAACTCACCGAGTTCAGCTTTCTCACCCTCTTGACCCGGCAAAAATGCCACATATGGTTAAACCTGCCTGTATGCTTGATGTGACTCTAATCAGGTTACCCCGTGTACTCTTGCAAGTCAATCCTTTTTTGGATCCTGAACTTCTCAAGGTTAAAACACTGGCTTGAGTCACGTGAGAGCCGGCATACAGAAAGCTAGGATAAAACATGGGTTATCATACCCGCTTCATGGAAGCAAGAGTCGAGCCTCGAAAGTCGGTCTTTATGTCGAGCCTCGAAAGCCGGCATTTTTTATACTTTGTTATCATATACATACATCATTTTACAGGGCATCATTGCACCATGCATGCATATTTATATATTTGTTTATGAAATGCCGGTTTTCAAAACCAGGTTACATCATAAACTTCTATAGAAAAAAATAAATTTCGGTTTAATCCTCATCATGGTTTATTATAACCAGAATCAAATGATTGGAATTTCCAAACCAGCTCAGAAAGAGCTGGTCTATTTCGTTGAGCCTCAAAAGCCAGTCTCTTCTTGCCGAGCCTCACTAGGCCGGCTTATTAACGGTACTTGATATTGTTATAAAACTATTATTACTACCTCACAAGTTTTGTAGGTACAACATTATTTTGTTACCGGCTCACACATGAGCGTCCTGGCTATCAACCGTTATCATATTATGATCGGTTCAATCGTTATCTTCATCAATATTATTCAAACAAAACTTGAGCTTCGAAAGCCAAGTTTCTTTGTCGGCTCAATCTTTTGCTTGCCCTCTCTGTTTCAATCAAAAGACTCATCGAGCACAGCGGAGATACTCAAAGACAAGCAAGAGAGTAGCACGATCAGCAGTTATCAAAATAGATCGAAGGATCAAAGTTTCTTAAATACCTTCACAAATGCAAATATGCGCGAAGGCATGATAGAACTTTTCAAGGAGTTTTTAAGCTACTCCTATTACAGGCTCATTTCAGGAGCCACATAATATTAATTGTTTCTGCCCAACACTTGGGGGCTAGGAAGACCGAGCGACTTAAATTGTTTTTTATATCACTTCTGTGACTCGCCCTCTGCGCCGTTCGGGTTGACCTCAGGCTGACCTCTTGCTTGAGACGCCTCTGGGTCATCCTCCACTGGATCTTCCGGCTCTTCGATCTGAAGGTTGTCCACATCCCAGTTGCAATGGGTCAAGGCGTGGAAAACGTCTTCGTTATTCAGGATGGAGGACGGGTCAATGTCAGGGGCGAAAATGTGCTTACGACGTTCGGGGATTAGGTTCACCGGCACAAAGGAAGGTGGCCGAACTCGTGAGTTGTTTGCATCGTAAGCCGCCTGATAAATCTTCAGCTCCATTTCAGCGACAAGTTGTGTGGCCAACACTCGAGATGTCTTGACACATTTAAGATAGTCAGCATCATCGAAAGCCGAGCCATCATCCTTGAGTTCAGCAAACCCTTTGGCAATTTCTGCCGGATCAAGCTCTTTTGAATAGGCAAAAGCACTTGCTCGGGCGGCTGACCTTTTCAACTCTTCAACTTGTTTGGGAATCGTTGAGAGAAACCTCAGCACATCCTTGATGAGATTCACCGGCTCTTTGTTTCCCATAACCGCCTTGACGGCGAGATAGCTTCCAACATAATGTTGCTCGGTCAATGTATATACAGCCTTCAGCATAAGTAAGCTGTGATCTTGGAGGTTACATGTTCATGGACCTACAAAACAATTTAAGCGTGTGAATCGCCAGACGGCTTATCTACGAACATAAGTATCTTTGCAAAGTTACTACAAGATACTTACCAAAGATAGCCTGGGTCATATGGGCAATGTGCCGCTTTAACCCGGATAGCTCTTTCGTGATGGGTTTTAACTGGCCCTCAGCATTTTATGCGTGCTCTAACAAGGAGGCTTTCTCATCTTCAAAGGATTTATTTTGCTTTTCAAGATGGGCCTTGGTTTTTTTCCAATTCTTCCAAAGCAATGTGAAGTTTCTCCTCAACAGCAGTTCGGGTGTGCCCTACTTCCAGATCTTTCTTCAAACCAGTCACATTTGACTCGGCTGCTTGTAGAGCTTTCTACATAATAAGAGCCATGGTATTCAACGGTCATCAGCCGATAGCAAGATGCAGTATCACATGACAAAGAAAAATTATAACAAGTCTCAAAACAGATTGCAAAACAATATATTTGACACTTGGGGGCTAATGCATGTCAGGTTTTCCAAAGCAAGGATATGGAGAAGACCCGACTCATCTCAAGAAGATGAGCCAGACCTTGGGGGTTACATGTCGAATTCTTCATAAATTATTTACTAGACCCGACTCACCTCAAGAAGATGAGCCGTCCCTTGGGGGCTGCAGGTCGAATTCTTCATAAATTATTTATAAGACCCGAGTCACCTCAAGAAGATGAGCCGGCCCTTGGGGGCTATAGGTCGAATTCTTCATAAATTATTTACAAGACCCGACTCACTTCAAGAAGATGAGCCGGCTCTTGGGGGCTACAGGTCGAATTCTTCATAAATTATGTACAAGACCCGACTCACCTCAAGAAGATGAGCCGACCCTTGGGGGCTACAGGTCGAATTCTTCATAAATTATTTACAAGACCCGACTCACCTCAAGAAGATGAGCCGGCCCTTGGGGGCTATAAAAGGATATATGGAGTACACAACAGAGGAACATACCTCGTATTTGTTTTTCATCATACTGACAAGGCCGACTCCCATCTCGCGGCTCGTAGCAAGATGATCCAATTAACTGTAACATCCCAAATTTTGGAATGTTATATTAATCACTAGAATGATTGATTGTTTGATTGAGTGATTGAAATTGAGTGAAATTTGAAACTTGTAAAACTTTTGAATGAGAGGGAATAAAATGACTTTCCCCTTTGTTTTTTATTTCAAATCCATCCAATTCAAATCAATGAGAGAAGATGACATGACTTCTTAAAATGATGGATTTAAAATTTTGGATTTGAAAACCACTGAAAAGTTCTACTTGGAATTTATTTTATTTTTCAAAGTTTGGATGGATTCAAATGCCCTGACCAAACTTTGAAAATATGAGAGGAGGAACATGACCCTCCATGTCAGGGATATTCTTGTGAAATATTTGAACCATAAAACCCAGGGGTTATTTGAAAATTATTTGCAAAAAAGAAATAAAACCAATTTAGGCTTTTCCTGAAAAATATATATTTTAAAAAGTATTTATTTTGGCCGTGGAAAAATGTTCATCCTATTGCAATTATTTTTCTGATCAATTTGGTATATAAAACTTCCATGTTTGAATTTGACTTGATTTTCCAAATCACCTTTTTCCTTCTCTGTTTTTTTATTAAAAGGAAAAGTTCTTTTATTAGGAAAACATGCCGTGGCCCATTAGGTAGGTTTCGACCCAGATCTCCCCTCCCGATACCCAATCCCTTCGAAACCGGCCACCCGAGCCTCGCGCGCTCTCTCTCCCTCGCTGACACCCTGGCCCCACCGCCCGACCGCCTCCTCCCCTCGGTCTTCTCCTTCCTTCCTTCCGTCTCTCTTTCCTTTCCCCGCCGGCGACCATCGGATCCAAGCCGATCTCGAATCCCTCCGTTCCCTCTTGCCACCCGAGGCCTCTGGCTACTTAAGACTATTCCCCGCACCTCGTTATGCCCCTAAACACGACGCCACTGCCCCCGAACCACCTCACCTTGACCTCGCCGGAGCTCTGTCCTCTCCCGGAGCTCCTCGAGATCGAGACGCTCGTCTCCGTCGCCCCCGAGCCCCTCTGCAACCACAAGACGACGCCATAAGCTTGCCGCAGTCGCCTGGTCATCTCCACCGTTGCCAAGGACCACCGGAAGCCCCTGCATAACCTCACCAGAGTTTCGGCCACCACCGAAGCCTCGGAGCTCGCTGCGCTCACCCCGACCCTCTCTGCTGACGCCGACGCCGCCAACCTTCGCCGAAGGACCCCCGCAGTCGCCTGGACCTCTTCATCATCGTCGGGAGCCCCTCGAGCCATCGTCCACAACCACCCCGAGCCATCGCCACCGTCCGGACATCGCCGGAACTCCCCTCCTCCTCTGTAAGCCACCGGAACTCCATCCCACCGTTGGATCTAGATAGACGGCGCAGATTAGATCACTTAAAGTGCCGAAGCGTTTTCTTCTAAGGCCCGGCCGTTCGCCCGCAATGCTAAGTCATGCACACCCCTCCTCCACTCATGAAGTGCCACGTAGCGCCCCTGTTTGTTAGTTTAGGTTTTATTTTCTGTTTTTGTTTTATTTAACAAAATAGAATCTGGTTTTGTTTTAGATATAACTTTTATGTTTTTAATTTTTTGTAAGTGTTTATTTTTGCATTGTGTCACAAATTTTGTCTAGTTTCTGCAGATATAAAGTTTGACCATATTTGAATATTTTAAATTTGAATTCAATCAGATTTGATTTAAATCTTGTTTTGTGAATATCTTGAGTTTAAAAATAGATTTTGAGTCGATTCTTTTTGCTACTATTCACTAGTGACCTTATTTAACAGTAGGTGGAATTTGAGAATTTTTAGAAGAAATTAAGTTAAGGGTTTATGCAAAACAGAATCTGTTTTAGTTCTTTTTAGGTTTATTTCTATTTCTTTTGTTTTAATTATTTTTAATTTGTTTTCTTTTGTACTAGTTGACAAGTTTTATTTTGTTCTCTATTAGTTAACAGTAGTATTTCAACCAAAACTATTTTTATTTTATTTATTGTTATTGGATAGTATGAAATCAATTCTAGTTCTATTATAACTTGCAATTTATTTCCATTGCTAGTTTGATTTCCTATTTGAAAAAAAATCTATAAATTTTTTTATAAGTTTTAATTTCTGTTAAATTAGTTGTTTTATATTTTTTTTTCTTATTTTAATATTTTATTGTTTTTCTTGTTGTTAAGTTTATTAGACAAAAACTTATGTTGTTTAGTGTGTTGTTTTCATAGTTCTTAGTTTTTCTTCAAAAGTAATTCTTTTGCTAGTAAAATATTTTACTAAAATACTTTTGTTAGATTTTACTTTATTGTTGTTTTTGTTGCTATTTGAAAATGGGTTATTTATAGGAAAACTACCCTTGGTTGTTTTGATGAAGTTTTGTTGTTTTAACTTTTGTCTTAAGTATTTCCTTCATCACAACACTTTTGTGTTTGGTTTTTGTGTTGCTTTTTTATTGATAGTATTGATTGCTAGAATTGGTTGCTTATATGAATGCAATGTTTGATTATATAGATTTCATCGGAGAGTGACGAATAGTTCTATCAAGTTATTTCTGAGAGCGATATTATCTTCATCAACCTTACCAGGCAAGTTCACATTGATCATGTTTTACCTATTGTTTTATTTGCATTAGTTCAACCTCTTCACCCATTGCATGCAAAGTAGGTAATTGGAAACTTGGTTCTTGAGTAGTATCTTGTGGTAGGCACCCCAAAACCCTTGTTACTTTGGCCCCGGGAACGTTATTTTTATGTTGCTATGCTTTTAGTAGACGGGGTTTTGGTTGAGTGTTTATCATGAGAGTTGTGATTATTAATTTATGATCAAGACCTCAAAACTTCAAGAATTATTTTTCAAGACCTCATGATGCAATATACCTCTGGGTGGATGTTGGTTGAACGGCGCCCTGGAGAAACCAGTGGTTAGCCTAGGTGTTGCTGGAGAAGTGCCAGTATTCACGCGGAAAGGTCCACACAGGCACAAAGAGATGGATGGATACTTCAAGACCTGAGGCTTTCCTGCACAGCCACAAGCCATTATGGGCTTTGGCTTGGTTGGACACCATGGCGACTCTTGACGGATGATGCTACGAGATGTAGAAGAACAGTAGGATTGGATGGGCACCGGAAGTGTCTCAGAGGAACCCTTTGGAAGACCATATTTTGATCATCCGGTTCTCAAACACCCTGGAGTGCGAGGACGTCAACGGAGGCGATCAAATCTTGTGGGGAACGTGTGCAAAACTCTGCAGAGTACCAAAACTAATCAAATAGCCGTGTCCACGGTTACGGACAACTTGAGCCAAAGGAACTAAAACTATCAGGAACTCTCAACACAAATAATATTATTGATGTGGGTATTATTATTGACTTGGGTATGAGAAATGGTTGGTGGAACCTTCTCATTAAACAACCAACAATGTAGTAATTATTTTGCTTTTGCCCCCTCTCTTGTTGTAGGAAATTTTTTCTTTACGCAAAACTTAAACTTACAGCCCCACATGCCATATATCCATATAGTATAGATCATATTTTCACCCCTCTATTTTGTGACTTGCCGGCATATTCAATATGCTGACCTACACGGCTGCAACGTCTTATGTTGCAGATACTTTTCTACGACGAGTAAGAGTACGATTCAGGGTTACGGTCTGCACTCAACCTGCCGTTGGTGTTAATGGGGACTCCACTCCCGTTGACTGTTTCCGCTGAGATTTATGAGGTATATATCAGTTTACGTTAATTACATGTGATTGCACTTTGATATATACATTGATGAATTGTGTGTGCCAGCATACTGATCCAGGGATGGCACGGTCACACAGAGGCTTGACTCGTTTTGAGTCGGGACACTACAATAACCAACATGTAGTTCTTCAGCACTCATGTTCTCGTCACTTGGAAGCTCCAGTTTGGCTTTTCCCTTCTCAGGCAGTACTATTTCATCTTTGGCAACAAGTTTTGCCAGCACTCTGGAGACCTCAGGAATGGTATAACTCGACCCAGTAATGACGACCTCCTCGTTCTTATCACAAGGGTCATCTTTAGTTGTCTTTGGAGGACTGGGCGGGATATGATTGGCCACCGGGTCAACTTCAGTGTCCATAACATCAGCACTTGTTGGCTCAGGTTGAGGGGGTAAATCAGTTTGGGCCTCCTGATGATCTTCAGGCTGATCTGCATGAACTTCAGGGGTTACCAAATCAGGTTTCCCCAGCTTAGGGACCTCAGGATCAGTGGACGGCTCGCCAACTTTTCTCTTCTTGGCCTTGGCTTGAGCCCTACAAAACAAGAAGAAAGAATCAAGAATATGTGAAAAAATTCGTATAGGCAGACATATGATAAAAGAGAATTTACCCAGGGTTGATGACTAATGGTGGCAGCTTGGAGGCGGTTGAGTCGCGTGACGAAGGTGGCGACTCCTAATAAACAAAATCAGAATGATTAAAAGACTCCTATACTGAACTAGCTTCGGAAGAAAAGGAGTTGGACTAAAAGGTACCTCATTTGGTCGCTTACGGGCGACTGGTTTATTGGGTAAGCCGGCTGTAAGACCACCATTACCGCTCCGAGTTTGGCGCCTTGATGTATGTTGAGTTTTCTTCAAAACAAAATTGGGATCCAAATAAGCATCCGGATGAGAGAAGCTTACTTTCCGAATAACCCTCCTTGTTCTTGTTGGAAGCAAGGATTCTGAGCCAGAGGAAATGGAAATTACCTCAACATCGTCAGCCCGGTTCGTCTCAACATCGCCCTAAGGAAAGGAGATATCAACTAGATTCAATAAAATATAGTTAAAAGAAATTGATTTCTACCTCCGATTGAACATCGGCTGTTGTTGATTCGCCCATAAGTGACAACTCTTATACGACCGCTTTATCTTTCTTTGAACTTGGAAGGGCCTTAGTTTTCTTGGCTGCGGTTTTTGCTCGCTTCTTGCCCCAGAATGAAGACTTAGCCTGCAAAGTTGATGATAAAAAATAACAGGTAAGGATTTGGAATTTAGAAGAAGACATTTATACAAGTCAGACATAAAATTGCTGAAGATTCTTACTGGATGAGCTGGGTTAAGAGCGTAAAAGGGTTTCAGTCCGTCTTTGTTGCAGTCATCTTGACTTTCACCCAGTAGCTTCTTCACGATCCGATTTATTTCATCAGCACCCAAAGTTAAATTGATATATCTTTGGGCGTCGTCTAAGTCACCGGAGTAAGCGCACATCAAACTATCACGGCGGCTTAGCGGCAAGATACTCCAGGACACCCAACACCGGGTCAAATCAATTCCAGTTAGCCCATTGGCTACTAAGGCCCTCAGCTTTGGATATATAGGAGCGTGTTGAGCGTGTTCTTCTGGAGGAGCCCAGCCAGGAAATTCGAGGTCCATGGGAAGATGATTGGGTCTGTAACCCGGCAAAGGGTTCTCATCAGTCGGAGCCGTATTCCGGCAATAGAATCAAGTTTTATTCCACCCTTTAGGGTGGCTTGGCAGAGTGGCACTAGGAAAGGCAACATCTCTCCTCCTCTGGATTGAGACCCCGCCAAGTTCTAGACTGGGGCCATCAGCACATTCAGTCTGGCGATTCAAGTAGAAAAAAAATCCCTGAAGAGGGAGACAGAGGGTTCTATCTGTAGATACGCCTCACAGAGCACTTGGAACTGACAAAGATTGCATATAGAGTTGGGACCCAGATCTTGAGGATGAAGATGGAAAAAATGCAGAACATCTCGAAAGAATTTTGACCCGGGAGGAGAAAAGCCTCTAAGAAGGTGATCCAAGAATACTACCACTTCCCCTTCCTCCGGTTTCGGGATTTCCTCTCCAAGGGCAACCCGCCAGCCAATTACCTCTTTAGGCAGCAAAAACCCCTGATCTTGGTAATCTTTTAGAATGAGTTCGGAAACTTGGGAGGCCACCCAGTTGCAGGTGTTGGATTTTGACATAATAAATTTCCTGGATAAAGTAAAAGGGTGGCTTAAGCATATGATTAAAAATAAGACGGCCTAATCATTTACAATGGATAAGTCGCCTCATCATAAACCAGTGTTTTGATACAAGCAGTCTATCACATGGCGGGTTACAATTATTGAGTCAACGAAAATAAGGACGACTTAAGCTAAATCAAAGACCTCTGGTTTTTTGCTAAGTGTGGGACAAATAAGTTTCTACCCAACTAGCTACAATTACGGATCTACAAATGGTTCGGAAAGGGAAAATATTTACTAAACCTAGTAACAAGGCATGGGAGCAGTAGCAGTCTAATGTACAGAGTCTTAAAGTGGATCTGAAGACGTTGTGCGAGAAATGAATCTACCGTTCAAAACCGCTATGTTTATATCATAAAGCTCGTGGAATCTATGCATGAACAAGCAATGGCGATAAACGAAAGAGGAACTGCCGGGGTGCTCAAAAACTCCGATGGACTACTATGGATCTAGGGAGGAAGAACGATTTACCTGAAGGAGGCTGGGGCAGCGGAGACGATTAGTCGGACCTCGATGAAGACACGGTGTCGCTGCAGTACAGGGAGTGGTCACCGACGACAGATGAACAGCGGCACTGGCACGATGAAACCTGAGGGCGCGAGGAAGAAGAAGAAGCGAGAAGGGCAAGGTGAAAGTAAAGGAAGATACCCTCCAGTGAATAGTTAAAAGGGAGAAACCCAAAGAGGCAACCAGCGGGCACGAAAATCAAGGAGACGCAGTAATTTTGGGAAGCAAAGACGCCTCGATTTTCGAGATATGTGGATACACCCAGATTCGTTGTGATGTCATCATCGGCTCCCTGGATTTCTAGCAGGTGACGTCACTACGTGGTCGGCAAGAGAAAAATGACAAGTTTGGAGAAATTACAAGCCGGCACTTCGAGATCCATGAAGAACACCGATGCAAGCCGATGATAAGCCGCCAAGAGAAGGTAAAGGAAATTGACATGAATAAATTCAAATCAATTTGGGGCCTAATGTCGGGGACATAACCCCGCGGTATGACCCGTCTTACTGGGCCCGGTCAATATACTAGCGGCTCTAGCATTATGTTCAAGACGGGTTGTGTCGTGAAGATAGGGTGAACAAGGCGATTACTAAGTAAGCCGTCGGGCGGCCCAAGCGTATGGAGACGGCGACTCATGGCCCACATGGCAGAAGGCGCCAGAAGATTCCTTGCTTGAGAGGCAAGGCGTGTTAGAGACATGATAAGGCGCCAGAAGATTCCTTGCTTGAGCTAGCTTCAACAAGGAGGCTCTCACGGCTGCTCTGAGTGACCTATTGGACAACAAGGCCCAGGGTGTTGGGTTTGTTGCCATGGCAGATTAGGGATGGCACCCGTAGGTTTTGGTATGGGTGGAGCCACCTCATACCCTTACCCATCCCACCTAAGCTGACCCATCATACTACCCATACCCACCAACAGGTTTTATTTTTTCTCATACCCATTACTCGACAGGGGTAGACATGTACCCCTAGGTAAAATTACCCATGTCTACAAATCATCAATTTGAACAATCATTGTCATAAACAACAACATATAATCATAATTTACAACAACATATTATAACAACAACACATCATAAAGAACAGCATATTTAATAAAAAAGATCATTTTCTCGTAAACAACGATAAATCAAAACAACATCACATAGTCATAAACAACAACACATAGTTAGTCATACATTTTAGGTTCACAAATTTACGAAAATTGTAGAATGTAGAGATAATTTTGAGCTCACGTAGATTTTATACGGGTACGTGCATATGTGGGTATGGGTTATACGATCTCATACCCGTACTCGCTCTATCAGATGGTTTTCAGATTTCCCTACTTATATACCCATGGGTAGTTTTTGTCCCATACCCTTACCCTAATAGGGTATTTACCCGTAGGGTACGTGGGTGGGTAATGGGTACCCATTGCCATCCCGAGCAGACGCTCACAGGGTGCTCTCGCTCAGGAGCTGGCTGGGCAAGGACTACTACTAGAGCTAGCTGGTGGTAGTTAGTGTTGGAAATATGCCCTAGAGGCAATAATAAATTGGTTATTTTCATATTTCCTTGTTCATGATAACTATTTATTATTCATGCTATAATTGTATTGATCGGAAACTTAAATACATGTGTGGATACATAAATAACACGGTGTCACTAGTAAGACACCACTAGACTAGCTCGTCGATCAAAGATGGTTAAGGTTTCCTAACCAAGGACATGAGTTGTCATTTGATAACAGGATCACATCATTTGGAGTATGATGTGTTGGAAAATACCCAACCGTAAGCTTAACACGTCATCGTATCATTTAGTTTAATTGCTAAACTTTCTTCATGTCAACTATCTGTTCCTTAGACCATGAGATCATGCCACTCCCAGATACTGGAGGAATGCTTTGAGAGTTATCAAACGTCACTTTGTAATTGGGTGATCATAAAGGTGCTATTCAGGTGCCTCCGAAGGTATCTGTTGGGTTGCATGGATCGAGACTGGGATTTGTCACTCCGTGTGACGGAGAGATATCTTTGGGCCCTCTCGGTAATACAACATCACAAGAAGCTTGCAAGCATATGACTAACGAGTTTAGCCACGGGATTCTGTATTTTGGAACGAGTAAAGAGACTTGTCGGTAACGAGATTGAACTAGGATGGAGATACCGATGATCGAATCTTGGGCAAGTAACATATCACTGGACAAAAGGAATTGTAAACGGGATTAACTGAATCCCCAACATTATGGTTCAACCTATAAAGATCTTCGTGAAATATGTTGGAATCAATATGGGCATCCAGGTCCCGCTATTGGTTATTGACCGGAGAGGTGTCTAGGTCATGTCTACATAATTTCCGAACTTGTAGGGTCGCACGCTTAATATTTGGTAGCGCTAGGGTAAAGTTGAGATATTAATAGTGGAAAGTCCGAAAGTAGTTCGGAGTCCCGGATGGGATTCGAGACATCACGAGGAGCTCCGAAGGTAAAGATTTATATATGGGAAGTCATATTTAGGGTTCCGAAAAAGTTTGGGAATTTTCGATGGAGTACCGGGAAGGTTCTAGAAGGTTCGGGGGTTCCACCGTGAGGCCCAATGACCCGGGAAGGGCCCACATGGACCGAGGGGTGGAGCTACAGCCCACATGGGTTGGCTCCACCATTGCCCAAGGCACATGTCATTTAAATATAGAGGTAAGGTCTTATCTCTAAATTCAAAGGGTTGAATCCATAGATAAGATGTTATCTCCAAGTTTAAAGGGATTTCTCCCTTGTGGATGGACCTAGGAGGGTTTTGGACGCCCCCTACCCCTGCCCTATATATAGAGGGGGAGGATCATGGGGGCATCCACCCCTTCACCCATTTCCTCTCCCAACTCCTCCCACGTTTCTTCGGTACGCGCTTGGCGAACCCCTGTCGGAATTCCGCTGCCACCAACACCACCTTGCCGTTGGGTTGGTCCCGATCTCATCTACCTCCTCTCCCTCAATTGCTGGATCAAGAAGGAGAGGATGCCATCGGGCTGAACGTGTGCTAATGTCGGAGGTACCGTCCTTTCGGTGCTAGATTGGATTGGATCGCGAAGAGTACGACAACATCAACCGCGTTATATATGCTTCCTCCTAACAGTCTACAAGGGTATGTAGACACACTCTCCCCTCTCATTGCTATGCATCTCGATAGATATATCATGGGTGTGCGTAGAAAAAAAATTGTTTTCCATGCTTCGTCCCCAACAGTGGCATTATGAGCTAGGTCTATGCGTAGATGATATGCTCGAGTAGAACACAAAGTAGTTGTGGGCGTTGAGTTTCAAATTTCTTACGTCTGTTGGTCTTATTTAGATTCGGCGGTATTGTAGTATGAAGCGGCCCAGACGAACCTTACTTGTACTCGCACAAGAGACCGATTCCACTAACAGAGATGCAACTTGCATTGCATAAAGTGGCTGGCGGGTGTCTGCCTCTCCAAGTTTAGTTGAATTTGATTTGACATTAGCGGTCCTTGTAGAAGGTTAAAAGGCAACTGGAATATCACCATTGTGGCTTTGCGTAGGTAAGAACTGTTCTTTCTAGTTGCCCAATAAGCCATGTAAAATTTGCAACAACAAAGTAGAGGACGTCTAACTTGTTTTTGTAGGGCATGTTGCGATGTGATATGGCCAAGACGTGATTTGATATATAATCGATGTATGAGATGATCAAGTTTTGTAATAGTTTTCACAACTTACATGTCGATGAGTATGAAAACCGGCAGGAGCCATAGGATTGTCTTTAATTTATTGTAGGACCTGCATGTCAATCATTAAACACCAAGTAATTGCTTTACTTTATCGTTGTGCATTAGTAATAGTTGTAGAAGCAATAGTTGGTGGAGAGAACCACATGACAGCACAATGATGGAGGTCATGGTGTCATGCCGGTGACGATGGAGATCATGCCGGTGCGTTGGAGATGGAGATCAAAAGCACAATATGATGATGGCCATATCATGTCACATGTATTGATTGCTTGTGATGTTTATCTTTTATGCATCTTACTTTGCTTAGGATGGTGGTAGCATTATAAGATGATCCCTTCATTTAATTTCAAGATAAAATGTGTTCTCCCTATGTATGCACCATTGAGAAAGTTCGTCATTTCGAAGCACCTTGTGATGAGCGGGTGTGATATACCCTTCGTTCGCATACAACGGGTGTAAGTGAGTTTTAGACATGCAGAATATTTGGTTAAACATGACGAGCCTGGCATGTGCAAACATGGCCTCAGAACACGGAGGACCATAAGGTCGAACATGAGTCATATAGTAGATATGATCAACATGGAGATGTTCATCATTTAAACCACTCCATCTCACGTGATGATCGGACGTGAGTTGGTGAATTTGGATCATGTATCACTTAGGCAACTTGAGGAATGTTGATTTAAGTGGGAGTTCATTAGTAATTTGATTAACTGAAGTAATTATCATGAACATAGTCTTATTGTATTTGCAAAAATTATGTTCTAGATCAATGGCTCATAATGTAGTTCCCCTGAATTTTAATGCATTCCTAGAGAAAGCTAAGTTGAAAGATGATCGAAGCAATTATGCGGACTGGGTCCGTAATCTGAGGAGTATCCTCACTATTGCATAGAAGGCTTATGTCCTTGATGCACCACTTGGTGAGCCACCGTACCCTAAAAGTACGGACGCTATGAACATCTGGCAAACACGTTCTGATGACTACTCGATAGTTCAGTGTGCCATGCTTTACGGCTTAGAACCTGGGCTCCAAAAAAGTTTTGAGCACCACGGGGCATATGAGATGATGGAAGAACTGAAATTGGTATTTCATGCTCATGCCCGTGTTGAGAGGTATGAGACCTCCAACAAGTTCTTTGCCTGCAAGACGGGGGAGAACAGCTCAGTTAATGAGCATGTTCTCAGAATGTCTGGGGTACTACAATCGCTTGAATCAGTTGGGACTTAATATTGCAGACGAAGCAGTGATTGACAGAGTTCTTCAGTCACCACCACCAAGTTTCAAGAGCGTCATGATGAAATATAACATGCAAGGGGTGGAGAAGACCATCCCTGAGCTATTTTCGATGCTTAAGGCCGCGGAGGTAGAATTCAAGAAGGACCATCAAGTGTTGATTATTAAAAACACCACTAGTTTCAAGAAGGGCAAGAGAAAGAAGGGAAACTTCAAGAAGAATGGAAAGCTAGTTACCGCTCCCGTGAAGAAATTCAAGGGTGGACCCAAACCCGAGCCTCAGTGCTTCTATTGCAAGGGAAATGGTCACTGGAAGCGGAACTGCCCCAAGTACTTCGCAGATAAGAAGGCTGGCAATGTCAACAAAGGTATTTTATATACATGTTACTGATGTGGACCTTACCAGTGCTCGAAGTAGTGCCTGGGTATTTGATACCGGTTCAGTTGCTATTATTTGTAACTAGAAGCAGGAACTGCAGAATAAACGGAGACTGGCTAAGGACTAGGTGACGATGCGCATTGTAAATGGATCCAAGGTTGATGTGATCGCCGTCGGCCCACTCCCTCTACGTTTACCTTCGAGATTAGTTTTAAACCTAAATAATGGTTATTTGGTGCCTGCACTGAGCATGACATCATACCTGGATCTTGTTTATTGCGAGGCGGTTATTCATTTAAGTTGGAAAATAATGGTTGTTCCATTTATATGAATAATATCTTTTATGGTCATGCACCCAATGTGAATGGTTTATTCTTATTGAATCTCGACCGTAGTGATACACATGTTCACAATATTGATGCCAAAAGATGCAAAGTTAATGATGATAGTACCACATACTTGTGGCACTGCCACTTAGGTCATATTGGTGTAAAGCGCATGCAAAAACTCCATGCCGACGGACTTTTGAAACCACTTGATTATGAATCATCTGAAACATGTGAACCATGCCTCATGGGCCAAATGACGAAAATCCCGCTTTCCGATACAATGGAGCGGGCAAGTGACTTGTTGGAAATAATACATATTGATGTATGCGGTCCAATGATTTTTGAAGTGCACAGTGGATATCGTTATTTTCTTACCTTCACGGATGATTTGAGTAGATATGGGTATATTTACTTAATGAAACACAAGTCTGAAACATCTGAAAAGTTCAAGCAATTTCAGAGTGAAGTTGTAAATCATCCTAACAAGAAGATAAAATTTCTACGATATGATCGTGGTGGTGAATATCGGAGTTATGAGTTTGGTACACATTTAAGACAATGTGGAGTTGTTTCACAACTCATGCCACCTGGAACACCACAGAGAAATGGTCTGTCCGAACGTCCTCTATTGGATATGGTGCGTTCTATGATGTCTCTTACCGATTTGCCAATATCCTTTTGGGGTTATGCATTAGAGACATTTGCATTTACATTAAATAAGGCACCATCTAAATCCGTTGAGACGACACCATATGAATTATGGTTTGGCAAGAAACCCATGCTATCGTTTCTTAAAGTTTGGGGATGCGACACTTATGTCAAGAGGCTTCAGCCTAATAAGCTCGAACCCAAAGCGGAGAAGTGCGTCTTCATAGGATACCCTAAAGAAAAAATTGGGTATGCCTTCTATCAAAAATCTGAAGGCAAAATCTTTGTTGCCAAGAATGAATCCTTTCTAGAGAAGGAGTTTCTCTAGAAAGAAGTGAGTGGGAGGAAGGTATAACTTGATGAGGTTATCGAACATTCACTTGAATTGGAGAGTAGCGCAGCGCGGAAAGATGTTCCCGTGATGCCTACACCAGTTGAAGAGGAAGTTAATGATGATGATCATGAAACTTCAGATCAAGTCACTACCGAAATTCATAGTCCGACAAGGACACGTACTGCCCCTGAGTGGTACGGTAATCATGTCTTGGATGTCATGTTGTTAGACAATGGTGAGCCTCTGAACTATGAGGAAGCGATGATGGGCCTGGATTCCGACAAATGGCTAGAGGCCATGAAATCCGACATAGGATCCATGTATGAAAACCAAGTATGGACTTTGGAAGACTTACCCGATAACCGCCAGGCCATTGAGAACAAATGGATCTTTAAGAAGAAGACAGACGCTGATGGTAATTTCACCGTCTATAAAGCTCGACTTGATATAAAGGTTTTCGTACAAGTTCAAGGGGTTGACTACGATGAGACTTTCTCACCCGTAGAGATGCTAAAGTCTGTTAGGATTATGTTAGCAATTGTTGCATTTTTCGGTTATGAAATCTGGCAGATGGATGTCAAAACTTCGTTCCTTAACAATTTCCTTAAGGAAGAGTTGTATATGATGCAACCAGATGGTTTTTATCGATCCTAAGGATGCTGATAAGGTATGCAAGCTCCAGCGATCCATTTATGGACTGGTGCAAGTATCTTGGAGTTGAAATATTCGCTTTGATGAGGTGATCAAAGCTTTTGGATTTATACAAGCTTATGGAGAAGCTTGTATCTACAAGAATGTGAGTGGGAGCTCTATAGAATTTCTAATACTATATGTGGATGACATATTGTTGATTGGAAATAATATTGAACTTCTAGAAAGCATGAAGGAATATTTGAACAAGATTTTTTCGATGAAGACCTCGGAGAAGCAGCTTACATGTTAGGCATCAAGATCTATAGAGATAAATCAAGACGCTTAATAGGACTTTCACAGAGCACATACCTTGAGAAAGTTTTGAAGATGTTCAAAATGGACCAGTCTAAGAATGGTTTCTTACCTGTGTTGCAAGGTGTGAAGTTGAGTAAGACTCAATACCCAGCGACGGCTGAAGATAGAGAAAAGATGAGGGTCATCCCCTGTGCCTCATCCATAGGCTGTATCATGTATGCCATGCTGTGCACTAGACCTGATGTGTGCCTTGCCATAAGTATTGCTGGAAGGTTTCAAAGTGATCCAGGAATGGAACACTAGACAACGGTCAAAAATATATTAAGTACCTAAAGAGGACTTGGGAATATTTTTTCTTGTTTATGGAGGTGAGAGCTCACCGTAAAGGGTTACGTCGACGCTAGCTTTGACACTGATCCGGATGACTCTAAGTCTCAAACCGAATATGTATTTATTTTGAATGGTGGAGCATTTAGTTGGAGTAGATCCAAGCAAAGTGTGGTAGCAGCATCTACATGTGAGGCGGATTATATAGCTGCTTCGGAAGCAGCCCAGGAAGGAATCTAAATGAAACTGTTCATGTCCGATCTAGGTGTAATACCTAGCGCATCGGATCCGATGACTATCTTTTGTGACAATACTTGAGCTATTGTCATTGCCAAAGAGCCCAGGTTTCACGGAAAGACCAAGCATATCAAACGCCACTTCAACTCCATCCATGGTTACATCAAGGAAGGAGACATAGAGATTTGCAAAATACATACGAATCAAAATGTTGCAGGCCCATTGGCTAAACCTCTCTCATGGGCAAAACATGATCAACACCAGAACTCTATGGGTGTTAGATTCATTACAATGTAAACTATATTACTGACTCTAGTACAATTTACAGACTGTTGGAAATATGCCCTAGAGGCAATAATAAATTGGTTATTATCATATTTCCTTGTTCATGATAAGTGTTTATTATTCATGCTAGAATTGAATTGACCGGAAACATAAAATACATGTGTGGATACATAAACAACACTGTGCCCCTAGTGAGCCTCTACTAGACTAGCTCGTTGATAAAAGATGGTTAAGGTTTCCTAACCATGGACATGAGTTGTCATTTGATAACGGGATCACATCATTAGGAGAATGATGTGATGGACAATACCCAACCGTAAGCTTAGCATGTGATCGCATCATTTAGTCTAATTGCTACCACTTTCTTCATGTCAAGTATCTGTTCCTTAGACCATGAGATCATGCCACGCCCAGATATGGGAGGAATGCTTTGAGAGTTATGAAATGTCACTTTGTAATCGGGTGATAATAAAGGTGCTATTTAGGTGTCTTCGAAGGTATCTGTTGGGTTGCATGGATCGAGACTAGGATTTATCACTCCATGTGACGGAGAGATATCTCCGGGCCCTCTCGGTAATACAACATCACAAGAAGCTTGCAAGCATATGACTAGTGAGTTTAGCCACGGGATTTTGTATTGTGGAACGAGTAAAGAGACTTGTCGGTAAGAAGATTGAACCAGGTATGGAGATACCGATGATCGGATCTCAGGCAAGCAATATATCACTTGACAAAGGCAATTGTATACGGGATTAACGGAATCCCCGAAATTATGGTTCAACCTATAAAGATCTTCATGTAATATGTAGGAATCAATATGGGCATCCAGGTCCCGCTATTGGTTATTAACCGAAGAGGTGTCTAGGTCATGTCTACATAATTCTCGAACCCGTAGGGTCGCACGCTTAATGTTTGGTAGCGCTAGGGTAAAGTTGAGATATTAATAGTGGAAAGTCCGAAAGTAGTTTGGAGTCCCGGATGGGATCTAGGACATCACGAGGAGCTTCGGAGGTAACTATTTATATATGAGAAGTCATATTTAGGGTTCCAGAAAAGTTCAGGAATTTTCTGTAGAGTATCGGGAACGTTCTAGAAGGTTTGGGGGTTCCATCGTGGGGCCCAATGACCCGGGAAGGGCCCACATGGACCGAGGGGTGGAGCTACAGACCACATGGGCTGGCTCCACCATTGCCCAAGGCACATGTCATTTAAATCTAGAGGTAAGGTCTTATCTCTAAATTCAAAGGGTTGAATCCATAGATAAGATGTTATCTCCAAGTTTAAAGGGATTTCTCCCTTGTGGACGGCCCTAGGAGGGTTTTGGACGCCCCCTACCCCTGCCCTATATAAAGAAGGGGAGGAGCAATGGGGCATCCACCCCTTCACCCTTGCCCATTCCCTCTCCCAACTCCTCCCACGTTTCTTCGGTACGAGCTTGGTGAAGCCCTATCGGAATTCCGCTGCCACAAACACCACCTCGCCGTTGGGCTGGTCCTGATCTCATCTACCTCCTCTCCCTCTCTTGCTAGATCAAGAAGGAGAGGACGCCATTGGGCTGAACGTGTGCTAATATCGGAGGTGCCGTCCTTACGGCGCAAGATGAGATTGGATTGCGAAGAATACGGCAACATCAACCGTGTTATATACACTTCCGCCTAATAATCAACAAGGCTATGTGGACACACTCTCCCCTCTCATTGCTATGCATCTCGATAGATAGATCATGGGTGTGCATAGGAAAAAAATTGTTTTCCATGCTTCGTCCCCAACAGTGGCATTATGAGCTAGGTCTATGCGTAGATGATATGCTCGAGTAGAACACAAAGTAGTTGTGGGCGTTGAGTTTCAAATTTCTTACTTCTATTTGTCTTATTTAGATTCAGCGGTATTGTAGTATGCCGGGAATGTTCTAGAAGGTTCGGGGGTTCCACCGTTGGGCCCAACGACCCGGGATGGGCCCACATGGATCGAGGGGTGGAGCTACCACTACTGCAGGAAGGTCCAAAGACAATACACTTTGACAAAACTGTGTGCGATGCATGAATCGCATACGGTATAGTTCTAGCTCCATCGCCAATAACGCGAACTGTGTGCAATGGGTGGCCATCAAGCACGATTCAGAAAAGAGGTGTGTGTGCGATACGTGGCATACAATTGACATTTACGAAATGTTTGCGATGAGGCAAAATAACACAAATGGCTAACCAAATACATATGTGTACGATGTACGATATACAGTTACCTCCGGATAAACTGTTTACACAAACGATTACCGAGATCATTATGTGTGCGATATACGGCATACAGGTCACTCAGATGAACAGTTTGTGATGAGATAAAATAACACAAACGGTTACCCAGATCAAGATGTGTGCGATAGAGTGCATACATGTCACTCGGGTGAACTGTTTGCGATGAAGGTGCTATAACACAAACGGTTACGCAGATCATTATGTGTGCGATATACGGCATACAGTTCACTCTGATGAACTATTTGCGATGAGACAAATTACACAAACGGTTATCCAGATCAAGATGTGTGCGATAGACTTCATACATGTCACTCGGGTGAACTATTTGCGGTGAGCCAAAATAACACAAACGGTTGCACAGATCAAGATGTGTGCGACATACGACATACATTTCGCTCGAATGAACTGTGCGCGATGAGCCAAAATAACACAAATGATTCAGCGTAACAAGATGTGTGTGATACCCAACAAATAGGCCAGTAATCTAAATTATGTGGAAAGACTGAAAATAACACAGACAAATAATAACACGGACGATTCCTGCTAATAAGCACCTGATTCAGAAATTGATTGCACAAATTATCGTTCGTACTCCTACATAATAACCTAAACAACATAATAGCAACATTACATATCAGCAAGGTTCGGAAAACAGCAAAATAGAAATAACTACTCGTCGGTGCTGTTGCGGGGCTGGCCTGTTGGTTCGACGATGTTGAAATATTGTATGCACTCATGCAACATCATCTCTCGGGAGGAAGGATCCAGATTCGGGTCGGCGACGACCATGTCCTTGAACACTTCATAGGCTCGGCCATTCCTGTGCTCCTGCTCCATCACAGTAGCTCCGGTCTCATGGAAAATCCCATCCATGACCAAACGCGGGCGTGCGATGCTGCCATGACGGTCATTTTCCAAGCGCCCGTAAACAACAAAGCTATAAGCTGTGCACGCTGCTAGAATGGTAGCAGACTCTAACGGGGTTGCTGCCCTTACCGCGGCCAAATATGTGTGAGCCGCCAAGGCAACGGCGACCTCATCAGCGCGTGTTGCCCTTTCGAAGGCCAAAACCATGCGTTCCATGTATAGAACCGCACTTGCCCCCGACATATCTACTACAACCTCCATCTTTTCCACGCTTGCTGCCAAGGCCTCCGCACCATCATCAGAGCGTGCCGCCGCTGCCGCCGCCGCGGGCTCCTGCGCGCGTATGAGCTGCGTCAACCCCGCGCCTTCCATCATGGAGAGGGGGGTTCCAGATTCTGATGACATGTGTAATGTTGAGGATTTTGTGGAGGCGAGGACAATGGGGAGAAGAAGGCCAGATTTGGGGGCTACGAGAGGGGAAAGAGACGATGGAGAGCGAATAGAGGATATTTATTTGTGACCCTATGCACGATTGCAGACAGTTGCTACAATCTTTCCGTGTGAGATTATGTGTCTAGGAAAAGAATTCAAAAACTTTGAAAATGTTGGGTATTGTTTGATCTAACGGGCACACAATGTAAGTAAAAGAACCGTGGGTGATAGTAATCAAAAGCGTGCACGGTTGATGGAACAAGACGTGTGCTACCCACAAACGGGCCCCAATGCCCTAGTGCAGTAATTAATGCCGTTATACACATGTCCCGCAAACCGTGTGCCATGCAGAATAGGTATATCACACCCGGGTGTAAAATATGAAGCGCGTCTGATGAGTCACGCAACCAAACACGGGTGTAAAGGCACAACTGTGTGCCATGACTCGCCGCCCGTTGCCGCCTACCCTCACCAATGGTGGCTGGTCGCCGCTCATGGGCTCCATTTAGTATTTCCACGCTCCAGCCAGGGCTTCCTGCGCAAGCGCTATCCACAATGGTAAATTTGTAAAATCCCCAATCCCCTAGTGATCTGCTAGCTATAAATAACCACAATGATGGCCGGCTGATACGTCTCCAACGTATCTATAATTTTTTACTATTCCATGCTGATATATTATAATTCTAGGATACATTTTGGGTCTATATTTACCAATTTATAATATTTTTGAGCCCTAACCTATTGACCCAGTGCCCAGTGCCAGTTGTTGTTTTCTGCGTGTTTTTACTTTTCAGGTTTGCAATACCAAACGAAGTCCAATTGCCTCGAAACTTTTTGATGATTTTTTCTAGACCAAAAGAAGACCTCGAAGCTTCGGAAGGAGGCCGGGAAGCGCACGAGGGCCCCACCACACATCAGGGCGCTCCCTGATATTTGGTGGCCCCCTCGTGGCTCTGTCGAGGTCCATCTCTGGCCTATAAATTCTGTAATATTGCAAAAACCCTAGAGGCAGTCCCAAAACCATTTTTCCGCCGCCGCAAGTCTCTGTTCCGTCACGAGGCCATCTAGAGCTCCGTTCCGGCACCCTGCTGATACGTATCCGTCGTATCTATAATTTTTGATTGTTTCATGCCATTATTATACAACTTTCACATATTTTTGGCAACACTTTATATGATTTATTGGACTAACCTATTGATCCAGTGCCCAGTGCAGTTCCTGTTTGTTGCATGTTTTCTGTTTCGTAGAATATCCATATCAAACGAAGTCCAAATGCCATAAAAATTTACGGAGATTTTTTTTGGAATATTTGTGAATTTTGAGAAGTGGAATCAACACAAACGGAGGCCCACAGCCCCCACGAGACACCAGGGAGTGCCCTGGTGGGTTGTGCCCAGCTCGTAAGTTGGTTGGCACTCTCCTTCTGGCGCAAGTAAGCTAATTTTTGGATAAAAATCCCCTCAAAATTTCAGCCCGATCGGAGTTACGGATCTCCGGGAATATAAGAAACGGTTTTCGGCCAGAAAACAGGAACGTGAAATAGAAGAGAACAGAGAGGGAGATCCAATCTAGGATGGGCTCCTGCCCCTCCGCCGCCATGGAGGCCATTGACCAGAGGGGGAACTCTCCTCCCATCTAGGGGGGAGGCCAAGGAAGAAGAAGAAGGAGGGGGGCTCTCTCCCCCTCTCTCCCGGTGGCGCTAGAACGCCGCTGGGGCAATCATCGTGACGTCGATCTACACCAACAACTTCGCCGCCGTCAACACCAACTCTCTCCCCCTCTATGCAGCGGTGTAACACCTCTCTTCCCCGCTGTAATCTCTACTTAAACATGGTGCTCAACTCCATATATTATTTCCCAATGATATTTGGCTATCCTATGATGTTTGAGTAGATCTCTTTTGTCCTATGGGTTAATTGTGGTATGATGTTATGGATGTGAGTTGTATGTTGATATGGTGCTGTCCTATGGTGCCCTCCATGTTGCGCAAACGTGAGGGATCCCCGCTGTAGGGTGTTGTCATATGTTCATGATTTGCCTATGGTGGGTTGCTTGAGTGACAGAAGCATAAACCCAAGTAGGTGGGTTGTTGCGTATGGGAGTAAAGGGGACTTGGTACTTAATGCTATGGTTGGGTTTTACCTTAATGATCCTTAGTAGTTGCGGATACTTGCTAGAGTTCCAATCATAATTGCATATGATCCAAGTACGGAAAGTGTGTTAGCATATGCCTCTCCCTCATTGCATATAGCAAGTATCTATTGTATCATATTCAATTGCCTAGGGGCAATCTTTCTCTTGCGTTACACAAAAAGCTTTCTACTAAGTTATTTACTTTTATTGTTCTTTTATTAAAACAGCACCTAACTTTTATTTCCATGATCTTTATTTTCTTGCAAAGTACTTCTAGTTTTATTCCCGCAAAGTAGTTTCATACTTGTTCTAGGTAAAGCAAGCATTAGCGTGCGTAGAGTTGTATCGGTTGTCGATAGAACTTGAGGGAATATTTGTTCTACCTTTAGCTCCTCGTTGGGTTCGACACTCTTACTTATAGAAAAAGGCTACAAACGATCCCCTACACTTGTGGGCTATCAAGACCTTTTTCTGGCGCCGTTGCCGGGGAGCAATAGCGTGGGGTGAATATTCTTGTGTGTGCTTGTTTGCTTTATCACTAAGTAATTTTTATTTTCTGTTATTAGTTGTTTTATATCTTTAGTTATGGATATGGAACACGAAACACCAAAAAAATTAGTGGTACTTGCTACTCATGGAGATGGGGAACCTCCTAAAACCTTCGATGCTAGTTATGTGGGACGCGTTAATTACTCCTTTGATAATCCTGAGAAATCATCATTAAACTTTATAATGGGAGACATGTTGGATCAACGCGAGTACTTTAGGTATTATCGCTTGTCTCAAAAAGGGAAACACAAATGGGATCAAATTAGAATATTACAATGGTTTGCTTGGGATGCATGCCCGAGATGTGACTTTACTTGTTGCTCTAAGATAGAAGCTCGACACCTTCCCTTTCAATGTAAATTCAATGATAATGAAACTTTGGCATCATATGCTAAAGGTATTTATGATTATTATGATGTGGAACGAATAGAAGAATTTGTTGCTTTTAAAGGTGCTTATGAAATTGCTTCTTTGCATGAAAAGTATGATGATGATGTTCCTTACGAATCTGAAAATCTTGCCATACTTAAATATTGCTATGATAATTATGAATACAATGCTGATATTATTGAATTTATTGAGAGTATGACCGCTGTCTTGGAAGAGACTATAATTTTGCAGGAATCTATGGAAGAAAAAATTGTTGAAACTATGAGCTCGGTAGATGAAAAAGATGAGGAGGAGAGCGAAGAACAAAAGGAGGAAGAGCGGATTAGCTACCCATGCCCACCTTCTAATGAGAGTAACTCTTCAACTCATACATTGTTTAATTTCCCTTCATACATACCGAAGGATGAATGCCATGATGAATGCTATGATGATTGCTATGATCCCGTGGATTCATTTGAAATATCCCTTTTTGATGAACTTGATGCTTGCTATGCTTGTGGCCATGATGCTAATATGAATTATGCTTATAAATATGAACTTGCTATAGCTCCTTATGTTAAGCATGAAATTGTTGCTATTGCACCCACACATGATAGTTCTATTATCTTTTTGAATTCTCCCAACTACACTATATCGGAGAAGTTTGCTTTTATTAAGGATTATATTGATGGGTTGCGTTTAGCTAATACACATGATGATTTTGATGAATATAATATGCATGTGCTTGCTGCTCCTACTTGCAATTATTACTAGATCATTGTTGGCGCGCATTGCTGCGCCCATCATTTTGGCACTATGGTGATCATTGTTAACTATGGTGATCTAACAGCCAAAACGGCAGAGGGACCTGATGATCAAAATCACTTAGTGTGTCGTCAGGCTGGAAAATGGTTCAATGGCGCGCGTTGCCGCTCCCATCTAACATAAATGCAAGCAAAAGTGTATCTAGATCCCAAAGAATTAAGTGCATGTCTTCTGATTTGAAGTTCTTTTCTCTAATATGCAGAGGGGATGATATGGATGTGTGCATCATATGATGCACAGGCCTGACTCATCCCCTTTTCGAAAAAAATGTAGAGGGGGTGGTGTAAGGCATATAGCAAAGTGATTAATCCATATGCATCAATTATCCACCAATCCATCAATGCCAACCTGCTCTAATAAGTGTGCTATAGGAGTGTTTTCAGCTTCCTTTGAACTCTAGAGACCACAGGGTGTACCTATAGATGCACAATCAGAGTATAAAATTGTAAGTTCATAAATCCAATAACATACCGATTGTACTAATCCTCTCTATTTTCTTGTTAAGCATTCAACATTTAAAGCACCAAAAGCAATCAACTAACATCAAATTACAGGAGATGACTATACCATGTAGATACATGAAAATAAGGAGCATGCCGTATAGTTCAGTTTGTAAGCGCACATTCATGGCGATTGATGCGCCAATCCTTTCGGCTGCCGAGTGGTACGTCTATATATTCTTTGTGCACCCATTCAAGTCCCTCCTTTCACTGATGATTCTCTCTCTTTTCCATCCAATGGATACATCATTTGTAATGCGTGTTTGTCAGCTTTCAGAAACAGGGAGAACATCATAACCTTTTCCGTTTTGTCAATGCTTAGGTGAAATCATGGCATTGTGCAAAGTGCACTTGCTGATATGTGATTAACTGCTTGTGAAATAGACCTGTCCAGTTTGCAAATATGAAGTGTTTGGGCCCTCCTAGCATGCATCAGCAACCAGTCCAAGCACACAAGGCAGCAACGTATGATCACGCCGCTCACTTGCTACACCTACTCATTCAGTAGAAAAGAAGATACAAAAAGCAGATATTTAGTTGTATTTCACTGTCAAAAGGAAGAAAAAAACAGATTTTTAGTTTAAGTTGGAAAGCAGATGTTTAGCTGGATTTCACTGTCAACCTTTTCCTGTACATGTCATGCTTATACCTGCTATTGTAGTACTGCGATGCTACACCTGTCTTGGGTATAATACTACTCCTTATGATGACAGGCAACTCAAGTCAATCATGATAATAAAGATATCTGAAGGTTTCATCAGTCTTTGATCACCAGAGACTATTGTTCCAGGCAGCAAAACAAGAGATCAGAAAAGAAGAACAAGAAAACTTATAATAATCTACAACAATTTCCCATCAAACACAACTCTCCGAGAAGTTAAACTTCGACTGACGGCGATGTGGTCTGTCACATGTTCCACGCGTGGCCGCCATCTGCCTGTTGTCCCTTGAACATGTTTGTGGGTGATGAGATGGTTGCGATCGTCATGCTGTGGGTGATGAGATGGTCAAGAGTATCATGAGCATGAGCTTTGCTCCAGTTTTGTTTTCATGCACTCTGCAGATGAATAGGCAAAATATCAAACATTTAAACTATATCACGTACTGCATTTTTAGAACCAGAAAAAAGAAAAGTGCAGAGATGGGCACACTTCTCGGCAAGCGACTTCATAAGGAAATATTACTTTCCAATAAACAAACTAAAAATTAACCCATATCAAGAACGTATCACAATGGAAGCAAATGAGCTATTTACACCATGGATTCAGGAGGGGTCTGGGCAGCCAGAACGATTTATTTGAACTCCCAGGATCTGCGGCCCCGTCCACCCAGAAGGCCAATTGAAATCAGGATGGTGGTGACCATGATGAAACCACGATGAAAGATGTTGGGTATGTGCTGCCAGAGCAAAGAGGATGGGCAAAGAATGTCAGGGCACAAAGAATATATAGACGTACCACTCGGCAGTGGAAAGGATTGGCGCATCAATCGCCATGAATGTGCGCTTACAAACTGAACTATGATTGCGAGCAGTTTCAAGGAGATGAGCCGCCGGCCAACATCACCCGTGTCCCCCCTTTCCACTTCACAGGTAGATCGACGGCGCCAGCTGGATCGGCCAACCCTTGATCTGCATCCTGCGCGTCCGCTGGATCCCCTCATCGGCGGGATCGGCTACCCTCGCGCATATCGGCTGAAGGGTGTCGAATCGGATCCCCTCGTCGGCTCGTCTCGACAGGCGCTCAATCCCCTTGTTCGCCTTTTTTTTCCGAGCTGGAGTCCTCCTCCCCTCGCATGGGCAGATGGACGCGGTCGCTACTTCAATGGATCCCTCAAAGCCCAGCAGGTAGAATAGGCTGGCCGACGGCCCAGTTTACCGGAGGCCTTCGTTTCGGCCTATGGAGTAGCAGGCCATAGGACAGCTGGGCCAATTTCGGGAGAATGTGTGTACACACGAGATCAAACGGCCAGAAACGTCCAGATCGCAAAAACGGACGGCTAAAAACGCGAATCGCTGAGAAGCCTCGCTTTAGGCTCGGTTTTACTGTCCTTAATGAGAGAGGAACTACATCTTCACCTCTCCATGTTTCCAATACTATAAAATTGCAAGAAACTGTTTATACTATGCATTGGCCTTTACTTAATGTGCATGAATTGTTCTTGTATGACATGCCGATGCGTAGGAAGAGAGTTGACTTCATTGTCACATGATATATATCACTTTGTGCTCATTACTAAATTACAAATCACTGTTGATTAAAATTGGCTTTGATATACCTTGGGATCCGGGTGGATCCATTACTTGAGCACTTTATGCCTAGCTTAATGGCTTTAAAGAAAGCGCTGCCAGGGAGACAACCCGGAAGTTTTAGAGAGTCATTTTATTCTGTTGTGTGATTTTATAAAGTTCAAAAATAAAAAAAATATAGAGGGGAATCTAAAACTTCACAAAAGGAAAGGTGAAAGTGAGAGAGATGATGAGCATCGTTGAAGTGGGGGACGTCCTTGAACTTTTGTTCATGCCCATGGAAACTTTGTGAATCTTGAATCACGGAAACTTTTCCAACAAAAATAATTATCCCCTTGTACAAATCCATTGTATTATAAAAATAATGTGGCAAGATTTGCCTTTAGGATGATTAGATTGCTTGTTGGTATGTGCGGTGTAAAAACAGAAACTTTTGCTGTAGTGCGTGAATTTTCATTTTTTACTGGAAAGTCAAAAGTTTCTGAAATTATTACACAGTATTGCTATACAAAATGTTTATTTCGTCCTAATTTTTCAGAATTTTTGGAGTTACATAAAAATGGTCAAAGTTCAGATTACTACAGACTGTCCTGTTTAAGACAGATTCTATTTTTGATGCATTGTTTTGCTTGTTTTGATGAAAATATCGATTTTATAGGTGGTATAAGCCATGCAAAAGTTATAATACAGCAGGGATAATGCAAATATAAAATATGAATGGGTTTGCAACAGTACTTAAAGTAGAAATTTTCTTTATTATACTAACGGATCTCACCAGTCTTCTGTTAAGTTTTGTGTGGATGAAGTGTTCGAACATCGAGGAGGTGTCGATATGAGGAGAAGGAGGAGAGGCAAGAGTTCAAGCTTGGGGATGCCCAAGGCACCCCAAGTAAATATCCAAGGAGACTCAAGGGTCTGTTGACACCAGATTTTGGCAAGGTCAAAAACATAATTAAGAAGGCCTCAAATGGAAAAGTGCTCAAAGTGAGAAAGTTCCGTATCGTCGAAAAGAGAAACTTTGATATTTGGGCCATAGCCATCCGATCTCATCTCTGAGGCCGAAGTTGTGTTCGAAGTGCTGAGATTTTGTATCCAGAACACTATTCGGCTGATTAAGCCCCCAAGATGAACTCATATGAGAAAATGATCTACACGGATTGTCTTCGTCTCGTCGAATCGGTTGATTTTGATATAAAAATCGTCTAAATCCGAGGTCATATGCAAAAATTAGAGCCATCTGAGTGCGGCCCTGTCCCTCCAGGGCGGTAGTACCGTCCTCCAGAGCGGAAGTACCGCTAAGCGGTAGTACCGTATTTTACTACCGCGTCTACTACCGCTTATGAAAATTCTTCTGGTATCCCGAGACCCTTACTCGGTAGTAGAGCGGTACTTAGCTATGCTCAGAGCGGTACTACCGCCCACAGCGGTACTACCGTGCCCAGAGCGGTACTACCGCTTGCCATCGCGCAGACTCGGGCAGATTTTGGAGAGTTCGAGTTTGGATAGCGTTTTTGACCCTTTGGAAGGAAATCTGGGTCTGTGTCTTGTACGGGAAGTCCAACCCCCTCTTAAATAGAAGAGGTGATGGCCGATTGAAAGAACACACAATCGAACAAACACATCTACTACTTTTTCGTACTTTTACTTTCGTTTACTGTTTTCATCTTTGTTGCTTTGCTCGTAAAGCATCCATCCCTCCTCTCCGAAATCGAGGAACCTTCTTTGTTGCTTTGCTCGAAAAGCATCTGCCCCTTGCCGCGAAAGTGCGAGGATTATCGTTGTGTTGCGCGGTGCGAATTTCCGCGCCAACTTGGCGACTCCGCTGGGGACCGAAGAACGCCGAGTACTTCCAATCTACTCGGCGACGAGAAGAACAAGGGCAACATCTACTCAGGACATGATGAATACCGAGTCCAGGAACGGGAGCGACATCGACCCGGAGAACGTCATCGCCGTTACGTTCGATGACCTGTCGGAAGATGATCGGCGCGAGTTTGAACAGGAGCTCGAGAGACAGAACGCTGAAAAGAAGAACATGTTTTTGGCGGGATACCAGAAGACAAGGAACGGCGTCGTCAAAAAGGTAGTTGCGCCAAGTCCTTCCGATGCTGAGGTAAAAAAGCCAACCGAAGAAATTGCTCATTTAATTGATGTGTCCGTAGCTAGCAAATTTGGATCCGACATGACAAATGCGATGAACACACTTTCTAAATCCATGGCTGATAAATTTGAAGAACTTGAAAAGCGACTTAGCAAAGGTTTAGGGGATGGTTCATCTCATCATATTCAATCATTAGGGCAACATGTTGAAAGTGCATCGGCTAACAGAGATCAAATTCATGCTATTCTAAACAATGATCAAAGTGGCCGGAACTATACTAATAGTTCGGCCCATAACTTTATCCCTAGTGTTGCTCCTCCTATTGTTTCTACTTCAGTTGCACAAAGTTATGATAGCAATAACTGAAGTAGGGTTTTGAATTCAAATCTGCAGCAACCCTACTATCAAACAGTAGCATATACCACGCCACCGAGTTACAATCAACTCGGAGCAAACTCACCACCGAGTTACAATCAATTCGGTACGAACCCTCACCGAATTGTAAATAATTCAGAGGCTATGCCGCCAGCTGTCAGTACCGGGATTCCATATGGGCCGATACTTGATTCGCAAGCTAATGATCCTCCGTTGCAAACTTCACAGGCTCAAACCATATTGCCGGAGAATCCACCACATGCTGTTCCACAAACATATGTTAGTGTGAAAGATCAGATAACTGAGATCCTGAGTCAATACGGTCTGGCGCCGAAAGGTGTGGCACGTACCTATCGGAAACCATACCCCGAATACTTTGAATCCACTCCTTATCCTCGAGGTGTTAGGATCCCTGATTTTGTTAAATTCACCGGGGAAGGTGGTAGTTCTACTGTTGAACATGTGGCACAGTTCTTAGCACAATGCAGTGAGTTTGGTAATTCAGATATTTATAGAGTTAGACTATTTCCTTTGTCTTTAACCGGCACTGCAGTTACTTGGTTTTCATCCCTTGCTCCTAACTCTATTTCTTCATGGGTACAGTTAGAGCAGCGATTTCATGAGTACTTCTATAGCGGTGAAGCTGAGCTTCGGCTTTCTGACCTAACTATGGTTAGGCAGAAGTATAATGAGCCGGTGCATGATTACATTAGAAGGTTTAGGGATGTAAAGAACCGCTGCTACAGCTTAAATATAGCCGAAAAAGATTTGGCTGATCTAGCTTTTTCGGGTTTGCATGCTCACATTAAAGATAAACTAGAAGGGCAGGAATTTTTAGATGTAAACCAAGTGTTACAAAAGGCTTTGGCGTAGGAAAACCGAGCTAGAGAAGTTAAGCAATCTAGTCGGTTCAGAGAAAATAAAAATAAAGATAAGGTTATTCCTGCTGTTAATACTTTAGAGTGTGAAGATGATTCGGCTAGTGATGATGATCTAGACATATGTGTAGCCGAGTGGATTCAAACGCCAAAGTCTAAACCCTTTGCATGTCCAGCTTTAAAACCTACACCTGCTAAAAAAGATGAGATTAAATATACTTTTGATGTTAGCAAGTGTGATAAGATCTTTGATATGTTATTGCAAGGGAAGCAAATAAGATTGAGAGGAAATCATGTGATCCCATCTCCGGAAGAATTGGGACGAAGAGCTTACTGTAAGTGGCATCATTCTTTTTCACATGCTACTAATGATTGTAATATTTTTCGTCGACAGGTGCAATCGGCCATTAACGAAGGACGATTGACATTCATAGAGGATGCCAAGATGAAGCTCGATAGTGATCCTTTCCCTGTTAATGTGATTGAGTTTGAAGGCAAAAGGATGCTAATTCGGTCGGATCAGGCCGAGTCAGCCAAGGAGAAAAATACTGTTGATGAGAATGCTCCACCAAAAATGATTAAACCCAGGAACCCAGAGGTCGGAGTATGGAAAGTCAATGGAAAGAAAAAGCAAGGTCCAAGACCAAAGCCGACTGTCAACATGCTGTTGGAAAAATACACTTCGCGTAGAAACAGCAATGTGTTCAATCGGCTTGGAGGAGTCAAGCGTCCGAGGTCCCCTCCTAGACTTGATGATCATGAGCATTGGGGGAGAAATTCATATGAGCAACAGCGGTGTTTTCCAATGCAACCGGCTTATTGGGGATGCCCACCTCCTATGCACCCATATTTTCCTCCGTGTCCTCCGTGGGGGTTTAATCCTTGGGCACCACACCCTATGGGGTCACCGGGTTATTTTCGGCCAGAATGGAATCAGCCGAGTAATATGCACAGGGGGGCAGTGCGTTAGAAAAGGACTCGGTTTGATGAAGACACGATTCGAAGGGATCGGTCACCAGTGCGCCAAGTGGCTGACAAAAATAGTAATGGCCGTGGGCTCACTTGGGTGCGTAAGTCTGCAAAAGAACTCGGTGAAAAGAAAAGTCCAGGAAAGGAGGACATTGCCGAGTTGAAAGATAATTCTGTTCAGGAAAAAGATGCTAATGCACATACTGAATCTGCCGGCGTAACTCGGAAAATTGGAGCGGTTGGTGTGATAATTGATCCACTCATCAAAGAGAACAGCTCACGTGCATCCCCTAGACAGTGTCCAGTTATTTCTGGCTCGCTCAATCATGGGAACCCAAGTACTAATGGAAGCCAGAAATTTGCAGCAGGGGGTGTATCGCATCAGCAGAAGGGTGTTTTGGCTACTCGGAAAAGGCCGAGTTACATGAGAAGCAACATGCCGAGATACTCACGAGGCAGTCAGTACAGGCCGGGTTACTCGGGGGGCAACAGGACAGTATGTCAGAAAATGCCGAGTAGTTCGGGGGGCAGCAAATCTATCGCTCCAGGGACCAAACCAGAACCTCAATGGTGTCCGACAGGATTAAATCACACTCAGAAACGCCGAGTGCAACGGCTGCGAGCGTTGGAAATCGAAAAAGAAATAGCCGAGAAAAAGCGGGATGAGCAATTCAATGAGGATAGACCAATGATACCCCGACTGGTGTGGAGAGAAAAGCGCATATCAAAAGAAGAAGATGCAGTTGCCGATAACTCGGTTGATGCTCCCACTGGCTCGATTGATGCAGTCACCAGTTATTCGGAAGATACCGCTCACAATCCGGAAGATGGTGGCGATTGCTCGGAAGATGATGGCAAGTACTCAGATGATGACATGACAGATGACAAGGTTGACGGCGTCAACTCGGAGAATGGCAACAATATATTCACTGATATGGATATTAACATGGTTTTTGCATTGCCCGCCGAGTTCCGCGCACCTGAGTCTGAGGTTGCTGAGTTAATTCTTGGGCCGGGTAAGGCTATGTTCGAAAAACCAGAAAAACCCGACCAACACTTGAAGCCGTTATTCATCAAAGGACATGTTGATGGCAAGCCTATTAGGCGTATGCTTGTTGATGGCGGCGCAGGTGTGAATATCATGCCTCTTTCGATGTTTTCCAAGCTGAACCGAAAGGAGAGCGAGCTAATGAAGACCAACATGGCACTCAGTGGGTTTTCAGGAGAGCTATCTGAAGCCAAAGGCGTTATATCTATGGAGCTTATAGTCGGAAGCAAGACATTGTCGACTGCTTTCTTTGTAGTTGATGTCAAAGGCCGATACAATATTCTGTTAGGGCGTGACTGGATCCATGCGAATTGTTGCATTCCATCTACTTTGCATCAGTGCTTAATTCAATGGGTAGATGATGATGTAGAGGTGATTGGGGCAGACAACTCAACTTGCATAGCCTTGACAGAAGCGCCGGTTGATTGGCAACTCGGTGATATGCAATGCTTGACCGGTAGAGATCTATCGGACTATGATTACATTAGTATAGGTCGAAATGGTTTTGTACCCATAAATGTACAGCCGGCTGATGTAGCTCGGCTTAATGATCTATCTATGTAAGTGATGAATAAAGAAGATAGCATTAAATGGTTACAAAAACGTACAGAAGAATATCGTTCCGGAAAGAACGATATGCATGAGACTATTGAAGAATTTGAAGACATGGACAAGCTTGGGCATGGATTCTCATCGGCTGATCCACTTGAAGAAATAGACATTGGTGGTGGGAGCACTCCGAGACCTACATTTATCAATGCTAATTTAAAAGCCGATCAGAAAATCAAGGTAACCGTGTTACTTAAAGAATTTATTGATTGCTTTGCTTGGAATTATACCGAAATGCCTGGCTTAAATAGAGATTTAGTGGAACATAGATTACCTATCAAACCTGGTTTTAGGCCGTATAAGCAACCGCGTAGAAATTTTAATCCTAACATGTATGACCGCATCAAAGAAGAAGTTGACCGGTTGATAAAAGCAAAGTTTATTCGGCCATGTAGATATGCGGAATTGGTGTCTAATATTGTTCCTGTTGAAAAGAAGAATACTAGCAAAATTAGAATATGTGTTGATTTTAGAGACTTGAATAAGGCTACTCCAAAAGATGAATATCCTATGCCTATTGCCGACATCCTTATTAATAATGCTTCGGGACATAGAATAATCAGTTTTTTAGATGGCAATGCTGGTTATAATCAAATATTTATGGCCGAAAAGGACATGTCTAAGACTGCTTTTCGGTGCCCTGGCTTTGTCGGTTTGTTTGAGTGGGTAGTCATGACTTTTGGGTTGAAGAATGCCGGTGCTACATATCAACGTGCCATGAATCTAATATTTCATGATCTTCTAGGCATTATATTAGAAATATACATTGATGATATAGTTGTTAAATCGGATGGGTTTGAGCATCATCTTGCCGATTTACGACTCGGTTTTGAAAGAATGCGCCGGTATGGGTTGAAGATGAATCCCCTTAAATGTGCTTTTGGTGTGTCGGCTGGAAAATTCTTAGGATTTATAATTCATGAAGGTGGTATAGAGATTGACCCTAAGAAAGTAGAGGCAATTAAAAATCTGGAACAGCCGACTTGCAAAGGAGATGTGCAAAAGTTATTGGGGAAAATCAATTACTTGAGACGATTTATATCTAACTTGGCAGGGAAGATTGAATCGTTTGCTCCAATACTTCGGCTAAAGAATGAAGCCGAATTCACTTGGGGGCAGAACAACGAGAGGCTTTTAATAACATAAAGACATATTTGTTGAATCCTCCGGTGTTGCGTGCACCCAAATCTGGTGCGCCGTTCAAATTATATATTGCTGCACAAGATAAAGTGATCGGCGCAGTATTGGTACAAGAAGAAGACGGGAAGGAGTGTATCATAGCATACTTAAGTCGTCGCTTGATTGACGTCGAAACTCGGCATGTGTTTATTGAAAAGTTATGCTTATCCTTATATTATGCATGTACCAAGTTTCGACCTTATTTGCTGTCCAGTACTTGTGTGGTAGCTTGTCAGGCCGACGTAGTTAAACACATGTTGCAAAAACCGATTCTTAGTGGTAGGATTGGTAAATGGGCTTATGCACTAATAGAGTATGATTTGACATATGAGTCGTTGCGTGCTATGAAAGGTCAAATTATCGCTGATTTCATTGTTGATCATAGGGTTAAGGATGAAGAAGATATTAATTATCTTAGCATATGCCCATGGAAACTTTATTTTGATGGATCGGTTTGTAGAAAGGGACAAGGTGTCGGCAATATTTTGATTTCTCCTAATAATGTTATATATGAAACATCGGTTCGCTTAGAATATCCTTGCACGAATAACCAAGCTGAGTATGAGGCTCTTTTGTTTGGTTTACAAAATTTACTGGATATGGGTGTTAAGGATGTAGATGCTTTTGGTGATTCGCTTCTGGTAGTACAAAAAATTAAAGGCGAATTCCAATGTTTTGACGGGTTGTTAAATAGTTATTTGGACCGATATTTGGACATGATTAAATCTCTAGATACATTCACCATCCATCATATACCTAGAGAAGAAAATTCTAGAGCTAATTCTTTGGCACAGCAAGCATCCGGTTACAATATCAGTAGAGGAAAGTTCTTCGTCTTAGAAAAATCGATGTTGATTGCTACAAAGGGTGAGACCGAGTTACAAATAAACGAACTATCATCAGTGACCGAATTAGCTACTAATTCGGAGATTGTAGATTGGAGAATTCCTTTGATTAATCATTTAAAAGATCCAAGTCAAACGAGAGATAGAAAAATTCGACGACAAGCTTTGAAGTATACTCTGTTTAACGACGAGTTACATCGCCGAACTATAGATGGGCTATTGTTAAAATGTTTGGATTCTGACCAATCTAGATTAGCCATGGGTGAAGTGCATGAGGGCATATGTGGGACACACCAGTCGGCTCATAAGATGCGGTGGTTGATAAAAAGAGCAGGTTTTTATTGGCCGACTTTGTTAGAAGATTGTTTCCGTTATTATAAAGGCTGTGAAGCTTGTCAGAAATTTGGCGACATACAATTAGCACCCGCAGCTATGTTGAATCCCATAATTAAGCCATGGCCGTTTAGAGGATGGGGCTTAGATTTTATTGGTGAGATACATCCTTCGTCTTCTAAACAACATCGCTTCGTCCTGGTAGCCACTGATTATTTCACCAAGTGGACGGAAGCGATTCCTTTGAGGAAAATGACTCATAGAGAAGTAATTAATTTTGTTTTGGAGCATATTATTCATAGATTCGGTATTCCTCAAACTTTGACTACTGATCAAGGTGCTTCTTTTATGTCCCATCAATTTCGTGAATTTGCCGAATCTTATGGAATTAGATTGTTGAATTCGTCGCCTTATTATGCTCAAGCTAATGGACAGGCCGAATCTAGCAATAAGACTTTGATCAAGCTTATAAAGAAGAAAGTTGAAGAACATCCGAGAAGGTGGCACGAGGTGCTTTCGGAAGCTTTATGGGCTCATAGAATATCTAAGCATGGAGCTACTCAAGTATCACCTTTTGAGCTAGTGTATGGCCAGGAGGCGGTGTTACCTGTGGAACTTAAGTTGCAAGCTCTTAGGGTAGCCAGACAAAATGATTTGTCGGCTGTTGAATATACTGATTTGATGATGGACAGAATAGATGACGTTCCAGAAGAAAGGTTAAAAGCTTTGCGAGAAATTGAGAAAGAAAAATTAAGAGTAGCCAAGGCTTATAACAAAAGGGTGAAAGAAATTTCAAATAGGAGATTTAGTATGGAAAACAATTTTACCCATTGGAACTAAAGATAGAAAATTCGGCAAGTGGTCGCCGAGTTGGGAAGGTCCATATAAAGTTGTAGAGATTGTCCCTGGCAATTCATATTTTGTACAATCTTTGCAAGGGGAGAAGCTGGCTAAAGCGCTCAATGGAAAATATCTGAAGAAGTACCATCCAAGTGTGTGGCAAGAAGCCTAAATAGGCGATGGCCGATATATGATTATCGCCCTAAGAGCAAACATGGCCGATATATGATTATAGCCCTAAGAGCAAACGTGGCCGATATATGATTATCGCCCTAAGAGCAAACATGGCCGATATATGATTATCGCCCTAAGAGCAAACATGGCCGATGTATGATTATCGCCCTAAGAGCAAACGTGGCCAATATATGATTATCGCCCTAAGAGCAAACGTGGCCGATATATGATTATCGCCCTAAGAATATAAATGGTCGATGGAGTGTTGACATCGTCCTTAGAAAAAGCATTGTGCAAGTTATTTTTTGGCACACAAGTTTTGCCGAAAAACAGGGGGGCATGTGTTGACACCAGATTTTGGCATGGTCAAAAACATAATTAAGAAGGCCTCAAATGGAAAAGTGCTCAAAGTGAGAAAGTTCCGTATCGTCGAAAAGAGAAACTTTGATATTTGGGCCATAGCCATCCGATCTCATCTCTGAGGCCGAAGTTGTGTTCGAAGTGCTGAGATTTTGTATCCAGAACACTATTCGGCTGATTAAGCCCCCAAGATGACCTCATATGAGAACATGATCTACACAGATTGTCTTCGTCTTGTCGAATCGGTCGATTTTGATATAAACATCATCTAAATCCGAGGTCATATGCAAAAGTTAGAGCCATCTGAGTGCGGCCCTGTCCCTCCAGGGCGGTAGTACCGTCCTCCAGAGCGGAAGTACCGCTAAGAGGTAGTACCGTATTTTACTACCGCGTCTACTACCGCTTATGAAAATTCTTCTGGTATCCCGAGACCCTTACTCGGTAGTAGAGCGGTACTTAGCTATGCTCAGAGCGGTACTACCGCCCAGAGCGGTACTACCGTGCCCAGAGCGGTACTACCGCTTGCCGTCGCGCAGACTCGGGCAGATTTTGGAGAGTCCGAGTTTGGATAGCGTTTTTGACCCTTTGGAAGGAAATCTGGGTCCGTGTCTTGTACGGGAAGTCCAACCCCCTCTTAAATAGAAGAGGTGATGGCCGATTGAAAGAACACACAATCGAACAAACACATCTACTACTTTTTCGTACTTTTACTTTCGTTTACTGTTTTCATCTTTGTTGCTTTGCTCGTAAAGCATCCGTCCCTCCTCTCCGAAATCGAGGAACCTTCTTTGTTGCTTTGCTCGAAAAGCATCCGCCCCTCACCGCGAAAGTGCGAGGATTATCGTTGTGTTGCGCGGTGCGAATTTCCGCGCCAACAGCGTCTAAGCTTGGGGATGCCCTGGAAGGCATCCCATCTTTCTTCAACAAGTACCGGTATGTTTTCGTTTTCGTTTCGTTCATGTGATATGTGTAAATCTTGGAGCGTCTTTTGTATTTAGTTTTCACTTTTCTTTTATGCACCATGCTGGTATGAGATAGTCCATGGTTGATTTATAGAATGCTCATTTCACTTCACTTATATCTTTTGAGTATGGCTTTATAGAATGCTTCATGTGCTTCACTTATATCATTTGAAGTTTGGATTGCCTGTTTCTCTTCACATAGAAAACCGTTATTCGTAGAATGCTCTTTTGCTTCACTTATATTTATTAGATCATGGTCTTTTGTAGAAATAATTAAACTCTCTTGCTTCACTTATATATATTTAGAGAGTCAACAGGAATTGGTCATTTCCATGGTTAGTCATAAAATCCTACATAAAACTTAGGGATCACTGAATATGACAAGTTTGATTCCTTGCAATAGTTTTGCGATATAGAGATAATAATATGTGGGAGGGACTAGTGGATGATCGTGTTTAGTAAGATATTGGTGTTAAGGTTTGTGATTCCCTAAGCATGCACATATAGTCTCCCGTTATGCTAGGAAGTTGGAGCACAATTTATCCTTGATTGTCTATCTTTGTTTGAAGGTCGAGGGCGCGCGATGGTTAACTCCTACCAACCTCCCCCCTAGGAGCATGCGTAGTAATACTTTGCTTCGAGAGAGCTAATAAAACTTTTGCAATAAGTATGTGAGTTCTTTATGACTAATGTGAGTCCATGGATTATACGCACTCTTACCTTTCCGCAATTTGCTAGCCTCTACGGTACCGTGCATTGCCCTTTCTCACCTCGAGAGTCGGTGCAAACTTCGCCGGTGCATCCAAACCCCGTGATATGATACGCTCTATCACACATAAGCCTTATTATATCTTCCTCAAAACAGCCACCATACCTACCTATTATGGCATTTCCATAGCCATTCCGAGATATATTGCCATGCAACTTCCACAGCCTCCGTTTTGATGACTTGAGCATTCATTGTCATATTGCATTATATGATCGTAAGATAGCTAGCATGATGTTTTCATGGCTTGTCCGTTTTTTGATATCTTTGCTACGCTAGATCATTGCATTCATATAGGGTCATACTTTGTTCTACTATCGTTGTAGTATTGAGTTGTAAGTAAATAGAAGTGTGATGATCATCATTATTCATTATTAGAGCATGCCCCTGTGATGAAAAGATGATGGAAACTATGATTCCCCCACAAGTCGGGATGAGGCTCCGGACAAAGAAAGAAAAAAAAGAAAAGAAAAAAATAGAAAAAAAGGAAAAGAAAAAAAGAAAAGAAAGAAAAAAAATGAAAGAAGAAGGAATAGGGGCATGCTAATTCCACACTTGTGCTTCAAAGTAGCACCATGTTTTTCATATAGAGAGTCTCCTATGTTGTCACTTTCATATACTAGTGGGAATTTTTATATAGTTAGATGCATACCCACTTAGTTTTCATATTGAGCTTTCATACACTTATAGCTCTTAGTGCATCCGTTGCATGGCAATCCCTACTCCTCGAAGTGATATCTATTGATGGGCATCTCCATAGCTCGTTGATACGTTGAGTTGATGCGAGACTTTCTTCTCTACTTTTACCCCTTTGAAACCTACCACCATATTCTATTCCACCCATAGTGCTATATCCATGGCTTGCGCTCATGTATTGCATGAGAGTTGAAAATGCTGAAGCGCGTTAAAAAGTATGAACCAATTGCTTGGCTGACACCGGGGTAGTACATGATTGATACTTTGTGTTAAGAAGACAGAGCATGACAAGGCTATATGATTTTGTAGGGATAGCGTTCTTTAGCCTTGATATTTTGAAAGACATGATTGTTTGTTGGGATGCCTGAGTATTAATGTCTTTATGTCAAAACTAGACTATTGCTTTGAATCACTTGTGTCTTAATATTCATTCCATGATTAGATATACGATCAAGTTTATGTTAGGTAGCATTCCACATCAAAAATTATCCTTTTTATCATTTACCTACTCGAGGACGAGCAGGAATTAAGCTTGGGGATGCTGATACGTCTCCGTCGTATCTATAATTTTTTATTGTTTCATGCCATTATTATACAACTTTCACATATTTTTGGCAATATTTTATATGATTTATTGGACTAACCTATTGATCCAATGCCCAGTGCCAGTTCCTGTTTGTTGCATGTTTTTTGTTTCACAGAATATCCATATCAAACGAAGTCCAAATGCGATAAAAATTTACGGAGATTGTTTTTGGAATATTTGTGAATTTTGAGAAGTGGAATCAATGCAAACGGAGGCCCACAGTCCCCACAAGACACCAGGGCGCACCCCTAGGGCCCAGGCGCGCCCTGGTGAGTTGTGCCCAGCTCGTAAGTCGGTTGGATCTCTCCTTTGGGCGCAAGGAAGCTAATTTTTGGATAAAAATCCCCTCAAAATTTCAGCCCGATCGGAGTTACGGATCTCCGGGAATATAAGAAATGGTTTTCGGCTAGAAAACAGGAACGTGAAACAAAAGAGAACAGAGAGGGAGATCCAATCTAGGAGGGGCTCCTGCCCCTCTGCCGCCATGGAGGCCATGGACCAGAGGGGGAACTCTCCTCCCATCTAGGGGGGAGGCTAAGGAAGAAGAAGAAGGAGGGGGGCTCTCTCCCCCTCTCTTCCGGTGGCGCCGGAACGCCGCCGGGGCAATGATCGTGATGGCGATCTACACCAACAACTTTGCCGCCGTCAACACCAACTCTCTCCCCCTCTATGCAGCGGTGTAACACCTCTCTTCCCCGCTGTAATCTCTACTTAAACATGGTTCTCAACTCCATATATTATTTCCCAATGATATTTGGCTATCCTATGATGTTTGAGTAGATCTCTTTTGTCCTATGGGTTAATTATGGTATGATGTTATGGATGTGAGTTGTATGTTGATATGGTGCTGTCCTATGGTGCCCTCCATGTCGCGCAAACGTGAGGGATCCCCGCTGTAGGGTGTTGCAATATGTTCATGATTTGCCTATGGTGGGTTGCTTGAGTGACAGAAGCATAAACCCGAGTAGGTGGGTTGTTGCGTATGGGAGTAAAGGGGACTTGATACTTAATGCTATGGTTGGGTTTTACCTTAATGATCTTTAGTAGTTGCGGATGCTTGCTAGAGTTCCAATCATCAGTGCATATGATCCAAGTACGGAAAGTGTGTTAGCGTATGCCTCTCCCTCATTGCATATAGCAAGTATCTATCGTATCATATTCAATTGCCTAGGGACAATCTTTCTCTTGCGTTACACAAAAAGCTTTCTACTAAGTTATTTACTTTTATTGTTCTTTTATTAAAACAGCACCTAACTTTTATTTCCACGAACTTTACTTTCTTGCAAAGTACTTCTAGTTTTATTCTCGCAAAGTAGTTTCATACTTGTTCTAGGTAAAGCAAGCATTAGCGTGCGTAGAGTTGTATCGGTGGTCGATAGAACTTGAGGGAATATTTGTTCTACCTTTAGCTCCTCATTGGGTTCGACACTCTTACTTATCGAAAAAGGCTACAAACGATCCCCTACACTTGTGGGTTATCACCTGCCGGAGGGGGGATCGATCACGGAGGGCCACTTCATCAACCTTGCTGACCTCATGATGATGTGTGAGTAGTTCACCATAGACCTACGGGTCCATAGCTAGTACCTATATGGAAATCTCTCTATCTCTTGATCTTCAATACAATGGTCATCGCATCTTCGCTTTGATCTATCCGATGTAATCCTATTGTGCGGTGTGTTTGTTGGGATCCGATGAGTTGTGGGTTTATGTTCAGATTGTTCATGAAAAGTATTTGAGATGCCTCTGATATATATTGTCTCTTAATTGCATGATCATTATAGCTTTGTAATGCTCTCGGATTTATTGATGTGCTTCGGCCAAGTAGATTGATATTTCATCGGTGGGAGTGGTGCGTTGTGGTAGGTTCAACCTGATGAGTTTCTATAACCCAGTGACAAAGTAGGGGACAAGATGCGTCTTTGTGTTGTTGCTACTAAGGATAACATGATGGAGTTCATTCATATTGCTTGAGTTTACCTTGTCTACATCTTGTCATCGTTCTCCATGCATTACTCTGTTTTACTTAATACTCTAGATGCATGGTGGATGGGGGTCAATGAGTGGAGTAATAGTGATAGGTGCAGGCAGGAGTCGGCCTATTTGTTTATGGACGTGATGCCTATATACACATTATCATTGCCATGAAAATCGCATAACTATCCGCTTTTCTATCAATTGCCCAACAGTAATTTGTTACCCACCGTATGCTGCCTACATGAGAGATGCCGCTAGGGACTATGGCCCCCGGGTCTATTCACTTATATATTTTACAAACGCTACCATTACCTCGCAGTCTTTATTTATCTTTTATTTTATTTTGCAATTTATATTTATCAACAATTATCTACACAACTCATTTGCTTGCAAATAACGAGATCAAAGGGATTGACAACCCTCTTGCCCGCGTTGGGTGCAAGTTGTTTGTTCATTTGTGTGCTGCTGCTGAAAATGGTTGAGGATTGATATTCCTATTGGTTCGATAAACCTTGGTTTCATAACTGAGGGAAATACTTACCCACTTTGTGCTGCAATAATCCGTTCCTCTTTACAGAAAACCCAACGCGGATCACAAGTATCAGGAAGGATTTATGGCGCCTTTGCCGGGGAATATCATCATCAACTATCAAGTAACTTCACACAAATTTTCATTCACTTGTTATTCTTTTTATTTGTTATTATATTTAGCTTGTCTCATAAAAATCAAAAATCCAAAAAAATGGAGTTTAGGTTGCCTCATATGCTTCGTCTTTATAATGTGTTTCGTGAAAATAAGGATTCGAAAAATTGTGCTCAATTGTTAGAGGAAGAATTTATAAAAATTCTTAATGTGAGATCCTTTAATGATGAGCATGATAGAAATGTTGTTAGTATGAATTCTATGAATATCGATGATGCTAATGATATGCAAAACCACAAGCTTGGAGATGCTAGGTTTGATGAAGATGATATTTTTGCCCCCCAAGTTTTGATGAGCAAATTTATTATGATGATTGTGGTGATGATACATATGCTATAATTAGTAATGATAACCATGAAACTTGTCATCATTTTAAGTTTCAATTTGGTTATGACAATCAAGTGTCACATGATAGTTATTTTGTTGAGCTTGCCCTCACTACCACGAATGAAAAGGAATTTGCTTATGTGAAGAGTAATAAATTTTCTCTGCTTGTGGATCATGAAAAGAATGCTTTATGTGATAGTTATATTGTGGAATTCCTTCATGATGCTACTGAAAATTATTATAAGGGGGGAACATATGCGTGTAGGAATTGCAATAATATCAATTTTCCTCCATGTGTGTTCAAAGTTTCGAAGTTATGCTTATTTTGCCTTCCTATGCTAGTTGATTCTTGCTCCCATAATTTGTTTGCTCACAAAATGTCTATGCATAGGAAGTGGGTTAGGATTAAATGTGATTGTCATATGCTTCATGATGCTCCCATTGTGTTTCAATTCTTTACTTTCATGTCAGCATCATTGAAATCATTATGCCTAGCTAGGGGCATAAAACTATAGCGCTTGTTGGGAGGCAACCCAATAGTTATCTTTATTTTTGCTTTTTTGCTTTAAACTTTATGTTTGTTTTTAATAACATGATTATGTCCTCTGTAATGATTATGTTTTTGTGTTTAAATCAGTGTTTGTGCCAAGTAAAGCCTTTGGGATGACTCACAAGATGAGTAGAATCGATGTTGAAACAAAACAGAAACTGTTGACTCCATTACAAGAATTTTCATTTTTTACTGGAGCATGATACAATTCTCAAATTTTTACACAGTGTTGGTATACAAATTTTCGAGGTTGTCCTAAGTTTTCAGAATTTGTAGAGTTACAGAAGTATAGGTTCTCTACAGATTGCTACAGACTATTCTGTTTTAGACGGATTCTGTTTTTGCTTGCATAGTTGCTTATTTTGATTATGCTATGGATTGTATTGGGGGGGTATAAGACATGGAGAAGTTAGAATACAGTACTCATTATGAATTTATGAAATTGTAATCAATTTATAACAGTACCTAAAGTATGCAATATGTTTCTTATACTAACGGAGCTCACGAAGTTTTGTTGAGTTTTGTGTGATTGAAGTTTTCAAGTTTTCGGTGTTATCGTGATGGACAAGGGAATAAGGAGTAGCAAGAGCCTAAGATTGGGTATGTCCAAGGCACCCCAAGGTAATATTTTAAAGGAGACTCAAGCGTCTAAGCTTGGGGATGCCCCGGAAGGCATCCCCTCTTTCGTCTCAAATCCATCAGTATGTCACTTGAAGCTATATTTTTATTCGTCACATGATATGGGTTTTGCTTGGACCGTCGTTTGCTTTTGTTTTATTTTACTTTCAGTTTGCCACAATCATTGTTTGCTGGACACACCTATTTAAGAGAGACACACCTTCATCATAATTTGATAGAATAATCTATGTGCTTCACTTATATCTTTTGAGCTTAGCAGTTGCTCTAGTACTTCACTTATATCTTTTTGAGCACGGTGGCGTGTAGAATTTATAGAAATAATTTCACTCTCCTTCTTCAATTATATTTGTTTGAGATTTAATAAATAGTGATCGTAATTTGCATGGGTCATAAGACTAGTCCAAAAATATTAGGTATTCAATGAATGATAATCAAAACCATCAAGTAGCACATATAGACAAATTGTGGGTCAATGATATTGATGTGGTAATACGGAAAAGGTGTGAGTTCATAGTTGTTAAACCATATAAGTGTCGATATTAAGAGAGATTGACCTTTTTGTTCATCTAAAAATTAAAGAGGCATGGTGATGATGTGTGAGCATTTCTATTCCTTGTTGAAATCCTAGTGTTGTTTTGGGTCGGAAGTGCGCGATGGTTAACTCGTCCCAACCTCTTCCCTCAGGACATGCAGGTAGTACTTTGATTTATGATAAAAACTAATAAAACTTTGCAATAAGTATATGAGTTCTTTATGACTAATGTGAAACCATGGACATACGCAATATCACCTTCTCATATTTGCTAGCCTCTTCGGTACCGTGCATAGCCCATTCTCACTTTGAGGATCGGTGCAACTTTCGCCGGTGCATCCAAACCCGGTGACATGATACGCTCTGTTGCACATAAGCCTCATTATATCTTCCTCAAAACAGCCACCATACCTACCTATCATGGCATTTCCATAGCCATTCCGAGTTATATTGCCATGCAAATTCCATCGTCACTTCACATGATGCTTTGCATGATCATATAGAGCTGACATAGTATTTGTGGCAAAGCCACCGTTCATCATATTTTTGATACATGTCACGCTAGATCATTGCACATCCTGGTACACTGCCAGACGCATTCATACAGAGTCATATCTTCATATCAGTTCTCCCTATCGAGTTGTAAGTAAATAAAAGTGTGATGATCATCATTATTAGAGCATTGTCCCGGTGAGGAAAGAATGATGGAGACAATGATTCTCCCACAAGTCGGGATGAGACTCCGGGCGAAATATAAAAGATGGGGGAGGCCAAACGAGCCCACCATCCATTCAAAAAAGAGAGAGAAAATGAGAGAAGGGACTTTGCTACTATCTTTTACCACACTTGTGCCTCAAAGTGGCACCATGCTCTTCATGTAGAGAGTCTCATGATATGTCATTTTCATATGCTAGTGGGAATTACCTATTCATTATTACAAACTTGGCTTGTATATTCCTATGACGGGCTTCCTTAAATGCCCGAGGTCTTCATGAGCAAGCAAGTTGGATGCACTCCCCACTTAGCTTCATTTGAGCTTTCATACACTTATAGCTCTAGTGCATCATTTGCATGGCAATCCCTACTCCTTGCATTGACATCTATCGATGGGCATCTCCATAGCCCGTTGGTACGCCTAGTTGATGTGAGACTATCTTCTCCACTTTTTACCCCTTTTGATATCTACCACCATACTCTATTCCACCTAAATGCTATGTCCAATGGCTCACGCTCATGTATTGCGTAAAGAATAAAAAGTTGATGAATATTGAAAAAGTACAACCAATTGCCTGACTTGGACACCGTGGTGCTTAACATCTGTATTAATGTGGTGAAGATGGAGCCATGCCTTGCTAATATAATAAGATGAATGGGGGGGGGGTAAACATTCCTTAAGGATCGTATACTTTTAAGGATTAATGATTCTGTTTCTTACACTTTAGATATTGCTATGTTAATATTTGTTGATTCATCTTTTCTCAATGAGCATACATGCATAAGATTACATAATGGATAGCATGTCACATCAAAAATTCTGTTTTTATCATTTACCTACTCGAGGACGAGCAGGAATTAAGCTTGGGGATGCTTGATACGTCTCCAACGTATCTATAATTTTTGATTGTTCCATGTTGATATATTATCATTCTAGGATACTTTTTGGGTCTATATTTACCAATTTATAATATTTTTCAGCACTAACCTATTGATCCAGTGCCCAATGTCAGTTGTTGTTTTCTACGTATTTTTTACTTTTCAGGTTTGCAATACCAAACGAAGTCCAATTGCCACGAAACTTTTTGATGATTTTTTTCTGGACCAAAAGAAGACTTGGAAGCTTCGGAAGGAGGCTGGGAAGCACACGAGGGCCCCACCACACATCAGGGCGTGCCCTAGGGGGGTCGCACCCTGATATGTGGTGGACCCCTCGTGGCTCTCCCGACGTCCCTCTCTGGCCTATAAATTCTCTAATATTGCAAAAAAACGGAGGCAGTCCCGAAACCCTTTTTCCGCCACCGCAAGTCTCTGTTCCGTCAGGAGGTCATATGGAGCTCCGTTCCGGCACCCTGTCGGAGGGGGGATCGATCACGGAGGGCCTCTTCATCAACCTTGCTGCCCTCATGATGATGTGTGAGTAGTTCACCATAGACCTACGGGTCCATAGCTAGTACCTAGATGACAATCTCTCTATATCTTGATCTTCAATACAATGGTCATCGCATCTTCACTTTGATCTAGCCGATGTAATCCTATTGTGCGGTGTGTTTGTTGGGATCCGATGAATTGTGGGTTTATGTTCAGATTATTCATGAAAAGCATTTGAGATACCTCTGATATATATTGTCTCTTAATTGCATGATCATTATAGCTTCGTAATGCTCTCCGATTTATTGGTGGAAGTGGTGCGTTGTGGTAGGTTCAACCTGACGAGTTTCTATATCCCAGTGACAAAGTAGGGGACAAGATGCGTCTTTGTGTTGTTGCTACTAAGGATAACACGATGGGGTTCATTCATATTGCTCGAGTTTACTTTGTCTACATCATGTCATCGTTCTCCATGCATTACTCTGTTTTACTTAATACTCTAGATGCATGCTGGATAGCGGTCGATGAGTGGAGTAATAGTAATAGGTGTAGGAAGGAGTCGGCCTATTTGTTTATGGACGTGATGCCTGTATACACATGATCATTGACGTGAAAATCGCATAACTATCTGCTTTTCTATCAATTGCCCAATAATAATTTGTTACCCACCGTATGCTGCCTACATGAGAGATGCCGCTAGGGAAAACTATGGCCCCCGGGTCTATTCACTTATATATTTACAAACACTACTATTATCTTGCTGCCTTTATTTATCTTTTATTTTATTTTGCAATTTATGTTTATCAACAATTATCTACACAACTCATTTGCTTGCAAATAATGAGATCAAGGGGATTGACAACCCTCTTGCCCGCGTTGGATGCAAGTTGTTTGTTCATTTGTGTGCAACCGCTGGAGACGGTTGAGGATTGGTATTCATATTGGTTCGATAAACCTTGGTTTCATAACTGAGGCAAATACTTACCCACTTTGTGCTGCAATAACTCGTTCCTCTTCATGGAAAACCCAACGCAGATCACAAGTATCACCGGCAGCAGCGAGTCGCTGATCCTCCGGCTAGGTACCACGACACATATACCGTCAAACTCCGCACTGGACGATGACAGGATGGAGTTGGGAGACGGCGGAATGAAGGTTATCGGCGCGATGGTCGGCTTGGCGGTCAACGGCCATACCGCGGCCTCTCCATACGACAGCTAGAGGAGCAGGAATCGCGATACGAGCAAGCCGCCATGTTAGCCAGGGTCGTTCTGCAAGCAGCTAGGGATCGCCAGTGAGTGATATAGCTGGCTCGGCATAGAGTGCGCCGGATGGTGCGGGCGGCGGAGCAGGAACCGCGACAACGCAAGGACAAGTGCAGTAGTAGGCGCCACACGAGGTGCATGCTTATGTCCCAGATGGAGGAGGACGCAGGGGGAGGCCTGGCGGCCATGGCTGCAGCCCTGAGGAGAGTCAGGGTCTCGTCGGCCGCCAAGACGACGTACGAAGACCCGGCGGACGCGGCAGCCCTGGTGAGAGCTGCGCCCGAGGCAGTACCGGCTATCACCAATGTCGAGGCAGCCCTGACCTCGATCGATCAAGGTGTAGGTCATCGAATTGGCGACCTCCTGTCCTCCTGAGCCAAGGAACGACACGATGGACGATGGCAGATGTGCGTGCTGGGTCGGCATTTGGGGCAGTAGCTCTTTTGTGCGTGCGCAGTTCATATATATTATATTTATGTAAATCTGCGAGCTAATGGTTTATAAATTATTCCGCCAACTAGGCACTGGATCAATTTGAGCATGTAAATTCTCGGTTGATTTGTTACAATATCTTCAGCGTCTGCGTGAGCTGTAAACCAATAGAAACCGTGCCGAAAAGTCTTTGCCACCAGGGACCGTGAGCCGACATGATGACCACAGTCTCCTGTGTGGATCTCATTGAGAATTTCTTGACCTTCCTCTGGGGAAACACACCGTTGAAAAACGCCTGTGCTGCTTCGACGGTGTAACTCGCCATTAACAATAGTCATAGACTTGGAACGCCTGATGATCTGTCGGGCGATGATTTCCTCATCTGGGAGCTCGCCACGAGTGAGATAAGCCACATATGGCACTGTCCAATCAGGAATAGCATGAAGAGCCGCCACCAACTATGTCTCCGGGTCAGGAATAGATAGGTCCTCTTCGGATGGTAACTTGACGGAAGGATGAGAAAGCACATCAAGGAACACATTGGGAGGAACCGGCTTACGCTGAGAGCCAAGACGCGACAAAGCATATGCCGCTTCATTGAGCCGATGATCAATATGATCAACATGATAACCTTGAAAATGCCCTGCAATATGAGTGATTGCCCGTCTATAAGCCGCCATCAGGGGATCTTTTGAGTCCCAAGTCCCTGAAACTTGCCGAGCCACCAAATCCGAGTCGCCTAAACATCTGACCCGGCTTAAGTTCATTTACTTAGCCATTCGGAGCCCATGTAGGAGAGCCTCATATTCAGCTGCATTGTTAGTACAAGGGAACATGAGCCGTAAGACATAACAAAAAATTTCACCTCGCAGAGAGGACAGAATAACTCCAGCCCCCGAGCCCTCCAACTGTCTGGAGCCATCAAAGTGTACTGTCCACTAAGTGTTATCTGGCCTGTCCTCGGGGACTTATAATTCTATCCAGTCATTGATGAAATCCACCAACGCCTGGGATTTAATGGTTGTTCGGGGTACATATTTGACATGGTGAGGACCAAGCTCAATCGCCCACTTAGCGATCCGGCCTCAGTAGCCTCCCGATTTTGTATAATATCACCAAGAGGGGTTGAACTGACCACAGTAATTGGATGCTCCTGGAAATAATGTTTGAGCTTACGGCTGGCCATGAAGACGCCAAAGACTAACTTCTGCCAATGTGGGTACCGCTGCTTTGACAAGGTCAAAACTTTGATGACATAATAAATAGGCCGCTGTACTGGGTACTCATTTCCTGCCTCCTTTTGCTCGACAACAAGTGCTACACTTACCACTTTGTTATTTGCCGCAATGTACAGGAGCATAGGCTCTTTGTCAGTCGGGGCGGCAAGGACGGGCGGCTCGACTAGCTGCTTCTTAAGGGCTTCGAAAGCTTCGTTCACAGCATCAGTCTAGACAAAATTGTCTGTCTTTTTCAACAACTGGTATAGGGGAATCGCCTTCTCACCCAGGCAGCATATAAACCAGCTTAAAGCCGCTATGTGACCTGCCATGCGCTGAACTTCATTGATATTGGCTGACTTAGCAAGCGAGGTCACCGCCTTGATTTTATCCTAGTTGGCCTCAATACCATGCTCGAATAGCACGAATCCTAGTAACTTGCCTGCAGGAACACCGAAAGCACATTTGGTTGGGTTAAGCTTCATCTTGTACACCCGGAGGTTATCAAACGTCTCCTTGAGATCATCCAATAGAGTTTCTGAAAGCACAACTTCTCCCTAGGTGGTTTTGGTAATTAATAACAACATATATTTCATTGGACTAATGTTTTCGCCAAGTGTATCTTAGGAAAAAGTTCATTGATGGGATTGGCTAAGGATTGTGTAGAGAACCTCACCAAGGAAAGGAAGGAATAGGATTGGCCATGCTTCAAGAATTAGGACTCTACATTTTACATTTTGTGAGAAATCACTTTTGAGTCCATAAGAAAGCCAATACTATTAAAAGGGGATGAGGTAAATATGATGATCTGGTTGCTCAAGTGCTTAGAGATTAGCCACCAAAAATAGTCACCCACTTTCCCACACAAATCTTGTGTCCAAAGCCAAAAGTCAAAATTCGGTGACACCAACTTCCCATTCGGATCCACCGAATTTTACCCTAGAAAGAAGCCAAACCAAACCCTAGCATCTCGGTGCTACCAACATTCCATTCGGTGCAACCGAAACCAGTGACCAACTCTTTGTTAACCAATTTCTTAAAATCGGTTCCACTGAGTTTGAGGAATCGGTCTCCCCGAGTTTTGGTAACTGCCTAGGTCACCCATATCGGTACCATCGAGATTCATATACCGGTCTCACCGAAAACGCCAAAGTTGCCACATTTTGCACTAGTCGGTGCAACCGAGTTTCACTTTGGTTTCACCGAGTTGGGCAATAATCTTGTAACGGTTGAATTTTTGGAGATGCCTATATATACCCCTCCACCACCACTCACTCGCAAGAGAAGCACTCAGAACATACACCCACTTGCCATATCCAATTTTCTGAGAGAGAACCACCTACCCTTGTGTTGAGGTCAAGATCATCCACTCCAACCATATGGATCTTGATTTCTAGCCTCCCCAAGTTGCTTTCCATCCAATCAATCTCTTCTGCCCATGCCAAACCTGTGAGAGAGTGATTGAGTGTTGAGGAGACTATCTTTTGAAGCACAAGAGCAAGGAGTTCATCATACTACCACATCTATTACCTTTTGGAGGGTGGTGCCTCCTAGATTGGTTAGGTGTCGCTTGGGAGCCTCCTTCTTCGTGATTGTGGAGTTGAGCCAAGAGAGTTTGTAAGGGCAAGGAGATCGCCTACTTCGTGAAGATCTACCCCGAGTAAGGTTAGTCCTCCGTGGACGTAGGCCATCATGGAATAGACGAGGTTGCTACTTCATGGACCCTTCATGGGTGGAGCCCTCCGTGGACTCTCGCGATCATTACCCTCCGTGGGTTGAAGTCTTCATAAACATGGACGTACGATAGCACCACCTATCGAAACCACGGGAAAAATCTTTCTTGTCTCCAAATTGCGTTTGATCTTCTCATCCCTGCCCTCTTACACATGTGTGTCTTTACTTTCCGCTTCAATACTCATAGATATGCATGTGTAGGGTGAACTTGACTTGCTACAATTGCTAAAATCTGCCAACAACTAAAATTGGGAAAATGTTAGATTTTTATTTAGTCAAGTAGTCTAATCACCCAACCTCTAGACCTACTTTCGATTCTACAAGTGGTATCAGAGCTTTGGTCTCCATTGCATTGGTCTCACAACCTAGGGGAGTATGGCGTCTAGTGAGGGAAATTATCATCGTAGAGGTCCATATTTTGATGGTACAAACTTTGCTAGTTGGAAGCATAAGATGAAAATGCATATTCTTGGTCATAACCCCGCCGTATGGGTTGTTGTTTGTGTTGGCTTGCAAGGTGAATTCTTTGGTGATGGAAAGGAACCGGATCGTGAAGCGACCGCGGAAGAATTGAAGATGTTGCAATACAATGCTCAAGCATGTGACATTCTATTCAACTGCCTATGCCCGAAGAATTCAACAAGATTAGCCATCTTAAGAATGCAAAGGAAATTTGGGATACTTTGGTTGATATGCACGAAGGTACCGAATCCACCAGGGAATCTAAGTTGGATGTGCTACAAAGTCAACTTGACAAGTTCAAGATGAAGGATGGTGAAGGAGTCGCCAAAATGTACTCTAGGCTTGCTCTCATCACTAATGAGATTGCCGGCTTAGGAAGTGAAGAAATGACTGAAAAATTCATCATCAAGAAGATCCTTAGAGCCTTGGATGGAAAGTACGACACCGTGTGCATATTGATCCAAATGATGCCAAACTACAAAGATCTCAAGCCTACGGAAGTCATTGGAAGGATTGTTGCTCATGAGATGTCACTCAAGGACAAAGAAGAACTTCACACCAAGTCAAGCGGTGCATACAAAGCTACAAGTGACACTCCTGCTACATCAAGTGACAACCTTGTAACCAATGAAGAGATAAGCCTCATGGTCAGGAAATTCAACAAGTTCTACAAGAGTAGAGGCAAAGAAAGAAGCTCCAATTCAAGATACAAAGAGAAGCGTTCATCTAGTCGTGACCGGAATTGTTACAATTGTGGAACGCCCGGACACTACTCCAATGAGTGCACGGCCCCCCACAAAAGAAGAGAAGAGACACCTAGAATAAAGAGCTCAAGAGATGAGTCACCTCAAAGAGAGAGAAGGAGTAGAGATGATCATTATGAACGAAGACCCTCAAGGAGAAGTATGGACTTGGAGAAGAAGGACAAGTACACCAAGAGCTACACAAGAAGAAGACATCAAGCTCATGTTGGTGAATGGGTATCCGGCTCCGAAACCGACAATCACTCCGAGAGAAGCTATCACTCTGACTCCGACTATAGTCAAGATGAAGGTGTTGCCGGACTTGCACTCATTTCCTCCAACTCCTACGACATATTTGATTCACAAAATGAAGGGAGTGGAAGTTGCTTCATGGCTAAAGGCCCCAAGGTATCACACCCCGAATACATTGACTTCAGTAGTGATGAGGATGACTTACTTGGAGACGATGACTTGCTATTTGACAAAACTAGTGATATTAGTCAAAATGAGTTAGATAATAATCATGCTAGTCAAGATAAGTCATGTGATGATGATAAGAAGGAAATAGAGCGACTATAAAGAATTAAACACTCTTAAGTTAGCCCATGAATCTACTCTTGAAGATCATAGAGAGCTTGTAAGAACTCATGAGAAGCTACGCTTCGAGAAGCTCAACTTGGAGCAATAACATGAGTTTCTTAAAGCTATCAATGACGATCTCCGAAAGAAGACTTCTTCTTATCTAGCCAAACGACTGCTCTTGTCTACCTTTACTCCACAAGTTAAGACTAAGCAAACTAGTAATAAAGGCAAGAAAGGTTCTTCAACTAGTAGCAATAAAAATGATAAATCCAATGATATTGCTTCTAGTAGTTCTATTGATTCCACTAATGATTCTCTTAGCCAAGTTACACTTGAGCAAGAAAATGATCTATTGAAAGGGATTATAGAAAAAGGTATCTACAAAAGTCTTGCCGAATGTAAGCAATTCGAGGAGATTGTACGCAAGCATGGAGAATACCGGAAGAACCAAGGCATTGGCTACTTCAACGCCAACGGAGTGGAATGGGAAGAAGGTCAATACCCCAAGCCGAAGTTTGTTCCCCAAAAGGAGAAGTATGAACATACTCTTCCCAAGGGAACAAAGGCTCAAGATGACCTTCCACCACAAGACCACAAACTCAAGGGCAAGGACAAGCTTCAAGAGGAGATTGATTCATAAGAAGAAGAGTCCCAAGACATGGTCAAGTGGGTTCCCAAGGCTACTCCAAGTTCTCCTTCAACTAGTGCTACTTCAACCCCAAGGATTCCCATCAACTTGATGTGGGTCCCCAAGAAGAAGAAATAGAGAAGTTTTTGAGGGGTGACTCCGCCAATGAAATTTACTCACATTTATTATTGGCAAGGACTATTTGCAATCAACTACAACTTTATGCAATAGTTCAAGGAGTCACACATTCCCTCAAAGGTAAGCAAGGGACAAGGTAATTAATGAATCCATGGACATCATCATGTATGCATTGCACTCCATGTCCATAGATATCCGTGTATTTGTCTCTTGTGTGGGACTAACCCATGTAAGTGAGAAGAGTAAGAAAACAACGAGGATTGCTCCAAACTCAAGATGATCTTAATCAACAATGAGCATCCACTACTACCTCACCCACATGAAGTCTTCTATGACAAACCCAAGGTTAGTTTATCCCTCTTAGGGGGATGTCGCATCAAGGGGGAGCTTTACTCTAAGACTTGAGTTAAAGCATCTCTTAAAGATGTGAACACAATAAATGCTTTATGTAAAAGTGGCAACCCCACTTATGCTTAAACGATGAGCATGACCTATGATTAAGTATTCTTACTTGACTCCTAAGTCAATATACTCATATATAGATGACTCCATCATCGCCAAAGTGCTTGGTAGATACTAGAGTGGTTTTGCATGTTTGCCATATTTCATTTGACAATTTATTGTGTGAGCATGTTGGTATGCATATCTTTTCTCATTCGAGGATATCCAATTGTTGGTATTTGGCTTTCCTTGGATATACAAGAATGCCTAAGTACCTCCCTCTCGCTATCAATGCTTTCTCGTCTCAAATTCTATTCATGCTTCATCACAAAAATTGAGCAAGCACTTCTCGAACCCTTTGTGTGAGGAGCACTCAGAGTTCCGTTTCGTTAAGAGTTGACTTCCAAAACCTCCCCAGTGCAATCTCGGTGTAGCCAACCTCAAAATCTCGGTTCCACCGAAACCTAGGGTTGATCTGATTTTGTGAATCTCGGTAGCACCGATTCCATAATCTCGGCTTCCCCGAGTTTCCCTATCAACTGACAGTAGAGGAACTCGGTGGCACCGATATTTTAGAACCGGTGTCATCGACAGCTATGGGATACATATACTCAGCGGAACCGGTTTTTGAAATCACTTCTTCAATCCTGTGGTCCCCACAAAACCCTAGCTGCCACTCAACGTCTTCGGACTTCTCCCTCGCTCCCGTGCGTCTGCACCACTAGAGGTCCTCACCGTCGACAGAAATCGCCCCCGCCGTCGCCGCCGTAGGAGGTCGTCACCAAGTTAGGGTAACGCCTCAAATTCTTTGCACCCCCCGTCCGATTCTTGTGCAAAATACTAAGTTCCATCTTCTTCCCACCGTATGAACAAGTTCCATCCACAAGAAATTCCATTAGATTAGAGAACGAAGAATTCCAAGGTTTAACCGTCCGCAAATCGAATCTCGGTGTCACCGAGTCATAAAAATCGGCTCTATCGATTTTGGTTTTAGGGTTACTGAGAACAAATTCAGTGAGACCGAGTGGCTATTTTCGGTGAAACCGAAGAAGCTGTCAAGTCTCTGTTAAGGACGTTGTGTGTCTCGGTTGCTCCGAAATTTGGACTCGATGGAACCGAAATCATTTATGCAGAAGATTAAACTTAAGATTCTGAGTTCAAATTTGAGAAAACTTTTTGTGTTTTGTGATGCTCAACCCCTATGCTCTTCTTTACTCTATTCACAGGGTTAGCATGTCAGGGTCTGATGATAGCCAGAATGACCTCAGGGAGAGGGAAGTTGACAAGAGTTCAGGCACAAGCCTAGATGCCAGTTCTTCTTCTTCAGAAGATCCAGGCACCCCAAGTTCTCATGGGCTGCCCAAGGCTGCCACCAGGGCAAGAAGAAAGTTGAATTCTGATGAGGAGGATTCAGACTTTGTGCCAGAGGAAGTTCTTGCCAAGAAGCAGCAGGACAAGAAAGAGAAGGATGCCAAGAAATCTGCTTCAGAGGCCACCTCAGCTAAGAGGACGATCAGGAAAGAGTATGCTAGCTCTGAGACTGTGAGAGCACCTGAGAGTGCCAGAGCAAACACTTCATTATCTGTTGAGCCTCAAGGAAATCTTTGCCTAAGAAGGCAGGTGAGAAGAAGAGAGCTAGGAAGAGGATTGTTCGTGTCATTGGCAGGCCTACTTCCATGTATGAAGACCCAGCTAAGGCTGAGGAAGAGGAAGAGGAGGAAGAACCAGCTGCCAAAGCTCCTCCATCCAAGAAGAAGAAACTGCTTCCAGATGCTATGCCCAAGCAAGCTCCATCAAAGAGCAAGCAGTCTGAACCCAAGAGGCCAGCAGCTTCTAAGTCTAAGAAGACTACCAAAGACATTCCTCTTGCAGCTAGGAACAAGAGATCTTCCACCATGGAAGAAGAGGATGACATTTCAGTTTTGAGGAAGCTTAGACCACACTTGCCAGTACACAATGATGCTCACCCAGTAGCTGAAGATATGAAGAAAAGAAAGGATGCAAGACTAAGGATGTGGAGAGCTAATGATACCTATGCCTCCAGGAGAAAGACTGTTGTAGATGACAGATTCTACACCAAGGAATAGCAGGATTTCGATGAGACTGTCCTTTTGGACAAGAGCCCAGCTATCAGTGATATGAGGTATGTTGACTGGGCCTATATCAAGGAGAATGAGGACTACTTTCCCAGTGTGCAAGAAAACTTCAAGTGCATTGACATTGAGAGATTTGTTGGGAGAGAGTCCATTGCCTAGAACGATGAGATGATCATGCAGTTCTACTCAACTGCTCACTTCTACCTAGATGGCCGTATCATATGGATGACTGAGGGAGTCAGGTACCAATCCACTGTTGATAAGTGGGCTACCATCTTAGGTGCCCCACAAGTAGAAGAAGGAGACTTGGATGTCTATGCTGAGGCCAAGATGAGTCATAACTCAATGGCCAATATATACAAGGAGATTCCAGCCACTCATGTGCATTCACATAAATTTGGCTCTGTCTATCATTTGCAAGCAAGACTACCCACCACTAACACTATCTTGAGGTACACCTTGCTGCCCAAGTCTGGAGATGATAAGATGATCAGGGGTATTCCATTAACATGCTGCACCACATAGACACCCACACCAGGATTAGAGTGATGGATTTGATTGTTGAGACAATCAAGTGGACAGCTGCCGATCAAAAACGATCTTGTGGATATGCACCTTACATTCAGATGCTCATTAACTCCAAGCTAGAGAAGAATGTATATGCACTTGATCGTCCTCATATGCCACTTCAGCCAGACTTCGAGGATAATGTTGTGGTGATGGATCCCAGTCATCCCACTTCATCTATTGCACAGGCAGAGGTAGAGGCAGCTAGAGCCACAGGTCTCAGGTCCCAAGGACTAAGAGCAAGCAAATGGATATTCTCATTAGCACCATCCAGGGTATGCAGAAGGACTTCAAGAACATCTTGCTCAATCAAGAAAGCCTTGAGAGGATAGTGGAAGATAAGTTCACTACGATGAACAACAAGGTGGATGGGCTGACGAAGACTATGGATGAACTCAAGAAGGAAGTGGATGCAGTGCCTAGCCCTCATTCCTCTGATGATGATGATAGTCCACCTCTCAGGACCAGCACTCAGTTCAAGACCCAGTCCAGGACTCCTACTGTGCCAGCTCCAGAGACGAGGCCTACCTCATCAGCACCTTCCACAGCTCCATCAGTTCCTCCTGCACCTCTAGTGTCTACTGATCTATATGTTGTCATTAATTAGCAAAAAGGGGGAGATTGAAAGCACAACTTCTCCCTAGGTGGTTTTGGAAATTAATAACAACATATATTTCATTGGACTAATGTTTCCACCAAGTGTATCTCAGGAAAAAGTTCAATGATGGGATTGGCTAAGGATTGTGTGGAGAACCTCACCAAGGAAAGGAAGGAATAGGATTGGCCATGCTTCAAGAATGAGGACTCTACATTTTACATTTTGTGAGAAATCACTTTTGAGTCCATAGTAAAGCCAATACTATTAAAGGGGGATGAGGTAAATATGATGATATGGTTGCTCAAGTGCTTAGAGATTAGCCACCAAAAATACTCACCCACTTTCCCACACAAATCTTCTGTCCAAAGCCAAAAGTCAAAATTCGGTGACACCAACTTCCCATTCAGATCCACCAAGTTTTACCCTAGACAGAAGCCGAACCAAACCCTAGCATCTCGGTACTACCAACATTCCATTCGATGCAACCGAAACCAGTGAACAACTCTCAGTTAGCCATTTTCAAGGATTGGTCCCACCGAGTTTTGAGAATCGGTCTCACCGAGTGTTGGACCAACTCTATGTTAACCAATTTCTTAAAATTGGTCCCACCGAGTTTGAGGAATCGGTCTCACCGAGTTTTGGTAACTGCCTAGGTCACCCATATCGATACCAACGAGATTCATATATCGGTCTCACCGAAAACGCCAAAGTTGCCACATTTTGCACCAGTCGGTGCAACCGAGTTTCACTTCGGTTCCACCGAGTTGGGCAATAATGTTGTAATGGTTGGAATTTTGGAGATGCCTATATATATCCATCCACCACCACTCACTCGCAAGAGAAGCACTCAGAACATACACTCACTTGCCATATCCAATTTTCTAAGAGAGAACCACCTACGCTTGTGTTGAGGTCAAGATCTTCCACTCCAACCATATGGATCTTGATTTCTAGCATCCCAAGTTGCTTTCCATCCAATCAATCTCTTCTACCCATGCCAAACCTGTGAGAGAGTGATTGAGTGTTGAGGAGAGTATCCTTTGAAGCACAAGAGCAAGGAGTTCATCATACTACCACCTCTATTACCTTTTGGAGGGTGGTGCCTCCTAGATTGGTTAGGTGTCGCTTGGGAGCCTCCTTCTTCATGATTGTGGAGTTGAACCAAGTGAGTTTGTAAGGGCAAGGAGATCGCATACTTCGTGAAGATCTACCCCGAGTAAGGCTAGTCCTCCGTGGACGTAGGCCATCATGGAATAGACGAGGTTGTTACTTCGTGGACCCTTCATGGGTGGAGCCCTCCATGGACTCTCGTGACTGTTACCCTCCGTGGGTTGAAGTCTCCATAAACATGGACGTACGTACGCACCACCTATCGGAACCACGGGAAAAATCTTCGTGTCTCCAAATTGCGTTTGATCTTCTCATCCCTACCCTCTTACATATGTGTGTCTTTACTTTCTGCTGCAATACTCATAGATATGCATGTGTAGGGTTAACTTGACTTGCTACAATTGCTAAAATCTGCCAACAACTAAAATTAGGAAAAGTTTAGATTTTTATTTAGTCAAGTAGTCTAATCACCCCCCCTCTAGACCTACTTTAAATCCTACAGTTTCCTTTTTCTGGGATTTGACCACAATATCATCAACATAGGCATGAACGTTGTGCCCAATTTGTTGGTGTAAGCAGTTCTGAACACAGTATTGATAAGTAGCCCCCGCGCTCTTAAGCCCAAAGGGCATAGAAACATAGAAAAAAGCTCTGAAGGGAGTGATGAAAGTCGTCTTCTCTTGATCATTGATAGCCATCTTAATTTGATGATAGCCGGAGTAGGCATCCAAGAAACACAAACGTTCACAACCGGTTGTAGAATCAATAATCTGGTCAATGCGAGGAAGAGCAAACGGGTCCTTGGGACAAGCTTTGTTGAGATCCGTATAGTCAACACACATACGCCAAGTGCCATTCTTCTTCAAAACAAGCACTGGATTTGCCAACCACTTGGGGTGAAATACTTCGACGATGAACCCGGCAGCTAGGAGCCGGGCCACCTCTTCTCCAATAGCCTTTCGTCTCTCCTCGTTAAAACGACGAAGGTATTGCCGCACATTAAGGTGGTGCTCAGCGAGTTCTCTCAGTACTCTAGGCATGTCAGAAGGTTTCCATGCGAAGATGTCCCGATTCTCATGGATGAACTCGGTGAGTGCGCTTTCCTATTTGGGATCCATGCCGGTCCCAATAGTGAATTGTTGGGATGAGTCGCCCGGGGTAAAGTTAATTTGTTTGGTATCCTCAGTCGGCTTAAATTTCAGCAAAGGCTCGGACTCAGTGGTGGGCTTCTTGAGGGGGGTCATATCCGTTGGGTCAACATTAGCTGTGTAAAACTTCAACTCTTCTGCTGCACAACCTGCCTCAACATAAGCTGCATCCCCCTCCTCGCATTCCTGAGCTATTTTCCGGCTTCCTTCCACAGTGATGGTGCCGTTTGGCCCGGGCATCTTGAGTTTGAGGTAAACGTAGCAAGGCCGGGCCATAAATTGAGCATAAGCAGGTCGTCCAAAGAGGGCGTGGTAAGGGCTTTTGATCTTGACCACCTCAAAGGTCAGGGACTCACATCTAAAATTATATTCTGTCCTGAAAGCAATGTCGAGTTTGATCCGCCCAATTGGATATGCTGACTTTCCACGAACAATTCTATGGAATACCGTAGACGAAGGTTGCAACTTACTCTCAGAGAGATCCATCCGCCGGAAAGTGTCATAGTATAAGATATTGATATTGCTTCCCCCATCCATGAGAATCTTCGTGAGAGTATATCCACCAACCTGAAGTGCCACCACTAAAGCAAGACCACCTGGATTGTCAACCCAGGGAGGATGATCTTCCCTGCTCCAAGTGATTGGATGCTTAGACCAATTTAAATATCGTGGGACAGCAGGCTCGACCATGTTGATGGCCCTGTGCCTGAGGTTGCGATCATGCCTGCAAGTGCTGGTGGTGAACACAAGATACTACCCGTTGTTCAATTGCTTGTGATTGCTCTAAAACCAGGCTTGATTGTTATGTTGTTGATTGCCTTGTTCCGAGGGTTGTCCATTGCCATTATTTCCATGGTGCTGGAAACCAGCCCCAGAGCCGCCCAGACCATGGAAACCTGATCTTGCAAAGCCGCCAGATGAGCCGGCATGTGACCCGCAGGAGCCAGGATGACACGAATTTCCACCACCATTGCCTCCTTGATGACTCTAAAATGCTTGATTACGGAACTCCTGCATGATGTAAAAAAATTCCCACGAGTGGGTGGCCGGCTTATCTGGGAAGCTATGCTTGGGACAAGGAGCATTAAGTGCCTCCTCATAATTGTGCGGCTTATTCCCGTTGTAAGACCTGCCAGAATTGTTATTCCGTCGCTGATTCTTGAAGCCAATATTGGTGTTGGCGACAAAATCTGAGCCGCCCTTGGAATTCTTGCGCTTACCATTGTTGCCTTGGTTGCCATGATTTCCGTTGTGCCCATGTTTTTGCTCCTGACTCTTGCCACTATCGTTTTTCTTGTTCTTACCAGCCTTGTTCTCATTAGAGCCAGGGTCCTTGGTGCTATCTGACTCAGCGTATCTGGTGAGAACGTCCATGAGGTCCCCCATATCCTGAACCTTTCGCTTGAGGCACCCCAGCTTCTGAACAAGTGGTTGGAAGTGACAATTTTTCTCCAAAATCAAGATAGCCTGGGCAGCAGTGATGCTATTAGAAGAGTGAATGATCTATGCGACCCGAAGAGTCCAATGATGGGAGATTCATCCATACGCTGGACGCAATGCTGCAAATCAACAATCGTCATCGGGCGCTTGCAAGTGCCTTGAATTTTTTTGATAAAGCATTCCTTCAGCTCCGCCCAAGTATTGATGGAATTGGGGGATAGATTCTTCAACCATGTGCAAGCTGGGACTTCCAGCATCATGGTCAAATATTTAGCGCACACAACGTCACTGACGTCGAGCATGTCCATAGCCAACTCATAGGTTTCGATCCACGCTGCCGGCTCGAGATCAGCCGTGTAATTAGGAACCTTGCGGGGGGCTTAAAATCCTTGGGCATGCGCTCGCTGCGGAGAGCCGGAGCTAGACAGGGAATCCCAATCGTCCTGCTGCTAACCCTAGCCCCCAAGGATGTTGGCTGGGGATTAGTGGGAGACACCTGGCCTACCCTTGCTGCCGTTGATTCTGCCTCGGCTTGCCGCATGGCTCGGGCCGCATCGACGACTGCCTGTGCGTCTGACAACACTGTAGGATCTGAAGTACGTCTAGAGGGGGGTGATTAGACTACTTGACAAATAAAAACCTAACCTTTCCCCAATTTTAGTTCTAGGCAAGTTTTAGCAATTGCCGCAAATCAAGTTCACCCTACATATGCATGTCTACGAGTATAGCAGCGGAAAGTAAAGACAAGCATATGTAATTAGAGGATGGGGATATGAAGATCAAACACAATTTGGAGACACAAAGATTTTTCCCGTGGTTCCGATAGGTGGTGCTATCGTGCGTCCCTGTTTATGGAGACTTCAACCCACGGAGGGTAACGGTCGCGAGAGTCCACGAAGGGTCCACGAAGTAGCAACCTTGTCTATTCCATGATGGCCTATGTCCACGGAAGACTTGCCTTACTCGGGGTAGATCATCACGAAGTAGGCGATCTCCTTGCCCTTACAAACTTCTTGGTTCAACTCCACAACACGAAGAAGGAGGCTCCCAAGCGACACCTAACCAATCTAGGAGGCACCACCCTCCAAAACGTAATAGATGTGGTAGTATGATGAACTCCTTGCTCTTGTGCTTCAAAAGATAGTCTCCTCAACACACAATCACTCTCTCACAGGTTTGGCATGGGTAGAAGAGATTGATTGGATGGAAAGCAACTTGGGGAGGCTAGAAATCAAGATCCATATGGTTGGAGTGGATGATCTTGATCTCAACAGATGAGTAGGTGGCTCTCTCTCGGAAAAATGGATAGGACAAGTGTTTGTATGTTCTGAGTGCTTCCTCTACGAGTGAGAGGTGGTGGAGGGGTATATATAGGCATCTCCAAAAATCCAACCGTTACAACATTATTGCCCAACTCGGTGAAACCGACTAGTGCAAAATGTGGCAACTTTGGCCTTTTCGGTGAGACCGATATATGAATCTCGGTGGTACCGATTCTTGAAATCTGCTAACCAGAGAGTTGGTCCAAAACTCGGTTGGACCGATTCTCAAAACTTGGTGGTACCAATTCCTGAAAATGGCTAACCACAGAGTTGGTCCAAAACTCGGTTGGTCCGATTCACAAAACTTGGTGGTACCGAGATGCTAGGGTTTGGCATGGGAATCTGTCTAAGTGAAACTCGGTAGGGTCGAATGGAAATTGCTGGTGGCACCGAATTTGAACTTTAGGCTTTGGACAGAGAATATTTGTGGGAGAATAGATGAGTAATTTTTGGGCTAATCTCTAAGCACTTGAGCAACCAGATCATCATAATTCCTCATCCCCTTTTAATAGTATTGGCTTTCCTATGGACTCAAAAGTGTTTTCTCACAAGATATAAAGTGTAGAGTCTTCAAGCTTGAATCATGGCCAATTCTATTCCTTTCCTTTCCTTGGGGAGGTTCTCCACACAATCCTTTACCCATCCCATCATTGAACTTTTTCCTAAGATAAACTTGGTGGAAACATTAGTACAATGAAATATATGTTGTTATTAATTACCAAAACCACCTAGGGAGAAGTTGTGTTTTCAATCTCCCTCTTTTTGGTAATTGATGACAAAATATAGATTAAAGCTTCCATGAGAGATATAATCAATGAATAGCATCGTCGCTTTGAGAGGTATATGATAAGAAAGAGCTCCCCCTAAATTTGTGCACTATTATAAATTTGCGTTTTAATGCAAATGCACAATCGATTAGGATTATGGGTCACTCTTCCATGTCACATACAACTTGGTGGTGCGCAAGAATTAATATGAGTGAATTACAAATGCACATCATACCAAACAATAGAGAATGATCATCATATAGACATCTCAAGGGTAGCAAGTAGTAGCTTCACGCAAAGAGTATATGATCAAACACCGACGAAGTTTTAAACAAACGAGCGATAAACCAAATGTTTTCAAAAAGCAGAGAGCAACCAAAATGCAACACACACTCTCTTGAAGCCCTATGATCTATAACTTCTCCCCCTTTGGCAACAAGTTACCAAAAAGTTCAAAGCTATAGAGCTAATCGTCTCTCTGGGCATGGTCTCCTCCATGAGACGATGAAGCAGCTCCTGTAGCTGTCGAAGGAGTCGAGAGAAGAGAATCCGCAATCACTTCGGCTGAAGTCCTCTGAGGTGGTGGAGTAGACACTGGAGGTGTTGAAGGACCTGTAGGGGCAGTAGCTGGTGCTGATGAAGATGGTCTCGACTCGAGAACTGACATAGCAGATGATCTTGCCTGAGTCTTAAACTGAGTGTTGGTCCAGAGAGGAGGCCTATCATCATCTGAGGAGTGGGGACTAGGCACTGCATCAACGTCCTGCTTCATCTCAGTGACTGTCTTGGTAAGCTCATCCACCTTGTTGTCCAGAGCATGAAACTTGGTTTCCATGATCCGCACTATGCTCTTTTTGTTCTTAAGAAGCTCAGCCACATCCTTCTCTATACTTGGACAGATTTGATGAGAAGTGCCATTTGATCACTCTTTGACTTGGGCACTTGAGCACTAGTGGCTCTCGCTACTTATGCATCTGCCTGTGTAGTAGATGAAGTGGGATGAGAGGGGTCCATCACCACAACATTATCCTCTAGCTCTGGCTGAAGTGGCATATGAGGACGATCAAGTGCATATACATTCTTCTCCAGCTTGGAGTTGATGAGCATCTGAATGTATGGTGCATATCCACATGATCGTTTCTGATCAGCAGTTGTCCTCTTGATTGTCTCTACAACCAAATCCATCACCCGGAATCTGGTGTGGGTGTCTATGTGATGCAGCATGTTAATGGAATACCCCCTGATCATCTTATCATCTCCTGACTTGGGCATCAAAGTATACCGCAAGATTGTGTTGGTGGTGGGTAGTCCTGCTTGCAAATGATAGACAAAGCCAAGCTTATGTGCTCTCACATAGGCAGCAGGGATAGGAGTGTACATGTCAGCCATGGAGTTATGACTCATCTTGGCTTCAGCGTAAAAGTCAAGATCTCCTTCCTCTACCTGTGGGACTCCTAAGATGGTAGCCCACTCATCCACTGTAGACTGATATCTGACTCCCTCAGTCATCCATATGATACGGCCATCTGGGTAGAAATGAGATGTGGAGTAGAACTGCATGATCATCTCGTCATTCCAAGCTGTGAACTCTCTCCCAACAAAGTTCTCAATGTCTATGCAACTGAAGTTGTCCTACACATTGGGGAAGTAGTCCTCATTTTCCTTGATGTAGGCCCAGTCAACATATCTCATGCCACTAACTACTGGGCTCTTGTCCAATAGGACAGTCTCATAGAAATCCTGTTGTTCCTTAGTATAGAACCTGTCATCAATAGCAGTCTTCCTCATGGAGGCATATGGGTCATTTGCTCTCCATTTCCTCAGCCCTTGGTCTCTCATGTTCTTCATGTCCTCAACAACTGGATGAGCATCATTGTGTTCAGGCATGTTGTTGGAAATATGCCCTAGAGGCAATAATAAATTGGTTATTATTATATTTCCTTGTTCATGATAATCGTTTATTATCCATGCTATAATTGTATTGATTGGAAACTCAAATACATGTGTGGGTACATAGACAACACTGTGTCCCTAGTAAGCCTCTAGTTGACTAGCTCGTTGATCAAAGATGGTTAAGGTTTCCTAGCCATTGACATGAGATGTCATTTGATAACGGGATCACATCATTAGGAGAATGATGTGATGGACAAGACCCAAACTGTAAACGTAGCATTTGATCGTGTCAGTTTATTGCTATTGTTTTCTGCATGTCAAGTATCTGTTCCTTTGACCATGAGATCATGCAACTCACTAACACCGGAGGAATACCTTGTGTGTATCAAACGTCGCAACGTAACTGGGTGACTATAAAGGTGCTCTACAGGTATCTCCGAGGGTGTCTGTTGGGTTGGCATGGATCAAGACTGGGATTTGTTACTCCGTATGACGGAGAGGTATCTCAGGGCCCACTCGGTAATACAACATCACAATGAGCCTTGCAAGCAATGTGACTAAAGTGTTAGCCACGAGATCTTGTATTACGGAACGAGTAAAGAGACTTGCCGGTAACGAGATTGAACTAGGTATAGTGATACCGACGATCGAATCTCGGGCAAGTAACATACCGAAGAACAAAGGGAACAGCATACGGGATTAACTGAATCCTTGACATAGAGGTTCGACCGATAAAGATCTTCGTAGAATATGTAGGAGCCAATATGGGCATCCAGGTCCCGCTATTGGTTATTGGCCGTAGAGGTGTCTCGGTCATGTCTACATAGTTCTCGAACCCGCAGGGTCTACACACTTAACGTTTGGTGACGATTAGTATAATTGAGTTATTATGTTGGTGACCGAAAGTTGTTCGGAGTCCCGGATAAGATCCCGGACATGACGAGGATCTCCGGAATAGTCCGGAGGTAAAGATTGATATATGTGATAATAGTGTTTTGATCTCTGGAAGGGTTCCGAAGTTCACCGGAAGGGGTTCCGGATGTTTACCGAAGTGTTCGGGTGCAGCAACACTTTATATGAGCCAAAGGGATTAAGCCCACAAGGTATTGGAAAGTGCAAAAGTAGTTTTGCTGCCGCGTAAGCGGTACTACCGCTTGGTGAAGCGGTACTACCGCCCGAGCGGTACTACCGCTTGGGTGAAGCGGTACTACCGCCCGAGCGGTACTACCGCTTGTGTGAAGCGGTACTACCGCTTGTGCGCGGCTGTGCACGGTTCGGCAGGGATCCGAGTTGGACTCTTTCCCTGCGGGCCAAACCGACCTTGTGCGGGCAAAACCGACCCGGAGGAGGCTTTTACTCCAAGTTTAGACCCCAAGGCTCAACATATAAATAGAGGGGCAGGGCTAGCACACGGGACACATCAGGATTTCCCAAGCCGTGTGCCGGCAACCCTAGCCCTCTAGTTCCTCCGTCATAATCTCCGTAGTGCTTGGCGAAGCCCTGCAGAGATTGTTCCTCACCACCATCACCACGCCGTCGTGCTGCTGGAACTCAACCACTACTTCACCATCGCTCGCTGGATCGAGGAGGTGAAGGCGTCATCAAGCCGTACGTGTGTTGAACGCGGAGGTGCCGTCCGTTCGGCACTAGTTCGTGATCGGATCGAGGGACGACTTGCGATTTGGATCGCGGAGACGTTCGACTACATCAACCGCGTTTCTTAAACGCTTCCGCTTAGCGATCTACAAGGGTATGTAGATTCACTCTCCCTCTCGTAGATGCTCATCACCATGAATAGATCTTATGTGTGCGTAGGAAAATTTTTGTTTCCCATGCAACGTTCCCCAACAGTGGTATCAGAGCTAGGTCTATGCGTAGATGAGATCTCGAGTAGAACACAAAGGAGTTGTGGGCGTGGGTGTATACATATTGCTTGCCGTTACTAGTTGATACTTGATTCCGCGGTATTGTGAGATGAAGCGGCCTGGACCGACATTACGCGTACGCTTACGCGAGACTGGTTTCACCGCTGCGTGCACTTGTTGCATAAAGGTGACTGGCAGGTGTCTGTCTCTCTCACTTTAGTTGAATCGGTTCAATGAAGAGGGTTCTTTTAGAAAGATCAAAAAGCAATCACTACACCACGTTGTGGTTTTGCGTAGGTAAGAATCGTTCTTGCTAGATACCCGTAGCAGCCACGTAAAACTTGCAACAACAAATTAGAGGACGTCTAACTTGTTTTTGCAGGGTATGTTGTGATGTGATATGGCCAATTACATGATGAGATATATGTGATGTATGAGATGATCATGTGTTGTATAGAATATCACGACTTGCATGTCGATGAATACGGCAACTGGCAGGAGCCATAGAGTTGTCTTTAATTATTGTATGACCTGCGTGTCAATCATTAAGCGCTATGTAATGCTTTACTTTATCGCTAAACGTTAGCAATAGTCGTGGAAGCAACAGTCGGCGCGACAACCTCATGGCGACACGTTGATGGAGATCAAGATGATGGAGATCATGGTGTCATGCCGGTGACGATGGAGATCATGCCGGTGCTTTGGAGATGGAGATCAAAAGCACAAGTTCATGGCCATATCATGTCACTTATGATTTGCATGTGATGTTAATCCTTTTTATGCATCTTATTTTGCTTAGGACGACGGTAGCATTATAAGGTGATCCCTCACTTAAATTTCAAGATAAATTGTGTTCTCCCCAAGTGTGCACCGTTGCGAAAGTTCGTCGTTTCGAGACACGCCGTGATGATCGGGTGTGATAGACTCTACGTTCGCATACAACGGGTGCAAGCCATGTTGCACGTGCGGAACACTCGGGTTAAACTTGACGAGCCTAGCATGTACAGACATGGCCTCGGAACACAAGAGACCGAAAGGTCGAACATGAGTCATATAGTAGATATGATCAACATGAAGATGTTCACCATTGAAACCACCTCAACTCACGTGATGATCGGACTTGAGTTGGTGGATTTGGATCATGTAACACTCGAATGATCAGAGGGATGTCAATTTGAGTGGGAGTTTTTTAAATATGATTAACTAAACTCATTATCTAAGAACAATAGTCTAAGTTGTCTTTGCTATATTTATGTTGTAGATCATGGCTCGCGCAGTAGCACCCCTGAATTTTAATGCGTTCCTAGAGAAAGCTAAGTTGAAAGATGATGGAAGTAACTTTGTGGACTGGGCCCGTAATCTAAGGATTATCCTTACGGCTTCCCAGAAGGCTTATGTCCTTGATGCACCGCTTGGTGATCCACCCGCTCCAGTTGAGTCTCTAGACGTTGTGAACGCCTGGCAGGCTCGTTCTGATGATTACTCAATAGTTCAATGTGCAATGTTGTATGGCTTAGAACCGGGACTTCAAAGACGTTTTGAACGTCATGGAGCATATGAGATGTTCCAGGAGTTGAAGTTTATCTTTCAGAAGAATGCCCGGATCGAGAGATATGAGATCTCCGATAAGTTCTATGCTTGCAAGATGGAGGAGAACGGGTCTATCAGTGATCACGTGCTCAGAATGTCTGGGTACTCCACCCGTCTGGCTGAGTTAGGGATGCCCCTTCCGCCAGAGGCTATCACTGACAGAGTTCTTCAATCATTGCCACCTAGCTACAAGAGCTTCGTGTTGAACTATAACATGCACGGGATGAACAAGTCAGTCGCCGAGCTGTTTGCGATGCTGAAAGCCGCTGAGTCTGAAATTCAGAAGGAGCATCAAGTGTTGATGGTCAATAAAACCACTAGTTTCAAGAAAAATGGCAAGGGTAAGAAGGGTAACTCCAAGAAGAGTGGCAAAGCAGTTGCTCCTCTCGTGAAGAAACCCAAGGCTGGACCCAAACCAGAAACTGTGTGTTTTCATTGCAAGGGAACTGGACACTGGAAGCGGAATTGCCCCAAGTATTTGGCTGACAAGAAGGCGGCCAACAACAAACAAGGTATATATGATATACATGTTATTGATGTGTACCTTACCAACTCTCGTTGTAGTGCCTGGGTATTTGATACCGGTGCGGTTGCTCATATTTGCAACTCAAAACAGGAACTGCGGAATAGACGGAGGCTGGCAAAGGACGAAGTGACGATGCGCGTGGGAAATGGTTCCAAGGTTGATGTGATCGCCGTCGGCACGCTCGCTCTTCAATTACCGTCGGGATTAGTGATGAACCTAAATAAGTGTTATTTGGTGCCTGCGTTAAGCATGAACATTATATCTGGATCTTGTTTATTGCGAGACGGTTACTCATTTAAATCAGAGAATAATGGTTGTTCTATTTATATGAGTAATATCTTTTATGGTCATGCACCCGATGTGAGGGGTTTATTCTTATTGAATCTCGATAGTAATGATACACATGTTCATAACATTGATGCCAAAAGATGTAGAATTGATAATGATAATACCACTTTCTTGTGGCACTGCCGTTTAGGTCATATTGGCGTAAAACGCATGAGGAAGCTCCATGCTGATGGACTTTTGGAGTCACTTGATTTTGAATCACTTGACACATGTGAGCCATGCCTAATGGGCAAGATGACTAAAACTCCGTTCTCTGGAACAATGGAACGGGCAAGTGACTTATTGGAAATCATACATACTGATGTGTGCGGTCCGATGAGCATTGAGGCGCGCGGTGGTTATCGTTACTTTCTCACCTTCACTGATGACTTAAGTAGATATGGGTATATTTACTTAATGAAACACAAGTCTGAAACATTTGAAAAGTTCAAACAATTTCAGAGTGAAGTTGAGAATCATCGTAACAAGAAGATTAAATTCCTACGATCTGATCGAGGAGGAGAATATCTGAGTTATGAGTTTGGCAGTCACTTAAGACAGTGTGGAATTGTTTCACAATTAACACCGCCTGGAACACCACAGCGTAATGGTGTGTCCGAACGTCGTAATCGAACCTTATTGGATATGGTGCGATCTATGATGTCTCTTGCCGATTTGCCACTATCGTTTTGGGGTTATGCATTAGAGACAGCTGCATTCACTTTAAATAGGGCACCATCGAAATCCGTTGAGACGACGCCATATGAACTTTGGTTTGGCAAGAAGCCAAAGCTGTCGTTTCTTAAAGTTTGGGGATGTGATGCTTATGTCAAAAAGCTTCAGCCTGAAAAACTGGAACCCAAAGCGGAGAAATGCGTCTTCATAGGATACCCAAAAGAGACAGTTGGGTATACCTTCTACCTCAGATCCGAAGGCAAAGTGTTTGTCGCTAAAAACGGAACATTTCTTGAGAAAGAGTTTCTCTCGAAAGAATTGAGTGGGAGGAAGATAGAACTTGATGAGGTTGTTGAACCTTTACTTCAACCTGAGAGTAGCGCAGCGCAGAAAGTTGTTTCTGTGGAGCCTACATTAGCTGAAGAGGAAGTTAATGATGATGATCATGAAGCTTTGGATCAAGTTGCTATCGAACCTCGTAGGTCGACAAGGACGCGTACTGCTCCTGAGTGGTACGGCAACCCTGTCTTAGAGGTCATGTTGTTAAACAACGATGAACCTACGAGCTATGGAGAAGCGATGATGGGCCCGGATTCCGAGAAGTGGTTAGAGGCCATGAAATCCGAGATGGGATCCATGTATGAAAACAAAGTATGGACTTTGGAAGTATTACCTGAAGGGCGTAAGGCCATTCAGAACAAATGGATCTTTAAGAGGAAGACGGACGCGGACGGTAATGTCACCGTCTATAAAGCTCGACTTGTGGCAAAGGGTTTTTCACAAGTTCAAGGAGTTGACTACGATGAGACCTTCTCACCCGTAGCGATGCTTAAGTCCGTCAGAATCATGTTAGCAATAGCTGCCTTTTTCGATTATGAAATTTGGCAGATGGATGTCAAAACAGCGTTCCTTAACGGTTACCTTAAGGAAGAGTTGTATATGATGCAACCAGAAGGTTTTGTCGATCCAGAGAATGCTGACAAAGTTTGCAAACTCCAGCGATCCATTTATGGACTGGTGCAAGCATCTCGGAGTTGGAATCTTCGTTTTGATGAGGTGATCAAAGCGTTCGAGTTTATACAAGTTTACGGAGAAGCTTGTATTTACAAGAAAGTGAGTGGGAGCTCTATAGCGTTTCTAATATTATATGTGGATGACATATTGCTGATTGGAAACAATATAGAAATGCTGGAAAGCGTAAAGGAATATTTGAACAAGAGTTTTTCAATGAAGGACCTAGGAGAAGCTGCTTTCATATTAGGCATCAAGATCTATAGAGATAGATCAAGACGTTTAATAGGACTTTCACAAAGCACATACCTTGATAAGATTTTGAAGAAGTTCAAAATGAATCAGTCCAAGAAGGGGTTCTTGCCTGTTTTGCAAGGTGTGAAGTTGAGTAAGACTCAATGCCCAGTGACTGCAGAAGATAGAGAAAAGATGAGTGTCATCCCCTATGCTTCAGCCATAGGCTCTATCATGTATGCAATGCTGTGCACAAGACCCGATGTCAGCCTTGCCATAAGTATGGCCGGAAGGTTTCAAAGTGATCCAGGAATGGAACACTGGACGGCGGTCAAGAATATCCTGAAGTACCTGAAAAGGACTAAGGACATGTTTCTCGTTTATGGAGGTGATCAAGAGCTCGTCGTAAAGGGTTACGTCGATGCAAGCTTTGACACTGATCCGGATGACTCTAAGTCGCAAACCGGATACGTATTTATTCTTAATGGGGGTGCGGTTAGCTGGTGCAGTTCCAAGCAAAGCGTGGTAGCTGATTCTACATGCGAAGCGGAGTACATCGCAGCCTCGGAGGCGGCGAAGGAAGGTGTCTGGATGAAGGAGTTCATGACAGATCTTGGAGTAGTGCCTAGTGCACTTGACCCAATGACTCTGTTTTGTGATAATACTGGTGCCATTGCTCTAGCCAAGGAACCAAGATTTCACAAGAGGACCAGACACATAAAACGACGTTTCAATTCCATCCGCGATTACATCAAGGAGGACGACATAAATATTTGCAAAGTACACACGGATCTAAATGTTGCAGATCCGATGACTAAACCTCTTCCAAGGGCTAAACATGAACAACACCAGAACTGCATTGGTGTTCGATTCATTACAATGTAAATCACATAGTGATGTGAACTAGATTATTGACTCTAGTGCAAGTGGGAGACTGTTGGAAATATGCCCTAGAGGCAATAATAAATTGGTTATTATTATATTTCCTTGTTCATGATAATCGTTTATTATCCATGCTATAATTGTATTGATTGGAAACTCAAATACATGTGTGGGTACATAGACAACACTGTGTCCCTAGTAAGCCTCTAGTTGACTAGCTCGTTGATCAAAGATGGTTAAGGTTTCCTAGCCATTGACATGAGATGTCATTTGATAACGGGATCACATCATTAGGAGAATGATGTGATGGACAAGACCCAAACTGTAAACGTAGCATTTGATCGTGTCAGTTTATTGCTATTGTTTTCTGCATGTCAAGTATCTGTTCCTTTGACCATGAGATCATGCAACTCACTAACACCGGAGGAATACCTTGTGTGTATCAAACGTCGCAACGTAACTGGGTGACTATAAAGGTGCTCTACAGGTATCTCCGAGGGTGTCTGTTGGGTTGGCATGGATCAAGACTGGGATTTGTTACTCCGTATGACGGAGAGGTATCTCAGGGCCCACTCGGTAATACAACATCACAATGAGCCTTGCAAGCAATGTGACTAAAGTGTTAGCCACGAGATCTTGTATTACGGAACGAGTAAAGAGACTTGCCGGTAACGAGATTGAACTAGGTATAGTGATACCGACGATCGAATCTCGGGCAAGTAACATACCGAAGAACAAAGGGAACAGCATACGGGATTAACTGAATCCTTGACATAGAGGTTCGACCGATAAAGATCTTCGTAGAATATGTAGGAGCCAATATGGGCATCCAGGTCCCGCTATTGGTTATTGGCCGTAGAGGTGTCTCGGTCATGTCTACATAGTTCTCGAACCCGCAGGGTCTACACACTTAACGTTTGGTGACGATTAGTATAATTGAGTTATTATGTTGGTGACCGAAAGTTGTTCGGAGTCCCGGATAAGATCCCGGACATGACGAGGATCTCCGGAATAGTCCGGAGGTAAAGATTGATATATGTGATAATAGTGTTTTGATCTCTGGAAGGGTTCCGAAGTTCACCGGAAGGGGTTCCGGATGTTTACCGAAGTGTTCGGGTGCAGCAACACTTTATATGAGCCAAAGGGATTAAGCCCACAAGGTATTGGAAAGTGCAAAAGTAGTTTTGCTGCCGCGTAAGCGGTACTACCGCTTGGTGAAGCGGTACTACCGCCCGAGCGGTACTACCGCTTGGGTGAAGCGGTACTACCGCCCGAGCGGTACTACCGCTTGTGTGAAGCGGTACTACCGCCCGAGCGGTACTACCGCTTGTGTGAAGCGGTACTACCGCTTGTGCGCGGCTGTGCACGGTTCGGCAGGGATCCGAGTTGGACTCTTTCCCTGCGGGCCAAACCGACCTTGTGCGGGCAAAACCGACCCGGAGGAGGCTTTTACTCCAAGTTTAGACCCCAAGGCTCAACATATAAATAGAGGGGCAGGGCTAGCACACGGGACACATCAGGATTTCCCAAGCCGTGTGCCGGCAACCCTAGCCCTCTAGTTCCTCCGTCATAATCTCCGTAGTGCTTGGCGAAGCCCTGCAGAGATTGTTCCTCACCACCATCACCACGCCGTCGTGCTGCTGGAACTCAACCACTACTTCACCATCGCTCGCTGGATCGAGGAGGTGAAGGCGTCATCAAGCCGTACGTGTGTTGAACGCGGAGGTGCCGTCCGTTCGGCACTAGTTCGTGATCGGATCGAGGGACGACTTGCGATTTGGATCGCGGAGACGTTCGACTACATCAACCGCGTTTCTTAAACGCTTCCGCTTAGCGATCTACAAGGGTATGTAGATTCACTCTCCCTCTCGTAGATGCTCATCACCATGAATAGATCTTATGTGTGCGTAGGAAAATTTTTGTTTCCCATGCAACGTTCCCCAACACATGTGAGGTCTCAGCTTCCTCAAAACTATCACATTTCCTTCCTCATCATCTCTGGAAGTAGAACCCTTGTTCTTTGCAGCAAGAGGAATGTCTCTGGTTGTCTTCTTGGATGTGACCTCATCTGGAATAAAATCTGAGTCCTCTTCATCTGAGTTGAGTTTCCTCCTTTCCTTGATGGTAGCCTTGGGCAATCCATGAGAGCTGGGGGTGCCTGGATCCTCTTAAGATGAGGAACTAGCTTCAGGGCTAGTGCCAACATCCATGTCCACACTTGGATCATTAAAATCGTTGTCACTGTCTGACCCCGAGCCTGACATCCTGATCCTGTGAATAGATATAGATGAGTAGAAGGGATGAGCATCACAAAACACAGAAGGTTTTTGCAAATTTGAACTCAAATTCTTAAGTTTAACTTTCTACAAAGTGGATTTCGGTTCCACCGAGTCAAAACTTTCGGAGCCACCAAGACAAACAAACTCATTAACAGAAACTTGGCAGCCCTTTCGATTTTATCGAAAGGAGCAACTCGGTTTCACCGAGATTGTTCTCTGTAGCCCCAAAACACAAATCGGTAAGACTGATTTATCTGACTCGGTGACACCGAGATTCACTTGGCGGACGGTTAAACCTAATTTTTTTGTTCTCTAATCTAATGGAATTTTCTTCTGGATAGGGGCATTGCAAAACGTGGATTGTAGATGAACTTAGCCTATTGCGTGAGAATCGGATTTGGGAGCGCAAGTAGGGGCCGAAACCTTACCCTAGCTTGGTGAAGGTTCCACTACGGCGGCGACGGCGGTGGAGATTGTCGTCGATGGCGGAGGAAGCCTGTGGCGAGGGCACACGGGATGCAAGGGCGACGTCCGGAGACTCGAGCTCGGTGGCGAGGGGGTGCGGGAGGTGACGTTTGAGGATTGAATTTCAAAAGTTGGGCCCGCTGGGAATATATACCCCCTAGCTGTTGGTGACACCGAGTTGAACCTTTCGGTGCCACCGAGTTTCTGAACTGTCAGGTGACAGTGAAACTCGGTGATGCCGAAAATTTCAGATTGGTGGTACCGAGATACTAAAACCGATCAACCCTAGGCCTCGGTGGAACCAAATTTTTGAAGCTGGTTACACCGAGTTGCACTTGGGAGGTTTTGGAAGTCGGCTCTTGTCGAAACGGAACTCCGAGTGCTTCTCACACAGAGGGTTCGAAAAGTGCGTCCTGAAATTTTGTGATGAAGAATGAATAGAATTTGAGACGAGAAAGCATAGATAGCTAGAGGAGGGTACTTAGGCATTCTTGTATATCCAATTGGCCAAAGAAAAATGAAAGCCAAATAACAACAATTGGATATCCTCGAATGAGAAAAGATATGCATACCAACATGCTCACACAATAAAATGTCAAATGAAATATGGCAAACATGCAAAACCACTCTAGTATCTACCAAGCACTTTGGCGATGACGTGGTCATCTATATATGAGTATATTGACTTAGGAGCCAAGTAAGAATACTTGATCATAGGTCATACTCATCGTTTAAGCACAAGTGGGGTTACCACTTTTACATAAAGCATTTAATGTGTTCACATCTTTAAGAGATGCTTTAACTCAAGTCTTAGAGTAAAGCTCCCCCTTGATGTGGCATCCCCCCTTAAAGAGATAAACTAACCTTTGATTTTGTCGTATAAGACTTCATGTGGGTGAGGTAGTAGTGGATGCCCATTGTTGATGAAGATCATCTTGAGTTGGGAGCAATCCTCGTTGTTTCTTATTCTTCTCACCTACAGGGGTTTGTCCCACACAAGAGACAAATACAAGGATCTCTATGGACATGGAGTGCAATGCATACATGATGATGTCCATGGATTCATTAATTACATTGTCCCTTTATTATCTTTGAGGGAATATGTGACTCTTGAACTATTGCATGAAGTTGTCGTTGATTGCAAATAGTTCTTACCAAATATGAATGTGAGTGAATTTTGTTGGCGGAGTCACCCCTCAAGAACTTCTCTAGTTCTTCTTCTTGGGGACCCTGATACGTCTCTAACATATCGATAATTTATGAAGTATTCATGCCATATTTGCCTATGTTTACAACACTTTTATATGGTTTTGATGCACTTTATATGATTTATTTAGAACTAACCCGGGCTGACGCTGTTTTCAGCAGAAATACCGTGGTGTTATTTTTGTGTAGAAAATGAAAGTTCTCGGAATCGCCCGAAACTTTTTGATGATTTTTTCTAGAGGAAATAAGCAAATATTGGAGCAAAGAAACACCGGAGGGGAGCCACCTATGGGCCACAAGCCATCAGGGCACGCCCCCCCAGGTCGCGCATTGTTGTGTGTTGGGGCCCACGTGGCTCTGTTGTGCGTGATTCCAATGCTGAAAAATCCTATAAATCCCAGAAACCCCAGAAATAAAGAGAGACTCTCTGTTACGCCGCTGCAACTCTCTGTATCAACGAAAAACCAATCTGGAGCAGTTCCAGTACCCTGCCAGAGAGGGGAAACCATCACCGGTGGCCATCTTCATCATCCCAGCGGAGGCCACGACGAGGAGGGCGTAGTTCACCCTCGGGGCTGAGGGTATGTAACATTAGCTATGTGTTCAATCTCTCTCTCTCGTGTTCTTGAGATGTCACGATCTGGATGTATCACGGGCTTTGTTAATATAATCGGATCATATGATGTTATTCCGTTGCTACCTTGTTGTGATGAATTGAATCTTTACCTTTGAGATTTTGTTATGTCAGATTGAATATTGGATTGGAGGTCACTTGATATATGTCTTGCATGTGGATACCCGTGGTGACAATGGGGTGTTCTATTGATTCACTTGATGTATGTTTTGGTACTCAACTTGCGGATTCCCGAGGTGACATTGGGGTAATCTATGCATAGGGGTTGATACACATTCTTGTCCTACGTTCTCCGATAGAAATCTTCGGGTGCTCCTTGAAGTTCTTTGTGTTGGATTGAATATGATAGATCTGAAATTGTTTGATGCATGTCGCATAATTTACCCATGGATACTTGAGGTGACATTGGAGTATCTAGGTGACATTAGGGTTAATTGATATGTATCATTGGTGTTATTTTAGTACGAACTCTAGGGCTCTTTGTGACACTTATAGGAATAGCTCAAAAGATTGATCGGAAAGAATAACTCTAAGGTGGTTCTACTACTTACACCAATTTCATCTTATTGTTCTCCGCTAGATAGGAACTTTGGAGTGATTCTTTGTTACACGTTGAGGGGTGATCATATGATTCAACTATGTTAGCATTGTTGGGAGATTGCACTAGTGGAAGTATGAACCCCAGGCCGTGTTTCCAAGCATTAATATACCGTTTTGCTCGTTGTTTACTACTTGTTACCTTGCTGTTTTTATATTTTCAGATTATAAAAACCTATATCTACCATCCATATTGCACTTGTATCACCGTCTCTTCACCGAACTAGTGCACCTATACAATTCGCCATTGTATTGGATGTGTTGGGGACACAAGAGATTTCTTGTATTTGATTGCAGGGTTGCTTGAGAGAGACCATCTTCATCCTACACCTTCCACGGATTAATAAACCTTAGGTCAACCACTTGAGGGATAATTGCTACTGCCCTACAAAACTCTGCGCTTGGAGGCCCAACAAAGTCTACAAGAATGAAGTTGTGTAGTAGACATCAAGCTATTTTCTGGCGCCGTTGCCGGGAAGGTGAGTGCTTGAAGGTATATCTTTAGATCTTGCAATTAAATCTTTTATTTTCTTGTTTTTCACTAGTTTGGTTTTATAAAAAAACTACAAAAATGGAATTTAGGTTGCCTCAATTGTTTCGTCTTTTTAATGTGTTTCGCGAAAATGATGGTTTGGAAAATTGTGCTCAATTGGTAGAGGAAAAGTTTATAAAAATACTTAATGAGAATTCCTTGAATGATAAGCATGATCGCAATGTTGCTAGTATGAATTCTATGAATATCCATGATGCTAATGATATGCAAAGCCACAAGCTTGGGGATGCTATGTTTGATGAAGATGATATTTTTAGTCCCCCAAGTTTTGATGAGCAAATTTATTATGATGATGGCATGCCTCCTATCTATGATGATTATAATGATGACATGTATGCAATAAAGAATAATTATAACTATGAAACTTGTCATCATAATTTTAATTTTTAATTTGGTTATGTCAATCATGTATCTATGATAGTTATTTTGTTGAGTTTGCTCCCACTATTATGAATGAGAAGAAATATGCTTATGTGGAGAGTAATAAATTTTCTATGCTTGTAGATCATGAAAAGAATGCTTTATGTGATAGTTATATTGTGAAATTCCTTCATGATGCTACTGAAAATTATTATGAGGGAGGAACATATGCTTGTAGGAATTGCAATAATATCAAGTTTCCTCTCTATGTGTTCAAAGTTTTGAAGTTATGCTTGTTTTGCCTTCCTATGCTAGTTGTTGCTGGCTCCCATAAATTGTTTGCTCACAAAATACCTATGCATAGGAAGTGGGATAGACTTAAATATTCTTGGCATGTGATCCACGCTGCTCTTTTGCATCTTTCAAATACTATTCCTACGTGAGCATCATTGAAATCACCATGCCTAGCTAAAAGGCATTAAAGAAAAGCGCTTGTTGGAAAACAACCCAACACTTTTCCTTTCTGTTTTTGTGTGTTCACATGATTAAGCTACTGTGGTAATCATGTTTTGTGCCTTTTATTTCAATAATGTGCCAAGTAAAGCCTTTGGGATAGTATGGATACTTGTTGATTTGATTCTGTGCAAAAACAGAAACTTTTGCCTCCAGTAAAGAATTTCTTTGATTTTACTGGTGTGTCAAAAAATTCCGAAATTTTTACATAGTATTTATATGAAAATTCTCTAAGTTTTAATAATTTTACTGAATTTTTAGAGACATGGAAGTATGGTTATACTACAGATCTTCACAGACTGTTCGATTTTTGACAGATTCTGTTTTGCATGCATAGTTTGCTTGTTTTAGTGTTCCCATAGCTTATATTCAGTGATATAAATTATGTGAATGTTAGAATACAGTAGGTTTTATGTGAGAACAATTATGAATCTTTTCTTCACAGTACCTAAGTGAATCATCTTTATTTATTATACTAACCCATCTCACGAAGTTCCGTTAAGTTTTGTGTGATTGAAGTTTTCAAGTTTTGGTTGAGACACCGATATGAGGAGAATAAGGAGTGACAAGAGCCTAAGATTTGGTATGACCAAGGAACCCCCAAGGTAATATCCAAGGAAAACTCAAGCGCCTAAGCTTGGGGATGACCTGGAAGGCATCCCCTCTTTCGTCTTCAACACGCTCGGTGTATCTTACTTGGAGCTATATTTTTATTCGTCACATAATATGTGTTTTGCTTGGAGCATCATTTTATTTTGTTAGTATTTTTTTCTGTTATTTATAATCTTGTTTTTAAATAAAAAATTCCAAGAATTGCCTTTAGGATGCTTGAATTGCATGTTTGATGTCTGCTGTGTAAAAACAGAAACTTTTGTTGTAGTCTTTGAATTTTCATATTTTACTGGAACGTAAAAAGTTTCTGAAATTTTTACACATAATTTTCATATAAATTATTTATCATGTCCTAAATTTTCATAATTGTTAGAGATACAGAAGTGCGCTTTGTAAATTAATTGCTACAGACTGTCCTGTTTAGACAGATTGTTGTCATAGTTTTGTTATCTACTTCTCCTATGGTTTTCATGACTTATATTGGTAGATATAAATTGTAGAAATGATAGCATATAGTGGATAATGTTTGAAAATTATTTTTCAACTTGTCTTGGCAGTACATAAAGTGTTGATTTATTCTTATGTGTACTAACCTATCTCACGAGTTCTTTCCAAGTTTTGTGTGGATGAAGTTTTTGAGACCTAGGTGAGACCGGGATATGAGAGGATTGAACGAGATACAAAAGCTCAAGCTTGGGGATGCCCAAGGCTCCCCAAGTAAATATTTCAAGAAGTCTCAAGCATCTAAGCTTGGGGATGCTACGCATGCCACCTCTCTTCATCAACTATCGGTTAGCCTATGTTGAGCCTAAATTTTTATTCGTTCACATGATGCGTGCTATTCTTGGAGTGTATTTTTTTTTGTTTGCTGCTTGAATAAAATACTCAGCTCCAAAAATATTTATTGAGAGAGAGAGATTCCTCACATAGCTATTTTATTGTTTGACTACTCATTGATCTTCACTTATATCTTTTGAGAGTAGTTCAAAATTTACTCTTGTGCTTCACTTATATCCTGAGAGTAAACGTTGAATGAATTGAATGTCATAAATGTGAAATTATATATGCTTCACATTCTTGTCCCATGGGGAGTAGTGACTTCACATACTAGGAGTATAAGCGGTAAAATTTATTGGAAGTTAGCAAACATAACATTGGTCATTTAAACAATTCATGAAAGAATATTGAAGGAAGAGAGGTTTCACATATAAATACGCTATCTTGGACATCTTATATGATTGTGAACCCCCATTAAATATTTTCAAACTTGATCAAGTAGTTGACGTTGTACAAGGAAGACAACGTAATGGTTATGTTTGTTTATATTCATGTAGCAACTATATTGTCATGGATCCTCTAACATGTGATGCTTGTTTAGAACCTTTTGCTAGCCAAAACTTTGTACTAAGTAGAAATACTACTTGTGCATCCAAATACTTGAGCCAAGTTTCTTCCATGAGAGCCCACCATACCTACCTATATATGGTATTTCACTGCCATTCCAAGTAAATTTGCATGTGGCACCTCTAAACATTCAAATAAACATCCGTTTTGTGTGCTCGTACCGCTCATGCAGCGACGGGGCGGTCATTATCTTCCATGCTAAGCGGGTTATTCTCAAGATGAGTGTTTATTCACTCGTCATTACACGAGAGAGACTGGTAAAAAGGATGCTCAGTCCTGCATAATACAAAAATAAATAAACAAGAACTCCCCATAGAAAGTTGATTGTTTGGAGGGCAACCGTGGATTCAGCCAGCCATGGAATGTGTTTGAATGGTGGAGGCGGAGTAAAAATTCCAATTCTGTATGGGAACCGCTAATAATGTGTTTAGCATGGAAGATATTGAAAACTCTGTTGTGACGTTGACAGGAAAAGTATACCACCCAAAACTACATATTCATCTTTGTTTTAAAACAAAGAGCTCTGGCACCTCTGCAAATCCCTGCTTCCCTCTACGAAGGGCCTATCTTTTACTTTTAATATTGAGTCAACTTCTTATTCCAATTTATCAATTCTTTAGTTGGCAAGCATCATGTGGTGGGGAAAGATCCAGACACATATATCCAGTTGAATATAGGTGATCATGATTCATTATGTGTTGACATTATCCCCGAGATAAATAAGTTGGGAGGCGAAACATTAAGCCCCTATCTTCCTATGTGTTTGACCGAAACTATTTGTTCTAAAAATATGCTTTGAGTGTCAGCAATGATGGAAGACTAAATGATAGTTGAGTATGTGGGATTTGCTAAACCAAAGCTCTTACATAGACCCTTCCTGAAAATAAGATGAATTGTAATTGTTTGATGACTGGAAACATAGTTTGCTAGCTTTCAAGAAAGTTTATGATCTATACTTTAACATGTGAATAACTTGCTACTTGATCATGAGAAGTTTTATGAGAAATACTTGCTGGCTATGATGCTAGAAAAGTGACTGAAATTATCAATGATCAAACTTATATACTATGCTACCATTCACACTTCATAAATTACTTCTTTTATCATTTACCTACTCAAGGACGAGCAGGAATTAGGCTTGGGGATGTTGATACGTCTCCAACGTATCGATAATTTATGAAGTATTCAAGCCATATTTGCCTATGTTTACAATACTTTTATATGGTTTTGATGCACTTTATATGATTTATTTAGAACTAACCCGGACCGACGCTGTTTTCAGCAGAATTACCGTGGTGTTGTTTTTGTGCAGAAAAATGAAAGTTCTCATAATCGCCCGGAACTTTTTGATGATTTTTTCTGGAGGACATTTCATGAGCAACAATCCTTCCAATGACTTTTGTAGGCTTGAGATCTTTGTAGTTTGGCATCATTTGGATCAATGTGCACACGGTGTCGTACTTCCCATCCTAGGCTCTAAGTATCTTCTTGATGATGAATTTGTCGTTCATCTCTTCGCTTCCTTAGCCGGAAATCTCATTTATGATGAGAGCAAGCCTAGAGTACATTTCCGCGACTCCTTCACCATCCTTCATCTTGAACTTCTCAAGTTGACTTTGTAGCACATCCAACTTAGATTCCCTGACGGATTCGGTACCTTCATGCGTATCAACCAACGTATCCCAAATTTCCTTTGCATTCTCAAGACGGCTATTCTTGTTGAATTCTTCGGGGCATAGGCAGTTGAATAGAATGTCACATGCTTGAGCGTTGTATTGCAACCTCTTCAATTCTTTCGCGGTCGGTTCACGATCCGGTTCCTTTCCATCACCACAGAATTCACCTTGCAAGCCAACACGAACAACAGCCCATACGACGGGGTTATGACCAAGAATATGCATTTTCATCTTATGCTTCCAACTAGCAAAGTTTGTACCATCGAAATATGGACCTCTATGGTGATAATTTCCCTCACTAGACGCCATACTCTCCTAGGTTGTGAGACCAATGCAATGGAGACCAAATCTTTGATACCACTTGTAGGATCCGAAGTAGGTCAAGAGGGGGGTGATTAGACTACTTGGCAAATAAAAACCTAACATTTTCCCAATTTTAGTTCTAGGCAAGTTTTAGCAATTGTTGCAAATCAAGTTCACCCTACACATGCATGTCTACGAGTATAGCAGCAGAAAGTAAAGATAAGCACATGTAATTAGAGGATAGGGATAGGAAGATCAAACGCAATTTGGAGACACGAAGATTTTTCCCGTGGTTCCGATAGGTGGTGCTACCGTACGTCCACGTTTATGGAGACTTCAACCCACGGAGGGTAACGGTCGCGAGAGTCCACGAAGGGTTCCACCCACGAAGGGTCCACGAAGTAGCAACCTTGTCTATTCCATGATGGCCTACGTCCACGGAGGACTAGCCTTACTCGAGGTAGATCTTCACGAAGTAGGCGATCTCCTTGCCCTTACAAACTTCTTGGTTCAACTCCACAACACGAAGAAGGAGGCTCCCAAGTGACACCTAACCAATCTAGGAGGCACCACCCTCCAAAAGGTAATAGACATGGTAGTATGATGAACTCCTTGCTCTTGTGCTTCAAAAGATAGTCTCCTCAACACTCAATCACTCTCTCACTGGTTTGGCATGGGTATAAGAGATTGATTTGACGGAAAGCAACTTGGGGAGGCTAGAAATCAAGATCCATATGGTTGGAGTGGATGATCTTTATCTCAACACATGAGTAGGTGGCTCTCTCTCAGAAAAATGGATAGGACAAGTGTTTGTATGTTCTGAGTGCTTCCTCTACGAGTGAGAGGTGGTGGAGGGGTATATGTAGCCATCTCCAAAAATCCAACCGTTACAACATTATTGCGCAAGTCGGTGAAACCGAAGTGAAAACTCGGTTGCACCGACTAGTGCAAAATGTGGCAACTTTGGCCTTTTCGGTGAGACCGATATATGAAGCTCGGTGGTACCGATTCCTGAAATTAGCTAACCAGAGAGTTGTTCCAAAACTCGGTTGGACCGATTCTCAAAACTCGGTGGTATCGATTCCTGAAAATGGCTAACCACAGAGTTGGTCCAAAACTCGGTTGGTCCGATTCACAAAACTTGCTGGTACCGAGATGGTAGGGTTTGGCATGGGAATCTGTCTAAGTGAAACTCAGTAGGGCCGAATGGAAATTGTCGGTGGCACCGAATTTGAACTTTAGGCTTTGGACAGAGAATATTTGTGGGAGAGTGGATGAGTATTTTTGGTGGCTAATCTCTAAGCACTTGAGCAAGCACATCATCATAATTCCTCATCCCCTTTTAATAGTATTGGCTTTCCTATGGACTCAAAAGTGATTTCTCACAAAATATAATGTGTAGAGTCTTCAAGCTTGAATCATGACCAATCATATTCCTTTCCTTTCCTTGGGGAGGTTCTCCACACAATCCTTTAGCCATCCCATCATTGAACTTTTTCTGAGATAAACTTGGTGGAAACATTAGTCCAATGAAATATATGTTGTTATTAATTACCAAAACCACCTAGGGAGAAGTTGTGCTTTCAAACACTGGTCGGTTTGGAGAATTCTGGGCCTGCTACCTGGAGCCCTGTTTCGGTGCCCTGCCGGAGGGGGATCGATCACGGAGGGCCTCTACATCATCCTTGTTGCTCCCATGGTGATGTGTGAGTAGTTCACCACAGACCTACGGGTCCGTAGTTAGTACCTAGATGGATATCTCTCTCTCTCTTGATCTTCAATACAATGATCATCGCATCTTCGCTTTGATCTATCCAATGTAATTCTTTTGTGCGGTGCGTTTGTTGGGATCCGATGAATTGTGGGTTTATGTTCAGATTATTCATGAAAAAGATTTAAGTCTTCTCTGATATTTATTATGATTCTTATTTGGATGATCATTATAGCTTCGTAAATCTCTCTAATCTATTGAAATAGTTTGGCCAACTAGATTGATATTTCTTCGGTGAGAGGGGTGTGTTGTAGTGGGTTCAATCTGGCGGTGCTCTATATCCCAGTGACAGAAAGGGACAAGACACGCCTTGGTATTGCTGCCACTAAGGATAAAATGATGGGGTTAGTTCATATTAATTGAATTCTCTTTGTCTACATCATGTCATCGTTCTGCAAGCATTAATCTGTTTTACTTAATACTCTAGATGCATGCTGGATAGCGATCGACGGGTGGAATAATAGTAATAGGTGCAGGGAGGAGTCGGCCTATTTTCTTATGGACGTGATGCCTATATAGACATGATCATTGCCGTGATTAAAGATTGCATAACTATGCGCTTTCCTATCAATTGCCCAACAGTAATTTATCTACCCACCGTACGCTTACTATATGAGAGATGCCACTAGGGAAAACTATGGCCCCCGGGTCTATTCACTTATAAATTTACAAAATCTCTCAATACCTTGCTGACATTATTTGTATTTTATTTTATTTTGCAATTTACAATTATCTACTATCATGTACACACTTCATTTGCTTGCAAATAACGAGACCAAGGGATTGCCAACCCTCTTGCCGCGTTGGGTGCAAGTGTTTGCTCTTTTGTGTGCAGCCGCTAAAGATGGTGGTTGACCGTTACTCCTATTGGTTAGATAATCCTTGGTTCTCTACTGAGGGAAATACTTATCCGTATTGTGTTGCATCACCCGTTCCTCTTCACGGAAACCCAACGCGGATCACAAGTATCAGGAAGGATTTCTCGTGCCGTTGCCGGGGAGTATCATCAACCAACCATCAAGTAACTTCGCACAAATTATCATTCACTTGTTCTTATTTTTATTTGATGTTATATTTATTTTGCTTCATAAAAATCAAAAATACAAAAATATTTATCTTTGCTTGTTGCTAGTTTACTTCTTTGCTTGCTAGTTTACTTGTCCTGCTTGTTACTTTGCTTGCTCGGTCACCATGTCTCAAGATACTACTAATTGTGTGACTTATCAAATAATAATAACAATGCTTTTATTAGTAATCCTATACCACCCTCCACTAGTGCGGAGGCTTTTGATATTAATGATGCATTGCTGAATCTTGTGATGAAAGATCAATTTTTGGGAAGTCCTAATGAGGATCCCGCTGCTCATCTTAATACCTTTGTTGAACTTCGTGATATGCAAAAGAAAAATGACATGGATAATGATGTTGTGAAATTAAAATTATTTCCTTTTTCACTTAGAGATAAAGTTAAGGCTTGGTTTTCATCTTTACCACGTAATAGCATTGGAACATGGGATAAGTGTAAAGATGCTTTTATTGCAAAGTATTTTCCTCCTACTAAGATCATCTCCCTTAGAAATAAAATTATGAATTTTAAACAACATGATCAAGAACATGTTGCACAAGCTAGGGAGAGGATGAAATTGATGATTAGAAATTGCCCTACTCATGGTTTAAACTTGTGGATGATTATCCAAAATTTCTATGTTGGACTAAACTTTGTGTCTAGAAATCTTCCAGATTCTGCTGCAGGTGGTACCTTTATGGATGTGACCTTAGGAGAGGCCACCAAACTTCTGGACAACATTATGACAAACTACTCTCAATGGCATACCTACAGAGCTCCAACTGGTAAGAAGGTAAATTCTGTTGAAGAAATCGCTACTTTGAGTGAAAAAGTGGATGCTCTTATGAATATGGTTGCTAGCAAGAATACTCATGTTGATCCAAATGATATGCCCTTGTATACCTTGATCGAGCAAAATGATGATGCTATTTATGTGAACTTTATCTCGCGAAACAATTTAAACAACAATGCTTATAGAGGAAATTTCACTGCTAGGCCGTATCCCAGTAATTCCTCTAACAACTATGGAAACTCTTATGGAAATTCTTCTACAAATTCTAATAGGATACCCTCTGATCTTGAGAACACAATTAAAGAATTTATTAGTTCTCAAAAGATTTTTAATGCTATGGTAGAAGAAAAGTTGCATACGATTGATGTTTTGGCTAAAAACATGGATAGAATTGCTCTTGATGTTGAAACTCTTAAAAGTAAAACTTTTCCACCCAAGCATGATTTTAATGAGACTATTAAATATATCCAAATATCTATTAATGAAATTAAGGAGAGAACCGCTAAGTTGAAAGCTAAGCGGGAATTCTTAGAAAGAGCTCTTCCACCCTGTTTTTACCGGAATCATGACGAAGATCTTAAAATGCTTGGCACTATCCTATTGAATCTTTGTTTACTTCTCTGAAATTAAATGATAAAGGGACTGGAGTTGAGTCAACTTTATCGAGAGAGTCATGTTTGCTTGGAGGGTGATGATTCTAATGCTAAAACTGAAAAAGTGGTTTTGGAGAGGTTAAAACTTTAACTAGTGATGTGCCCACTATCTTGGATTACAAGGACTTTAAGTATGAAAGTTTCTGTTTAGTACAATGTATTTCCTTGTTGCAATCCATTATTAGCTCACCCAATGCTTATGAACAAAATAAAGCTTTTACTCAACATATAGTAGAAGCGATGATAAAAGTTTATGATGAGAAACTTGAGCTAGAAGTTTATATTCCTAGAAATTAGCATGATGAATGGGAACCTACTACCAAAATAAATCTTAAATAATATGAATGCAATGCTTTGTGTGACCTTGGTGCTATTGTTTCAACTATACCTAAATCTCTTTTGTGGTGTGCTTGGTCTCACTAATATTCAAGAATGTTCCCTAAACTTGCATCTTGCGGATTCTACCATCAAGAAACCTTTAGGTAAAATAAATGATGTGATTATCCTTGCTAATAGGAATTATGTGCCTGTAGATTTCATTGTGCTTGATATTGAATGCAATCTTACTTGTCCAATAATACTTGGAAGACCTATTCTACGAACTACAGGTGCAATTATTGATATGAAAGAGGGAAACATAAGGTTCCAATTTCCATTAAATAAAGGGATGGAACACTTCCCTAGAAATATAATCAAACCACCTTATGAATCTATCATGAGAGCTACTTATGGGTGGAGTGTCAAAGATGAAAACACTTGAAACTATGCATTATGCCTAGCTAGGGGCGTAAAACAATAGCGCTAGTTGGGAGGCAACCCAACAGTTATCTTTATATTTGCTTTTTACTTTCTCTTTGTTTTTTATAACATGATTATTGCCTCTGTAATTATTGTGTTTTTTATGTTTAAATTAGTTTTTGCGCCAAGTAAAGCCTTTGGGATGACTCACAAGATGAGTAGAATTGATACGATCCAAAAACAGAGATTTTAGCGTCCAGTGCAGAATTTCTCTGATTACTGGAATGTCTTTTTGATCTGAATTTTTTACACAGTATTGCTTTACAAATTCGTCAGGTTTTCCTAATTTTTCATAATTGTTAGAGTTATATAAGTATAGATTCTCTATAGATTTTTATAGACTGTTCTGTTTTAGACATATTCTGTTTTTGCTAGCACGGTTTGCTTGTTTTGATGATGCTATGGATTGTATCGGGGGGTATAAGTCATGGAGAAGTTAGAATACAATACCTTATGCAATAATAAAATAAGAATAAATTTATAACAGTACCTAAAGTATTTGATATGTTTTCTATAGTAACGGATCTCACAAAGGTTTTGTTGAGTTTTGCGTGCTGAAGTTTTCAAGTTTTGGGTGCTATCACGATGGATGAAGGAATAAGGAGCGGCAAGAGCCTAAGCTTGGGGATGCCCAAGGCACCCCAAGATAATATTCGTGGAATAGTCAAGTGTCTAAGCTTGGGGATGCCCCGGAAGGCATCCCCTCTTTCGTCTCAATCCATCGGTATGTCACTTGGAGCTATATTTTTATTTATCACATGATATGAGTTTTGCTTGGAGCGTCATTTGCTTTAGTTTTCTATTTGTTTTTGCTTTTGCACAATCATTGTTTGCTGCACATGCCCACTTGAGAGAGATACACTATCACCATAATTTATTAGAATACTCTATGTGCTTCACTTATATCTTTTGAGCTTAGCAGTTGCTCTAGTACTTCACTTATATCTTTTAGAGCACGGTGGCATATAGATTCTATAGAAATAATTGCACTCTCGTTCTTCACTTATATTTGTTTGAGAGTTAATAAATAGCGACGGTAATTTGCATCGGTTATAAGACTAGTCCAAAAAATAATAGGTATTCAATGAGTGCATAATCAAAACCACGTGTAGCACACAAAAGAGAAATTATGGTTAATGATATTAATGTGGTGATACGAAAGAGCATGAGTGCATGATCATTGATTAATAAAAGTATCGTGAATTATAGGTTGTTAACTTGTTGTTCATCCAAATATTTTTGTAGCATGGTGATGATGTGTGAGCATACTTATTCCTCGTTGAAATCCTAGTGTTGTTTAAGTCAGAGGCGTGCAATGGTAAACTCCTCCAAACCTCCTCCCTAGGGGCATGCGAGTAGTGCTTTGCTTCGAGTCTTGCAATAAGTATGTGAGTTCTTTATGACTAATGTGAATCCATGGATATACGCACTCTCACCTCCACATATTTGCTAGCCTCTTCGGTGTCGTGCATTGCCCATTCTCACCTCGAGGATCGGTGCAACCTTCGCCGGTGCATCCAAACCCCGTGACATGACACGCTCTGTTACACATAAGCCTTATTATATCTTCCTCAAAACAGCCACCATACCTACCTATCATGGCATTTTCATAGCCATTCCAAGATATATTGCCATGCAACTTCCACCGTCACATCATATGACTTGTACTTTCATTGTCATATTGCTTTGCATGATCATATAAGCTGACATAGTATTTGTGGCAAAGCCACCGTTCATATTTTTCATACATGTTATGCTTGATCATTGCACATCCTGGTACACCGCCAGAGGCATTCATATAGAGTCATACAGTTTTTCATGTTGAGTTGTAAGACAATGATTCCCCCACAAGTCGGGATGAGACTCCAGACGAAAGAAAAAAAAAGAAAAAGGAAAAAAGAGAAAAAGAAATAAATGAGAGAAAAAGAGAGAAGGGATAGTGCTACTACCTCTTATTCCTCACTTGTGCCTCAAAGTGCACCATGCTCTTCATATAAAGAGTCTCTTGTTTTATCACTTCCATATGCTAGTGGGAATTTTTCATTATAGAACTTGGCTTGTATATTCCGATGGCGGGCTTCCTCAAATACCCGAGGTCCTCATGAGCAAGCAAGCCGTTGGATGTACACCCACTTAGCATCATTTGAGCTTTCATACAATTATAGCTCTAGTGCATCCGTTGCATGGCAATCCCTACTCCTCACATTAATATCTATTGATGGGCATATCCATAGCCCATTGATATGCCTAGTTAATGCGAGACCTTCTTCTCCACTTTCACCCCTTTGAAACCTACCACCATATTCTATTCCACCTTTATGCTATATCCATAGTTCACACACATATATTGCGTGAGTAATAAAAAGCTGAAGCGCGTTAAAATGTACAATCCAATTGCCTGACTTGACACCGTGGGCTTGGCATTTGTATTTATGTGGTGAAGACGGAGCCATGCTATTCTTATATGATAAAATGAATAGGGGGTGAACATTCTTTTCGGATCGTATACTTTGAAACTTGATGATTATGTTTCTTATGTTTATAAATATTACTATGTTGATTTTTATTAATTCATCATTTCTCAATGAACAAACCTGCAATAGATTACATGTTGGGTAGCATGTCACATCAAAAATTGTGTTTTTATCATTTACCTACTCGAGGACGAGCAGGAATTAAGCTTGGGGATGCTGATACATCTCCAATGTATCTATAATTTTTTATTGTTCCATGCTATTATATTATCATTCTAGGATACTTTTTGTGTGTTTATTTACCAATAGTATTGTTTTTTAGCACTAACCTATTAACCCAGTGCCCAATGTCAGTTGTTGTTTTCTGCATGTTTTTGGCTTTTCAGGTTTACAGTACCAAACGAAGTCCAATTGCTATGAAACTTTAATATGATTTTTTGTGGACCAAAATAAGACCTGGAAGCTTCGGAAGGAGGCCAAGGACCCCACGAGAGAGGCACCACACAACAAGGAGCGCTCTGGGGGTGGGTCGCGCCCTGTTGCCTTGTGTCTCCCTCGGGCGTCCCCCGATGCCCCTCTCTGGCCTATAAATTCTCTAATATTCCAAAAACCCTAAGGAGCATCCAGAAACAATTTTTCCGCCGCCGCAAGTCTCTGTTCCGCCGTGTGCCCATCTGGAGCCCTGTTCCGATGCCCTGTCGGAGGGGGGATCGATCACAGAGGGTCTCTACATCATCCTTGCTGCTCCCATGGTGATGTGTGAGTAGTTCACCATAGACCTACGGGTCTGTAGTTAGTACCTAGATGGCTATCTCTCTCTCTCTCTCTCTTGATCTTCAATACAATGATCATCGCATCTTTGCTTTGATCTATCCGATGTAATTCTTTTGTGCGGTACGTTTGTTGGGATCCGTTGAATTGTGGGTTTGTGTTCAGATTATTCATGAAAAGATTTGAGTCTTCTCTGATATTTATTATGATTCTTATTTGCATGATCATTATAGCTTCGTAAATCTCTCCGGTCTATTGAAATAGTTTGGCCAACTAGATTGATATTTCTTCGGTGAGAGGGGTGTGTTGTAGTGGGTTCAATCTGGCGGTGCTCTATATCCCAGTGAAAGAAAGGGACAAGACACGCCTTTATATTGCTGCCACTAAGGATAAAACCATGGGGTTAGTTCATATTAATTGAATTCTCTTTGTCTACATCATGTCATCGTTCTCCAAGCATTACTATGTTTTACTTAATACTCCAGATGCATGCTGGATAGCGGTCGATGGGTGGAGTAATAGTAATAGGTGTAGGCAGGAGTCAACCTATTTGCTTATGGACGTGATGCCTATACATACATGATCATTGTCGTGAATAAAGATTGCATAACTATGCGCTTTTCTATCAATTGCCCAACAGTAATTTGTCTACCCACCGTATGCTTATTATATGAGAGATGACACTAGGGAAAACTATGGCCCCCGGGTCTATTCACTTATAAATTTACAAAGCTTTCGATATCTTGCTTCCATTATTTGTATTTTATTTTATTTTTTAATTTACAATTATCTACTATCATCTACACACTTCATTTGCTTGCAAATAACGAGACCAAGGGGATTGACAACCCTCTTGCCGCGTTGGGTTGCAAGTGTTTGCTCTTTTGTGTGCAGTCGCTGAAGGCGGTGGTTGACCGTTACTCCTATTGGTTCGATAAACCTTGGTTCTCTACTGAGGAAAATACTTATCCGTATTGTGTTGCATCACCCATTCCTCTTCACGGAAAACCCAACGCAGATCACAAGTGTCAATATCCTATTACATAATTAAGTGTTATCAATCTACAGGTATAACTACGCAATTTCAAACAAATTGCGATCTCAACTCGTCAATGAATGTGAAGTCGAATCACGATACTTCACTGAATTCAACATTACATATGTTCTCCAACTTGAGTTCAAGTAGTCACCGGCAAGATCCTAATAACTAATCCCACACAAAACATTTACCTCTAGATCTAATCTAGAAAACCAATTCGACGAACTTCTATGGCAATTGGAACTGATATTTAACAGAGAGTGAAAGGGGTGAGTAGCACTCACTTGCCATGTTGCATGACGTTCGTCGAATCAGCAACATTCCAAGCCCAGATATACCCTTAGTGTTCTGACAATCTAGAGAATAGGTCATGAAACATAGCCTCCATACAGAACAAGACCAAGATAAATACATGTGTGTAAAATCGAGAAACACCAAATATGATTTTTTTAAACATAAAAGACAAAAGGAAGATCTTATGCTATCATGCTAGGCTATCGCTAGCACCACCCCTCCTTGGCTCATGAGGTGCAGAAGGAGGCACGTGATAGTGGGATACCACGAGGAACAACACCCCACAACGGCTCGAAACGACCACCACCTTGCCGGTCCCGCAGCAGGCAGCCACACTCATGTGAGAAGACGTGGGGACGCGGACGAAGAACAAAGGAGGCGAAGCCATGTGGGGAAGCTGCAAGCTACGCCGAATGGAAGGAGAGCAACGAGGGATCAAGGGGAGGAGCGGCAGGAGGCATGGTTGGTCGACGAGCTCCCATGCGACGACAACGCAAGGAACCCTAGCGTGTGCAAGGGTATCAGGGATAGGAGCGGCTCGTGCAAGGAGAGAAAGGGGAGCGGCTCACTCATTTGGGTCGAAGCTTCTTTTTTTTGCGGGAGGAAATGGAAGAAAACTGGTGCAGGGAAGAAAAATCGATGGGGGAAGATGTTGAGTATCGTGGTTATTTAGGAAACATAAGATAGACTAAGATTTTTTTTTGGCTAGTCTTGTACTCCAAGATGATCATGTACTCCTATATATATGCCCATGAGGCTCAAGCAATAAAACAACGATTCCACCAATCCTTCTCTATTCCCTTCTACATGTTATCTGCCGCAAGTTGCTAGACCTAGCCGCCACCCACCGCTTCCGCCCCGAGCGCCGCCCCCGGGGCGGTCGGCCTCCATGACCACCGTCGGGGGCCGCGCCGCCCGTATCTAGGGTTCGTTTGCCGATCGTGTTGACCGGCTGCCCTAGAGAGTCTTTTTCCCGATCTCTTTATCCGGGTTTTTCTCTCTCCCGTCGGTCGTCTTGATTGGCGTTTTCTTTTTGGTTTTCCGATCTAAGATCGATTTGCATAGCCCACCGCCGCTGTTGACCCCCACGCCTCTACTCCGACATCGACGTCGACTCTACACCGGCACTTCGTCATCCACCGCGCGGCAAGGCTGGACGCGCCGCCCAAGGGACGCCTTCGTGCATCGCTGCCAGCCGCTCGCCTGCGTGGTCTCCAATGCCGGTCTGTCTTCGCCGTCATCGCCCGAGACATCACCGACAACGTCGCCATCCTCTGGTCTGTGCGTCGTCCCCGCCATGGCGCATACAGTGCCGTTGTCGGTCTGATCAACCGAGCACGCGCCTGTCTTCAGCAAGCCCGTCCCCGAGCACGTGCCTACTGCCGATCGAGCCACAGGTTGCCGTCGCGTCGTCCCTTCGGGCCGTTGCGTCGCCGCCCCGAGGTCCTCCCGTCGACCGCCCCGGCCCGTGCGCCGCGCCCGTCGACGGCCCTTCGGGACGTCGCGCTGCGTAACGCAGTCCACGCCGCCGCCCCAGGATCCTCGCCTTTGCGTCGCCCCTTCGGGCTGTTGCGTCGCGGCACGCGGTACACACCGTCGCCCGTCAGACTGTCGCCACCGGCCAGTGGTTCTCCCTGCGGCTGCCCTGACCCGCGAGCCACCGCTACACTGCTCCTTCGGGTTGTAGCTTCGCGGCATGCGATCCTCGCCGCCGCCCGAGGCCGTCCCCGCTGCTGCACCGACTCGCACGCCATCGTTGTGTCGCCCCTTCGGGCCGTAGCGCCACGGCATGCGGTCCACGCCGCCGCCCCGAGGTCGTCCTCACGACTGCACCGACTCACGCGCCGCCGCTATGTCGCCCCTTCGGGCCGTAGCGTCGCGGCACAGGATCAACGCCGCCGTCTTGGGTCTTCCCGTCGTTGCCCCGACTCGCGCGCTGTCATTGCGTCGCCCCTTCGGGTCGTAGCGCCGTGGTGCGCGGTCCACTCCGCCGTCCCCCGCGCGTCGACTTCCTATGGTATGCTTCGCGCCGCCTCCCTCGACGCAGGAACGCCACCATCCGCGTCAGTCTTCGTCACGCTGTCGGGTTGTTCCTCGCCTACTTCGAGCATCGCCGCCGCGCTCCTGACCAGCCGCCGCCGCCGTCCGGCTGCGGCCGCCGCTCTTCTTCGGCGCCGCTAAAGCTCGCTCACCCGAGTCGCGCCGCCCATCCACCCCCTTCATCTCCATCCAGCAACAGCTCATCGCCAGCGTCGTCGTCGTATACCCCGACCACTTCATCTACTCCGGCCACCGCGGGCGACATCGCCCCCCCATCGATTTGCGCGGCAACCGTCGTCGAGTCCTTCTCTGCTAGCCTCCTCGACATGGCGTACCAGTTTGTGCAAGTCCCCGTATACGCATGCCCAGCACTGGCCACACCGACGCGTGCCTTCGTCCCCGGTGTGTTCCCAGGACTGGCAAACCTGGAGCGGCGCATCGTCAACATTGACTCCGTCCGTCTACGCATGCCCAGTGTTGGCAAACCCGGCGCTATGCGTCGTCAACTACGTCTTCTTCCCGGCGCACCACTACTTCAACACCACTGCGCCAATGACTAACTCGACGCCTCCTTGCGCCCGCGGCTCCCCGGCGACTTCCTTGACACCGGCCACCCAGACTCGACATCGACCACGATGTTCTTCGCACGGCTACCTCGACCACGGCTACACCACCCTACGCTCTCGGCTACCTCGGTATCGGCACAAAGGGCTACCGCCTTGCTTGAGCAACCTCGTCGATTTTCACTCTAGCCACAACTTCCGCGATGCGTCGACCGTTACGACTATGGAGGGATGTCCGTCAGCCTACCTTTGTATTCTTCTCCAGTCTCACCGTCTGTGTCGCTACCGTTGTGACTGCGGGGGGATTAGGGGGGGCATATAACCCGAAAACCGATTTACCGAACCGAATTAACCGGGACCGAATCCGAATTCACCGAAACCGAAGACTTCGGTAGTATTATCGGTTCACTAATCCAGAAAACCGAATTTAATTCGGGGAAATCGGGTTTACCCCGCGGGTACCCGAAAGGACCGAGGATCAGTAAATAAAAGAGTAGTAGAAAATAGAGCCACGGCCAACCAGCCTATTAGTCTACAACGGTACAGCCGCAACATCGTGTCTCCTCTTTTCCTCAAGTAGGAAAGTAGGCAAGTTTGCTCAATCTATCCCGCCGCCGCCGCCGTGAGCCTTGCTATTTGCTTCTCCGCCTCCTCACTTCCCAATCCAATCCCATCGCATCGCATCCCCAAATTTCCGTCCCTTCCCATCGTTCCCGTCGTGATATATAAAGGATGCGGCGGCCGCCCCGGCAGCGATTTACTCACCGGGGGTGAGGATATCCAAACCCTAGCAGGTTTGCTGGAGAGGCATCCATAGGAGCGCCGCCGGTAGCTCAAGCAGAGTTTGCTAAGCAGCCGCCCTGCCGATTTGCTGCACCTGAACAGCAGACTAGTGGATGATTCCTGCTATTATTAAATGAAATTTTTGACTGTTCGGTCAGAACCGATGACCGAACCGAACTCTCGGTGCACAAAAACATCGGTTAGTGATTTTCCCATTAACCGATCGGTCACTGTTTTTGAACAACCGAAATTTTTAAAAAACCGAAGTACCGACCCGAACGGTTCGGGGGAACCGAATGCCCAGGCCTAGGGGGGATGTTGAGTATCGTGGTTATTTAGGAAACATAAGATAGACTAAGATTTGTTCCGGCTTGTCTTGTATTCCAAAATGATCATGTACTCCTGTATATATGCCCACGAGACTCAAGCAATAAAACAGTGATTCCATCGATCCTTCTCTATTTCCTTCTAGAGAAGAGATTGTACAATAGGTGGAGAGAAAAGAAACGAATCGGTCTGATTTTTGATGGGGTGAGAGGTGAGGCGAACCTATCAACTTCTCTTTGACAATGGAGATTTTGAAACGGATGGAGTAATAAGCAGTCTCCTGCCAACTTTACATTTTACTCTACTTCTTATTCTGACCATGAGAAACAAACGTTACTGATCACAATTCACCACACCCAGCTCATCATCACTTGGGCCTCCCAGCCAGCATGAAGGCCTTGAACACAAGCTTCCTGGGCACCGTAGGCTGATCCCCCCACCCCGCTTCCACCTCCTTCATCACATCCTTCACCAGCGCCTCCAGGTCCACCCCTTTCTCCCTGGCCGTCGTCGCGACGGAGCCGGTCATCACGAACCCGGCCAGGTCCTCCAGCGTCATCTCCGCCTCCATGTCGACGTCGGCCGGCTCGCCCTCGCGGCCCACCCCGACGGGCTCGAACGGGAACGGCAGCTCGCGGTACCGCTCCATGGCCAGCCTCGTCCTCGGGTCCATGTACGGCCGCATGGCCGGGTACAGCGCCCCCTGCAGCTTCTCCCCGAACGGGTGGATGTCGTAGTTGTACCCCCACACGGCGAGCACGCCGCCGGGCTTCTTCAGGGCGCGGTTCGCCACGGCGTAGAAGCGCGGGACGTCGAACCAGTGGATCGCGGTCGCCACGATGACCAGGTCCAGGGATCCCTCGCCGCCGACCAGCGCGACGAGGTCGTCCTCCGGGAGGTCCTCCGGCGTGTGCAGGTACCGCACCTTGGGGTGCGCGATGGCGTGGCGGAGCTGGCCCTCGCTCACGTCCGTCGCCACCACGCCGTCGTAGTGCTCCGCGATCTGAGGAGAGGAGGGGGCTTTCGCTTTTTCAGGTGCTCGCTCGACTCGGAGCTCAGATCAGACAAACGGACGGCATGGCTTAAAGGGTGGCTTACGCTGACGGAGGCCTGGCCGCTGCCGCAGCCTGCGTCCCAGGCGCGGTGGTGGCCGGCGGTGAGGGAGGCGAGCATGGAGAACCACTCCTTGGGGTACCGCGGCCGCTTCTTGGCGTACGTCTCCGACGGTTTCTCATACAGCCCCGCCATTCTTGTGCTCTGCTGTCAACCGTAGTCTGTCAAGTGCGAATTGCAGTTGCAGTTTGTGGTTGGGGACCTGGATGGAATTTATAGACTACTAGCACCATGGAGGTCAGAGTCAAAGTCAAAGTGGTCACATGATCCATATACTCCCTTTGTAAAAAAATATAAGATCGTTTAGAAGTGGTGCTATGAATTATCCGCTAGGATTCAGAATCGTAAACTGCAGCAAAAAAAATTCTCAGACTTTACACTACCACGTGCAGAAATATAATGCAGCAGAAACCAGAAGTTACGCAGCAATGAGATGGTTTTCGACATGGAATCAGTAGGCATGAATCAGGGCATTTTTGATTCGTAGGATTTTGAAAACGCTGGAATAAGAATAGGAAAAGTATAAGGTTGGAATGGCATGTCCATTTAAACCCTATAGGATTAGCAAGGAGCGTGCACAGAAAAAACAAAGAAATTGTAAAAAAAGGTTGAAGTGCATGTTAGATTTCCTATAAAATGTAGTACAAAAGATTCTATGAAAAAAAATCCTATGGGATCTAATCCTATGAATCAAAGGATTAATGTAGAAAAAATTCCTAAGGATCTCAATCCTCTAAGGGCCTCTTTAATTCGTAGGATTTTGAAAACGTAGGAATAGGAAAAGTATAGGGTTGGAGTGACATGTCCATTTGAACCCTATAGGATTAGCAAGGAGCGTTTGATGCCACAGGAAAAACAAAGGAATTGTAAAAAGAGGTTGGAATGGATGTTAGATTTCCTATGAAATGTAGTATAAAAGATTCCATAGGAAATAATCCTATGGGATCCAATCCTATGAATCAAAGGACCAATGTAGGAAAAATTCCTAAGGATCTCAATCCTTCAAAAACCCTATAGAAATCCTTTGAATCAAAGAAGCCCTAAAAAATTTATAGAATCAAAGGAGCCCTCGGTAGGCATCCAAGGGAAGCCACAGGGGTAAAGAACAGGGAGTGCATAGCGCATCAGATGTAAACCTGTGGGTTGGGGTATAAAGCAGGTCAACCAGACGTATGAGACTTTGCTTGCTCTAGCTTGTGTGGAGCACACCATTTTTGCTTCGCCAACACTAATTGTATGCACCGAACTGAACTATCTGAACATCCACAAGATGCTCCAGCAGCCGCAAGTGGGAACACTTCAAGATGCTTAAACATTGCAACAACACATGCATTAACTGTTTAGTATTTGGTTATCTACAAGATAATGGCTTGTTTATGTTGACTACAGGTTTACAACAAGCAGTAATAAAAGATATAAGCACCGTAACAAAAGACACCACATAACAATCTACTAATAATGTACAAGTTTGTAGGAGCAACGTTTACTGCACAAGGTAATTGTACAGCAGACGGAATGAGACATCAGCGGAGAGGCTGTTGTTGGAGATCGGGGACAGTGGGACTGGCATAGCGAGCACAGGATGCAGGCCTCTGTCCTGCTATGTGTGAGCATCCAGGATTTATACAGGTGATGAAGGCGCCCCTTGAACATTGCATGCGCTCTCAACCTGCCATGATGAGAAAAGCAAAAAATCCAATTGACAATTTGGAAACACAGGAGAGTTTTACTGAACAATCTTGTATCGAACTAGTTTATTTGTTGAGTTGGAGACCCTGTATCTATGTTATTAAGCATTGGGCATGATGATGGCAGCAAGAAAGGTGATGTATTATATGCCAAGTAGTAGTATATATAAGAATGAGAAAATGTACCTACCAGTTACAAATAAGCTCCATTTGGCAAGATGCGCCGCCATTCTTTACAGCCATGTAAATAGAGGTGCACATGTACATCAGTTGGGAAAGGAATTGCCCCTTTCATGCTGTGTGAACAATTCATCAGAGAATTCTCTGCATAATATCAGCTTCTTTTCCTGGAGCGATCTGGTAATGCAGCCGTGAACCTTCGGGGGTTCCCAAAGGCGCACCCGTGCAGGAGCAGTTGTCAACCATAAAAAGCTCCCATTTCTTGATACCACATTTCTCCAAAGCAGAGTCCAATCTTGGGTTGTCCCCATCAGGATATGACCCATCAGGGGTAACAAGCACTGCTCCAGTGTATGATTGTCCAGCAGCCTGAGCAGCTCCATGGTAATGGAACAGGCCCCAGCTGAAATCATCCGAAACATCAACAACTGTCCAAAACTCTTTTGAAACCACGCCATTATCCAGGACACTGAAATAAAATGTACCAGGGATGCTAGCTCTTTTCACTCTGTACTTTCTACGCCTCCAAATCAGCTTCCCTTCCAGGGTTCTAACTTGAAAAATTGGCTCATACCAAAATGAACCTTTGGCTTTCCCTCTGTAGAATAATTGATACTGGCATGGGAATTGGTCATATGCTGGATTTTGTCCAGCTACAACTCTCCAACTCCACTCCAAGCTGTCCAACCAACCGACAAACAAATCTTCCGCAACTTCATGGCTAAGCTTTTCTTCTCTGAACACTGATAGCGGGGTTACGGAGGGTTTAGTAGGGATCTCAGCATTGAGCTCAAGACAGTTGTTCTTTTGCAAAACACAGAGAGAAAAAGCCTCTAGATGCGGACTCTCGTATGATGCAATGCAGCGATAGTTGCAGACCTGGTCAGTTGGAGAGCAAGAGTTCAAGCACTGAATGGCTTTCCTACAGTCGGGATCAAACAAGCAATTCAGTATTTGAGGACCGCAGTTTTTTATCATACAGCCTAGGGTAGAGAGACCTTTTGCCCTAAGGTTTTTCAGCATAGCGACCGGTCTTATGTATGCATTAACCACAACAAGCAAGCAAAACCTAATGTCATCTGAGTTGTGCCTTTCCCAGGCATTGGATATCGTCTTGAGGACTTCAGTTGATTCCTCTGTTCCACTTGGTTTTCCAACATTGATTAGCTTGCCAAAGAAGTCCTGCTCTCCAGTGTATTGAACAGATGTGCCTCCTAGCTTGTTTACTAAGGACGGAGATGACTGAAAGCAAAGTACATTCGGAATGTTCTTACTGTTATGTGTAAGCCACTGAACAGACTCCTGGCCTGTTATTGCAACATTGACTAGCATATCACACTGAGACAACTCTTTCCTAAGATCATCATGGTCAATCGACTTGTCAGTGAACACAAGCATTTCAAACCCTTCATCAACCCACTTCAACCTATCAGCCTAATGAAAAACAAAGATACAAGATTATAGGCAGTAAACTGATTTATGAGACTATACATAAATTAGCATCTACTCCCTCCGTCCCAAAATAAGTGACTCAACTTTGTACTAGCTTTGTACTAGAGTTAGTATAAAGTTGAGTCACTTATTTTGGGACGGAGGGAGTAGATTTTAGTAATGCCAGCAAGCAAAAACTGCACAGATCATGCTCACCTGCAGAAATGTATCTGACCCGTAGCACTCTATATTATTCAACAACAAAAAATTGAAGCATTTTGAACCGAGATAATGATACCAGTCATATGCTTAAGAATTCAAGAACTAGCAACTGAGGCTAAAACAACTAGTAGTTCAAACATTAGCAGTGTCCAAAATGAAGCTGGTGTTCCTGTTCAGACAGTGCAGATGGTACTAATTGTTTACCGTATGCAAAATTGTGAAGTATCCGCAGCAGGAAATCAGTAAAATCACTTCTCATTCCAAAGTAACACTCACAAGTCCGCGAAGTTTTTTTCCCCCTGCGATCGTTTCAGAACGGTGGGAGGGGCGAACTGATGGGTTAAGAGAGAGCGAGGCCGTACCGTATGGCGCATAACCTCGTCCCAGGGTGTACCCTTGAGCGGGCTGATGCTTCCGTCGCCGACGACGGCCACGATGCGGACGGCGTCCTCCGGGGACGTGGCTTGGCTGGCGACGCTGGCAATCCCGGGAGAGCAGGTGATGCCGGAGAGGCGGCGACTCACGGAACGCGAGGGGGCAAGAACGGGAGAGTTTCTAGGGAGGTGGAATCGGGTCGGTTGAAAGATCCGAACGGCAGAGGTGGCGGTGGCGGCGGCGGCGGCAGCGGAGGTTGGGAGAGTGGTCGCCATGGGAGGGGACGTGGAGTGCTGAGTGGAGGAAGCGACTGCACGTCGCGGCTAGAGCCTTCGAGGACCTTTTTCCTCGTGAAGCCCCAAACCCCTTCTCAGCCGTTCGATCCAAAATCAACAGTTCATGTTAACAAGAAAACATGAGAATGGCCAAAGTTTACCAAAATCTAGAACCCTCTCATTCAGTTGAGGTGTTAGAGCATCTACAGCCGGAACTTGCAAATTCGGTCCCCCAAACATTCGCGGACGCGTCCGCACGGACACTGACCGGTCACGCCTTAAATAATGGATTTTACATCGGATACCTCAAATTAGAAACCTCAAATCCATATTATTACATTCAACGTAAACGTAATACTAAGCGGAGCTCGTCCGGCTCCGCCGTGCCCATGTCCGGCGGTTGGTTCCACCCCTCGTAGCGTCCGTCCGGTCGCCGGCGAGGTAGAGTAGGACATGAGACACTAGCCGGCTCACGGGACTCGATCTCCCGCGGTCTCCCATGCCCTACTCTTCCTCGTCGGAGCCCGTAACCCGGAAGGTGCCGGTGGACGTGAGGTCGATGACGGATCCTTCCTGAGATGAGCCGACGTCCACCACGACGCGGTTGCGGCGCCCGCACTGGTGCGCCCTACGGGACGCTCGAGAGTGTGACTCCGCCTCTCCAACGTCCACCGTCGTGAGGGCCTCCGCCGCCTCCCGCGCCCGCTGCCTCGCACGGTGGGCACGCCGCGCCATGTTATCGTCCGAGGACGGCCATGCTTCGTGCTCAATGCGCCAATGGAAGGGTTGCGCTTCCGCCACGGCATGCGGACGCCAGACGGACCGCACTGCCTCCGGTGAGGCAACGATGCTGGATCCAAGCACCGGTTGTGCCGACGCAATGGATTCCCGGCGTTGCGAATCCGAGTGATGTCGTTGGGCGGCCGCCTCCCGCAAGCGGCGGAGCGCAAGCCGGACGGCCATCTCCTCCTCGGGACCGCGTGGGATGAGCTCATGGTCGACGGATCTGGAGGTGAAGGACTCGCATCTGTTGTCCGCCATGACAGAGAAGGCCGGAGATCGTCGAAGGTGAGCTAGGGTGGCGAATGGGAGTGGAGGGGAGTGGAGTGAAGTGGCTAGGGTTTGGTCAAGCAAGCAGATGGGGACGAATATATGTGGGGTTGATGCAGGCCAGTGCGGGACAGGCGGGCATGCTCGGGCTCCCCCATATCTGCCTCATATTTGGGCTCGACATGGGGGGTGCCAGTCAGCCCGGGCGTTCGAGGCTGGTTTGAGAGGCCCGTCTGGGTCGCATTTTCGTGACCGGACGGCCTGACCGTGCGTTTGAAACGGGTTTAAGGGGTCCGGTTGTAGATGCTCTTACATTTAGATAATTGACCCCACGATTTGTCAAGAAGCTCTTTTCTTCAGATATTAAATAATTACTTTTAGATTTGATTCACAATTTGACTGAATCAATTTAACCTAAAAACACATCGGTTTCATGCATCCTCTCATCACCTAATTAAATGATAGCATATGACATTGTAGCACCAATATAATATATGCGGCCACCAACACATGATCTTTTTTTCACATAAATATGTGTTGATTAGCACATAACACGGAATCACACCGACAAGAAAGCCTATCAAAACACCGCATTATTAAAAAAACACCATCTTCCCCACGTGTAAACCAAAAACAAACGAAAATGATAAAATCTCAAGAACACTTCTAACCTATGTTTGTGTCCAAACAGGTCATTGGTTCTATTTATAGGCACCCACGAACATCAGAATTGCACACAAAATTGAAGATATGTTGAGAGGGTGATCGAGCATGATTAACGATGCTCGCCTTGGCCTACCTACTAGTTCAACTTGTTGAAAGGGAGAGAGGGATTTGGGGTAATAGTTGTTGTATTGCTTGAGCCTCGTGGGCATATATATAGGAGTACATGATCATCTTGGAGTACAAGTCAAGGCAGGAACAAATCCTAGTCTATCTATATTTCCTAAACAATCACGATACTCAACATCCCCCCGCAGTCACAACGGTAGCGACGCAGACGGTGAGACTGGAGAAGAATCCGAAGGTAAGCAAACGGTCATCCCCCCCCACAGTCGTAACGATCGATGCATCGCGGAAGTCGTGGCTGGAGTAGAAACCGACGAGGTTGCTCAAGCAAGGCAGTAGCCCTTTGTGTTGTTTGTCGAGATAGCCGAGGGCGTAGGGTGGTGTAGTCGTGGTCGAGGTAGCCGTGCAAAGAACGCTGTGGTCGATATCGAGTCGGGGAGGCCGATGTCGAGGAAGTCGCCGTGGAGCCGCGGGCGCAAGGAGGCGCCTGAGTTAGAGATACGTTGGAGATGTATCAGCATCCCCAAGCTTAATTCCTACTCGTCCTCGAGTAGGTAAATGATAAAAACAGAATTTTTGTTGTGGAATGCTGCCTAACATGTTCATCACATATTCTTTTCTTTTGTAGCATGGACATTTGGACTTTTAGATGGTTCAAAGCAATAGTCTAGTTTTGACATAAAGACTTTAATACTCAAGCATGCCAACAAGCAACCATGTCTTTCAAAATATCAACACTAAAGAAAGTTATCCCTAGCCCATCATGCTCAATCATTGATCCGTTCATGAAACACACTCAAATATTAACTACACCCAATGCACAAGTATGATCATAGTGCCCCCTAGTTGGTGCTTTATAAGAGAAGATGGAGACTCAATAAAAGTAAAAATTGCATAAAGTAAATAGATAGGCCCTTTGCAGGGGGAAGTAGGGATTTGTAGAGGTGCTAGAGCTCAAAGCTTAAATTGAGAGAGAAAAATATTTTGAGTGGCATGCCTTTCCTGTCAACGAAAACGACAAAATAGTTCTCAATACTTTCCATGCTAGATACATCATAGGCGGTTCCCAAACATAAAATAAAGTTTATTCCTTTTTCCACCATTCTTTCACAATCCATGGCTAGCCGTATCCACGGTTGCCTTCCATACCAACACTTTCCAAGAAATTTATTATTTGACAACAAAAAGTAAATTTCTTTTTCATTTATGGACTAGGCATCCCTATTACCACCGTACTCTCGTGCAATGACAAGTGAATAAACACTCATCTTGAGAATAACACATCTAGCATGGAAAAATATTGGATACCCCCTACCGTTTCATGAGCGGTACGAGCACACAAAAAGGAAATTCATTTTGAAAATTAGAGATGGCACATACAAATTTGCTTAGAACGACATGGAAATACCGCATATAGGTAGGTATGGTGGACTCATAAGGCAAAACTGGGTTTAAGGATTTTGGATGCACAAGTAGTATTTCTACTTAGTACAAGTGGAGGCTAGCAAATATATTGAGAAGCAACCAACCAAGAAACGAAAATTCACATAAACGGGCATTGAGCATAACTAACACCGAATAATGCACCATAAGTAGGATGTAATTTCATTGCATAACTATTGACTTTCGTGCTTGCATAGAGAATCACAAACCTTAACACCAATATTCTTACTAAAGCATAATTACTCACTAACATGACTCACATATCACTATCATCATGTCTCAAAACTATTACAAGGAATCAAGTTTAATTTGTCCAATGATCTTCATGAAAGTTTTTATTATATCCCTCTTGAATATCTATCACTTTGGGATTAGTTTCATATATTGTCATTGCTTTTGACAAGCTCAGATAAATTTAAGTGAAGAACATGAGCATAAAAATTTCATCTCTCAAAATAATATAAGTGAAGCATGAGAGGATTTCTTAAAAGTTTACTAACTCTCAAATTAATCTAAGTGAAGCATGAAAGTATTTCTTCAAAAAATTAAAGCACACCATGCTCAAAAAGATATAAGTGAAGCACTAGAGCAATTCCATAGCTCAAAAAATTTAAGTGAAGCATATAGAGCAATTCTAACAAATCATAGCATAATTTTGGCTCTCTCAAATAGGTGTGTCCATCAAGGATACTTGTGACAGACTAAAAAGCAAATCAAGCAAAGACTCAAATAGTACAAGACGCTCCAAGCAAAACTCATGATATGTGACGAATAAAAATATAGCTCCAAGTAAAATACCGATGGTCGTTAGAAGAAAGAGGGGATGGCACTCGGGGCATCCCCAAGCTTAGTTGTTTGTTTCTCTTTGGATATTATCTTGGGGGTGCTGTAGCATCCCCAAGCTTAGGTTCCTTTCACTCCTTATTCCTTCATCCATCGTGATGTCACCCAAAACTTGAAAACTTCAATCACACAAAACTCAACAAAACCTTGGTGAGATCCGTTAGTATAATAAAGCAAATCACCAATCTAAGTACTATTGCAAACCCATTCATATTTTATTATTTCATTATATCTACTGTATTCTAACTTTACCATGGATTATACCCTTCAATACAAACCATAGATTCATCAAAACAAGCACACAATGCAACGAAAACAGAATCTGTCTGTAGTAATTTGTACTCTAACCATACTTCTGTAGCTCTAAAAATTCTGAAAAATTAGGACAATGTAAAGAATTTGTATAGAAACACTTTGTTAAAAATTCAGCTCATTATCATGCTCAGGTAAAAAATGAAAATTCCTGCACTGGAGTCAAAGTTTCTGTTTCAGATTCAGCATTGTTTCTACTCATCTTGTGAGCCATCCTAAAGGCTTTACTTGGCACAAACACTAATTAAAACATAAAAAACACAATCATAACAGTAGCATAATTGTGTCAACACTCAAAAACAGAAAGAAAAAGATGAAAATAAATTTATTCATTGGGTTGCCTCCCAACAAGCGCTATCGTTTTACGCCCCTAGCTAGGCATAATGCATATATTCAAGTATTGTCATCTTTGGTTTTTGTAGAGATATTTTTATCAAGAGGTTTTGCAAATATAACTTGAAACACATCATCATAGAAATCTTAGCACTATCAAGTTGTCCATCTACGTACCCTCTTTGATTCCCGACCACAATCCAAGAATATTGTTGATTAACATCATTGAAAACTTGTTGGATCATATCTAAAACGGGGACTTCCTTTCTAAGGTTCTCATAAAAAATTGATTATTTCAAAGAAGCTGTCTCAACATGTAGTCACTATTGTAAAGGATCTCCCCTATAACCGGTTTTTCATGGCTCATACCAAAATAATCAAAAAACTCCTTAGCTTCTCGTACTATGTGATCAAATTCATTCATGAGAACAAGGGTGGCTAACTTTTTAGCTTTGGATCCTTTATAACGGGTAGCTCATAAAACAATCTTTGCAAGGTAAGATGGGTACGAATAAACCTATTTTCCAGTTTCAGAACTAGCGCTGAAATAGCTTCCGCATAGGTTTTAGTTCTTTTCAGTATAGGAGCATCATCGAGAGTCGAATTTCCAACGCAATTGAAAAATTCTTGGATAGTTTCTTTTCCTATAATGCTCCCTTGCCCCAAAACAAAAGTCTTAGCATCCAGATTACCAAAACGTCCAATATTAGGAGTCCTGCCATCATCTGTTTCTGCCATACAAAAATCACTCATGATGACAAGCAAACAAGAGATCTGACGAGAAAAAAGGCAAACGAAAAAGAGGGCGAATAAAACAGTAAATTTGGTGAAGTGGAGGAGAGGAAAATGAGAGGCAAATGGCAAATGATGTAAATTGAAAGGAGATGAGATTTGTGATTAGGAACCTGATAGATGTTGATGATGTCTCCCCGGCGCCAGGGATTGGCACATTGAAGAGAGACTGCTTTCGCACCTCCTCCCCGGAAACGACGCCAGAAATTCCTTTGACGTGGCTTGAGACTGCGTCGGTATTTCCCCAAAGAGTAAGGGATGATGCAGCACAGCTACGGTAAGTATTTCCCTCAGTTATGAAACCAAGGTATCAAACCTAGGAGGAAGACCACGCAACGCTATGTAAATGGTACCTGCACACAAAGAACAAATACTTGCAATCTGACGCGTAAGAAAGGTTGTCAATCTCTCAACGGTAAAAAGATAGATTAGATTGTAATAGATTGGATAAATAGATCTCACAAGAACACAAAATAAAAGAGGCAAATAAAAAGTGCAGCAAGGTATTTTTGGGTTTTTGGAATAATAGATCTGAAAACAAAAAGCGGCAAAAGATAGATCGGAAAGCAATATGTTGGAAAAGTAGACCCGGGGGCCGTAGGTTTCACTAGTGGCTTCTCTCATGAGTATAGCACACGGTGGGTAAACAAATTACTGTTGGGCAATTGATAGAAGATCAAATAATCATGACGATGTCCAAGGCGATGATCATTATATAGGCATCACGTCCAAGATTAGTAGACCGAAATGATTCTGCATCTACTACTATTACTCCACACATCAACCGCTATCCAGCATGCATCTAGTGTATTAAGTTCATGGAGAAACGGAGTAATGCAATAAGAACGATGACATGATGTAGACAAGATCTATTCATGTAGGAATAGACCCCATCTTGTTATCCTTAATAGCAACGATACATGCGTGCCTCGCTGCCCCTTCTATCTCTGGGAGAGGACATCGCAAGATCAAACCCATCACAAAGCACCTCTTCGCATGGCAAGAAAAATCGATCTAGTTGGCCTAACTAAACCAAAGATTCGAAGAAGAAATACGAGGCTATAAGTAATCATGCATATAAGAGATCAAAGAAGACTCAAATAATATTCATGGATAGAAACTGATCATGAAATCAAAATTCATCGGATCCCAACAAATACACCGCAAAAATTCATTACATCAAATAGATCTCCAAGAGATCATTGTATTAAGAATCAAGAGAGAGAGAGAGAGAGAGAGAGAGAAAGCCATCTAGCTACTGCCTACGGACCCGTAGGTCTATGGTGGACTACTCACGCATCATCGGAGAGGCACCAATGAGGATGATGAACCCCTCAGTGATGGTGTTAGATTGGATCTCGCGGTTCTGGAACTTGCGGCGGCTGGAAGTGTTTTTCGTCCACTCCTCTAGGGTTTCTAGAATATTTGGGTATTTATAGAGCTCACAGGCGATGGAGGGGACTCCCGAGGCAGCCACAACCCACCAGGGCGCGCCGGGGCCTCTGGCGGGCCCTGTTGTCTTGTGGGCTGCCTGGGCCCCCTCTCGGGCACTTCTTTGGCTCTCTGGATTTCTTCTGGTCCAAAATAATCTCCAAAAAGTTTCATCGCGATTGGACTCCGTTTGGTACTGATATTGTCAGGGAAGTATCTTTCGGTGAGACCCGCCCGTTTAGGGCCGGGTTCTGGGGATTTTTATTGAAGGTGGGCCAGGTGGGCCGGAGCGTTCTCAAGAGGCCCAGAAGAAGAGCCGCCCAAGGAAGGGCCGGCCCAAGACCCGCCGTGAGAGGCGGTATGTGCAAACCGCCTCGAGGTATAACTTAGGAAACAAGTAAAGGAGAGTTGGGCTCGGATTGCTATCCCGACCCGGACTCTTATGTAAGCCCCGGACCTCCGCCTATATATAAAGGGGGAGCCCTGGGGCTTGAGGGGGCACGTTGAGACTTTTCGAGAGCTAGGGCTAGACAAGTTCCAAAACCCTTGTAATCGAGATCTTCAATACATCTAGCAGGAGTAGGCTTTTACCTCCACGAGAGGGGCCGAACCTAGGTAAACCTTGCCTCCCGTGTTCCTCGTTTAACCCCTTCGGTCTGCTACTTACGCGATGGCTTCGAGATCAAGTCCTATGAGGACATCTGCCGTGAAAATACCACGACAGTTGGCGCCCACCGTGGGGCTATCGCATGGTGGTGTTGAGTATTCGAAGGGTCCTCCCCAAGGACTCGAGGGATACGTGATTGGCCGGATAACCAAGAGTCGCCGCGGCAATCTGCTCATCGACGACTCAGGCTGGGGCCCCGAGGCCGACTCTCTTGAGTACGGGTACCGGGTCCCCTTTGGCGGAATCCATGTCTTCATCGGGAAGGCCGGCGGCTCTAAGCCGGCCACCTCCACGGAGGTCGTTGAAACGGCCCGCCGCGCGCAACCCACCGTGGCGAGAGCCGCCCCTAGGCTTTCGGCTCCTGTGCAGGCCGGCGGATCTGGATCTGGGCCGGATATCTTCACCGGCATCTTCAAGCCGGTCCAGGACACGCAGCCCGCCAGGTGAGAGCACGTCTTCGTTGGCTTCACTCAAGGGGTGGAGTATTCTGGATCGTCGGCCCCCACGGAGGGCTCGGCGACTTACGTTGATGGTGGCTATTCCTCTGGCGGAGAGTCGCTTTATTCTCTTCACCAAGAGGATCTTGGGGGCTTTCAGCAGAACTCGCCGGCGCAGGATTCTTTAGGCCCGCCCGCTCGCCCTGTTGTCTACATGGCGGGGGCGGCTGATACACCAGACCCGGCAGCGGATGCTGGAACCTCCAATGCGGTGTCAAGAGTTTCGCCAGCACAGACCCTGGTGGGATTGACGGCTACGTTGACTACACTGCTAGGCACACAGGTCACTGCGGAAAATCAGGCAGAGCTCAATGCAGAGATCGTCAGGATTAAGGATCAGATGGTACAGGCTCAAGCTGGCATTGATGCGGAGAACGTCCGTCTGGCGACTCGTGAACGAGAGTTACGGGAAGAATCGGCGTGTCTGCAACAGGAGAATTATCATCTGGAGCAGCGCCGGGTGGAGTCTGACGCGGTTCATCACAGACGACACCGGAGCCGGCTTACGGCCCAGGTTGAAGGTCAGGCTCTGCAGTTCAGCACCCCGCCAGGGGAACGCCTTTGAGGTCCAGCAACAGGAACTCCCCAGAGGTCGCCAGACCCGGGAACCCGACGCTCGGCGGGTCATGGGGAGCGGCCAGAGGTACCGATGCTTACGGCACAAGGGCACTTTACGAACCCTGTGGACAACCTCTACGCGGCTACCACGGCGCTGGCACGTCTGCCCATCAATGGAGACACGCCCCTTGAGATCGAGGTTCGCAATGCAATTGCAAAACTGAAAACCGCCGCGGTCTAGCAAGCGAATTATTCGTACAGCCGGGAGCGACTGCATTCTACACCCGCTCCTAACAGAAGCCGCACTAGAAGCCGCCACGCTGAAAGCCCTGCGGTGTCTAGCACCCGCCGTCGTCGGGGTGCGCCTGGGGGCTTGCCGTATTCACCAATCCCATGATCCCAGGGCACGGAGTACATGAGACTCACGCAGCACATACGGCGGCTCACGCGGCGGATCAGGAGGCGGCTCATGCGGCGGCTCTCGCGGCTCAGGAGGCGGCTCTCGCGCCAGTCGTGACTACAACAGTCACCCCAACAGGAAGATCCATTGGAGTGCCTTGCTTGAGCCCGGCTCTCCGCAGCGCACCCCTGCCCAGGGATTTCAAGGGCCCGCGGAAGGTGTCCAGTTATACACCAGACCAGGACCCGGCTCAGTGGATATAAAGTTATGAGCTTGCCATGGATATGCAGGGGGTCAGCGATGAGGCTTGTGCAAGATATTTCACCATGATGTTGGAAGGAGCAGCGCGTACGTGGCTGAAGAATTTACCCCCGAATTCCATCAATACATGGGGCGAGTTAAGGGAACGTTTTATCAAAAACTTCCAAGGTACCTGCAAGCGTCCGAAGACTATCATTGATCTTCAGCATTGTGTTCAGCGGCAGGGAGAGTCGGCTCACCATTGGGTCAGCCGAGTTGCAGAGATCATTCATTCTTCAGATAATATCTCCGCCCCTCAGGCAGTTTTGGTGCTGGAGAAGGCTTGCCACTATGAGCCTCTCACGCAGAAGTTAGGGCGGCTCAAACGGAGTGTCAAAGACATGGGGGAGCTCATGAATGCTCTCACCAAGTATGCTGAGTCTGATCCTACGAAGGACTCAGGAGTTGATGAGCCAGAGGTTCCTGATCCGAAAGGTAAAAAGCCTGTTGGTGGCAAGAGTCAGCAGCAGAACAATGATAAGAAGCGTAAGGATCCAGAAGCCGGATCTGAGCTGGTGGCTAATACCAATGCAGGGGCCAAGTTTCAGAAGGGTGGTTCTGGTAACAGACCTTTTAAGCCACAAAACTTCGATGAGTTCCTCAAGGGGCCGTGTCCAAAACACGGTACCAAAGAGAGACCAGCAAGGTATACTTGGGAACAGTGTCACATTATGGATGCTTTCGCTCAGCGCTTCCAGAACCCGCCGGGTGGCGGGGGTGGCGGATACGGACAGGGTTCCGGGCCCGGGTTCGGACCACCTGGTGGAGGCCCTCCTGGCGGCTTTCATCAACAGTCGCACCACCCGGGCGGGTCTGGTAGCGGCTTCCAGGGGAATAACAGTGGTCAGCAACCTCAAGGAAACCAATACAACAGCGGCCAACACTCTCAACAACAGCAGAACAATCAGACCGGGTTCCAGAGTAATCCTAAATAGTTGAATAGTGGACAGTATCATGTGTTCACTACATGTGCAGATAAAAGGGAGCGCAAGGTCAGGAGACGTTCTGTTAATGCGGTAGAGACGGCTGTTCCAGAGTATCTGAAGTGGTCAGAGATGCCGATTACTTGGAGCAGGGAGGATCACCCGCCCAGAGTAGATAATCCGGGTCTTCTGGCGCTTGTGGTAGCACCCCAAGTTGGAGGATATGCTCTCACCAAGGTTCTGATGGATGGCGGAAGCAGCATCAATATTCTGTACTATGACACTTTCCGACGTATGGGATTGACGGAGAAAGACCTTACGCCATCTAACACAGTTTTTCATGGGATTATACCTGGCAAATCAGCACACCCGGTTGGAAGGATCAAGTTAAACGTGGCCTTTGGGACATCAGAGGATAACTCCATATGTGAATCATTGTCGTTCGAAGTAGTCAGGATCAAGAGTCCCTATCATGCTCTCTTCGGGCGGCCGGCTTATGCCAAATTCATGGCTAGGCCCTGTTATATTTATCTCAAGCTCAAGATGCCGGGTCCCAAGGGTCCAATCACAGTTCATGGAAACCGGAAAGTCGCCATGGAGTGTGAAGAAGGAGATGCTGCTTATGCTGAAGCGGCTTGTGCCTCGGAAGAGCTCAAAATCTACACAAGCAATGTAGACCCGGCGGATATGACGCCTCTCAAGAAGCCCTCTATAGAAGGAGAGCCACCTCTCAAGTTTCAGGCTCACAGAGACACCAAGGAAGTGGAATTTACCCCTGGCGACTCTTCTGCTAAGTTCACTATAGGGTCCAACATGGACCCCAAATAGGAAAGCGCGCTCGTCGAGTTTATCCGTGAGAATCGGGACATCTTTGCATGGAAACCTTCTGACATGCCGGGTGTGCCGAGAAAACTCGCCGAGCACCGCCTTAATGTGGATCCTAAGTACAAGCCTGTCAAGCAGTATCTTCGCCGTTTTAATGAAGAGAGACGGAAAGCTATCGGGGAAGAGATAGCCCGGCTTCTGGCTGCCGGGTTTATCATAGAAGTCTTACACCCGGAGTGGTTGGCTAACCCGGTGCTGGTTCTGAAGAAAAATGGCACTTGGCGTATGTGTATTGACTACACAGATCTTAACAAAGCTTGTCCAGCTGATCCATTTGCTCTCCCTCGCATTGATCAAATCATTGATGCTACAGCGGGGTGTGAGAGGTTATGTTTCCTGGATGCATACTCTGGTTATCATCAGATCAAGATGGCAGTGGAGGACCAAGAGAAGACGGCTTTCATTACACCTTTTGGCGCCTTCTGTTATGTTTCTATGCCTTTGGGGCTCAAGAGTGCCCAGGCGACTTATCAACGTTGCGTGCAAAATTGTTTTCATGGACAGATTGGCCGCAATGTGCATGCCTATGTGGATGACATTGTGGTCAAGTCAGAAAAGCAAGAGACCTTGTTAGATGATCTCAAGGAGACCTTTGACAATCTCAGAGTTTACCAGATGAAGCTTAACCCGGACAAGTGTGTCTTTGGTGTTCCTGCAGGAAAGCTTCTAGGTTTCATGGTCTCTGAGCGTGGAATTGAAGCTAACCCGGAGAAAATCAAGGCCATCACCTCTCAGGCTGAGCCTAAGTGCATCAATGATGTTCAGCGCCTGGCGGGTCGTATTGCAGCTTTGAGTCGCTTCATAAGTCGCCTGGGGGAGAAGGCTATTCCTTTATATCAGATGCTGAAGAAAGCGGACGACTTCCAATGGAGCAAAGCTGCTGGGGAGGCCTTTCAAGCTCTGAAGAGGCAGCTGGCAGAGCCGCCCATACTGGCGGCTCCTATCACCAAGGAGCCGATGCTTCTGTACATTGCAGCAAATAACAAGGCTGTTAGTGTTGCAATGGTGGTGGAAAGAAAAGAGGCAAATCGGGAGTATCCTGTCCAGAGGCCGGTCTATTATGTTAGTGAGGTCCTGACTTTGTCTAAGCAGCGTTATCCACATTGGCAGAAGCTGGTCTTCGGAGTTTTCATGGCAAGCCGGAAGCTGAGACATTATTTCCTGGAGCATCCCATCACGGTGGTATCTTCAGCCCCTTTGGGGGATATCATTCATAACAGGGAAGCTACAGGGAGAATTGCAAAGTGGGCCGTTGAGCTTGGACCTCATGAGATCAAGTATGTGCCTCGCACGGCCATCAAATCTCAGGCATTGGTGGATTTCATCAATGACTGGACAGAGCTTCAAGCCCCGGAAGAGAGGCCGGATAACACATATTGGACCATACACTTTGATGGGTCTAGGCAGCTGGAAGGCTCGGGGGCTGGAGTTATAATATCTTCCCCTCGAGGTGACAAGTTCTGCTATGTTTTGCGGCTTATGTTTCCTTGCACTAACAATGCTACAGAGTATGAGGCCCTGCTCCATGGGCTCCGGATTGCAAAGGAGATGAATCTCAGCCGGGTTAGGTGCCTAGGCGACTCTGATCTGGTGGCACAGCAAGTTTCAGGGACTTGGGATTCTAAAGACCCGCTCATGGCGGCTTACAGACAAGCTGTTACTAATGTGGCTGGTTGCTTCAAGGGTTATCAGGTGGATCACATTGATCGGCGGCAGAATGAGGCGGCTGATGCTTTATCACGACTTGGTTCGCAGCGAAAGCCGGTTCCTCCAAATGTTTTCCTGGATGTGCTCCATAACCCGTCAGTTAAGCTGCCAACGGAGGAGGACCTTGCTGTCCCAGACCCGGAGGCCCAGCTCGTGGCGGCTCTCCATGAGATCCCGGATTGGACTGTCCCATACTTGGATTATCTGACTCGTGGCGTCTTGCCAGCTGACGAGATGGAAGCCCGCCTGATTGTGAGAAGGTCCAAATCCATGACCATTGTCAATGGCGAGTTGCACCGAAGAAGTGCCACAGGCGTCTTTCAGCGCTGCGTATCACCTGATGAAGGCCGGAATATCCTCAATGAGATACACTCCGGCGACTGTGGTCATCATGCCGGCTCTAAATCATTGGTGGCGAAGGCTTTCCGCCACGGTTTCTTTTGGCTCACGGCTCATGCTGATGCAAAGGAAATAGTCAGGAAGTGTGACGGTTGTCAGAGGTTTGCCCGCCAAGCTCATGTGCCGGCTCAGGAACTTCGGATGATCCCTATCACATGGCCCTTTGCGGTCTGGGGGCTGGATATGGTGGGGCCTTTCAGTGCTTCTAGTGACAAAAAGACTCACCTTTTGGTGGCTGTTGACAAATTTACCAAGTGGGTAGAGGCAGAACCTATCAGCAATTTGGATGCAGAGACGGCTGTTAAGTTTGTCAAAAAGTTAATCTTTCGTTTCGGGTACCCGCACAGCATCATTACTGACAATGGTACAAACCTTTCGAAAGGCGCCATGAAGCAGTTCTGTGATGAGGAGCACATCAGACTGGATGTGGCGGCTGTTGCGCACCCACAGTCCAATGGGCAAGCTGAACGCGCCAATCAGGAGATCCTTCGAGGAATAAAGCCCCGGCTTATGGTTCCTCTTCAGCGTACACCCGGCTGTTGGGTAGAAGAACTTCCCTCTGTCTTATGGAGTTTACGGACAACTCCCAACAGATCAACGGGTTTCACACCTTTCTTCATGGTTTATGGGGCAGAGGCCGTTTTGCCAAGCGACATCTGCCATGACTCACCCCGGGTCTCAGCATATGTTGAAGAGGATAATGAGTTCGCTCGTCAGGACTCTCTGGACGCCTTGGAGGAAGAGCGGGATTTGGCAGCCGCCCGATCTGCTATCTACCAGCAAGACCTGCGTCGCTATCATAGCCGTAGGATCAGAAGCCGGACTTTCCAAGAAGGAGATTTGGTGCTTCGTTTAATACAAGACCAGTCAGGCATGCATAAGCTTTCGCCTCCTTGGGAAGGGCCTTTTGTTGTCAGCAAAAATCTTCATAACGGGTCTTATTATCTGATTGATCTCCGGCCTGGGAAGGAGTCTCGAACATCTGAAGAAGAGACCAACAGGCCCTGGAACATAGCTCATCTGAGACCCTACTACACCTAGAGTTCCAGCTCTGGGAATCTGGTACATACCTCTCATGTATATATTATCAATAATGAATAAAAGCCGGCGGCCCTGAAATTCGGGGTATCTGTCGTTTTCCATCCAACATGATGAGTAAGTTTTATTACATTATTACTTGTGCTTTATCATACATATATTGTGAAAGTGCAGAAACAAAAGACCCACTTCGGATGAGCTTCCTGGTAATCCAGAAGCCTTCACCATCATAGGACACTTAACCCTATGGGCCGAACTTACTGGTAAACCAGAAGTCGCCACCATATCGGGTCAAAGTCCTAATAAACGGGTTGTGTTACTGGTAATCCAGAACCTTCATCCGTGTAGAGGCACCTAATAAACGGGCTGTGTACCTGGTAATCCAGAACCTTCATCCGTGTACAGGCATAAAAGACTCATGTGGGTTGAGCCTCCTGGTAATCCAGAGGCCTTCACCATCTTGGGACCTTCAGCCCTTATGAAGCTAAACTTACTGGTAAACCAGAAGTCGCCATATTGGGAAAAAGACCTAACAAACGGGCTGTGTTACTGGTAATCCAGAACCTTCATCCGTGTACGGGCACAAACGATTTAGATGGGATGCTGCCTGCCAGTAATCCAGAAGGCTTTACCATCTTGAAATAATCAACCTTATGGGCCGAACTAACTGGCAAGCCAGAAGTCGCCACCACACAGGAAAAGAAATAACTAATCTGGTTGGGGGTGATCCAAGAGTCGCCACCATACTGGGGACTTTGCAATCTTTAGAAATTTTCTAAAGCTTTTATTTAAGATATACTGCTTTAAAGAGTTTTATGACCTCTCTTATGAGCTCTTTTTAGTGTTCGTATTTGGCCAAGAGCCACCAGTTGTATTATATTGGCTACACCTTAAGCATCTGCAAGTTTACTGGTTATAAGCCGCCATGACTGCTTTAGTTATTGGTTTAATACTTGTTAAGAATAAATTATACATCTTATCAAGCTTTACGACTGTCTTGATGTTTGGCCAAGAGCCGCCAGCGTCAAAGGTTTCAATTTCTTCCAGAAGCAGCCAGAATAACTTTTCATAAGGAAGCTTCAGGCAAAAGAAGCAGACTTGCTTCCCAAGGAAGCCAGTATGAATTTAAACAGAATTTTTTCTAAGTCTATTACAAAAGGCCACTAGAGGGCATTTCCGAATCATTGTTCAAAGACATATATTACAAGCAGTTAAACAACTGGCGACTTTCAAGGTTCCGGTTTTACTCCCGGGTCTTGCTGCCTCCGGCTTGGGCTGCGTCTGTTGAAGGATCTGTCTTGGCTTGATCGGCAGCCCAGTCAACAGTGGCAAAGGCATCAAAAATTTCTCCATCATCAATAAGATCTGAAGAATCAATGTCCGGAGCAAACTCGTCCTTACGGCCTTCAGGAGTAAGATCGAGAGGCGGAAGAGGACCGGGCTTTACGCGTTTTCCGTCTTCGCTGTAGGCTGACTGAAACCTTGTAAGCTTCATCTCTTGGACCAACTGGCTTGCAGGGACAAAGGTCTCCTTCTTCAAAGCGTTATAGGTAAGCTGATCAAGAGCTTGCCCCTTATAAGTTTCGGGAAAGCCGCCAACTAAAGTTGAAAGTTCTAAATCCTCGTAATGAGCTTTAGCGCGGGCCATGGTGTGCATAGTGGCGATGCGGGCGCTGGACTCTTTCATGATCTGCAGCTGAGCAGGCAGAGTGGATAAAGTCTGCAGGACTTCCTTGATGGTGGATGGGTTTTCTTTTCCATAGAAGGCAGTTTGAATAGCCCGCCGACTCCCAGTGTATAACTGTTCAAGGAAGTCATAAGCCGCCTTGAGCTGCATTACGGGTTCTTTCGCCAGTTTATCACTTCTAGGACCTGCAAGGGAAAAGTGTCAGAGTTATCAAGATTATCAAAATAGGGATTATAAACAGGCGACTTACCAAAGATGGCGCTGCTCATTTGCTGGATGTGCAATTTTAATCCGCTGAGCTCATCGGAGGCAGTCTTCAGGCGGCCTTCAGCGTTTTTAGCACGTTGAACAAGGAGCTACTTCTCCTTCTCATGCTCAGCGGTCAAAGCAGCCAGCTTGGTGGCCGCCTCAGACGCGGCTTCCTCCAATGTCTTCACCCTTTCTTCAGCGGCGACTCTCAGCTCTTGCTTAGTTTTCAGCTCTTTCTGACTGTCAGCCAGCTGGGTGTGAAGGGAAGTTATTTGAACCTGAAAGAAAGGAAAAGTTCAAGTTATTTATGCAGATGAAGTTCCATATTGATTACAAGTAATCCACATGGCACTTGGGGGCTAATGCAATCCCGAAGTTTTACAAAGGAATATTATCCAATAGCTGGAAGCATTTAAGAATTGGACACATGTGGTTCTTTGCTCTAAGACCCGGCTGTTTCAAGAAGACAGCCGGCTCTTGGGGACTACATGTGGTTCTTTGTTCTATATAAGCATGTGGTTCTTTACTCCATGTAAGACCCGGCTGTTTCAAGAAAACAGCCGGCTCTTGGGGACTGCATGTGTGTATTTACGTATTTTCAAATATGTAAGCTTACAAACCTTCATACAACTATGAAATCAGTAATATGCAGGTTTGGGCGACTAATAAGGGCCATAAGTAAATTATGACTCACCTTTGGTTTGTTGGCCAAGGTCTTGGCAATCTCCTGACTCTCAAGTAGTCGAGTCTGAAGGGCTTCATGAAGATCATTTAAATCAGTGCTCTCCAAGGAGGAGAGATCTAATTTATTCTTCTCTTTAGAAGACATGGCTTCAAAGGAAGATTTGCCAAAAGCCGTCGACGAGTCTGGGGCGGTGGCAGTGGCAGTAGCAACAGTACCCTCTTCAATATCGAAGGAGGGGATAATAGTATCCGGCTGTTGTTCAATGTTATCAGCCGGCGCTGCCATCTCTGGTTCTAAAGAAACCTGAGTTTCTGGAGCGGTGGAAACATCTGGCAGAGGAGGATCATTGGCCCTTTCCTCTGTGTCTTTGGCCGGGTCTTCAGAACCTTCAAGAGGCGGAGACGAGGCAGAAGTTGTGGGTTTTAGTTTCTTGGAGGTAACCCTGCATTTTTGACAAAGACCTCAATAAGTATTATCTTTTGCTTTATGTAAGAGGAGTGAGAATAAGGGTGATTGTATCTTTACCCTGCTTTAATAACAAAAGTCGTATCTGGCGACTCTGAGGCGGCATCATCAGAGGATGTTTCCTGATAGTCCGGATCTTCGGGATTAAGAGGTCGTTTAAACAAGCCGGCTTTGGGAAACAGAAGAGTCGGGTGAAGAAGTACCTCACGAGGGCGCTTATGAGAGCCGCCCGCATCGGCGTCAGACCCGCCCATACCAGTGCTAGAGCCGCCACAATCAGTTTGGCGGAGCTCGGCGTGCTGAGACGTCTTCCATGAATAATATGGGTCCAAACGAGCAAAAGGATGAGAAAAAGGATATTTTCTCACAGCAACTCTGTTTTTCCTAGGTTTATGAATATCAAAGTCAGGCAAGGTTGAAGTTACCTCAGTTTCATCCTGGTCTTCCTCTTCTTCTTCGTCCTGGAAAGGTACAGATTAAAGTTATCAGCAGAAAGTTGCAGATGAAAGACAAATTGATTCAAGTTATGTACTTGCCTCTGACTCATCTTTAGAGGATTCTAAGATGGACGGATCCACCTCTAAAGGATTGATGGTATTATGCTTCTTCTTCTTAGCAACGGTTTTTTCCCCGTCTTCTTCTGGCCCTTCGTAGCTATTTCTTTCAACATCGGCCTCGCTTGCCAGAAGGAGCTATCCGCCTGTGGTTTATCAGGGAAAAGGTTTTCATGATATGAAAGATTAAGCAGAAAAATAAGAGATTGCTTGAAAGTTTCTTACTGCTGGTGGCGGGTTAGTTTTGGTGAAAGGCGCCAAGCCAAACTCGCCAGTGTATTTGTCTGGTAAGTTGACAATAATTCTCATCTGATTAATTACAGACGACAAGGAGATGTCTGTGGCACTGATCCTTTGCGGATCCTGTAAGCCGGAGTATTCATGCATCAGTTTATTCCGGAGACCTAGTGGCTGGATCTTCCATGACAGCCAGCAACGGATTAAATCGGCTCCTTCCAGGCCGTTGGCAGCCAAGGCAGATATTTTATCCATCCAAGGTTTCAGCTCTGCTTGTTCCGCTGGTATAGGCCTGGGAGGGTATTTCTTTTTGTGATCCAAGCGCCTTGGCCTGAAACCCGGCAGTGGGTGTTCTCCTTCAGGAACCGGCGCCTTACAGTATATCCAAGACTTGCCCCAGCCCTTGGGGTGGCTTAGCAGATCAGCTCCAGGGAAGGTGACCCCTCGTCGCTTCTGGAAAGAAACGCCACCAAGCTCTTGATGACGGCCTTGGGCGGTCTCAGTTTGTTTGTTGACATAGAAGCATTCCCGAAACAATAGAACTGTAGGTTCTATCTGAAGATAAGCTTCACATATCACTGCAAATTGGCTCATGTTGACAATTGAATTGGGAGAAAGATCTTGTGGATGCAGCCCATAGAAGTTCAGAAGGTCCCTAAAGAACTTGGAGCCGGGAGGGGAAAATCCCCTCTCCACATGATCAAGGAATATAATAACTTCTCTTTCTTTAGGCGTTGGGGGACATTCGCCTCTTGCAAGTCGGCAGTTAGTAGCTCCTTTCAGTATGCCTGTCTGAATGGCATTTTTGAGAAAATCTTTGGTGATCTCAGAAGGAACCCAGTTGCATTCAATTGTTTTCTTTGTCATCCTAGTTAATGGAGCAAAGGGTTGAGTTAGCGGCTTTCGGCACAAAGTAAGGAATGTTACAAGAAATGAAAGACGGCAGTTTGATTATGTTTCTAGGGTCTGAGACATATGGTTGGAAAAATCATTAAATATATACGGCGGCTTACATAAGTCGCCACAAGTGAGAGCTGCTCGTCGAGGCGAATTTTTTTACTAAGTCTGCAATAACAGCTTTTTACCGAGGGAGGTGAAATTTTGGATCAAGAAGTCAGTAAAAATGAGGAAAAAAGCAGTTCTGGTTACTGTTCGTAAGGCAGCAGCAGGTCATCACAGATGGGTTTTTCTTAGATCTGTTTTTATGCAAGATTGACTCCTGAGTTTAAGGGGGAATCAACGGCGCTGTTTCTATGCCCTGGAAGCATCAAGATGTGGCCGGCGGCGGCGACCATGGAGAAACCGAGGCGGAGCTTGAGCTATGATAATGGCGGAACCCTAGGAGGAGGAGGAACAATGGGTACCTGAAATCTGATGGAGACGCGGCGCGGTTGCAGACGGCGACGGGGGTGCGTTGAAGCTGAGTCCCCTCCGGTGGCTGATGAGCTCGTGATGCAGAATGGGGCTGCGGCGGCTCGAGCAGAGAGAGGAGGAAGGCGAAGGGGAAAATGATAAAAGTATGACCCAGGGGGTATTTATAACAGGATGGGATGTTCAAGAGTCGGGGCGGAAATTATGGATCTACAGTATCCCGACGCCCCGATTTTCGCGCCTAATCGATTCATTTGAGATATGGATGATGTCATGGAAAGATCCGTTTTAAAGATTCGGTGACATCATAAGGCGAACAGGTTTAAAAGAAAAACAATTAAGAAGTATTCAGAAGTGGCGGGTTCTGCGTAGCCTCGCCAAATGTCAAAGACAGGTTTGTATGAAGACAAGGTTGTCCAGAACCAGTTCAAGTCAACCTGAGGGCTAATGTCAGGGAAGTATCTTTCGGTGAGACCCGCCCGTTTAGGGCCGGGTTCTGGGGATTTTTATTGAAGGTGGGCCAGGTGGGCCGGAGCGTTCTCAAGAGGCCCAGAAGAAGAGCCGCCCAAGGAAGGGCCGGCCAAGACCCGCCGTGAGAGGCGCTATGTGCAAACCGCCTCGAGGTATAACTTAGGAAACAAGTAAAGGAGAGTTGGGCTCGGATTGCTATCCCGACCCGGACTCTTATGTAATCCCCGGACCTCCGCCTATATATAAAGGGGGAGCCCTGGGGCTTGAGGGAGCACGTTGAGACTTTTCGAGAGCTAGGGCTAGACAAGTTCCAAAACCCTTGTAATCGAGATCTTCAATACATCTAGCAGGAGTAGGCTTTTACCTCCACGAGAGGGGCCGAACCTGGGTAAACCTTGCCTCCCGTGTTCCTCGTTTAACCCCTTCGGTCTGCTACTTACGCGATGGCTTCGAGATCAAGTCCTATGAGGACATCTGCCTGTGAAGTAAAAAACAAGCAAAAAACAGCAACTGGCACTTGGCACTATGTCAATAGGTTAGTCCCAAAAATGATATAAAGTTGCTATAAAATGATTGTAAAACATCCAAGAATGATAATATAACAGCATGGAACAATCAAAAATTATAGATACGTTGGAGACGTATCAGTTAGTCATGGACGCAGTGGTGTCGAAGTAGTGGTGCGCTATGAAGAAGACGAAGTTGAGATGCGTCGCGCCGGGATTGCCAAGTCCGGGGACACGTCATGGACGAAGGTACGCATCGGTGTTGCCAGCATTGGGCATGCGTAGACGGACGAAGTCGATGTTGACGATGTGTTGCTCCCGGCTTGCCAGACCTGCGAACACATCGGGGACGAAGGCACGTGTCGGTGTTGCCAGCACCGGTCATGTGTAGACGGGGACCTGCACACAACTTGTACGCCATGTCGAGGAGGCTAGCAGAGAAGGACTCGACGACGGTTGTGGCGCAAATCGGTGGGGGGCCGATGTCACCCGCGGTGGTCGCAGTAGATGAAGTGGCCGGGGTAGACGACGGCGACGCTGGCGATGAGCTGGTTCTTGACGAAGAAGAAGGGGGTGGCCTGGCGGTGCGGCTCGGGTGAGGGAGTTGCAGCGGTGCCGAAGAAGAGCAGCGGCCGCGGCATGACGGCGGCAGCGGCGGCTTGTTAGGAGCGCGGCGGCGAGGCTCGAAGTAGGCGAGGAAGAACCCGATAGCGTGATGAAGACCAGCGTGGACGGTGGCTTTCTCGCGCCAAGGGAGGCGGCACGGCGCATACCACATAGAGTCGACGCGCGGAGATGGCGGAGTGAACCGCAGAGCGCATCGCTACGGCCCGAAGGGGCGATGCAGCGACAGCAGGCGGGGCGGGGCGATGGCGGGAAGACCTCGGGGCGGCTGCGTGGACCGCGTGCCGCGGTGCTATGGCCCGAAGGGGCCGCATAGCGGCGGTGTGCGGGTCGGTGCAGCCACGGGGACGGCCTCGGGCGACGGCGGGGACCGCATGTCGTGGCACTACAACCCGAAGGGGCGGTGTAGCGGCGGCTCGCGTGTCGGGGCAGCCGCGGTGAGAACCACTCACCGGGGGTGACGGCCCATTGGGAGACGGCGTGGACCGCGTGCTGTGACGCGTCAGCCCTAAGGGGCAACGCAAAGGCGGCGGCTATGGGGTAGCCGGCGAAAGGATCTTGGGGCGGCGTGGACCGCGGGCCGTGACGCGACAGCCCGAAGGGGTGTCGACGGGAGCGGCGCGCGTGTCGGGGCAGCCGGCGGGAAGACCTCGAGGTGGCGACGCAGCGATCTGAAGGGACGACGCGACGGCAACTTGTGGCTCGATCGGCGGAGGGGCGTGCTGTACTCGGGACAGTCTTCACGGAACTGCGGAGGTACGCGCAACCGACGGGCCAGGTCGGTCGCACGGCGTAGATGAGGCGGATCGCGGCGGTGGGCGGGTGATCAATCCGATCGCGCGCGAGGTCGGGGACGCCGCTCGATGGAGGCGGGATGGCGGTGTAGTCCAAGATGAAGCCGGCGATGACTGTTGGCAGGGCGGCCGTACGGGCGCATCATAGATCGAAGGGCAGGCCGGTGCGCGAACAGCGGCTGTGATGGGCCGCTGCATGGCGCGAGGCCGTCGGGTCGGGGCGATGCAGAAGTACCGATCGGAGCAGAACGGTGACAACCGACGTAGATCGACGAACGGGCCAGCGCACGAACGGCGGCGTTGAGGGGCCGCCGCGTTGCGCGAGGCCGCCAGGTCGGTGTAGAGGCCGGGTCGCGCTGATGTCGGATTAGAGGCGCGGTGGTCGATGATGACCCACAAGTATAGGGGATCAATCGTAGTCCTTTCGATAAGTAAGAGTGTCGAACCCAACGAGGAGCAAAAGGAAATGACAAGCGGTTTTCAGCAAGGTAATCTCTGCAAGCACTGAAATTTTAGGTAACAGATAGTTTGATAGCAAGGTAATTTGTAACGAGCAAGTAACGGTAACGGTAAGCAAGGTGCAGCAAGGTAGCCCAATCCTTTTGTGGCAAAGGACAGGCCAGAACAATCACTAGTAATAGGCAAAGTGTTCTTGAGGGTACACGGGAATTTCGTCTAGTCACTTTTATCATGTTAGTTTGATTCGTGTTCGCTACTTTGATAATTTGATATGTGGGTGGACCGGTGCTAAGGTGCTGTTCTTACTTGACTAACAACCTACTTATGATTAACCCCCTCACAAGCATCCGCAACTACGAGAAAAGTATTAAGACAAAGTCTAACCATAGCATTAAACATGTGGATCCAAATCAGCCCCTTACGAAGTAGCGCATAAACTAGGGTTTAAGCTTCTGTCACTCTAGCAACCCATCATCTAATAACTACTCCACAATGCATTCCCTTAGGCCCATGAATGGTGAAGTGTCATGTAGTCGACGTTCACATGACACCACTAAGGGAATCACAACATACATATGTCGGCGTTCTGGATACCAGGGTACCCAGACTTGCCTGCCTGCGGCTCTAGGCGTGGCCCACCTCAACGACCAATTACGGCTCGGCGCGGCCTCTCTCGACACAAGGCCCTCGCGAGACCCCGTTCTCGCGAGGGAAGCAGCGCCAAGACCCGCGGGGATGAAGGCCTCCCTAGGCCCCCTCCTGAGCGGCGGAGACTCCTATGCAACACATAACCTCAAGAGGCCGAGGGTGATGCCATCCAGGCCAGGCGGGCGCCAACACGCCAGAGGGGACAGTTTCCCCTTTGGTGCAAAGGAGGCAGGGACGGACACGAGTTCCCAAAGCGCCCCCCAAAGATTTCCACTTCGGTGCAACAAGACCAAGACCCCAAGCCCCGCCGGACGGACGTCATCACCGAGCCCACCACTTCATCACCGTCGACTACTTTGCAGGCGAAGACCACCTTTCGTCGGGATAGGGTGTACCTCCTGTCCCCCTTCGAATTTGGCCGTTGTGGGACCCCTTCCCGCCATTGCGATAAGGGACGAGGACCCGTGCCGCTATAAGTAGAGGCTAGGTAACTCGGTAGAAGGGGAGGGCAACCACCACGCAAACACACCGATGTACTTGTTCATCCACAAACCTCCTCGCGAGGCAATCCACCAAAAGGAAGGAGTAGGGTTTTACGCTTCGCAGCGGCCCGAACCTGGGTAAACTCTCGTGTGTCATCGTCTTCCTCGCCATCGAGCGGGGTGTTGCGTGGTGAGCTTGGAGGGGGGAAGCTGTTGGGGAATCTTCGCACACGCCCCCGTGTTCGAATTCCTTAGGGTTTTGCGGAGCCCGAAATCTGACATTTGGCGCGCCAGGTAGGGGGCGTGTCGGAGTCTTCAGCAAGCTTCGTTTCTCATTCACCCCGACGCGTCGATGGCCGACGCCCGACAACCTCCTTTCGGTCTAGGCGGTTCTGCCTCCACCAACCTCGCCACTGCCGTCCAAGACTCACGCCACAACAGTGCGGTGCAGGGTGGCCATTACCAGGCCACCAGTGTCGTCTCCACCACAGCCGCCGCTCGTGCCGACCAGGCGTGGGGTGGACGAGCGGCGCCCACGGGATCGGCGTCGCACCGTACCAATGTGGAAGGCCTCAACGCATATGATTCGCTCCTGATGGCGAGTGAGATGCTTCGCCACCGCCCAACGCACGGGGGCTTCGACGCCTGGGCCGACCACATCGTCGCGTTGGTCAACGTCGCGAGGAGGGCCTGGCTTCCCCACCCCTCTTCGTGACCACCGGCACTGGGCGCCCGGGGCTCACTCACCCTGCCCGTCACCTCGCCTGTGGGCGGCGCGCCCGCTCCACCCCTGGGCGAACCCGAGCAGGGCCCGCCGCACGCCGTGCTCCTTCTCCTCCGGATCCCGGTGACAGGCTTTAGAGCACCGCCCGGCCACGTCGGTGGCACCCTTGAGGAAGGCGACGGGACGCTTCATGTGCACCCCGATGCGCGCGCCCACGCCCGACTGGATCCTCAACAGCCTGGCCTGACCCGGCGGGAGCGCGCCAACCGGCACAGGGAGAAGGCATCTCAGGCTTCTGGTCAGGCAGGTAACCGTAATGGAGGCGCAATGGAAGCTCAGGGAGGCAACTCACGGCAAGAAACGCGCGGCCCACCCAACGGCGGCGGCAGAGCCAGGCAACTTCACGCAGAGGCCCGTCGCAGGAGGGTCTGTGGCCCGCGTGCCCAGGATGGAGTCATCCCGCCACCAGGGAGACTCCCCTAGGAGCGTGCAGGGACGACTCAGGAGGGGGCCAAAGCCTCTATACGGAGCCCTACGTTCCGAGCTACGTCGTACTTGCGGAAGGCGCGGAGGATCAGGCGCCCTCTACAGACACCGGCACCCTCCCGGGATAAGGAGGTGCCCCGGGCGCTCTCCCCCAAGCCGGGCATGGGCTTCCACGGAGGGGGCACCAGGCCAGGTTTACGCGAGCGAGGAAGAGGCGGGGAGCATCCCGGGAAGCGCGGGGCCGCGACGCAGCCGCCGCCCCCACGAGCAAGAAGCACACAGTCGAGCCCAGGGCCTCAGGAGCGGCCGCCTGGGGAATCGGCAGGGTACAAGCGACGCGGGCCACCCGCGGCAACGGAGGCGCCGGAGCGGCCCTTGGGAGGCGGGTCCTCATGAGGCCCGCAGGCCGGGGTCTGGCCGGCGCCGCGACACTTCACGAGGCGGCTTCACCGACACAACACCTCTGCAGCTGCGTTGGGTGTATTGCACTCATGTATGGGCCGCGGGAGCGCAATCCCGTGGCTACGCGGGGAGCAAAGCACACAGGTTTGGGCTGCAGAGGCGTGCAACCGCGCAGTAATGCGTGGGATGGCTCTAAACTGAGTTGGGAGCACCTAGGCCGTGCGCCTGGGGGCTTGCCCAGCTATCTTCGGCCGTGACACTCTCACATAATAATGAGTGGGTTGTATACGCCCGGAGCCCCCCGAGGACGCGGAGGGGTTCCATCCCACGCCCAAGTGGAAGCCCCATGCTCCGCACTGGCGGACAACACTGCCCTCCAATGGCTACGCCCACGCAACGTGGATGCCCTACGCTCCGCGCTGGGGGAAGAGAAAGGCGAAGACTAGCCTAGGTGCCGGACGTGGCTGTTGCTTGCTTCTTTTTTGTGTTCGTATTGCCACTTTTTGAAATGAAGTTGGAGATTTCGCAAATCTATTTAAAAAGGGGCGGGAACTTTTCTCTCTTCGCGATTCCTCCTTCTGGTCTTGAAGTCTTTTTCCTTTTGGATTGACACCATGTCAAGCACGGCTCGCGCCCTTTGGCCCCTCCTCGCGGCCTCTCAGAGCAGGCCGACAAGGGCCTGTCGCCTCGGGGGCACTCATCGCTTAAACGGTAACCCCCTGCTCGGGGGCTCGAGCCACGGCCCGGCATGACATCACGGAACCTCGGGAGGCTTGGGCGCCTCCCGAGGCGGTAGCCCGCGGAAAGGTAAGGAAGTCGCTTGAGCGTCAAGGGGGACTCCTGAGCAACGCGCCTCAGGAGCCTCACCGATTGCGTAGCTCCGCGCCCCTTGGTCTCGTCCTGGTGATACGGACACCCCAATTGCGGCCGAGGCCTCGCTCCCTTTGGTCTGTTCCGGTGATTCGGATGCCCCAACAGTGGTCGAGGTCTGCTCGGGGGCCCTGCCGACGCAAAGCGCCACTTGAGCGTCAAGGGGGACTCCTGAGCAACGCGCCTCAGGAGCCTCACCGATCGCGTAGCTCCGCGCCCCTTGGTCTCGTCCTGGTGATCCGGACGCCCCAATTGCGGCCGAGGCCTCGCTTCCTTTGGTCTCGTCCGGTGATTCGGACGCCCCAATGGCGGTCGAGGTCTTCTCGGGATCGGGCCCTGCCGACGCAGAGCGCCACTTGAGCATTAGAGGGGGGGTTCCCAGGCAATACGTCTTGGGAACCTCACCGATCGTGCAGCTCCGCGCCCCTTGGTCTCGTCCTGGTGATCCGGACGCTCCAATTGCAGCCGAGGCCTCGCCCCCTTGGTCTCGTCCTGGTGATCCGGACGTCCCAATGGTGGCCGAGGTCTGCTCAGGATCGGGCCTCGTCGACGCAGAGTGCAGAAAGGGCTCCTGAACCACCCCGAAAGCAAGGAAGAAGCTCTCCCAGGAAGGATCCTCGACCTCCCTGGACGCTCTGCCTACGCTTCGATACACTCGGGCTCGCCGCGACCCAAAGAGCTAAGTACACACTCCTAACAAGGGCAAAACCTTCTAGTCAATTAATGGCCCCAATGTCGGGCAGGAGGCGTGAACGCTAACGTGAAAATGCAGGCACTACATCCGTTACGTGACCCCATCGGGACTCTGGTGGTTCCAGGAGCAAGGGAGAGCAGCGCAAGGGAAGGAGCCCTGCCACTCTAGGCGGCGGGGCTGAGGGCCTGTCCTTGGGGGCGGCACGCTCCCCCTCAGGAAGGCCCGCCCCGCGAGGGCCCGACCGGACGCCGTCGCCGGTCTTAGCGCAATACCCTCGCGGGCTTCTCACGGGGCGCCGCGGCGCATCGGCGATGACGCAAGGCCCCGCAGGAGAAGCAGGGACGCGCCACGCGAAACAAGCAATCGACAGCTCAAAAAGGAGGAGAAACACGATGGTAAAAACACAAAAGTTAACGCCCCCAAGGGCCAGGTGCTGCTTGACATGACAGGAGCTGCGAAGAGAAAACAGAGGAGGACTAGGCGGAGGAGCCACTATCGCCGCCCGGGCCGTCGCCCGCCGCGGCGCCGGAGTCGTCGTCCTCATTGGGGAGGGGCTCCTGGACGAACCGCTCCACCAAGGACTCCACGTGCGGGCGCGTCTCGTCCCTGAGGGGCCTCTGGAGCTCCTCGGGCACTGGCTCCATGACGCGGAGGAGATCGAGCTCAGGGACGAAGCGGCGAAGGTTGGAGAAAACGCATGCCAGCGCGAGGTCCAGGAGGTCGCGCGCACTGGACACGTTGTCCTCGTCAACCCGGGAGACGCCGGTCTCCAACGCCTCCACCACCTTGTCGAAGAAGTTGAGGTAGCCCCCGTCACCGTGCGCGCACGGCAGCGCAGGGGCCTCCTCGACGAGCCAGCTCACCGCGCCGACCGCGCGGAGGCCGACATCCCGGTACTGCATGGCGCGCTGCGCCTCCACCATCTTCGCGTGGACCGCCTCGTCCCGGGTGGCCTGCACGGCGTCGACGGCCCCCTGGACCTGGGTCTGGAGCGACGCCAGCTCCGCCCGAGCCTTCGCCTCGCCCCTGAGCGCGGCTTGGAGGGCGGCCTCGGCGTCCGCAAGACGGACCCTCATCGCATCGGCCTCCTCCTGGATTTCCTCGAGCCTGCGCCTCTTGGGCGCGGGCGCCCTGGGAGGAGGAAAGGATCAAGACTGGCGCGGCCGTCGCGATTACAAGAGAAGAAAGCGGGAGACACGGAACTTACTCATCAAGGATGGCCCTGCGCCGGCGGACTTGGGCTGGCCTTGAGGGCCCCCCACCGCTACCACCGGGGGCCGCCGGTGAAGCCGGGGGCTCCGGACGCTTCCCAGCACCTGCCGCGCTTCCGCTGGACGCCATGACTGAGCAAAGGAAAGGATGAAGACAAGGAAGATAACTCGGAAGGAAAAGAAGCGAGAGGGCGCGACAAGATGGCAAGGCCCTCCGAGCGGGGCGAGTTTATAGGCGCAACCACTGCACGCGGGGCGACGTGGGAAGTGGAGTCACTAGGCACCTCGAGCGGCGCATGCCGGACTCGACTGGCGTGCTCTCCTGCCTCACGTTGTTTTCCCTGCCCCCGTCGGGTCACATCCACATAGCCCGAGGCGGGAGAGGACGCAAGAGGTCAAATAACATTCAAGGAAGGATAATGATGGCCAAGGAGGCGTGCAGGCCAGGCGTCAGCCCGACCCGAGGCGGTTCCCGACGTCCTCGGGGTGCCGAGACGCCCAAGTCTCGTGGTGCGCCACGCGTCGAGTCGGACCCGCAGGCGATTGGGGCCCACAGCGCTCCGGCCCATCCATCGTGGCTTCTCCCCTAAGCTAGCTCGAGCGCGCTTCGGGCCCGGGGGCTACTGTCGGCGTTCTGGATACCAAGGTACCCAGACTTGCCTGCCTACGGCTCTAGGCATGGCTCACCTCGATGACCAATTACGGCTCGGCGTGGCCTCTCTTGACACAAGGCCCTCGCGAGACCCCGTTCTCGCGAGGGAAGCAGCACCAAGACCCGCGGGGATGAAGGCCTCCCTAGGCCCCCTCCTGAGCGGCGGAGACTCCTATGCTCATAACCTCAGGAAGCCGAGGGTGACACCATCCAGGCCAGGCGGGCGCCAGCACGCCAGAGGGGACAGTTTCCCCTTTGGTGCAAGTGAGGCAGGGACGCACGCGGGTTCCCAAAGCGCCCCCCAAAGGTTTCCACTTCGGTGCAACAAGACCAAGACCCCAAGCCCTGCAGGACGGACGTCATCACCGAGCCCACCACTTCATGACCGTCGACTACTTTGCAGGCGAAGACCACCTTTCGTCAGGATAGGGTGTACCTCCGATCCCCTTCGAATTTGGCCGTTGTGGGACCCCTTCCCGCCATTGCGATAAGGGAAAAGGACCCGGGCCTTTAAGTAGAGGCTAGGTAACTCGGTAGAAGGGGAGAGCAACCACCACGCAAACACACCGCTATACTTGTTCATCCACAAACCTCCTCGCGAGGCAATCCACCAAAAGGTAGGAGTAGGGTTTTACGCTTCGCAACGGCCCGAACCTGGGTAAGCTCTCGTGTGTCATCGTCTTCCTCGCCATCGAGCGGGGTGTTGCGTGGTGAGCTTGGAGGGGGCGAAGCTGTTGGGGAATCTTCGCACACGCCCCCGGGTTCGAATTCCTTAGGGTTTTGCGGAGCCCGAAATCCGACAACATATCATCAAAATATCGAACACATATCAAATTCACATGATTACTCACAACATGACTTCTCCCGTGACCTCAAGAACAAAGGTAACTACTCACAAATAATAATCATGCTCAAGATCAGAGGAGTATTAAATAGCATAATGGATCTGAACATATAATCTTCCACCAAATAAATCATATAGTAATCAACTACGCAAGGTAATCAACACTACTAGAATTTTATACCTGTGGGTGACTAGTAGTGTTGATTACCTTGCGTAGTTGATTACTATATGATTTATTTGGTGGAAGATTATATGTTCAGATCCATTATGCTATTTAATACTCCTCTGATCTTGAGCATGATTATTATTTGTGCGTAGTTACCTTTGTTCTTGAGGTCACGGGAGAAGTCATGTTGTGAGTAATCATGTGAATTTGATATGTGCTCGATATTTTGATGATATGTTGTCGGATTTCGGGTCCCAATCGCCTGTGGGTCCGACCGACGCGTGGCGCACCACGAGACTTGGGCGTCTCGGCACCCCGAGGACGTCGGGAACCGCCTCGGGTCGGGCTGACGCCTGGCCTGCACGCCTCCTTGGCCATCATTATCCTTCCTTGAATGTTGTTTGACCTCTTGCGTCCTCTCCCGCCTCAGGCTATGTGGATGTGACCCGACGGGGGCAGGGAAAACGACGTGAGGGAGGAGAGCACGCCAGTCGAGTCCGGCACGCGCCGCTCGAGGTGCCTGGTGACTCCACTTCCCACGTCGCCTCGCGTGCAGCGGTTGCGCCTATAAACTCGCCCCGCTCGGAGGGCCTTGCCATCTTGTCGTGCCCTCTCGCTTCTTTTCCTTCCGAGTTATCTTCCTTGTCTTCCTCCTTTCCTTTGCTCACTCATGGCGTCCAGCGGAAGCGCGGCAGGTGCTGGGAAGCGTCCGGAGCCCCCGGCTTCACCGGCGGCCCCCGGTGGTAGCGGTGGGGGGCCCTCAAGGCCAGCCCAAGTCCGCCGGCACTGGGCCATCCTTGATGAGTAAGTTCCTTGTCTCACGCTTTCTTCTCTTGTAATCACGACGGCCGTGCCAGTCTTGATCGTTTCCTCCTTCCTGGGCGCCCGCGCTCAAGAGGCGCAGGCTCGAGGAACTCCAGGAGGAGGCCGATGCGATGAGGGTCCGGCTTGCGGACGCCGAGGCCGCCCTCCAAGCCGCGCTCAGGGGCGAGGCGAAGGCTCAGGCGGAGCTGGCGTCGCTCCAGACCCAGGTCCAGGGGGCCGTCGACGCCATGCAGGCCGGTCAGGACGAGGCGGTCCACGCGAAGATGCTGGAGGCGCAGCGCGCCATGCAGTACCGGGATGTCGGCCTCCGCGCGGTCGGCGCGGTGAGCCGGTTCGTCGAGGAGGCCCCTGCGCTGCCGTGCGCGCACGGCGACGGGGGCTACCTCAACTTCTTCGACAAGGTGGTGGAGGCGTTGGAGACCGGCGTCTCCCGGGTTGACGAGGACAACGTGTCCAGTGCACGCGACCTCCTGGACCTCGCGCTGACACGCGTTTTCTCCAACCTTCGCCGCTTCGTCCCCGAGCTCGATCTCCTCCGCATCATGGAGCCGGTGCCCGAGGAGCTCCAGAGGCCCCTCAGGGACGAGACGCGCCCGCACGTGGAGTCCTTGGTGGAGCGGTTCGTCCAGGAGCCCCTCCCCGACGAGGACGATGACTCCGGCGCCGCGGCGGGCGACGGCCCGGGCGGCGACAGCGGCTCATCCGCCTAGTCCTCCTCTGTTTTCTCTTCGCAGCTCCTGTCATGTCAAGCAGCACCTGGCCCTTGGGGGCGTTAACTTTTGTGTTTTTACCATCGTGTTTCTCCTCCTTTTTGAGCTGTCGATTGCTTGTTTCGCGTGGCGCGTCCCTGCTTCTCCTGCGGGGCCTTGCGTCATCGCCGACGCGCCGCGGCGCCCCGTGAGAAGCCCGCGAGGGTATTGCGCTAAGACCGGCGATGGCGTCCGGTCGGGCCCTCGCGGGGCGGGCCTTCCTGAGGGGGAGCGTGCCGCCCCCAAGGACAGGCCCTCAGCCCCGCCGCCTAGAGTGGCAGGGCTCCTTCCCTTGCGCTGCTCTCCCTTGCTCCTGGAACCACCAGAGTCCCGATGGGGTCACGTAACGGACGTAGTGCCTGCATTTTCACGTTAGCGCTCATGCCTCCTGCCCGGCATTGGGGACATTAATTGACTAGAAGGTTTTGCCCTTGTTAGGCGTGTGTACTTAGCTCTTTGGGTCGCGGCGAGCCCGAGTGTATCGAAGCGTAGGCAGAGCATCCAGGGAGGTCGAGGATCCTGCCTGGGAGAGCTTCTTTCTTGCTTTCGGGGTGGTTCGGGAGCCCTTTCTGCACTCTGCGTCGACGGGGCCCGATCCTGAGCAGACCTCGGCCACCGTTGGGACGTCCGGATCACCAGGACGAGACCAAGGGGGCGAGGCCTCGGCTGCAATTGGAGCGTCCGGATCACCAGGACGAGACCAAGGGGCGCGGAGCTGCACGATTGGTGAGGTTCCCAAGACGTATTGCCTGGGAACCCCCCCTCTAATGCTCAAGTGGCACTCTGCGTCGGCAGGGCCCAATCCCGAGCAGACCTCGACCGCCGTTGGGGCGTCCGAATCACCGGACGAGACCAAAGGAAGCGAGGCCTCGGCCGCAATTGGGGCGTCCGGATCACCAGGACAAAGATTGAACATAAGAAATAAACTAGGGTTTGAGAGGAGATGGTGTTGTTGAAGATGCTGATGAAGATTGGCCTCCCAAAGATGAGAGGGGTGTTGGTGATGACGATAGCTTTGATCTCCCCCTCCGGGAGGGAAGTTCCCCCAGCGGAATCGCTCCGCCGGAGGGCAAAAGTGCTCCTGCCTAAGTTCTGCCTCGAGGCGGCGGCGCTTCATCCCGAAAGTCCTCCTCTTATTTTTTCTAGGTTTTTTGGGAATTTATACCGGTAGATGGGCACCGGAAGTGGGCCAGGCTGGGCACAACCCATCAGGGCGCGCCCAGGGGGGCCTGGCACGCCCTGGTGGGTTGTGCCCACCTGGGGGGCCTCCTCCGGTAGTTTTCAGCTCCAGTATTTTTTATTAAATGTAAAAATAATCTCCGTAAAATTTCAGCTTCATTGGAGTTGTGGAGAATAGGTATCTCTGACGTGCTTTTCTTGGGTCTAGAATTCCAGCTGCCGGTATTCTCCCTCTTTGTGTAAACCTTGCATATTATGAGAGAAAAGGCATTAGAATCACACCCCCAAAGCATTATTATTCAACAAAACAAAGTAAATAACAGTAGGAAATCATGATGCAAAATGGACGTATCAACTCCCCCAAGCTTAGACCTCGCTTGTCCTCAAGCGAAAGCCGATATTGAAAAGCATGTCCACATGGTTTGAGAGAGAGGTGTCGATAAAAACAAAATACGGACATAGAAGCATCATGCTTATTAACATAACAACAACAAACTCTAACATAAGAACTTATTTCAATACATTTTTATCATAAAGCTTCTCATGAACAAGTAACAATCCATCACAACGTAGAAGTATGAAGCATAAACCTTATTGGAAACAAACAAACTATGTTCTCAGTCAACTTTGCAACTACAATTCATCATATTTTCAGGAAGGGTCTCATGTCGGAGCCTTTTGGCAAGTCCACATACTCAACTATCATTTAATCTTCTATGATTGCTAACGCTCACGGCATACCTATGAACAAAAAGTTTCAACCGGACACGTAGGAAAATAGGGGCTTATAGTTTTGCCTCCAAACTCACTCACCTCAAGGGTGATGTCAACAATACTAACTCATGCCCACCCATATCCAACTGGATATATGTGCCTAGATCTTTCCTCACCACATGATGCTTGCAAAAGAAAAAGAAAAAAGGAATAGGGGAGAATAATTTGACTCTTGCATAAAAGTAAGTGCATAAAAGTAAAAGATAGGCCCTTCGCAGAGGGAAGCAGAGGTTGTCATGCGCTTATTGGTTTGTATGCTCAATCCCTTAATGTAAAAGAACGTCACGCTATATTGCCCCTATGATAGCAACCTTTATTATGCAGTCTGTCGCTTTTATTGCTTTGCCATCATAAGTTCGTATAGCGCTCAATTTTCTCTTACACTAATTGATCAAAACACTTTTAGAACAATTTTTATTGCCTTGTTGCACCGATGACAACTTACTTGAAGGATCTTTCTCGATCCATAGGTAGGTATGGTGGAAACTCAAGGAAAGAGTTTGGGTTTGGGTTTTTGGATGCACAAGTAGTATCTCTACTTAGTGCGGAATTTTTGGCTAGCAAAGATATTGGGCAAGCACCACATGTTAAAGGATCTATGACAATATAACTTCTATGTGGATATGAACAAACATAAGTCATTACGTTGTCTTCCTTGTCCAACGTCAACAATTTTGACATATAATATTTGATGGGGGCTCACAATCATAAAAGATGTCCAAGATAGTGTATTTGCATGTGAATCTTCTCTTCCTTTATTAATTCTTTCATGAATTGCATCATTGACCAATGCTATGTTTGTCAATCTCCAATAAATTTTACTACTTATACTTTTCACTATGTGATGTCATTACTCACCATAGGATTAGCCTATGATTCTTTTCATTTGTTTCTTTTTCTTTTCTTTATTTGATTGCAACAAGAAAGTAGAGAAGCAAAAACTCAAACTAAACTTTATTATATAACTTTCACTCGATTACATAGATAGATAGGCCATGAAACTAACACACGAAAATAGATCACGCTAAACTTTTATTCAACTAGAGCAAAAGGAAACTAAAGATAAACTAAAATAGGTAAAGGTGAATAAAAGTGATGGTGATACGATACCGGAGCACCTCCCCCAAGCTTGGCTCAAGCCAAGGGGAGTGCCCATACCCGTGTACTCAAGTCTCCCTTGGTGGTGGTGGTGATGAATAAGGTGGAGGTGTTGATGTAGGTGGTGGTGAAGTGCTGTCACACTTTAGCTTCAAAAGATTTCGGGCTCCGCAAAACCCAAAGCGGTTCAAACTCAGGGGCGTGTGCGAAGATCTCCACCAGCTTCGCCCTCAAGCTCACAGCTCGTCAGCCTTGCCCGATGAACTCGCACAATCGTGGGGAAAGAGATTAGCGCACGAGGATTTACTCAGGTTCGGGCCGCTGGGAAGCGTAAAACCCTACTCCTGCTTTTGGTGGATTGCCTCACGAGGAGGTTTGTGGATGAACTAGTACAGTGGCGGGTTGCCTCGCGAGGACGCTCCGGTGGTCTCGCCTTTCTACGGGGCAGTCTAGCCTCTATTTATAGTGGCTCGGGTCCTCTCCCCTTATCGCAATGGCGGGAAGGAATCCCACAACGGCCAAATTCGAAAGGGGACAGGAGGTACATCTTATCCTGACGAAAGGTGGTCTTCGCCTGCAAAGTAGCTGGCGGTGACGCGGTGGTGGGCTCGATGGTGACATCCACCCTGCCGTGCCCGCTGGCCTAGTCTTGTTGCACCGGAATGGAAACCTTTGGCCGGACGCCTTGGGAGCCTGCGCTCGCCCCTGCCTCCTTTGCACCAAAGAGGAAACTGTCTCCTCTGGCGCGCTGGTGCCCGCCTGGCCCGCCTTGCGTCATCCTTGACCTCCCGAGGCTGAGCATTGCATAGAGATCTCCGCCACTCAGGAGGGGGCCTGGGGAGGCCTCCTCCTTCCGGGAGCCTTGGCGTTGTCCTCCTCGTGAGGGTGGGGCTCTCGCGAGGGCCTTGTCTTGAGTGAAGCCGCGCCGGGCCGTACTGACCATCTGGCGGGCCATGCCCTGGGCCGCAGGCAGGCAAGTCTGGGTACCCCCGTTCCCAGGATGCCGACAGTAGCCCCCGGGCCCAAGGCGCGCTCGAGTTGGCTTCGGGGCGAAGCCGAAGAAGACGGCCCGAAGCGCCGCGGGCCCTCATTGCCTGCGGGCCAGGCCTGGCGCGTGTGAAAGCACATTTGCTCCCTTGGTGGTTTTGGTAATTAATAACAACATATAAGTCATTGAACTAATGTTTCCACCAAGTATATTTCAGGAAATGTTCAATGATAGGATTGGCAAAAGGAGATTGTGGAGATACCCCAAGATGCAAGGAAATAGGTTGGCCAAGATTCAAGCGAGAGGACTCTACATTTTATATTTGTGAGAAATCACTTTGAGTCCATAGGAAAGCCAATACTATTAAAAGGGGGTAAGGTTTTGCTGGTGAACAATATGCTCAAACGTGCACAAGTGATAGTCGCCAAAAACATCCACAAGCTCTCCCACTAAAGTATGTCCTAAGCCAAACACTCAAATCGGTGCAACCAACATTCCAATCCCGGTGCCACCGATTCCAAACCCTAGACAGACTCAGCCAAACCCTAGTCACTTCGGTGCAACCGATTCCATACCGCTGCCACCGAGTTTAGATTGCCAACTTTCTGTTACGCAAATTCACATTTTCGGTACCACCGAGAATGTTGGATCGGCGTCACCGAGATTGGGAATCTGACCGTTGGTCACCTTATCGGTGCAACCGAGTTTCCTATATCGGTCTCAGCGAGATTCAAAAGTTGCCACCTTTTGGTCACTTCGGTACCACCGAGATTAACACATCGGTGTCACCGAGTTGGTCATTTTGTGTGTAACGGTTGGATTTTTGGGGATGCCTATATATACCCCTTCACCACAACCTACTCGAAAGAGAAGCACTCAGAACTATTCCATACTTGCCCCATCCAGTTTTCTGAGAGAGAACCACCTAGTCTTGTGTTGAGGTCAAGATCTTCCACTCCAACCATATGGATCTTGATTTCTAGCCTCCCCAAGTTGCTTTCCACCAATCCCATCTCTTCTACCAAGCCAAATCTGTGAGAGAGTGATTGTGTGTTGAGGAGTCTATCATCTTGAAGCACAAGAGCAAGGAGTTCATCGTCATTACCGAGCCTATTACCTTTTGGAGGGTGGTGCCTCCTAGATTGGTTAGGTGTCGCTTGGGAGCCTCCTACTTCGTGTTGTGGAGTGAACCAAGAAGTTTGTAAGGGCAAGGAGATCGCCTACTTCGTGAAGATCTACCCATAGTGAGGCTAGTCCTTCGTGGACGGAAGCCGTTATGGAATAGTCAAGGTTGCTACTTCGTGGACCCTTATGGGTGGAGCCCTCAGTGGACTCTCGCGACCGTTACCCTCCGTGGGTTGAAGACTCCATAAACGTGGATGTACGATAGCACCACCTATCGGAACCACGGGAAAAATCATCGTGTCTACAACTGCGTTTGATCCTCTTACCCTTTCCCTTCTATACATGCTTGTTGTTACTTTCCGCTGCTATACTCTTAGACTTGCATGTGTAGGGTGTACTTGACTTGCCATGAAATGCTAAAAACTGCCAACCCTAAAATTTGGTATAGGCAAAACTTTTATTTGGTCAAGTAGTCTAATCACCCCCCCTCTAGACATACTTTCGGTCCTACAATTGGTATCAGAGCTTTGGTCTCCATTGCATTGGTCTCACAACCTAGGAGAGTATGGCGTCTAGTGAGGGAAGTTATCACCGTAGAGGTCCGTACTTTGATGGCACTAATTTTACTAGTTGGAAGCACAAAATGAAAATGCATATTCTTGGTCATAACCCTGCTGTTTGGGCTGTTGTTCGTGTTGGCTTGCAAGGTGAATTCTTTTCGGATGGAAAGGAACCAGATCGTGAAGCGACTGCGGATGAGTTGAAGATGTTACAATACAATGCTCAAGCATGTGACATCCTCTTCAACTGCTTATGCCCCAAAGAATTCAACAAAATCAGCCGTCTTGAGAATGCAAAAGAGATATGGGATACTTTGGTTGATATGCACGAAGGAACCGAGTCCGTGAGAGAATCCAAGTTAGATGTTCTTCAAGGTCAGCTTGACAAGTTCAAGATGAAGGATGGTGAAGGAGTCGCAGAGATGTACTCTAGGCTCTCATCACAAATGAGATTGCCGGCTTGGGAAGCGAAGAAATGACCGACAAATTCATCATAAGAAGATACTTAGAGCTTTGGATGAGAGATACGACACCGTGTGCACATTGATCCAAATGATGCCCAACTACAAAGATCTCAAGCCTACGGAAGTCATCGGAAGGATTGTTGCTCATGAGATGACACTCAAAGACAAGGAAGAGCTTCATCACAAGTCTAGCGGTGCTTACAAGGCCACGAGTGATGCTCCCGTGACTTCAAGCAACAACCTTGTCACCAATGAAGAGATAAGCCTCATGGTCAAGAAATTCAACAAATTCTACAAGAATAGAGGCAAACAAAGAAGCTCCAACTCAAGATATGATGAGAAGCGTTCGTCAAGTCGTGACCGCAATTGCTACAATTGTGGGAAGCCCGGACACTACTCCAATGAGTGCACGGCTCCCTACAAACGAAGAGAAGAGTCACCTCGAAGACGAAGCTGAAGGAATGAATCACCTCAAAGAGAGAGAAGGAGTAGAGATGTTCGTTATGAACGAAGACACTCAAGGATAAGGAGAGATTCGGAGAAGAAGGACAAGTACACCAAGAGCTACACAAGAAGGAAACATCAAGCTCATGTTGGTGAATGGGTTTCCGGCTCCGACTCCGACAACAACTCCGAGAGAAGCTATCACTCCGACTCCGACTATAGTCAAGATGATGGTGTTGCTGGAATTGCTCTAGTAACTACCAACTCCCATGATCTATTTGACTCACCAAACGAAGGGAGTGGAAGTTGCTTCATGGCTAAAGGCCCCAAGGTATCACACCCCGAGTATCTTGATTTTGATAGTGATGAAGATGATTTGCTTTGTGATGATGACTTGCTTTGTGATAAAACTAGTGATGTTGATCAAAATGAACTTGATAATTATCATGCTAGTCAAGATAAGTCAATTGATGATGATAAGGTGAAAATAGAAGAACTAACTAAAGAACTAAACACTCTTAAGTTAGCTCATGAATCTACTCTCGAAGATCATAGAGAGCTTGTGAGAACTCATGAGAAGCTACGCTTCGAGAAGCTCAACTTGGAGCAAGAACATGAGTTTCTCAAAGCTATCAATGATGATCTCCGAAAGAAGACTTCATCTTATCTAGCCAAATGACTACTCTTGTCTACTTTCATGCCACAAGTTAAATCTAAACAAACTAGTAACAAAGGCAAGAAAGGTTCTTCATCTAGTAGCAACAATAAAAATGCAAAACCCAATGATGTTGCTTCTAGTAGTTCTATTGATTCCACTAATGATGGTTCTCTTAGCCAAGTTACACTTGAGCAAGAAAATGCTTTATTGAAAGTAATTATAGAAAAAGGTATCTACAAGAGTCTTGCCGGGTGTAAGCAATTTGAGGAAATTGTACGCAAGCACGGAGGATACCGGAAGAATCGTGGTGTTGGCTACTTCAACGCAAATGGAGTTGAATGGGAAGAAGGTCAATATCCCGAGCCCAAGTTTGTTCCTCAAAAGGAGAAGTATGAAAATACTCTTCCCAAGGGGACAAGCACTCAAGATGACCTTCCACCACAAGACCACAACCTCAAGGGCAAGAACAAGCTTCAAGAGGACATTGACTCATATGAAGAAGAATCCCTAGCTATGGTGGAGTGGGTTCCCAAGGCTACGTCAAGTTCAACTTCTACAAAGACTACTACAACACCAAGGATCCCCATCAACTTGATGTGGGTCCCCAAGAAGAAGAACTATTAAGTTCTTGAGGTGTGACTCTGCCAATGAAATTCACTCACATTCATTATTGGCAAGAATTATTTGCAATCAACATTAACTCTATACAATAGTGCGAGGAGTCACACATTCCCTCAAAGGTAAGCAAGGGACAAGGTAATCAACAAATCAATGGACATTATAACATATGGTTTGCACTCCATGTCCATAGATATCCTTGTATTTGTCTCTTGTATGTTGGGACTAACCCATGTAGGTGAGAAGAGTAAGGAAACAACAAGGATGCTCCTAACTCTTGGTGATCGTCATCAACCTTGAGCATCCACAACTACCTCACCAACATGAAGTCTTCATCGACAAAACCTAAGGTTAGTTTATCCCTCTTATGGGGGGATGTCACATCTAGGGGGAGCTTTACTCTAAGACTTGAGCTAAAGTATCTCTTAGAATGTGACAACATTAAATGCTTTGTGTAAAAGTGGTAACCCCACTTGTGCTTAAACGATGAGTATGACCTATGATCAAGTATTCTTACTTGGCTCCTAAGTCAAATACTCATATATAGATGAATTTGTCATCGCCCAAGTGCTTGTTAGATGCTAGTGTGTATGTGCATGTTTGTCATGATTTCATTTGACATCTTATTGTGTGAGCATGTTGGTCTGCATTTATTTTCTCATTCGAGGACATCCAATTGTTGCTATTTGGCTTTCATTTTATCTTTTGCCAATTAGATGGACAAGAATGCCTAGGACCACTCTTTAGCTATCTATGCTTTCTCACCTCATATTCCTTTCATGCTGCATCACAAAATTTGAACAAGTACTTTTCGATCCCTCTGTGTGTGGAGCACTCGGAGTTCCGTATCGACAAGGACTGACCATTAAAACCTCCCAAGTGCATCTCGGTGGAACCAACCCCACAATCTCGGTCTCATCGAATGCCTAGGGTTGATCTGGTTTTCTATCTCGGTACTACCGATTCCATATTTTCGGTTACACCGAGTTTCCCTGTCAACTGACAGTTGAGAAACTCGGTGACATCGAAAATCTAGAATCGGCGTCACCGACAGTGGTGGGTATATATACTGTGGACCCCGACGTTTTGAAATTCATACTCAAATCGTCGCGCCTCAGAACCCTAAGATGCCGCTTCGAGACCCCTGGTCGTCGCCCTTGTCTCCCTGCGCTCCTCCGCCGCTGGGAATCGCCGCCGTCGACGAAATCTTCTCCATCGTCGCCGCCGTAGTGGATCCGTCGCCGAGTTAGGGTATGGATTCGTCCTCCTTTGCGCTCCCATCTGATTCTTGCGCATTGGATCTGCTTTTCTCCATATGCCACCTGTTGCACGTCCTCCTATCCACAAGAAAATCCTATAGACTAGCGAATGACTGATTTTCTAGGGTTTGCCTTCCGCCCGATGCAACTCGGTAGAACCGAATCAAGAAAATCGGTACCACCGATTTTTCTTTCTGTGTTGCTGAGAACTGTCTCGGTGAAACCGAGCACTCCTTTTCGGTCTCACCAAAAAGGGTGCCAAGTTTCTGTTAATAGGACAGTCAGTCTCGGTGTCACCGAAAATTTTGCTTCGGCCTTACCGATTTGTATCTGACAGAATGCAAAACTTTGAAAATCCTTTGTTCAAACTTTTAAAAACCAGCCTTATTTTGTGATGACTCATTCTATTCTGCTCCTCTATATTCTATTCACAGGGTCAGATATGTCAGGAGCTGAGGACAGTGAGAACAGCTTCAGAGAGCAAAGTGTTGAGATGGATTCAGGCACTAGTCCTGAGTCTAGTTCATCTTCAGATCCAGGCACTCCCAGTTCCCATGGATTGCCCAAAGCTACTACTAGGGCTAGGAAGAAGCTGAATTCAGATGAGGAGGATTCAGACTTCGTTCCAGAAGAGATTCTTGCTAAGAAGCAAGAGAGGGCTGCCAAGAAAGCTGCCAATGAAGCCACCTCTTTCAGGAGGTTGGTTGGCAAGACATATGCTAGCTCTACAGCTATCAGAGCACCTGAGAGTGCTAGAGCTACCATGACTATTGAGCCCCCTCGTGAAGGTGCTAGGACAAGAATGGCTCTTCATCTTGAGTCACCTCCAAAGAAGTCATTGCCTAAGAAGGCAGGTGAAAAGACGGGTACCAGGAAGAGGATTGTTTATGCTGTTAGCAGGCACACCTCCATGTTTGAGGACCCTGAGGAGGCTGCTGCTGCTGCTGCTGCTGAGGAGGAGGAAGAACATGTTGAGAAAGCCCCTCCCAAGAAGAAGCAAAAGAAACTGATGTCTGATGCTATGCCCAAGAACGCTTAGATATATGCCTTTGAACTTTTTGGTAACTTGTTGCCAAAGGGGGAGAAGTGTATATAGATATTTAGGCTTCGAGTGAGAGAGCGTTTTGGTTGTTATTCGCTGTTTCAAAAACATTTGATCTTTTGGTTGCTTGTGATACATGTTTGTGGTGTTTGATCATACGCTTTATGTGTGATGCTACTATTTCCTATCATCTTAATGCTTATGAGATGATCTTTCACCATTCCTTGATTGTGTTGTGCTATGATGTTCATTCTAATTATTCTCGCACACCACCAAGTTGTATGTGACATGGGAGAAGTGCCCCATATACCTAATCAATTGTGCATTGGCATTCAAACGCAAATCCAAAATAATGCACAAATTTAGGGGGAGCTCTTGCATATCACATACTTCTCAAAGCGACGATTATATTCATTGATTATGTCATATGTCAAAGCTTTGATCTATATGTTGTCATCAATTACCAAAAAGGGGGAGATTGAAAGCACATTTGCTCCCTTGGTGGTTTTGGTAATTAATAACAACATATAAGTCATTGAACTAATGTTTCCACCAAGTATATTTCAGGAAATGTTCAATGATAGGATTGGCAAAAGGAGATTGTGGAGATACCCCAAGATGCAAGGAAATAGGTTGGCCAAGATTCAAGCGAGAGGACTCTACATTTTATATTTGTGAGAAATCACTTTGAGTCCATAGGAAAGCCAATACTATTAAAAGGGGGTAAGGTTTTGCTGGTGAACAATATGCTCAAACATGCACAAGTGATTGTCGCCAAAAACATCCACAAGCTCTCCCACTAAAGTCTGTCCTAAGCCAAACACTCAAATCGGTGCAACCAACATTCCAATCCCGGTGCCACCGATTCCAAACCCTAGACAGACTCAGCCAAACCCTAGTCACTTCGGTGCAACCGATTCCATACCGGTGCCACCGAGTTTAGATTGCCAACTTTCTGTTACGCAAATTCACATTTTCGGTACCACCGAGAATGTTGGATCAGCGTCACTGAGATTGGGAATCTGACCGTTGGTCACCTTATCGGTGCAACCGAGTTTCCTATATCGGTCTCACCGAGATTCAAAAGTTGCCACCTTTTGGTCACTTCGGTACCACCGAGATTAACACATCGGTGTCACCGAGTTGGTCATTTTGTGTGTAACGGTTGGATTTTTGGGGATGCCTATATATACCCCTTCACCACCACCTACTCGAAAGAGAAGGACTCAGAACTATTCCATACTTGCCCCATCCAGTTTTCTGAGAGAGAACCACCTAGTCTTGTGTTGAGGTCAAGATCTTCCACTCCAACCATATGGATCTTGATTTCTAGCCTCCCCAAGTTGCTTTCCACCAATCCCATCTCTTCTACCAAGCCAAATCTGTGAGAGAGTGATTGTGTGTTGAGGAGTCTATCATCTTGAAGCACAAGAGCAAGGAGTTCATCGTCATTACCGAGCCTATTACCTTTTGGAGGGTGGTGCCTCCTAGATTGGTTAGGTGTCGCTTGGGAGCCTCCTACTTCGTGTTGTGGAGTGAACCAAGAAGTTTGTAAGGGCAAGGAGATCGCCTACTTCGTGAAGATCTACCCATAGTGAGGCTAGTCCTTCGTGGACGGAAGCCGTTATGGAATAGTCAAGGTTGCTACTTCGTGGACCCTTATGGGTGGAGCCCTCAGTGGACTCTCGCGACCGTTACCCTCCGTGGGTTGAAGACTCCATAAACGTGGATGTACGATAGCACCACCTATCGGAACCACGGGAAAAATCATCGTGTCTACAACTGCGTTTGATCCTCTTACCCTTTCCCTTCTATACATGCTTGTTGTTACTTTCCGCTGCTATACTCTTAGACTTGCATGTGTAGGGTGTACTTGACTTGCCATGAAATGCTAAAAACTGCCAACCCTAAAATTTGGTATAGGCAAAACTTTTATTTGGTCAAGTAGTCTAATCACCCCCCCTCTAGACATACTTTCGGTCCTACAGCGTGGTGCGCGGTTGGATGCGGGCGTCCCCGCTCCCGTGTCTCCTCAGCAACTGCCCGAACCGACAAAAGCCTGACGTCTGGTGTCGATCCATTATTGCTTTCCTTCTCTGCGCTCTTGCTCCTTCTCCCAGATCCCCATCCTTTGCGAGAACCTCTCCAGATATCAGCACCGCACCGTCTTTCTTCTCGCTTCCTTGGCCTCAAGGACTCCTCGCTGGCTCCCGCCGGTAAGTCGAAACCCGAGACTCAGAGCTCGGTCTCCGCTTCCATCTCGCCGGCGCTCTCGGAGTCCACCATAGCCAAGGACGGGGACCTCGCCCCGGTTCTTTCGTCGACGGCGGATGGTACCAATGAGTGGGGGCGGACCTTGATATGGTGCGGCTCCACAGAGAAGCACCGCCTAGCCAAGTCGGTCTACCCTTTCTTCCTCCACAGCATCTTCTCCGGGCTCGTTCCGCCCTTCTCCGCGTTCTTCACCGCCGTCCTCGAGCACTACGGGATCCAGGCTCTCCATCTTCAACCCAACTCCATCCTGCTCCTGTCTGTCTTCGCCTTCTACTGTGAGGCCTTCATGGGCGTGAAGCCTTCGGTGGCCCTGTTCCGCCATTTCTTCAGCTTGCGGCTTCATGATGGCGCTCAGCGGTCGGCATGCGTCTCCTTCGTCATGGTCCATAGCGAGAACATGCTCTTAAAGGCCGGGAAGAAAGTGGAGAACTTCAGGCACCGCTGGGTCCTCTTGGATCTCAAGAGCGTCAACTCCCGCCTGGAGCTTCCAAAGGGGCTGCCGGAGAAGACTACTGCGTGGAGCTCCACAAAGCTCTCCGACCCCCGGGCCAAGCCAGTCCTGGAGCGGATCTCTCGAGACATCAACACCAGGAAGTTGACCGGGGGAATGATAGTGAAGGAGTTCCTGGCGCAATGCCTTGCGCCCCTCCAGTCTCACTCGAGGCCCATGTGGGACTATCAGGGCGGCGATGATGACATCAGGCTTCGCTCCGCGCGCCTGACCTCTGAGGAGTTGAATAGGGTTATGGCGACAAGGCCGATGTGGTCACCGCGATGCCCATCCTTGACGAGCTGGGGCTCTCTTCGGCCGAGTGCCCTGGCGCTCCTGTGGTGGTGTCCTCCGACGACACCGCGGATGAGGAAGACTCGGAGGGGACAGCGGATGACGATCTGGAGGAAGTGTCCCCTCTGTCGCGGAGTGCGCTTCTCCGCGGCTTCGATGACGACGATGCCGGCAAGCTCCCTGCTGCCAGTCCTCCACGACTCGCCAGGGTCCTCATGGGGTCGGGGCCCACACCTCGGGCCGCACGGTCCGCCTGCCGGGTGACCCCCGAGGAAGCGCGAGACCGGGCCTCCTCCGGAGTACCCAACTCGCGCCAGCAAGGTGGCTGAAGCGCCCGCCTCGCCCCTGCCCGAGCTGCAGCCTGTGGGCGAGGCGGCCGCGTCTGGGGCTGGTGCGACCTCTCCGGCTGCGGCCCTTACGCGCGGTTCCTCTGCTCCCCCACGCGACGGCGCCTCCCCGGAGAAGGGCGGGGGCATTCCCACCTTCACCGAGGTGGAGAAAAAGAGGAAGTGGGTCGACGTCGAGGAGTAAGTAGTCCTGCTTGGTTTTTGGCCGTCTTCCGGTGGTTTTTGTGTTGATGGTCCCTTCTTTGCTTGGCAATCAGGAGCGCCGCCGTGCCGAAGGCGAAGAAGAAGAAGGCAGGCATCAAGCTGAAGGTGCTTTCTGACGTGACGCACGTTCTTGGTGCCCTGCCGACGCCTAATGAGGCACCAGATGTCGCGGGCGAGGAGGCTCGCGGGGCGACTCTCCTTGTCACGGCCGCGGAGCCCCCGATGCCCGTTGGAGAGGCTGCTTCTGCCCTTGGGGGCGCGTCCGTTCTGAAGGGCCAGCCCTCGAGGGCCAACTGGCCGTAGGACCGTCCGTCCCTGCCTTGTCTGTGGTAGTAGTGCGGCCACCGGCGCCTTCTGCTCTCCATGCTTCTGCCCCCCTGGAGGCGGCTTCTGCCGCCGCGCAGGCGCCACCTCCGGGCCGGGCCCTGGTGCCTCCGACTTGCGGCCCTCCAATCGAGTCAGGCGCCTTGGATGGGGCCTACGCCGCCCTGGATCAGGTCCGAGACGCCCTCGGGGGCGCCGACGGTCGCCTCACGAAGGAGCGCTTGGGGCTTCTTTCTGGGTGGCTCCAGTCCGACGCCTCAGCCATGGCGGTTTGGAGCCAAGCCGAGGCCACCGCGGCTGAGAGCAGGAAGGAAGCCGCGTCAGCCAAGGCAGCCCGTGATGTGGCGCTGGCCGATGCAGCGTCTGCCGTGAAGTGCTGCGACGAGGCGGAGGTCTGCCTGAAGGCTCTTCAGGAGGAAAGGACTGCGCTCGCGGAACAGCTTCGCCAGCAGGAGGAAGACCTCAAGACCTGCGAAGCCAAGCTTGCCGACCGTGACGTCGTACTGTCCGAGGCGGCGGCCAACCAAGCCGTGGAGCATGAGCGTCTGGACAGGCTGAAGGAGGAGGTAGCTGCGGAAAAGCCCCGGCTCGACTCCAGGGAGAAGGCCCTTGTCGCGGCTGAGGAGGGGAAGGCTGCGGAGCTTGGTGCCCTCTCCTCCGTCGAGCTCAGGCTTCGTCAGGCGCTGAACTCCATCTGTCGGGGGGGATTCGCGGAACCTCTCGTGGCTCCTGAGGGCTGCTTTGTGGGGCTCTTTTCGAAGCTCGTCGAGGCGCTTGAGGGTGCCGTTGCCAGGGTGGAGAACGTCTTGGAGAGTGAGTGTCGCGACCTCTTCTCCACGGCCGCGACGCGCGTCTTCAGCCACCTCTACCTTCGCGAGCCGAGTTTCGACTTCAGCTCCGTAATCCGTCCGGTTGATCCTGGGGTTCGCGCCGCTACGGCGACGGCCGTGGAGGGCGTCGTGTAGGCGCTGCTGAAGAAGTTCGCCTGTGTCGCCGTTCCCCCACCTCCTCCTGCAGCTGCAAGGGTTAGTGACGATGATGACAACGGCAGCGATGTCGACGACGAGCTCCCTGCGGTCGGGATGGGCGGTGGCGCCAGCTTCTCCTAGCTCCTCTTCCTGGGTCTTTTCTTGTAACGTTCATCGTGCCTCGTGGAGGCGTTAGACTTGTTTGCATTTCCGAAAACATTTTAATGCTTGTAATGACTGCTAAATTGTGTGGTTTCTTTCCTCTCCTTCTTTCCTTCCTGCTTGATGTAGCGCTCTGCGTCGGCAGGGCCCGGTCCCGTGCATACCTCGACCGCCGTTGGGGCGTCCGGATCACCAGGACGGTGCCAAGGGGCGAGGGGCTACGTGACCAGTGAGGCTCCTGAGTCGCGATGCTTGATGACCCACAAGTATAGGGGATCTATCGTAGTCCTTTCGATAAGTAAGAGTGTCAAACCCAACGAGGAGCAGAAGGAAATGACAAGCGGTTTTCAGCAAGGTATTCTCTACAAGCACTGAAATTATCGATAACAGATAGTTTTGTGATAAGATAATTCGTAACGGATAGCAAGTAACAAGTGTAGCAAAGGTGCAGCAAGGTGGCCCAATCCTTTTTATAGCAAAGGACAAGCCTGGACAAATTCTTATATAAAGCAAAGCGCTCCCGAGGACACATGGGAATTTCTGTCAAGTTAGTTTTCATCATGCTCATATGATTCGCGTTCGTTACTTTGATAATTTGATATGTGGGTGGACCGGTGCTTGGGTGCTGTCCTTACTTGGACAAACCTCCCACTTATGATTAACCCCTCTCGCAAGCATCCGCAACTACGAAAGAAGAATTAAGATAAATCTAACCATAGCATGAAACATGTGGATCCAAATCAGCCCCTTACGAAGCAACGCATAAACTAGGGTTTAAGCTTCTGTCACTCTAGCAACCCATCATCTACTTATTACTTCCCAATGCCTTCCCCTAGGCCCAAATAATGGTGAAGTGTTATGTAGTCGACGTTCACATAACACCACTAGAGGAGAGACAACATACATCTCATCAAAATATCGAACGAATACCAAATTCACATGATTACTTATAACAAGACTTATCCCATGTCCTCAGGAACAAACGTAACTACTCACAAAACATATTCATGTTCATAATCAGAGGGGTATTAATTATCATTAAGGATCTGAACATATGATCTTCCACCAAGTAAACCAACTAGCATCAACTACAAGGAGTAATCAACACTACTAGCAACCCACAGGTACCGATCTGAGGTTTTGAGACAAAGATCGGATACAAGAGATGAACTAGGGTTTGGAGAGGAGATGGTGCTGGTGAAGATGTTGATGGAGATTGACCCCCTCTCGATGAGAGGATCGTTGGTGATGACGATGGCTTCGATTTCCCCCTCCGGGAGGGAAGTTTCCCCGGCAGAACAGCTCCGCCGGAGCCCTAGATTGGTTCTGTCCAAGTTCCGCCTCGAGACGGCGGCGCTTCGTCCCGAAAGCTCCCTTATTATTTTTTTCAGGTCAAAACCCTCCATATAGCAGAAGATGGGCACCGGAGGCCTGCCAGGTGGGTCACAAGCCACAGGGGCGCGCCCAGGGGGTAAGGCGCGCCCCCCTGGCTTGTGACTGCCTGGTGGGTCCCCCCTGGTATATTCTTCGCCCAATATTTTTTATATATTCCAAAATAATTCTCCATATATTTTCAGGACTTTTGGAGTTGTGCAGAATAGGTATCTCAGATTTGCTCCTTTTCCAGTCCAGAATTCCAGCTGCCGGCATTCTCCCTCTTCATGTAAACCTTGTAAAATAAGAGAGAAAAGGCATAAGTATTGTACCATAATGTGTATTAACAGCCCATAATGCAATAAATATCGATATAAAAGCATGATGCAAAATGGACGGGGCCGGCCCGCCAGACATGAACGGGGCCGGCCCGCCAGACAGAGCTCAGCCATTGGATTTATTGACGCTGCAGGGACAGACCCGAGCACAGACGCCATGCCCAGTCTTCTCATGCGACAACTCCGAGGAGAAAACGCCCGGCGCGCGGCTCCCGCGGCGGCAAAAGGCCGACTGTGGTTGCAGGAACCGTGCCGCGCGCCCTGACTCACTCACTCTCGATTAGCGCATGCGAGGACAAAGCACCAAGGACCACGGGAGGTGACGTGCATGGGGCTGGCACGCGAGACAGAGCTCGATCGCTTGGATTTATCAACGCTGTAGGGACGGACCCGAGCACAGACGCCGTGCCAGCCCTTAATCACGAGGCGGTCGAAGGCAGGATCATTAGGGCGCGACGACATTCATGGTGGCGAAGCACCGAGCATGCAGGTCGGAATATTTAGGAAATTGATCAAATGCATGAAAGGTTCTGGTACATGCGTAAATGATGCGGCTGCGGGAACGGGCCCTAACCGCCTAAGGATGATGCAGCCCGATGGGCGCCCTCAAACTGAACAGACCAAAAAGTTACCTGGTACGAACCAAAAAGTCACCTGGCAGCACTACCGATGAAGCGTCAAGGTAGTCATCGGAGCTTGGCCTTGCATCTCCGTGAGCCTGGCCTTCATGAGCCCGGCGCCTCCCGAGGCTCGGGGCCCTTGCTCGGGCCTGGCGCCTCCTCCAGCACCTCGCGGCGCCGGACCCCATAGGGCGTGAGCATGGCCCGAGCAAGGCGCTGAAACGTGGAGCCTGCGTTCATCAGACCAAAGGGCATGCGGATGTAGTTGCATGGGTAGACTCCGCCGTGACCGACGCGCGATGGCCAGAAGATGTCCTAGGATGCGGCCCTGTTGATGTCGGGTACGTCGACGTCGACGCACGGCGCGCCGCCCGAGCCGACGATGGCGGTCGCATTTGGCGATGCAGGGCGACGTCCACCGCGCATGGCATGTGCTTCCTGAAGCTCCTCAATTGCACTGGTGATGAACTCTTGCGAACTTGGCGCCTCGCGTCGTGCTCCTTGCTTGGGTGGACATGCGTCAAAACACGCCTCCAGGTTGTGCCCGAGCACCTCCCTCATCTCACTGGTCAGGTCAGCAGCCTTCCAGGTGGAAGCCCCTAGGCCTGACCCAAGGGAAGCGTTGGGCGCGCCTTCCTATGCGAGGGAGGGAGGGGCCTTGGCCCCGGGCGCGGAGCCTGAGGCGCCGTCCTTGGAGGGTTCAGCCCCCTGGCGCCCCTTGGAGAGGAGTGTAGGACCGAAAGTATGTCTAGAGGGGGGGTGATTAGACTACTTGACCAAATAAAAGTTTTGCCTTTTCCCAAATTTTAGAGTTGGCAGTTTTAGCATTTCATGGCAAGTCAAGTACACCCTACACATGCATGTCTAAGAGTATAGCAGCGGAAAGTAACAACAAGCATGAGTAGTAAAGGATAGGGTAGGAAGATCAAACGCAATTGTAGACACGATGATTTTTTCCCGTGGTTCCGATAGGTGGTGCTATTGTACATCCACGTTTATGGAGTCTTCAACCCACGGAGGGTAATGGTCGCGAGAGTCCACGGAGGGCTCCACCCATAAGGGTCCACGGAGTAGCAACCTTGACTATTCCATAACGGCTTCCGTCCACGAAGGACTAGCCTCACTATGGGTAGATCTTCACGAAGTAGGTGATCTCCTTGCCCTTACAAACTTCTTGGTTCAACTCCACAACACGAAGTAGGAGGCTCCCAAGCGACACCTAACCAATCTAGGAGGCACCACCCTCCAAAAGGTAATAGGCTCGGTAATGTCGATGAACTCCTTGCTCTTGTGCTTCAAGATGATAGACTCCTCAACACACAATCACTCTCTCACAGATTTGGCTTGGTGGAAGAGATGGGATTGGTGGAAAGCAACTTGGGGAGGCTAGAAATCAAGATCCATATGGTTGGAGTGGAAGATCTTGACCTCAACACAAGAATAGGTGGTTCTCTCTCAGAAAATTGGATGGGGCAAGTATGGAATAGTTCCGAGTGCTTCACTTTCGAGTAGGTGGTGGTGGAGGGGTATATATAGGCATCCCCAAAAATCCAACCGTTACACACAAAATGACCAACTCGGTGACACCGATGTGTAAATCTCGGTGGTACCGAAGTGACCAAAAGGTGGCAACTTTTGAACCTCGGTGAGACCGATATAGGAAACTCGGTTGCACCGATAAGGTGACCAACAGTCAGATTGACAATCTCGGTGACGCCGATCCAACAATCTCGGTGGTACCGATATTGTGAATTTGCGTAACAGAAAGTTGGCAACCTAAACTCGGTGGCACCGGGATTGAATCGGTTGCACTGAAGTGGCTAGGGTTTGGATGAGTCTGTCTTAGGTTGAGAATCGATGGCACCGGGATGGAAATGTTGGTTGCACCGATTTTGAGTATATGGCTTTGGACAGACTTTGGTGGGAGAGCTTGTGGGTGTTTTTGGTGACTATCACTTGTGCACGTATGAGCATTTTGTTCACCAACAAAACCTTACCCCCTTTTAATAGTATTGGCTTTCCTATGGACTCAAAGTGATTTCTCACAAATGTAAAATGTAGAGTCCTCTTCCTTGAAGCTTTGCCAACCTATTTCCTTGCATCTTGGGGTATTCCACAATCTCCACAATCCTTTTGCCAATCCTATCATTGAACATTTCCTGAAATATACTTAGTGGAAACATTAGTTCAATGACTTATATGTTGTTATTAATTACCAAAACCACCAAGGGAGCAAATGTGCTTTCAAGGAGCTGCTTCTTCTTCCTGGGGACATCCTCGCGAGGCAAGACGTCCTCTTCATCGTCGGAGTGCTCGGCCGCTGCGGCACGGTAGGCGCGCTCGAGGGAGCAAACGTCATCCTTCTCATCGCAGGCGATGGTGATGACGCCACCACTCCCCGACATCTTGAGGACGTTGTAGCCATGGTGAGTCACCGCCATGAATTTGGCAAGGGTGGGGTACCCGAGGATCGCATTGTACGGGAGGTGGATGTGGGCGACGTCGAAGACGATGAGCTCGGTGTGGTAGTTGTTACGCCCGCCGAAGGTGAAAGGCAGATGCACTTGTCCGATGGGAACAGTGGAGCCGTTAGTGACCCCTAAGAAAGGCTTGGTTGGCATGAGTTAGTCGTATGGCACTTGGAGCGTCTCGAACGTCTCGATGGAGAGGACATTGAGCCCCGCGTCACCGTCGATGAGGGTCTTGGTGACGAGGACATTGTTGATGGTAGGCGTGCACAGCATGGGGAGCGCGCCTGCCATGGCTGAACACCTGAGTTGATCCTTGGAGTCAAAGGTGATGGCGCACTGGGACCACTTGAGGGGGCGCGCATCCTCAAGCTTCGGGAGAGCCGCGTTCACCTCCCGCGAGAACTGCTTGAAGATGCGGTTCGATGCTGGGGCCTGGGCGCCGCCCAGGATGCAAGCTATTGTCCTGACCTCCTGGAAGCCCCCAGCCCCGTCGTTCTGCCTGTCTTCTTCCTTCCTCCTGGGTGGCGGCGGCAGCGGGGGAAGGCCAGCCTCACGAGGAGGTTCGGCCTCGAGCTTCTTCTTGAATCTCCTTGCCTTGAGGCCTCGCCAGTTCGCAGTTCACAAGCGTCCCAAGGCCGTCTGCAGATGAGGTGAGAGGCACGGCGAGCGAGCCCCCGGCACCCAGCGTCGGTTGTCGAGGAGAGGGGTGCGGAACCCAGGCCCTCCTCGCGACGGTGACCAACTCGGCGATGTGGTCGGCCCAGGCGTCGAAGCCCCCGTGCGTCGGGCGATGATGAAGCATCTCTCTTGCCATCAGTAGCGCGTCATGCGCGTTGAGGTCTCCCACGTGGGTACAGGGCAATGCCAGTCCCGCGGGGGCTGCTCGCCCACCGCGCGCCTGGCCAGCACGAGCAGCGACGGTGGTGGAGACGACGCTGGTGGCCTGGTAACGACCGCCCAGCACCGAGCTGCCGGGGCATGCGTCTTGGGTGGCAGCGGCGAGGTTGGCGAAGGCGGATCCGCTGGGGCCGAAGGGAGCTTGTCGGGCGTCGGCCATTGACACGACGGGGTGAAGAAGAAGCGAAGCTTGCTGAAGACTCTGACACGAGCCCTACCTGGCGTGCCAAATGTCGGATTTCGGGCTCCGCAAAACCCAAAGAGGTTCGAACTCAGGGGCATGTGCGAAGATCTCCACCAGCTTCGCCCTCAAGCTCACAGCTCGTCAGCCTTGCCCGATGAACTCGCACAATCGTGGGGAAAGAGATTAGCGCACGAGGATTTACCCTGGTTCGGGCCACTGCGAAGCGTAAAACCCTACTCCTGCTTTTGGTGGATTGCCTCACGAGGAGGTTTGTGGATGAACTAGTACAGTGGCGGGTTGCCTCGCGAGGACGCTTTGGTGGTCTCGCCTTTCTACGGGGTAGTCTAGCCTCTATTTATAGTGGCCCGGGTCCTCTCCCCATATCGCAATGGCGGGAAGGAATCCCACAACGGCCGAATTCGAAAGGGGACAGGAGGTACATCTTATCCTGACGAAAGGTGGTCTTCGCCTGCAAAGTAGCTGGCGGTGACGCGGTGGTGGGCTCGATGGTGACATCCGCCCTGCCATGCCCGCTGGCCTGGTCTTGTTGCACTGGAATGGAAACCTTTGACGGGACGGCTTGGGAACCTGCGCTCGCCCCTGCCTCCTTTGCACCAAAGAGGAAACTGTCTCCTCTGGCGCGCTGGTGCCCGCCTGGCCCGCCTTGCGTCATCCTTAACCTCCCGAGGCCGAGCATCGCATAGAGATCTCCGCCACTCAAGAGGGGGCCTGGGGAGGCCTCCTCCTTCCGGGAGCCTTGGAGTTGTCCTCCTCGCGAGGGTGGGGCTCTCGCGAGGGCCTTGTCTTGAGTGAAGCCGCGTCGGGCCATACGGACCGTCTGGCGGGCCACGCCCTGGGCCGCAGGCAGGCAAGTCTGGCTACCCCCGTTCCCAGGACGCCGACACAAGCAAACACAACTGCTAAAAAATATTTTTCAGTAGTAGCATAATTTCATTGGGCACTGTCTAGAGTTTTACTAGCATAATGGATAACATTCAATTTCTTGTCTACTCTTTGTCCTAGGACAGCACCAACAACATAATCACTAGCATCACACATAATTTCAAAAGGCAAGTTCCAATCAGGTGGTGGAACGATAGGTGCAGAGGTTAAGGCTTTCTTGAGTGTTTCAAAGGCTTCCACACAATCATCATCAAAGACAAAAGGAATATCCTTTTGCAAAAGATTAGTAAGGGGCCTAGAAATTTTAGAGAAGTCTTTAATGATCCTCCTATAAAAACCAACATGACCAAGGAAACTTCGAATACCTTTAATATCTTTAGGACATGGCATTTTCTCAATTGCATCAACTTTAGCTTTATCCACCTCAATACCTCGTTCGGATATTTTGTGCCCCAAGACAATACCTTCATTAACCATAAAGTGGCACTTCTCCCAATTCAAGACAAGATTAGTTTGTTCACATCTCTGCAAAACTCGATCATGGTTGCTTAAGCAATCATCAAAAGAAGTTCCGTAAACGGAGAAATCATCCATGAAAACCTCCACAATCTTTTCACAAAAGTCAGAGAATATAGCAGTCATACATCTTTGAAAGGTAGCAGGTGCATTGCATAAACCAAAAGGCATACGTCTATAAGCATAGGTTCCAAAAGGGCAAGTAAAGGTGGTTTTCTCTTGACCGGATTGTGACACAGGTATTTGAGAGAAACCAGAATATCCATCTAGGAAACAAAAGTGTGTGTGCTTAGATAGTATCTCTAGCATTTGATCAATGAATGGTAGAGGGTAATGATCTTTCCTAGTAGCTTTATATAATTTTCTAAAATCAATTACCATTCTATAACCAGTGCCAATTCTTTGTGGAATGAGTTCATTCTTATCGTTGGGAACAACGGTAATACCTCCTTTCTTAGGGACACAATGAGCGGGACTTACCCATCTACTATCAGTTATGGGATAGATTATACATGCTTCCAGAAGCTTTAATATTTCAGTTCTTACCACTTCTTTCATCTTGGGATTCAATCGCCGTTGGTGATCAACAACGGGTTTAGCATCAGGTTCCATATTGATCTTGTGCTGACATAGAGTGGGACTAATGCCCTTAAGATCATCAAGAGTATATCCAATAGCAGCCCAGTGCTTCCTTAGAACTTTCAATAATCTCTCTTCTTCATGTTCTGAAAGGTTAGCACTAATAATAACAGGATATATCTTTTTCTCATCAAGATAAGCATACTTCAAAGTGTCAGGCAATTGTTTCAATTCAAACACGGGATCACCTTTAGGTGGAGGAGGACCTCCAAGAGTTTCAATAGGCAAATTGTGTTTCAAGAGAGGTTGTTGTTCGAAGAAAATTTGATCTATTTCATTTCTTTCACGCATGTGCATATCATTTTCATGGTCGAGCAAATATTGTTCTAATGGATTAGTAGGAGGCACAACAATAGAAGCAAGACCAATTATTTCGTCCTTACTAGGTAACGCTTTATCACGAGGTTGTCTACTAAACTTGGAAAAATTAAACTCATGAGACACATTACCTAAACTGACACCAACGGTTTGTTTTTCACAATCTATCTTAGCATTGACAGTGCTCAAGAAAGGTCTACCAAAGATAATTGGACAAAAGTCATCTTGTGGGGAACCAAGGACTAGAAAATCAGTAGGGTATTTCACTTTCCCACACAAGACTTCAACATCTCTAACAATCCCAAGTGGTGTGATAGTGTCTCTATTGGCAAGTTTAATAGTAACATCAATATCTTCCATTTCAGCAGGTGCTATTTCATCCATAATTTCTTGGTATAAGGTAAAAGGGATAGCACTCACACTACCACCTAAATCACATAAACCATGGTAGCAATGATCTCCTATTTTAACTGAGACAACATGCAAGCCTTCTACGGGTCTATGTTTATCTTTTTTATCAGGTTTAGCAATTCTAGCAGCTTCATCACAAAGGTAGATGACATGCCCATCAATGTTTTCTACCAAGAGATCTTTAACCATAGCAACACTAGGTTCTACTTTAATTTGCTCACGAGGTTTAGGTGCTCTTATATTACTCTTACGAGCCACAGTTGATACCTTAGCATGTTCCTTTATCCTAACAGGGAAAGGTGGTTTCTCAATATAAGCGGTAGGCACAACTGGATCAACATTGTAAAAGATGGTTTCTTCTTTAGCTATGACCGGTTCTTTAATTTCTTCTTTAATAGGGGGATGATATTTAAACCACTTCTCCTTAGGGAGGTCAACATGAGTAGCAAATGCTTCACAGAAAGAGGCTACTATCTCAGAGTCAAGTCCATATTTAGTGCTAAACTTGTGAAAAGTATCGGTATTCATAAAAGATTTAACACAATCAAATTCAAGCTTTATACCTGACTCATTACCTTCGTCGAGTTCCCAATCTTCAGAGTTGCGTTTAATTCTTTCTAAGAGATCCCACTCGAAATCAATAGTCTTCTTCATATAAGAACCAGCACAAGAAGTATCGAGCATGGATTCATCATTATTTGAAAGCCGGGCATAAAAATTCTGAATGATGACTTCCCTAGGAATGTCATGATTGGGGCATGAATATAGCATTGACTTAAGCCTCCCCCAAGCTAGAGCGATACTTTCTCCTTCATGAGGCCAAAAATTATATATATAATTCCGATCACGATGAACTAGATGCATAGGATAAAACTTTTGATGGAATTCCAATTGCAAACGATTCCAGTTCCACGATCCAAGATCATCACATAGCCTATACCATGTCAATGATTTACCTCCAAAGATAAAGGGAAAACCTTCTTCTTAACTTCATCTCCGGGTAAACCTGCAAGCTTAAATAATCCACATATTTCGTTCACATATAAAAGATGCATATCAGGATGTTCAGTTCCATCTCCTGCATAAGGTTTAGCAAGCAGTTGTTCTAGCATACCCGAAGGAATTTCATAAGTAACATTTTCGGTAGGTGATGTAGGTTTAGGGGTAACTAATTGTGGTTCCGGTCGAGGTGAAGATACCCCGAACAAACCCCTCAAAGGATTGTTCTCCATAGTAGCAAGTAGCAATAAATTTCAGCGTGTAGTATAAGTTTTTCCTTACCGATTTCCACTTACCAAGAGCGCTTCACTCCCCGGCAATGGCGCCAGAAAAGAGTCTTGATGACCCACAAGTATACGGGATCAATCGTATTCCTTTCGATAAGTAAGAGTGTCGAACCCAACGAGGAGCAGAAGGAAATGACAAGCGGTTTTCAGCAAGATAATCTCTGCAAGCACTGAAATTGTAGGTAACAGATAGTTTGATAGCAAGGTAATTTGTAACGACCAAGTAACGGTAACGGTAAGCAAGGTGCAGCAAGGTAGCCCAATCCTTTTGAGGCAAAGGACAGGCCAGAACAATCACTAGTAATAGGCAAAGTGTTCTTGAGGGTACACGGGAATTTCGACTAGTCACTTTTATCATGTTGGTTTGATTCGTGTTCGCTACTTTGATAATTTGAAATGTGGGTGGACCGGTGCTAAGGTGCTGTTCTTACTTGAACTAACAACCTACTTATGATTAACCCCCTCGCAAGCATCCGCAACTACGAGAAAAGTATTAAGAAAAAGTCTAACCATAGCATTAAACATGTGGATCCAAATCAGTCCCTTACGAAGTAGCGCATAAACTAGGGTTTAAGCTTCTGTCACTCTAGCAACCCATCATCTAATAATTACTCCACAATGTGTTCCCTTAGGCCCATGAATGGTGAAGTGTCATGTAGTCGACGTTCACATGACACCACTAAGGGAATCACAACATACATATCATCAAAATATCGAGCACATATCAAATTCACATGATTACTCGCAACATGACTTCTCCCGTGACCTCAAGAACAAAGGTAACTACTCACAAATAATAATCATGCTCAAGATCAGAGGAGTATTAAATAGCATAATGGATCTGAACATATAATCTTCCACCAAATAAACCATATAGTAATAAACTACGCAAGGTAATCAACACTACTAGTCACCCACAGGTACCAATCTGAGGTTCCGGTACAAAGATTGAACACAAGAGATGAACTAGGGTTTGAGAGGAGATGGTGCTGTTGAAGATGTTGATGAAGATTGGCCTCCCAAAGATGAGAGGGGTGTTGGTGATGACGATAGCTTCGATTTCCCCCTACGGGGGGGGGGGGGGGGGGGAGTTCCCCCGGCGGAATCGCTCCACCAGAGGGCAAAAGTGCTCCTGCCTAAGTTCTGCCTCGAGGCGGCGGCGCTTCGTCCCGAAAGTCCTCCTCTTATTTTTTCTAGGTTTTTTGGGAATTTATACCAGAAGATGGGAACCGGAAGTGGGCCAGGCTAGGCACAACCCATCAGGGCGCGCCCTGGTGGGTTGTGCCCACTTGGGGGGCCTCCTCCGGTAGTTTTCAGCTCCAGTATTTTTTATTAAATGTAAAAATAATCTCCATAAAATTTCAGCTTCATTGGAGTTGTGCAGAATAGGTATCTCTGACGTGCTTTTCTTGGATCCAGAATTCCAGCTGCCAATATTCTCCCTCTTTGTGTAAACCTTGCATATTATGAGAGAAAAGGCATTAGACTCACTCCCCAAAGCATTATTATTCAACAAAAAAAATTAAATAACAATAGGAAATCATGATGCAAAATGGACGTATCAGTCGACGGCGGCGGCGGGCGACGCAAACCGATCTAAGATCGGAAAATCAAAAAGAACGCGCCAAACAAAGCGACCGGCAGAAGAGAGAAAAATCCGGATCAAGAGATCGGGAAAAGGACTCTCTAGGGCAGCCGGTCAACATGACCGGCGGACGAACCCTAGGTACGGGCGGTGCAGCCCCCAGCGGCGGACATGGAGGCCGACCGCCCCGAGGGCGGCACGCGGTGGCTAGGTCTAGGAACTTGCGGCAGATACCATGTTTGAAAGGGAGAGAGGGATTTGGTGGCATAGTTGTTGTATTGCTTGAGTCTCGTGGGCATATATATAGGAGTACATGATCATCTTGAAGTACAAGTCAAGGCAGGAGCAAATCCTAGTCTATCTATGTTTCCTAAACAATCACAATACTCAACACAACCTACCGCAAAACCCGACCAAGCACGATTCATTTTCAGTCACGCACATTCAACAAAGTTGCATGCCCATGCGGGGAAGGCACATCTCTGTCGTTCAGCTCCAAAGTTTTACACAACATACATAGCAGTGGTGCAATCATCAAACAAGCTTGCATGCGACACATGTGCAGTTACCACTTATCACATCTTCTTTCGAACTCCCACTTAGTTGGCCGGAAGAGTAAGGTCGCCACGTTGTCCACCTATTGTCGGCGTCACCTATTGGACTCCTTGATCTTCAACAACTCATCGTAGATGATCAACGGGAAGGTCCAGAGCCGCCTCTTTCCCAGCCGACGGTGGTCTAGGTGACTGGTCACGTTGTACCACGCTAAGGCCCTCCTCGACCCCTTCGCCTTGGGTCGGATCATGAACCAACCTCGTGCCTCCTTCCGCATGCACTACCGGACTGAAGGGCTACGCCGACGGCCGGCAGTCGTTGGCATAGAGCCATATACCGTCGACGTATTTCACCGTCGGCAACGCGTACGTCGGCGTACCTGATACGTCTCCAATGTATCTATAACTTATGAAGTATTCATGCCATATTTACAACAATTTTATATGGTTTTGGTATGATTTGCATGGAACTAACCCGGACTGACGCTGTTTTCAGCAGATCTACCGTTGTGTTGTTTTTTGTGCAGAAATAAAATTTCTCCAAATGCAAAAAAACTTTTTGACAATTTTTTTTGGAACAAAAGAGGCACTAGAAGCTTCGTGGGAGGGCCAGAAGAGCCACGAGGTGGCCACAACCCACTAGGGTGCGCCAGCCCCCTCTAGCGCGCCCTGATGTCTTGTGGGCCCCTCGTGGCCCATCTTCGCGTGAAACTGACGCCAAAAAATCCTATATATTCATAAACCCCCAGAAATAACCCTAGATCAGAAGTTCCGCCGCCGCAAGCCTCTATAGCCACGAAAAACCAATCTAGACCTTGTTCCGGCACCCTACCGGAGGGGGAAATCATCACCGGAGGCCATCTTCCTCATCCCTATGGTCTCCATGATGAGAGGGAGTAGTCCACCCTCGGGGCTGAGGGTTTGTACCAGTAGCTATGTGTTTAATCTCTCTCTCTCTCTCGTGTTCTTGATTTGGCACGATCTTGATGTATCGCGGGCTTTGTTAATATAGTTGGATCATATGGTGTTTTCCCCTCTCTATCTTGTTGTGATGAATTGAGTTTTCCCTTTGAGATTTCGTTATTACCGGATTGAATACTTTTATGGATTTGAGAGCACTTGATCTATGTCTTGGCACTCAACTCGCGGATTCCCGAGGTGACATTGGGGTAATCTATGCATAGGGGTTGATGCACGTTTTCGTCCTACTTTCTCCGGTAGAAATCTTGGGGCACTCTTTGAGGTTCTTTGTGTTGGATTGAGTATTATGAATCTGAAATTTTTTGATGCGTATCATATAATTAATTTGTCGGTGTAGTGAACAGGGGGTGTTCATTACCCCTGGACACGGACCGGCGAGTTGCAGTCTCCAGGCGGGAAGGGCATGGCAGAGAAGCGAGCCTTCCTGGGAGAAGACAACTGGGAACAAGCACAAGACTATCCAGGAAGCATTCAAGTCAATAATCAGAAGACAGAAGACCAAAGGCTGAAGCCCCAGCAAGATTCTTGCTGGGATGGCTGGCGAAGCCCCAGCAAGATTCTTGCTGGGATGGCTGGCGAAGCCCCAGCAAGATTCCCCGGCAAGATTTGCACCCGGCAAGCCCTTGCCGCCCTGTCACCGCTCCAGTGTGGTCACCAGCTCATCTTTAGCTGTTGTCCTCCTGGTAACGTGTCAGGTGCTAGCGGTGAATGGGCTTAAGCGGTGCTGATGGGACGGCCCCTTTTCCCATCCCTAAGAAGCTAAGGGACACCTAAGCGAAGCATTTAATGCGTTTGTCCTAAGACGTCAGTGATATTTATGTAAACACTGTAGCAACTTTACACCTCATGTATGCTCTGTACGCCACTGTTGGTGACCCCTTCGAACATATAAAAGGAGGCCCAAGGCGTAGCTACGGGGGGAGGATCTTCTGGCCCATTCTGCATGTGTAGCTGCTCATTGCAAGCGCTCCTGAAGCCTGGGCTTAGAGACATTCAATACAACCAAAGCATGAGTAGGGTTTTACGCATCTTTGCGGCCCGAACCTGGGTAAAAATCCCGCGTGTTGATCGTTAGATCTGCTCTTCGTGCAAACCTTCTCCCTGCCGAATCGTAAAGGGGTCCTCTCGATCCCATAGGTGTCGTTTCTCCGACATAACTCATGGATACTTGTGGTGACATTGGAGTATCTAGGTGACATTAGAGTTGGTGTTGATGCATATCATATGGTGTTATTTTAGTACGAACTCTTAGATAGATCGATCGGAAAGGATAACTTGGTGTTATTTTAGTACGAACTCTTGGATAGATCGATCGGAAAGGATAACTTTAAGGTGGTTTAGTACCCTACAAATAATTTCTTCTTATGTTCTCCGCTAGATAAGAACTTTGGAGTGATTCTTCGTTGCACGTTGAGGGATGATTATGTGATCCAATTATATTAGCATTGTTGAGAGATTGCACTAGCGGAGTACGGACTCTATGTCTTGTTTTCAAGCATTGCAATACCGTTTGTGCTCACTTTTGTTACTTGCTACCTTGTTGTTTTTTATTGTTACTATTACAAAAATCAATACCTACTATCATTACTACACTTGTATCACCATCTCTTCGCCGAACTAGTGCACCTATACAATTTACCATTGTATTTGGTGTGTTGGGGACACAAGAGACTTTTTATTCTTTGGTTGCAGGGTTGTTTGAGAGAGGCCATCTTCATCCTACGCCTCCCACAGATTGATAAACCTTAGGTCATCCACTTGAGGGAAATTTTCTACTGTCCTACAAAACTCTGCGCTTGGAGGCCCAACACGAGTCTACAAGAACAAGTTGTGTAGTAGACATCAAGCTCTTTTCTGGCGCTGTTGCCGGGGAGGTGAGTGCTTGAAGGTATATCTTTAGATCTTGAAATTAAATCTTTTAGTTTCTTGTTTTTCACTAGTTTGGTTTTATAAAAGAAAATTACAAAAAAAATAGAATTTAGGTTGCCTCAATTGTTTCGTCTTTTTAATGTCTTTCGTGAAAATGATGGTTCGGAAAATTGTGCTCAATTGGTAGAGGAAGAATTTATGAAAACACTTAATGAGAATTCCTTGAATGATGAGAATGGTAGCAATATTGCTAGTATGAATTCTCTGAATATCCGTGATGCTAATGATATGCAAAGCCACAAGCTTGGGGATGCTATGTTTGATGAAGATGATATTTTTAGTCACCCAAGTTTTGATGAGCAAATTTATTATGATGATGACATGCCTCCTATCTATGATGATTATGATGACGACATGTATGCTATAAAGAGTGATAGTAACCATGAAACTTGTCATCAAGTGTCTCATGATAGTCATTTTGTTGAGTTTGCTCCCACTACCATGGACGAAAAGGAATTTGCTTATGTGGAGAGTAATGAAAATTCTATGCTTGTGCATCATGAAAAGAATGCTTTATGTAATAGTTATATTATTGAATTCCTTCATGATGCTACTGAAATTTATTATGAGGGAGGAACATATGCTTGTAGGAATTGCAATAATATCAAGTTTCCTCTCTATGTGTTCAAAGTTTTGAAGTTATGCTTGTTTTGACTTCCTATGCTAGTTGATTCTTGCTCCGAAAAATTGTTTGCTCACAAAATCCCTATGCATAGGAAGTGGGTTAGACTTAAATGTGCTTGCCATGTGATTCATGATGCTCTCTTGCATATTTTAATTACTATTCTTACGTGAGCATCATTGAAATCATCATGCCTAGCTAAAAGGCATTAAAGAAAAGCGCTTGTTGGGAGACAACCCAACACTTTTACTTTCTGTTTTTGAGTTTTCACATGATTAATCTACTGTAGTAATCATGTTTTGTGTCTTTTATTTCAATAAAGTACCAAGTAAAGCCTTTGGGACAGTATGGATACTTGTTGATTTGATTCTGTGCAAAAACAGAAACTTTTGCCTCCAGTAAAGAATTTCTCTGATTTTACTGCAGCGTCAAAAATTTCTGATTTTTTACACAGTATTTATATGCAAATTATTTAAGTTTTACTATTTTTCAGAATTTTTAGAGACAGGGAAGTATGGTTATACTACAGATCTTCACAGACTGTTCTGTTTTTGACAGATTCTGTTTTGCATGCATAGTTTGCTTGTTTTACTATTCCCATAGCTTATATTCAATGATATAAATTATGTGAATGGTATAATACAGTAGGTATTATGTGAGAAAAATTATGAATCTTGTCTTGACAGTACCTAAGTGAATGATCTTTATTTATTATACTAACCCATCTCACGAAGTTCCGTTAAGTTTTGTGTGATTCAAGTTTTCAAGTTTTGGGTGAGACGCCGATATGAGGAGAATAAGGAGTGACAAGAACCTAAGCTTAGGGATGCCCAAGGTGCCCCCAAGGTAATATCCAAGGAAGACTCAAGCGCCTAAGCTTGGGGATGCCCCGGAAGGCATCCCCTCTTTCGTCTTCAACACTATCGGTATATCTTACTTCGAGCTATATTTTTGTTCGTCACATAATACGTGCTTTGCCTGGATCGTCATTATATTTTGTTATTTTATGTTAGGTGTTATTTATAATCTTGTTTTTCAATAAAAAGTTCCAAGAATTGCCTTAGGATGCTTGGATTGCATGTTTGATGTGTGCTTTGTAAAAACAGAAACTTTCTCTGTAGTGTTTGAATTTTCATATTTTACACGAACGTGGAAAGTTGCTGAAATTTTTACACAGTGTTTGTATATAAATTCTTTATCACGTCCTAAATTTTCATAATTTTTTGAGTTACATAAGTACACTGTTTTCATAAATTTCTACAGACTGTTCTGTTTGGACAGATTGCTGTCATAGTTTTGTTATCTACTTATCCTATAGTTTCCATAGCTTATATTGGTAGATATAAATTGTGGAAACGATAGTAAATAGTAGATGATGTTTGAAAATTATTGTGCAACTTGTCTTGGCAGTAAAAGAAGTGTGGACTTATTCTTATGTGTACCCTATCTCACGGGTTCTTTTCGAATTTTTGTGGATGAAGTTTTTAAGATTTAGGGAAACCGTGATATAAAAGGAATTAAGGAGACACAAAAGATCAAGCTTCTGGATGCCCAAGGCATCCCAAGATAATATTTCAAGAAGTCTCAAGCATCTAAGCTTGGGGATGCCCCGGTAGGCATCCCACCTTTCTTCATCAACAATTATCGGTTACTAGCGGTTGAGCCTAAGTTTTTGCTTCTTCACATGATGTGTGCTATTCTTGGAATGTCAATTTATTTTGTTTTGCTTGCTGTTTTAATAAAATACTTAGATCTGAAAGTTTTTAGATGAGAGAGAGTTCTCAAATGGCTACCCATTTACTTAACTACTCGCTTGATCTTCACTTATATCTTTTTGGAGTAGCTTGTCATTTACTCTTGTGCTTCACTTATATCCTATGAGTAAATTGTTGAATGAATTGAACACCATGAAGTTGAAATTATATATTCATATCATGCCTAGTAGTAGCTTCACATTGGGTTTAGAAAGTGAAATCTTTTTAAGCTTGACAATCACAATATTGGTCATACAAGCAATTCGTGAATGATTAGTATAAGGAAGAGAACTTTCACATGCAAATATATTATCTTGGACATCTTCTATGATGTGAATACCCATTAATTATTTTCAAACTTGAGCAAATTAGTTGAAGTTGGACAAGGAAGACAACGTAATAAGTTATGGTTGTGTATATTTGCATAGAAGTTATATTGTTATGGATCCTTCAACATGTGGTGTTTGCTTAGGATCTTTTGCTAGCCAAAAATTCATACTAAGTAGAGATACTACTTGTGCATCCAAAAACCCTTAAACCCAGTTTCTTGCCATGAGTGTCCACCATACCTACCTATGGATTGAATAAGATCCTTCAAGTAAGTTGTCATCGGTGCAAAAAGGCAATAAAAATTGATTCTAAATGTGTTTGATCATTTAGTGTAAGAGAAAATTGAGCGTTGTACGAACTTGTCATGGCAAAGTAATAAAAGCGACAGACTGCATAATAAAGGTTGCTATCGTAAGGGGCAATATAACGTGATGTTCTTTTGCATTAAGGGATTGTGCATACAAAACCAAAAAGCGCATGACAACCTCTGCTTCCCTCTGCGAATGGCCTATTGATAACCCACAAGTATAGGGGATCGCAACAGTTTTTGAGGGTAGAGTATTCGACCCAAATTTATAGATTCGACACAAGGGGAGCCAAAGAATATTTGAGAGTATTAGCAGCTGAGTTGTCAATTCAACCACACCTGGAGATTAAATATCTGCAGCAGAGTGATCAGTAGCACAGTAGTATGATAGATTTGATAGCAGTAGTAGCAGTAACAGTAACGGTAACAGTGATAGCAATATTTTTGTAGCAAGTGTAACAGTAGCAATAGCAATAGTAACTTAGCAAGAACAATATGTGGAAAACTCGTAGGCACTGGATCGGTGAACTCGTTGGATGATATTCATCATATAACAGTCATAACCTAGGGCGACACAGAACTAGCTCCAGTTCATAAATGTAATGTAGGCATGTATTCCGTAAATAGTCATACGTGCTTATGGAAAAGAACTTGCATGACATCTTTTGTCCTACCCTCCCGTGGATACTAGGGATCAAGCCCTAAAAAACTAACTCGATTACATGATGAATCTCATCCAACTCCTCACCGACCAGCAAGCCTACGAAGGAATTACTCACTCCCGGTGAGGAGCATCATGGAATTGATGATGGAGAAGGGTTGATGATGACGAAGACCGAAGATTCCCCTCTCCGGAGCCCCAAACGGGCTCCAGATCTGGCCTCCCGAGGAAGAACAGGAGGTGGCGGCGGCTCCGTATCGTAAAACGCGATGAAACTTTCTCCCTGATTTTTTCTCCGAAAATAAGATTTTATAGCGGTGGAATTAGGGTCAGTGGGGCACGGAGGTGGGCACAACCCACCAGGGCGCGCCGGGGGGGGCTGGCGCGCCCTGGTGTCTTGTGCCCAGCCAGGGCCCCCCTCTGGTGGTTCTTGACTCCAGTATTTTTTATTTATGTAAAATAATTCTCCAAAAAGTTTCGTCCAGTTCCGAGAACTTCTATTTCTGCACAAAAACAACACCATGGTAGTTCTGCTGAAAACAATGTCAGTCCGGGTTAGTTTCGTTCAAATCATGCAAATTAGAGTCCAAAACAAGGCCAAAAGTGTGAGGAAAAGTAGATATGATGGAGACGTATCAACTCCCCCAAGCTTAACCCATTGCTTGTCCTCAAGCAATTTAGTTGACAAACTGAAAGTGATAAAGAAAAACTTTTACGAACTCTTTTGTTCTTGTTTACATATACATGCTTAAGTGACACCGAGGTTTTCAGCAAAGATTATGACTAACCATGCCAGCAATAACTCTTCGATATTATATTAACTCATATCAATGGGATAAGCAACTAGCGAGCAATAATAAGATATCTCAAGTGCCAACACTTTGTCAAAACAATCATGATATAATATGACAATAGTGGTATCTCGCTAGCCCTTTCTGACCGCAAAACATAAATGCAGAGCACCTCCAAAGTTCAAGCAGCGACTAAACATTGTAATTCATGGTAGAAAAGATCCAGTCATGCTGCACCCAACATCAACTATACATAATGCATGAGGATGACATAGTGCTCTCGGGTCTGGCGCTTATTTGAGAAGGTGATGACTCAACATAAAAGGAAATAGATAGTCCCTTCGCAGAGGGAAGCATGGATTAGCAGAGGTGCCAGAGCTCAAGTTTTAAAACAGAGATAGATATAATTTTGGGAGGTACACCCTTCATGCCAACGTTACGACCAAGAGTTATCAATATCTTCCATGCTAAACACGTTAGCGGCGGTTCCCAAGCGGTAAAAGTAAATGTTTACTCCCCCTCCACCAACAATCACACTCCACGGCTAGCCGAATCCACGGGTACCGTCCATACCAACAACATTCCTGGGGGAGTTTTGTTTAATTATTTGTAATTTTTGATTTCGGGACTAGGAATCCCTATTACCGCCCCTCTCGTGCAAGGACGAGTGAATAAACACTCATCATGAGAATAACCCGCTTAACATGGAAGATACTGACCGCCCCCTGTCGCTCCATGAGCGGTCCAGGCACACAAAACAGATGTTCATTTGAATTTTTAGAGGTGGCACATGCAAATTTACTGGGAACGACAGGGTAATACCGCATATAGGTAGATATAGTGGACTCATCTGGAATAACTTTGGTTTAAGGATTTTGATGCACAAGCAGTATTCCCGCTTACTACGGGCGAAGGCTAGCAAATAGATTGAGAAGCGGCCAGCTAGAGAGCGAAAACGGTCATGAACATGCATTACATATAATAAACATTGACTACTAGCATGAGTAGGATATGGACACCATGAACATAAATATCATGAAGGCTATGTTGGTTTTGATTCAACTACATGCGTGAACACGTGCCAAGTCAAGCCACTTGAAACATTCAGAGGAGGATACCATATCATAATACCACATCACAATCATTTTAATGCATGTTGACATCCAAGATAAATCATTATCCACTACTAGCTACTTAAGCATGGCATGAACAACTATAATCTCTAATGGTCATTGCGAATATGTTTGATAATAATATGCTAAATCATGGATACAAGGTTAAACATATTTACAAAAACAAAAACAAGTTGAGTTCATACCCGCTTTTCTCTGCCACAGTCACTTCATCAAATATCGTCATTATTGCCTTTCACTTGCACGACCGAATGATATGAAAATAATAATAGTGCAAGTGTGTCGTGGACTAAGCTGGAATCTGCAAACATTTTATTCAAGAGGAGAAGACAAGGTAACATGGGCTCTTTGTTAGATTAACAATAGTGCATATGAGAGCCACTCAACATTTTCATCGTGGTCTTCTCCTTGGTACGACTCAAATAAACGGAAAAGAATTTCAGAGAAACACACTGAAATATTTTTGGAGTTTTTGGTTTTTTCTGAAGAAAGCAAATTAAAGAGGGAAAACCAAAAACGAGAAAAACTATTTACACGGGAAAGCTCCCAACAAGCAAAACAAGAAACGAGAAATCTTTTTGGGTTTTCTTTTGATACTACAATTAAACTAAGCTAGAAAGAAAAGCCAAAAAGAAGTAGGAAATATTTTTGGGTTTTCTCAAAGTTTTTCAAACACACAAGAAGAAAGCGAGAAAATAAATCTAGCATGGATATTACAAAGAAAAAGTATGAACACCGACAACTGGAATGAAATGTGTGAACATGAATGTAATGTCGGTGGAAATACGTACTCCCCCAAGCTTAGGCTTTTGGCCTAGCTTGGTAATCACCATCCGTAGTAGCCATCCGGACCTAAGTCGAAGTGAGGTGGAGGCGGCACCTGAGCGTGCCACTCCTGGGGCTCCTCCTCAGCAGCTGCTAGGTTGTTCCGATAGGCTATAATAGCATCTGGCATGATCCTATATCTGTTCATGGCAATAGAATCAAACAGAGCAGGTGCATGCAACGGGATAACATCACGGGTTTCGATGCTGAATACTAAGTTGTAACGAATGTTATGAAAAGAATCAGTTGCCTCGATAAATTGGTGATCCTGCAACGCCTTGTGATCTAGATAAACTAGGGACAAGAGATAATCATGTGGGTGAATCTGACCATTAAAGTGTCTCGCTAAGCGAGTAGCATAAATACCACCTTGTATTTTTCCCTTAGTCATGTTAAGGTGTAAGCGGCGTGCAATAATAGCCCCCATGCGAAAGGTGTGATCATTGTACATTGCACGGCGTAAAATAGCGAAGTCGGGGGCACTGAGTGCGCCAACCTTCTCCCTAGCGGTTAAACACTTTGCGATGAACAAAGCAAAGTAATGCACAGAAGGAAACTACAAACTGGTAGCAGTAGCGTTTGACATGCCTCTATCTTCACCCACTGTTAAAGTGAGGAGAAAATCCTCAAACTCCGCTGGTCTAGGTTCTCTTAATTCCCCCATCAGAGGGGATCAAGCATATGTCGCAAAAGTCAGTTAGTGGTATCTTGTGAGTTTCAGCGTGAAGCTTAAACTGCACTTCAGGAGGATTATTCTTTCTCAGAAAATGAAAACTTTGCATAAAGGAATTCGTAAGGATGTGGTGTTGGTCACACTTAGATGCGAGGAACTTGGTCAGCCCAGCATTTGCAACAAATTGAGCAAACTCTTGATGGAACCCGGCCTCCTCCATGAAGGCATCATGCGGCCATTCCCACGGCCGCACCTCCACCGTTCTCGGAGTGTGGAGGTCATTGTCCGATGATTCCCAATTGACTCCTTTGGCATTTTTCTTGGAGGGAAACTTCCTAAAGAAATCCATTTTATTCCTATAATAAAAATTCTGAAAATTTTAGTCCACAAAATTTTGTCAACAAAACTTTGTAAGATTGATAGCAACTACTCCCAAGGATGCATAGAGGCCATATTAAGCATTCAAACTACTTAGAACTCTAAGAATTCAACATGCAAGCTCATCTACAGCAGCACCAAGAGTAGCTAATTACTCTAAAAATAACCCACTAAATAAAAAACTAATTGGAGCAATGGAGGAGTCACATACCAAGTAGCAATTCCTCCAAATAGTTTTGGAAACGGAGCTTCGAGCAAAGAAAACGAGCTATGTTGATTTTTTTTCTGGAGGTAGGGGATGATGTGGGCTAAAGGGATAAGTGAGGGGGTGATGTCTACTACGCAACTTTATTCTTGTAGACTCGTGTTGGGCCTCCAAGCGCAGAGTTTTGTAGGACAGTAGCAATTTTCCCTCAAGTGGATGACCTAAAGTTTATCAATCCGTGGGAGGTGTAGGATGAAGATGGTCTCTCTCAAACAACCCTGCAATCAAATACAAGAAATCTCTTGTGTCCCCAACACACCCAATACAATGGCAAATTGTATAGGTGCACTAGTTCGGCAAAGAGATGGTGATACAAGTGCAATAATGATAGTAGATATTGATTTTTGTAATCTGAAAATATAAAAACAGCAAGGTCGCAAGTGGCAAAAGTGAGCACAAACGGTATTGCAATGCTTGAAAACAAGGCCTAGGGTCCGTACTTTCGCTAGTGCAATCTCTCAACAATGCTAATATAATTGGATCACATAACCATCCCTCAACGTGCAACGAAGAATCACTCCAAAGTTCTTATCTAGCGGAGAGCATAAGAAGAAATTGTTTGTAAGGTACGAAACCACCTTAAAGTTATCCTTTCCGATCGATCTATCCAAGAGTTCGTACTAACATGACCAAGTTATCCTTTCCGATCGATCTATCCAATAGTTCGTACTAATATAACCAAGTTATCCTTTCTGATTGATCTATCTAAGAGTTCGTACTAGAATAACACCATATGATACGCATCAACCAACTCTAATGTCACCTAGATACTCCAATGTCACCACAAGTATCCATGAGTTAATTATACGATACGCATCAAACAATTTCAGATTCATAATACTCAATCCAACACAAAGAACCTCAAAGAGTGCCCCAAGATTTCTACCGGAGAAGCTAGGACAAGAACGTGTATCAACCCCTATGCATAGATTACCCCAATGTCACCTCGGGAATCCGCAAGTTGAGTACCAAAACATATATCAAGTGAATCACTTGAATACCCCAATGTCACTACGGGTATCCGCATGCAAGACATATATCAAGTGCTCTCAAATCCATAAAAGTATTCAATCCGATAACGAAATCTCAAAGGGAAAACTCAATTCATCACAACTAGATAGAGAGGGAAACACATCATATGATCCGACTATATTAACAAAGCCCGTGATACATTAAGATCGTGACATCTCAAGAACACGAGAGAGAGAGATTGAACACATAGCTACTAGTACATACCCTCAGCCCCGAGGAGGATTACTCACACATTATCATGGTGAGAAAGAGAGATTTGTTCATGGAGAGGTGCAACCCCGAAGAGATGGCGGCCACGGCGCCGGCGACGGGCGGCGGCCCCTTGCCCCTCCTTCTTCCTTGGTCTTTGTGCTGCAATGGAGGAGCCTCTCCCCTTCTTGGCGGCTGCCAATGGAGAGGCAAATTCGTGGCTATTGGTGGCTCTCCCGAAATTAGGGTTTTCCTCTCCTTATATGTGCCTCTCTGGTGCTCTATGGCCCTCCGATGGATGGACCCTTGATCCAATGGCTTTTGGGCACCTCTAGAACCTTCCTAGGGCTCCTCACATCCCTCATGAGTCCCCAAAGTTATGGCTTGACCGAATATATCAGATATGGTAAGAGTTGGACTCAAGCACGTCATCAATTCTCGTAATCCCGTAATCAGATATTTTCCTTCAGTAAAACGGGTCTCCAGATCGCATCCGAACTCCGTTTTGGACGAATTTGTAGTCCAGAATAATTGCCATAAAATTCCCCACACTTTCCTAGTTTTAACTTTTTCCATTTGACGCCATCTTCGGCGTCAAACTGACGATCTCTAAAAACTGTTCGTGGACAGATTTCAGGAAAGTCAGAGTCCTCCTCCAACAAGGCTCCTTTTGCGTTTTTTCGACAATTTCCACTTAATTCCTACACATCAAAGTGTGAAACAAGAACTTGTGCAATTTTGCAACCATTAATAGTTTAGTCCCAATAAATCATAAGACAATAGTAAAAACATAGGCAAATATGACATGAATACTTCATAAATTATCGATACGTTGGAGACGTATCAGGAGGCCCACGTGGGAGCCACAACCCACCAGGGCGCGCCTGGGATTGCTGGCGGGCCCTGGTGTCTTGTGGGCACCAGGTGCACCCCTCTCTGATGTTATTTGCACCAAAAATTCAGAAATATTCAGAAAAAAATCGTATCAAATTTTCAGGATATTCTGAGAACTTTTATTTTTGGGTCATTTTTTATTGCACGGTGAAAACAGAAAACCGAATAATTATGGCATTTTATTTCATTTGACTAACTAAAACAGAAAATAAAAGGTGGGAGCAGAGAGTTGTGCTTACTAGATTCATCAACTTCATACCTCTAAAAAATGATCCATTAATAAGTTTGATCAAGTTTTATTAACAACCACTTCCGATTAGCATGAAATCGAAGAACTTTCGTAAAACACTAAGTTACCTCAATGGGGATATGCATATCCCCAACAATAAGTATATCATATTTCTTTTGGCACTAGGTAGAGGTAATTGAAAACTTCCAATAGTGATGGTCGGGGATTCTTCAATAACATTTATACCATTCACTTGGAATTGTTTCTTCGGAAAGTGCACCGCATGCTCATTAACATTGATATGAAAAGTGACTTTGCTTTTATTGCAATCAATAACAGCCCCCTGCAGTATTCAAAAAGGGTCTACCAAGGATAATCGACATGTTCTCGTCCTCGGGCATCTCAAGAATAACAAAGTCCGTTAAGATAGTAACATTTGCAACCACAACGGGCACATCCTCAAAAATACCGATAGGTATGGCAGTTGATTTGTCAGCCATTTACAATGATATTTCAGTAGGTGTGAGTTTATTCAAATCAAGTCTCTTATATAAGGAGAAAGGCATAACACTAACACCGGCTCCCAAATCACACAAAGCAGTTTTGACATAATTTCTTTTGATGGAGCAAGGTATAGTTGGTATTCCCGGATCTCCAAGTTTTTTAGGTACTCCATCCTTAAAAGAATAATTAGCAAGCATGGTGGTGATTTCGGCTTCAGGTATCTTTCTTTTATTAGTGATGATGTCTTTCATATATTTTGCATAAGGGGCCATCTTCAGGATATCAGTTAAGCGGGTACGCAAAAAGACTGGCCTAATCATTTCAGCAAAGCGTTCAAATTCTTCATTATCCTTTTTCTTAGATGGTTTAGGTGGAAAGGGCATGGGTATCTGAACCCATGGCTCTCTTTCTTTCCCATGTTTTCTAGCCACAAAGTCGCTTTTATCATAACGTTTATTTTTAGGTTGTGGGTTATCAAGATCAACAGCAGGCTCTATTTCAACATCATTATCTGGTTCTTTATCATTGTTCAGTTGAGTATCCTCATGAACATCATCATTCTCATTCTCATTATCACTAGGTGAATGTTCATTACCAGATTGAGTTTCAGCATCAGAAATAGAGACATCATTATTATCAGGAGGTTTTTGTATCTCAGGTTCACTAGACGTATGCAAAGTCCTATCATTTTTCTTTTTCTTTTTCTTCTTAGAAGGACTAGGTGCATCAGTGTTAATTCTTTGAGAGTCTTGTTCAATTCTTTTAGGATGACCTTCAGCATAAAGAGGTTCTTGGGTCATTCTACCTCCTCTGGTTACTACTCTAGCAGCAAAAGCATTCATATTATTATTCATTTCATCAAGCAATTCTTTTTGAGACTTAGCAACTTGTTCTAACTGAGTTTGAACCATAGAGGCATGCTTTCCTACACCTCTAACATCATTACTGATTCTAAATAGCAAGTCACTCAAGCGAGCAATCATATCAGAATTATATTTCAGTTGTTTCAGAACATGTGCATTGAAGTGATCTTGTTTCAAAATGTAGTTATCAAACTCATATAAGCATTGACTAGGATGTTTATTGTAAGGGATATCACCTTCATCAAACTTTAATAAAGAATTTACCTCTACCACCTGTGGAGGTGGTGGTGTGTCAACGCCATGTATTTCTTCAATAGGTGGTAAATTCTTAACATCCTCAGCTTTAATACCTTTTTCCTTCATAGATTTCTTTGCCTCTTGCATATCTTCAAGACTGAGAAATAAGATACCCCTCTTCTTCGGAGTGGGTTTAAGTGGTGGTTCAGGAAGAGTCCAATCATCATAATTCTTCAATATGTTATTCAATAATTCCTCAGTTTGATCAACAGTTCGTTCCCTGAAAACACAACCAGCACAACTATCTAGGAAGTCCCTAGAAGCATCAGTTAGTCCATTATAGAAGATATCAAGTATTTCATTTTTCTTAAGAGGGTGATCAGGCAAAGCATTAAGCAATTGGAGAAGCCTCCCCCAAGCTCGTTGGAGACTCTCTTCTTCAATTTGCACAAAGTTAAATATTTCCTGTAAGGCAGCTTGTTTCTTGTGAGCAGGAAAATATTTTTTAGAGAAGTAGTAAATCATATCCTAGGGACTACGCACACAACCAGGAGCAAGAGTATTGTACCATGTCTTAGCATCACCCTTTAATGAGAACGGAAACAACTTGAGAATACAATAGTAGCGAATCTTCTCATCATGAGCAAAGAGGGTGGCTATATCATTCAGTTTAGTAAGATGTGCCACTACAGTTTCAGTTTCATAGACATGGAAAGGATCAGATTCAACCAAAGTAATCAACTCTGGGTCGACAGAGAATTCATAATCCTTATCGGTAACAAAGATAGGTGAAGTAGAAAACTTAGGATCACATTTCATTCTAGCATTCAAAGTCTTTTCCTTATACTTGTGTAGCAATTTCTTAAGATCATCTCTATCCTTACAAGAAAGGATTTCTCTAGTTGTCTCCTCGTCCATAACATAACCTTCAGGTATCTTAGGCATTTCAAATCTAGGATAACTAGGACTAATAGGTGTTTCATAGTCATCAGTTTCAAAGCCTTCATCAGTTTCAGTAATTTCATTCTCTTTAGCTCTAGCAATTTGTTCATCAAGAAATTCACCTAGTGGCACATTATCATCAAGCATGGTAATAGCATCATCATAAGCATCATTCATAGCAGAAGTAGCATCATCAATACCTTGCGACATATCAGGATTACTAGCATGTGGTGGTGTTGCAAACTTACTCATAACAGAAGGTGAATCAAGTGCAGAGCTAGATGGCAGTTCCTTACCTCCCCTCATCTTAGAGGGAAAAATATTGGTCTTTGGATCATTCAGATTCTTCATAGTGATCAATTGATATAAATCCCAAGTGACTCAACAAATATAGCTATGCTCCCCGGCAACGGCGCCAGAAAAGGGTCTTGATAACCACCAAGTATAGGGGATCGCAACAGTTTTCGAGGGTAGAGTATTCAACCCAAATTTATAGATTCGACACAAGGGGAGCCAAAGAATATTTGAGAGTATTAGCAGCTGAGTTGTCAATTCAACCACACCTGGAGATTAAATATCTGCAGCAGATTGATCAGTAGCACAGTAGTATGATAGATTTGATAGCAGTAGTAGCAGTAACAGTAACGGTAACAATGATAGCAATAGTTTTGTAGCAAGTGTAACAGTAGCAATAGCAATAGTAACTTAGCAAGAACAATATGTGGAAAACTCGTAGGCACTAGATCGGTGAACTCGTTGGATGATATTCATCATATAACAATCATAACCTAGGGCGACACAGAACTAGCTCCAGTTCATAAATGTAATGTAGGCATGTATTCCGTAAATAGTCATACGTGCTTATGGAAAAGTACTTGCATGACATCCTTTTTCCTACCCTCCCGTGGCAGCGGGGTTCTGATACGTCCATTTTGCAACATGATTTCCTACTGTTATTTATTATGTTTTCTTGAATAATAATGCTTTAGGGAGTGATTCTAATGCCTTTTCTCTCATAATATGCAAGGTTTACACAAAAAGGGAGAATACCGGCAGCTGGAATTCCAGACCTGGAAAAGACATACCTATTCTGCACATCTCCAATTGAGCTGAAACTTTATGGAGATTATTTTTGGATTTATAAAAAATACTGGAGCAAAGAACTACCGGAGGGGGCCACCGTGGTGGGCACACGACACCAAGGCGCGCCCTGGTGGGTTGTGCCCTCCTCGGCCCACCTCCGGTGCCCATCTTCTGGTATATAAGGTCTTTTGACCTAGAAAAAAAGAGGAGAGGACTTTCGGGACGGAGCGCCGCCGTCTCGAGGCGCAACTTGGGCAAGAGCACTTTTGCCCTCCGTCAGGGGAACTTCCCTATTGGAGGGGGAAATCGAAGACATTTTCATCACCAACACCCCTCTCATCTTTGGGAGGCCAATCTTCATCAACATCTTCAACATCACCATCTCCTCTCAAACCCTAGTTCATCTCTTGTGTTCAATCTTTGTACCGGAACCTCAGATTGGTACCTGTGGGTGACTAGTAGTGTTGGTTACCTTGCATAGTTGATTACTATATGGTTTATTTGGTGGAAGATTATATGTTCAGATCCATTATGCTATTCAATACCCCTCTGATCTTGAGCATGATTATTATTTGTGAGTAGTTACCTTTGTTCTTGAGGTCACGGGAGAAGTCATGTTGCAAGTAATCATGTGAATTTGATATGTGTTCGATATTTTGATGATATGTATGTTGTGATTCCCTTAGTGGTGTCATGTGAACGTCGACTACATGACACTTCACCAGTCACCTAGACCACCGTCCGCTGGGAAAGAGGCGGCTCTGGACCTTCCCGTGGATCATCTGCGATGAGCTGTTGAATATCAAGGAGTCCAAAAGGTGACGCCGACAATAGGTGGACGACGTGGCGACCTTACTCTTCCGGCCAACTAAGTGCGAGTTAGAAAGAAGATGTGTGATAACCCACAAGTATAGGGGATCGCAAAAGTTTTCGAGGGTAGAGTATTCAACCCAAATTTATTGATTCGACACAAGGGGAGCTAAAGAATATTCTCGAGTATTAGCTGTTGAGTTGTCAATTCAACCACACCTGAAAGACTTAGTATCTGCAGCAAAGTACTTAGTAGCAAAGTAGTATGGAAGTAACGGTAACGATGGCAAACGTGACAGTAGCAGTTTTGTAGTGATTGTAATAGTAGCAACAGAAAAGTAACTTAGCAAAGATCAATATGTGAAAAGCTCGTAGGCAATGGATCAGTGATGGATAATTATGTCGGATGGCATTCATCATGGAACGGTTATAACATAAGGTGACATAGAACTAGCTCCAATTCATCAATGTAATGTAGGCATGTATTCCATATATAGTCATACGTGCTTATGGAAAAGAACTTGCATGACATCTTTTGTCCTACCCTCCCGTGGAAGCGGGGTCCTAATGGAAACTAAGGGATATTAAGGCCTCCTTTAAATAGAGAACCGGACCAAAGCATTAGCACTTAGTGAATACATGAACTCCTCAAACTACGGTAATCACCGGAAAGAATCCCAGTTATTGTCACCCTGGGGGATGCGGATCATAACTCGTAATAGGTGTCTACAACTTGCAAGATAGGATCAAGAACACATATATATTCATGAAAACATAATAGGTTCAGATCTAAAATCATGGCACTCGGGCCCTAGTGACAAGCATTAAGCATAGCAAAGTCATAGCAACATCAATCTCAGAACATAATGGATACTAGGGATCAAACCCTAACAAAACTAACTCGATTACATGGTAAATCTCATCCAACCCATCACCGTCCAGCAAGCCTACTATCACGCCCAAGATGCGATCCTATCCTTATTTTGGCACGAGGGCCTCGACAGGGATAGAAGCGCATCTGGTCGTTTTGCAAGAATGGATATCATTACAAGTACATGTAAAGAAGAGATGAGTATACGGAATTGGCTTACACTCGCCACAAGCTACATCAATATAACAACATATCCAAACATCATACAGAAGAGCAGGGTCCGACTACGGACGAAAACAAACGATAAAATGACATCCATCCTTGCTATCCCAGGCTGCCGCCTGGAACCCATCCTATGATCGACGAAGAAGAAGAAGAACTCCAAATCAACAAGCAACACGCTCATGTCAAATCATCGCATTACCTGTACCTGCAACTGTTGTTGTAGTAATCTGTGAGCCACGGGGACTCAGCAATCTCATTTCCAAGGGTATCAAGACTATTAAAGCTTAATGGGTGAGGTATGGTTAAGTGGTGAGGCTGCAGCAAACGACTAAGCATTTATTTGAGTGGCTAACTTACTAATACAAGAATAAAGGGGGATGATTGTCGTATAAACGGACGTGATCTAGTAATGATCTCTAAGAGATCCTGAACACCTACTTACGTCAAACATAACCCCACCGTGTTCTCTCTCGGATAAGGACTCACGAGAAGAGACAGTCACGGTTACGCACACGGTTGGTGTATTTTATTTGAGTTTACTTCAAGTTTGCTATGACCAGGTGTTAAACAAAGTTTCCAAGTTGCCACGTAACCGCGGGCACGGCTTTCCAAAAGATTTAACCCTGCAGGGGTGCTCCAACTCATCCATCAGAAACTAACCACACGCAGTGGGAATAACCTCGTCCACGAATCTCGTGATCTTCCTAGGCAATTCCGTTGGAAAACCTCAACCTCGAGATAGCCCAAAGTATCGGAATTCCTCGCTCAAGACGTTCGAGAAAGGTAAAACAAGTCCAGCAAGACCGCCCGACGTGTCGACGAACCCGATAGGAGCCACGTATCTCGTTCTCAGGACACGACCGGATAAGCACAGCGTATAGTGGCCTGATAGACATCTCCCGAGTTGCCCCGGGTTGGCCCCGCACACGGCTCTAGTTTGGACCAACACTCATGAGGAGCACTGGCCCGGGTTGTTGATTAAAGATCCTCGGGTTAATTACTCCCTATGCAGGTTTATTAGTTATTAGGCAAATGTAGTACCAATGTTGGGCCTTGCCAGACAAGCTTTATCCTAAAACGAAAGTCAAGGGGGTCCCCATAACAACCCCGAGCATGTTAGGAGCGCTCATTTATGGAACATAACACCGGTACACAAGTAACTAGAGCGGCAAGAGTGGAACAAAACACCGAGCAAAAGGCCAAGCCTTCCACCCTTTACCAAGTATATATGTGCATTAAATTAAATAGCAATAATATTGTGATATATCAAAAACATCCATGTTGGCACATGGAAACATTGCACCTGCAACTAGCAACGCTATAAGAAAGGCTGAGCAAGCAGTAACATAGCCAAACAATGTTTGCTGGGATGTGGAGGGGTTAGAGGTTTATCATGGCATTTTGGGAGGCTTGACATACAAGTGGTAGGTAGCGAGACAGCGATAGAAACGAGACATCTAGCATGGAAATGATAGTAATGGTATCCAGGGAAATGATCATCTTGCCTGAGATCCCGCTTGGAAGAAGAACGAGTCCATGAAGAAGACGAGCCAACGTAATCGAACGAATCCTCACACTCCGAAGCGGTTTCGGAACTCTATCGAGAAGAAGCAATCCGAAAACAACAATCAACACATGAACAACACCACAACACATGCATGGTATGATGCGCAAACAATATGATGGATGTCCGGTTTTAAATATGCAAGGCATGGCAATCACAACAATCAACTTCTACACATTAAGTGAAGCTCAATATGCAACTCGTTGCATATTGATGAAACTCCACATTCGAATATTTAGTTCACTCTCGTTTAGGTACACGACAATATTAAATGTTGTTAAACATGGCAAGAGGTGAAGCATAATGAAACTACACTATCTAGGCATCTTAAATGAGGTCGGAAACAACATATAGCATTTCCGATACGACCCCATATGTTAATTTCGAAATTGCTCCAGATCTGAACTAATCAGGTTTTATATTTGTTAAACAGCAAAATATAGTGAACCATGCAATTCTACACGTCATTCTAGTCGATTTACATATATGGAACATCTCAAACGGAGCTACGGTCTAAAAGATATGACATTCGCAAGATGCATATGACATGAATGCAAAATGCATGAAAATGACAACCACAAGCATTTAAAATCATGAATGTAGCAAGTTATTATGATACTACATGAAATTCTAGTCAAGTTTCATATAGGACATGACCAAAACGGAGCTACGGGTCAACCACAACAACCAACACAAGTTTTATTTGAAATCTGCCCAAGACAGCAACATGGCATATTGCACGCATGAAAACAACAAGCTACAAGATTCTAAAATGCACAAACTAAGCATGGGGCAGTTGCATATAACACACACTTCATTTCATCTTCACATATCATACTCAAAAGAGTCATGGATCACATGGTAGGAAGCTCACAACATGGCAACAAAATATAGCAGATTAGGACTTTGTGAAAATAACAGGTTTTAGCATAACAGACTTTCACGAAGGCATATTGGCAGCAGCAAAACTATATGCTACAGGGCATATTATGGCATGAAAATTAACAGCATGGTAGTAGACATGATGCATTACAAATCATTACTTTATGGCAACATCAAATTATGCTCAGATTCATGGCAACCATCAACCTAACGGATGCAAATTTTCGAAAACGAGTGACGATGCTATGCACATGATGCGAATGATGCGATGATGAATGCGACACCCAAACGAATCACATGACGACAACGGAAAACAACGGGAATCTTCTGGAGCGTCTGTCCCGGGCTGTTACAACTCTCCTCCACTTACAAGAGATCTCGACCCGAGATCTTAGAATGAAAAGGGGAAGAGAAAGAGAAGAGGAAGAGGTAAAACTTAGTTGCTTCTTTGACAAACGAGTGAAACCAATGAAGCATGAAGGTTGGAAAGAGATGAAGAATGACATGAGGAACAAGCGAGAATTCACTAGAAATTTCGGCAGCACTTCGGTAGGATAGAGGGACAAAATATGATGAGATGGGAGAACTTGAAAGAGAACACAACACTCTGGTTGAATGGATAAGCAAGAAAGAACATAATCTTGACAAAACGAGATGATGGCTTGAAGAGAAGCATCACAATGCCTCCGGAAAAATAGAATATAAGCTAGATTGTTGGAAGAAGAGGAGGGAGAAGAAACATGACACTTACACCACCATTGAATTTGAAAGCATCTTTACAAGGAAGGATGGAACGGAGTTGTTGGAACATCAACAACGGAAAGAACAAGCTTGTTGTGGGCTTATGGAAAACATCTCAACATTATGAGGTGACAACCGGCCACTAATGGAAACAATTGATTGCTTGGGAGCAATAAGAGATGCAAAACTCCTTTCGCCGAGAGGAAATATTGAGAACTTGGATCATTGATAAGCATCACAAATAGCAACATTCCTTAGGAGATGCTTTAGGTGAAATCCAATCCAAGATAGCTCCGAGAAAGGAATGATGGGTTTAAATATCTCATTCTAGATAACTTCTCTTCGAGACTCCTCATGACTCAAGAATGCTCTAACACCATCTCAAAGATAAGGGCGAAAGAATTGCAATCGGAATACAAGACGAAAGATACTTGACCTCTCCAACAAGCATCTTGAAGAACACTTTGAGAAAGAAAGAAATCTTTGACGAACCACCATGAAGAACTTCTTGGAGAACACCGGAATGAAAGGATGATAGAAAAGAATTGAAGGTTGAGAAGAATAAGATTATGACCTCCAAGATTAGATGAAGCTTCATGACGAGATGCTTGAGAAAACATGGAACTCCGGAAAAGGAAAAGATGAACAACTTAGAACCAAGAATTTGATATCATGAACAACTCCGGAAGAAGGATTGAAATCACCTTAACCAACAAGAATAAGAATTATATTATGCTTATCCTTCATCAAGTTAAATTGATGACAAGCAACGGATTTAGCATACCACTTATTCTTCTTGAAAAGAATTGAAGAGAGAGAGAGAGCACAAACTTAAAGAAGTCTTCAACGGAACACCGGAATAATTGAGAGATGAACGAAGAGACAACAATTGAGAAGAATTTGAGAACGAAAGCTGAAAGCTGAGAATGAAGAATTCTTCTGAAATGATGGCCTTCGGAGGATCGAGAAATGAAAACAACTTTGAAATGCTCCTAATAGATATGGAAGGAATTACTCATGATCGAAAACATCTGAAAGGATAGCACCAAGCTAAAAACCATGAATCTTCAAGAGAATGAGCAAGATTTAAGAGAAACTCTTCTCCGGTCTTCAAAGCTGAGAATAATGACGAGAAACACCACCAAGAATTACTGAGATACTCCGGAATAATGAATAAGAAAAGGTTGAGCCAATGATGAGAATGATTTAGCAGCGATCTTGGAGAAGGAATATGATTGATGAAATTCATTCTTACGTCATATTGAAAAGAACTTGAGGACATCTCCGGAAGATTAAAAGAGCCAGGTAAGATCCTGGGAAAAACCTGTGGGTTATGAGCCCACTCAAAGAGATCACCGTTGAAGCAATTGCTTAGGAAGAGAGATTGCACCGGTACAAATTAAGAACCTGACGAGGTAAGAACCTCAAACTAACTTGAAAGGATTTAAATGATAACACGAATCTTCTGAGATATCTTCAGCACTCCGGATAAAATAGAGAGAGGGATGAATAACAAGAGAGCCTGGATAAGAATTTCCAACATGGGAAGCCTTGGGCGGATGAAAATGATATGAAGAACACCGAGAGCTGAAGTGGATCCATCGGAGAAGAAAAACAAGAACAAGAATGATGACATTGAAACTCCTGAGCATCATCACAAAGAATCACCGGATACATCACGGAAGAGAAGATAGCGGAAGCATCACATGAATAGAAAAGGCACTTGAATGAGAATTTAATTATTGAAAAAAAGGGCGGGAGGGCGGGAAAAAAAACAAAGACAACTTGATAGCGATGAGATGAACTTCGGAAAGAAATACGAGGATTGATCTTGCAAATATTGAAGAGGGATGAATTAACTCAAAGAGAAGCACTCCGGATGGAAAGGAATTACATGACAACTCCGGTTGAACAAAAGGATTAGCATTCCCATAAAAATATGAGAACACCGCTTAGAAAAGATATGAATTCACCACTTGACATCGAAGCAACTTGAATTACCATACTCCAACAAAACAAAGGATGAGGCTTGCAAATTAAGCCGGAAACAGATATATGACAGAGATTTCGCTCGACATTTTCGTGGTAAGGCTCACACGGGCTCGATCTTACAGTAGCAATCATGTACAAGGCAGTGCACACGACATACAAAGCGTCCCCGAGTCGTAGCAAGCTACAAGGACTCTTTAAGACACAACGAGTCGCTATAAGAAAGACCGTCAACAAGCAAACCACTCGATGTCGAACCCCAACCTCACATCATCATCTGTGGAAGATAATCCTAGGTAACTACTTGAATTCCCACCTAAGAACTCCCAAAATCTCGGTTACGCAATCGGGTACACGGATACACGGAGTTTTACATGATCACTCAACTCCTAGCAGTAATACTACTCTCCAGTGTATCACATCCCTCAACACACAACCAAAGGTCTCGAAAACTCATCTACCTCAGATCCTCGTAATCGCAACGATACTAAAGATGGCAGTACCCCGGACGCCTCCCCAGTACTGGGTGACTCCAGCCTTATCTCGCCACGAAAAGTATTGAAGCAATTTCGAACATCCTCTGTCCTGAGATACTAAGGAAACTGAATGATAACGATGTGTCAAGAATCCCCTGGAGCTCAACTCCCCGGAAGAAATCAAGTCAGACAGGAGGCACCAAGACAGAACTCCGTCACATCGGCATCATATAGTTTCCAAAATACCCGCGTGATCCTAAAAAAAAATTGAGTGAGAAGAGGGTAGAATCAAAATTCCTAAGTCATAATTCCTCACCAGAGCATAGAAGAGGAGTAAAAAGAATCCTACTCTCCGATATAACTAGACTCAAAATAGTTCTTCACTAGACTTGACTCGGCCAAGTTCGATCAATCAAGGGGGCTCCTAGGTCGGTACAGGCTCTGATACCAACTTGTCACGCCCAAGATGCGATCCTATCCTTATTTTGGCACGAGGGCCTCGACAGGGATAGAAGCGCATCTCGTCGTTTTGCAAGAATGGATATCATTACAAGTACATGTAAAGAAGAGATGAGTATACGGAATTGGCTTACACTCGCCACAAGCTACATCAATTACACATCAATATAACAACATATCCAAACATCATACAGAAGAGCAGGGTCCGACTACGGACGAAAACAAACGATAAAATGACATCCATCCTTGCTATCCCATGCTGCCGCCTGGAACCCATCCTATGATCGACGAAGAAAAAGAAGAAGAAGAAGAACTCCAAATCAACAAGCAACGCGCTCATGTCAAATCATCGCATTACCTGTACCTGCAACTGTTGTTGTAGTAATCTGTGAGCCACGGGGACTCAGCAATCTCATTTCCAAGGGTATCAAGACTATTAAAGCTTAATGGGTGAGGTATGGTTAAGTGGTGAGGCTGCAGCAAACGACTAAGCATTTATTTGAGTGGCTAACTTACGAATACAAGAATAAAGGGGGATGATTGTCGTATAAATGGACGTGATCTAGTAATGATCTCTAAGAGATCCTGAACACCTACTTACGTCAAACATAACCCCACCGTGTTCTCTCTCGGATAAGGACTCACGAGAAGAGACAGTCACGGTTACGCACACGGTTGGTGTATTTTATTTGAGTTTACTTCAAGTTTGCTATGACCAGGTGTTAAACAAAGTTTCCAAGTTGCCACGTAACCGCGGGCACGGCTTTCCGAAAGATTTAACCCTGCAGGGGTGCTCCAACTCATCCATCACAAACTAACCATACGCAGCGGGAATAACCTCGTCCACGAATCTCGTGATCTTCCTAGGCAATTCCGTTGGAAAACCTCAACCTCGAGATAGCCCAAAGTATCGGAATTCCTCGCTCAAGACGTTCGAGAAAGGTAAAACAAGTCCAGCAAGACCGCCCGACGTGTCGACGAACCCGATAGGAGCCGCGTATCTCGTTCTCAGGACACGACCGGATAAGCACAGCGTATAGTGGCCTGATAGACATCTCCCGAGTTGCCCCAGGTTGGCCCCTCACACGGCTCTAGTTTGGACCAACACTCATGAGGAGCACTGGCCCGGGTTGTTGATTAAAGATACTCGGGTTAATTACTCCCTATGCAGGTTTATTAGTTATTAGGCAAATGTAGTACCAATGTTGGGCCTTGCCAGACAAGCTTTATCCTAAAACGAAAGTCAAGGGGGTCACCATAACAACCCCGAGCATGTTAGGAGCGCTCATTTATGGAACATAACACCGGTACACAAGTAACTAGAGCGGCAAGAGTGGAACAAAACACCGAGCAAAAGGCCAAGCCTTCCACACTTTACCAAGTATATATGTGCATTAAATTAAATAGCAATAATATTGTGATATATCAAAAACATCCATGTTGGCACATGGAAACATTGCACCTGCAACTAGCAACGCTATAAGAAGGGCTGAGCAAGCAGTAACATAGCCAAACAATGTTTGCTGGGATGTGGAGGGGTTAGAGGTTTATCATGGCATTTTGGGAGGCTTGACATACAAGTGGTAGGTAGCGAGACAGCGATAGAAACGAGACATCTAGCATGGCAATGATAGTAATGGTATCCAGGGAAATGATCATCTTGCCTGAGATCCCGCTTAGAAGAAGAACGAGTCCATGAAGAAGACGAGCCAACGTAATAGAACGAATCCTCACACTCCGAAGCGGTTTCGGAACTCTATCGAGAAGAAGCAATCCGAAAACAACAATCAACACATGAACAACACCACAACACATGCATGGTATGATGCGCAAACAATATGATGGATGTCCGGTTTTAAATATGCAAGGCATGGCAATCACAACAATCAACTTCTACACATTAAGTGAAGCTCAATATGCAACTCGTTGCATATTGACGAAACTCCACATTCGAATATTTAGTTCACTCTCGTTTAGGTACATGACAATATTAAATGTTGTTAAACATGGCAAGAGGTGAAGCATAATGAAACTACACTATCTAGGCATCTTAAATGAGGTCGGAAACAACATATAGCATTTCCGATACGACCCCATATGTTAATTTCGAAATTGGTCCAGATCTGAACTAATCAGGTTTTATATTTGCTAAACAGCAAAATATAGTGAACCATGCAATTCTACACGTTATTCTAGTCGATTTACATGTGTGGAACATCTCAAATGGAGCTACGGTCTAAAAGATATGACATTCGCAAGATGCATATGACATGAATGCAAAATGCATGAAAATGGCAACCACAAGCATTTCAAATCATGAATGCAGCAAGTTATTATGATACTACATGAAATTCTAGTCAAGTTTCATATAGGACATGACCAAAACGGAGCTACGGGTCAACCACAACAACCAACACAAGTTTTATTTGAAATCTGCCTAAAACAACAACATGGCATATTGCACGCATGAAAAAAACAAGCTACAAGATTCTAAAATGCACAAACTAAGCATGGGGTAGTTGCATATAACACACACTTCATTTCATCTTCACATATCATACTCAAAAGATTCATGGATCACATGGTAGGAAGCTCACAACATGGCAACAAAATATAGCAGATTAGGACTTTGTGAAAATAACAGGTTTTAGCATAACAGACTTTCACGAAGGCATATTGGCAGCAGCAAAACTATATGCTACAGGGCATATTATGGCATGAAAATTAACAGCATGGTAGTAGACATGATGCATTACAAATCATTACTTTATGGCAACATCAAATTATGCTCAGATTCATGGCAACCATCAACCCAACATGGCATATTATAAATGCAAGTCAAATGCAAATATTACAACGAACATGTTTGTCATGCATGAAAATGCGATGCGGATAATATGAACATTTTTGATATGTTGTTGGATTAAATCCTGATACACGTTAAATAAATATGACAATGCAAAATGATGGCATTTATGCAACATGATGCAAAACAGCAACTTACGTATTTTTATCATGGATGAAAAAGACATATTGATATTCTACGCATTTTTCTGAGCAGGTTTATATACAAAACATTTTGACAAGATGCACGGTTAATTACATATATGCATTATAAAATCATGCAATTGCCGAAATTATGCAATCCTGGTTAATTGGATAATCACAGAACCTAAAAAAAAACTACGCGGGCTGAAACTACAGTGGCTAAACATGGCACTGGTCGACACGTAGTTATACTGCGCATAGGGCGGCACATAGAGCAACAAGAGCGAGCTGGGGTCTCACCTTGCTGGGCCACGGCCCAGGTCGGTGGAGCTGGCTTCGTGGCTGGAGGAGGCGGGCGCTGGGCTTCGCTGGTGGGCCGACCCGAGCAGCAAGAGCTGGTGGCCCAGGCGGTCGCTGCGAGCAGGCGAGTCACCTGCTCCCGAAGCACGCAGCCATGGCGGCGGTTGCAGGTCAACGGGGCGATGACAGGGCAGTCCGACGAGGTTGCGGAGCACGGGAACGGGCGGATCTGGTCATGGGGCCTCCAGATCCGGTGACCGGCGGGGCTTGGCGACCGGCGGCAAGCTTCACGGCGACCATGGCGATGAGGACCTGCGGGAGAGAGAGAGAGAGTCCGCGGGGTGAGAGGGAGAAACGGAGGGAGGAGGAAGAGAGAGAGGAGCGGGCGGCAGGGAGGTCCTGGCCTCGGCCGGAGGTGGTCGTCGACAGGGGCGGCGGTGCTCCGGCCGGCAAGGTAGCGGCGGGGACGGGCGGCCGCGTCCATGGGAGGCGCAAGGGAGGAGCTCGGGGAGGCTCCTCGCGGCGGCGGCGGATCCGGGCCCGACGGGCCTCAGATGGGCTCGGGCGGGCCCGCGGCGTCTGGAAGGAGGAGGGCTGGCCAAGTGGCTACGAGAGAGAGGTGGGAGGTGGCTGGCGGCGGCGCGGATCCCTAGGCGGTTAGGGTTTGGCTAAAAAATGGCAGGGAGGGCATCTATATATAGCAGGGATGGCTAGGAGAGGGGTTTCTCCTCCGTTTTCGGACCGTTCGATCTCGATCGGACGTCTGGAAACAGAGGGGGGGCTAGCAGGGCCATGTGGGCTGTGTAGAGGTGGTGTGGGCTGAGGAGAGAGGGAGGTGTGCAGCCCGACAACATATTTTAAAACAAAACATCCGACAATACACCGATGACGGAGCCGCTCTAGGTCAAACGGTTCGGGTATCAAACGAGCTCTGATCGCGACGAAATTTGGCAGGCGGTCCACCTACAACAAAACAAGACCGCATGCCAACTTCCGACCCAATCCGAGAAAGTTTTATGCGCGCCTTTAAAAACAATATTTTATCGATGCCGCAGGCGCGTGCGTGTGTGGTTGGTCTCAAAACGGTCAACGACACGAACGAAGAGAACCGGCAACTACAAACGGATGCAAATTTTCGAAAACGAGTGACGATGCTATGCACATGATGCGAATGATGCGATAATGAATGCGACACCCAAACGAATCACATGACGACAACGGAAAACAACGGGAATCTTCTGGAGCGTCGGTCCCGGGCTGTTACACCTACGATGAGATTACTCACGAACGGCGGAGAGCATCATGAAATTGGTGATGAAGGATGGTTGGTGATGACGACGGCGTCGATTTCCCCTCTCCGGAGCCCAAAACGGACCCCAGATCTGCCCTCCTGAGGAAGAATAGGAGGTGGCGGCGGCTCCGTATCGTAAAACGCAATGAACTCTTCACGTTGATTTTTTCTCTCCCCGAATAGGAATATATAGAGTTGGAATTGAGGTCGGCGGAGCTGCAGGGGGCCCACAAGACAGGGGGGCGCGCCCTAGGGGGGCGCCCCCCTGGCTTGTGGCCAGGTGGTGGACCCCCTCCGGTTGATTCTTTCGCAAGTATTTTTTATTAATTCCAAAATTATTCTTCGTAAATTTTTAGGTCAATCCGAGAACTTTTATTTCTGCACAAAAATAACACCAAGGCAATTCTGCTGAAAACAACGTCAGTCCGGGTTAGTTCCATTCAAATCATGCAAATTAGAGTCCAAAACAAGGGAAAAAGAGTTTGGAAAAGTAGATACGATGGAGAACTATCAACTCCCCCAAGCTTAACCCATTGCTTGTCCTCAAACAATTCAGTGACAAACTGAAAGTGATAAAGAAAAACTTTTACAAACTCCGTTTGATCTTGTTGTTGCAAATATGTCTAACTGATGTTCAGATTTTCAGCAAAGATTATAGACTAACCACATTCACAATAACATTTAGGTCTCACATTTACTCATATCAATGGCATAACCAACTAGCGAGCAATAATAATAAGTCTCGGATGACAACAATTTTATCAAAACAATCATGATACAATATGATATAATGGTATCTCGCTAGCCCTTTCTGAGACCGCAAAACATAAATGCAGAGCACTTCTGAAGAATAAGGACTGACTAGACATTGTAATTCATGGTAAAAGATACACAGTCATAATCATACTCAATATCAATTAATAACAAAGCATACAAATGACGGTGGTGCTCTCTAACTGGTGCTTTTTATAAGAGGAGGATGACTCAACAGTAAAGTAAAATAGATAGGCCCTTCGCAGAGGGAAGCATTGATTTACAGAGGTGCCAGAGCTCGAGCTTTCAAAACAGGGATGAATAATAATTTTGAGCGGTATGCTTTCATTGTCAGCATAAAAACCAAGAGATCTCGGTATCTTCCATGCTAGATACATTATAGGCGGTTCCCAAACAGAATAGTAAAGTTTTTACTCCCCCTCCACCAATCAATCACACTCCACGGCGAGCCGAATCCACGGGTACCGTCCATACAAACAACAATCCTGGGGGAGTTTTGTTTTATTAAATTTTGATTTGAATTTTTTTGAGCATGGAACTGGGCATCCCGAATACCAGCCACTTTCTCGTGAATGATAGTGAATCAACACATATCGTGAGAATAACCCACCTAGCATGGAAGATACTGACAGCCCCTAGTCACTACATGAGCGATTGGGGCATACAAAATAGAGTATTATTTGAAGGTTTAGAGTTTGGCACATGCAAATTTACTTGGAACGGCAGGTAAATACCGCATATAGGTAGGTATGGTGGACTCACATGGAATAACTTTGGGTTTATGGAAATGGATGCACAAGCAGTATTCCCGCTTAGTACAGGTGAAGGCTAGCAAAAGACTGGGAAGCGACCAACTAGAGAGCGACAACAGTCATAAACATGCATTGAGATTAACTAACATTGAATGCAAGCATGAGTAGGATATAAATCACCATGAACATAAATATCGTGGAGGCTATGTTGATTTTGTTTCAACTACATGCGTGGACATGTGCCAAGTCAAGCCACTTGAATCATTCAGAGGAGGATACCATCCTATCATACTACATCACAACCATTTTAAAATGCATGTTGGCACTCAAGACAAACCATTATACACTCTTAGCTAATTAAGCATGGCATGAGTAACTATAATCTCTAATTGTCATTGCAAACATGTTTCATCCATAATGAGCTGAATCCAGAACGATGAGCAAATCATATTTACAAAAACAAAATAGGTCGAGTTCGTATCAGCTTTTCTTCATCTCAATCACTTCATCATATATCGTCATTATTGCCTTTCACTTGCACGACCGAACGGTGTGAATAATAAAGAGAGTGCACGTGCATTGGACTAAGCTGGAATCTACAAACAATAACTCAAAGGAGAAGGCAAGGTAATATGGGCTCTCTGTAAGATAAACAACAATGCATATGAGAGCCACTCAACATTTTCATCATGGTCTTCTCCTTATGACCCAAATAGAAGATATTTCAAAACAAGAACGAGAAAAACTATTTACACGGGAAAGCTCACAACAAGCAAAAGAAGAACGAGAAATCTTTTTGGGTTTTCTTTTAATGATACAACTGAACAAACTAAAAGGTAAATCTAGAACTAATTTTTTGGATTTTCTCAAGGTTAATTAAACACACAAGAAGAAAGCGGAAAGAAGAAACAAACTACCATGGATGGTACAATGAAAAAGTATAAGCACCGACTACTAAGATGAGTGTGTGAACATGAATGTAATGTCGGTGAGAAATACGTACCCCCCCAAGATTAGGCTTTTAGCCTAAGTTGGTCTAGGGCCATGGCTGGCCCGGATAATATCCAAAGTCATAGTTGGGGTTGTACTCGGCTGCAGCAGCTACTGCCTGAGCGGCTGCAACACGGAGGCGAGCGGCTTCCGCCTCTCTCTCGTACTCGTTTGCCTCCTCTCTGGTTATAAAGTGTCTCCGTTTTTCCTGAAAGTTAAAGAAGGCAGGAGCAGGAAGGGTAATATGGACAGCACGCTGTCTGTCAAAAATTAGTCGGTACAGGAGGGATTGTTCATTCCTCTCAAGAAACTGGTAGCGCGCCATAGCCTCATAATCAAGAAAAGCAGGTCGTAACTCAATATCATTCCCCCTTATGGGTACCCCAAGATAATTAGCTACACGGGTGGCGTAAATCCCGCCAAAGAAATCTCCATCCTTTGCATTTTTATGTAGCCTCCTAGCAATAATAGCCCCCAAGTTATATCGTCTATCTCTCATTACCGCACTCTTAAGAATACTAAGATCAGGTACACAAAGGTGGCAATGTTCAAGTTTACCGTTAATACATCTACCTATGAAGAGAGCAAGATAGTGTATAGCAGGAAAGTGAATGCTCCCCCAAGGTGGCCTGTGTAATGTTTCTAGTTCCTCCCACAGTGATGCTAGCAAGGAAATCATTATATTCAGTTTTGTGAGGATCACTATGGCTACCCCATTGTGGGATTTTGCATGCATCATTAAAATCTTCCAGGTCCATGGTATATGATTCATCGTAAAGATTAAATAGAACAGAATGATTATTACGCCTGGATGAAAATTCAAACCTCCGCACGAAGGAATCAGTGAGTTGATAATATTTCTTGCATTGGTCTGAAACGAAATCTTCAAGGCCAGCATTTTGTATGTACGCGTAAAATTCTTCCTTGAAACCGGCTTGAACCATGAATTGATTCGACGGCCATTCACAAGGACGCACTTGTGCTTCCCTCGGTGGTTCAAAGTCGGGCTCACGCATCGCGAGTCTCGGGGTCTTCTTGCTCGAGGAACCACCATGGTATATTCTCCTCAACATCTTTCTTTCTCTGAAAAATTTCTGAAATTTTTAGTGACTCACAATGAAGGTGAATCAAAACTCAAACAAAACTTATAGCAACTACTCCCACAAGTGCCTAGAGGCTATATCATGCATCAAAACTCTTTGGGACCATACAAATTTGACATGCAAGCTCAAGAACAAGGTCACTACAGCAGCAAAAATTTGCAATACATAAAGCACTAGAACAAAAACTAATTGGACCATTGGAGGAGTCACATACCGAAGATCAATCCCTCAAAACAGTTTTGCAAATGGAGCTTTGCACAAGGAGATCTAAAATGGCAGCAAGATGAGCTAGAACACGGGTTTGAGCAATGGTGGGATTTTTTCTGGAGGAAGAGAAGTGGATGGGTGCTGGAATAAGTGAGGGGCCTACGTGGGACCCACAAGCCAAGGGGCGCGTCCAGGGGGGTGGGCGCGCCCTGCAGGCTTGTGGCCCACTGGTGCAGCCCCCTGATGTGTTCTCAGTGCCAAAAATTCTAAAATATTCCAGAAAAAATCATACTACATTTTCAGGGCATTTGGAGGAACTTTATTTTTAGGTCATTTTTTTATTGCACGGATAAAACAAAAAACAGAAAAATAATAGCATTTTTACTAAATTAAAACTAAAGAACAGAAAATAGAAGTTGGGTACAGAAGAGTGTGCTTTCTAAATCCGTCCATCTCATGCTCATCAAAAAGAATCCATCAATAAGGTTGATCAAGTCTTATTGACAAACTTTTTTCGAATGACACGGAACCGAAGAATTTTCGAATAACACTAGGTTACCTCAATGGGGATATGCATGTCCCCAACAATAAGTATATCATATTTGTTTTTGGCAGTAGGGAGAGGGAATTCAAAGTCTCCAATAATAATCGTTAATTTTTTTCCAATGGAGTTGATACTATGAACTTGAGGTTGTTTCTTCGGAAAGTGTACCGTATGCTCATTACCATTAACATGAAAAGTGACATTGCCCTTGTTGCAATCAATAACAGCCCCTGTAGTATTCAAAAAGGGTCTACCAAGGATGATCGACATACTGTCGTCCTCGGGAATATCAAGAATAACAAAGTCCGTTAGGATAGTAACATTTGCAACTACGACAGGCACATCCTCACAAATACCGATGGGTAAAGCAGTTGATTTATCAGCCATTTGCAAAGAGATTTCAGTAGGTGTCAACTTATTCAAATCAAGTCTACGATACAAAGAGAAAGGCATAACACTAACACCAGCTCCAAGGTCACATAAAGCAGTTTTAACATAATTTCCTTTAATAGAGCATGGTATAGTAGGTACTCCGGGATCTCCTAGTTTCTTTGGTATTCCACCCTTAAAGGTATAATTAGCAAGCATGGTGGAAATCTCAGCTTCCGGTATCTTTCTTTTATTTGTCACAATATCTTTCATATACTTAGCATAAGGAGACATTTTCAGAATATCAGTCAAGCGCATACGCAAAAAGACAGGTCTAAGCATTTCAACAAAGCGCTCAAAATCCTTATCATCCTTTTTCTTGGATGGCTTAGGAGGAAAAGGCATGGGTTTCTGAACCCAAGGTTCTCTTTCTTTACCATGCTTCCTAGCAACAAAGTCTCTTTTGTCATATATATTGTTCTTAGGTTGTGGGTTATCAAGATCAACAACAGGTTCAATCTCCACATCATTATCATTAATAGGTTGAGCATCAACATGAACATCATCATTAATATTATCACTAGGCTCATGTTCGTTACCAGATTGTGTCTCCGCATCAGAAATAGAAATATCATTTGGGTTTTCATGTGTAACTATAACAGGTTCACTAGTAGCATGCAAAGCCCTATCATCATTCTTTTTCTTTCTTTTACTAGAATGACTAGGTGCATCAGTATCAATTCTCTGAGAATCTTGCTCAATTCTCTTGGGATGGCCCTCAGGATACAAAGGTTCCTGAGTCATTTTACCACCTCTAGTCACAACTCTAACAGAATGATCATTGTTCTTACCATTCATCTCATTAAGCAAATCATTTTGTGCCTTAAGTACTTGTTCTACTTGAGTAGTTACCATGGAAGCATGTTTACTAATAAGCTTAAGATCATTAATAGTTCTACTCATATAATCACCTAAGCGATCAAGCATGTAAGCATTATGTTTCAATTGTCTACTAACATAAGCATTGAAATTTTCTTGCTTAACAATAAAGTTATCAAACTCATCCAAGCATTGACTAGCAGACTTATTATAAGGAATATCACCTTCATCAAATCTACGGAGGGAATTTACCTCTACTACCTGTGTCGGGTTATCAAGACCATGTATTTCTTCAATAGGTGGTAGATTCTTAACATCTTTAGTTTTAATACCTTTTTCTTTCATAGATTTCTTTGCCTCTTGCATATCTTCAGGACTGAGAAATAGAATACCTCTTTTCTTCGGAGTTGGCTTTGGAGGTGGTTCGGGAATATACCAATCATTATCATTGCTCAATATATTATTCAATAGTAGTTCAGCTTGTTCAACAGTTTGTTCCCTGAAAACACAACCAGCACAACTATCTAGGTGGTCCCTAGAAGCGTCGGTTAGTCCATTATAAAAGATATCAAGTATTTCATTTTTCTTGAGAGGATGATCAGGCAAAGCATTAAGTAATTGGAGAAGCCTCCCCCAAGCTTGTGTGAGACTCTCTTCTTCAATTTGCACAAAGTTAAATATTTCCTGCAAGGCAGCTTGTTTCTTATGGGCAGGAAAATACTTTTCAGAGAAGTAATATATCATATCCTGGGGACTACGCACACAACCAGGAGCAAGAGAATTAAACCATATCTTAGCATCACCCTTTAATGAGAAAGGAAACAACTTAAGAATATAGTAATAACAATTTTTTTCCTCATGAGTAAATAGGGTGGCTATATCATTCAATTTAGTAAGATGTGCCACAACAGTTCAGATTCATAACCATGGAAAGGATCAGATTCAACCAAATTAATTAACTCAGGATCGACAGAGAATTCATAATCCTTATCATTAACAAAGATAGGTGAAGTAGCAAACTTAGGATCATATTGCATTCTAGCATTCAAAGATTCTTCTTTCCACTTGCATAGTAATTTCTTAAGACCGTCGCTATCCTTACAAGCAAGAAAGTCCCTAGCCACCTCTCCCTCCATAACATAACCCTTAGGTATATTAGGCAATTCATATCTAGGAGAGCTAGGTCTAGCAGGTGTCTCATAGTGTTCAGTTTCAATAATTTCATCAGTTTCAGAAATATCATCAGTTGTAGCATTGACTCTACAATTTGTTCATCAAGAAATTCACCCAGTGGCACAGTAGTATCAAGCAAAGTATCATCATAAGCATCATGCATAGCAGAAGTGGAATCATCAACTACTTGCGACATATCAGAATCAATAGCAGGTGGTGGTGTCGCAAGTTTACTCATAACAGAAGGTGAATCAAGTGCAGAGCTAGATGGCAGTTCCTTACCTCCCCTCGTAGTAGAGGGATATATCTTGGTTTTTGGGTCTTTCAGATTCTTCATAGTGATCAACAGATATAAATCCCAAGTGACTCAGAGAATAGAGCTATGCTCCCCGGCAACGGCGCCAGAAAAAGTTCTTGATAACCCACAAGTATAGGGGATCGCAACAGTTTTCGAGGGTAGAGTATTCAACCCAAATTTATTGATTCGACACAAGGGGAGCCAAAGAATATTCTCGAGTATTAGCAGATGAGTTGTCAATTCAACCACACCTGAAAGACTTAGTATCTGCAGCAAAGTACTTAGTAGCAAAGTAGTATGGAAGTAACGGTAACGATGGCAAACGTGACAGTAGCAGTTTTGTAGTGATTGTAATAGTAGCAACGGAAAAGTAACTTAGCAAAGATCAATATGTGAAAAGCTCGTAGGCAATGGATCAGTGATGGATAATTATGTCGGATGGCATTCATCATGCAACGGTTATAACATAAGGTGACACAGAACTAGCTCCAATTCATCAATGTAATGTAGGCATGTATTCCATATATAGTCATACGTGCTTATGGAAAAGAACTTGCATGACATCTTTTGTCCTACCCTCCCGTGGCAGCGGGGTCCTAATGGAAACTAAGGGATATTAAGGCCTCCTTTTAATAAAGAACTGGACCAAAGCATTAGCACTTAGTGAATACATGAACTCCTCAAACTACGGTAATCACCGGAAAGAATCCCAGTTATTGTCACCCTGGGGGATGCGGATCATAACTCGTAATAGGTGTCTACAACTTGCAAGATAGGATCAAGAACACATATATATTCATGAAAACATAATAGGTTCAGATCTGAAATCATGGCACTCGGGCCCTAGTGACAAGCATTAAGCATAGCAAAGTCATAGCAACATCAATCTCAGAACATAATGGATACTAGGGATCAAACCCTAACAAAACTAACTCGATTACATGGTAAATCTCATCCAACCCATCACCGTCCAGCAAGCCTACGATGAGATTACTCACGAACGGCGGAGAGCATCATGAAATTGGTGATGACGGATGGTTGGTGATGACGACGGCGTCGATTTCCCCTCTTCGTAGCCCAAAACGGACCCCAGATCTACCCTCCCAAGGAAGAACAGGAGGTGGCGGCGGCTCCATATCGTAAAACGCGATGAACTCTTCTCCTTGATTTTTTTCTCCTCGAATAGGAATATATAGAGTTGGAATTGAGGTCGGCGGTGCTGCAGGGGGCCCACAAGACAGGGGGGCGCGCCCTAGGGGGGCGCCCCCCTGGCTTGTGGCCAGGTGGTGGACCCCCTCCGGTTGATTCTTTCGCCAGTATTTTTTATTAATTCCAAAAATATTCTCCGTAAATTTTCAGGTCAATCCGAGAACTTTTATTTCTGCACAAAAATAACACCAAGGCAATTCTGCTGAAAACAGCGTCAGTCCGGGTTAGTTCCATTCAAATCATGCAAATTAGAGTCCAAAACAAGGGCAAAAGAGTTTGGAAAAGTAGATACGATGGAGTCGTATCAATGTTTAGGAAACATAGATAGACTAGGATTTGTTCCTGCCTTGACTTGTACTTCAAGATGATTATGTACTCCTATATATATGCCCACGAGACTCAAGCAATACAACAACTATTCCACCAAACCCCTCTCTCCCTTTCAAACTTGGTATCTGCCGCAAGTTCCTAGACCTAGCCACCGTCCGCCCCTTCCGCACCGCGCGCCGCCCTCGGGGAGGTCGGCCTCCATGTCCGCCGCTGGGGGCTGCACTGCCCGTACCTAGGGTTCGTCCGCCGGTCATGTTGACCGGCTACCCTAGAGAGTCTTTTTCCCGATCTCTTGATCTGGATTTTTCTCTCTTTCGCCGGTCGCTTTGTTTGGCGCTTTCTTTTTGATTTTCCGATCTTAGATCGGTTTGCGTGGCCCGCCGCCGCCGCCGTCGACTGATACGTCCATTTTGCATCATGATTTCCTATTGTTATTTACTTTGTTTTATTGAATAATAATGCTTTGGGGAGTGATTCTAATGCCTTTTCTCTCATAATATGCAAGGTTTACACAAAGAGGGAGAATATCGGCAGCTGGAATTCTGGACCCAAGAAAAGCACGTCAGAGATACCTATTCTGCACAACTCCAATGAAGCTAAAATTTTACGGAGATTATTTTTACATTTAATAAAAAATACTGGAGCTGAAAACTACCGGAGGAGGCCCCACGGGTGGGCACAACCCACCAGGGCGCGCCAGGCCCCCCTGGGCGCGCGCCCTGATGGGTTGTGCCCAGCCTGGCCCACTTCCGGTGCCCATCTTCTGGTATAAATTCCCAAAAAACCTAGAAAAAATAAGAGGAGGACTTTCGGGACGAAGCGCCGACGCCTCGAGGCGGAACTTGGGCAGGAGCACTTTTGCCCTCCGGTGGAGCGATTCCGCCGGGGGAACTTCCCTCCCGTAGGGGGAAATCGAAGCTATCGTCATCACCAACACCCCTCTTGTCTTTGGGAGGCCAATCTTCATCAACATATTCAACAGCACCATCTCCTCTCAAACCCTAGTTCATCTCTTGTGTTCAATCTTTGTACCGGAACCTCAGATTGGTACCTGTGGGTGACTAGTAGTGTTGGTTACCTTGCGTAGTTGATTACTGTATGGTTTATTTGGTGGAAGATTATATGTTCAGATCCATTATGCTATTCAATACCCCTCTGATCTTGAGCATGATTATTATTTGTGAGTAGTTACATTTGTTCTTGAGGTCACGGGAGAAGTCATGTTGCAAGTAATCATGTGAATTTGATATGTGCTCGATATTTTGATGATATGTATGTTGTGATTCCCTTAGTGGTGTCATGTGAACGTCGACTACATGACACTTCACCATCCTTGGGCCCAAGGGAATGCATTGTGGAGTAGTTATTAGATGATGGGTTGCTAGAGTGACAGAAGCTTAAACCCTAGTTTATGCGCTACTTCGTAAGGGGCTGATTTGGATCCAAACGTTTAATGCTATGGTTAGATTTTATCTTAATACTTTTCTCGTAGTTGCGGATGCTTGTGAGGGGGTTAATCATAAGTGGGAGGCTGTTTAAGTAAGAACAACACCCAAGCACCGGCCCACCCACATATCAAATTATCAAAGTAGCGAACACGAATCAAACCAACATGATAAAAGTGACTAGATGAAATTCCCGTGTACCCTCAAGAACACTTTGCCTATTACTAGAAACTGTTCTGGCCTGTCCTTTGCCACAAAAGGATTAGGCTACCTTGCTGCACTTTATTTACCGTTACTGTTACTTGCTCGTTACCAATTATCTTGCTATCAAACTATCTGTTACCTACAATTTCAGTGCTTGCAGAAATTACCTTGCTGAAAACCGCTTGTCATTTCCTTCTGCTCCTCGTTGGGTTCGACGCTCTTACTCATCGAAAGGAATACGATTGATCCCCTATACTTGTGGGTCATCAGGTCCATAAGGAAACTAAGGGATATTAAGGTCTCCTTTTAATAGAGAACCGGAACAAAGCATTAACACACGGTGAATACATGAACTCCTCAAACTACGGTCATCACCGGAAAGTATCCCGACTATTGTCACTCCGGGGTTTACGGATCAGAACACGTAATAGGTGCGTATGACTAGCAAGATCGGATCAAGAACATAGATATAATGGTGATAACATAAACGGTTCAGATCTGAAATCATGGCACTCGGGCCCTAGTGACAAGCATTAAGCATGGCAAAGTCATAGCAACATCAATCTCAGAACATAGTGGATACTAGGGACCAAGCCCTAATAAAACTAACTCGATTACATGATGAATCTCATCCAACTCCTCACCGACCAGCAAGCCTACGAAGGAATTACTCACTCCCGGTGGGGAGCATCATGGAATTGGCGATGGAGAAGGGTTGATGATGACGAAGACCGAAGATTCCCCTCTTCGGAGCCCCAAACGGGCTCTAGATCTGGCCTCCCGAGGAAGAACAGGAGGTGGCGGCGGCTCCGTATCGTAAAACGCGATGAAACTTTCTCCCTGATTTTTCTCTCCGAAAATAGGATTTTATAGCGACGGAATTAGGGTCAGTGGGGCCACGAGGTGGGCACAACCCACCAGGGCGCGCCGGGGGCGCCTGGCGTGCCCTGGTGTCTTGTGCCCAGCCAGGGCCCCCCCTCCGGTGGTTCTTGGCAACAGTATTTTTTATTTATTGTAAAATAATTCTCCAAAAAGTTTCGTCCAGTTCCGAGAACTTTTATTTCCGCACAAAAACAACACCATGGTAGTTCTGCTGAAAACAGCGTCAGTCCGGGTTAGTTTCATTCAAATCATGCAAATTAGAGTCCAAAACAAGGGCAAAAGTGTGAGGAAAAGTAGATACGACGGAGACGTATCACCTATCTTTTACCTTACGGTATTTACTTTTATGCAAGAGTCAATAGTATGCATTCTCATTTGAACCTTTATTCTCTAGTTGGCAAGCATCATGTGGTGGGGAAAGATCTAGGCACATATGGCCAGTCAAATATATTTGATCATGACTTATTATTGTTGACAATTATCTCTATGATAAATGAGTTGGGAGGCGAAACATTAAGCCCCTATCTTTCTTTGTGTTCGATGGATGCCAATTGTTCTAAAAATATGCTTTGAGTACTAGCAATCATAGAAGACTATATGATGATTGAGTATGTGGAGCTCTTACTTAGACTTTGTTAAGAATAAGTTGAATTGCAATTGTTTGGTGACTAAGAACATTGGTTGTTAAGTTTCAAGAGAATTCATTGTTTGAACCATAACATGTGAATTGGTTGCTACTTTATCATGATGAGTTTTATGAGAAATATTTTTTGTTATGATGCTAGGAAAAGTGGTTGAAATTATCATTGATCAAACTTATGCACTATGTTAGCATCCACACTTCATAAATTATTTTATTTTATCATTTACCTACTCGTGGACGAGTAGGAATTAAGCTTGGAGATGCTGATACGTCTCCAACGTATCTATAATTTATGAAGTATTCATGCCATATTTACAACAATTGTATATGGTTTTGGTATGATTTGCATGGAACTAACCCGGACTGACGTTGTTTTCAGCAGAACTACCGTGGTGTTGTTTTTTGTGTAGAAATAAAAGTTCTCGAAATGCAACGAAACTTTTTGACGATTTTTTTTGGAACAAAAGAGGCACTAGAAGCTTCATGGGAGGTCCAGAAGAGCCACGAGGTGGTCACAACCCACCAGGGCGTGCCAGCCCCCTCTGCCACGCCCTGGTGTCTTGTGGGCCCCTCGTGGCCCATCTTCACGTGAAACTGACGCCCAAAAATCCTATATATTCAGAAACCCCTAGAAATAACCCTAGATCAGAAGTTCCGCCGCCGCAAGCCTCTGTGGCCACGAAAAACCAAACTAGACCCCGTTCCGGCACCCTGCCGGAGGGGGAAATCATCACCGGAGGCCATCTTCATCATCCCTATGGTCTCCATGATGAGGAGGGAGTAGTCCACCCTCGGGCCTGAGGGTTTGTACCAGTAGCTATGTGTTTAATCTCACTCTCTCTATCTCGTGTTCTTGATTTGGCACGATCTTGATGTATCGCGGGCTTTGTTAATATAGTTGGATCATATGGTGTTTTTCCCTCTCTATCTTGTTGTGATGAATTGAGTTTTCCCTTTGAGATTTCGTTATTACCGGATTGAATACTTCTATGGATTTGAGAGCACTTGATCTATGTCTTGGCACTCAACTCGCGGATTCCCGATGTGACATTGGGGTAATCTATGCATGGGGGTTGATGCACATTTTCGTCCTACTTTCTCCGGTAGAAATCTTGGGGCACTCTTTGAGGTTCTTTGTGTTGGTTTGAGTATTATGAATCTAAAATTGTTTGATGCGTATCATATAATTAATTCATGGATACTTGTGGTGACATTGGAGTATCTAGGTGACATTAGAGTTGGTTGATGCGTATCATATGGTGTTATTTTAGTACGAACTCTTAGATAGATCGATCGGAAAGGATAACTTGGTGTTATTTTAGTACGAACTCTTGGATAGATCGATCGGAAAGGATAAATTTAAGGTGGTTTCGTACCCTACAAACAATTTCTTCTTATGTTCTCCGCTAGATAAGAACTTTGGAGTGATTCTTCGTTGCACGTTGAGGGATGGTTATGTGATCCAATTATATTAGCATTGTTGAGAGATTGCACTAGCAAAAGTACAGACTCTAGGCCTTGTTTTCAAGCATTGCAATGTCGTTTGTGCTCACTTTTGTTACTTTCTACCTTGCTGTTTTTTATTGTTACTATTACAAAAATCAATACCTACTATCATTACTACACGTGTATCACCATCTCTTCGCCGAACTAGTGCACCTATACAATTTACCATTGTATCTGGTGTGTTGGGGACACAAGAGACTTTTTATTATTTAGTTGCAGGGTTGTTTGAGAGAGACCATCTTCATCCTACGCCTCCCACAGATTGATAAACCTTAGGTCATCCACTTGAGGGAAATTTGCTACTATCCTACAAAACTCTACGCTCGAAGGCCCAACACGAGTCTACAAGAACAAGTTATGTAGTAGACATTAGTACCTGGCCAGGACCGTCGGCGTAGAAAAGTTGTCGGCATAGGGACCTATGCCGACAGCCTCCGTACGACGTCGACATAAATACACCGTCGGCAACCTTTGCCACATGACGGCGGATGACGACGCCGTCGTCGGGTGACACCCAACCGGTGGCCGCCACATGGCACCTATATGCCGACGGCCAAGCCGTCGGCGCACTTGGGAAACTATGTCGATGGCTTGCTCGTCGGCATAAAGGCGCCACGTGGCGGCTGCTGGCTTGTCCTGGCGCGCGGCTACGCCGACGGCATAGCCATCGGCATAGATCCAGAGCTGAGCCGACGGGGAGGCCGTCGGCGTGCGTGTGTCACTACATACATGCATGAGGACCCGTGTCACTTTCATACATGCATGAGGACCCGTGCGGTGTTTTGGTGGCATAGCTACCCCGAAGGCCCTCCGACCGGTCGCGTGCCGGGGTGCTTGCACCTGCCACCACACTTCCAGACGTGTAAGAGGGCCCAACGCAAGACCTGGCGGCATCGCTACCCCCAAGTAGCCCGTCCCATCTAACCCTGGCACTGTTGACCGGGCGGATCTAGGCCTTTCACTTTCGTCGGACGGGGTTTGACCGATGGACATTTTCACCTGGCTGTGATAGGCCAGCCCATAGGTACACTTTGGATCAAGGTCCGGGCCCAACCCACCGCAAGATTCCCTCCGTGTCTCCCCGACGTGGCCGTTTCCACCCTCCGTGTGACGGCGGCAGCGACGTCCGCGAGGGGGGTCACACTACGGAGCCGCGTGCCGGGTGCTTGCACCTGCCACCACACTTCCAGACGTGTACATATGCCGACGGCACATTTAAGTAAATCAAATTTTAATATAGGAAAAAAGATAAAAAAATGATAATACATTAAGTAAATCAAATATTAATTTAGGAAAAAGGTAAAAAAATGATAATACATAGCTATGCCGACGGCATAGCTATGCCCCGGATCGATGAGGTATGCCAATATACATGCCTCAGATCGATGACGTGGCATGTGTCGCAGATCGTTGACGTGAACAAAGGCTATGCCGACGACCGCCGTCATGGCTGTCGGCATAACGTCGTCAAACGGCCGTGAACCACTGGGCAGCGGGCACACGTATATGCCGACGGCCAGGATATGCCGACGGCCACCACAGGCATAGCTCCGTCTATGCCGACGGCCTGGGTACGCCGACGGCTGCCATAGGCATAGACGGAGGTATGCCGACGGCCTTTCTACGCCGACAGTTTTCCCCAGGCCGTCAGCATACCGCCATATATGCCGACGGGGGCCGTAGGCATATATTAGGCCGTCGGCACCGAGCCTGATTCCGGTAGTGAGGCCCTCCGCCGACTCGATGATGTGGATCCTTCATCTCGAAGTACCTCCTCTGGTCCTTCTTCGGGTACATGAGCATGTTCCGGATGTTGCCGGTCAAGATCTCGTCCTCCTGCTCCACGTTGTAGTAGCTCATCAGGGGTGCTCGACTTCTACGTGTACAGGTCATAGCACTCCTTCGCGGATTCCAGGAATTCCTCAAAACCAGGGACCTCGAGATTGGGATCGAACGGAAGGTTTAGTTGGGCCGAGGATGGAAAGAATATCATATGGAAACCAACATTCGGTGAAAACCACGAGAAAAAGATGTTTTCAAGTTTCGAAAAAATCTGAGAAAAATATAGGATGTTAAGAGGATGATGTTTTATTGTCATGCAAAATTTCAAGTTAAAAAACATTACGAGATGTGAGCTATGAAAAAGACAAAATTAGCGTTGAATAGTTTCAAACAGTAATGTCACTATTCAGGGCTGAAATTTGTCTTTTTCATAGCTCACATCTCGTAATGTGTTTCAACTTGAAATTTTGTGTGGCAATAAAACATCACCCTCTTAACTCCCATATTTTGTTTACTTTTTCGAAACTTTAAATATGGTTTTGACGAAGTTTTCATTGAATATTGGTTTCCGTATGATATTCTCCCTCGAGGATGAGGGAGCAAGAGAGCTCCATACAAGAACATTGAATACAACAAATCAAATCATTATTCATGTGATCTTTTTGGTTGGATCCCGTCCCCCTTGCTCATACGAGACAAAGGCGTTCACCTAGGGTTTCCTACCTCTCCTCGACGTTGCTACTGGCCCATCTCTCCTCTTATGGTATTTGGATCATGAAGGCGCAATGTATCCCGACCCTTGCTGGTGGGAGGGTTCCGCTTTTAGGTATTTTTTGAGTTTTGTTAGGGTTTATACCATGCTCAGGAAGACGAGGCGGCGGCGGCCTCCTGAATATGGAATAAGATTCTCCCTGCCTAGCCCCCGTCCTGACGGTGTTCTAGCGTCGTAGGAGGGCGTGTGGAGGTGTGTCTCCGACGGATCTCATAGGACTTACCTACACTTCTCTTCATAAACGATGGTTGCTGTTCTGGTGCGTTGGTCCTATGAAATCTTAGCACGGTGAGTTCTCGAGTGTCTACTACAACAATATTTGGCCGGCCGATGAGGAAGGGGTGATGACAACGTCTATATCCAGAAAAATGCAAGCACCAATATCGAATCTGAGACTTGAACTCTGGTGGGCAGGGGATATCATTGTCCTCCGAACCATCCAACCACATGTTGGTTTGCATAATTAGTTTATTATTAGTGTATTACTATGATATATTGATTTTGTAATATTTAGTACTAGTATATTAGTATACTTTTATTTGTTAATAACTAGAATGAACATGTTTTTTCTTCGCTTATCTATATCTATACCTTTTTTTTACTATATTATATATATATATATATATATATATATATATATATATATATATATATATATATATATATATTATATTTATATATATATATATACACTAATAAAGAAAGGTGATATTCTTGGTTTCGTCCCGCATTACTTTTTTTTTAAGAGAGGGAGCGATCTCGCATCTCCTGAAACTACACAGTCGATCGTTCTATTTCTTTTACAATCGATAGTTGCAGCGTACGATACTGGGCTACATGGGCCTATTGGACTGGAATTTTTCTTGTGGGCTCGGAAGCAATGTGACTGTACCTTTCTAAAATCGAAAAAGGAAATTGATTTTAAGTAGAATCGAACACGTGACCTCACGTTCAAACCCATAGGACAGGACCACCTGAGTTAACTCATGCTTGTGTTAGAAGGGGTATCTTCCCGCAGAGTAAATAGTCCCACCTTGCCGTTTCATATCAAGTTCCATCAGTTTTTATACGTTTGAGAGTTTGATAGAAATATCAACTGGCAGCCTCAAAATTTAACGAAGAGAGGGTGAGGTGTATCCCGAACATTTTAGGAAAACGTAATACAAAAGTTGTGACGGTGGCTGCACATCCAATAAAGTAAGGGAGCTAATAAAGGAGGGAGGACATGCACACCTGCTAATTAAATGGTTGTGCATGTGGTGATGTCGTTTACTAGGAGAACATTGCGTGCAAGTATGTGCATGACCTCCACTAGCGGCTGGAGCAGGATATATTGACTCGGAGGTGCTTAAGTGCTGCAGTTCATATGTACATGAACGTGAGTTCTCTCTTGTGACATTAATCTGAAAAAATCATTCATTCTGCATGCTCACATCAGATGTTGTTTCTGTCAGCAACGCACTGACTGGGCATATCTGTCACTGTGCACCATTCGAAGATCACGGACCCTTCGTTGCTCCTGTGAACTTCTTTCTATAGATTTTTAGGCGAATTTTTTGATTTGACAAAGAAGATGTGTAGATAATAGAATTATGTTCAGGGTTACATTACTTATTGCTACTAATAATAATTAAAGGTGCACTTTGGATGGACCAGTAAATACCCTCGAGTCCGTGTCACACATACTTTTTTTTTAAGCGGACACACGGACGTGTTATTCTACACACATGTGTTTGTTCTCTGAACTATAAACACGTTGCCGGATTTAGTGCTACAAAATTTTGTTTCAACGTTGATTTAGCTCTTCTTGTGTCCCTCACGAACTTATACCGACTGACTATTAGGATGCGAAAACTGAAGGGGAAACAAATATCATACATAGATGAATAAGAATTAGGCAATGTTCATATGAGTGCATAATAAACCATCAACATGAAAACATAGACATTTACGTGTCATGGCAATAGTCTTTAGTTGATATTAATTACAATGAGAATCTGCATATAAATATGAAGTTAAAACATCTATACGATAATGACTTCACGATTAGCACACACGACAAAGTATGCATGCTACACGTCCGTCGAAGTATATCACATATTTATTGTCTGATGTCGATAACTCAAAATAATCACTACGTACACGATATTTTTATTATTAGTATGGTATCTACTATTATTGTCATATAAAACTTAATCTCTACCAGTCCAGCCTAATTAATAATAATTTATGTTAGCTTCGCATCTAAGCATATCAATTTTTTTTTCGTTACAACGCACGGACATGTTTCCTAGTATATACCTAACTAAAATCGTAACATTCGTCATGTATCGCCCTCTAAATAAAACGAGTGATACTGCTGGTGCTACGCCACCCCCGCGCCAAAACGTCCGTTTAGAGCGGGAGAAACGCAAAATTTCCCCCAAATCCGCCTCTGTTTTGTTCAAATCATACCCGGTTCTCTCTCCCCAGCCCGCCCGCTAGAGAACCTGAGTTCGCCATGGCGCTCTTCCTCGCCCTGCAGTGCGTGGAGTGCTCCACCATGCAGGTGGGCGCCTCGACCAAGCCGACCCCGTCGATCCCGCTCCTGTTTGTTCGACGGCTGATCCGATCTTGTTTCTGTATTTCCCCCGACGACCCAGGTGAAGCAGCAGAAGAAGAGCAGCAACAAGTGGGCGTGCGTGGTGTGCAACCGGCGCCAGTCCGTGCTCCGCGTGCACGCCCGCGGCTACCGCGCCGCCGACCTACGCCGCTTCGTCCAGGACGCCAACCTCGCACGCGGCCGCGGCGCGCCGGTGCGCGAACCGGACTGGGACCAGCCGGCGCCCGAAGATCAGCAAGACGAGCCCCCGAGGGAGAAGAAGCGGATGGACTGGTCCGAGTACCTGGACGACACCGGGGAGCGTCATGGCGGCCGCGGCTTTGCTGATTCTCTAGATGATGGTATGCTTCTATCATGTTTGATGTAATGCCTAACTGTATGTAGCTGCATTTTGTCTGATTTTCTGCTGCCTGTGGATGCACCTGCCCGTTTAGGGCGAAATTTGAATTGATTAGGCTAGGTTAGTATTTAAATGGTGACCTGCTTTACCCATTGCGACGTGGAATCGGTGTTAGTATACTTCTAAGCTTAGATGCTCCGAATTTGCTAATATACATTTTATCTTTCAAGTTCTAACTTAACAGAGGCCTTCCTGGACTGGAATCTGTTAGGATATTAGATCCAATAGGCCTGTTAAGCCGTTTAGATCAAACCAACATTCTTCCCCTGATCGTTAGGCTTAACTGCATTCGTCCATTCTCCATAGGAATGATGTGCCAAAGTGAGGTGTTACAAACGCCATAGAACCTCAACACTTATAGCACACCCACCTATTTCGAAATGGATAACATTTTGCTTATTGGGGAAAATCAATCCTAATTGCAGAATTAGGGTTCTTCCAAATTGGGGATTTCTACTGTTTGTGTAGTGTGTATCCCTCTGCCTTCTAATTTGCTAAGCAAAACCAGAATCAGTACTTAAACATGATTGATTCTAATTAACCGGGACATAATCGTGAGCATTAAACTTTAACTTGGGTTAATTAAAATTGATTAACATTAAAAGTAATGATCCGAAGAAAATTAGAATGTAACATTATTATTTACAAAGGGCAGTTGACATAAAGATCAAACAGTAGCATGCATATAGGGCTAACCAGGGGGTAAATCATAATTCTCTAAGCATGATATTGATCTACTGATCAATCTAGCGTTCTAGTGCAATCAGACTTGGTGACCGACAACGTGGGAAGTTACTCCCCGTAAGTGGTTCGATCGTGTCGTACCGAAATGAGCGAAGCTGAAAGTATCATAAAAAAATTCATAAGTAAACTTGCATGATTATAAATTTACGTTGGTAAATAAACAAAACATGCCAAGGATATAATTTTAACTCCATGTCAAATCACCGTTGGGCAGAAAAAACATGGAATTAAATGTCATAAGGGATGACTCATAATATTAAAAACAACGTTGGTCTGAATTAAAATTAGAGTCATATTTACTTAATTTAAACATCAAATTTAATCATTAAGGATTCATCATTATATGATGTTTAAGGTGATATTCAATCATGCATACATGTCATAAATTCCAACTATAAGATCTCGTTGGTTCAAAATTATTCAGAATAATAGCATGTATTAATTTATCATTATTTCATGCAATTTCTGGGTAAAACAGTGCAACACCACAGTATGTATTAACTTACAATGCACTGGAAATACACAGAAAATCACGAAAAATATTTTTGGCCCAAAATACCCATAGTTATGCGAAATACGCCCAATCCAGTAGCATAAACAACTTAAAAAAATAAACATATACTACAGGACTGAGACAACTTGGGTCGTAGCCCACGGCCAAAAATGGCCCATTAACCGCCCGAAAGCCCAGTCGGAGTTGTGCACCGGTCTCAGTCGTTGGATCGAGCCGACGGCTCCGAGCGCCCCGCAGCTGAGCAAAACGAGCAGCCGGGTCTAACCCTAGTTCACTTTCTCCACCTCCCCCGCATTTCACGCATCGGTAGAGAGTGGCGGGCTCGGCGGCTTGAGACACTCCGGCCAAGAGGCGCTGTGACTGCGCTTGAGGCGCGTCGGCCATGGCGGTGCGGCTGCTGCGCTCGACGGAGGAGTGTGCAACGGGGTGAATCCCGCGTGCTCGTTCGTCGAACGTGGCCCCGCATGGCGTTTCCGGGAGGAAGGAGCGACGTCGTCCACCGCAGTCATCAGGGGCGACGGCGACCTGTGCGGCGGCTGCCACACAGGAGCTCGTCCTTTCGAGCGGCGGTGGCGGTTCAAATCATTCCCCGCATCGTCCGAGATCGTTCCCCAAATCGTTCATATCATCATCTAAACAAGAAACTGAAATCAAATTCCTACTTAAGGTAGGCACATAAATGACATTATTCAGTCTAAGAGTGTGGCCGGTGTGTAGCTCCAACATGAGAGATCCCACAACTTCAACGTCGGCTTTAACTCCGTTTGCTACCTTAAGCCTTCTTGTCCCTCGACTTATAGTTTGGATTGTATCGAATCCCTGCATAGAATTAGCAACATGAGTGGTTGCACCGGAATCAATCCACCATGACTTTATAGAAAAATCGACATAAAGAGATTCATCTACAAAAGTTATTTCGTCGGTACCTCTTTTGTTCATCCATTTTAGAAAGCTTGGGCAATCCCTTTGGTAGTGTCCCTCCTGGGCGCAGAAGTTACATGCATTTTCTCCAGCAGTGGAGCTGCTAGGAACAGTAGAAGAGTTGCCGGCTTCTTTACTCTTGAAAGGCTTAGGGGCTTCTTTCTTGAATTTCTTTTTCTGAGGCTTAAGGAAACCTTTCCCCTCATGCTTTCTCTTGTTAGAGCCAACATGAAAAACTTGGTCTTTATTCTGCCTCATGATCCTCTCTTCCTCCTGGACAATTCTTGCGGTCATCTCAGCGAGTGCCCATTTTTCCTTAAGAGAATTATAGTTGATCTTGAATTGCTCAAAATCACTTGGAAGGGACTCAAGAATCATTATTACGAGAAGGCTTTCACTTAAAGAACACTCCAAAGTTTTAAGCTTGGTGAAAGCGTTCACCAGCCTCAGTATGTGCTGCCTAACATTCCCGTCAATTGTGTACTTCTGAAGAAGCTTAATAAAAAGCTCATGAGCGTACACTTTGTCGGAGCCTTTGAATTGCTCCTCCATTTCAGCAAGGAATTCTTTAGAAGTGTCTTTCTTAGGGAGTGCCCCGACAATGTCCGGTGATATTGTCGCATTCATGATAAGAAGCGCAATATGGTTGGACTTGTCCCATTTCTCCAACTTAACGTCATATGCCTTTTTGAGGTCTACATGCCCTGTAGCACCGGTAGCAGGTGCTTCAGGTTTTTCTTTCCTCAAGGCGAAATCAAGCTCATTACAACCCAAACATAATTCGACTTGGGGGAAGAAAAACCTGAAGCACCTGTTACTGGTGCTACAGGGTATGTAGACCTCAAAAGGCATATGACGTTAAGTTGGAGAAATGGGACAAGTCCAACCATATTGCGCTTCTTATCATGAATGCGACAATATCACCGGACATTGTCGGGGCACTCCCTAAGAAAGACACTGCTATGGAATTCGTTGCTGAAATGGAGAAGCAATTCAGAGGCTCCGACAAAGTGTACGCTCATGAGCTTTTTACTAAGCTTCTTCAGAAGTACAAAGTTGACAGGAATGTTAGGCAACACAAACACATACTGAGGCTGGTGAACGCTTTCACCAAGCTTAAAACTTTGGAGTGTTCTTTAAGTAAAAACCTTCTTGTAATAATGATTCTTGAGTCCCTTCCAAGTGATTTTGAGCAATTCAAGATCAACTATAATTCTCTTAAGGAAAAAGGGCACTCGCTGAGATGACCGCAAGAATTGTCCAGGAGGAAGAGAGGATCATGAGGCAGAATAAAAACCAAGTTTTTCATGTTGGCTCTAACAAGAGAAAGCATGAGGGGCAAGGTTTCCCTTAGCCTCGGAAAAAGCAATTCAAGAAAGAAGCCCCTAAGCCTTTCAAGGATCTGGAGAAAATGCATGTAACTTTTGCGCACAGGAGGGACACTACCAAAGTGATTGCCCAGACTTTCTAAAATGGATGAACAAAAGAGGTATAGATGAATCTCTTTATGTCGATTTTTCTATAAAGTCATGGTGGATTGATTCAGGTGCAACCACTCACGTTGCTAACTCTATGCAGGGATTCAATGCAATCCAAACTATAGGTCGAGGAACAAGAAGGCTTAAGGTAGCAAACGGAGTTAAAGCCGATGTTGAAAATAAAGAGAGAGGCCCACGCACCAACGTGCGTGAACCTCATCTCCAACTTATGCGCCCTGATCGGGGGCACCCTAACCAACTCGTGGTTTAGGTCCCCTGTCGCCAGCGCTATATTAAAGGAATAACCGGGAGAGAGCCAGCTACCTGCGAGATCACAATTCACGTACGGTTTACTCTCCTTATATTCCCTCACCCCATCCGATCAGGGGAAGCGCTGCAGTGACGGGAAGACCTAGCCTGGCCACCGCCGCCGTCCCTGGACAGTGCCGGTGGCGCCCTGAAGGAATCAGGACGTTGAGGAGATCGTCTTCTTCGGCCACTTCTTCCGTCCACCTTACCTGCAACGAGCAGGCGATCATGTCAACTTCAGTAACCAATAATGAATCCCTAATCTCTCTGTTTATGCAATTGAGTGTTCTCAGATGCAATCTGTTCCTGTTAATGGCATCCTAGTGATGCAAATATCTAACAGAATCATCTGAACCTGTAGGGCCTGCAGGGCTGCAATCTGAAATTGGCATGCATTTAGATGTTGCTGGAGCAAGTCATACCGCATCATTACCTATGCCAATGCCATGACTAGAATAGCCATTTCACAAGTTCCTCATACAAAGAACCTGCATCTAAATGCTTGATTGTTTTGTTGTTATTTGTCCTGGAACTGGAACCAGATGATTAAATTACTGCATTTTGTATTCAAGATAACGCTGTACATAGTATGCTTAAAGGACAGACCCAGTGCCAAAAGCTCCCACCACAGGTGGGGTCTGGGGACATAGTATGCTTCTAAGTCTTAATTTAGTTGCGTTCATGTTTATTCATTAGCAAAGTGCATTTTCCATTACGTAGTTTAATATTTTTTGTGCAAAACATTTGGGTTTGGTTGTCTTTGCACATAACACAGTGTAACTCCTACGTGTTGCACATTGCACCATTTTTTTCCAATCCGACCTGATCATATCTGTGCCCTGACATGGTCTAGCCTGGCTGCTGACGCATCACAAGCAGGTTATGTGGGCGGTGTTTGACTGGCCCTGTCTGTGGTGGCATGAGTTTGACCGTGCTCTGGTTGAAAACAAAATGTTTCATGTTGCAGCACATTACATGGTGTTATATGCAAAGAAAACCAGACCCTGGTGTTTCGTGCAGATGTTGTTGAAGTAGGCGGCGAAAAGTGGAACATGCTCTCTATTTATCCTCAGAATTTACTAGCATTTCGAATGCATGTCCAATTATTTTCTGTTGAATGGTAATGGCCTAATTATTTCATGTAATCTGAAATTGCCATGCATTTAGATGTTATTGGAGCAATTCGCACAACATTACCTATGCCAGGACTGGAATAACCATTTCACAAGTTCCTCATACAATCGACCTGCATTTAAATGCTTGATTGTTTGTTATTATTTATCCTGGAACTGGAACCAGATGGTTAAATTACTGCATTTTGTATTCAGGATAAGGCTTTACATAGCATGCTTCTAAGTCTTAATTTCGTTGTATTCATGTCTATTCATTAGCAAATTGCACTTTCCATTACCTAGTTTAATATCTTTTGTGCAAAACATTTGGTTTGGTTCTCTTTGCAAATAAGACAGTGTAAGTCGACCATGTGTTTCACTTTGCACCATTTTTTCCGATCCGACCTGATGGTACCTGTGCCCCGACATGGTCTTGCCTTGCTGCTGACGCAACACAAGTGGGTTATGTGGGCGGTGGGCATTGGCGGACCTAGAGTTTGAGTTAGGGGGGTGCCACCCTTATCTATTACCATAAAAACGTCAGTTTAGCATCTTAATCCTTAATATAGATAGGATTAGAGTAACTAATACAAGAGAAAAACAGATTTGCATTTTTTAGGGGGGTGCCAGGGCACCCACGGCACCCCCACTGGATCCGCCACTGGCGGTGGGCGGTGTTTGACTGGCCTTGACTGGTGGCATGAGTTTGATTGTGCTCTGGTTCAAACCAAAATGCTGCATATTGCAGCACATTACATGGTGTTTCGTGCAAATGGTGTCGAATTAGGTGGTGAATAGTGCAATATACTCTCTATTTATCCTCAGAATTTATTAGCATGCAATTGCCACACTTCCAATGCATGTCCAATTATTTTCTTTTGAATGGTAACGGCCTAATTGTTCTCATACTGCAATTTACAAACATGTGTAGGGATTGAAGTGACAACTGAGTTACCTCAGGAAAGACCTAAAGCTCCTTCCTTGAAGAGACCACCCAAAGCCCAATTGGTTGTAGCTGGAAAAAGGTTCAAGCCACCAACCAACCCCTCTTTATCCAAGATGCAGCAAATGGAACAAGCACCAACTCGCTCAACTCTCTGCTCTGCAACTTCTACTGCTGAAGGCAATACATGAAAAATCTTGATCACACTTTCTTACATGTGTCATAACCGGAATAGAAGAGTTAAAATAATCGTTATTGTTTTGTGCAGCACAAAGATCAAAGTTCAGCAAGTATTTGGACAGTAGCTTCTTTGAAGATAGAAATCAAGAGGGGTCTGGGCTCCATTGGACTGACTTTGATGAAAGTGCTCCCACTACTGAGGTAGTGGTGGATGATGAGGTACACCCCGATTTCATGTGATTCTGTTCTGGTCTGGGATTGCTACTCTATATCAATATATTTAAAATAGCATGTTGTAAGGTAAGATTAAATGTGTTGTTGGCAGAATATTATTCTGTTTGATAGCACCATGGACTTTGGAGTACATTGAGTTGGACGGAGAAAGAACTGAAAGTAAATTAGGGTACATACTAACTTTTCTACGCAATTCTGTTAACAGTGTATCTGCTCAACCTCTTACTATGCACCCACCTTCATCCTTGGGAGTTTCAGATACACGTATGTTACTAAGATATTCTTATCTTCGGATAAGTGTTGGATCCACTACAGAAATACAAACTATACAGCTATGCCCAATCGCTTCACTAAAAGGGAAAAGGGAATGCCTTTAATCATGAGCCCTCCTTTTGCATATTAGTATCATTTATAATCTCTTGAAATGCATACTCTAACTTAATTTGGCGATACCATGCTTCTCCCAGCCATGCACAAAAGCCAGACAAATGATTGCCTCTCTTTCCTGTTAGAGCAACAGAGCCATTAGTTAGCCACATGTCATAGCACTGTTGAAGAACAAGCAAGGGATTAATTCGTTCATATTTATTTTCAGCACCTTCATATCTAGGTTACACAGTCAATGTTAATAACCTGATCTGTTTAGTTTTAGGTTAGCAAGTGAAAGGCAATCACTAAGATTATTCCCTTGAAATTTCCAAACTTAACATTTTATGAATCACAAACTGTGATCCAAGTTCAGGCCGTTCCATTGTTATATTGTAGAGAAGGATACCGTTCAGTTTCATTGTATTTTTGTTCTCTCTCATCATACGAAGCATCACGCTGTCAGTTTCGTCGATAAATGTTACTGCTGATACATCCCAAATTTACACGAGCACACTGCTGGACGTAGTTCACCGTTCACTCGTAACATTGGTTAAGCCCGGAGTTGTGCTTGTGAGCTGTCCTGCTTTGTAGTGCACCTTAAAGCGAGCAATGGCCGACAGCTCCGCGCGTCGTGGCACATATTCCTCAAGTGGTACCGAACAGCTAGGCACACTGCTTGCCGTAGGCAGCAGGACGGCATCGTCTCGGCTGCATTTGCTCCTCACGTTCGTTCATGCGTTTGTTCTACTTTTATTTTACAGCCTCCCCATCAATAGTTACGTCGTGTCTCTGTTGATTTTTCAATTAAGCGTGTAGGAGTACCATGCCATTCAACAATTTTTTTTACACGCACACCCTATCTCGAAAGACTGAGCCGACATATCATCATGAAATTTACAAAGTCACCGTAGACATCTCGTCGTCGACGAGAACGTCATCTCCCACTGAATACGTATCGCCAGAAATCCTGAAATAAATTCAGAAATAAATGCGAGCATCAGGATTTGAACCCTAGTGGGCTGAGGATACCACATCCACTCTAATCATCCAACCATAGGTTGGTTCGCCATGCCACCGACATCTTCGCATCAAGCTACGTGATGTGGATGCAAATCCATCTACAAATATAATACATTTTGATGACTCAAGCTTGTCCTTCTTTCCCTCTCCCCCACCTCAACCAAAAATCTGCGGTGACGCCATTTTAGCATTATCTCAGGTAGACTGTTATAGTGCTATCCGGGCATTTAAGTTGGTCGCTGAGTACTACACTCTACATTTGGTCGGCGTCACATTCTTGTGGCAGCTAATTTCACGGCGAGATATCCAGCGTAAGTTCAGCCGAAAGCTTTTGCTGAGCATAATTGAGTTTATCATCATGTTCTCGATCGCCCTTTATTCTCCCCCTTCGCTTTTCCCCATCTTTTCCTTTCCCTCCTCTCTCAGGGGCGCCCGCCCATCCCTCCCTTTTCTTTTATTCAAAAGGAAAGTCGTTTTGATTATTTCAGCTCTGATGATTAGGTCAAGTACTTTAGAAATTCATTTCAATGGAGAAAAGATAACGGTAGCCGGTGAAAACTGCCTCCGGACAATGCAATCACCACGCATTACCGTACAATTGTGTGACAGCTACATGCCGCGGTGACACGGCGCGCTGTGATCTAAAAAGTCTTATACTATTTCTTTACGGAGGGAGTATTTCACAAAAAACACCCCCTTAAGAAAAACGTTACAATAGCAGTATTGTTTTATTTCATGAAAATGAGTAGGACTATACGACCATGTGTTGCATCAGTTGCAGCGGAATCATCGTCGTAGAAAAAGTAGCGCACCATGAACTGTGGGGTTGGAGTGTCACTTATACGGCCGATCCCATACTAACCCTCACAGAGTCACAGTAGTAGATCATTATTGTGCAATTACATGGGACGCGATGTTAGCCGCTGCAGGGTGCAGACAGGTCATATCCAACCCCATCTCGGCATGATTCGCTGTTCACCCTGTACCGTACCGGCGGCCAGCGCGGGCGGTGGCCCAACCCAACCCAGACCCAGTTCCAGCGGCAGCAGCGAGCCGGCGGTTGGTGGTTGGTGGCTGGTCCTGGTCGATCGACCGGCATTATCGGGGCAATGGTTCGGTTGGTTAATCGAAATCTCTTTCCACGTCCGGCCCGCTGCCCGTTCGTGCTTCCTCCAGTCTCCCGTACTTGGGAATGCGGCGCGGCAAAGGCCCTGTTTGGATCCATGGCTTAGAGTTAGAGTTGGTTAGATTGGACTGAACTAATCTCAAAACATCCAAACAGGAGGGTTAGAGTTGGTTAGATGCATCTAACCCACCCAAGAGATGCTTATTTGGGTTAGAGTTAGGTGGGGCCTAGAAAAAAAATCCCACAGTCCCAGCCGCACCAGATCCCCTCGCCACCCCACCCATCCCGCTCCCGTCGCCCACATCCATCCCGCTCCCTGTCGCGCCGCCACAGCCACCCCCTTCCGCCAGCCTACTCCGCCGCCCGGCCAGCCTCCCCATCCGCCCGGCCGCACCCATCTCGCCGCCCGCAGTCGCCCGAGCCGCCCCCAGCAAGGCCTCAAGCAAGGCTGCCGCCGGCACCAGCCCCGCCCCGTTCCTCCGTCCCCAGCCGCTCCATTCCGCCGGCTCCAACTAGCGGCCGCCGGCACCAGCCCCACCCCGTTCCTCCGGCCACACAAGGACCGGCCACACCAAATCCGGCAGGAAATAGGGTCCAAAGTAGCCAAATGATTGAGAAAGAGCATTTATTGTCAATCTAACCCTGTCATCCAAACACCTCTTTGGTTAGAGTTAGTTCAGGGTTAGAATCTAACTCTAACCTCTAACCGAGTTAGAGTATCCAAACAGGGCCAAAGAAGAAGAGGACGGAGAGAGACGCTTTTGTTGCCGTTGGCTGCGAGCAACTCTAACGAAACGGGCCCGACCCAAACGGATGCGTCCTATGTTTGTTTTTTATCTGTTTGGATCGACTCGTCCCTTCCCTTCTGTGTTTGGGTCAGCTCGTACGTCTAACGCGTGGACTTAAATATCGTCCGCACATAATAATGAAAAGGTCCGCGGTCATAGATCATGTCAGCGGCCATACCATCGGCCAGAGTTCATGTCGACGCCATGCCAGTGGTCGGCATACATGCTAGCGAACAGAAATATCATCAAATAGTTCATGCTGGCGCATTTGCCAGCGGACAGCACACTTGTCAGCACACAAAAAGGGGCGGGAGTTCGACCACGCCATCTCGACCATGGTCATGCCGGCACACTTGCCAGCATATAAAAAGTGTAGCGCTCTCCACCACCATAGATCATTCATCGTCGAACTTGAGCATGTTGACCTGCATCTTCTCGAACCAAGGCCGCTTCCTCGGGGACACCGTGCTCAAGTCCACCTTCATGATCTCCACGCCCGTCATCATGCTAGCGAGCGCCACTGTTGGGGAACGTTGCATGGGAAACAAAAAATTTCCTACGCACACGCAAGATCTATCCATGGTGATGAGCATCTACAAGAGGGAGAGAGGATCTACATACCCTTGTAGATCACTAAACGGGAAGCGTTAAGAAACGCGGTTGATGTAGTTGAACGTCTTCGCGATCCAAATCACCGAGCGTCCCGCGATCCAATCACGATCTAATACCGAACGGACGACACCTCCGCGTTCAACACACGCACAACTCGATGACGATCTCCGCCTTCTTGATCCAGCAAGAGGGAGCGGAAAGGTAGATGAGTTCTCCGGCAGCGCGACGGCGCGGCGGCGGCGGTGGTGGTGGAACTATTCCAGCAGGGCTTCGCCTAAGCGCTGCTGAAAACTAGAGGACTTGATCTATCGGGAGAGAGGGCTGCACTATGGCCTTTTGGGTTGAAGTGCTATGGCCCTCTCTCCCTCTAGTATATATAGGAGGGAGGGGAGGGGCCGGCGCCCTAGGGATCCTCCCCTAGGGTCGGCCGAAGTGGGGAGGTGGAGGAGTCCAACTCCAATCCTACTAGGAATAGGATTCCTCCCCCACTTGGTTTTCCTTTCCTTCACTTGGACTTTCCCACCCTTAGCCGCATGGGCCTTGTTGGGGGGGGGGGGTCGGCTAGCCCACTAGGGGCTGGTTCACCTCCTCCCACAGCCCATGAGGCCCTTTGGGGCGAGAGGCCCCTCCCGATGGTCCCTCGGTACCCTCCCGACACTCCCGGTACACAACCGAAGTACCCGAAACCTTTTCGGTGACCAAAACGGGACTTCATATATATCAATCTTTACCTCTGGACCATTCCGGAGCTCCTCGTGACGTCCGGGATCTCATCCGGGACTCCGAACAACCTTCGGTCACCACCGTACATAACTCAATACTACCGAAACGTCACCGAACGTTAAGTGTGCAGACCCTGCGGGTTCGAGAACTATGTAGACATGACCGAGACACCTCTACGGTCAATAACCAATAGCGGGACCTGGATGCCCATATTGGTTCCTACATATTCTACGAAGATCTTTATCGGTTGAACCTCTATGTCAAGGATTCAGTTAATCACGTATGTTGTTCCCTTTGTTCTTCGGTATGTTACTTGCCCGAGATTCGATCGTCGGTATCTCTATACCTAGTTCAATCTCGTTACCGACAAGTCTCTTTACTCGTTCCGTAATACAAGATCCCGTGGCTAACTCTTTAGTCACTTTGCTTGCAAGGCTTATTGTGATGTTGTATTACCGAGTGGGCCCTGAGATACCTCTCCGTCACACGGAGTAACAAATCCCAGTCTTGATCCATGCCAACTCAACAGACACCCTCGGATATACCTGTAGAGCATCTTTATAGTCACCCAGTTACGTTGCGACGTTTGATACAGACAAGGTATGCCTCTGGTGTCAGTGAGTTGCATGATCTCATGGTCATAGGAATAGATACTTGACATGCAGAAAACAATAGCAATAAACTGACACGATCATATGCTATGTTCATAGTTTGGGTCTTGTCCATCACATCATTTTTCTAATGATGTGATCCCGTTATCAAATGACATCTCATGTCTATGGCTAGGAAACCTTCACCATCTTTGATCAACGAGCTAGTCTTATTAGAGGCATACTAGGGACACATTGTTTGTCTATGTACCCACACATGTAATTGAGTTTCCAATCAATATAATTATAGCATGGATAATAAACGATTATCATGAACAAGGAAATATGATAATAACTAATTTATTATTGCCTCTAGGGCATATTTCCAACAGTCTCCCACTTGCACTAGAGTCAATAATCTAGTTCACATCACCATGTGATTTACATTGTTATGAATCTAACACCCAATGAGTTCTGGGATTCGATCATGCTTTGCATGTGAGAGAGGTCTTTAGTCAACGGTCTGCAACATTCAGATCCGTGTGTTCTTTGCAAATCTATATGTCGTACTGCAGATGCTACCACGCTCCACTTGGAGCTATTCCAAATGGCTGCTCCACTATACGTATCCGGATTGCTACTCAGAGTCATCCAGATTGGTGTTAAAGCTTGCATCGACGTAACCCTTTACGACGAACTCTTTATCACCTCCATAATCGAGAAATATTTCCTTAGTCCTCTAGTTACTAAGGATAACTTTGACCGCTGTCCAGTGATCCACTCCTGGATCACTCTTGTACCCCTTGACAGACTCATGGCAAGGCACACACAGGTGCGGTACACAACATGGCATACTATATAGAGCCTATGGCTAAGGCATAGGGGACGACCTTCGTCCTTTCTCTTTCTTCTGCCGTGGTCGAGCTTTGAGTCTCACTCAACTCCACACCTTACAAATCAGGCAAGAACTGTTTCTTTGACTGATCCATTTTGAACTCCTTCAAAATCTTGTCAAGGTATGTACTCATTGAAAATCTTATCAGACGTCTTTGATCTATCTCTATAGATCTTGATGCCCAATATTTAAGTAGCTTTTTATCCAGGTCTTCCTTTGAAAAACACCTTTCAAACAACCTTTTATGTTTTCCAGAAATTTCTACATCATTTCCGATCAACAATATGTCATCCACATATACTTATCAGAAATTCTATAGTGCTCCCACTCACTTTATTGTAAATACAAGTTTCTCATAAACTTTGTATAAACCCAAAAACTTTGATCACCTCATCAAAGCGTATATTCCAACTCCGAGATGCTTGCTCCAGTCCATAGAAGGATCGCTGGAGTTTGCATACATTTTAGCATCCTTAGGACTGACAAAACCTTCTGGTTGTATCACATACAACCTTTCCTCACGGAAATCATTAAGGAAACTCTGTTTTGACATCCATCTGCCAGATTTCATAATCGAAAAATGCAGCAACTGCTAACATAATTCCAACAGAGTTTAGCATCGCCACGGGTGAGAAAGTCTCAAATTGACATCCCTCCGGTCATCCGAGTGTTACATGATCCAAATTCGCCAACCCAAGTCCGATCATCACGTGAGATGAGGTGGTTTCAATGGTGAACATCTCCATGTTGATCATATCTACTATATGACTCATGTTCGACCTTTCGGTCTCTTGTGTTCCGAGGCCATGTCTGTACATGCTAGGCTCGTCAAGTTTAACCCGAGTGTTCCGCACGTGCAACACTGGCTTGCACCCGTTGTATGTGAACGTAGAGTCTATCACACCCGATCATCACGTGGTGTCTCGAAATGACGAACTTTCGCAACGGTGCACACTCGGGAAGAACACAATTTTATCTTGAAATTTAAGTGAGGGATCACCTTATAATGCTACCGTCGTCCTAAGCAAAATAAGATGCATAAAAGGATTAACATCACATGCAAATCATAAGTGACATGATATGGCCATGAACTTGTGCTTTTGATCTCCATCTCCAAAGCACCGGCATGATCTCCATCGTCACCGGCATGACACCATGATCTCCATCATCTTGATCTCCATCAATGTGTCGCCATGAAGTTGTCGCGCCAACTGTTGCTTCTATGACTATTGCTAACTCATAGCGATAAAGTAAAGCAAAACGGCGAAAATAATTAAAGACAACCCTATGGCTCCTGCCGGTTGCCAGACTCATCGACATGCAAGTCGTGATATTCTATACAATACACGATCATCTCATACATCACATATATCTCATCATGTAATTGGCCATATCACATCACAAGATACCCTGCAAAAACAAGTTAGACGTCCTCTGATTGTTGTTGCATGTTTTACGTGGCTGCTACGGGTATCTAGCAAGAACAATTCTTACCTACGCAAAAACCACAACGGTGATACGCAAATTTCTATTCAGCCTTCTCAAGGACCGCCTTTGTCGAATCCGATCCAACTAAAGTGGGAGAAACAGACACCCGCCAGCCATCTTTATGCAACGAAGTTACATGTCAGTTGATGGAACCGGTCTCTCGTAAGCATACGAGTAATATTGGTCCGGGCCGCTTCATCCCACAATACCGCTGAATTAAGAAAAGACCAAGGGAGGAAGCAATCTGAACATCAACGCCCACAAACTCCTTTGTGTTCACTCGTGATCTCATCTATACATAGACATAGCTCATGATGCCACTGTTGGGGAACGTTGCATGGGAAACAAAAAATTTCCTACGCACACGCAAGATCTATCCATGGTGATGAGCATCTACAAGAGGGAGAGTGGATCTACATACCCTTGTAGATCACTAAGCGGGAAGCGTTAAGAAACGCGGTTGATGTAGTCGAACGTCTTCGCGATCCAAATCGACGAGCGTCCCGCGATCCAATCACGATCTAGTACCGAACGGACGTCACCTCCGCGTTCAGCACACGTACAGCTCGATGACGATCTCCGCCTTCTTGATCCAGCAAGAGGGAGCGGAAAGGTAGATGAGTTCTCCGGCAGCGCGACGGCGCGGCGGCGACGGCGGTGGTGGAACTATTCCAGCAGGGCTTCGCCTAAGCGCTGCTGAAAACTAGAGGACTTGATCTATCGGGAGAGAGGGCTGCACTATGGCCTTTTGGGTTGAAGTGCTATGGCCCTCTCTCCCTCTAGTATATATAGGAGGGAGGGGAGGGGCCGGCGCCCTAGGGATCCTCCCCTAGGGTCGGCCGAAGTGGGGAGGTGGAGGAGTCCAACTCCAATCCTACCAGGAGTAGGATTCCTTCCCCACTTGGTTTTCCTTTCCTCCACTTGGACTTTCCCACCCTTTGTTGGGGAACGTTGCATGGGAAACAAAAAATTTCCTACGCACAGGCAAGATCTATCCATGGTGATGAGCATCTACGAGAGGGAGAGTGAATCTACATACCCTTGTAGATCGCTAAGCGGAAGCGTTTAAGAAACGCGGTTGATGTAGTCGAACGTCTCCGCGATCCAAATCGCAAGTCGTCCCTCGATCCGATCACGAACTAGCGCCGAACGGACGGCACCTCCGCGTTCAACACACGTACGGCTTGATGACGCCTTCACCTCCTCGATCCAGCGAGCGATGGTGAAGTAGTGGTTGAGTTCCAGCAGCACGACGGCGTGGTGATGGTGGTGAGGAACAATCTCTGCAGGGCTTCGCCAAGCGCTACGAAGATTATGACGGAGGAACTAGAGGGTTAGGGTTGCCGCACACGGCTTGGGGAAATCTTAATGTGTCCCGTGTGCTAGCCCTGCCCCTCTATTTATATGTTGAGCCTTGGGGTCTAAACTTGGAGTAAAAGCCTCCTCCAGGTCGGTTTTGCCCGCACAAGGTCGGTTTGGCCCGCAGGGAAAGAGTCCAACTCGGATCCCTGCAGTACCGCGCACAAGCGGTAGTACCGCTTCACACAAGCGGTAGTACCGCTTGGGCGGTAGTACCGCTTCACACAAGCGGTAGTACCGCTCGGGCGGCAGTACCGCTTCACCAAGCGGTAGTACCGCTTACGCGGCAGCAAAACTACTTTTGCACTTTCCAATACCTCGTGGGCTTTTATCCCTTGGCCCATATAAAGTGTTCTTGCACCCGAACACTTCGGTAAATATCCAGAACTACTTCCGGTGAATTCCGGAACCCTTCCGGAGATCAAAACACTATTATCACATATATCAATCTTTACCTCCGGACTATTCCGGAGATCCTCGTCATGTCCGGGATCTTATCCGGGACTCCGAACAACCTTCGGTCACCAACAAAATAACTCAACTATACTAATCGTCACCAAACGTTAAGTGTGTAGACCCTGCGGGTTCGAGAACTATGTAGACATGACCGAGACACCTCTACGATCAATAACCAATAGCGGGACCTGGATGCCCATATTGGCTCCTACATATTCTACGAAGATCTTTATCGGTCGAACCTCTATGTCAAGGATTCAGTTAATCCCGTATGCTGTTCCCTTTGTTCTTCGGTATGTTACTTGCCCGAGATTCGATCGTCGGTATCTCTATACCTAGTTCAATCTCGTTACCGGCAAGTCTCTTTACTCGTTCCGTAATACAAGATCTCGTGGCTAACACTTTAGTCACATTGCTTGCAAGGCTCATTGTGATGTTGTATTACCGAGTGGGCCCTGAGATACCTCTCCGTCATACGGAGTAACAAATCCCAGTCTTGATCCATGCCAACCCAACAGACACCCTCGGAGACACCTGTAGAGCACCTTTATAGTCACCCAGTTACGTTGCGACGTTTGATACACACAAGGTACTCCTCCGATGTCAGGGAGTTGCATGATCTCATGGTCAAAGGAACAGATACTTGACATGCAGAAAACAATAGCAATAAACTGACACGATCATATGCTACGTTCGTAGTTTGGGTCTTGTCCATCACATCATTCTCCTAATGATGTGATCCCGTTATCAAATGACATCTCATGTCAATGGCTAGGAAACCTTAACCATCTTTGATCAACGAGCTAGTCAACTAGAGGCTTACTAGGGACACAGTGTTGTCTATGTACCCACACATGTATTTGAGTTTCCAATCAATACAATTATAGCATGGATAATAAACGATTATCATGAACAAGGAAATATAATAATAACCAATTTATTATTGCCTCTAGGGCATATTTCCAACAGTCTCCCATTTGCACTAGAGTCAATAATCTAGTTCACATCACTATGTGATTTACATTGTAATGAATCGAACACCCATGCAGTTCTGGTGTTGTTCATGTTTAGCCCTTGGAAGAGGTTTAGTCATCGGATCTGCAACATTCAGATCCGTGTGTACTTTGCAAATATTTATGTCGTCCTCCTTGATGTAATCGCGGATGGAATTGAAACGTCGCTTTATGTGTCTGGTCCTCTTGTGAAATCTTGGTTCCTTGGCTAGAGCAATGGCACCAGTATTATCACAAAACAGAGTCACTGGGTTAAGCGCACTAGGCACTACTCCAAGATCTGTCATGAACTCCTTCATCCAGACACCTTCCTTCGCCGCCTCCGAGGCTGCGATGTACTCCGCTTCGCATGTAGAATCAGCTACCACGCTTTGCTTGGAACTGCACCAGCTAACCGCACCCCCATTAAGAATAAACACGTATCCGGTTTGAGACTTAGAGTCATCCGGATCAGTGTCAAAGCTTGCATCGACGTAACCCTTTACGACGAGCTCTTGATCACCTCCATAAACGAGAAACATATCCTTAGTCCTTTTCAGGTACTTCAGGATATTCTTGACCGCCGTCCAGTGTTCCATTCCTGGATCACTTTGAAACCTTCCGACCATACTTATGGCAAGGCTGACATCGGGTCTTGTGCACAGCATTGCATACATGATAGAGCCTATGGCCGAAGCATAGGGGATGACACTCATCTTTTCTCTATCTTCTGCAGTCACTGGGCATTGAGTCTTACTCAACTTCACACCTTGCAATACAGGCAAGAACCCCTTCTTGGACTGATCCATTTTGAACTTCTTCAAAACTTTGTCAAGGTATGTGCTTTGTGAAAGTCCTATCAAACGTCTCGATCTATCTCTATAGATCTTGATGCCTAATATGAAAGCAGCTTCTCCTAGGTCCTTCATTGAAAAACTCTTGTTCAAATATTCCTTTACGCTTTCCAGCATTTCTATATTGTTTCCAATCAGTAATATGTCATCCACATATAATATTAGAAACGCTATAGAGCTCCCACTCACTTTCTTGTAAATACAAGCTTCTCCGTAAACTTGTATAAACTCGAACGCTTTGATCACCTCATCAAAACGAAGATTCCAACTCCGAGATGCTTGCACCAGTCCATAAATGGATCGCTGGAGTTTGCAAACTTTGTCAGCATTCTCTGGATCGACAAAACCTTCTGGTTGCATCATATACAACTCTTCCTTAAGGTAACCGTTAAGGAACGCTGTTTTGACATCCATCTGCCAAATTTCATAATCGAAAAAGGCAGCTATTGCTAACATGATTCTGACGGACTTAAGCATCGCTACGGGTGAGAAGGTCTCATCGTAGTCAACTCCTTGAACTTGTGAAAAACCCTTTGCCACAAGTCGAGCTTTATAGACGGTGACATTACCGTCTGCGTCCGTCTTCCTCTTAAAGATCCATTTGTTCTGAATGGCCTTACGCCCTTCAGGTAATACTTCCAAAGTCCATACTTTGTTTTCATACATGGATCCCATCTCGGACTTCATGGCCTCTAACCATTTCTCGGAATCCGGGCCCATCATCGCTTCTCCATAGCTCGTAGGTTCATCGTTGTCTAACAACATGACCTCTAAGACAGGGTTGCCGTACCACTCAGGAGCAGTACGCGTCCTTGTCGACCTACGAGGTTCGATAGCAACTTGATCCAAAGCTTCATGATCATCATCATTAACTTCCTCTTCAGCTAATGTAGGCTCCACAGAAACAACTTTCTGCGCTGCGCTACTCTCAGGTTGAAGTAAAGGTTCAACAACCTCATCAAGTTCTATCTTCCTCCCACTCAATTCTTTCGAGAGAAACTCTTTCTCAAGAAATGTTCCGTTTTTAGCGACAAACACTTTGCCTTCGGATCTGAGGTAGAAGGTATACCCAACTGTCTCTTTTGGGTATCCTATGAAGACGCATTTCTCCGCTTTGGGTTCCAGCTTTTCAGGCTGAAGCTTTTTGACATAAGCATCACATCCCCAAACTTTAAGAAACGACAGCTTTGGCTTCTTGCCAAACCAAAGTTCATATGGCGTCGTCTCAACGGATTTCGAAGGTGCCCTATTTAAAGTGAATGCAGCTGTCTCTAATGCATAACCCCAAAACGATAGTGGCAAATCGGCAAGAGACATCATAGATCGCACCATATCCAATAAGGTTCGATTACGACGTTCGGACACACCATTACGCTGTGATGTTCCAGGCGGTGTCAATTGTGAAACAATTCCACACTGTCTTAAGTGACTGCCAAACTCATAACTCAGATATTCTCCTCCTCGATCAGATCGTAGGAATTTAATCTTCTTGTTACGATGATTCTCAACTTCACTCTGAAATTGTTTGAACTTTTCAAATGTTTCAGACTTGTGTTTCATTAAGTAAATATACCCATATCTACTTAAGTCATCAGTGAAGGTGAGAAAGTAACGATAACCACCGCGCGCCTCAATACTCATCGGACCACACACATCAGTATGTATGATTTCCAATAAGTCACTTGCCCGTTCCATTGTTCCAGAGAACGGCGTTTTAGTCATCTTGCCCATGAGGCATGGCTCACATGTGTCAAGTGATTCAAAATCAAGTGACTCCAAAAATCCGTCAGCATGGAGCTTCCTCATGCGTTTTACGCCAATATGACCTAAACGGCAGTGCCACAAGAAAGTGGTATTATCATTATCAATTCTACATCTTTTGGCATCAATGTTATGAACATGTGTATCATTACTATCGAGATTCAATAAGAATAAACCCCTCACATTGGGTGCATGACCATAAAAGATATTACTCATATAAATAGAACAACCATTATTCTCTGATTTAAATGAGTAACCGTCTCGCAATAAACAAGATCCAGATATAATGTTCATGCTTAACGCAGGCACCAAATAACACTTATTTAGGTTCATCACTAATCCCGACGGTAATCGAAGAGCGAGCGTGCCGACGGCGATCACATCAACCTTGGAACCATTTCCCACGCGCATCGTCACTTCGTCCTTTGCCAGCCTCCGTCTATTCCGCAGTTCCTGTTTAGAGTTGCAAATATGAGCAACCGCACCGGTATCAAATACCCAGGCACTATAACGAGGGTTGGTAAGGAATATATCAATAACATGTATATCATATATACCTTGTTTGTTGTTGGCCGCCTTCTTGTCAGCCAAATACTTGGGGCAGTTCCGCTTCCAGTGTCCAGTTCCCTTGCAATGAAAACACACAGTTTCTGGTTTGGGTCCAGCCTTGGGTTTCTTCACGAGAGGAGCAACTGCTTTGCCACTCTTCTTGGAGTTACCCTTCTTACCCTTGCCATTTTTCTTGAAACTAGTGGTTTTATTGACCATCAACACTTGATGCTCCTTCTGAATTTCAGACTCAGCGGCTTTCAGCATCGCAAACAGCTCGGCGACTGACTTGTTCATCCCGTGCATGTTATAGTTCAACACGAAGCTCTTGTAGCTAGGTGGCAATGATTGAAGAACTCTGTCAGTGATAGCCTCTGGCGGAAGGGGCATCCCCAATTCAGCCAGACGGGTGGAGTACCCAGACATTCTGAGCACGTGATCACTGATAGACCCGTTCTCCTCCATCTTGCAAGCATAGAACTTATCGGAGATCTCATATCTCTCGATCCGGGCATTCTTCTGAAAGATAAACTTCAACTCCTGGAACATCTCATATGCTCCATGACGTTCAAAACGTCTTTGAAGTCCCGGTTCTAAGCCATACAACATTGCACATTGAACTATTGAGTAATCATCAGAACGAGCCTGCCAGGCGTTCACAACGTCTAGAGACTCAACTGGAGCGGGTGGATCACCAAGCGGTGCATCAAGGACATAAGCTTTCTGGGAAGCCGTAAGGATAATCCTTAGATTACGGGCCCAGTCCACAAAGTTACTTCCATCATCTTTCAACTTAGCTTTCTCTAGGAACGCATTAAAATTCAGGGGTGCTACTGCGCGAGCCATGATCTACAACATAAATATAGCAAAGACAACTTAGACTATTGTTCTAGATAATGAGTTTAGTTAATCATATTACTTAAAAAACTCCCACTCAAATTGACATCCCTCCGGTCATTCGAGTGTAACATGATCCAAATCCACCAACTCAAGTCCGATCATCACGTGAGTTGAGGTGGTTTCAATGGTGAACATCTTCATGTTGATCATATCTACTATATGACTCATGTTCGACCTTTCGGTCTCTTGTGTTCCGAGGCCATGTCTGTACATGCTAGGCTCGTCAAGTTTAACCCGAGTGTTCCGCGTGTGCAACATGGCTTGCACCCGTTGTATGTGAACGTGGAGTCTATCACACCCGATCATCACGGCGTGTCTCGAAACGACGAACTTTCGCAACGGTGCACACTCGGGGAGAACACAATTTTATCTTGAAATTTAAGTGAGGGATCACCTTATAATGCTACCGTCGTCCTAAGCAAAATAAGATGCATAAAAGGATTAACATCACATGCAAATCATAAGTGACATGATATGGCCATGAACTTGTGCTTTTGATCTCCATCTCCAAAGCACCGGCATGATCTCCATCGTCACCGGCATGACACCATGATCTCCATCATCTTGATCTCCATCAACGTGTCGCCATGAGGTTGTCGCGCCGACTGTTGCTTCCACGACTATAGCTAACGTTTAGCGATAAAGTAAAGCATTACATAGCGCTTAATGATTGACACGCAGGTCATACAATAATTAAAGACAACTCTATGGCTCCTGCCAGTTGCCGTACTCATCGACATGCAAGTCGTGATATTCTATACATCACATGATCATCTCATACATCACATATATCTCATCATGTAATTGGCCATATCACATCACAACATACCCTGCAAAAACAAGTTAGACGTCCTCTAATTGTTGTTGCAAATTTTACGTGGCTGCTACGGGTTTGCAAGAACCGTTCTTACCTACGCAAAACCACAACGTGGTGTAGTGATTGCTTTTTGATCTTCTAAAAGAACCCTCTTCATTGAAATCGATTCAACTAAAGTGAGAGAGACAGACACCCGCTAGCCATCTTTATGCAACGAAGTTACATGTCAGTTGAAGGAACCTGTCTCGCGTAAGTGTACGCGTAATGTCGGTCCGGGCCGCTTCATCTCACAATACTGCCGAATCAAGTATCAACTAGTAACGGCAAGCAATATGTATACACCCACGCCCACAACTCGTTTGTGTTCTACTCGAGATCTCATCTACGCATAGACCTAGCTCGGATGCCACTGTTGGGGAACGTTGCATGGGAAACAAAAAATTTCCTACGCACAGGCAAGATCTATCCATGGTGATGAGCATCTACGAGAGGGAGAGTGAATCTACATGCCCTTGTAGATCGCTAAGCGGAAGCGTTTAAGAAACGCGGTTGATGTAGTCGAACGTCTCCGCGATCCAAATCGCAAGTCGTCCCTCGATCCGATCACGAACTAGCGCCGAACGGACGGCACCTCCGCGTTCAACACACGTACGGCTTGATGACGCCTTCACCTCCTCGATCCAGCGAGCGATGGTGAAGTAGTGGTTGAGTTCCAGCAGCACGACGGCGTGGTGATGGTGGTGAGGAACAATCTCTGCAGGGCTTCGCCAAGCGCTACGAAGATTATGACGGAGGAACTAGAGGGTTAGGGTTGCCGCACACGGCTTGGGGAAATCTTAATGTGTCCCGTGTGCTAGCCCTGCCCCTCTATTTATATGTTGAGCCTTAGGGTCTAAACTTGGAGTAAAAGCCTCCTCCAGGTCGGTTTTGCCCGCACAAGGTCGGTTTGGCCCGCAGGGAAAGAGTCCAACTCGGATCCCTGCAGTACCGCGCACAAGCGGTAGTACCGCTTCACACAAGCGGTAGTACCGCTTGGGCGGTAGTACCGCTTCACACAAGCGGTAGTACCGCTCGGGCGGCAGTACCGCTTCACCAAGCGGTAGTACCGCTTACGCGGCAGCAAAACTACTTTTGCACTTTCCAATACCTCGTGGGCTTTTATCCCTTGGCCCATATAAAGTGTTCTTGCACCCGAACACTTCGGTAAATATCCAGAACTACTTCCGGTGAATTCCGGAACCCTTCCGGAGATCAAAACACTATTATCACATATATCAATCTTTACCTCCGGACTATTCCGGAGATCCTCGTCATGTCCGGGATCTTATCCGGGACTCCGAACAACCTTCGGTCACCAACAAAATAACTCAACTATACTAATCGTCACCAAACGTTAAGTGTGTAGACCCCGCGGGTTCGAGAACTATGTAGACATGACCGAGACACCTCTACGATCAATAACCAATAGCGGGACCTGGATGCCCATATTGGCTCCTACATATTCTACGAAGATCTTTATCAGTCGAACCTCTATGTCAAGGATTCAGTTAATCCCGTATGCTGTTCCCTTTGTTCTTCGGTATGTTACTTGCCCGAGATTCGATCGTCGGTATCTCTATACCTAGTTCAATCTCGTTACCGGCAAGTCTCTTTACTCGTTCCGTAATACAAGATCTCGTGGCTAACACTTTAGTCACATTGCTTGCAAGGCTCATTGTGATGTTGTATTACCGAGTGGGCCCTGAGATACCTCTCCGTCATACGGAGTAACAAATCCCAGTCTTGATCCATGCCAACCCAACAGACACCCTCGGAGACACCTGTAGAGCACCTTTATAGTCACCCAGTTACGTTGCGACGTTTGATACACACAAGGTACTCCTCCGATGTCAGGGAGTTGCATGATCTCATGGTCAAAGGAACAGATACTTGACATGCAGAAAACAATAGCAATAAACTGACACGATCATATGCTACGTTCGTAGTTTGGGTCTTGTCCATCACATCATTCTCCTAATGATGTGATCCCGTTATCAAATGACATCTCATGTCAATGGCTAGGAAACCTTAACCATCTTTGATCAACGAGCTAGTCAACTAGAGGCTTACTAGGGACACAGTGTTGTCTATGTACCCACACATGTATTTGAGTTTCCAATCAATACAATTATAGCATGGATAATAAACGATTATCATGAACAAGGAAATATAATAATAACCAATTTATTATTGCCTCTAGGGCATATTTCCAACACCCTTAGCCGCATGGGCTTTGTTGGGGGGTTCGGCCAGCCCACTAGGGGCTGGTTCACCTCCTCCCACAGCCCATGAGGCCCTTTGGGGCGAGAGGCCCCTCCCGATGGTCCGCCGGTACCCTCCCGGCACTCCCGGTACACTACCGAAGTACCCGAAACCTTTTCGGTGACCAAAACGGGACTTCCTATATATCAATCTTTACCTCCAGACCATTCCGGAGCTCCTCGTGACGTCCGGGATCTCATCCGGGACTCCGAACAACCTTCGGTCACCACCGTACATAACTCAATACTACCGAAACGTCACCGAACGTTAAGTGTGCAGACCCTGCGGGTTCGAGAACTATGTAGACATGACCGAGACACCTCTACGGTCAATAACCAATAGCAGGACCTGGATGCCCATATTGGTTCCTACATATTCTACGAAGATCTTTATCGGTTGAACCTCTATGTCAAGGATTCAGTTAATCCCGTATGCTGTTCCCTTTGTTCTTCGGTATGTTACTTGCCCGAGATTCGATCGTCGGTATCTCTATACCTAGTTCAATCTCGTTACCGACAAGTCTCTTTACTCGTTCCGTAATACAAGATCCCGTGGCTAACTCTTTAGTCACTTTGCTTGCAAGGCTTATTGTGATGTTGTATTACCGAGTGGGCCCTGAGATACCTCTCCGTCACACGGAGTAACAAATCCCAGTCTTGATCCATGCCAACTCAACAGACACCCTCGGAGATACTTGTAGAGCATCTTTATAGTCACCCAGTTACGTTGCGACGTTTGATACACACAAGGTATGCCTCCGGTGTTAGTGAGTTGCATGATCTCATGGTCATAGGAACATATACTTGACATGTAGAAAACAATAGCAATAAACTGACACGATCATATGCTATGTTCATAGTTTGGGTCTTGTCCATCACATCATTCTCCTAATGATGTGATCCCGTTATCATATGACATCTCATGTCTATGGCTAGGAAACCTTCACCATCTTTGATCAACGAGCTAGTCTTATTAGATGCATACTAGGGACACATTGTTTGTCTATGTACCCACACATGTAATTGAGTTTCCAATCAATACAATTATAGCATGGATAATAAACGATTATCATGAACAAGGAAATATGATAATAACTAATTTATTATTGCCTCTAGGGCATATTTCCAATAGCCACCTCTTTTGCCTTGGTCTTCGCATTGGTGGCCTCGATCTCGAGCATCTTTGCTTGTTTCTCTGCCTCCATCTCGAGCCTCTTCGCTTGCTTCTCCACATCGAGCTCAAGCCTCTTCCTTTGGATCTTCATGAAAGCATTCATTTGCTCTTCTTTGTCTTGCCGACGCTTCTCCTCCCGTGTGTCCTTCTTGCTCATCATGCCTTCCAAAGTGGCATGCAAGGCAATCGAGGCTGCATCAGCTTGTCCTCTTTCTTCGAGTTGGTCTTCCCTCGCGGCCGCGGTGTCTCTCCCTCACCATGTTCCTCGACGGCTTCAGTCCCTCCACGCGCCTTGAAGGCGGCATATTGCGCCCTGAACTTCTCGTCCGAGTTGATCACCATCCAACAATGGACAAGGTTGAAGGACTTTTCATGTTGGGCCTTAAAAGCCTTCAAAGCTTGAAATGCCTACAAACGTATATCATGCAAGCACATGGGTAAATGGACATGCAAGCACAATGAAAATGAAGATGGATGCATGTTTTATCATGTCTTTGATGCCGAGGCCGCTTACGGGACGTCCCTCGATGCTCTCAAGGCTGGCACAAAACTTGTTGCACTCTTTTTGAATCACCCTCCAACACTGCAAGATGGACACCCACCCGCACTTGCTCTCCATTTTGTACGGGGCGAACTTCTTGCGTTCATGAAATTCACGATGGACACGTAGCCAAAAGGTAGATGACTTTTGCTCGATGCCGATCTTGGGGTCTTGTCCAATGCCCCTCCAACAGTCATAAAGGAGCTTGTCCTCATCCTTTGTGTATGCCATGGTCCGCTTGCTTTGGCGCTTCTTGGTTGCTTGGGCTTGGTTGGAAAGCTCCTCTTCAAACAAAGGCGTTCCGTCGATGTCCACTTCATCTTCTTCTTCTAGGCCGAAGTCCTCCGGGAACTCATGGTCGACGGCGAAGGTGTCCATGCCATCTTGGCCTTGCATGAAGGGGTCGGCCGTGCCACTATGGACAAAGGGGTCAGCCATGAAGATGTTTCGGCCATCGTGGCTTTGGGTTTCCTCGGGATCGAAGGGAACAACACCCACACCAACTTCGAAGATCATGTTATCGATGATGAAATGGTTGGTCGCGTCGTCGTCCGTGGTCGGCATTTTGTCGAACAGGTCGCGGGCCCGAAACCATGCCGGTTGGTGTCTCCCGCTGGCGTTTCCTCTGCCCTCCCCCGAAGATGATCCACCGCCCACTGGCGTGTCGTTGAGGTCGATGCGAATGGGCGCGGGCGTGGATGGCGCCACCACGCTCACCTCCGGCAAGCATTCCCCGGAGAAACGAGACGCCTGCGGGTAGTGATGATGGAAGCCAGCCATTGCCGGTGCGATGGACGTGCGCGATGACTTAGGTAGCAGAACACGAGGGAAGGCGGACGAGCCCTCATAGCTACAGCGACTCCGGCATTGGTCTCCTCTTGTTGTGTGGCGGCGGGCAGGGCACCGGCCTCGGCGTCTTCGAACTTGTGTTCCCCCGCGTGCCTCCGTTCCCGCCTCTTCGTGGACTGCACGCGCCGTTCCTCGGGCGTCAGCGACTTCTTCTTGGTCGTTGCCGGTGTCTTGCGGGGGGCGCGGGGCTTGCCCTTGGGGGCGACAACGGAGGTGAGGTCGGAGGAAGCTAGATCGGCGAGGCCGACGACGGCTTTGAGGGTCGACGCATCGTCCATGGCGACAAGCCGGAAGAGCGAGCGTGCGCAAGTATTTTGGGAAGGGGGACATGGGAGTGGCTCAGAGCAACTCCAACGCGGCGGCCCATTTCGTCCGCCGCAGTCTATTTGGGTCGCCGCGGACAAAAGTGATGGCCCAACGCGCTGACCCATTCCCAAAACGCGTTCGCGTGGCGTCCGCGCCGACCCATTTCCAACCCAATTTTGGGGCTGAAATGCGTCGACGCGGACGCCGCACGCGTCCTCTCGGTGTCCGCCCCGTACCCACGTGGCGGCCGGTCAATTACCGCACGCATCTTTATTAATGACGACCGCTCAGCGCGGGCCCATGCGGAGGAGGTGAGGCGACGACGGCAACAGCTAACGCCTGAGCAGCGGCTCAACCCCGCCTACGCTGCAGACTCTCCCGATTGGGAGGTCTGGTTTGCGTTTGAGCACGAGGAGCAGCGCCGGCGTTGCGTCAGCGACGTGCAGGCTGGCACCCTGCCCCTCGTCGTGCGCGACGAGGACCAGGAGGCGCTGGCAGCTGTCCTCCGTGAAAGCGAGGAGGAAGAGCGGCGCAAGGAGGAGGAGGAGGAGAAGGCTTACCACGCGCGGATGGCGGAGGCCATGGCACTCTCCGCTGCCGGTAACTGCATCGTGCCACCGCTCGCCCCGTCATCCTCCGTCGAGCCGGGGCAGACCGCCCTCAAGCCCTAGGAGTACATCTGGGACGGGTTGGTGCGCGAGTGGGTGAGCGCGCCACCCATCTGGATGCGGGCGACGCGGAGCAGGAGCAGATCTACCTGGAGCACTGACGACAACAGCACCTGGCGGAGGAGCGTCACGAGGGCCAGCGGCTCGAGCAGTTGGAGCGCGACGCCCATGCGAAGAAGGAGGAGCGCCGTGCCGAAGCCCAGGCAGCGGCGGTGCAGCCACCGGCGGACGACGTCGCCGCCGCCTGGGAGACGGCGTTCCCCTGGGCTGGCCCGGCGCCGACGCTCGTCGACCTCACCGACCCCGACGACGACGACGAGGACGCCTAAGGCAGCACGCCTCCTAGTTTTCATTTTAGTTTAATGTTTTTAGTTAATGCATGGTGGACTCGTGGACTATCGCCGGCCTCTGTGGCCGACATTAATGTTTAATTAATCGTTCCTTATTTTCAAAATGTTTTTTTTATCCACCGAAAAATGGGTCATGGTAGCGTTGGGCGCAAGCGCCGACCCATTTCGAAAAGCGGACATGGGTGTGTGACGGCCGATACAAACGGACAAAACGCAGACAATACACGCGTCCGTTTGGGTCGCACGGTTGGAGTTGCTCTTAGCAGCCGACATGCGGGCCAAGGGAAGAAATTGGCGGCGTCGCACGCGCACGCTTCGTGTCCGCGCCGACGCAAATGAGGACTAAATTTAGGCTTTAAATGGATCGACCGACGGACAAAAAAACAGACGTGTCCGTTTGGGTCGACGCGTTGGACCAATTTTTCAATTTGTTATGACTCAAAGGGACACGTGCGAACGAAATGGGTTTGACGCGTTTGGAGCTGCTATTAAGCTTTGGACTTTGGGACGACTTGTCTTTTTGCTATGGAGGTGAGTGACGGTGACTGGACATGGCACATTGCATGGCACCACTCGTCCTGATTGCCGCGGGGCCATTTTTATCGTTAACACGTCCGGAGCGCCCGAAGTGCACGCGCCACCGACCGCGCGCGCGCGCACTGTCGTGGCGGATAGCAATTGCTGTAGTAGTAGGAGAGCCTGACGCACATCCATCTGCTCCTTTATCTGCTTCCGGCCGTGCGTCCCTATGTTAATGTCTGACCGTGGTACCGAACCGGGGATGTGTCTGTTGCAGCGGAGCATTGCGCCTACCCTCCGCATTGCAAGCTTAAACTAGTTCCTTTTTCTAACAAGCACGCTCAGACGAGACACTAAGAAAAACAGAGTAGGGGAGATGGAGTAGGTGCAGTTGGGTTTCGGTCATGCAAGCAAGGCTACTGTTTGGCCGACCGTCATACTGAAATAAATTGCATGATTTTTTCTATGGGAAAACCTACTGAACCTTGCGAATCACGGCGCAGCATCATCCGTCAGTAGGGTCAGCATAATAAGCGCAAATGAAGATGCTAAACAACACTGGACCCGGCTCCACACTTTTAACACCGCCCCCCGGACGCACACCTGCACTGACGAAGGGTCCCGTGCGCGCCCGGTCCCAAGCCACCATCCGCTCGCACGTACGTACCGGCTGAGTGAGGGACAGCCAGCTCATCACGCCACGAAAACTGGAAAAGCGGAGGCCGTGCCAGTTCGCAGCAGCAGCCTTGGGCAGCTTTTTATCCAACCAACCGCTCTCAACCCGACGCCTCGCTGACATCTCGTCCCGGAGGATTTCTGGTCCCACCGCCCGTCACCCAACTGCGCGTGGGCTTGGCAGGGCATCCCTACAACCGAAGCCACCAAGGCAAAGGACGTGACGGGATGGCCCCACACGTCAGCTTTGCGGATATGTACGTCCCGGCAGGTGAGGCGACGGTGCATTCCGTTGCGGCGCGGGCCCCGCTCACCGTCTCACTCCGTCAGTCGCTCCTTTCCTCTTCTCTCCGGCTACTACCTTTTTGCGCCTTCGTCTCTCTCTCTCTCTCGCCCGAACCTCCTCTGCTCCACGCTACAGAACAAATAGTAGGAGGGCGATCTTCTCCGTCCGCTCCGCTCGGTCCTGCAATGGAGGCGTGACTCGTGACCGGTGGTTGGCTGGCGCGGATAGGGAAGGCGAGAAATCCGTTGGGAGCCCTCCGAAGCAGCGCCGACGCCCTTCGCCTGTGTGTCCAGGTGCTCGCGCCATTCCCGTGCTGCATTCTCCTTTTGTTTCTGTATGTGGTAGAATCCTCGTGTTGCTGCATTATGCCCGACCCGTGTCTTCACCGTCTGCTGGCGAGAGAGACCGCCGGCGTTTCGCGCTGCCTGCCTGCCTGCCTGCCTGTGCTGGTCGTGGGGTTCGTCCTGCGTAGGGATGCTGCTTTTCGTGGGGTTGCTGGGCTTGTGTTTGTTGCTTGTTCAGATCCGTGGCTGAGACTCCCAGAGCTCCCGCTCGGGTTGGCCGTCGGCGGGTTTCTTCTGCTGGCTTGGGCCTTGCTCGCTTTTCCTGCCGTGGCATTCCAGTCTAAAGCACCGTCGTCAGTCTCGGTTCAGTGTGCGTTCTGCTGCTTAGCAGTCACTCAGCCCCTGCTCTTGACAAAGATTGCAGGCCTTCATTTACTGTTTCGGCGTGCTCCTTATGAGTTCTTTGCGAATTTGGAAGGAGCCTTGTGTGGTGTGGATCTGTGCACTGACGAGTTGCTCTCTCTACTGCAGGCCAGTCCAAAATTTTCGGCGTTTGAGCAGTTCTAGGCTACCATGGGCAAGTCCCCAGCCAAGTGGATTAAGTCGGTGCTCCTCGGAAAGAAATCAGCAAAGTCCAGTTCCGTCAAGGCAAAGGATTTGCCGGTCAGAACTTTCATAATGCACACATCTTGTTAGTTAACAGCTAGTTTTCCTATAGTTGATTTATGCAATTCGCAATGGAAAAAAATCATACATGCATCGAAGTTAGCTTTTACACATGTTACTAGTTATATATTTTTCTGCTCCAATTTTGGGTTAATCAATGCATTCTTCTTTAAATTTTCCACAATACTGCACTTGAAAAATAAAATTTTCCCAACATGTATTAGACCCAATTTTGGGTTGCTTTCAAGTGCATATTGTGTTTTTCTCCTACTTTTTTGAGCTGACTGGTTGAGTTAATCATATTTTCTTTCCTGAAATATAGAAGGCTGCAAACGGGAAGGAGCCTGAATTCTCTGATAATTCTCCCCTGATCTCGGAGCCGGTACTTGTTAGCTCCCACAACAATGGAATTGCATCAGAAATTTCCAACTTGCCCAATGGGAGCGCAATGGAAGACATGGTTAGAATTGGGTCTGACGTGCAAATTAGTCCCGAGAAACTGAGAGAAGAACAAGCAGCAGTGAAGGCGCAAGCGGCTTTTCGAGGTTACCTGGTAAGTGCTAACACCTTTTTTTCCAACTGATTCATACAGTATCTGTATAGTTAATGCCATCTTGGTGATGCGTCTGCTGACTGCAAAACTCTGCAAGTGTTGCTCCTAGCTTCTAAACCTTTTATATAGTGCAGTAGTGGCTCATGAAAAATAAACAGAAAAGGAAACAAGAATAGTTAGCCTCACGAAAAGAAATTCAAACGCGCTAAAAAGTTTGATGGGCTTATTGGCTGATCTCTATCAAACAATTAGTAGCTTCTGCTACTTTAACACCTCCACAATTTTCTTCGGGACACTATAGAAATCACACTCTGCAATAATGTGTCCTAACTCCTTTCATTAATTGTTGTTATAGAAAGTGTATTTTAAATCCCGAGCATCTGAAAAAGATTACATGGTTTGGTTTATCTATTTGTGTTGGTGTACTGGAGATCATCCAGTCTGAGCTGTAACAACCATATTCGTTAACATTTAGTTGCAGTAGCACAGTGCTAATGTTGGAACGGTAATGAACTTGTGGTGCAGGCACGCAGGGCCTTCCGCGCATTGAAAGGTATCATCAGACTTCAGGCACTGATTCGAGGGCATCTTGTAAGGAGGCAGGCTGTTTCAACCCTTCGTGCAACATGGTTGATTGTGAAGTTCCAAGCTCTAGTTCGTGGAAGAAATGTTAGATCTTCCAGTGCTGCCATGCAGTTAGCTGTGAAGTTTGGCCAACATAAGTATGGGGTGAGACCTGATTCCTTTTTGCTCAGTTAACATCTGTTGTAGACAGTAAATGCTTGCAACCATGAAAGTGTGGTCTGCCACCCTATATTTTTAAATCACTTATTGCACAAAATAATGCATGCCTCAACATCAAAGTAGCAAACTGGCCCAGTCCCCAGCATATAAAGTAGCATACAAACTTCGTGTTTAGTAGACATTCTGTACTTGGATTACTACAAATAGCAAGAAAATTGTGTCAATTGTGTGCCTTTCTGCATTATTTCGTCATTGTTATGAGCAAGTTCAGTGTATTATTGTATTGTCGTGGATAGTAATGACAACTTGCCCTTTACCCTTAGATTTTTCTTCTTAGGTTAATGAACTTATTTTCTTAGGTCGTTGTAGAATTTCCCCCCTGGGTGCTTTGGACCCCAGCAGGCTTTGTTCACTTGGTCCTAGTGCAACTCAACAGACACTTTTCCCTATCATTACTTCATGATTGACAGATATTTTCTTAGGGTATTCCTTACATGATAAACAAATAGCGATGTAGCTATCATTAATGGTTTCAGCAGAGCTTTTACTGTTAATATGCTGACTTCTAAATAACATACCACGTTTGTGACATTCAACGCGATTTGGTAATACGCAGAAGTACCAACGGTTAGAAGTTGCTCACTACTCACTAGACATGTGTTCTCTTTCTTCAGAAATTTAAATGAAAAAGTTGGCCATTCTGTTGAAAGTAAGTCATGAAATTATTCTGCAGAACTACAGTATGAATTGTATTAAGTTGATCATGCCATTTTTTTTTCATGCTTCTTGTTTCTTTTCCTCGGAAGGTTGTATTTCCCTTATGTTATTTTTACTATTTGGTAGCTAGTATCTTTGGCACAAGAATCTAAACATCTATTTGTTGCATATATATTAGGGTGACAAGTCGTCTGATGCATGGAAGGAGAAGCTATCTTCACATCCATATGTTCAAAAGGTATGCAATAGTTTTGAGAAAAATAATTACTGGTCAGGAAAAAGGTCTTGACCCTGCTCATTCTTATCTAAGAAATGCATGTCATCACAGCAAACTTAGTTTCTATTTATATTCCAGAGTTGTTCTAACTCATTTTTGCATATTTATAGCTTCTGTCTTCACCAGTTTTGGTACAAGCTCTTCACGTTCAGTATGACGAGACGCACCCCAATTCAGCCCACAACTGGCTGGAGAGATGGACAATAGGCTGCATCTGGAAGCCTGTTTCCAAACCAAAACTAGTTGCTGATGGGAAACCGCAAGTAAGGAAGGCCAGTTATGCCATGGAAACTCACTCAGCAAAGTTAAAGCGCAATGTTCGGAAGTCTTCTGCCGCCACTGTTGAGACTCAGACAAACACCGTAGAAACTGAAAAATGGAAAAGAAACCCACGGAAATTCAATGGCTCACCTGCTGATTCAGTACCAGATAGCCAGTTATCTGAACTTGAGAAGGTTAAAAGGAACCTTAAGAAGGCAGCTAACTCCATGGCTGAAGCCTCTAAGATATCTACCAAGGCTGATGCCCCAAAGGCATCCAATTCCATAGCTGACGAGCCGAAGATATTTGGTTCCATGGCTGAACCGTCAAAAATATCCAGCATACTGAACGGTATCTCTGACCATCAAGACAGCAAATGCGAGAAAGCACTAGAGAGTACACGCGAGGCTCTGTTTGCACCTGAAACTCAGGATTCTCACAGTGGCAATCTTTTGGAAAATTCAAGTTTGGATAAGCTGGCATCTGATATAAAATATGATCTAGAAACGCCATTCTTAACTGGGGACAAAATTAATGAACCCACTACTGTCTCTCAAGCAGATGAAGTGAACCTTGATAACGGATATGATATTACAGAAAGGAAAGAAGAGACTAGGTCCAAGGAAGAACCTCTGCCTAATGGAAGTCTTAGAACCAAGAGAAGGTCTTCGTTCTCTAATTCAGAATACCCGGAGAGTGGAACCAAGAATACTCCAGTTCCATCAAGGAAGCCAAGCTATATGGCTCCAACAGAATCGTTAAAGGCAAAATTGCGAGGACCACCCAGATTAGATTCTGATCTGCCAGTGGACAAGAATGGCTTCACTCGCCGTCAGTCTCTTCCTTCTGCTGCAAACAGTACGTTTTATTCCCATTTGAATTCCCTTGAAAGGCTAATAGTATGCACATACACAAAAATCAGTTCAAAATGGTAATAGGGATGCTCTGAAAATTCCACACCCTTTGCGCCCGAAAATCCACATGCCCAAATTATTGTAGTCATTACAATATTTCGGTCCATATGCTGATAACAGAAGCTACAAGCTACATAGTCGAGAGCAGAATCAAACATTACATAGCCAGTTATATAACCGCCACCCAAACTAAGACATAAATCCCTTGGTAGCCGACACCAGTGATGCGCTAAAAAGTGATATATGTCATCATAAAGGGGTGGCAATGGCTACGCAATGCATTTAGCTATCTGGTTGCTGATGTTGGAATGGTTATTTGTATGCATCTGATTATTTTTGGATTACTTTGGATTTTCCTACTATTTGCAGATAGAGGAATCAAAACTGAATGGAGACGGTGAAGAGGCTATCAAACTTCCATCAGAAGGGTGCATTGTTGTGGATGAAGTCTGCTGCTGTCTACCTGTCTCTGTCCTTGTTGTTCTGTCTACGTTGTAAACATATGTTGTTACGCCTGTTTCGAACTGCTTGTGGTGATATCTTTGGTGCTAATTTTTTCATCGAGTTATCTATAGTTCCTCTGTCTGTGTATTAATGTATAGCTACAGTTATTTGGCTCATTTCTGTTTTGATGACGACACAGCATAACTGATTGCATTATAAGTGCCAAATTACAAGTCTGAATAGCCTCTTTTTCTTCTTGCTTTTCCTCCACATATTTTCCACTTTTTGCTAATTCTTAGTTTCATTTTTTGTTAGTTTTTCTCGACTCAAATTGGCTCGATGCCTCGTATATACATAGCACATATGTTATACTTTAATCTCGTCATGTATAGCCGTATAAGTTAACTGATATGGCATGTTCTAGAGAAGTTTTGATCCAATAAAGCCTGTGGTTTTAAACTAAAGAAAACCTGAAAAGACAGAGAATAGTAACTAGACGCAGCGGCCTCCCTCTCAAACCCTACGCAGCAGTCAGCAGTCACCGCTCCCGCCGGTGAGGCCACGGGTTCCCTTCTCTTGCCACTCTGGGGGGGGGGGGGGGGGGGGGGGGGTGGGGTGGGGTGGGGGGTCTGCTTAGAATTCTGTTTCCTGGAGGTGGCGATGTCGCGCCGTGCGAATCAAGAATAAGGTTTCCTAAACTTCTCATCCACCTTGTCGGTGGCACAGAGGAGGGTAGAGGATAGTCTGGTCGCTGCTCTTCTGGAGTGGTGGACGTAGTTATGTTTTCATGTATGCATGTGGTCTTCGAAGGCGTTTTCTTTTGGAGTGGACTACATCTCTTCGTGTCTTTGTCTTCTGGCTCTTTCTTCAATTGACGATGTTTGGGCAGCTTCGACGTCGTCGCGAACTTATAAGGTTAGTTCTTCTTGGATATATCCTACTGGATCTGGAGTGATCGCCTTCTTCTGCATGATGGTAACTTATTTTCTAAATTGTTGTCACTAGCGTCTTTTGGTTATGGCGACTTCTCGACCACTCGTCAACAACGCCCCTGGCTCCGGCGGTGTTTATGAGGCCCAGAGGAGGCGTCGATTTCCACTCACGACATGCATCGCGAAATGCAGGAAAAAGATGACTCGATTTTACCAAGGACCTATATTTTTTTTGACAAATGTCCTTGTAAGGGTTATTTGACTTTAATATATGGTCTTTGTTCTTTTCCTAAAAAATTTGAAATTGCACACTAGTTTTATTTTTGAAAAAAGACACATATCTATTATAAAGTTCATCACAAGTATAAAACACCCTAAATATAATAATAAACACATCGAGGCCCCTGAACCACTAAACAACCACTACCGTTGCCAAAATGAGCAGTTCAGCAGTAAGCGTGTCATGCTCAACGTCACTGCATTTTAGTGTTGGGTTATATATGGAGCGAGGTTGGGATGATGATTCATTGGATCTAATGTTTTAGAAGTATGAATGAAATCTTTCTTTTTTATTCTCTACTTATAAATGTTGGACTTGATGATGAGTTTATATGTGGGTTCACATAAGTAAACAAATATACTTATATTCACATGTGGGACTAACAATCTTTCAAGAGATATAACTAAACAAATATTACTCTTGCTTTCATTAGGTGCGAGACCTATACAAAAAGTATATATACATTGCTACCCTCTTGTGAGAATAACACTCTTGTAAAAGCACAAATTATAACTGCAAGTATGTGACTCCAGCTCAAATCAGTTTGATTTTAGTTCCTCTGCCAAACCAATTATTGCAGTTCTATGACATAGCAGAAGAGGACGAATGAATTGCAACTTCAACATGATGAAAAATGTTGTCCTCCTACGTGAACCTATAATCTTATGCATTCAACTTACCCATTTTCATTCTCATACATTTTAAAATTCAAAAATGTAATATCATTATAAGTCTTGCAAAGGGCCCACTATGACCGCTCGAGACTCTTTAGCGACTGCAACATCGAAAATCCATTTCTGAGTCCAGGCTCATCTGCACCCCCGCTGAGTAAGAAAATCAAACAAAATACTAAAAAAATTCAAAAAATTCCAATTTTTTTTTGGGTAGTAGATAATTTCATGCATGAGATTCGCTCCAATTTTTGTTTCATTTGGACATCTGAGCAGCTCTCGGCAAAAAAGACAAATTCGGGGTCTCTAAAAAAGTTTACTATTCATGCACTGTTTTGACCCGATTTGTCTTTTTTGCCGAGAGCTGGTCAGATGCTCAAATCATATAAAAATTGGAGCGGACCTTACGCACCAAATTATCTACCACCCAAATTTTTGTTGGAATTTTTTGAATTTTTTTAGTATTTATTTTGATTTTTTTACTGAACGGGTGCAAATGAGCCTGGGCACCAAAACGCTGCCTGCCACATGATCTTCCGTTATATTTTCGCACTTTCTTTAACCATGACCCATGCAACAGCCACGAGACACCATCATCTTTTGACGATCTCATAAGGCAGTGACAACTTCTTGTGTTTTATGGCTCCGTAGCAACTCACCGGAATTGTCCTAGTCTCAAATAAACACAGATGATCTCTTTCCCTTGTGTGCCGCTACACTGCACGTATCCCTGATGAGAAGAGACACCTAGCTGTCCCTCGCGCACACGCACGACCAGCGCCTCGCCGATGCTTTTCCGAACCCAAATCAGTGACGCCGACGGCACGACCGCCGGAGGTCGCCGCGACCACAAGTGCACTCTGCGCTGCCATATGACTGAACAAGTTAGCCGAGCCTCGCCTTTTCACAGCACGACATGCCTTGCCGCCGCACCCCGTCGAGGCGTCAAACACCCACGCTGACCGCCGCCACCGCCGCCCACCCAAATCTCCCGCCGAGCCCCGCCCATCGCCATCAATGGAGGCCCGCCTCCTCAAGACACGACCGCTTCACGCCATCTTCTCGGACGCCACCACCTCCCGCGCCGCACGCAACCTGTTCGACGCGGTGCCGCGCCCGACCCCGGCGCTCTGCAGCACCTTCCTCTCCGCGCTCTCCAGGGTCTCCTCCCACCAGGAGCTCCTCCAAACCTTCTCGTCGATGCATCGCAAGGGCGCCGACGTCCCGTCCGGCTGCGTCCCGCTTGTTTTCAAGTCGTGCGCGCTCACCGCGTCGTCCTGCCAGGGCAGGCAGGTGCACGGCCATGCTCTTGTCCGTGGGCTGCTTGGGGATGTCTTTGTGCTGACAGCCCTGGTGGATTTCTATGCCAAGAACGGAGACATGGAGTCTGCCGTCAGCGTCTTTGACGAGATGCCGGTGAAGGATCCGATACCGATAAACTGTTTGATCACCGGATATTCAAAGTCTGGTGATGTGGATAAGGCCAGGAGGCTATTTGACGGTATGGAGAGGAGGACGTCCGCTTCGTGGAATTCGATGATCGCCTGTTATGCTCATGGTGGGGAATTCCGGGAAGCATTGACGTTCTTTGATCGGATGCTGAGTGAGGGTGCAAGACCAAACGCTATCACCATCACGTCGGTATTTTCGATATGCGCCAAGTCTGGAGATCTTGATACTGGCAAGCGTGTAAGGGCTCTGATCGGTGAGGAGGACTTGCAGAACGTGATAGTGCACACTGCTTTGATGGAAATGTATGTAAAGTGCCGGGCCATCGACGATGCACGTCGGGAGTTTGACCGGATGTCGCAGAAAGATGTCGTGGCATGGAGCACCATGATTGCAGGTTATGCGCAGAATGGCAGGCCACTTGAATCTCTAGAACTGTTTGAGAGCATGAAGGCAACCGATTGCAGGCCAAATGAAGTGACACTTGTTGGTGTGCTATCCGCATGTGCGCAATTGGGTTCTGATGAATTAGTTGAGCAGATTGGGAACTATGCTGAGAACCAGAGGCTACCACTTACGAGTTACCTAGGATCTGCGCTAATCGACATGTACACCAGGTGTGGGCATGTTGGAAGAGCCCGGAATGTCTTCAGCCGGATGGAACAAAAAGGGGTCATCAGTTGGAATTCCATGATCAGAGGCCTGGCAATGAATGGCTTCGCAGAAGATGCAATCAACTTGTATGAAAGAATGGTAGAAAACGGGGTCCAGCCCAACGAGATCACCTTCGTTGCGCTTCTAGCAGCGTGCACACATGCTGGCTTGGTAGACCAAGGTATGGCATTCTTCGAAGAGATGAAGACAGAACACCATGTTTCCCCTCAAGTGGAGCACTGCGCATGCATAGTGGACCTCCTGTGCAAATCTGGCAGACTGTGGGAGACGTACAAGTTCATCTGTGACATGGAAGTCAAACCAAACGCGGTGATCTGGACCACTCTGCTCAGTTCCTGCAGAGCCCATGCCGATGTCGAGCTCGCCAAGCTTGCCGCGAGCAAGCTCCTGGCAATGGAGCCCGACAACTCCTCAATCTACGTCCTCCTGTCCAACATCTATGCCGATGCCGGCCTCTGGGGCGATGTGAGGGAGATCAGGGACCTGATGAGGAGCAAGAACGTGCAGAAGCTGTCTGCCTACAGTTGGATAAAGCTGGATGGTGAGGTGCACAAGTTCCTGGTGCAAGACACATACCATCCGAGATCAGCTGAGATTTACGACGTCGTCCACGGCTTGGGGTTGCTCCTGGACCGAGCCGACTCTGATCCCGACCTGCTAGTTTCAGAGCTCTGTTGAACTTCTATTTTGACAGCTGAGAGCTCTGTTTTTTTGGAAGGAACACAAAACATTCCTTTAACTAGACGAGCTGGAGTCGCCAACAGACACGTTCTTTTACATATCTTGGAAAGGGATCAAGACAAATCTGATTGATTCTTGACTCCATACATACACTATAAGTAGCTCAACAATGTGCAGAAATATTACAAATCCGTGAGCAAGCTTCTACCTTACACAACTGCAAAGCTGATTGCACCACATCTCTTTTTTCTGACAGAGATTGCATCATATGCAGTTGGAGTGAGTATATGATCTCATATGCAGTCCCAATACCTTCTCTCTGATTAGCTCCGTTTCCTTCAAACCACAATAACCACAAAAGAATGTATACTTTCAGACATTTTGCCACCTCTATTTTCAGAATATCCTCCATCATTGAGATAGCATTTGGGCAATTGATAAGTTGCATAATCTTGATAATTTTGCACTTTAGGAAGCAATAGCCTTGACAAATTTGCACTTTCGAAAGCAATGACCTCCGCCTTCATCTAATTAACAACATATTGGGCCTCATGTATCCACTATCATTCCTCTGTTCTGTATTTTCATTCTTAGAGGTTGCCTATTACGGGCCAGTCGTCATAGAGAGTGCAGGATTATGCTGGGCAGGGGTAAAGTCCACAGTTTCTTCCAACATATGCTCCCACTTTGAACACTATCACATGATGACGAAGCTACACTGTGTGCGGAGTTCCTGGTTTGGTTGTCCAAGCTGGTGTATCTTCAGCGCCTTCCTGGATCGGAATTTGGAGCATGACCTAGACACCTTCTTCATTAAGACTCAATCGGGGCTGTTGTATATCCCATGTGCTAGAGGTAGGTCAGCCAAATCTGAAACCTTAGCAAAAATATGGCTGCCTTGCTGAGATACACCGATTTTGTGCAACTAGTTGCCCGCGTAACCCATATTCTTTCCCCTCCTTTTTATTTTCTCCTGATTTCTAAAAATATGAAATAATTCCTAGATGTTAGTAATGATATGTCATGTGCACTTGTAAAAATTCATCCAATAATATAACCATTTGTGACGTACAAAAAAGAAGAAGACAAGATCCATATGAATAGTACTCAATTAAGTAGCATGCACATGATATACATTTGCCCTTTCTGTAGGGTTCACAAGATGTTATATTTTGTTAGTATTAGTTTTTGAAGATGAACATTATATAGCACAACTTATATCCATGAAATATTTCAGGATTTGTGAGATTTCCAAAAGTAAAAAATTGAGTGGGAATATGCACGGCCAAATTTACTTTCTGGTGCTACCATCTCCTACTCTTCAAAATACTTTTTTTTACCTCACCTTTAAAATACTTCTCCAAAAGTATGTAATGACACCCCTCTTGTAATTCAATTTTTTTTACAACCGCCCTCTTGGCATTTTATTCATCTTGGCGGATCACATCTGATTGCAGAATGTCAATCAGAAATTCAGGGATTACAGAGAGATAGAAAGTCTGACTCTAATCCTAGAGCTCTTTTAGCACATGTATGAGCAGCAAAATTTGCTTCTCATCCCATCCATCTCAGAACAAAACCCTAAAAATGTTGGAGATAGGTCCGCATCTCTGACATAATGTGGCCTCCAATCGATTGATCAGTAACCTGCTCCCACGCGGAAACAACGAATTTTTGTCCAAAAAGACCACCTGCGGAGTGGTATTGTCAAAAGAGACCACCTGCAAGTAAATTTGTCGGATCAGACCCCCCCTGCCGCCACCAGCGTAGGCGGCTGGGGCCTGCCGCCACCAGCGCTGGCGGCCGGCCGGGCGGGTGGGACCTGCCGCCAATGGCGCTGGCGGCCGGCGGGAATCCCGTTTCGCCACTGCTCGCTACGGAACGGACTGCCAGGGCGGGCCCTGCCGCCACCAGCCGAGGCGGCAGCGCGGGCCCGGCCGCCACCAGCCTCGGCGGCAGCTACTGTGCCCCGCTGCTCTGCAGGCAGCCGCAGGCGTGACAGCGACGTTGACAGCGACGGGGACTGTAGTGACTGCGCTGATTTTTAGGCGCGCGCGGGAACTGCTGCGCCTAATTCCTGCTGCTGTTGCTTTTTTTGCTGATGTCGTGGGAACGAGTCTGACAGTAGAAGGTAGGGGTACGTAAGGAGAGGGCAGAGTCCTAGCTACGGCGAGGGTGTACACACAGATGTATGAGTTCAGGCCCCTCTCGTGGAGGTAATAGCCCTACGTCTCAGGTGCTCGGGAGCTCTTTGTCGAGTGTAATTGGAGTATCGCTACAGGGGGTGCGCGCCAACCCTTATGCCAGAGGGGAGGGGTGGCTTATATAGAGTGCGCTGCCCCTCATCAGTGACCGGCGTTTAAGGGTCAGATCGTGGTTATAAAGACGTACGTTACTGGTAACGTACAACATAAATGCTATTAATGGTCTTGATGAATGCCTGCCCGTTAGCCTCGTGGGGTGACTTCTGGGCTTCTGTGGTCGACTGTCTTCGGGTCCTTCCGAGTGAAAGGTAAGCGTCGAGTGAAAGGTACCTCCGAGTGTATGTTGTCGAGTGACTTGTATGTCTTGGTGATTTCAGTCGGAGACTTCCTTGTAGCTCTTAAGCTTTCTGGGGTAGTGTCTTTAGGTAGGGCATGTAGGTCAGGCCTATGACCCTACCCTAGGTACATATCCCCATCATTAGCCCCCGAATGGATCGGGGTTCGAGTGTAAAAAGTGTCAATGCAGGTTCTGACAAGACACAAAAATTCCGAGTGCATTTTGAGGCTTCTTATGAATCTGCGTCGATTGGAACCTTTATCGTTCGCCCTGATCGATTCTGTCTTGAAGTTTATCCGAGTGAAATTGAGCTCGAAATCAGGTCCGAGTGAAACTGAGCTCGAAATCGGGTTCGAGTTGTCTGCAGAGTCTTCTGATGTGACGGTTCGCTCCGTCGGGTCCGGATTTTACGGGATTCGAAAATTGGATAAACGCGCGCCGAGCGGGGATGACGCAACCGCAAAGGCAAGCGAGGACCCGACGCCTCGATTACCGCGCCGCCAAAATCGCCACGTACCGCGCCTCCTCTGGATTCGGGATACCCAGAGATCCGACGGGCCCGCAGGTCAGTGACCCACACGGGCGGATATAAGGGGCGACGACGCCGGTGCTTGGCACAGTATTCTTCCCCCAAATCTGCTCTTCTCCTCCTCTTCCTCTGCTCAGCTCCGCTCCGACGACCGCCGCCGCCATGACGAAGGGCAAGACGGAGAAGCTCGAGCGCGCCAAGAAGGGAGGAGCCAAGGCAAAGAAGCCGTCGGGCGCCTGGTCGACGGTGCCGCCGGGGTGGATCCAGGGGGATTTCCTCCAATCGACGGTCACGGCGGAGGATGTGCAAAATCTCGTCGTTGACGGGTTGATAGCTACGGAGTCCTGGAGATTGCCGAAGGGGGAGACCGAACCAGAGCCACGCGACGGCGAGCGAGTTCTGCTTCTCACTCACATCGAACGAGGTTTCTCCATGCCACCCCACCCGTTCATCCGCAGTTTCCTGAACTATTTCGGGGCGCAGCTCCACCATTTTCCTCCGAATGCGATTGCCTATCTTTCCTGTTTCATAACCCTGTGCGAATGCTTCTTGGGCTATCCTCCGCAGTGGGGTTTGTTTAAACACATATTCTCTGTTAGATCTCAATCCGTCAAGAAAGCCAATCCCAGTCATAGCAAAACCAATGTAATCCAACTGTGTGGTGGCTTAGGGATCCAAAAGAGAGGTAGGAGTGCATTTCCCTCTATGACCTTTCCTGATTCTGTCCGGGGTTGGCAGTCGACATGGTTCTATTGCAAGGATGTTGCATCACCAAATATGTCGACTGGACTTCCTCCTTTCACCTTGGATCGACCTACCACTCCCAAACCACTGTATGTGACAAAGGTAGAGAAAATCCAGGTAGGGATCCTAGTGAATGCTGTATCTGATCTCATCCGCGGTGGAGTGACTGGCTTGGATCTCCTTGAAACGTTTCTCAGTCGACGGATCCAGCCTCTCCAGGCCCGGGATCACACCATGTGGCATTACTCGGGCCCTGAGGATACCACTCGGACTCATCCTGAAGAAGTTTCCGACGAGACCGTCTCCCAGTGGCTCAGGAGCATCACCGGAGCCTGTGACAATCCCGAGGGAGCGAAGCGAATTCCGCCCTTTTCTGCTTTGAACCCACCAAAGAATCTTGTGAGTTATACCTCCGTCGATTATTTTAATATCTGTCGAGTAACTGGATCTTCAGTCGACTGACTTTGAAGCTTGTATCTTGCAGGAATTTACAAACATGTACTCGCCCGTGCCAAACGGAGAACAGTCTGACGAAGAAGAAGGGAGCGTAGATGACAGCACAGACGGCAATTATGCCAACGACAGCGAGAGCAGCGATGACGACCTGGAGGAAGGCGAGGTGGAAGCTCAGGTCCCTCTGCGCCCTGGGCGTCGCACCAAGCATCAGGAAGACCCAGAGGTTGCCCCGAGCAAAACTGTGGCGTCGAGCACAAGGAACCCAAAACGCGACCGCACCGCAACACCGGGGTCGACTGAAAAAGCTGCGAAACAACTCAAGCCGGACGCGCCAAAACCTCGGAAGGCCCTGCCTCGCATCAAGATTGCTGTGCCTGTTGCCTCAACGTAAGTGTTTATTTCCCGCAATTGTGATTGTGGCACTTCATGTCTCTGCTGACCGAGTGGAGTTTATCCGCCAGAGCTGCTACCTCTGTGACGTCGCCCCAGCGAAATGATGGGGACCATATGGAAGTGGACACTCCTGATGCGGCCACCTCCCAACGAGGTATAACAAACCCACACTCTACTCTGTTTTTTGAAGAATAATCATCAGATGACTTGATTAAAATTGCCGATTGATAGCTGACGAAGTCATCGAACTGGAAGATGACAAAGAGTTGCAGCGAGGAACGCAAGATGAAGCTGTGCCTCTGGAAGCTCCACACGTACACACTCGGAGAACATCGTCAGGACATACGCCCCATGGGTCGACTGCTGCGACGCCTCCAACCCTTGTGGTCCCGCTGTCGAGTGCTCCGCCAGCCACTTCAATTCTGGTGGCTTCAGCACCTATTGGACAACTTGAAGCACCACCTGCTGCCTCAGTTACAGCACCAACTCATTCGACGCCCGTGTACCCTTTGTATCACGTCCCGGAGGACCAAACTGGAGCTGCCAAGGAAGCTATGATTCAGGCTGGGCAGATGATGCTGCGAACAAAGGAGGCGTATGAAGCCAGCAAGTTAGCCTATGATGCCAGCTCAGCGCTTCAAGCCAACGTCCGAGTAAGTGCTATTGTAAGTTCATTTCCGATTGAATTCCTGTCCATCTTGATTTTACACCCATTGGGTGTTTTCTTCGCAAGTAGATCAGGTAGTCTCTGGTCCAGTGGGGGCACGCTGAGTGCACCCACTGGGTGTAGTCCCCGAGACCGCTGTCGAATGACGAAGGCATCGACAGGGGTCTTAGAGTTGGTTTGAAAGTTGTTTTCCATTCGACAGTACAGTGGGGGCACGCTGAGTGCACCCAGTGGGTGTAGTCCCCGAGACCGCTGTCGAGTGCGTGCATCGGTGGGGGTCTGATAGAAACAATGTTCGCTTGCTTGCTTCTTTTATACTCTGACAGGCCATTCCTGGTCGAGTGTTTTTGTATCCAGTGGGGGCACGCTGAGTGCACCCACTGGGTGTAGTCCCCGAGACTACTGTCGATCGTTGACGATGGGCAGTAGTCTTAAGAACCATTCTGCAGGTTTCATGGACATCATTTCCATCAACCATGATATGACGCTGTATAGGGTTGTGGGGTGGAGCGGCGGGCCGCCTTTCAGTCGACTGCACTTGTACTTTTCCACTCGGAAGTAGAGAAATATCCATGTCGACTGAGCCCCTTCTTTGCTGATTCCAGAAAGCCTGTGGGCTCGGGACCAAGTACGTCGAGCTGGAAAAGGAAAAGAATCGACTTCTGCTGGATCTGGAGCTGACGAACAACAACCTGGACCGTGCACAGACCGAACTGAAGACTTTTGGAGGTAATCTTTGTCGATCAATTGCATTATCACTTTCATCTTCCATCCTTTGAACCGAGTGAATCCACTCGAACAGACGTACGTGATGAGAACCGTCGTCTCCGAGCGCGACTCAACAATGTTATTTCTTTAGATACAATGAAGAAGGCGCTCGAGGACAAGGACAAATCGCTTGCTGATGCTCAGAAGGAAGCGAAGGAGAAAACTGAAGCCACTGAGAAGAAACTTGCTGCAGCCAGTAAACTGGAAGAAGAGAATGCCAAACTCAAGCAGGAACGATCCGACTGGATCAAGAAACTTGAAGTGCAGACCAAGGGAAAGAGTGCTCTGGAAAAACACTTAGGAGACTTTGCGAAGAAAATGTTCAACATGCTTGAAGGTGAGTTTCTTCTGTCGAATGAATTTCTTTGATTTCCTCAGAACGGCAGTGTGATCACCTTTTCTCTTTCTCTTCACGCAGAATTCTGTCAAGACTTTGAGAAGGAAACCGAAGAAATCGAGCCCAATCTGGACCCCACGGAGTCACTCGTCGGAGACGCCGTGGCCATGGATATGTTTCGACTCGAAGCTCGTCTTAAGAGTGTCCAAGGGTATGTCACTCGGCTGAAGACTGCATTCGAGAAGGTCGACAAGGAGTTGTGGCCTGAAGATTCTCTCCAGACTGACCTCGAGTCTATGATGACTTGCCTCAATGAAATTCCCAGTCGAGTGCAGGCGTGGAAGAAATCCGCTGCTCGTTGTGGTGCTGATGTGGCACTTTCACTCGTCAGGGTTCATTGCAAGGAGGCCAGGGAGGAAAAACTGAAGGCTCTCCGAGGGATCAACACAAAGAAACTGCAGTTTGAAGATTTCATGGAGACTTTCATCGAAGCAGCCACTCGGATCGCCGACGGAATTGACCTGGATACTTTTGTCGAGCCTTCAAGCCCTACCGGAGCTTGAAGAAGTATGTTGCTTTCAGTTAAAACTTTATTTGCCTCGGTATGCCGAGTGGTGGTGTAACCGATTAAAACTTCTTTCAGGCCTTAAGCCTGAGAACTTCCCTTTGCGCGAACAAATTTTTGCTGCGCTAGAGATTCTAGTCTTACTCGCATTTTGCTTTCCGACATTTTGCTTGGTTGAATTTAGGACTTAGGCGAAGACTGGTTCGCAGCTAAGCTCCGAGTGTTAAGAATACCTTACACTCGGCAGGATTTTTTAACTTAGGTGAAAACTGGTTCACAGCTAAGCCCCCGAGTAAGAGGATTGCTCTTCACTCGGAGAAGTTTTTGAACTTAGGCGAAGACTGGTTCGCGGCTAAGTCTCCGAGTGTATTGAATGTTATACACTCGGAAGGGTTTTTTACTTAGGCGAAACGGATTCGCAGCTAAGCCCCCGAGAGAGAGGGTTGCTCTTCACTCGGAGAAGTTTTTGAACTTAGGCGAAGACTGGTTCGCGGCTAAGTCTCCGAGTGTATTGAATGTTATACACTCGGAAGGGTTTTTTACTTAGGCGAAACGGATTCGCAGCTAAGCCCCCGAGAGAGAGGGTTGCTCTTCACTCAGAGAAGTTTTTGAACTTAGGCGAAGACTGGTTCGTGGCTAAGTCTCCGAGTGTATTGAATGTTATACACTCGGAAGGGTTTTTTACTTAGGCGAAACGGATTCGCAGCTAAGCCCCCGAGAGAGAGGGTTGCTCTTCACTCGGAGAAGTTTTTGAACTTAGGCGAAGACTGGTTCGCGGCTAAGTCTCCGAGTGTATTGAATGCTATACACTCGGAAGGATTTTTTACTTAGGCGAAACGGATTCGCAGCTAAGCCCCCGAGAGAGAGGGTTGCTCTTCACTCGAAGAAGTTTTTGAACTTAGGCGAAGACTGGTTCGCGGCTAAGTCTCCGAGTGTATTGAATGTTATACACTCGGAAGGGTTTTTTACTTAGGCGAAACGGATTCGCAGCTAAGCCCCCGAGAGAGAGGGTTGCTCTTCACTCGGAGAAGTTTTTGAACTTAGGCGAAGACTGGTTCGCGGCTAAGTCTCCGAGTGTATTGAATGCTATACACTCGGAAGGGTTTTTTACTTAGGCGAAACGGATTCGCAGCTAAGCCCCCGAGAGAGAGGGTTGCTCTTCACTCGGAGAAGTGTTTGAACTTAGGCGAAGACTGGTTCGCGGCTAAGTCTCCGAGTGTATTGAATGCTATACACTCGGAAGGGTTTTTTACTTAGGCGAAACGGATTCGCAGCTAAGCCCCCGAGAGAGAGGGTTGCTCTTCACTTGGAGAAGTTTTTGAACTTAGGCGAAGACTGGTTCGCGGCTAAGTCTCCGAGTGTATTGAATGTTATACACTAGGAAGGGTTTTTTACGAATCCGGAAAGATTGCCTCAGTTCGGATTGTTCTCTGCAACTCGGGTTTCTCACCCATAGGAATACTGCATAGAGTAGCATGCTCCAGTATTTGATGTTCGGACAAGTTCCAATGCTCTTGGGTTTTACACACAAGGTTTCTATTAGTATCAAACTTCCTGGACTGCTCATGAAGAACTAGAAATAGATGCTCAAGGAATTTTACAAGGGGTAGTTCAGACTACATACTGCAGCTAGACACAGACAAAGTTTCAGAATCAGGCATTCCTGCTGTTAAGGGAACACAAAAATGATTTGTGGACTGCAGATTCATAGTCACCACTGTTGTTTGCACCACGTGTAAGAGCACATTTATCCATGTGTGGTTTTGGTAATTGATGACAATCCCTATGGACTAATGGTTGCCCTGAGTTATATTCGAAGGATTTGTCCGTAGGTACTTCTTGAAGTCCATCTGTTGGTTTCAAGGAGTTTATATGGTGACCAAGGTGGTATTCAAGGTTTTATCCAAAGATTGGTCATGTGAGAGTTGATCTCATTGCAAGCATGTCTTGAAGAAGAAGATTGTGTGAACATTCATGTTTACCTTCAAGACATCATCTTTGTGAAGAGAGAAGAGAAGACACAAGGTTGATCAAGATTAAGGCAAAGAATGATTCAAGTTGATCAACACGCAAAGCATAGAAGATGTACCAAGTGGGATCAAGTGATCCCATGGTATGGTAAGCATTGTCCATTACGCTTTGTGTACTAACCCATGGTCTACGTGAGAGTTCGTTGTGGGGTTAGGTATATTTCCATGGGCTTGCGTCAAGAGGAAGATCTCATACAACCCATGGAGGATGACATCAAGTGGTGATCGTCATCAAGGTTGCGGTGTGCAAGTTCAAGTGAAGCATCACGGAGAGATCATGCTTGAAGCTTGGCATCCATTGTGGTGACAATGGACTTGTGAAGATGTGCCAAAGAGTGGCTCTCCCATAGTGGAGTATGGGGGAGCAATCTACTAGTCTTCATCATGCCGACGCAATCAAGAAAGGTGGTCCATCTTGAGAAGGACAAGATCGTCATCATCCAGCTCAAGTGGACTATGCGCAAGGCAAAGGTTTGACCTTGATAGGGTTTTCTATTTTACCAGTCTCATGGTGGTAGTTGGGAGACCGGGTTATAGGATCGATAGCCGTACTATCAAGGGGGGCTCTCAAGTGAGTAGCTTGATTGTATCGTTCGCTGAGAGCTCAAACCATTGCATTCTTGGCATCATCATCTTTCTTTGTTCTTGGTTGGCTTTTCTCTATGTGGGTTCTTGAGCTTATGGTTAGCTTCATGACAAGCTCAAGTTCATCGAAAACGGAGTCCATATGCATCCTCTATGATGTTTTCGATGTTGGAGTTTTTGCCGGTTCTTCATTCGTAGAGGTTTCACATCTCTATATCATTGGCATTTTCATACTGCCTCTTCTTAAGATAACCATTCGCCGTTGGATAGCTCTTGTCGTCCTGAATCCAACAAGCTTGAGTTTGCTCAATTCGGAGCTCATATGCGAAGGTTATGGCAGTTCTGGTTTTACTGTATCCATCTGGTTGCTTGGGTTCTTTATTTCTCTCTCGTGGTAGTACCGCCCTGGCCAGCGGTAGTACCACTGGGGGGAAGTGGGGTGGCTCGGGGAGCTCGCGCGAGGCACCAGACAGCTCCAGACACTTGTCTAGTGTCCCGCGCCAGCCCTCCAGCCGCAACGGTAGTAGTGGCGGTAGTACCAAGCGGTACTACCGCCGCCCCTTCTGCTGCTCAGTTCTGCTGGTGGGCGGTAGTACCGCTCCCAGGGGCGGTACTACCGCTTGTGTGCGGGCTGTGGGGGTAACGGTTGGATTTCCCCCCACCTATTTAAGGCGGTCTTCTTCCCCAATGCATCTTATCTCTTCAGCTCGAGGTTGCCCCCCATTGTTGACCTTCTTAGAGCTTGCTAACTCTCAATCCCTCCAATGATTCTTGCTAGTTCTTGAGGGAAAAGAGAGAGGAGATCTAGATCCACATTTCCACCAATCACTTTCTCCTCTAAGTGAGGGGAACCCCTTGGATCTAGATCTTGGAGTTCTTCGTGTTCTTCTTCGTTCTTCCTCTCATTTCCTCCATAACATTTGTTGTTGTGGTGGGATTTGGGAGAGAAGGACTTGGGCACTCCATGTGCCCTTGCCATTGCATTTGGTGCATAGGTTTGAGTTCTCCACGGTGATACGTGGAAGTGAGAAGTTGAGAAGCTTATTACTCTTGGGTGTTTGAGCACCCTAGAGCTTGTTCCTCTTGGGTGCTTTGGCGCCCTAGACGGTTGGTGGTGGCTCGGAGCTCAATCATTGTGGCGCAAAGCTCCAGGCAAGCGTCGGGGTCTCCAATTAGGTTGTGGAGATTGCCCCGAGCAATTTGTACGGGTACCGGTGACCGCCCCCAAGGGTTGCCAAAGTGTACGGGTACCGGTGACCGCCCCCAAGGGTTACCATTTGTACGGGTTCGGTGACCGCCCTCAAGGGTCCCTTAGTGGAATCACGGCATCTTGCATTGTGCGAGGGCATGAGGAGATTACGGTGGCCTTAGTGGCATCTTGGGGAGCATTGTGCCTTCACACCGCTCCGAACGCAGATTAGCATCCGCAAGGGTGTGAACTTCGGGATACATCGTCGTCTCCGCGTGCCTCGGTTATCTCTTACCCGAGCCCTTTACTTATGCACTTTACTTTGTGATAGCCATATTGTTTCATGCTTTATATCTTGCTATCACTTAGTTGTTTATCTTGCTTAGCATAAGTTGTTGGTGCACATAGGTGAGCCTAGTTGTTTTAGGTTTTGTGCTTGCCATATTAAACGTTAGTTTTATTCCGCATTTGTTCAAGCCTAAACCGTAATTATTGTAAAGCGCCTATTCACCCCCCCCCCCCCTCTAGGCGACATCCACTTCCTTTCACCACGTAACCTCCACTGCATCTGGTAGGCAACCCCATGAGTGTACTCAACTCCCACCAAAACATGGTACTAGTACAGAGGGTATGCAAGATAGCTTGACTGGACTCCAAATTGGTGCAATCTGCCCACAATGACCACTGATCCTTGCGATAAAGTCACACAACTGGAAAGAGCTTAATCACATGTCGATGATCACCATCCCGAGTGAGGTGAAACTACTAATAAGGCAATGGTTGTAACTCCACCAAAGCGACCATCAGAAACATAAACTAAGTAGGAGGTAGATATTTTTGCACTTCACTCTTCACCTTTGGATGATGGTCTGGTGGCCACCACACATATCTAGAGTTACATGGGACGCAGCCTCGAGCTATGCCATGGAATAAGACAAAATCGTCCGCTACAATCTGCGTTGGAACAGGGGGCGGCCACGGTTGTGGTTTAGTTACCTTTTGCATAGGAGGTAGGAACATGCCTTTGCTCTGGATCACAAGGTGGCCATCATGCCCTGCGCGTGTAGCTAGCATATGGTGTCGTAAGAGACCTGCAGGGTCGAGGTAGATAGCGCTGAGCAGCATGCACGCCCGAGAAAATTTTGTCACTGCGAACAAATGCTTCTCCGAATCATGGACGAGGTATTTTGTCGAACGCCTTCCATGCGTCGATGTGACTCGCTGCTAGGCAACATCCAACTCGTCGAAACTGGCGTGGGAGACAACTTGGTGCTTCAATCCCACCGTTGGTGATCATAAAAATGTTTCTAGATGTACTGCAAAAGAAAGCTCGGTTCGATCAGGTGGACACCACCGTTGCAGATGTTTCGATTGCCAACAAACCCAAGGTAGAGACATGTGCATGGGAATCCCTCTTCCTCCAAAATCCATATGTTATGCTTGCAAAGTTGTCAGGATCGAGATTCTAAATCGGATCGGAGCTCCGTTGGTAGGATCAAGAGTCGTAGAATCATAACTACTAGGATAGTAGAAACTTAGATTCTATGAGCAAAATCGTAGAATCCGAGGGGCTAGTTTGGATCGTAAAGTCATAAGATTCTAAGACTTAAGTCGTGATTCTGACAACCATGTCTGCTTGCTTCTTGGTGATGTTGATGTGGAACAAGTCGAACATGAGGACCTTCTTAGCATTAGCACATCTCCAAATGCGCCAACCGGTGGCATAAGGCTAGAGTTGAAGTAGTCGCAAGGCACCCTGGTCAGCAGAAACACACCCAGTGCAAACGCAGGTGCCGCCAAAATGGTGTTGTCGTTCAAGACCTCTGTTGAACACTTGGGAGGCGACAACTTTGGTGGTTGTTCCTTTATGGGAGCAGCAAGTTCCACGTCCTTCAGTGTCATGGTCGCTCTTGTAATTGCGCTGCTGCTGTCATGGTTGATGTCGAACGCGGTGAATGTAGTCGTTGTCGGAATGAGGCCTGAGATGGTGTCGTCGGGGAGTCCCAACTCCTCGGTAGTGCTCTCCAGCGATTGTGGAGCATGGACACAAGTCAGCGTGCTGGTGGTCACTTTGGAAGTGGTCTCCTCCAAGACGTACTTGTCCTTGATGGAGCACGCCGCCGTGGTGGGTGTGAGTTGCTCGACCTCGTTGTAGTTGAGGTCAACCACAGACTCGCGCTCCTCGTTGACGACAACCAATGAAGCAGACGACACATGGTAGTTGACGGAGAGGTCCAAGAGGGTGGAGTGTGCCAATGCGGGAGGAGTGTCAAGAGTGAGTCAAGTCGGCTGTAGGGCTGGAAACACATCCTCCAAAGCACACCACATGCGCAAACAGAAACACCTGTAGTAGATGCAGCGGTCGTCCCAGTCTGCAAAAGCTTGTGCCGCTGCTTGCCATGGACGGAACCTGACATCTACTGCCATGCACGGGTCTCCATCCTCTGATACTATTGGAGGATAAGTCACCAACTGATCCACACCATAGGGATCAAAGATCTGATGTAACAAGTCATTGGTTACTGGGTATATGGCGCGGCTGACCACTATGCTAAGGACCTGATCGGAGACTACTTGTTGGGTGGACATTTGAGCAGACAGGTGGTGGGTGGTGGGGTGGGGAATTTTTTTGTTGAAATTTTTAAGGTGGAAGGGTGATGGTTGGATCTGAATACCAGATGTTAGATACCATATGTCTCTCTTCCGATCTACTGGATACAAGCTTCGATTACATACATATTGGGTTACAGGAAGGGAAGGGAATGAGATGGGAGAAGAATAGAGGTAGGGGAAGGAGGTAGCCACCGGGTGCCGTTTCACCGTTGATCCACTGGATGTCCTGGCTCGTTGCTCTCCCTCGAGTATATGTAGTCGCCTTGCTCGAGTGCTTCCAGATGGGCCCAACCCATAGTGGCTGACCCATGATAATTGGCCCATGGCCTCGACGGATAGAAGGTCCTGACAGCGTCAGCGGACCATCTCGCTCGCAACGCCAAAACGTAGCAGACACCTCCCTTGCACACCAGCACTGCTGCAGGTGGGCATCGCAGCTGATAGAGGCGAAGGTGTCCCGATGTTTCGATGAGAAGTAGATATCGTTTTCGGTGGAAGTCGACTTTGACGATCCGACTACGAACGTGTGAAGACGTCGCGCCTTAGCAATCGCTAAACCAACTCCAAGAGGTTATTGACCACGCCAGAGCACGATCAACCTGACCACGAGGGTTGATACGTCTCCATCGTATCTACTTTTCCAAACTCTTTTGCCCTTGTTTTGGACTCTAATTTGCATGATTTGAATGGAACTAACCCGGACTGACGTTGTTTTCAGCAGAATTGCCTTGGTGTTATTTTTGTGCAGAAATAAAAGTTCTCGGATTGACCTGAAAATTTACGGAGAATATTTTTGGAATTAATAAAAATATTGGCGAAAGAATCAACCGGAGAGGGGCCACCACCTGGTCACAAGCCAGGGGGCGCGCCCCCCCTAGGGCGCGCCCCCTGTCTTGTGGGGCCCCTGGAGCTCCTCCGACCTCGTTTCCACTTCTATATATTCCTATTCGGGGAGAAAAAAATCAAGGAGAAGAGTTCATCGCGTTTTACGATACGGAGCCGCCGCCACCTCCTGTTCTTCCTCGGGAGGGCAGATCTGGAGTCTGATTTGGGCTCCGGAGAGGGGAAATCGACGCCGTCGTCATCACCAACCATCCTTCATCACCAATTTCATGATGCTCTATGTCGTTCGTGAGTAATTCCATCGTAGGCTTGCTGGACGGTGATGGGTTGGATGAGATTTACCATGTAATCGAGCTAGTTCTGTGTCACCCTATGTTATAACCGTTGCATGATGAATGCCATCCGACATAATTATCCATCATTGATCCATTGCCTACGAGCTTTTCACATATTGATCCTTGCTAAGTTACTTTTCCGTTGCTACTGTTACAATCACTACAACACTGCTACTGTCACTTTGCCATCGTTACCGTTACTTCCAAACTACTTTGCTACTGAATACTTTGCTGCAGATATTAAGTCTTTCAGGTGTGGTTGAATTGACAACTCAGCTGCTAATACTCGAGAATATTCTTTGGCTCCCCTTGTGTCGAATCAATAAATTTGGTTTGAATACTTTACCCTTGAAAACTGTTGCGATCCCCTATACTTGTGGGTTATCAAGACCTTTTTCTGGCGCCGTTGCCGGGGAGCATAGCTCTATTCTCTGAGTCACTTGGAATTTATATTTGTTGATCACTATGAAGAATCTGAAGGATGCTAAAACCAAGATCTATCCCTCAACTACGAGGAGAGGTAAGGAACTGCCATCTAGCTCTGCACTTGATTCACCTTCTGTTATGAGTAAATTTGCGACACCACCACCTGCTATTGAATCTGATAAGTCTCAAGTAATTGATGATGCCACTTTTGCTATGCACGATGCTTATGATGATACTCTGCTTGATACTACTGTGCCACTGGGTGAATTTCTTGATGAACAAATTGCTACAGTAAATGCTGAAACTGATGATATATCTGAATCTGATGAAATTATTGAAACTGAACACTATGAGACACCTGCTAGACCTAGCTCTCCTAGATATGAATTGCCTGATATACCTGAGGGTTATGTTATGGAAGGAGAGGTAGCTAGGGACTTTCTTGCTTATAAGGATAGAGATGATCTTAAGAAATTACTATGCAAGTGGAATGAAAAATCTTTGAATGCTAGGATGCAATATGATCCCAAGTTTGCTACTTCACCTATCTTTGTTACTGATAAGGATTATGAATTCTCTGTCGATCCTGAGTTAATTACTTTGGTAGAATCTGATCCTTTCCATGGTTATGAATCTGAAACTGTTGTGGCACATCTTACTAAATTGAATGATATAGCCACCCTATTCACTCATGAGGAAAAAATTCGTTACTACTATATTCTTAAGTTGTTTCCGTTCTCATTAAAGGGTGATGCTAAGATATGGTTTAATTCTCTTGCTCCTGGTTGTGTGCGTAGTCCCCAGGATATGATATATTACTTCTCCGAAAAATATTTTCCTGCCCATAAGAAACAAGCTGCCTTGCAGGAAATATTTAACTTTGTGCAAATTGAAGAAGAGAGTCTCCCACAAGCTTGGGGGAGGCTTCTCCAATTACTTAATGATTTGCCTGATCATCCTCTCAAGAAAAACAAAATACTTGATATCTTTTATAATGGACTAACTGATGCTTCTAGGGACCACCTAGATAGTTGTGCTGGTTGTGTTTTCAGGGAACGAACTGTTAAACAAGCTGAACTACTATTGAATAATATATTGAGCAATGATAATGATTGGACTATTTCCGAACCACCTCCAAAGCCGACTCCGAAGAAAAGAGGTATTCTATTTCTCAGTCCGGAAGATATGCAAGAGGCAAAGAAATCTATGAAAGAAAAAGGTATTAAAGCTGAAGATGTTAAGAATCTACCACCTATTGAAGAAATACATGGTCTTGATAACCCAACACATGTAGTAGAGGTAAATTCTCTCCATAGATTTGATGAAGGTGGTATTCCTTATAATAAGTCTGCTAGTCAATGCTTGGATGAGTTTGATAACTTTATTGCTAAGCAAGAAAATTTCAATGCTTATGTTAGTAGACAATTGAAACATAATGCTTACATGCTTGATCGCTTGGGTGAGTATTTGAGTAGAACTGTTAATGATCTTAAGCTTATTAGTAAACATGCTTCCATGGTAACCACTCAAGTAGAACAAGTACTTAAGGCACAAAATGATTTGCTTAATGAGATGATTAGTAAGAACAATGATCATTATGTTAAAGTTGTGACCAGAGGTGGTAGAATGACTCAGGAACCTTTGTATCCTGAGGGCCATCCTAAGAGAATTGAGCAAGATTCTCAGAGATTTAATACTGATGCACCTAGTCGTCCCAGTAATAGTAGGAAAAAGAATGACGATAGGACTTTGCATGCTGCTAGTGAACCTGTTATAGATTCACATGAAAACCCAAATGATATTTCTATTTCTGATGCTGAGACACAATCTGGTAATGAACATGAGCCTAGTGATAATATTAATGATGATGTTCATGTTGATGCTCAACCTAGTAATGATAATGATGTGGAGACTGAACCTGCTGTTGATCTTGATAACCCACAACCTAAGAATAAAAGATATGATAAAAGAGACTTTGTTGCTAGGAAGAATGGTAAAGAAAGAGAGCCTTGGGTTCAGAAACCCATGCCCTTTCCTCCTAAGCCATCCAAGAAAAAGGATGATGAGGATTTTGAGCGTTTCGTTGAAATGCTTAGACCTGTCTTTTTGCGTATGCGCTTGACTGATATTCTGAAAATGTCTCCTTATGCTAAGTATATGAAAGATATTGTGACAAATAAAAGAAAGATACCGGAAGCTGATATTTCCACCATGCTTGCTAATTACACTTTTAAAGGTGGAATACCAAAGAAACTAGGAGATCCCGGAGTACCTACTATACCTTGCTCTATTAAAGGAAATTATGTTAAAACTGCTTTATGTGACCTTGGAGCTGGTGTTAGTGTTATGCCTTTCTCTTTGTATCGTAGACTTGATTTGAATAAGTTGACACCTACTGAAATCTCTTTGCAAATGGCTGATAAATCAACTGATCTACCCATCGGCATTTGCGAGGATGTGCCTGTCATAGTTGCAAATGTTACTATCCTAATGGACTTTGTTATTCTTGATATTCCTGAGGACGACAGTATGTCGATCATCCTTGGTAGACCCTTTTTGAATACTGTAGGGGCTGTTATTGATTGTAACAAGGGCAATGTCACTTTTCACGTTAATGGTAATGAGCATACGGTACACTTTCCGAAGAAACAACCTCAAGTTCATAGTATCAACTCCATTGAAAAAATTTCAACGATTATTATTGGAGACTTTGAATTCCCTCTCCCTACTGTCAAGAAGAAATATGATATACTTATTGTTGGGGACATGCATATCCCCATTGAGGTAACCTAGTGTTGTTCAAAAATTCGCCGGTTCCGTGTCATTCGAAAAAAGTTTGTCAATAAGACTTGATCAACCTTATTGATGGATTCTTTTTGATGAGCACGAGATGGATGAATTTAGAAAGCACAACCTTCTGCACCCAACTTTTATTTTTTGTTCTTTAGTTTCAATTTAGTAAAAATGCTATTATTTCTCTGTTTTCTGATTTATCCGTGCAATAGAAAAATGACCTGAAAATAAAAGTTCTCAGAATTCCCTGAAAATTTAGTATGATTTTTTCTGGAATATTTAAGAATTTTTGGCACTGAGAACACATTAGGGGGTTGCACCAGTGGGCCACAAGCCTGCAGGGCGCGCCCACCCCCTGGGCGCATCCCCCTGGCTTGTGGGTCCCACGTGAGGCCCCCTCACTTATTCCAGCACCCATCCACTTCGTCTTCCTCTAGAAAAAAATCCCACCATTGCTCAAACCCGTGTTCTAGCTCATCTTGCTGCCATTTTCGATCTCCTTGTTCAAAGCTCCATTTGCAAAACTGTTTTAGGGGATTGCTCATCGGTATGTGACTCCTCCAATGGTCCAATTAGTCTTTGTTCTAGTGCCTTATATATTGCAATTTTTTGCTGCTGTGGTGACCTTGTTCTTGAGCTTGCATGTCAAATTTGTATGGTCACAAGTAGTTTTGATGCATGATATAGCCTCTAGGCACTTGTGGGAGTAGTTGCTATAAGTTTTGTTGAGCTTTGTTCACTTTTATTTGGAGTCACTAAAAATTTCAGAAATTTTTCTGAGAAAGAAAAATGTTAAGGAGAATATACCAAGGTGGTTCCTCGAGCAAGAAGACCCCGGGACGCGCGATACGTGAGCCCGACTTTGAACCACCGAGGGAAGCTCAAGTGCGGCCTTGTGAATGGCCGTCGAATCAATTTATGGTTCAAGCTGGTTTCAAGGAAGAGTTTTACGCGTACATACAAAATGCTGGCCTTGAAGATTTCATTTCAGACCAATGCAAGCAATATTACCAACTCACTGATTCCTTTGTGCGGAGGTTTGAATTTTCATCCAGGCGTAATAATCATTCTGTTCTATTTAATCTCTATGATGAATCCTATACCATGGACCTGGAAGATTTTAATGATGCATGCAAAATTCCACAATGGGGCGACCATAGTGATCCTCACAAAACTGAATATAATGATTTTCTTGCTAGTATCACTGTGGGAGAAACTAGAAACATTACACAGGCTACCTTGGGGAGCATTCACTTTCCTGCTATACATTATTTTGCTCTCTTCATAGGTAGATGTATTAACGATAAACATGATCATAGCCACCTTTGCGTACCTGATCTCAGTATTCTTAAGAGTGCGGTCATGGGCGATAGACGATATAACTTGGGGGCTATTATTGCTAGGAGACTACATAAAAATGCTAAGGAAGGAGATTTCTTTGGTGGGATTTATGCCACTCGTGTAGCCAATTATCTTAGGGTACCCATAAGGGAGAATGATATTGAGTTACCACCTGCTTTTCTTGATTATGAGGCTTTGGTGCGCTACCAGTTTATTGAGAGAAACGAACAGTCCCTCCTTTACCGACTAATTTTTGAGAGACAGCGTGCTGTCCATATTACCCTTCCTGATCCTGCCTTTTTTAACTTTCAGGAAAAACGGAGACATTTTATAACCAGGGAGGAGGCAAACGACTACGAGAGAGAGGCGGAAGCCGCTTGCCTCCGCGCTGCAGCCGTTCAAGCGGTAGCCGCCGCAGCCCAGTATAACCCCAACTATGACTTTGGATATTATCCGGGCCAGCCATGGCCCTAGACCAACTTAGGCCAAAAGCCTAAGCTTGGGGGAGTACGTATTTCTCACCGACATTATATTCATGTTCACACACTCTTTCCAGTTGTCGGTGTTCATACTTTTTCATTGTACCATCCATGGTAGTTTATTTCTTCTTTTTGCTTTCTTATTGTGTGTTTAATTAACCTTGAGAAAATCCAAAAAATTAGTTCTAGCTTTACCTTCTAGTTTGTTTAGTTGTAGTATTAAAAGAAAACCCAAAAAGATTTCTCGTTCTTCTTTTGCTTGTTGGGAGCTTTCCCGTGTAAATAGTTTTCCTTTATTCTTTGGATCGTAAGGAGAAGGCCACGATGACATGTTGAGTGGCTCTCATATGAATTATTGTTTATCTATCAGAGAGCCCATATTACCTTGCCTTCTCCTCTGAGTTATTGCTTGCAGATTCCAGCTTAGTCCAATGCACGTGCACTCTTATTATTATTCACACCGTTCGGTCGTGCAAGTGAAAGGCAATAATGACGATATATGATGAAATGATTGAGATGGAGAAAAGCTGGTATGAACTCGACCTATTTTGTTTTTGTAAATATGATTAGCTCATCGTTCTGGATCCAGCTCGTTATGGATTTAACATGTTTGCAATGACAATTAGAGATTATAGTTACTCATGCCATGCTTAATTAGCTAAGAGTGTATAATGGTTTGTCTTGAGTGCCAACATGCATTTTAAAATGGTTGTGATGTAGTATGATAGGATGGTATCCTCCTCTGAATGATTCAAGTGGCTTGACTTGGCACATGTTCACGCATGTAGTTGAAACAAAACCAACATAGCCTCCACGATGTTTATGTTCATGGTGACTTATATCCTACTCATGCTTGCATTCAATGTTGGTTAATCTCAAAGCATGTTTATGACTGTTGTCGCTCTCTAGTTGGTCGCTTCCCAGTCTTCTGCTAGCCTTCACTTGTACTAAGCGGGAATACTGCTTGTGCATCCATTTCCATAAACCCAAAGTTGTTCCATATGAGTCCACCATACCTACCTATATGCGGTATTTACCTGCCATTCCAAGTAAATTTGCATGTGCCATACTCTAAACCTTCAAATAAATATTCCGTTTTGTATGCCCGAATCGCTCATGTAGCGACTGGGGGCTGTCAGTATCTTCCATGCTAGGTTGGTTATTCTCTCGATATGTGTTGATTCACTATCATTCACGAGAAAGTGGCTGGTATTCGGGATGCCCAGTTCCATGCTCAAAATTCAAATCAAAATATAATAAAACAAAACTCCCCCAGGATTGTTGTTTGTATGGACGGTACCCGTGGATTCGGCCCGCCGTGGAGTGTGATCGATTGGTGGAGGGGGAGTAAAAACCTTACTATTCTGTTTGGGAACCGCCTATAATGTATCTAGCATGGAAGATATCGAGATCTCTTAGTCGTTATGTTGACAATGAAAGCATACCTCTCAAAATTATTATTCATCCCTGTTTTAAAAACTCGAGCTCTGGCACCTCTGTAAATCAATGCTTCCCTCTGCGAAGGGCCTATCTATTTTACTTTTCTGTTGAGTCATCATCCTCTTATAAAAAGCACCAGTTAGAGAGCACCTCCGTCATTTGTATGCTTTGTTATTAATTGATATTGTGTATGAGTGTGACTGGATCTCTTTTACCATGAATTACAATGTCTAGTCAGTCCTTGTTCTTCAGAGGTGCTCTGCATTTATGTTTTGCGGTCTCAGAAAGGGCTAGCGAGATACCATTATATCATATTGTATCATGATTGTTTTGATAAGATTGTTGTCATCCGAGACTTATTATTATTGCTTGCTAGTTGATTATGTCATTGATATGAGTAAATGTGAGACCTAAATGTTATTGTGAATGTGGTTAGTCTATAATCTTTGCTGAAAATCTGAACATCAGTTAGACGTATTTACAACAGCAAGATCAAACAGAGTTTGTAAAAGTTTTTCTTTATCACTTTCAGTTTGTCAACTGAATTGTTTGAGGACAAGCAATGGGTTAAGCTTGGGGGAGTTGATACGTCTCCATCGTATCTACTTTTCCAAACTCTTTTGCCCTTGTTTTGGACTCTAATTTGCATGATTTGAATGGAACTAACCCGGACTGACGTTGTTTTCAGCAGAATTGCCTTGGTGTTATTTTTGTGCAGAAATAAAAGTTCTCGGATTGACCTGAAAATTTACGAAGAATATTTTTGGAATTAATAAAAAATAGTGGCGAAAGAATCAACCGGAGAGGGGCCACCACCTGGTCACAAGCCAGGGGGCGCGCCCCCCCTAGGGCGCGCCCTCCTGTCTTGTGGGGCCCCTGGAGCTCCTCCGACCTCGTTTCCACTTCTATATATTCCTATTCGGGGAGAAAAAAATCAAGGAGACGAGTTCATCGCGTTTTACGATACGGAGCCGCCGCCACCTCCTGTTGTTCCTCAGGAGGGCAGATCTGGAGTCTGATTTGGGCTCAAGAGAGGGGAAATCGACGCCGTCGTCATCACCAACCATCCTTCATCACCAATTTCATGATGCTCTCCGCCGTTCGTGAGTAATTCCATCGTAGGCTTGCTGGACGGTGATGGATTGGATGAGATTTACCATGTAACCGAGCTAGTTCTGTGTCACCCTATGTTATAACCGTTGCATGATGAATGCCATCCGACATAATTATCCATCATTGATCCATTGCCTACGAGCTTTTCACATATTGATCTTTGCTAAGTTACTTTTCCGTTGCTACTGTTACAATCACTACAACACTGCTACTGTCACTTTGCCATCGTTACCGTTACTTCCAAACTACTTTGCTACTGAATACTTTGCTGCAGATATTAAGTCTTTCAGGTGTGGTTGAATTGACAACTCATCTGCTAATACTCGAGAATATTCTTTGGCTCCCCTTGTGTCGAATCAATAAATTTGGGTTGAATACTTTACCCTCGAAAACTGTTGCGATCCCCTATACTTGTGGGTTATCAAGGGTCTGTTTTCTGCACGCAAACGAAGAACAATAAAAAAACTGGAATTGCAATTTGGATATTGTGAATATATGTGGAAAACTTTATTAATGAAAGTGGGGTTATGTGACGTCTTGGTCTGGTCGTAGAACACAAATGAAGGACACGAAGTTGCAGCTATGGCAAACTTTTAATCTAAATAAAGTCCAAGTCTAAATGGTACCTTAAAGGCTATATTTATAGGGAAAACGGGAGGGATTTCGTCCACCCTTGGCAAGGTGAGACTAAAACACCTCCTGAGTCGTTTCCCCTATAATACAGATTCTAAAACCATCCTATGCAATAATATTTCAAAATTACATGGCCCTGGGCCCAAACTAAGGCGGCGCAACACCTATAATAAGCCATGGACGAAATTTATGAATATGCATCTTGTATATTTCATCCATGTCCTTGTATGTCATCATGGGGGGCTTCGAAGTGTTAAAAACTCCACTAGAAAGGCTGTTTTGGTTCCCTTCGCACGCGCCTTCATCTCCATGCTTGATCCTGCTCCAGTGTTCATCCCTCTTGTCCATGCTAGGCCCTTCATTAGTAATCAACACATGTATCTATTTTAGGTAGCATCATATTCTCATGAACATTAGAATCATTCCCAAGAAACGAAAGTACCTGATAATTTAATTGGCGTGCGCGAGCTATAGTAATTGGTCCAATATGTATAGTAGTAGGGGTTGTGGGTGTAACTATGATACTAATGTCCTCATCATCCTCGCCTTCTTGAAATGAAGTCGTCCTTGACGATGTCTCATCTTTCTCACCCAAATAAGGCTTCAAATCTGCAATGCTAAAAGTGGGACTAACCCCAAAATCTACACACAGTTCAATTTTATATGCATTATCATTTATTTATTTTAACACCTTAAAAAGGACCATCAGCACGTGGCATTAGCTTTGACTTGGGAAAATCACGAAACCTATCTTTACGCAAATGTAACCAAAAAAGATCTCCAGGTGCAAAGACAACATGTTTTCTACCCTTGTCTCTAGCAAGTTTATATTTAGCATTCATACGCTCCATGTTTTCCTTAGTTAACCCATGCATTTTTAAGTCCAATTCAGCATGTTGTTTAGCATCAAATTTAACCTTCTTTAAAGATGGAAGAGGCAACAAATCAATAGGTGCATGAGGTAGGAAACCATACACAACTTCAAAAGGGCCATCTTAGTAGTAGAATGCAGGGAACGATTATAAGCAAATTCAATATGAGGCAAGCATTCTTCCCACATTTTCAAGTTATTCTTCAAAATAGCCCTAAGCATAGTAGACAATGTTCTATTGAAGTCTCAATGAATTCAACCCATTTAGCATGTCTACGGTTCAGTTTCGCTTGACTTTTAATGTGTTTCAAATATTCATGATCAGAATGTATAACAAATTCTTTGGGCCATAAATAATGTTACCATGTTTCCAAAGTACGAAAAAGAGCATATAAGTCCTTATCATAAGTAGAATAATGCATACTAGGCCCACTCAATTTTTGAGAAAGTATGCAGCAAGTTGCGACGGGGCGGTCATTATCTTCCATGCTAAGCAGGTTATTCTCAATACGAGTGTTTATTCACTTGTCATTGCACGAGAGAGGTTAGTAAAAAAGGATGCCCAGTCCTACATAATACAAAAATAAATAAACAAGAACTCCCCCTAGAAAGTTGATTGTTTGGAAGGTACCCGTGGATACGGCTAGCCATGGAATGTGTTTGAATGGTGGAGGGGGGGTAAGATTTCAATTCTGTTTGGGAACCGCCAATAATGTGATTCGCATGGAAGATATTGCAAACTCTGTTGTGACGTTGACAGGAAAAGTATACCACTCAAAATTACATATTCATCTCAGTTTTAAACAATGAGCTTTGGCAACTCTGCAAATCCTTGCTTCCCTCTGCGAAGGGACAATCTATTTACTTTTATGTTATTTAGTTTTCATGTTGAGTCAACTTCTTATTCCAAACTCAATCTATTAATTGGCAAGCATCGTGTGGTGGGGAAAGATCCAGGCATATATATCCAGTCAAATATATTTGATCATGATTCATTATTGTTGACAATTATCTTTATGATAAGTGCATTGGGCGGCAAAACATTAAGCCCCTATCTTTCTCTGTGTTCGATGGATGTTGTTTGTTCTAAAAATATGCTTTGAGTGTTAGAAATCATAAAGACTATATGATAGTTGAGTATGTGGAGCTCTTACTTAGACTTGATGATGCATTGAAATTGTTTGATGACTAAGAACATAGATTGTTAAGTTTCAAGAGAATGCATTATTTGGAACCATGACATGTGAATTGATAGCTACTCTATCATGATAAATTTTATGAGAAAAGTTGCTGATTATGATGCTAGAAAACTGACTGACATTATCATTGATCAAATTTGTATACTATGCTAGCATTCACACTTCATAAATTACTTCTTTTATCATTTACCTACTCAAGGACGAGTAGGAATTAAGCTTGGGGATGCTGATACGTCTCCAACATATCAATAATTTATGAAGTATTCATGCCATATTTGCCAATGTTTACAATACTTTTATATGGTTTTGATGCACTTTATATGATTTATTTAGAACTAACCCGGACTGACGTTGTTTTCGGCAGAATTACCGTGGTGTTGTTTTTGTGCAAAAAATGAAAGTTTTCGGAATCGCCCAAAACTTTTTTATAATTTTTTCTGGAGAAAATAAGAAATACCGGAGCGAAGAACCACCGGAGGGAGCCGCCTGTGGGCCACCAGGCAATAGGGCGCGCCCACCCCCTGGCGCGCCCTGTTGTGTGGTGGGGCCCACGTGGCTCCGGTTGGCGTGATTCCAACGCTGAAAAATCTTATATATACAAAAACCTCCGAAATTTAACCTAGAACTTCCGCTCCTCCGCCACAACTCTCTGAATCAAAGAAAAACTCATCTGGAGCCTTTCCAGTACCCTGCCGGAGAGGGGAAATCATCACCAGTGGCCTGACGTGGCTTGAGACTGCATCGGTATTTCCCCAAAGAGGAAGGGATGATGCAGCACAACTACGGTAAGTATTTCCCTCAATTATGAAACCAAGGTTATCGAACCAGTAGGAGAACCAAGCAACACTATGTAAACGGTACCTGCACACAAAGAACAAATACTTGCAACCCGACGCGTAAGAGAGGTTGTCAATCTCTCCATGGTAAAAGATAGATTAGTTTGTATGAGATTGGATAAATAGATCGCGCAAGAACACAAAATAAAAGATGCAAATAAAAAGTGCAGCAAAGTATTTTTGGGTTTTTGGAATAGTAGATCTGAAAACAAATGCAGAAAAAGATAGATCGGAAAGCAATATGTTAAAAGATAGACCCGGGGGCCGTAGATTTCACTAGTGGCTTCTCTCAAGAAAATAGCACACGATGAGTAAACAAATTACTGTTAGGCAATTGATAGAAGATCAAATAATCATGACGATATCCAAGGCAATGATCATTATATAGGCATCACGGACAATATTAGTAGACCGAAACGATTCTGCATCTACTACTATTACTCCACACATCGACCGCTATCCAGCATGCATCTAGTGTATTAAGTTCATGGAGAAATGGAGTAATGCAATAAGAACGATGACATGATGTAGACAAGATTTATTCATGTAGGAATCGACCCCGTCTTGTTATCCTTAATAGCAATGATACATGTGTGCCTCGCTGCCCCTTCTGTCACTGGGAGAGGACACCGCAAGATCGAACCCATCACAAAGCACCTCTTCCCATGGCAAGAAAAATAGATCTAGTTGGCCTAACTAAACCAAAGATTCGAAGTAGAAATACGAGGCTATAAATAATCATGCATATAAGAGATCAAAAGAAGATTCAAATAATATTCATGGATAGAAACCGATCATGAACTCAAACTTCATCGGATCCCAACAAACACACCGCAAAAAGTCATTACATCAAATAGATCTCCAAGAGACCATTGTATGGAGAATCAAAAGAGAGAGAGGAAGCCATCTAGCTACTGCCTACGGGCCCGTAGGTCTATGGCGGACTACTCACGCATCATCGGAGAGGCACCAATGAGGATGATGAACCCCTCCGTGATGGTGTTAGATTGGATCTCGTGGTTCTGGAACTTGCGGCGGCTGGAATTGTGTTTCGTCGACTTCCCTAGGGTTTCTGGAATATTTAGGTATATATAGAGCTGAGAGGTGGCGGAGGAGGGTCCCGTGGGCCCCACAACCCACCAGAGAGCGCCTGGGGCCTCTGGCGCGCCATGGTGTCTTGTGGGCCCCACGGGCCTCCCCCCAGGTGCTTCCTTGGTTCCCAAGTTGTCTTCTAGTCCAAAAAATCTCCAAAAAGTTCGCGGCATTTGGGCTTCGTTTGGTACAGAAATTTGATACGTCTCCAACGTATCTATAATTTTTGCTTGTTCCATGTTGTTATATTATCATTCTTGGATGTTTTACAATCATTTTATTACAACTTTATATCATTTTTGGGGACTAACCTATTGACATAGTGCCAAAGTGCCAGTTGCTGTTTTTGCTTGTTTTTTACTTCGCAGAAAATCAGTACCAAACGGAGACCAAACGCTGCGGGGATTTTTGTGGATTTTTTATGGACCAGAAGAAAGAAGATGGGCCAAAGAACACCAGAAGAGGGGACCCAGGGTGGCCACCCTCCACCAGGGCGCGCCAGAGGCCCCCTGGCGTGGCCTGGTGGGGGACGGGCACCTCGGGCACCCCCTCAACCGACTATCAAGCCTATAAATTCCCAGAAAATCCAAAAAACCCTAGAGGAGTCGTCGAAACACAATTCCAGCCGCCGCAAGTTCCAGAACCACGAGATCCAATCTAAACACCATCACGGAGGGGTTCATCTTCCTCATAGGTGCCTCTCCGATGATGCATGGGTAGTCCACCATAGGCCTACGGGTCCGTAAGCAGTAGCTAGATGGCTTCTTCTCTCTCTCTTATGTTTCTCAATACAATGGTCTCTTGGAGATCTATTTGATGTAAACTTTTGCGGTGTGTTTGTTGGGATCCGATGAATTTGAGTTCATGATCAGTTTCTATCCATGAATATTATTTGAGTCTTCTTTGATCTCTTATATGCATGATTGCTTATAGCATCGTATTTCTTCTTCGAATCTTTGGTTTAGTTAGGCCGACTAGATCGATTTTTCTTGCCATGGGAAGAGGTGCTTTGTGATGGGTTCGATCTTGCGGTGTTCTTTCCCAGTGACGGAAGGGGCAGCAAGACACGCATGTATCGTTGCTATTAAGGATAACAAGATGGGGTCTATTCCTACATGAATAGATCTTTTCTACATCATGTCATCGTTCTTATTGCATTACTCCGTTTTTCCATGAACTTAATACACTAGATGCATGCTGGATAGCGGTCGATGTGTGGAGTAATAGAGGTAGATGCAGACAGGAGTCAGTCTATCTATCTTGGACGTGATGCCTATATAATGATCATCGCCTTGGATATCGTCATGACTATTCGATTTTCTATCAATTGCCCAACAGTAATTTGTTCACCCACCGTGCGCTATACTCATGAGAGAAGCCACTAGTGAACCCTACGGCCCCCGGGTCTACTTTTCTATCATATTGCTTTCCGATCTACGTTTTTTGCAATCTTTGTTTTTAGATCTACAAAACCCAAAACCCAAAAACATATTGCTGCATATTTACTCTTTTTATTTGTGTTCTTGAGAGATCTATCTCTCCTATCTATCACTACCTAATCTATCTATTTACCGTAGAGAGATTGACAACCTCTCTTTCGCGTCGGGTTGCAAGTATTTGTTGTTTGTGTGCAGGTGCTGCTTATTGGGTGGTGGTGATCCTCCTACTGGTTCGATAACCTTGGTTTCATAACTAAGGGCTATACTTACCGTCGCTGTGCTGCATCATCCCTTCCTCTTTGGGGAAATACCAACGCAGTCCAAGCACGTCAAAGGAATTTCTTGCGCCGTTGCCGAGGAGGAAGCGGTCTCTTCTACGTGCCTGTCGTAGGCGCCGAGGGGACTCCATCATCATCTACCAGGTTCCTAATCACAAATCTCATCTCCTTGCAATTACATTATTTGCCATTTGCCTCTCGTTTTCCTCTCCCCCACTTCACCAATTTGTCGTTTTATTCGCCCTCTTTTTCGTTTGCCCTTTTTCTTGCCGGATCTCTTCCTTGCTTGCAATCTTGTTTGCGTAGTCACGATGACTCAAGAGAACACCAAGTTGTGTGATTTTTTCAATACTAATAATAATGATTTTATTAGTATGCCTATTGCTCCTCCCGCCACTAGTGCGGAGTCTTGAGATATTAATGCCGCTTTGTTGAATCTTGTCATGAAAGATCAATTTGCCGGTAATCCTAATGAGGATGTCGCGTCCCATCTAAACAGGTTCGTTGAATTGTGTGATATGCAAAAGAAAAAAGATGTGGACAATGATATTGTCAAGTTGAAACTATTTCCTTTTTCCTTGCGGGATCGTGCAAAAATTTGGTTTTCATCTTTGCCTCGCAATAGTATCGATTCTTGGAATAAGTGCAAGGATGCTTTTATCACTAAGTATTTTCCGCCCGCAAAAATTATTTCCCTTAGGACGCAAATCATGAATTTTAAGCAACTTGAGCATGAACATGTTGCCCAATCTTGGGAAAGAATGAAGTTGATGATAAGAAATTGTCCTACACATGGTTTGAATCTTTGGATGATCATACAAAAAATTTATGCGGGATTGAATTTTGTCTCTAGAAATCTTTTAGATTCTGCCGCGGGGGGTACTTTTATGGATATTACTTTGGGTGAAGCTACTAAATTGCTTGATAATATCATTTCTAATTATTCTCGATGGCATACCGAAAGAGCACCTACTAGTAAAAAGGTTAATTCGGTAGAGGAAATTAGTACTTTGAGTGATAAAGTTGATGCTTTGATGAAATTGGTTGCTAGTAAAAATGCTCCTATTGATCTTAATGATGTGCCTTTGTCTACTTTGAGTGAGCAAAATACTGAATCCGTAGATGTGAATTTTGTCTCGCGCAACAATTTCAATAACAATGCTTATAGAGGTAATTTTAATCCTAGGCCTTTTCCTGGAAATTCCTCTAATAATTATGGTAATTCCTATGGTAATTCTTCTTACAATAATAATAGGAACACCTCTGATCTTGAGAGTAATATTAAAGAATTCATTAATGCGCAAAAGGCTTTCAATACTACGATAGAAGAAAAGTTGAATAAGATTGAAGATATGTCTAGAAGCATTGATAGAATTTCTCATGATGTTGAAAATCTCAAGTTGAAAGCTTTTTTGCCTAAGATTGATGAATCTATTAAAGCTTTATATGTCTCTATGGATGAAAGTAAGAAAAGAACCGCTATGCTTAGATCTAAAAGAGAAATCTTAGAAAAATCGTCTTCTAGTGATTGCCGTTATAAAAACGATGTAGATCTTAAAGTGATTGGTGTTTCTTCTATTGATTCCTTGTTTAGTAATATTAAAATTGATAATGAAGGGACTGAAGTAGAGTCAACTTTATCTAGAAGGCGTCCCAATAATTTGGAGGGTGAAAATCTTGATGAAATTTTTGATAAAAGTGGGTTTGAAGAGGTCAAAACTTTAACTAGCGATGTGCCCACTATCTTGGATTGCAAAGATTTTAATTATGATAGTTTCTCCTTGATTGAATGTATTTCTTTGTTGCAATCTATGTTGAATTCACCCCATGCTTATGAGCAAAATAAAGCTTTTACTAAACATATCGTTGATGCCATGATGAAATCTTTTGAAGAAAAGTTGGAGTTGGAGATTTCTATTCCTACAAAATTACATGATGAGTGGGAACCTACCATTAAGGTCAAGATTAAAAATTATGAATGCTTTGCTTTGTGTGATTTGGGTGCTAGTGTTTCCACGATTCCGAAATCTCTATGTGATGTGCTTGGCCTTACCAACATTGAAGAATGTTCTCTTAATTTGCACTTGGCGGATTCTACTATTAAAAAGCCTTTGGGAAGAATTAATGATGTTCTTATTCTTGCAAATAGAAATTATGTGCCCATTTATTTTATTGTGCTTGATATTGATTGCAATCCGTCTTGTCCCATTATACTTGGTAGACCGTTTTTACGCATTATAGGTGTCGTGATTGATATGAAAGAAGGCAATATTCGTTTTCAATTTCCCTTGAGAAAGGGTATGGAACACTTACCTAGAACAAGAATTAAGCCACCATATGAATCAATCATGAGGGCATCCTATGGATCCAAAACCAAAGATGACAATACTTGAATCTATCCATTATGCCTAGCTAGGGGCGTAAAACGATAGCGCTTGTTGGGAGGCAACCCAATGAATAAATAATTTTTTGCTTTTTAATTTCTATTTTTGAGTGTTTACACAATTATGCCTCTGTTATGATTGTGTTTTTATGGTCTATTTAGTGTTTGTGCCAAGTAGAACCGTTAGGATGATTCATAGGATGAGTAGAAGTGATGCTGAATCTGAAACAGAAACTTTGCGTCCAGTATATGAATTTACATTTTTTTCTTGAACGTGATCTTGAGCTGAAATTTTAACAAAGTGTTTCTATACAAATTCCTTACGTTGTCCTAATTTTTCAGAATTTGTAGAGTTACAGAAGTATGGGTAGAGTACAGATTACTACAGACTGTTCTGTTTGGGACAGATTCTGTTTTTGTTGCATTGTGTGCTTGTTTTGATGAATCTATGGTTTGTATTGGGGGTATAATCCATGGTAAAGTTAAAATAAAGTAGGTATAATGCAATTATAAAATTTTAATGGGTTTACAACAGTACCTAAAGTAGTGATTTGCTTTATTATACTAACGGATCTCACGAAGATTTTGTTGAGTTTTGTGTGATTGAAGTTTTCAAGTTTTGGGTGAGATCACTATGGATGAAGGAATAAGGAGTAGCAAAAGCATAAGCTTGGGGATGCTACCGCACCCCCAAGATATATCCAAAGAGTAACAAGCAACTAAGCTTGGGGATGCCCCCGAGTGGCATCCCCTCTTTCTTCTAACGACCATCGGTATTTTACTTGGAGCTATATTTTTATTCGTCACATATCATGTGTTTTGCTTGGAGCATCTTGTATCTTTGTTTGCTTTGTTTGTTAGTTTTTCCTTTGTATCCTTGATCTACACACCTATTTGAGAAAGCCAAAATCATGCTATGATTTGTTAGAATTGCTCTATGTGCTTCGCTTAAACTTTTTGAGCTATAGAATTGCTCTAGTGCTTCACTTATATCTTTTTGAGCACGGTGTGCTTGGAAACTTTTGTAGAAATACTCTCATGCTTCACTTAGAGTAATTATGCTTAGTAGGAATATTGGTGTTAAGGTTTGTGATTCCCTATGCATGCACGAAAGTCAATAGTTATGCAATGAAGTTACATCCTACTTGTGGCGCATGATTCGGTGTTAGTTATGTTCAATGCTCACTTATGTCATTTTTCGCTTCTTGGTTTGGTTGCTTACCAATCTATTTGCTAGCCTTCATTTGTACTAAGTAGAAATACTACTTGTGCATCCAAAATCCTTAAACCAAGTTTTTCCTTATGAGTCCACCATACCTACCTATATGCGGTATTTCCATGCCGTTCCAAGCAAATTTGTATGTGCCATCTCTAAATTTTCAAAATAAATTTTCTCTTTTGTGTGCCCGTACCGCTCATGAAACGGTGGGGAGTGTCCAATATTTTTCCATGCTAGATGTGTTATTCTCAAGATGAGTGTTTATTCACTTGTCATTGCACGAGAGTGCGGCGGTAATAGGGATGCCCATTCCCGAAATGAAAAAGAAAAAATATTTACTTTATGTTGTCAAATAATAAATTCCTTGGAAAGTGTTGGTATGGAAGGCAACCGTGGATACGGCCCGCCAGGGAAAGTGAAAGTTTGGTGGAAAAAGGAATAAACTTTATTTTCTGTTTGGGAACCGCCTATGATATATCTAGCATGGAAAGTATTGTGAGCTACTTTGTCGTTTTCGTTGACAGGAAAAGCATGCCACCCAAAATATTTTTTCTCTCTCAATTTAAAACTTTGAGCTCTGGCACCTCTACAAATCCCTACTTCCCTCTGCGAAGGGCCTATCTATTTATTTTATGCAATTTTTATTTTTGCTTTGAGTCTCCATCTTCTCTCACCAACTAGGGGGCACTATGATCGTACTTGAGCATTGGGCATAGCTAATATTTGAGTGTGTTTCATGAATGGATCAATGATTAAGCATGATGGGCTAGGGATAACTTTCTTTAGTGTTGATATTTTGAAAGACATGGTTGCTTGTTGACATGCTTGAGTATTGAAGTCATTATGTTGAAACTAGACTATTGCTTTGAATCATTTACAAGTCCAAATGTCCATGCTATACAAAGAAGAAAAGAATATGATGAACATGTTAGGTAGCATTCCACATCAAAAATTCTGTTCTTATCATTTACCTACTCGAGGACGAGTAGGAATTAAGCTTGGGGATGCTGATACGTCTCCAACATATCTATAATTTTTGCTTGTTCCATGCTGTTATATTATCATTCTTGGATGTTTTACAATCATTTTATTACAACTTTATATCATTTTTTGGGACTAACCTATTGACATAGTGCCAAAGTGCCAGTTGCTGTTTTTGCTTGTTTTTTACTTCGCAGAAAATCAGTACCAAACGGAGACCATACGCTGCGGGGATTTTTGTGGATTTTTTATGGACCAGAAGAAAGAAGATGGGCCAAAGAACACCAGAAGAGGGGGCCCAGGGTGGCCACCCTCCACCAGGGCGCGCCAGAGGCCCCCTGGCGCGGCCTGGTGGGGGATGGGCACCTCGGGCACCCCCTCAACCGACTATCAAGCCTACAAATTCCCAGAAAATCCAAAAACCCTAGAGGAGTCGACGAAACAGAATTCCAGCCGCCGCAAGTTCCAGAACCGTGAGATCCAATCTAAACACCATCATGGAGGGGTTCATCTTCCTCATAGGTGCCTCTCCGATGATGCGTGAGTAGTCCACCATAGGCCTACGGGTCCGTAGGCAGTAGCTAGATGGCTTCTTCTCTCTCTCCCTCTTATGTTTCTCAATACAATGGTCTCTTGGAGATCTATTTGATGTAAACTTTTGTGGTGTGTTTGTTGGGATCCGATGAATTTTGAGTTCATGATCAGTTTCTATCCATGATTATTATTTGAGTCTTCTTTGATCTCTTATATGCATGATTTCTTATAGCATCGTATTTCTTCTTCGAATCTTTGGTTTAGTTAGGCCGACTAGATCGATTTTTCTTGCCATGGGAAGAGGTGCTTTGTGATGGGTTCGATCTTGCGGTGTTCTTTCCCAGTGACAGAAGGGGCAGCAAGACACGCATGTATCGTTGCTATTAAGGATAACAAGATGGGGTCTATTTCTACATGAATAGATCTTGTCTACATCATGTCATCGTTCTTATTGCATTACTCCGTTTTTCCATGAACTTAATACACTAGATGCATGCTGGATAGCGGTCGATGTGTGGAGTAATAGAGGTAGATGCAGGCAGGAGTCAGTCTATCTATCTTGGATGTGATGCCTATATAATGATCATCGCCTTGGATATCGTCATGACTATTCGATTTTCTATCAATTGCCCAACAGTAATTTGTTCACCCACCGTGCGCTATACTCATGAGAGAAGCCACTAGTGAACCCTACGGCCCCCGGGTCTACTTTTCTATCATATTGCTTTCCGATCTACATTTTTTGCAATCTTTGTTTTCAGATCTACAAAACCAAAAACCCAAAAACATATTGCTGCATATTTATTCTTTTTATTTGTGTTCTTGAGAGATCTATCTCTTCTATCTATCACTACCTAGTCTATCTATTTACCGTAGAGAGATTGACAACCTCTCTTTCGCGTCGGGTTGCAAGTATTTGTTGTTTGTGTGCAGGTGCTGCTTATTGAGTGGTGGTAATCCTCCTACTGGTTCAATAACCTTGGTTTCATAACTGAGGGAAATAATTACCGTCGTTGTGCTGCATCATCCCTTCCTCTTTGGGGAAATACCGACGCAGTCCAAGCACGTCAATATTTTGCGAAGTAAAAAACAAGCAAAAAACAGCAACTGGCACTGGGCACCGTGTCAATAGGTTAGTCCCAAAAAATGATATAAAGTTGCTATAAAATGATTGTAAAACATCCAAGAATGATAATATAGCAACATGGAACAATAAAAAATTATAGATACGTTGAAGACGTATCAACATCCCCAAGCTTAATTCCTGCTCGTCCTCGAGTAGGTAAATTATAAAAACAGAATTTTTGATGTGGAATGTTGCCTAACATGTTCATCACATATTCTTATCTTTTGTAGCATGGACATTTGGACTTTTAGCTGGTTCAAAGCAATAGTCTAGTTTTGACATGAAGACTTTAATACTCAAGCATACAACCAAGCAACCATATCTTTCAAAATATCAACACTAAAGAAAGTTATACCTAGCCCATCATGCTCAATCATTGATCCATTCATGAAACACACTCAAATATTAGCTACACCCAATGCACAAGTACGATCATAGTGCCCCCTAGTTGGTGCTTTATAAGAGAAGATGGAGACTCAAATAAAAGTAAAAATTGCAAAAAGTAAATAGATAGGCCCTTCGCAGAGGGAAGTAGGGATTTGTAGAGGTGCCAGAGCTCAAAGTATTTTGGGTGGCATGCCTTTCCTGTCAACGAAAACGACCGAGAATTTTCAATCCTTTCCATGCTAGATATATCATAAGCGGTTCCCAAACAGGAAATAAAGTTTATTCCTTTTTCCACCATTCTTTCACAATCCATGGCTAGCCGTATCCACGGGTACCATCCATACCAACACTTTCCAAAAAATATATTATTTCACAACATAAAGTAATTTTCTTTTTCATTTCGGGACTGGGCATCCCTATTACCGTCGTACTCTCGTGCAATGACAAGTGAATAAACACTCATCTTGATAATAACACATCTAGCATGGAAAAATATCGGTCACCCCCGTCCGCTTCATGAGCGGTACGAGCACACAAAAAGGAAATTCATTTTGAAAATTAGAGATGGCACATACAAATTTGCTTGGAACGACATGGAAATACCGCATATAGGTAGGTATGGTGGACTCATATGGCAAAACTGGGTTTAAGAATTTTGGATGCACAAGTAGTATTTCTACTTAGTACAAGTGGAGGCTTGCAAATAGATTGAGAAGCAACCAACCAAGAAACGAAAATTCTCATAAACGGGCATTAAGCATAACTAACACCGAATAATGCACCATAATTGGGATGTAATTTCATTGCATAACTATTGACTTTCGTGCTTGCATAGGGAATCACAAACCTTAACACCAATATTCTTACTAAAGCATAATTACTCACCAACATGACTCACATATCACTATCATCATGTCTCAAAACTATTACAAGGAAGCAAGTTTAATTTGTCCAATGATCTTCATGAAAGTTTTTATTATATCCCTCTTGAATATCTATCACTTTGGGACTAGTTTCTTATATTGCCATTGCTTTTGACAAGCTCAAATAAATTTAAGTGAAGAACATGAGCATAAAAATTTCATCTCTCAAAATAATGTAAGTGAAGCATGAGAGAATTTATTCAAAATTCACTAACTCTCAAATTAATCTAAGTGAAGCATGAGAGTATTTCTTCAAAAATTTAAAGCACACCTTGCTCAAAAAGATATAAGTTAAGTACTAGAGCAATTCCATAGCTCAAAAGATTTAAGTGAAGCATATAGAGCAATTCTAACAAATCATAGCATAACTCTGGCTCTCTCAGATAGGTGTGTCTAGCAAGGATACTTGTGACAAACTAAAAAGCAAATCAAGCAAAGACTCATATAATACAAGACGCTCCAAGCAAAACTCATGATATGTGACGAATAAAAATATAGCTCCAAGTAAAATACCGATGGTCGTTAGAAGAAAGAGGGGATGCCACTCGGGGTATCCCCAAGCTTAGTTGCTTGTTTCTGGATATTATCTTGGGGTGCCATATCATCCCCAAGATTAGGCTCTTTTCACTCCTTATTCCTTCATCCATCGTGATCTCACCCAAAACTTGAAAACTTCAATCACACAAAACTTAACAAAATCTTCGTGAGATCAGTTATAGTATAATAAAGCAAATCACCACTCTAAGTACTATTGCAAACCCATTCATATTTTATTATTGCATTATATCTACCGTATTCTAATTTTACCATGGCTTATACCCTCCAATACAAACCATAGATTCATCAAAATTAGCACACGATGCAACGAAAACAGAATCTGTCAAAAACAGAATAGTCTGTAGTAATATGTACTCTAACCATACTTCTGTAACTCAAAAATTTCTGAAACACTAGGACAACGTCAGAAATTTTTATATAAATCTTGTGTAAAAAATTCAGAATTTTTTGTCACTTCTGTGATTTTTTAAAATTCTGCTACTGGACGCAAAAGTTTCTGTTTTTCAACAAGATCAAATCAACTATCACCCAACATGATCCTAAAGGCTTTACTTGGCACAAACACTAATTAAAACATAAAAACACAATCATAATAGTAGCATAATTGTGTCAACACTCAAGAATAGAAAGAAAAAGGTAAAATAAATTTTATTCATTGGGTTGCCTCCCAACAAGAGCTATCGTTTTACGCCCCTAGCTAGGCATAATACATAGATTCAAGTATTGTCCTCTTTAGTTTTGCCACCTTTGTGAGGGCTTTCTCAAACCCGGGAGGTTCTTTACGCTTCCCCAAATTTTCAGGAGAAGAGACCATCTTGAGATCTAAAATATCCAAACTCTTATTGCAAAGAGTAATCAAAGTATTCATGCGATTGAGGTTTCCACTAATATGTTTAAGAGGTTCATTATATTTTTGCAACTCGACCAAATGTTTATGTAAATCACCCAATTTGTCTAAAATTTGAACCCCTTCTTGTGTGAAAGAAAACCCCTTTTTTGGTGGAGGAACCCCCAATATCCCCTCTAAAATTTCGTAAGCAGTATTGGCATCAAGCTCAGTAAAGTTTCCTTTAGCGACAAAATCTAAGAGTTGTCTATGATGCAACTCGACCAAATGTTTATGTAAATCACCCAACTTTGGAGTATCTAGGTGACATTAAGGTTGATTGATATGTATCATAGGCGTTATTTTAGTACGAACTCTAGGGCCGTTTGTGACACCTATAGTGAAAGGACGTGGATGTCGCCTAGAGGGGGGGGTGAATAGGCGCTTTAAAATAATTACGGTTTAGGCTTGAACAAATGCGGAATAAAACTATCGTTTAATTAGTCAAGCACAAAACCTAAAACAACTAGGCTCACCTATGTGCACCAACAACTTATGCGAAGCAAGATAAACAACTAAGTGATAGCAAGATATATAACAAGAAACAATATGGCTATCACAAAGTAAAGTGCACAAGTAAAGGGCTCGGGTAAGAGATAACCGAGGCACGTGGAGACGATGATGTATCCCGAAGTTCACACCCTTGCGGATGCTAATCTCCGTTTGGAGCGGTGTGGAGGCACAATGCTCCCCAAGAAGCCACTAGGGCCACCGTAATCTCCTCACGCCCTCGCACAATGCAAGATGCCGTGATTCCACTAAGGGACCCTTGAGGGCAGTCACTGAACCCGTACAAATGGCAACCCTTGGGGGCGGTCACCGGTACCCGTACACTTTGGCAACCTTTGGGGGCGGTTCACCAGTACCCGTACAAATTGCTCGGGGCAATCTCCACAACCTAATTGGAGACCCCGACGCTTGCCCGGAGCTTTACACCACAATGATTGAGCTCCGAGGCACCACCAACCGTCTAGGGCGCCAAGGCACCCAAGAGGAACAAGCTCTAAGGTGCTCAAACACCCAAGAGTAATAAGCTACTCAACTTCTCACTTCCACGTATCACCGTGGAGAACTCAAACCTATGCACCAAATGCAATGGCAAGGGCACACGGAGTGCCCAAGTCCTTCTCTCCCAAATCCCACCAAAGCAACTAATGCTAGGGAAGAAAATGAGAGGAAGAACGAAGAAGAACACGAAGAACTCCAAGATCTAGATCCAAGGGGTTCCCCTCACTTAGAGGAGAAAGTGATTGGTGAAAATGTGGATCTAGATCTCCTCTCTCTTTTCCCTCAAGAACTAGCAAGAATCATTGGAGGGATTGAGAGTTAGCAAGCTCGAAGAAGGTCAACAATGGGGGGCAAAATCGAGCTCAAGAGATAAAATGCATTGGGGAAGAAGACCCCCTTTTATAGGGGGGAGAAAATCCAACCGTTACCCCACAGCCCGCACGCAAGCGGTAGTACCGCCCCTGGGAGCGGTACTACCGCCCACCAGCAGAACTAAGCAGCAAATGGAAGGGGCGGCGGTAGTACCGCTTAGTACTACCGCCACTACTACAGCTACGGCGGCAGTACCGCTTAGTACTACCGCCACTACTACCGCTGCGGCTGGAGGGCTGGCGCGGGGCACCAGACAAGTGTCTGGAGCTGTCTGGTGCCACGCGCGAGTTCGCCGAGCCACCCCACTTCCCCCCAGCGGTACTACCGCTGGCCAGGGCGGTAGTACGGCTATAAGCGGTACTACCGTGCTGGACAGAGCGGTACTACCGCGGGAGAGAAACAAAGAACCCAAGCAACCAGATGGAATCAGTAAAACCAGAACTGCCATAACCTTCGCATATGAGCTCCGAATTGAGCAAACTCAAGCTTGTTGGATTCAAGACGACAAGAGCTATCCAACAGCGAATGGTTATCTTAAGAAGAGGCAGTATGAAAATGCCAATGATATAGAGATGTGAAACCTCTATCAATGAAGAACCGGCAAAAACTCCAACATCGAAAACATCATAGAAGATGCATATGGACTCCGTTTTCGATGAACTTGAGCATGTCATGAAGCTGACCATAAGCTCAAGAACCCACATAGAGAAAAGCCAACCAAGAACCAAGAAAGATGATGATGCCAAGAATGCAATGGTTTGAGCTCTCAACAAACGATACGATCAAGCTACTCACTTGAGAGCCCCCCTTGATAGTACGGCTATCGATCCTATAACCCGGTCTCCCAACTACCACCATGAGACCGGTAAAATAGAAAACCCTATCAAGGTCAAACCTTAGCCTTGCGCATAGTCCACTTGAGCTAGATGATGATGATCTTGACTTCCTAAAGATGGACCACCTTTCTTGATTGCGTTGGCTCGATGAAGACTAGATGATTGCTCCCCCATACTCCACTATGGGTGAGCCACTCTTCGGCACATCTTCACAAGTCCATTGTCACCACAATGGACGGCAAGCTTCAAGCATGATCTCTCCGTGATGCTTCACTTGAACTTGCACACCGCAACCTTGATGACGATCACCACTTGATGTCATCCTCCATGGGTTGTATGAGATCTTCCTCTTGACGCAAACCCATGGAAATATACCTAACCCCACAACGAACTCTCACGTAGACCATGGGTTAGTACACAAAGCGTAATGGACAATGCTTACCATACCATGGGATCACTTGATCCCACTTGGTACATCTTCTACGCTTTGTGTGTTGATCACTTGAATCATTCTTTGCCTTAATCTTGATCAACCTTGTGTCTTATCTTCTCTCTTCATAAAGATGATGTCTTGAAGGTAAACATGAATGCTCACACAATCTTCTTCTTCAAGACATGCTTGCAATAAGCTCAACTCCCACATGACCAATCTTTGGATAAACCTTGAATACCACCTTGGTCACCATATAAACTCCTTGAAACCAACAGATGGACTTCAAGAAGTACCTATGGACAAATCCTTCGAATATAACTCAAGGCAACCATTAGTCCATAGGGATTGTCATCAATTACCAAAACCACACATGGATAAATGTGCTCTTACAATCTCCCCCATTTTGGTAATTGATGACAACCACTTTCAAGAGAGTTTATATATGGAAATAAGCATAACCAAGCACACACATGCAAAGCAATAAAGCATGGGTATGAGATGCAAATGCTTAAGCAATCAAAAGCAAAACTCTCTAAACTTCTCAGCCTAAACTCTCTAAACTTCTCCCACATTGGCATTGATTGCCAAAATGGACGAAAAGCTTAGAAATCCAATATAATAGGTGTTCCTCCAAAAGGTGTGTATTTCTCAAAATATGAGTGCAATGAAATACACAAATCCAATGATAAGTAGTTGGAGGAAAACAAATTATATTGAGTATCCAAAGATTGCAAAAAGGATCGTATGGCACAAAGACATACACCAGAGTGAAGCAAGCAATCAAAAGATACCAATTGGAACAAACAATCACATGGACCTACGAGCCACATGAATAACAGATATTATGATATGGGCAAAAGAGTGTTTATAAAGAAACTAGAGGAGCTCCCCATGATTTGTGCACAATTAAGAAAAAAAATTGTATTTGACTCCAAGTGCACAAAATAGGATCATGACTCCCCCAAAATCAATATAAACATACAACAAGAGCAAGCAAGTAGATAAGACAATAAGAATATCACTTGCACCAAACATATGGTTGAGCAACATGTACAAGAGGCAATCTTAAGAATAGGCTCAACCAAAATGATGTGTGTGAGTCATGGCAAAGCACTTGAGAAGACTAATATAAGGATGAGCATTAAGCATCAACATAGTCTTCATGAAATGAGACACAAAGTGCAAGACATATCCTTCCCACACACAAACCACTAGGAAATGGGTTCACAAGCTTACTAATAATAAAATTAAAAACCAAAGCTTGTGACGACCCATGGTGAAGATAGGAAATAATAGCCTTGTCAATAGGAGGGTTACCAATTGAAATGGCAAAACCCTCATGAAGACAAGCATGAGGAAAATATTCTTCACCACCAAAGAGTGCATCAAGATGCAAGAATATAAGATCCGCACTCAAGACAGATTCTTTCACGAAACCACCAAGTAAATAAAAAAGGAAATGCAACGGTGGACGTGAAAGAAAAGAGGATATCAACTAGAGATGTAACTTCTCTCATGTGTATAAGATTCTAGGTAGAGGACAATCATGATGATATATCTACAAAGAATGATGTACATACGAAATAGTTACAAGGAAGGAACAAGATATCCAAAAGGAAGTCATAAATATACCAATAAGATCTTTGCTTGAAAGCATAGCACATTGCCTAATATTTTCTTATTGTACATAAATGAACTCCCATCACGAACATCAAAGACATCACAACTAGCAATATGACATCATCGTTGAGACGCTTTGAGAAAGGAAACAAGTACCACAAGAATGACTCGAGAAATTCATGCCATGATGCAACCTATAAAAGGTTGAATGCGAGAAATGTATGCATAAAGTAGATACTTGTTACCGAGATAGCATTGGATTGATGTAGTAGACAATGGTTCTTCGATCATCCTAGCATGGCTCCACTAAGCACATGGTGTCAACACCTTCCTTGTAAGTGAGCCGAGTGTCCAAAGTATCTCCAATTGTTCCTAGAACAACACCACAAACAAAGTGGTACCCAAACTTATTGGGACCAAAAAGTTAGTGGACCAACAATACATAGGATAAAACTCCACATAAATATGTGCATATAGATATGAAATTGAATTTCATGCACACTTTAGCCAATTTATGTCATAGTGGAGTTTCCCCTATATATTGGGTCAAGGAAAGAGAACATGCCAACGGAAGTACATGTAGTAAATATGCATGCTCAAGGCTTTCAAGAATCAAATCAACACACAGTTGATAAGATACCGAAAGATAAGGTATCAAGTGAAAATAAGATACCAAACGAAAAATTATCACTAGACGGATACCAACTAAAAGATACATCAAGGAATGAGATATCCATTGACACATGCCAAATAGAAGGAAACAAGATACCAATTGAAGGAAAACAAGAGGTATCAAGTTCCCAAAAGAGAGCTAGGTTCCAAACAAACCAAACCCTCCGCAAATTTTCATGATGGCACAAAGCACCATAGATAAAAGGCTTGCCTTCCACCAACACACACTTGATGAAGATCAAAAGATTTTATGATAAACACATAAAGGGAGTGTTCTAAAGAAAATAGGATAGCTCCCCCAAGAGATGTGCGTTATATAGAATTTGCATTTGAATACAAAATGCACACGATGGGATCATCACTTTCCCTATATCTATAGAAACACTAGACATGCTCAAAAAGATCCACAAGAGGCAAGGAAGACAAATGATAAACAAAAACCTATGTAAAGATGATTAGCAAATTCTACCACTTAAAAGGAATACCAATTGTCAAGGACAAGAAGTATTTGGAAATGATTCCCATTGGTAGATTACAAATAGATCCAACATCATCTTTACTCCTAAATCACGAGCAAATGACACTTGTAGAGCTAGCATGCCACCTAGGAACAAGATAAATTATAATATCAAATCTAAGTGGCAATATCTCAAATGTACACATTCTCTGGGCTTGTAATATGCACATAGCATATTACTCCCCCATAATGTGATAACCCAACGTTAATAACAAGTGGCAAATGAAATCCAACAAGAGATGATTAATGGACCACTTAGAATTTGAATTTCTCATGAGAAGACATACCACATAGAAGCTAGATAATCTTGTAATATCAATACTAAGTGGTATTCCTCATGTACACACATTTTTAGGATTGTGAAGTGCACAAAGCACATTACTCCCCCAAAATGGGATAATCCATTAATCTCTTAAGAGAGCCAACTAAGATAAGATAAGATGCAAAAAGGCTCAACACAATACGCACACGTACATGATGTGCAAACCAATATACCCATACTTGATTACTCAAGAAAAGCAAGTAGGAAGGACAACATATACAAACACATGCAAGGTACAAAACCACAACATGCGAAGGGGCAAGTAACTATCAATGTAAACAATTTAAGTACAAGTTACCGCAAGGAGGACATTATATATAGGATAGAAACTCGATAGTCAAAATGACTTGGCTTGAGATAATATGAATGATGAAGATCCCTTAATTCTTCATAATGTAGCCAAGTCTCCAATGCCCTCCATCATCACCTATTGATCAAGATTGAGCTTGTTGGTCCCCAACCAAGTTGGGTCCAAAGAGGTTAGTCACAATAGGCTTGGCTACCCAAATGGTTCTTTTCTTGACACCACTTTGAGTACCAACAATCTTGGCAAACACATTGCCAACCTTATCCTTCCCAAGAGAATATATATCATCAATAATAATTGGGTTGGATAAGTTACCATTCGTGCATGAAGAAGCAAAGTGACCCTTCTCACGACATAAGTAGCAACTTTTACCCTTTACTTTCTTCTCAATTGATTTCTCAACTTGAGGAGCGTTGACTTGGGTCTTCTTGGGAAGAGGCCTTTCTTCAACTTGAGGTTGAGCATGAGATTGAACTTGTGGCCGCTTCCCTTGTTGCTTGTCACTATGGAGCTTCTTCTTCAATGGGCAAGATCTAACATGGTGCCCTTCTATTTTGCACTTGAAGCAAATAATCTTGGCCAAAATCTTGACTTGTTCTTGGCCCTTCTTCTTGTAGCTTTTGGACTTCTTCTTCTTATTGGAGTTGAATCCAAGTCCACCCTTGTCATTTGGGGATTTTTGCACACTCAAGATATTCTTGAGTGTGGACTTCCCTTCATAACCCTTTTCCAAGTCTTTCTTCAAAGAAGTGACTTGGGCCTTGAGCTCATTGATTTCCTCTACATGGTTAGTATGAACACAAGTACTAGAGGACGTATAAGCTTCATCGTTAGAGCAACAAGGCAAGGAAAGTAACAGATGGACTTCAAGAAGTACCTACGGACAAATCCTTTGAATATAACTCAAGGCAACCATTAGTCCATAGGGATTGTCATCAATTACCAAAACCACACATGGATAAATGTGCTCTTACATATAGGAATAGCCCAATAGATTGATTGGAAAGGGTAACTTTGAGGTGGTTCTACTACCTACAACAATTTAATCTTATGTTCTCCGCTACTTGTGAACTTTGGAGTGATTCTTTGTTGCACGTTGAGGGATGATCATATGATTCTATTATGTTAGCATTGTTGAGAGATTGCACTAGTGAAAGTATGGACCCTAGGCTTTATTCTCAAGCATTCATATACCGTTTTGCTCGTTGTTTGCCACTTGCTACCTTGCTGTATTTATATTTTCAGATTATAAAAACCTATATCTACCATACATATTGCACTTGTATCACCACCTCTTCGCCAAATTAGTGCACCTATACAATTTACCATTGTATTGGGTGTGTTGGGGGCACAAGAGATTTCTTATATTTGATTGCAGGGTTGTTTGAGAGAGTCCATCTTCATCCTACACCTCCCACGGATTGATAAACCTTAGGTCATCCACTTGAGGAAAAATTGCTACTGTCCTACAAAACTCTGCGCTTGGAGGCCCAACAGAGTCTACAAGAATAAAAGTGTATACTAAACATCACTGACATGGTGTGCACTTGAATATATTTTTACGTAGGAAAACTTGGTGACATACACGAGGACAGTGGTGTACGAAGTGATGAGGCTTGAGGGTAATTCAATCAAGCTGCCTTTTGATACACTTGAGACTATCAAGACCTCATTTCACCTTATCTAATCTGGGTTTTCAGTTACTTCTTCAAAATTCATATTATCGTTTGTATGCCACTTGTATTAAGATGGAAAAACATTTGCTCGGCTTAGAATGAAGTGCTTCGTTTACTAATTCTAAGAAGGTTGTTCAAATTGAATTTGATTTGCTTCTCGTTTTGGAAACGTGGCTGCAGAATTTACATTAGAAGGTTGTAGTGGACGTACTGGCATGGGTTGTGATTACATAAAATCATGTTTGTCAACAAAAAAACTAAGAAGTTCATTTTTAAGATATTGTGCATTGTTAAAAAGTGAGTTGCTTTTATTTAATGTACATTTGTTATATGATTGCAAGGGACAGAACGGGTGTGCTTAGGTGTGTGCTTTGAAAAGAACAATTGCTTATTTGTTTTGGACCGCAAGAAAACCTGTATGTGAAGAAGAAATGGCTTAGTTTTTTTTGAAATAATTAAAAAAGACAAAATCTAACATGTATATTTCGGGGGTTTCTATGGATGGAAGTTGGAAGTTGTTTTTATTATGGGATGTTGCACACGGTGAGTGATAGAAATGTTTTATTTGTATCCGGTCCACCACCAAACCATATCATGTAATGATTTTAAATGTACGGGTGCAAATTTAAAGAGGGTGTGTGCTACAAGAACACACGTGCTTCTAATTTGTGGAAACAGTGTTACCCTGGATATTCGTATCCTGCGCAACTGCTCAGGTGCATGCTTTCTTTTCCTGAGATGTGAACAATGTACTGTTATTCCGGATACACATGGTGCAATTGAAGTGCTCTCAGACGGTGAACCACAAATATGATTGCAAACTTATAATGGGTATATAATACGATGTGCTATGAAACGAATGTGTTTTTTAGTTCGAATCATGACAACATTGTCTTACGAAAAGCTCCATGTACATAATGTAATCTTGTTTCTTGATGGGAATTTTAAAGTACATGCGCTGAAGAGATTTATAAAACACCATTTGGTACGAAGGACAAATGTATGTTCTTCCCAAAATGTATGATACTTGTGGGTACATGAAGAAATGCATGCATACTACAAATTGATTAACGATGGTTTTTTGAAAAGGTTGTTGATCAGGTGAAAATAATGAATGACATCCTACGCCGATGACGAGGAAAATTTACTGATCGGTCTGGATTGTGGACATTTATTACAACTACCATCTCCCCAACTGCATGGACGTAAGGCTGGTTCCAATGCATCGGTGCTAAGGATGTCACATAGGTAAAAAGGTGATGTGGCAAAGCAATTAAAGAGGAGAGAGAGCATTATGGTGACCCAGGAAGAACCGGTTCTAAGCACGTGAACCTATGTAAAATGACTAGCAACCAATGCATGAAGAAGTTTAACTATTAAACAATTCCATGAGGGAAGCTTAGCAACAAAAGCTAAGCACCTATGCATTGGGGAGACTAGTTGCTAAGGTTTTTAATACACTTAACACCCCCTCTAAGCACCAGTCCATTGGAACCAGCCTAATAGCTGTCCTCTAGGTGTCTCTACCATTATATTGCGCGAACAACCGCGGTGCATCTGTTACTAAACATGTGAAAATAAACATGAACTGGTATCCACCTAGCATATGAACAACCGCGGTCCCAATGGTACAACTACAGGACCGGTTTTGTACTCGTCGGACTCTCTACAGTGATTTGTACAAGCCGAAAATTCTCGGTGTGCTAGTGTACTTAATGTTTTTTCTCTATCACGATGCTGGCCAACGCGTGGGATATGCATACACGTGGGTGTCGTGTTAAAAGAGTAGTATTCGCATCAAAGAGGATGACTTGAACAATCCTGACAGCTTATACAACTTCATTCTTGCTTTACCAGTTGCATAGACGCATCTAACAAAAAGTAATGCATACGGTAGTTTTTTTGTTGGCATGGTTTATAATCTGCGTCAAGTCAAAGATAACTAGCCCAGCTCAGGTGACAGATATGTGAAATGTTACAGATGATGACCAATGCCCGCAAACTCTCCACTTTTATCTTCAGAAGAGGAGAACGCCCAGATAGAAATCTCTAATGGAGAGATCCATAATCCGTTGCAAGTCAAAACACACACTGACATACACCGACACAGTTCATGAGAGGCAATTCGATATCAAAAGCGAACAAGAAAGGCCAAGTTTTTGCAGTGAACAACAGGGGCATTATTTATGTTTTAGCACAGGTAACCACTGCGGCATGCAAGCATGGATTCAGATATGAAGATATTGCACATTATACTGAATAACCGAATATAGTTGTCCACACTGAAAAGAACGAATGAAAAAAATTGGCCTGTTTACATACTACAGATTGAAGCTAGAAGGGAAATAATAAGTGGGGCCCATTCTCTCTTCCTTATAAAATTGTTAGGAAGCAAGTGGCCACAAAGAGAAACTAAAGGTATGATTCATCTCAGCCTTCTCCCTTTCCGATTCTTCCCTTGAGAGAGAGTCTCAGATTGCGGCAAATGACAGGCCAGACGATTTAGGCTTCTGATTCAACTTGCCCACGTGTTCGTGAAATACCTGAAAGCTTATCATAGCTAGATTGCAAACAAGTTTTCATGTGCAAACAATTAGTAAAAACCTCATGAACTTCGGACAGAGACACTTCCCATAAACTTGTCAAAGTAGCGAGCTAGCGATTGAGCATACACTTAAATAACTACTCATATTCATTGCCACTAGGGAATAGATTCCATGTTTTGAGAGTGAACCACATCAACAATATTGCTATAAAAGATTTTGAAAACTAAGTCACTTGGTTGTTTGACTTCAATGTCAAGAACAATAAGGAAACATGAGTAGCCAACAAATTTATTACCTTGTTAACCTTCCAAGAGAAGGATAAAGTGAAATTACCTCATCATGATCCGTAATTACTCTCATCACATAATGATAATCCCCACTGGCCGGTTGCGTAATTAAAAGAATGAGCAAATCTTTGGCAACCACCAGCAGGTAGCTGGGTCAAACTAAATGTTGATGGAGCTTCAGATTTTGATGGTGGGTGCACAGACAGAGGAGGTGGTTGTAAGAGACCATGTAGGACAGTTTCAGACCGGAAGATTCAGGAAATATACAATCAGCTACAAGCCTTTCGTGCTGGAACTCATAGCATGCCGGGATGCACTGGTACTTGCTATGGAGGAGGGCTACACGCATGTCATTATTGAAACTGATTGTCAAGCTGTTGTTTCCGAATTTTTGTCCAAAAAGACCACCTGCGGAGTGGTATTGTCAAAAAAGACCACCTGCCAGTAAATTTGTCGGATCAGACCCCCCCTGCCGCCACCAGCGCAGGCGGCTGGGGCCTGCCGCCACCAGCGCTGGCGGCCGGCCGGGCTGGTGGGACCTGCCGCCAATGGCCGAGGCGGCAGGGGGGAATCCCGCGACGGAACGGACAGAGGTTGGTGGGACCGGCCGCCACGGCTCGAGGCGGCCGCCACTGTGCGCATGCACGGGCGCCGAAAGCTGCTGACGGCGCTGATTTCCACGCCTACGACGCTGACGGGTGATGGCGCTGATTTCAGTGCTTTATCTGATTGCGAAATTTGCGTGCTGCTGCTGATTGCTAGATGCTGCCGACCGACACTACAGTATATTTTCCCGCCCGATTTTTCGTCCGTTCGTCCCTATTTTCCCGCCATTGCACTTGACATCTGAGCCTATAAAACGAGGCATTGCAACTGTCTTCGTCCATCGTCCAGCCACACTTCAAAACACCAACGCGCTAGTCAGCATGAGTTTGCCTTGCTCGGATCAAAGCATTAGGCCTAAGAAAATGAAGAGTGCGACTTTGCCTCGGGGGGTGGAAGTACTTCGTTGTTGGTGTGGCGATCTCTGCAAGGTGAAGGAGGTGACGGATTTTTCAGATTGGTTGGGCATGAAGTTTTTCATGTGCGGCAATTATGAGGAAGATCCACCCGTTGCTATTTCACCGTACATCAGGCCTCCGGTATGTTTCAGTCACCAAGAATAAACACGTTGTTAATATTATTGTTGATTTGATATTTATATTTCTAATTTTGTTGTAGTCTCCTCCGCCTCTGTGCATGTACTATCGTTGGATTGACACGGAAAAACCGGACTGGGCGGTGACCGAGATTCGTGAAAGAGGTCGTCGTGCATGGGCAAGTTTGGACGTGGAAGAGCGCCGCGCGAAGGCGGCAGCAGAGGAGAAAGCAGAGCAGGAGAGAGAGTGGCAAGAGTACTGTGTGAAGCAGAGGGCTTTTCTTGATGAGATGAATAAGAAAAACCGAGAAGAGGCACTTCGACTGGCGGAGGTTCAACGACAGCGACAGGAGGCCCGTGAGGCTGAGAGGCAGATAAAGAAAGAAAGGGCTCGTGCAGCCAAGGCAGCAGAAGAAGCTGGTGATGGAAAAGGAAAATATCCACGTTGGACTCAGTAGATTTATGTTTTGTATCCTAAAATTCGCATTGCAGCAAGTTGTATCTTAAAATTCGCAGCAAGTTGTATCTTAATTTTTATGTATCTTATTTTATGTATCTTATTTTATGCATGTTATTTTCGATGCATCTTAATTTCAACAGTTTAATGTATCTTATTTTATGCATGTTATTTTCAATTTTCTTTCCCGCCCTTCTTTCCTGCCATTTTCTTTCCCGCCCTTCTTTCCCGCCATTCTCTCCCGCCATTTTATTTCCCGCCCTACTTTCCCGCCATTTTCTTTCCCGCCTTTCTCTCCCGCCATTCTTTCCCGCCATCTTCTCTTCTGAACCTATAAAACCCCCTCGGCAGTAAGGTGGGTGAGCAGGCAAGTTTAGTTTCGTAGAGATGTCCCATTATCCTTTTGATCGTAGTTTTCACACTGGTATGTCCGATCGTCTTCTCCGTCTAGCCGCCAATTTCAAGATCGACGATAGAGTAGTTCCATGGGAGGAACTCATCAGTAGTGACACCATAATGAATGAGTTGGCTCACTCATTAGCTAGGAGTGGGTGGCCTCCCAGGACATTTGAGGAGATATGGAAAGAACTTCTCAGGTTGCATGGCAGATGGCAGAAGGTCAAACTGCATAAGAGTGAATCTTACATCAGGCTTGGAAGGAATAATTCAGATTTATGGTCAGCAGACAGTGAGGACGAAGACGACCTCTTCATGCCGAGCACCAAGGCCAAGATACCTGCATCGTCGAAGTGCAAGAGTACCGCACCGTCGAAGGGCAAGAGTGCTGCATCAACGGAGGATGACGACGATGACTTCATGTAGTTTGTGGGATGTATTTTTTTAGTTAAGTCGTACCGTTTAATTTAGATGTACTTCTATCTTAATTATCTGTTGTAGTCTGTTTGGAAATGTATCTCGTACCGTTTAGTTGAGTCATACCGTTTAATTCAGATGTACTACTAATATGAAGTAGACAAGTGTCTTGAAAACAAATCAGTCTCTTACATAGATAATGACTCATACATAGATAGTAACACATACATGAAGGATGTCTGATACATAGATAAGTCCTCACACATGAGAATAGTCTGAAAGTTGGAAACTGACATAGATAGATACAATAGTTCGCACACATAGATAGACGAATCACCCTACGCGACGACGGCCAGCTGGCCTTTCCCGACGACCGGAAGGTGACAAGCGAGTAGGGGGTCGGTGTTCATGAAGACCACGACCGTACTGCCCCTCTTCTTCCTGTGTCTACGACTCATGCATAGGTGGTGGAGTCTGCAATCCATATTGAGATGATGATTCGAAATTATAGGTGTATGGTTGTGACTGGGAAGGGATATAAGATTGGCCAATAACGTCCGTCTCGAAAAAGTCATTCAATAATCCTGGGACACGGTCAAGATTGTACGGATTAAGGGATTCCGTGAGTATGTCTTTGTTTACGCCACGCTGGGTTTCTTCATCTTCCCATGATGTATCATTACTTTCCTGCACAGAAAAGCCGTACGTAAATAAAAGTCATGTAAATGTTGTACGCTTGTAATTGCTTGTTATGGTTGAACATACCTGAGCGGTGTTGTAGCTTTGTGATCCCTCGCCCCTAGTGTGCTGGTTTATGTCAGGAAAACGAGTCTCCTCGGGCATCCTGATCCCTCGCGTGGAGGGATACGGCTGAGATCCGTCGCCTTGGGTGTATGCGCCATATCCTGTGTCCGCATTTTGGTCCACGAAATGAGTCTGCTTGGGCATGGAATCCAAGCCTGCAACATTTACCTGGGATGTATGCCCCTGTAGTGGCAGAGACGAGTCATGTCGTGTAAATGTCGTTGTAGTATTTGGACCCTCTCCCCACCGCCTGGATGACGACGGCGCTGCACTCGTTCTAGCTGACCTCGGTTCCGGCATGTTGTACGCTCCAGTGTCAACATCGTTCCGTCTACCGCATCTCATCGTTTTGGCGACGAATTCACTAATTTTTTTAAGGCAGACGTTCGACCTGGTGTGTCTCGGGCTTGCATGCCTTCCCTCGCCATCTCCCCTACTTCGTTGCAAATATTAATCTAAAAAAATAGGTTGTTGGTTGCTTGAATTGTTCATGAAATGATGGACTTGAATAGTAAGTTGTTGATGATTACCGTGTGGTCACGATAGTAAGCTGATGATGTGTCTATCCGTCTCTGCAACTGTTCCATATGTGTGGGATGTGTTGGCATCGTAGGTGGTTGATACGTCAGTCGAGTACGCGTGGTCATGCAGTACCACTCGTAATACGCTTGTGTTGTAGTCGCGTCGTACGGTCTGCATAATTAAATAATTACATGAACTTGTTTATGTACATAAATTACCGTAAATAAAATTTACCTATGTTCATGCACTATCATTTCCAGTGCTTCATTATTCCACTGGTTTACCCATTGAATGTTCTCTTCACGGTAATCGACACCAGTTCTGCCACTATTGTTGATCCTGAAATATACGTAACAGAACGTAAGTTTTATGAATTAAAAAGACATTAACTACTTAGGGAGGTCGCATCTTACTTATGAGTATGTTCGTCGATACATCTTGGAACAGGTGGTGGAATATCTTGATGTAGACCGAACTGTCTCATGACACGGTCAGGATTGTACGGTTCAACAAACCACAGACATAGTAAATTGCAACGAGTCATCCAGAAGCCACTATCTCTCACGCATTCCACTGGGATGGGTTGCGAACCAAATACCATGTTAATGTGTAGCTCAGTCCACAGGTTCCATGTGATTAGTGAGTCCTCAAGAAGCTCAAACTGATCATGGTATATGGGGTAACAACTTTTTGCAATTTTTGTAGCCCATTTTTTCCGACCGAGCGTCCACCGGCTGGACATAGTTACAATGCCCTCACCACAGTCGTATGGGGTTACGGGATTTACTATCTGGGGTCGTCCAACAGGTAGGTATTCCCATGACCACAACTGTAGAAACTCGTACGAGACACAAAGTAATGGAGCTTTAGCTCCGAATGAAGATTTCTGAGTGGCATCACACAACCCTCTATATGTGTGAGAAAGTATAGCAGAACCAAAGCTGTATGTTGGAACAGCGGGTAAAGGTTCGTCCACTATCTTTGCGGCAAAGTAGATGAGACCAGGGAGGACTACCTCACCATGAGAATTAGGAAACATCACACCAAATAGCCACAACAAATATGCAAACAAGTGTCTCTTCCTCGTCTCAAGATCAGCGTAGCTAGATAACGTTTCAAAGTTGTTAAAAAGCCAGCTAAGTGGGACACCCCGAGGCGGACCAGGACGCTTTGATTTTGGCATTGTAAGGCCAAGACGGACCGAGACATATTCTGGCCAAGTTGCAGGAACTAGTGGAGGGACCACTGGCTCACCTCTAATTGGTAAAGCTGTGATCATTGACACATCTTTTAGCGTAGGTGCGAGCTCTCCACAGCGAAAGTGAAAGCTGTGGGTCTCAGGTCTCCATCGGTCAACGAGGGATGTCAAAAGCGATGGATCAGAAGTGAAAGTGCCTGGACGAGTTGCGAGGTTAGCAAAATGAAGGAGTCCATAAGCCTGAAGGTGTTGACGGAAATAATTGTGTATTGGCCATGTGTTCTTTACGGTTCTAAGCCTGAAGGTCTGAGGAGGATTTTCATGATTCGGGTTTAAGAAAAGGTGGCAACGGTGGTGGGCGTCGTGATGCCGCTGCAAAAGCGCTGGCATTTCGGCCATAACCTGCAATCACGATTAAATGAAATTAAATATCCGAAGATTACATCAAATTAAATGTAATTAAATATCCGAAGATTAAATCACGATGAAATGAAATTAAATATTCGAAGATTACATTACATCACGATTAAATGAAATTAAATATCCGAAGATTACATCAAATTAAATGTAATTAAATATCCGAAGATTAAATCACGATGAAATGAAATTAAATATTCGAAGATTACATTACATCACGATTAAATGTAATTAAATATCCGAAGATTACATCACGATGAAATGAAATTAAATATCCGAAGATTACATTACATCACGATTAAATGAAACTAAAATACATAGCATGATTAAATATCATGCGGTGTTGTTGGTACGATACGGACATTCCCTACGCGAGTGTCCAGGGCACCTGCAAACGCGACATCGCCTTTCTTCTCCCGACTGGCTATGGTCCATGTCATTGCGATGACGCCTCGACTGACGCCGTCCCTTGGTGGTTCTCATCAACTCGGGATCAGGAACCCATTTGGACCCGTCTGGCCACAATAGCTTGTAGTTCATATCAATGCCCCATGCCCAGAACTCACTGTTCCAAGTGTTATATAAATTGTGCATGTTAAAGAACGGCGACACGTAAGGTTCGACACTGATATTTTGATCGGCAGCTGCCCGGAGTACGTGACTGCAAGGGTATCCTAGAAGCTTGGGCTTGTTGCAAGTGCACTCACACAAGGTTGTGCCAAGGGTCACAGCTTGTTTTCTTGATCCTCTGTGGTGACCCTTAACATACTTGGCTCGCACATTGACTTCCCATTTATTCCTAAGTGCATCTACCTTCCTGCAACCATGGCTTTGCGACTTCTTTGCTTTCTCATCAAGATGTCTTTGCATCTTCTCAGACCATGGCTTGTTCAAATCAACCAGTGCCTTTGCGACTGTGACTCTGTCTGCAAAGTATGACACAGTCCGGTTCCAAGTTTCATCGATTAGTGCTGTGATAGGTAGGGCCCTCACCCCTTTAAGAACACCATTGTACACCTCTGACATGTTGCTTGTCATTATACCGTACCGAGCCCCACTGTCGTGAGACTGCGCCCACTTGTACAAATGTGGACAATTCTCGCTGATCCACTGGCTCAAATTTATTGCTGTCCGACGACCCCTCCGGTCTTCTCTCTCCGGCAGGGATGCGCGCTCGATCTCACCATTGATACCTGCCCAGATAGCATTCATTTTGGCTTCAAATTTCTGCATGCACATCCTCTTGAATAACTTGAACCAATCTTTGTTTTTGAATTTGGAATAAAAATTAGCTGCCAAATGCCGCATGCACCACCTTGTCTCCAGATCGGGCCACTTCCAGTCTGGATCTTCTGAAGCCTTAATTATGTCGAGTGCGCTTAATAGCCCAGTGTTGCGATCAGAGATGATGCAAACCCCTTTGCGATCTTTGACGACCCCCATCTTTAGGCAACTCAGGAACCACAGCCAGCTATGTTTGTTCTCGCTCTCGACTATTGCATACGCAATAGGTAGAAGTTGATTATTTGCATCTGCAGCAATTGCCACCAAGAGTGTGCCCTTGTACTTTCCAGTGAGAAATGTACCATCGATTGATAAAACCGGACGACAATGCTTGAATGCTTGTATAGTCTGGGCGAATGCCCAGAATAAGCGGTCCAGGATTAGCTCGTCCCGGTTCATTGGGTTTGGACGTTGTTTCCGGAAAACTTGAGTCCCCCTGTTAGCAGTTGCTATCTGATGCAGCATTCTGGGGGCAAAAGAATACGCCTCCTCATAGGTTCCATACAACCTCTGGAATATCTTTTCCTTTGCATGCCTTGCCTTGCTGTAGCTGACAGTGAAGCCAATCTGATCAGCTGTAGTTTTTTGCAAAGCCCTAATACTAATATTAAGATTTTCCTGCACAGTCGTTTGCATGATCTGTGACACAAATTCTGCAGTCACATTGCGGTGGTCTGGAAGAGTGCCGGTTTGCTCACAGCCATGTTCCACTATTTTTGTGACATGCCATGGCTGACATACCCCAGGCTTCCGGCGAGCAATAACTCTTCCGCGGCAACCATTCGACTCGCGATGGATGCATATGACCTTCAACTCCTTTTTATCAGACTGCATCACTTTATGCTGCCGGTGTATGGCAATTGCATAGCTATTCATTGCTTGGTAAGCAGATTTCTTATCTGGGAAAATCTGCCCAACGGCTAGACTTTCCGCTTCTAGGCCAGAAACAGAGTGAAATTCATTGGTGATGCTCATAACCTGTAAAAACTCTGGGTTCATTGGTGGAGCGACCGCCTTCTCAGGAGGAACAACTTCATCATCATCTGATTCCGAAGAGGCAGAAGAATGACCATCATTGTCATCATCTAGCGCCTCCGGCAATCCCTCCACATGTTCGCTCATGTCAACGACCGCAGATCAGTATCCTGTGTCATACACTTGTTGGCCGCCTGTCGGTTCTGATGGACCGGCGCTGGGGGCTACAGTGATTGCCAACTCGGCCTCACCAGCCCCGCTACTGCACTCGGCGACATCAGTGACAGAAATGAACTCCACATACACCATGGGCTGTCCAAACATGGAGTTATTGGGATTGCTTGCAAAACCCATGTACGACGCCCAGGCTTTTTCACCAGTAACCCGCCGCAGAACCCAACAGGAAATTGTCCCATAATTTCCTCCGTCAACCACGAAAGCCTCCATGGTCATTTTTTTCCCATCCATCGCTGAACCAAACACCGATCGGATGCACCTTCTAACTGCCACATACCCTACATTAACCATGTCTCTCACTACAACCGTAGTCATCCCGCACCTAGATACATCCACACCGGAAGGACCGTCGCGTACGATGTCCCCATAGAACACTAACAAATTTTCCATAGTACCTAACGAGCAGCAATATTTACATCGTTAGTCAATTTATATTCTAATAACTTACGGTAATAATCGTTTATTTACATATAATAATCCGACTAATATTCACAACACAACAGTAACATCATTCACAGCAGTACATCAACACAAAAAAATTGTTCAAAAAATTACACCACAACATTTATACCTCTTGTTCAATAAGGATATCCTTTCGAATAGAAAAATCCGTTAGCGTGAATATATCACCGGTAATATATCAACGGGGTCGACCTATTATCACATGAAAAAAAATTAGACGCACAATTTTTTTCTGCTGCCAAAAGTTTCAAAATAGCAGTAGCATGCATGTGGTCATCACCTCTAAAGAGAAACCGAAGACCGAAAAACAATTTCTTCAATCACGTCATCTCCTCCTTGTTTGCTACCCAGACGATATTTTCTTTACCTAATTACATACATCATCAAGGATATTAGCATTTATGTTGCATTTCATGTACGGTTTCCTAACTACAAAACTTATTAATAAACATGACACATGAAATAACAACACATTTAATCATGCAATGACCAATTACAATACAATCATTTCCTTAATTAACATTTTAAAACTTCTTGCATGTCTAACTAAAATGATGCAAGGCTTAACGCTGATTTACAATGCAGTCAAATATTTGTTCTCCAAATTTCGACTCTAACGCAACCAAAACATTTAACACAACTCCTAATTACGACTTAATGACAGAAATAACATCTTGCATGATCCAAAAATAGCACTAATTGACACGGCTAACATCGATCTATAACATCTTCAACATATTGTTCTAACAAATATTATTATGAATGCAAAATATATCTCATATGAAAACATTTTTAACTTCCAACAACTAAACATCGCATAGCTAATGACGGGCTACAAAACTATCTAATCTTCAACTTGCATGCACAAAAAAATTAGTGTATCGCAAAGAACATACCTTATCTTCAACTTAGTAGTTCACTTCAGACAGCAAATCGTACTCCTGAAGCTCCAAATTACTTCCCAAAGTGACGAAATGCTCACTAAAACAACAGATAATACATACTTAGAAACTGTTCAAACAGAATACAAACGTCATGCATGCGAACACAACCAACAAAAATGGACAGCTCTTACCTTCATCTATCTTTTCTTCAACTACAACATCTTCAAAATCCAACTCTAACCCATCCTAAATCGCGACTAAAAGTCTCTACTAAACTGTGTGCTACACAAGAGAGCAAGAGACCAGGCACAGGCAGAGGCAAATGTGTGCGCACGGAGCAGCGTCGCGTATAAAAAGAATTGGAGCACTGTATTGTCGGCACAACAGGTTAAAACGTGATGTTGCGTCCGCCGCAGCAACAGCAACGCTGCCTCCCGCAAGCGCAGCAGCATCTGCTTTTCACAAATAAAACAGCAGCAGCGGAATCACAGCGCGCACCGGCATCTCCTTTCAGAAAATAAAGCAGCAGCGGAATCAGCGCCGTCAGCCTCGGAATCAGCGCCGGGAGCGTCGCTTTCCGCTTCCCGCGCGGCTCGGCCGTGGAATTGCCTCGTGTGGCGTCGGCTAGCGGCAGGAATTAGCTGATGGGGATATGTACCTAGGGTAGGGTCATAGGCCTGACCTACATGCCCTACCTAAAGACACTACCCCAGAAAGCTTAAGAGCTACAAGGAAGTCTCCGACTGAAATCACCAAGACATACAAGTCACTCGACAACATACACTCGGAGGTACCTTTCACTCGACGCTTACCTTTCACTCGGAAGGACCCGAAGACAGTCGACCACAGAAGCCCAGAAGTCACCCCAGGGAGGCTAACGGGCAGGCATTCATCAAGACCATTAATAGCATTTATGTTGTACGTTACCAGTAACGTACGTCTTTATAACCACGATCTGACCCTTAAACGCCGGTCACTGATGAGGGGCAGCGCACTCTATATAAGCCACCCCTCCCCTCTGGCATAAGGGTTGGCGCGCACCCCCTGTAGCGATACTCCAATTACACTCGACAAAGAGCTCCCGAGCACCTGAGACGTAGGGCTATTACCTCCACGAGAGGGGCCTGAACTCATACATCTGTGTGTACACCCTCGCCGTAGCTAGGACTCTGCCCTCTCCTTACGTACCCCTACCTTCTATTGTCAGACTCGTTCCCACGATAGTTGGCGCCCACCGTGGGGCAGGCGTCTAAGCGACTTCCGGCGAGGTTGCATTTGTTTTTCTTCGTCATGTCATCCGGCGGTGATTTGTTCCTGGGCCGCGAGATCCATCTCGGAGCGCTCACCTTCATCGCCGACGATTCGGCATGGCTCCGGGAGGCGCCTCTGGACGTTGAGGCACTCCCGAGTCGCGGGGTGACGCACTTTTGCGCAAGCTCCTGCGGTGTTCTTCTCCTTCAACCGTCGACTCCGTATGTGTCGGCCCTCCATGCTGTTCATCGCCGCAAGCGATCCGGTCGTTCGCGGCTACAGCGTTGGGTGCGACATGCGGCGGCCCGTCAGGCTTCGTCCCCGCAGATTGCAGCCATCGAGCCCGTCGAGTCGCTTTTCGGCGTGTTCGACTCGGCGTCAGATCGGTCTGGCGTTCCCTCCGAGTGCGAGAGCGGCGATCCTGCGGCTGAAGTTTTTATGGCTGGCTCTCATCAGAGTCCGCCGCCTGGTTTCAGCCCCGCCAGACGCGAGATTGGTGGAACGTCGAATGAACAGCAGCACCGGGATGAGGATGTTCTCCGTACTCCCATCGTCGGCACGACTGCTGAGGCCCAGGCCATGGAGGCGACTCGCCTTCGACTCAAAGAGATGCCGAAGGCACTCGACGAGCGTGTTCGACAGCGTCCGCCGCGTCCCAATCGACATCAGCGACAGTTGTTTCCGAGTGGATCGCGGAATAACGTCGAGGTATTCCGTACTCTAGTGTTGAATGTTGCGGCTGCTGCTAGGATTGCAGATTCTATACAGCCATCACGGTCAGAAGCTGGTAGAGGTTTGCAACAGATCAGAACGCTGCTCGAAGCAGCGCAGCAGCAGAATGCGGCTGTTTCTCAGTCGCAGAACAGATTACATAGCAATTCACCCAGGGCAGAAACAGTTCAATCGGCCCACAGTCCTGGGTCGCCCCTGCGCCACAGAGGCGGAGACTTCTGGGAAGATCGGTACAGAGATCAGGGGCGAGATCAGTTTGCTCCCCGTTATCACCGCGATGACCGCCGTCGAGTGCTTTCTCCTCCGCGGAGTGGTTCCTATGTGCCCCGGCACAATGATGATAGGCACTCGTTCGGTGATGAGCGGAATCCTAGATTTGACGCAAGGGATGTCCTCGCTCAAAAACGGGTCGACAGAGGCAGAGCCCACAGAGATGGTTATAACAGAGACTATCCGAGTGGAAGTGGAGCTGTTGTGTCTGGTCCCGAGTGTTTTAGCAGAGCCATTCGCTCTGCAGAGATTCCCCCCAACTTCAGGTTGGCGGCTGGAATTGGCAAGTTTTCTGGCGAGACGAAGCCCGAGACATGGTTAGATGATTACCGAGTGGCCGTGCAGATTGGTGGAGGAAACGACAACATAGCCATGAAGCATTTGTCCCTAATGTTAGATGGTTCGGCCAGAGCTTGGTTGAATCGTTTGGCTCCCTCTAGCATCTATTGCTGGGAGGACTTGGCCCGAGTGTTTATCAGAACCTTTGAGGGCACCTGTAAACGTCCGGCTGGTTTGATTGATTTGTAGCACTGTGTTCAGAAACCCAATGAGACCTTGCGAGACTACATTCAGCGCTGGTCCACCCTGCATCACACGGTGGAGAATGTTTCCGAACACCAGGCTGTTTGTGCTTTCAAGGCTGGTGTTAGATACAGAGAGCTCTATCTGAAATTTGGTCGCACTAGTGATATTTCTCTGAGCAAGATGATGGAGATTGCTACTCGGTACGCTAATGGGGAAGAAGAGGACCGCCTCCGAAGCGGTAAAGGAAAAGCAGTCGACAATGATGCAGGCGGAAATTCCAATCGGAAGCAGAAGCGCAAGGCTGATCCCCCCGCTCCGGCAGAAGCGGCCGCTCTGGCGGCTCAGGCCAAAAATAAAGGAAAGTCCAAAGCTAAGTTCACCCCCAAGAAGTCAAAGAATCAGTCGGGTACAGATGTTATGGATTTACCGTGTGCAATCCACACGAGGAAAGATGAAGAGGGCAATTTAATATTGCCAAAGCATACCACCCGAAAGTGCCGTTTGCTGATCGAACAGTTCAAAGAGAGCCAGTCGAGTGAAAAAGACCCTGAAAAGGGAGATGAAGAAGATAAAGAAGAGTTTCCTGAGATCAATGCCACTCTGTTGATTTTTGCTGATGTTGAGAGCAAGAGTCGACTGAAAGTTATCAACAGGGAGGTTAACATGGCGGTTCCCTCTACCCCCACTTATCTCAAGTGGTCTCAGACTGCTATCACGTTTGATCAGTCAGATCACCCTGTGCATATTGCTACCCCCGGGCGGCAAGCGCTGGTGGTGGACCCAGTTGTGGGGGGCACTCGACTCCGCAAGGTTTTGATGGACGGTGGAAGCGGTCTGAACATCCTATATGCAGATACCCTCAAGGGGATGGGCATTCCGATGTCCCGACTCAGTGAAAGCAACATGCAGTTCCATGGCGTCATCCCTGGGAAAAAGGCCCGTTCACTCGGGCAAATAGCGTTGGATGTTGTATTTGGTGACCATAAGCATTTTCGCAAGGAAAGATTGACATTTGAAGTGGTGGACTTCCAGAGTGCATACCACGCCATCCTTGGTCGTCCGGCTTATGCCCGTTTCATGACCCGTCCATGTTACGTGTATCTCAAGCTGAAGATGCCCGGACCCAAGGGTGTGATCACAGTCATTGGCAATCGACAGAGGGCTGAGGAGTGCCTTCAGCAGGGCTCCAAGATCGCCGATCATCAGATGGCCATGGTCGAATTGGAAGAATACAAGAAAAACGCTGACCCTTCCGACCTGTTGCGCGCTAAGAAGCCCGCTTCTGAGTCAGCTTTTCAGTCGGCAGGAGAAGTAAAGAAAGTGAACATTCACCCGACAGATCCAACTGCTGCCCCGACCAACATTTCGACGACACTCGACAGCAAATAGGAAGCCGAGCTCATCCAGTTCCTCCGTGAGAACTGGGACATCTTCGCATGGAAGCCTGCTGACATGCCGGGTGTACCCAGGGAACTGGCTGAGCACCGACTGAGAGTCGATCCGAAGGCCAGGCCTGTGAAAGAGCACTTGCGTCGGTCGGCAGCAGAGAAGCGGAAGGCAATCGGTGAGGAGGTGGCTCGTCTCTTGGCGGCTAAGTTCATACGTGAGATTTACCACTCCGAGTGGTTATCGAACGTCGTTATGGTCCCTAAGAAGGACAAGTCACTCCGCATGTGTATTGATTTCAAACATATCAATCGGGTCTGCCCGAAAGATCATTTTCCACTCCCCCGCATTGATCAGATTGTAGACTCAACTGCGGGGTGTGAGCGTCTATCTTTCCTGGATGCTTACTCTGGCTACCATCAGATCCGTCTGTTTGGTCCGGATGAAATAAAGACAGCCTTCGTCACCCCTTTCGGATGTTTCTGTTATATCACCATGCCTTTTGGTTTGAAGAACGCCGGCGCTACTTTCATGCGCATGATTCAAAAATGTTTACTCGATCAGATTCCTCGGAATGTTGAAGCCTACATGGATGACATTGTCGTCAAGTCTTGCAAAGGTTCCGACCTGTTGTCTGACTTAGCTGAAACATTCGCCAATCTGAGGAGATATGATATCAAGCTAAATCCGACTAAGTGCACTTTCGGTGTTCCTGGTGGCAAATTACTCGGTTTTCTCGTTTCTGAAAAGGGAATCGACGTTAATCCTGAAAAGATCGGTGCCATCACCCGAATGAAAAGCCCTGAGCGTGTGCACGATGTCCAGAAGCTCACAGGTTGCTTGGCAGCATTGAGTCGATTCATTTCTCGTCTCGGTGAAAAGGCATTGCCTTTATACCGACTGATGAAGAAGTCTGATACATTCGAGTGGACTTCTGAAGCTGAAGCAGCGTTTGTCGAGCTCAAAGCTCTGCTTTCCACCCAGCCGGTGCTTGCTGCTCCGCGCAGTAAGGAGCCATTGCTATTGTACATAGCGGCTACTAATCAGGTCGTCAGTATAGTTCTCACTGTCGAGAGGGAAGAGGAAGGTAAAGCTTACAAAGTCCAGCGTCCTGTTTATTACGTCTCTGAAGTGTTGACTCCTTCAAAGCAAAGATATCCACATTACCAGAAGCTTGTGTACGGTATATATCTGTCAGCTAAGAAGGTGGCACATTATTTTCAAGATCACTCAATTTCAATCGTCAATGATGCTCCATTGTCTGAAATTCTCCACAATCGAGATGCGTCTGGTCGAGTGGCCAAATGGGCTATTGAGCTCCTCTATTTTGACATCAAGTTTGAAGCAAAGAAAGCAATCAAGTCTCAAGCCCTCGCTGATTTCTTGGCCGAGTGGACTGAACAGCAGCAACCGATCCAAGTTTACTCGGCACACTGGACCATGTTCTTTGATGGCTCAAAGATGCTGAATGGGTCTGGTGCTGGCGTAGTACTGGTGTCCCCAAAAGGCGACAAACTCAGATATGTCTTGCAGATTCACTTTGATTCCTCCAACAATGAAGCTGAATATGAAGCACTTTTGTATGGGTTGCGTATGGCCATTTCAGTCGGCGTCCGGCGCCTGATGGTATATGGCGACTCTGATTTGGTGATCAATCAAGTGATGAAAGAGTGGGATGTCAGGAACCCCGCTATGACAGGATACTGCAATGCAGTAAGGAAACTTGAGAAGAAATTCTAAGGCTTAGAACTCCATCATGTTCCCCGAGTGAAGAATCAAGCAGCTGATGAGCTGGCAAAGATTGGATCCACTCGGAAACCTGTCCCCAGCGATGTATTTCTCGAACACCTTCATTCTCCTTCGGTACAGGAAGATCCTTTCACTGAAGAGCCCTCGCAAGCAAAGAGCGCCTCAGATCCGTCTGAAGTCGACGTCCCAGCAGTTGTTGATTTGGTTATGGAGGTTTTAGTGATCATCCCCGAATGGACTGTTCCTTATATTGCGTATATTCTGAGGCAAGAACTCCCAGATGATGAAGATGAAGCTCGACAGATAGTCCGCAGATCCAAGGCATTCACTGTTATGGATGGACAACTCTACAAAGAAAGTGTGACTGGCGTGATTCAGCGGTGTATTTCTCCTGAAGAAGGTCGACTGATTTTGGAGGAGATTCACTCGGGAACTTGTGGTCATCATGCGTCCTCTAGGACAATTGTTGCCAAAGCCTACCGAGCGGGTTTCTTTTGGCCACGCGCCAATGAGATGGACAAAGATATAGTCGATCACTGCGAAGGATGCCAGTTTTATTCGAACCTGTCACACAAACCTGCGTCTGCCTTGAAGACTATTCCACTCGTCTGGTCGTTTGTTGTATGGGGCTTGGATATGGTTGGACCCCTTAGAACAGGCCAGAGTGGATTCACTCACTTACTGGTTGCAGTCGACAAGTTCACTAAGTGGATTGAAGCTAAACCCATCAAGAAGCTGAACGCCCGCACTGCTATCAAATTCATGAAAGAAATAACCTTCCGGTATGGAGTCCCCCACAGTATCATTACAGACAATGGCTCTAACTTTGACTCGGAAGAGTTCAGACACTTTTACTCCTCTCAAGGCACTCGGGTGGACTACACATCCGTTGCGCACCCCCAGTCTAACGGTCAAGCTGAGCGAGCGAATGGCCTTATCCTCCAAGGACTGAAGCCAAGGCTCATGCGAGATCTTTATCATGCTGCTGGAGCTTGGGTCACTGAATTGCCGTCTGTCCCGTGGGGCTTGAGGACGACTCCTAACCGGTCGACTGGACGCACTCCTTTCTTCCTTGTGTATGGAGCTGAAGCCGTTCTGCCAAGTGACGTCCTTCACAATTCCCCCCGAGTGGATCTATACTCTGAAGACGAAGCTGAGCAAGCTAGACAAGATGGTGTGGATCTCCTAGAGGAAGAACGAGAGATGGCCCTGATCCGGTCGACTGTATATCAACAAGACCTTTGCCACTTCCATGCGAGACACGTCAAAAGCCGTTCATTCCACGAAGGTGATCTGGTGCTTCGAGTGGATCAGCAGCGGCCCCACAAGTTGGCCCCAGCGTGGGAAGGCCCATTCGTCGTCACCAAGGTGCTGAACAACGGGGCGTACCATCTTTTCAACTTGAAGAAGAATATTGATGAGCCACGTGCCTGGAACGCGGATTTGCTTCGACGCTTTTATACTTGACGACTGAGTTGTTTTGATGTAATAAGAGTGCTCCAGACGATGTCGTTTGTTAAGTTATGACTTCCGCAGTCTATTGTCGATTCCGATCGCACAATTTCACATTCAAAGACTTCTCCGAGTGAAGAGCAACCCTCTCTCTCGGGGGCTTAGCTGCGAATCCGTTTCGCCTAAGTAAAAAACCCTTCCGAGTGTATAGCATTCAATACACTCGGAGACTTAGCCGCGAACCAGTCTTCGCCTAAGTTCAAAAACTTCTCCGAGTGAAGAGCAACCCTCTCTCTCGGGGGCTTAGCTGCGAATCCGTTTCGCCTAAGTAAAAAACCCTTCCGAGTGTATAGCATTCAATACACTCGGAGACTTAGCCGCGAACCAGTCTTCGCCTAAGTTCAAAAACTTCTCCGAGTGAAGAGCAACCCTCTCTCTCGGGGGCTTAGCTGCGAATCCGTTTCGCCTAAGTCCAAAGGGAAATTTAGCTTATGAGCATGTCAGTGCACTAGGAATTTTTCAGACACGGGGATTTTAATTGGAGTGTCTGTTTCAATCGGGAATGCAATTCTGACCAACCTCCGCATGCTTGTTATTCAACACTCAAGCAAGGCAACTTCATTTATTTGTCAGTTCAGCATCACTTATCACTCACTGAACCTGAACATGAAGTGGACACATGTAAGCATGAACAAAAAGTTGGTGATTCAAGAGCTGGAGTTCAACTTGCTATCCTCATCATCGCAACCCTTCCGAGCGATCTACCTGAGAAATACTCGCTTGACGATGCTACTGGAACTATTCACTATTTGTTACGGAAACCTATTGGAGCTGAGTTGCAGCAACAGGTTACGCAACCTGGGGATTATTTTGCTTTGTTCCGGACGAAGCTCCCAAGGACACTTCACATCATTATTCTCGCTCAGTTGTCCGTGTTCATCAAGTAGACCATAATGGAATCTCTGCATATCAAGACAGACTCTTGGACTCTGAGTAACTTTGAGCTTCTTAAGCTACCTGATAGCAAGTCAGGTACGCCTGCCATTGGAATGCAGAAATGTTCACCAAATATTGATATGCTAGTTTGTTTCCCTTCGAGGCCAATATCAGGTGAGGCTGATCATTATGGCTGTGTCGGGTTCTACCGTAGGTGCATCGCATGCTAATTCAAAATTTTCCTACGCGCAGAACATCCAAGAACATGCTACGGAGATGGATCACAGTTCGTTACCACTAGACGCGCAGTGCCGTGCAGCGGAAGTAGAGTTGGGGCAGCGCGTTCGCGTGGTCCGTCTCCTCCTCGTTCGATCTCCCTTAAACGGTCGGTCCGATCTCACGTGCAGGTTCGCCGGAGCGGCGCAAGTGCACCGCCTCTAATGGTATCCGCGCGTGCAGGAGGAACACCGTGCGGCGGACTGCTAGGTCCGATCACACAGTCGGCGGCGGCGTGTGGAGGTGACTAGTTGCAACACATGCAAAGCCCTAATGACGGCGCCGAAGCGATCATCCAGATAGGTGTGCCGCACCTCCACTATATATAGGCATCCGGCGCGGGCTCAACTCTTGGGCCTCGCATGGATCCTAAAGCCCACGTGTTCCTTCCCTTAAGAACGCAACCCCTTAGGTTCTCGTTCACTTGGTCGAGAGTCTGATCACATCAGACTCGTCTAGTCGGTAGCGGCCTCTAGCAAAGCGTGCCGACTCCCAGTGTCCGATGAAGCTGGTTAGGCGAACCTGTACATCACACTTCTGTTCCCTTTGCCACACGATATATGTTGTCGGGCTCAAGGCGAGTCTGTCATCCTTGTGCTAGCCCGACCTCTTTCTCGTTCTAGTGATACCGACCAACAAACCGGATTATCTCATAATCCTTGTCGCATGGCCATGCTTATCTTGGTCGTATCACACGAGGGGCCCAGAGCATATCTCTCCTAACCGGAGGGGCAAATCCCATCTTGCTCGACCATGTCTCGCAGCATGGGTCTGGACAAGCCCGAAACCTACCTTTGTAACTACCCAGTCACGGAGTAGCGTTTGGTCGGCCCAAAGCAAGTCTGTCACCATCCCGAGTACATGCGCTAGCTCAGGTCTTAGGACATAGAATGTATGTTGTACTAGAGACTCACAGATGACCTATCACTGCGTCTCATAGTTGGGTCTGTCCAACTCAGACCTTATCTCGATTCGGATCCGACTACGTCGAATCCGACCAGATCTTTCTGAGTCCATATTATCCGGCTAGCATCCAATGCTACATGGTCAGTGAGACCGAACCATCCACCGTGGCATATGCTAGTCTGATTAGTTGTGCGTCCACAAAACCATTTCGACTAGGGACCATTTAGGACAGTCATCATACAATGCATAGTCTCACAAACAAGTCACGTACTTGTTAATACACACCACTGATAATGTCCAAGGACTATCTTTATTCATAAACACATAGGAAATATCATCATACATGATTGCCTCTAGGGCATATCTCCAACAGTCTCCCACTTGCACTAGAGTCAATCAAATAGACATCGAATGCCCATAGCTCTAACGTGCCCCTCATGCTTGGGTTGTGGAAGAGGCTTAGTCAACGGATCTGCAATATTTGCATCCATATGAATCTTGCATAAATTAGTATCACCTTTCGCTACGAGCTTTCGTATCAGGTGATACTTTCGGTCTATGTGCCTGGTCTTGTGGTGTTGTCTCGGCTTCTTGGCCTGTGCGATGGCACCTGAATTATCGCAATAAAGGTCCAACGGTTTTGACCAGCCCGGGAACACACCAACATCTTCCAGGAACTTCCGAATCCAAACACCTTCCTTTGCGGCTTCACAAGCCGCAATGTATTCGGCCTCTGTTGTGGAGTCGGCCACCGTTTCTTGCTTGGAACTTGTCCAGCTCACTACTCCTCCATTCATGACATACACGAATCCAGTTTGCGATTGACAATCATCCCTGTCGGTTTGGAAACTAGCATCAGCGTAACCCTTTACGCAGAGCTCCTCCTCACCTCCATAAACTAGGAACATCTCCTTAGTCCTTTTCAGGTACTTCAGGATAGTTTTCAACGCTGCCCAGTGACTCTCACCTGGGTTAGCCTGGTATCTGCTCGTTAAGCTTATTGCAAAGGCAACATCAGGCCGTGTACATAGCATGGCATACATGATGGATCCTATTGCCGAAGCATACGGAATCCTACTCATCCGGTTTCGCTCATCAGAAGTCTTAGGACTCTGAGTCTTGCTTAGCCTTATACCATGTGAGACGGGAAAGAACCCTTTCTTGGCCTCACTCATGTTGAACCTCTTCAACACTTTATCTATGTACGTGCTCTGGCTCAAGCTGAGCAGCCTCCTTGATCTATCTCTATAGATTTTGATGCCTAGGATGTACACTGCCTCTCCAAGGTCTTTCATCGAAAACTTGCCATTCAATGATTCCTTGACCGAGTTCAGCATCGAAACATCATTTCCGATCAGCAGTATGTCATCCACATACAAGATCAAAAATACTACCGAGCTCCCACTAGACTTCTTTTATAAACAATAGTCCTCTTCGTTCTTGATGAAACCAAGGTCAACGATGACTTCATCAAAACGAATATTCCAACTCCGAGCTGCTTGCCTCAATCCATAAATGGATCTCTTGAGCTTGTATATTTTACCAGCGTTATTTGGATCGACAAAACCTTTAGGTTGTATCATGTATACATCCTCCTTTAAATTTCCATGAAGGAAAGCCGTTTTGACATCCATCTGCCATATCTCATAATCGAAATATGCAGCTATAGCTAGTATGATCCTCACCGACTTTAGCATCGCTACCGGCGAGTAGGTCTCATCATAGTCAATTCCTTGAACTTGTCCATAACCTTTAGCGACAAGCCGAGCTTTGTGGATTTGAACATTTCCATCCACATCGGTTTTCTTCTTAAAGACCCATTTGCAACCAATGGCTATTACGCCAGGCGGCGGATCAACCAAGTCCGAGACTTGATTGTCATCCATGGACTTTAACTCAGATCTCATGGCCTCCAGCCATGCCTCGGAATCTGGGCTCACCATCGCTTCCGCATACGTGGCCGGCTCGTCGCTTTCTAGCAACAACACATCGCGCACTCTGCGCAATCTTTCCGACCTCCGTGGCTCCGGTGCCGATTCCACTATGGGTTCCCTGACCAACTCCGGTATGATCTCATCACCAGCCGAGTTGTCCCCGAGTGGCTCTCGAATTTCTTTGAGTCGCACCGTTCTCCCACTGGCCTCCCGACTGAGAAACTCTTTCTCTAGGAAAACCCCATTCCGAGCAACAAACACTTTGTTCTCTTCTCGGTTGTAGAAGCTGTATCCCAAGGTTTCCCTTGGATATCCCACGAATATGCATTTATCCGACTTGGGTGTAAGCTTGTCCGACATGAGTCGCTTGACAAATGCTTCACAACCCCAAATCTTTAGAAAAGACAAACTATGACACTTTCTAGTCCACATCTCATGTGGTGTCTTGTCTACGGATTTTGATGGTACCCTGTTAAGTGTGAAAGCTGCAGTTTGTAGAGCGTATCCCTAGAATGACAAGGGTAAATCCGATTTGCTCATCATCGATCGGACCATGTCCAACAAGGTTTGATTTCTCCATTTTGACACGCCATTTCTCTGCGGCGTACCCGGAGGCGTGAGCTGAGGTACTATACCTCGGCTTTTCAGATGATCATCAAACTCCTGGCTCATGTACTCACCTCCACGATCCGATCGCAGAAGCTTTATCGTCTTGCCGAGCTGATTTTCAACCTCGTTCTAAAACTCTTTGAACTTTTCAAAAGTTTCTGACTTGTGCCTCATCAAATAGATATATCCATATCTACTCAAGTCGTCGGTAAAAGTCATGAAGTATTGATAGCCACCTCTGGCCGTTGTGCTCATTGGACCACACACATCACTGTGTATAAGCTCCAACAGCTCGGACGCCCTCTCGCAACTCTTTGCAAAAGGAGACTTAGTCATATTGCCTAGCAAGCATGATTCGCATGTCTCGAATGACCCGAAATCGGACGAAGTTAGGAGTCCATCATCATGGAGCTTCTTCATGCGTTTCAGACTAATGTGCCCAAGCCGGCAATGCCAGAAGTATGTCGGATTTATCTCATTAGGCTTATGCCTCTTGACATTCACGTTATAGACTGGTTCCGTTTCTAGATTCAAAATAAATAGCCCATCTACAATGGGTGCATAGCCGTGGAACATTCCATTCAAATAAAGTGAACAACCATTGTCCTTTAAACTGAATTCATAACCCTGACTCATCAAGCATGAGGCAGAAATAATGTTCCGACTAAGTGCGGGAATGTAATAACAATTATTCAATTCCAAAACAAATCCAGAAGGAAGCTGAAGCTGCATCGTGCCGACCTCCAACGCAGCAACTCTTGCTTTGTTGCCGACCCTGATGTCAATCTCCCCTTGTGCCACACGCCTAGTTCTTATCAGCCCCTGCATCGAGTTGCAAATATGAACAACCGATCCGGTATCAAATACCCAAGAGCTACTAGGTATGTCAGCAAGGTAAATGTCTATAACATATATAACAAGTGTACCTTTGCGTGATGAAGCATTTCCGGCCTTCTTGCCATGCTCAGCAAGCCACTTGCTACAGTTCCTCTTCCAGTGACCAGTTTCCTTGCAATGAAAGCACACGGTCTTTGAGTCCGGTCCCGGCCTCGGCGCAGCGGCGGAGACAACCTTCCCCGTGCCCTTTGCCTTACCCTTTTTCTTGGACCAACTCTTCTTGAACTTAGCTGAGTTCTGCACCATCAACACTTGATGTGTGCCTTTCTTAATATCTTGCTTTGCCACCTTAAGCATCCCATGCAATTCAGTGAGCTTCTTATCCATGCCATGCATATGATAGTTCGAGACGAACGTCCCATAGCTAGGTGGAAGAGAACCCAGAATTGCATCCGTGGACAGCTCGTCCCCAAGTGGGAAGCCTAACCGATCCAAAGCTTGCACGTACCCGATCATCTTGATCACATGCGGGCTCAGTGGATCACCCTCCTTCAGCTTACAATCCGTCAAGGATTGCCAGACGTTGAACCTTTCGGTCCTAGCCTGCACCTGAAACATGCTCTTGAGACTCTCGATCATATCGAAAGCGTCAACGTTTTCGAAATGCTGTTGCAAATTGGGCTCCATACAAGCCAGCATGAGGGAGCTGATCTCGTTTGATTCATCAATGAGTTTCTGATGGGCATTCTTGGTTATGGCACTAGCATTCTCGGCAGGTTCCTTTGGAAGTGGATCCTCTAGAACATGTTCCTTTTTATCGTGTTTGAGAACAATTCTCAAATTTCTATACCAGGTGGTAAAATTTGTTTCATTCAGTTTATCCTTTTCCAGAATTGATTTCAATGCAAAGTTGGGTTGAGCAGGTGGTGCCATTGATCTACAACAGAAAATATGCAATCACTAAGCAATGTGGTTATGTAGAGTAATTCAAGCCTTAAACAGAACTACTCCCACTGAAGTCAGCATCCCTCCGCAAACTCTCAGTGATTCAGGACCCGTCTAGCGCGAGCGACTAGTGAGCTTTAGCATCACTGCTAGCCAACTTGCCCATTCGGTAAGCAACTCTTTGCTAATCGTATCTCTATACGACTCCTGACGAAGACAGACTCTTCACATCATTTTGCTTTGTTCCGGCCGAAGCCCCCAAGGACACTTCACATCATTATTCTCGCTCGGTTGTCCGTGTTCATCAAGTAGACCATAATGGAATCTCTGCATGTCAAGACAGACTCTTGGACTCTGAGTAACTTTGAGCTTCTTAAGCTACCCGATAGCAAGTCAGGTACGCCTACCATTGGAATGCAGAAATGTTCACCAAATATTGATATGCTAGTTTGTTTCCCTTCGAGGCCAATATCAGGTGAGGCTGATCATTATGGCTGTGTCGGGTTCTACCGTAGGTGCATCGCATGCTAATTCAAAATTTTCCTACACGCAGAACATCCAAGAACATGCTACGGAGATGGATCACAATTCGTTACTGTTGGAAATATGCCCTAGAGGCAACAATAAATTAGTTATTATTATATTTCCTTGTTCATGATAATCGTTTATTATCCATGCTATAATTGTATTGATTGGAAACTCTAATACATGTGTGGGTACATAGACAACACTGTGTCCCTAGTAAGCCTCTAGTTAACTAGCTCGTTGATCAAAGATGGTTAAGGTTTCCTAGCCATAGACATGAGATGTCATTTGATAACGGGATCACATCATTAGGAGAATGATGTGATGGACAAGACCCAAACTATAAACGTAGCATATGATCGTGTCAGTTTATTGCTATTGTTTTCTGCATGTCAAGTATCTGTTCCTATGACCATGAGATCATGCAACTTCCTGACATCGGAGGAGTACCTTGTGTGTATCAAACGTCGCAACGTAACTGGGTGACTATAAAGGTGCTCTACAGGTATCTCCGAGGGTGTCTGTTGGGTTGGCATGGATCAAGACTGGGATTTGTTACTCCGTGTGACGGAGAGGTATCTCAGGGCCCACTCGGTAATACAACATCACAATGAGCCTTGCAAGCAATGTGACTAAAGTGTTAGCCACGAGATCTTGTATTACGGAACGAGTAAAGAGACTTGCCGGTAACGAGATTGAACTAGGTATAGAGATACCGACGATCGAATCTCGGGCAAGTAACATACCGAAGAACAAAGGGAATAGCATACGGGATTAACTGAATCCTTGACATAGAGGTTCGACAGATAAAGATCTTCGTAGAATATGTAGGAGCCAATATGGGCATCCAGGTCCCGCTATTGGTTATTGATCGTGGAGGTGTCTCGGTCATGTCTACATAGTTCTCGAACCCGCAGGGTCTACACACTTAACGTTTGGTAACGATTAGTATAGTTGAGTTATTTTGTTGGTGACCGAAGGTTGTTCGGAGTCCCGGATAAGATCCCGGACATGACGAGGATCTCCGGAAGAGTCCGGAGGTAAAGATTGATATATGTGATAATAGTGTTATGATCTCCGGAAGGGTTCCGGAATTCACCGGAAGGGGTTCCGGATGTTTACCGAAGTGTTCGGGTGCAGCAACACTTTATATGAGCCAAAGGGGTAAAGTCCACGAGGTATTGGAAAGTGCAAAAGGAAGTTTTGCTGCTGCCTTAAGCGGTACTATCGCTGGTAAGGCAGTACTACCGCGTAAGCAGTACTGCCGCTTGTGTGAAGCGGTACTACCGCATAAGCGGTACTACCGCTTGTGTGAAGCGGTACTACCACTCGTGAGCGGTACTACCGCTTGTGCGCGGTACTGCAGGGATCCGAGTTGGACTCTTTCCCTGCGGACCAAACCGACCTTGTGCGGGCAAAACCGATCTGGAGGAGGCTTTTACTCCAAGTTTAGACCCCAAGGCTCAACATATAAATAGAGGGGCAGGGCTAGCACACGGGACACATGAAGATTTCCCAAGCCGTGTGTCGGCAACCCTAACCCTCTAGTTCTCCCGTCATAATCTCCGTAGTGCTTGGCGAAGCCCTGCAGAGATTGTTCCTCACCATCATCACCACCCCGTCGTGCTGCCGGAACTCATCTACTACTTCACCATCGCTCGCTGGATCGAGGAGGTGAAGGCGTCATCAAGCCGTACGTGTGTTGAACGCGGAGGTGCCGTCCGTTCGGCACTAGTTCGTGATCGGATCGAGGGACGACTTGCGATTTGGATCGCGGAGACGTTCGACTACATCAACCGCGTTTCTTAACGCTTCCGCTTAGCGATCTACAAGGGTATGTAGATTCACTCTCCCTCTCGTAGATGCTCATCACCATGGATAGATCTTGTGTGTGCGTAGGAATTTTTTTGTTTCCCATGCAACATTCCCCAACAGTGGTATCAGAGCTAGGTCTATGCGTAGATGAGATCTCGAGTAGAACACAAACGAGTTGTGGGCGTGGGTGTATACATATTGCTTGCCGTTACTAGTTGATACTTGATTCGGCGGTATTGTGAGATGAAGCGGCCCGGACCAACATTACGCGTACGCTTACGCGAGACAGGTTCCTTCAACTGACATGTAACTTTGTTAGATAAAGATGGCTAGCGGGTGTCTGTCTCTCTCACTTTAGTTGAATCGATTTCAATGAAGAGGGTTCTTTTAGAAGATCAAAAAGCAATCACTACACCACGTTGTGGTTTTGCGTAGGTAAGAACGGTTCTTGCAAACCCGTAGCAGCCACATAAAATTTGCAACAACAATTAGAGGACGTCTAACTTGTTTTTGCAGGGTATGTTGTGATGTGATATGGCCAAGTACATGATGAGATATATGTGATGTATGAGATGATCATGTGTTGTATAGAATATCACGACTTGCATGTCGATGAGTACGGCAACTGGCAGGAGCCATAGAGTTGTCTTTAATTATTTTTGCCGTTTTGCTTTACTTTATCGCTATGAGTTAGCAATAGTCGTGGAAGCAACAGTCGGCGCGACAACCTCATGGCGACACGTTGATGGAGATCAAGATGATGGAGATCATGGTGTCATGCCGGTGACGATGGAGATCATGCCGGTGCTTTGGAGATGGAGATCAAAAGCACAAGTTCATGGCCATATCATGTCACTTATGATTTGCATGTGATGTTAATCCTTTTATGCATCTTATTTTGCTTAGGACGACGGTAGCATTATAAGGTGATCCCTCACTTAAATTTCAAGATAAAATTGTGTTCTCCCCGAGTGTGCACCGTTGCGAAAGTTCGTCGTTTCGAGACACGCCGTGATGATCGGGTGTGATAGACTCTACGTTCACATACAACGGGTGTAAGCCATGTTGCACGTGCGGAACACTCGGGTTAAACTTGACGAGCCTAGCATGTACAGACATGGCCTCAGAACACAAGAGACCGAAAGGTCGAACATGAGTCATATAGTAGATATGATCAACATAAAGATGTTCACCATTGAAGCCACCTCAACTCACGTGATGATCGGACTTGAGTTGGTGGATTTGGATCATGTTACACTCGAATGACCGGAGGGATGTCTATTTGAGTGGGACTTTTTAAGTAATATGATTAACTAAACTCATTATCTAGAACAATAGTCTAAGTTGTCTTTGCTATATTTATGTTGTAGATCATGGCTCACGCAGTAGCACCCCTGAATTTTAATGCGTTCCTAGAGAAAGCTAAGTTGAAAGATGATGGAAGTAACTTTGTGGACTGGGCCCGTAATCTAAGGATTATCCTTACGGCTTCCCAGAAGGCTTATGTCCTTGATGCACCGCTTGGTGATCCACCCGCTCCAGTTGAGTCTCTAGACGTTGTGAACGCCTGGCAGGCTCGTTCTGAAGATTACTCAATAGTTCAATGTGCAATATTGTATGGCTTAGAACCGGGACTTCAAAGACGTTTTGAACGTCATGGAGCATATGAGATGTTCCAGGAGTTGAAGTTTATCTTTCAGAAGAATGCCCGGATCGAGAGATATGAGATCTCCGATAAGTTCTATGCTTGCAAGATGGAGGAGAACGGGTCTATCAGTGATCACGTGCTCAGAATGTCTGGGTACTCCACCCGTCTGGCTGAATTGGGGATGCCCCTTCCGCCAGAGGCTATCACTGACAGAGTTCTTCAATCATTGCCACCTAGCTACAAGAGCTTCGTGTTGAACTATAACATGCACGGGATGAACAAGTCAGTCGCCGAGCTGTTTGCGATGCTGAAAGCCGCTGAGTCTGAAATTCAGAAGGAGCATCAAGTGTTGATGGTCAATAAAACCACTAGTTTCAAGAAAAATGGCAAGGGTAAGAAGGGTAACTCCAAGAAGAGTGGCAAAGCAGTTGCTCCTCTCGTGAAGAAACCCAAGGCTGGACCCAAACCAGAAACTGTGTGTTTTCATTGCAAGGGAACTGGACACTGGAAGCGGAACTGCCCCAAGTATTTGGCTGACAAGAAGGCGGCCAACAACAAACAAGGTATATATGATATACATGTTATTGATGTGTACCTTACCAACTCTCGTTGTAGTGCCTGGGTATTTGATACCGGTGCGGTTGCTCATAGTTGCAACTCAAAACAGGAACTACGGAATAGACGGAGGCTGGCAAAGGACGAAGTGACGATGCGCGTGGGAAATGGTTCCAAGGTTGATGTGATCGCCGTCGGCACGCTCGCTCTTCGATTACCTTTGGAATTAGTGATGAACCTGAATAAATGTTATTTGGTGCCTGCGTTAAGCATGAACATTATATCTGGATCTTGTTTATTGCGAGACGGTTACTCATTTAAATCAGAGAATAATGGTTGTTCTATTTATATGAGTAATATCTTTTATGGTCATGCACCCAATGTGAGGGGTTTATTCTTATTGAATCTCGATAGTAATGATACACATGTTCATAACATTGATGCCAAAAGATGTAGAATTGATAATGATAATACCACTTTCTTGTGGCACTGCCGTTTAGGTCATATTGGCGTAAAACGCATGAGGAAGCTCCATGCTGATGGACTTTTGGAGTCACTTGATTTTGAATCACTTGACACATGCGAGCCATGCCTCATGGGCAAGATGACTAAAACGCCGTTCTCTGGAATAATGGAACGGGCAAGTGACTTATTGGAAATCATACATACTGATGTGTGCGGTCCGATGAGCATTGAGGCGCGCGGTGGTTATCGTTACTTTCTCACCTTCACTGATGACTTAAGTAGATATGGGTATATTTACTTAATGAAACACAAGTCTGAAACATTTGAAAAGTTCAAACAATTTCAGAGTGAAGTTGAGAATCATCGTAACAAGAAGATTAAATTCCTACGATCTGATCGAGGAGGAGAATATCTGAGTTATGAGTTTGGCAGTCACTTAAGACAATGTGGAATTGTTTCACAACTGACACCGCCTGGAACACCACAGCGAAATGGTGTGTCCGAACGTCGTAATCGAACCTTATTGGATATGGTGTGATCTATGATGTCTCTTGCCGATTTGCCACTATCGTTTTGGGGTTATGCATTAGAGACAGCTGCATTCACTTTAAATAGGGCACCATCGAAATCCGTTGAGACAACGCCATATGAACTTTGGTTTGGCAAGAAGCCAAAGCTGTCGTTTCTTAAAGTTTGGGGATGTGATGCTTATGTAAAAAAGCTTCAGCCTGAAAAGCTGGAACCCAAAGCGGAAAAATGCGTCTTCATAGGATACCCAAAAGAGACAGTTGGGTATACCTTCTACCTCAGATCCGAAGGCAAAGTGTTTGTCGCTAAAAACGGAACATTTCTTGAGAAAGAGTTTCTCTCGAAAGAATTGAGTGGGAGGAAGATAGAACTTGATGAGGTTGTTGAACCTTTACTTCAACCTGAAAGTAACGCAGCGCAGAAAGATGTTTCTGTAGAGCCTACAACAGCTGAAGAGGAAGTTAATGATGATGATCATGAAGCTTTGGATCAAGTTGCTATCGAACCTCGTAGGTCGACAAGGACGCGTACTGCTCCTGAGTGGTACGGCAACCCTGTCTTAGAGGTCATGTTGTTAGACAACAAAGAACCTACGAGCTATGGAGAAGCGATGATGGGCCCGGATTCCGAGAAATGGTTAGAGGCCATGAAATCCGAGATGGGATCCATGTATGAAAACAAAGTATGGACTTTGGAAGTATTACCTGAAGGGCGTAAGGCCATTCAGAACAAATGGATCTTTAAGAGGAAGACGGACGCGGACGGTAATGTCACCGTCTATAAAGCTCGACTTGTGGCAAAGGGTTTTTCACAAGTTCAAGGAGTTGACTACGATGAGACCTTCTCACCCGTAGCGATGCTTAAGTCCGTCAGAATCATGTTAGCAATAGCTGCCTTTTTCAATTATGAAATTTGGCAGATGGATGTCAAAACAGCGTTCCTTAACGGTTTCCTTAAGGAAGAGTTGTATATGATGCAACCAGAAGGTTTTGTCGATCCAGAGAATGCTGACAAAGTTTGCAAACTCCAGCGATCCATTTATGGACTGGTGCAAGCATCTCGGAGTTGGAATCTTCGCTTTGATGAGGTGATCAAAGCGTTCGAGTTTATACAAGTTTACGGAGAAGCTTGTATTTACAAGAAAGTGAGTGGGAGCTCTATAGCGTTTCTAATATTATATGTGGATGACATATTGCTGATTGGAAACAATATAGAAATGTTGGAAGGCGTGAAGGAATATTTGAACAAGAGTTTTTCAATGAAGGACCTAGGAGAAGCTGCTTTCATATTAGGCATCAAGATCTATAGAGATAGATCGAGACGCTTAATAGGACTTTCACAAAGCACATACCTTGACAAAGTTTTGAAGAAGTTCAAAATGGATCAGTCCAAGAAGGGATTCTTGCCTGTATTGCAAGGTGTGAAGTTGAGTAAGACTCAATGCCCAGTGACTGCAGAAGATAGAGAAAAGATGAGTGTCATCCCCTATGCTTCAGCCATAGGCTCTATCATGTATGCAATGCTGTGCACAAGACCCGATGTCAGCCTTGCCATAAGTATGGTCGGAAGGTTTCAAAGTGATCCAGGAATGGAACACTGGACGGCGGTCAAGAATATCCTGAAGTACCTGAAAAGGACTAAGGACATGTTTCTCGTTTATGGAGGTGATCAAGAGCTCGTCGTAAAGGGTTACGTCGATGCAAGCTTTGACACTGATCCGGATGACTCTAAGTCACAAACCGGATACGTATTTATTCTTAATGGGGGTGCGGTTAGCTGGTGCAGTTCCAAGCAAAGCGTGGTAGCTGATTCTACATGCGAAGCGGAGTACATCGCTGCCTCGGAGGCGGCGAAGGAAGGTGTCTGGATGAAGGAGTTCATGACAGATCTTGGAGTAGTGCCTAGTGCGCTTAACCCAATGACTCTGTTTTGTGATAATACTGGTGCCATTGCTCTAGCCAAGGAACCAAGATTTCACAAGAGGACCAGACACATAAAGCGACGTTTCAATTCCATCCGCGATTACATCAAGGAGGACGACATAAATATTTGCAAAGTACACACGGATCTAAATGTTGCAGATCCGATGAGTAAACCTCTTCCAAGGGCTAAACATGAACAACACCAGAACTGCATGGGTGTTCGATTCATTACAATGTAAATCACATAGTGATGTGAACTAGATTATTGACTCTAGTGCAAGTGGGAGACAGTTGGAAATATGCCCTAGAGGCAATAATAAATTAGTTATTATTATATTTCCTTGTTCATGATAATCGTTTATTATCCATGCTATAATTGTATTGATTGGAAACTCTAATACATGTGTGGGTACATAGACAACACTGTGTCCCTAGTAAGCCTCTAGTTAACTAGCTCGTTGATCAAAGATGGTTAAGGTTTCCTAGCCATAGACATGAGATGTCATTTGATAACGGGATCACATCATTAGGAGAATGATGTGATGGACAAGACCCAAACTATAAACGTAGCATATGATCGTGTCAGTTTATTGCTATTGTTTTCTGCATGTCAAGTATCTGTTCCTATGACCATGAGATCATGCAACTTCCTGACATCGGAGGAGTACCTTGTGTGTATCAAACGTCGCAACGTAACTGGGTGACTATAAAGGTGCTCTACAGGTATCTCCGAGGGTGTCTGTTGGGTTGGCATGGATCAAGACTGGGATTTGTTACTCCGTGTGACGGAGAGGTATCTCAGGGCCCACTCGGTAATACAACATCACAATGAGCCTTGCAAGCAATGTGACTAAAGTGTTAGCCACGAGATCTTGTATTACGGAACGAGTAAAGAGACTTGCCGGTAACGAGATTGAACTAGGTATAGAGATACCGACGATCGAATCTCGGGCAAGTAACATACCGAAGAACAAAGGGAATAGCATACGGGATTAACTGAATCCTTGACATAGAGGTTCGACAGATAAAGATCTTCGTAGAATATGTAGGAGCCAATATGGGCATCCAGGTCCCGCTATTGGTTATTGATCGTGGAGGTGTCTCGGTCATGTCTACATAGTTCTCGAACCCGCAGGGTCTACACACTTAACGTTTGGTAACGATTAGTATAGTTGAGTTATTTTGTTGGTGACCGAAGGTTGTTCGGAGTCCCGGATAAGATCCCGGACATGACGAGGATCTCCGGAAGAGTCCGGAGGTAAAGATTGATATATGTGATAATAGTGTTATGATCTCCGGAAGGGTTCCGGAATTCACCGGAAGGGGTTCCGGATGTTTACCGAAGTGTTCGGGTGCAGCAACACTTTATATGAGCCAAAGGGGTAAAGTCCACGAGGTATTGGAAAGTGCAAAAGGAAGTTTTGCTGCTGCCTTAAGCGGTACTATCGCTGGTAAGGCAGTACTACCGCGTAAGCAGTACTGCCGCTTGTGTGAAGCGGTACTACCGCATAAGCGGTACTACCGCTTGTGTGAAGCGGTACTACCGCTCGTGAGCGGTACTACTGCTTGTGCGCGGTACTGCAGGGATCCGAGTTGGACTCTTTCCCTGCGGACCAAACCGACCTTGTGCGGGCAAAAACGATCTGGAGGAGGCTTTTACTCCAAGTTTAGACCCCAAGGCTCAACATATAAATAGAGGGGCAGGGCTAGCACACGGGACACATGAAGATTTCCCAAGCCGTGTGTCGGCAACCCTAACCCTCTAGTTCTCCCGTCATAATCTCCGTAGTGCTTGGCGAAGCCCTGCAGAGATTGTTCCTCACCATCATCACCACGCCGTCGTGCTGCCGGAACTCATCTACTACTTCACCATCGCTCGCTGGATCGAGGAGGTGAAGGCGTCATCAAGCCGTACGTGTGTTGAACGCGGAGGTGCCGTCCGTTCGGCACTAGTTCGTGATCGGATCGAGGGACGACTTGCGATTTGGATCGCGGAGACGTTCGACTACATCAACCGCGTTTCTTAACGCTTCCGCTTAGCGATCTACAAGGGTATGTAGATTCACTCTCCCTCTCGTAGATGCTCATCACCATGGATAGATCTTGTGTGTGCGTAGGAAATTTTTTGTTTCCCATGCAACGTTCCCCAACAGTTACCACTAGACGTGCAGTGCCGTGCAGCGGAAGTAGAGTTGGGGCAGCGTGTTCGCGTGGTCCGTCTCCTCCTCGTCCGATCTCCCTTAAACGGCCGGTCCGATCTCACGTGCAGGTTCGCCGGAGCGACGCAAGTGCACCGCCTCTAATGGTATCCGCGCGTGCAGGAGGAACACCGTGCGGCGGACTGCTAGGTCCGATCACACAGTCGGCGGCGGCGAGTGAAGGTAGCTAGTTGCAACACATGCAAAGCCCTAATGACGGCGCCGAAGCGATCAACCAGATAGGTGTGCCGCACCTCCACTATATATAGGCATCCGGCGCGGGCTCAACTCTTGGGCCTCGCACGGATCCTAAAGCCCACGTGTTCCTTCCCTTAAGCGCGCGACCCCTTAGGTTCTCGTTCACTTGGTCGCGAGTCTGATCACATCAGACTCAGCTAGTCGATAGCGGCCTCTAGCAAAGCGTGCCGACTCCCAGTGTCCGATGAAGCTGGTTAGGCGAACCTGTACATCACACTTCTGTTCCCTTTGCCACACGATATATGTTGTCGGGCTCATGGCGAGTCTGTCATCCTTGTGCTAGCCCAACCTCTTTCTCATTCTAGTGATACCGACCAACAAACCGGATTATCTCATAATCCTTGTCGCATGGCCATGCTTATCTTGGTCGTATCACACGAGGGGCCCAGAGCATATCTCTCCTAACCGGAGGGGCAAATCCCATCTTGCTCGACCATGTCTCGCAGCATGGGTCTGGACAAGCCCGAAACCTACCTTTGTAACTACCCAGTCACGGAGTAGCGTTTGGTCGGCCCAAAGCAAGTCTGTCACCATCCCGAGTACATCCGCCAGCTCAGGTCTTAGGACATAGAACGTATGTTGTACTAGAGACTCACAGATGACCTATCGCTGCGTCTCATAGTTGGGTCTGTCCAACTCAGACCTTATCTCGACTCGGATCCGACTACGTCGAATCCGACCAGATCTTTCTGAGTCCATATTATCCGGCTAGCATCCAATGCTACATGGTCAGTGAGACCGAACCATCCACCGTGTCATATGCTAGTCTGATTAGTTGTGCGTCCACACAACCATTTCGACTAGGGACCATTTAGGACAGTCATCATACAATGCATAGTCTCACAAACAAGTCACGTACTTGTTAATACACATCACTGATAATGTCCAAGGACTATCTTTATTCATAAACACATAGGAAATATCATCATACATGATTGCCTCTAGGGCATATCTCCAACAGGCTGGTATTTGCCACTTCCCAGACTACTCGTTGTTCAGATGGTAAAAATTGCAGCAGAGACTTGTGATTCGAACTCCAGTACGCCTGCTAGTGTGGTTCTCTTATTTGGGCATAAGAAATCTATGAGTAAGGATCTGAATTTGCTATCCCTAAAGAGCAACATCTATGGCTTACTTATTCTGGCCAACTCAACTCAACGCCGTTTCTCAGTTTTTGGCATGAGAAGAAACTATTGTCTTGCTCGAAAGTGCCTTTCTACACCCAGGAGCAAATGCTCTTGGTGTAAACAGTAAAATCAAAAAATAGAAAACAAATTCAAAAAATCTGAATTTTTTGTTTGACATACTTTCACAAATGTTTGTTGTGCATGCAAAATTTCATCATGAAATCACATTGGTGGAAGTCGTGCCAAAAAAAAATCAGAGCTCCAAAATGCTTTTGTAAGTAACATTTTCAGAGCATCGATCTTGTTTTTATCACGCCTTCCACCAATGTCATTTTGCGATGAAATTTTACATGCACAACAAACATTTGTGAAAGTATGCCACAAAAAAAATTCTGAATTTTTTGAATGTTTTTTGATCGTTTTGATTTTACTGTTCACACCAGGAGCATTTGCTCCTGGGTGTAGAAAGTCTTGCTATGCTTTCATCTCCAGAACTGAAGCATGGCACGAGTGCACTCAAACCTGCTACCATGAGGATTGTCGTTGTTATGGGACATGGTGGAAATTACATTGTTATCGACCTTACACCGGTACCATGAGACCCTGGTGACATCACACATGAACTAGAAAAAAGCAAACACTAGCTTGAGGGCAAGCCAGTTGTGAAGGAGGGGGAGTGTCAGGGCCTTCTATCCGTCAAGTCCATGTGACAATTATCATGGGTCAACCGCTATGGGCCGGGCCCATATACTCGAGGGAAAGCAACGAGCCAAGACATCCAGTGGATCAACGGCGAAACGGCACCCGGCGGCTACCTCCTTCCCCCACCTCGCTCCCTTCCCTTCGTGTAACCCAATTCATATGTAATCAAAGCTTATATCCAGTAGATCGGAAGAGAGACATCTGGTATCTAACAGACGCTCACTTGCTGCGGCAGAGCTGGAATGGAGCACCGCCGACGTCGTTGCCGCTGCAATGGACCACCGTCGGGGGCGCCGTGCTGCGGGAGAGCTACGATGGAGCACCGCGGGAGTCTTCGATGCTGCAATGGAACACCGCCGGGTCGTCGATGCTGCAATAAAGCACCATCGGCGGGCGCGCACGTGCTGCAGTAGAGTTGCAATGGAGCACTCCAGGGACTGGTTTTTCCTTGCCGACTGCGGCTACTCCGCCGGATGTTGTGCAGTTGCAGTGGGGATGGGAGCGATGGAAATGGGAGATGGTGCGGTTCAAATCCATCGGAAGCAGGCAAAGCGGACGGGCTGACGCCTAGTCGTTCCAAAACACTATTAGTAACATGTTTAGGGAGATGAAACGAGAACTGGGCAGTAGCCCAATGGTTGGGTTCGCAGTGGTGCACCCAGCAACCAGAGTTCGACTCGAACTCCTGGAATTCTCGCTAAGCATCCCAAAGGCTCATATACTAGTGTCTGTAGTCATTTTTTTTTGTCCGTCGAGAAAAGCATGTCGCGACGTCCTTTCTTTTTTGGAACCCACCGCAATTAACTCGTCGCGTTGCGATGTCCTCCGCTCCGCCCCAATTCCTTATCTCCTCGCCGCAGCCCCCGTCCCCTCCTCAAAACTCCGCCATCCCCGTCCCGTGCTTCCCTTGGAAAAGATCGATTTTTTTCGACGGAGGAGTAATTCCGGCTTGATCCGGTGGTGACGATGCCGGATCCTGCGATGGCGCCGACGCGAGCCACCAAGGGCCGTTGACTCCCTCTCCGGCTGCGCTTCCCTAGCGGCTCGGCGTCCCGGTGACCATCTCCAAGGCGGTTTCTTTCTGTAGCAGCCCAAGGAGAAGGCCGGCCCGGACAAATTCTTGGACGCCGCTCCAGCACCTTTCCTCACCGCCGTCGTCCACTAATCAAGGTCACCCCCATCCTTTACTCTGTGCTCCTTACCCTTTTTCCCTGCACCATCATGCGTGTTTGTATTTGTGCTACACCATCATGCTTCTATTTGCTACCCCTTCAGATCACAATTAGCAAGTATGGATGCATCCTTGTTGCATATGGTGTAAATTTGTGCATTGCATAATTGTGTCAAAATTTGAAACATGCCCCCAAGTGCATACTTACAATCTCAGTTGTCGGCCTTTGGCAGATTCTGCTGCTTCCGGTCTGAAAATGAGTAACATTCTCATAGCTTTATGCACAAACAGAGGTCCAAAGAAGCTACCCACCTATTCCAACCGAGACAACATCTATTAACACTAATAACCCGTTGCGCCCATGGCGCAAAAAGCGAGAGCGAGCCGAGTATTCAAACCATGTATATGCGACTGATTTTGAACCAACTAAATAGATACTTATAATATGTTCATATAAGAAATGCTCAAATCAGCGGTAATGTTTTGAGGTACAGAAAGAGAATGTCAGTAGGAATCATAGCATCTTAAATTCCAAGTATAATTAGCACTACTGTCACACGCAAGTCATTAAGCCCATCTTGTCTTATAACAAAGCAATAGTTCATCGAAGGGAAAAAAATGTTGAACATTTGCCACAGTATTCCTACTGTTCCTTCTGAACCAAATACAATGATGATGACTCATTAACATATTCATCCTCAAGCAGGAGTATATTTTACCCAAAAAAAAAGAGTTTCGTACCACCCTTCCAATTCCAGATATGAAATATAAAAAGCTTTCTTATACGACCTCTTATAAATACCTCTCCTGATATACCATTGGCATGAAGAATGAAGAGAACACATGAGATTTAGGACCATTGTCCAACTCATGATAAGGAAAATGCACAAAACATAGAGCATATAAATCACAGGAGATTTAGGACCGTTGTCCAATGGATGATAAAGGAAAATGCACAAAACATGGAACACATAATTTTGGAGCTGCACCATTTTAACACCCTTTCCATTGAACAAGACATACTCTACAGAAAAATATGCATGGACAAAAAGAAAAGAAAACCCAGTTGGCCCTAGATATAAAAATCAGTTCATTCAGTAATGTAATAGGCAGAACGGTAAGCATTGAGGTGGAAGTGCTCATCCTTATGTTGCTAGAAAGAATAACGTGGTGGTCTCCTTTTTAAGCTTGTCTTAATACCTATTGTAAAATATCGTAGCTTAAGCGTGTGCCTAGCAGGGACGCGATGCGTGTTAATATAGGGACCAAGCCCGGTTGTTACAGGAGATTACAAGAGATATACTAGGAAGAGATAAAGGATGCGGCCGGTGTGTTGGGATTGATCTACAAGAAATAAATCCCAACAGCTTAGCTAACCTCTACACGCACACAACTATATACGGTTTATATTGTACCGTATGTTACATGTTTAACACCTATTACATTATCCGGCGCGTAATCATCTTGAATCCCCATGAAGCCCACACATCAATAATATGCGAGGGGGGAAGCAACAAGCAACAGCGAGGTTAACAACTAACTTGAGGTTAACAAAAAGCTAGTGTCAGTTTCATTGGCACAAGAAAACATAGCAGGCAGCTCCACACTCCATCACTACGGTTTCCAAAAAACTAAAATAAAGAAAGTTTTTAATCAGGCTCTCTTCTAGCTTGGTCCTGTTTACATTAGCACAAATCGTAACATCAAACTGCAAGAGTCACTGTGTTTCCACCAAAACTCTTACGTCGTATTCTTCTGTTTCTTCTGCAGTTGAGGGCGAGTATAAATTAATCTCAAAGTTGCAGTCGTAGTCAAATTAAAGACAACTGAAGTTAATGTCGCCCTATAATCTCTGTTCTTCTCCATGCCAGTGAAAAATCAACAAGGCAAGAATAAGAGTGAGAAGCAAATGAAAGGCAATGCGCAATACATCATGATTGGCTAAAACATCGGCTAATCTAGCCAGCTAGAGGCTATATTTGATGACCACAGTTGAACAACTAAACTCAGGTCAACAACAATTAGGTAATTAATTCAGTCCTGATTAAGAAAAAGAAATACTAAGATTTATTATGCAAGGGACTATACAACCAGTAAAGCACCCCTGTATCTGCCCATTAATCTAATCTATTCAAGATTGAGATAATAGAAAATACAAAATATCAACATGGAGACCGTTTCTCTTAAGGAAAGAGAAAGAAGCATATAATCCACTGATGTGTAACAAAAAACTGTAAATTGATCTGTTTGTTGTAATAAAATCTTGCAGACTAACCAACCAACCATTCCAAATCAAACTTGACAAGGTAACGAAGGAGAGAAATTGGAATTAAGCAAACAGAGAGAAATTAATCTTGCATGGTTGCTCACCCAAGACATTAGACATTCAATTAGACCAGAATAGAAATTAAGTTGGCACACAAACTTTGAACGAGAAGCAAGCCAAGAGAATAGAAGAGCTTAATAAATACCTATGCAGCAGATCAGCTGACCCTAATTCCCAACTCCAAAATACCCAGTGAATCTGTTCCATCCCAACCACATCACACACACACACATGGGGACCACAATGCTTAGAAATTGAGCAGTAAGAATAAGAATGACAACATGATCGGTAAGGATATCCCAACCTCAGCCTGCACCCTTAGAATAGCAACCTTCCATCACACGGTCCCTCCTAAAGAAATACGAAGCAGAGAAGAAGGGGGTTATGTCAGACCAAGATATAACTCATATTCATGAAGCAATTAGCAATTGAAGTGGTCCAGATACTCATGGAATCATCTATTAAACAAAAATGACAGTGAAAGAGCAAAATATACAACAACTTAGCCCAAGATTTTTATATGGAATGGCATATAGCTAACAAATAAGTGGAACTAAATCACCACCTCCTGCTCCTCGCCATCAAACCACATAATCCTTTGTGGTGCAAATAAGCAGAATTAAATCACCACCTCCTTCTTTCATTTCCATCAAACCACATAATTCTTTGTGGTGCAACGCACGATGACTGAAAAAGGAGATCAGCACTGCCATGTCGGGATGCACCTGGTCAATCAATCTCCACAATCCTTGGTGCTTCCAGCCACTGCAACCACTGAAAAAAAACGCCTGTCAAATCCAGCAATAAACAACAAAAGGAGGCAATTCAATGGTATATAATGCCTACGTCTCTGAACAAAGGTCAACTTCAGATTGATGTTAAAACCTTTTGATACTTTTACCATTAAACACTAATAGATATTTGCTAAACAAAATGATTCCATTTGATTTGTCCTTTTATGGTTATTTCCCTTAGTTTGGTCTACATGTCAAACGAACAATTAATAGCAATGGCACTTCAGACAAATCATTGATTGAGAAAAATCGTGAGTACAGGAAAACGTTAACACACACAATGGAGCACTTGTATTGCTGTAGTGTAGTGTGGAGAGGTTGGAATATAGAGGTCATGGCAAGAAGGAACTGGGATATGTACCTGGTTGTTTTTGCAAGGCAAGTTATCAAGTGACGCACCTGCTACTGCCCTCCGGTGTGCCTCCCTGTACAAAATTCAAATCACCAGAGGCTGCCGCACACGTGAAGCGTTTAGGCCGAGTTGTGTAAGGAGTGGACTGCTACATCGTCCCCAACAAAGGAAAGCAAGGCAACATACCAAGTATCCATGGTCCAGGGAAGAAGGGTGACGTGGACGAGCATCCGAGCCGCTGGACGACGCTCTCCATGACGAACCAGGGTTGGCCTGCTTTTTCTCCCATCGCTGGCCTCTTTCCTCTCCCTGCAGCTCCACCCCACCCCCTAGAATAGGCGGAGGAGCGTTGCCCCCATCTTTTCTTGTTCGTGCCGCTGGCCCGCCCTTGCTGCTCCTTCCCCCATCGTCAGCCTCCCCTGCTCCTTCACTCCAACCATGAAGGGTCCCCTGCCCATCTCTTCCATGACGACAACCACCGGCCGATCTGAACCAGAACGTTGGTAACGGGCATACTAATGGCGAGAGATGGGAGGCGGCGGCGACCACGTACTGGGTTAGAGGAGAAGGAGAGAAAGGAGGGGAGGTGGCCTTGGGTAGAGGAGAAGGAGAGAAGCTGCGGCGGTGGCGGTGGCCAGGGGAGGAAGAGAGATGCGGCGGTGGTCGTGGCCAGGGGAGGAAGAGAGATACGTAGCAGGGTAGATCGTGCGAGCCTGGTTGATCGCGCCACTCAGATGCACCAGGTGAGCGGGTAGTATAGCAAGGTTTATAGGAGAAATTTTTGCTAGCAATTTTTGTTTTAGAGGCTTGGCCATGCAGTGTATAGATGCAGCTCCAAAATGCTTAGAGGCAAGGATAGAGGCAGCAAAATACCACACCGTGGATGCTCTTAGAGCTACATGGAGCACTGATCTGTTCTCTCTATATTTAGCTGGCAAGCAAATCAATCAAGTCAACTTAGACATGTATTCCATCCACTCATAATGTTTAGCTTTCAGGTGGGTGGCAAAAACTGACAATTCTGTTCATTTTTCTCTGTGGTGTAGGTTAGGAAGAAGCAGCTGCCGACAGGCGATGGCATTGGGTACCTGGAGGCCAAGCACCACCTGCTGCTGAGCTACTGCCAGGACCTCGTCTACTACCTGCTACGCAAGGCCAAGGGGCTGTCCGTCGACGGCCACCCTGTTGTGCGCAGCCTTGTCAAGATCAGGCTGTTTCTTGAGAAGGTGTGCGTGTGTGCCCTTAAGTGTTGATTCTTAAGCTGCCAGTCTCCATTTACGCGTCTGTCTATCTAATAGTAGATGGTGTTATGTTGAATTATGTGTGCTAGATTCGCCCGATAGACAAGAAGATGGAGTATCAGATCCAGAAGCTCACCTGTAGATGGTGCAGCTGCCCAGGATAAGGTGCCAGACGCCGAGGTCAGTGTTAAGGGCAGGCAACAAGGCGAGGACGACCTGTTGGGGTACCGGCCAAACCCGGATATGATGGATCCCAAAATTGTCGTGAAGGGCAGGTGAAATTCTCACTTAGTTGTATGTTTTAAGGTGATAATGTTCGACTGCTCGCCACTCTGTGTTCTCACAGACACACGCACCAATGAGTTACCATCAAAAGTTGTGCATTGAATTTACCAGCTTTAGCCCAAACATCAATCAATAAATCTTATATGTATTTTTATGGCATCAAATCTACCCATCCTTACTTGAGCTGTTTTCTGTAATATAGTTGTCAGTTGGATGAGAAATCAATATTTCTGGTGCAATGTCTTGTAGAATCAAATTAAGTTGGTACTTTACAACCCGGTTTAATATGCCCCGTTTTAAGTGAACTGTATCATAGCTTATATTGTTGCTTTTGTGGATACTGCTGGCTGTTGCTTAAATGCTGCCTTATTCTTACACAAGGTTTGGGGTATATATACTTCTAACGGCACTATTCCAATTAATAACATGAATATAGGTCACTCTGTTTTACAGTACATCAGTAATGATCATTTCATGACCAGAGTTCAGTTTGTACAGATTTGTTGTGTCTGATGTGTTTAGTTGTTTGACTTCAGGGCAAAGATGGTATCTACGTTCCTCCGAAAATTGGGCCAGCTGCCATGGATAATCATCATAGCAAAGACGCTGTAAAGAAAGAGAAAAGATTATTACGTGTGGCAACAGAGAATCCTTACTTCAAGAAGACGACTGCTGCTGCTGATAGACCAGAGGAGGATTCTACATTCTGTCAGGATGGACGTTGTACATGTTGTTGTTTGACCTCGCCGAGGTCGCCCTCTTGCAGTTGCCTAGCTCGGAGAAGGTCGTCTTTGTCTTCATTCGTCGCCGCCGTCATGTCCTTCACCTAATCCTTCATCGCGCTCTTCCCGAGTGCCTTGACCTGCGTGTGAGGAGAGGTCGGCGATGGTGTGTGGCCACGTGCGTCGGCCAGCGGCCAAGTGAAGGAGCCGCAGGCGGTGACCTGTGTGTAAGGAGAGATCAACGGCGGCATGTGTGGAGGCCGGCGTGGATCGGTGGCGGCGGTGGATAAAGAGGCAAGGGAGCGGTGACGATGGAGGAGGAGGAGGAGGAGGTAGGAGCGTGTGGCGTAGGAGTGTCTGGCAGGCGTGGGTCGTGGGGTTAGAATTTCGTCCGGCCCCTCAAATTGGTAACGTATCTTCGTCTTGATTTATTAGTCCTCCTTATATTTAGGGTCATATTTTTTACTATGATTCTAACTAATAAAATATAAATTATTCTTAGAAAAAATAATATTGACGGAGTTCAATGATATAATTTTCCGTGAGCATTAACATTAGGAAGAGGATGCCATAAAATAAAATACGAAGAGGATGACATAGTTACTCCCTTTGTCATAGTTTAAAAGGCGTGCACGTGTATCTAGGTCGTCAATTTGACCAACTTAATAAAAGACATATATTACAGAAAATATATCATTAGAAATTTTAGATGTTTTATTTTCTAATGATATAATTTTTATGTTAAATAATATATTTTATATAAGTCAAATTGACGACAGGGAGTAGTAAAAAGGATGAGGCATTTATTGCCTCAGGTACTAGTGTCAGTAGTCATTTAAGCACTGTGCACGATCGCACTAATAATGACGGCTCTGCCCATCATTAGCGCCTCGATATTCGCTACTTAGAGCGTGTTCGGTACTCCGTGAGCATTATTCTTAGAAAAAATAACTAATAAAATATAAATTATTCTTAGAAAAAATAATATTGACGGAGTTCAATGATATAATTTTCCGTGTGCATTAACATTAGGAAGAGGATGCCTCAATATAAATTACGTGGCCGCAAAATCCTGAACTCCACCGCCAGCTTCCGAGCGCCAGCTTCTCACGATGGAGTCGAACGCTGGTCGCTGGGGACGCCAACTGCGTCCCCAACCAGTACGCCATTGCCACGTCCTCGACTACTACAGTTGGACCGTTTATTATATAGGAGTCTTTAATTAATAACAATAATAGAACACGCACCGTCACGGCGTTTTTGCCAAAATGCCCTTATTGTTTTCGGTAATTGAAACCGCAGTTCTCATATTAAGTCAACCCGAATCGGTATGCGAGAGAGAAGAAAAAAAAGAAACACCCGCGAGGCCTGCTCCCAATCCCATCTCACCATCCAGCGCGCCGCCACCTCCTGCCATGCCCCGCTCCGCCTCACCGTGCGCCGCCGGCCGCCGCGCGCCGCCACCTCCAACCCTCCTCCCACCTTCAACCCTCCTCCGTTCAGCGTGGTCGCGGCCCACAGCCAGGAGCACCGTCAGATCCAGAGTACAGCCGGTCGACCACGACGTTCATGGAGCGCGGGGCAGCTACACGGCTTGACCTGGCAGGGTGGACGCAGTGGCGGCGCCACGATAGGGGCGACTATGGTCGGCCGCCCCGGGTAGCCGAAATCCCGTATACTAAAAATACGATCCGTTTTGTACATTGCCTGATACATATGGGGATTTGCGCTGGACTGCATGGTCACACAAGTCCAGTAGCAGCGTATAGTATAGCCCCAATATAGTTAGCCCGGCCACACCCCAATCTCCCGAACACGTACAGGCAATCCCGGCAAATTCCCAAATCGAGCCAGGCAGCCAGCGCCCAATGAGACTAAGAGCATCTACAGCCGGACATAGTAAATATGACCCTCTAAATGTTCGTGGACGTGCCCGGTCAGTGACCGGGCGTGTCCCCTATTTGTCCATCCGCACAGTCACACTTCTTATTTTTGTTTTCATATGTCCGGTCACTTGCACGTGATTGATGGAGAGAAAGATAGAGAAAGAAAAGAATGAATAAAAAAAAGAAAATGTGGTCTAGGGTGGGGTTGCGTCCTACGTGGCGGACCGACCTGGCGCGCCCGGGCACGTCCGCGTGTCCTCATATCCTCCCTATATTTGAGATGGATATGAGGGTTCACGGACAGCCCGGACATATACGGATGATACGAGGGGTCCGGTCGGGTCACTTTTTTCCTTCTCTCTCCTATCCGGTTACTGACCGGGCGCGTCTACGGGCGTATGAGGGGTCGTTTGAGGCGTCCGATTGTATATGTTCTAACCTCCACAGAGCTCCGCCTCGCCGGGCACCTGATCCAGATCCGTCGACCGCGGATGGGCGAACCAAAAGAAGATGTCCCGGGTGTGGCCTCTGTGGGAGATCCAGATCCGTCGACCGCGGACCGCGGATTTGATTGTATATGTTAGTAGTTCTCTATGACGTTCATGTTAGATTTTGTGATTTTTGGTGGTTACATCACCTAGTTGTCGAGAATCTTCAACTGTTCTAAATCATTGGTTATGTTATTTTTCGAGTGCATATAGCTTCATATTTGAATTTTATGAGATTTGGTTCAACGGACTTGCATTTGTCAATCAAAAAATTTGTATCTCAAATGTGCCGCCCCGGCTAAGTTCAATTCCTGGATCCGCCACTGGGTGGACGCGACGGTGGTGGTGGTGAGGAGGCAGGGGCATTCGTCGTCGACGGGGCAGGTGGTGAGCTGGCCGCGGCGACTTGAGTATCGCACCGCGAACCTTGCGCCGGCTGGCTGGGTGCTCCTCGTGCCAGCACCTGCTATGGGAAGAGCAGGAGGGATGGTGGGGCAGTGTCCCGCCGCCCTCCCCGCGCACATGGTCGACATCAGCCCCCCAGCGCTGGACTCTGGTAGTCGCCATCGCTGACGGAGTAGGAGGGGATGTGGAGGTCCTCAAAATCCATCGACTTGGCTTGCGTTGGGCACAAAGTCAAAGAATAAGGGTGGTGGCAAGAAAAGGAAAGGTTTGCTTGGTTGTCATTATATATGCTGCTCTGTTTGCCTGTTCTTGATACATGAGTTCTTTTCCTGATAGCTAGACTGGTTTACATCTGTCTCAAGTTCCTTGAACTCACAGAGCTTCTTTTATCTTGTACTCCCTCCGTAAAGTAATATAAGAACATTTAGAACACTACTTTAGTAATCTAAACGCTCTTATGCGGAAAACCAATTCGGCTCCCGGGTCCAGATGAACCTGGAATCTGGACCGCCCCTTCTCATCGCGATGTGTGACCTGGTGTGTATTCACAGCGTATTTGGTCCACATCGGTTTTTCCTGTAAATCCCTAGTGGCCCACACCCTGCTGCCCATAAATGATGTCGCCCGTTAAACAGCCGTGGTATAGACGGGATGGCAACGGGTGGTTCCAACCGACGGCAACCTGGACCAGCTCTGGCTCAGCTCAATGTCAGCCGCCCCATGCCACTGAACTCGCTGGCATTTACTCATTTCATTTACATCGTGCACTCACCTTCATTTAAACAAGATCGGGTCAGTAAACAACACAAATTACAAAGGTTCACCTAAAAACATTTCTCTACACGATCACAACACACACTTCCGAAAAATGAGTTTCAGTGTTCCCAGACTGGAAAAAACGAAGAGAAAATACAAGTCTCTAGCTGCTGCCCCTCTAACAGAGGAACGATTTGCAGCTTAACACCCACCGGATTTGTGCAAGTGTTCTTCATGTGCTCAGCAACACCACGGTTGCTGCATTTTCCTCCTTCGTGGACAGTTTCGGCAAATTACCTCTCTCCAGACAGGTAGCTTTTTTTTTGCCTCTTTCCTCCACAAATGCTGCAAAACCGAGTTCTCTAACGGATGTTCGTCGGTCGCCCTGGCTTTTTTTTTTAGTTGCCCCTAGACCAACCAGAGTGTCTAGATGCATGTCTCCACCTGCATGTTCTGCATCTGCTATAAGTTCAGTAGCCTTGGCAGCCGCAGGCCCGCAGCGACTGGTGCTACATGCCTGTCTTCCAGCCCTAGACCATATATCTGATCCTCATGCTCGGCAAGAGCAAAGCCTGCATCGCCACTTTCAGTTCTTCTTGAATTACAGTGTCCTGGTCTCCATCCAGATGTGCTTCAACACCGCTCTGGTCAATGGCATCTGCGTTGTCTCCCACTGCATCGCCATTGCGTAGGCAGCCACACTTGTTTCCTCCCTGCACACAACAGCACCCCCGAACTGCGGCCAGATCCTCCGATAACCGCCCCGCGAGATCCATTGGCAGACTCCTCTTCCCCCCGACCAGCCCCACATCAAGTCCATTAGGGTCGTCGCGCTAGCCGCCTCCTTCGGGAAGATGGATAACCTGCACGCGTTGAATTGAAGCTCTAAGCATTTTCTGATGCTGGATGGTAAATGGGAATGAAGAACAATTTGTAGTGCACAAGGAGGGATTTATTACCTGTCTACCATCGCCATGGCTGGGCCTCCGCTACTTGGAGTACACGTCCGCGCGTCGCGAGTAGAAAAGCAGTGTACGAGAACGCCGCCGCCGCCGCCACCCCCGCCCTCCAGCTCTAATTTACCCTCGACTCGATCCGCTTTTCCTCAAACAATGCCGAAGTTGGTGGATGGGGATGCATTCATTTGGCCGGCCTGACTAGTGGGTCCATCTGACGACTATTGCGCGTCTTGGTACAAAAAGCCTCCCGCTAGTCAGCCGTTAACGGCGACTCAGCAGCCGTTGTCGCACGTCTTCTGACAACATACATACAGGACTGTATTCCCCTGTATTATGTTCCCGTATAGCTATTTAAATAATCCTCGCACAGATCCCACAGCTCACATGGACGGCCCAGATATCAGGTTCATCTGGACCCGAGAGCCAAAACGCCTCTCCCCGCTCTTATATTAGTTTACAGAGGGAGTACTAATAGGCAAGAAAGGAGATGCAGCCGAAGCAGCAGAGCCCATGGAGGTTTCTAAGGACGCACCAAGCCAGGAATAATTCGTATTTTTTTTTAATTGCTTTCGTTACGTTTGTACCTGCTCCTTTGCTGCATCTGATTGTGTTATATTACATTCAGCTGTGGGAATTTGAGTACCTTTTTTTGAAGTGTCTAATGAAAATGATCGATCCTGCCGCACATCACATCGAAGCACAAGCCTGATAATTATGTATGGTGTGCTGAATGTTTACCTGTCAGTTCTGCTTATAAATCTGGCTTAAGTTCAACATTTTTGTGATGTTTATCTGTGGTTTACCGTTTTAGGCGTGGCTGATTGGTGTTCACCTATTACCGTAGCAGTTGATGTGCATTTGACTGCCTAGACTTGCGCGAGTTGTGTTCTGGGCATGAATCTTTTTGCTTCCAATTCTAATTGAGGATATTCTCTGCTGTTTCTCTATACAATCTTGCCATAGTTGACATTTTGTCATTTTGTTGAAGCCAAGATTTTCCCACTTATTAGTTGATATTCTGTGAGATAATCCTGCTGTTGGTGCCTACTTCGTGAACATCCTGTTTTCTTATTCAGCCATGATGATAGCCGTATAAGACTTCATGACTTGTGTAATAAGTGAGAAAAGATCCAAGTTAGATACAAATACTTAAGAATTCGTGTAAAAAGTGAGAAAAGATTGATCTGGCGGCTATAAATCAATTAGGTAGAAATGGCGGCTATAAATCAATTAGGTAGAAAGGGGGTCGTTCCTTGGCCACCCTTCGGTATAAAGGGGATACATTGTGCTACAGTTTAAACTTCATGAGAAGAAATAGAAAAGCAGCCAACTATTCAGAAATAGAAAAGCCACGAACTATTCCTGGGGAACGAACCTATCTGTTGATGGTGTATGTCCTCCTTTCTGACATATTCCAAGAATAAGCTCTCATATTCGGTAAATGCAAGTCGGTTGATTATTTTGAATAACCTTACGGTTTTCTTTTTCATGTCTGTTTATACCTCTCCAAAGCCTGGCCCGATTTATTCATGCTCGGCTGCCCACTCGGTGCCCACTATTCTTCTTCTCTGCATGTGGGTGGGAGGCTTGGGTCTGAAAATTCTGCAGAAATTTGGGTCGGTGCTGCGTCTGCGGTGGCTTTGGTACCGTTTGGTCGATCACTCCAAAACTTGGTTTGGATTACCGGTGCCCTGCTCCGATGGAAGTCGAACCAAACGCGGTGATCTGGACCACGCTGCTCAGTTCCTGCAGAGCCCATGCCGATGTCGAGCTCGCCAAGCTTGCCGAGAGCAAGCTCCTGGCATTGGAGCCCGACAACTACTTAATATACGTCCTCCTGTCCAATATTTACGCCGATGCTGGCCTCTGGGGTGATGTGAGGGAGATCAGGGACCTGATGAGGAGCAAGAACGTGCAGAAGCTGTCTGCCTACAGTTGGATAAAGCTGGATGGTGAGGTGCACAAGTTCCTGGTGCAAGGCACTTACCATCCGAGATCAGCTGAGATTTACGACGTCGTCCACGGCTTGGGGTTGCTCCTGAACCGAGCCGACTCTGATCCCGACCTGCTAGTTTCAGAGTTCTGTTAAAAAATATTGACAGCTGAGAGCTCTGTTTTTGTGCAAGGAACACAAAGCATTCCATTAACTAGGCGAGCTGGAGTTGCCAGCAGACAAGTTCTTTTATATATCTTGGAAAGAGATCAAGACAAATCTGATTGATTCTTGACTCCATACATACATACACTATAATTAGCTCAACAATGTGAAGAAATACTACAAATCCATGAGCAAGCTTCTACCTTACACAACTGAAAAGCTGATTGCACCACATCTCTTTTTTCTGACAGAGATTGCATCATATGCAGTTGGAGTGAGTATATGATCTCATATGCAGTCCCAATCCCTTCTCTCTGATTAGCTCCGTTTCTTTCAAACCACAATAACCACAAAAGAATGTATACTTTAGCTATCGAAGACAGTGACGTGGCGTCGGAGAACGTTCGGGGCATTAGCTTGGGCAGGCACTATGGACCTCTACAAACAATATTAGTTATCGAAGGCATCGTCCCTGTGCATCCTGCTAACTACATCTTCAAATGGGCTGTATTCTTTCAGCAATGGCGACCTCTCGGAAGTAGGGAAGACGGTGATGCGGCGTCGGACGTGCTTTGCAAGATCAATCAACTCCACGCCTTCCACCGGAGCACTTAGTTGTTTTGCTTTAGCATCGCGCTCCTTTGAGCTGCAATTTGTATCACCCAGTCTTATGTTTCTGAACTTATGCTGTTCTAGTGCTTGTAGTAACTCGTATGGTTTGCGACTGCTGTTCGCTTTATTAATTTATCAAGGAGGGCGCAGCTTGTGCCTGTTATCTAAAAAAGGAATGTATACTTTCAGACATTTTGCCATTCGGAATAACCTCCATCATCCAGATAGCATTTGGGCAATTGATAAGTTGCATAGCCTTGATAAATTTGCACTTTAGGAAGCAATAACCTTGACAGATTTGTACTCTAGAAAGCAATAATCTCCGGCTTCATCTAATTAACAACATATTGGGCATCGCGTATCCACTACATTCCTTTGTTCTGTATTTTCATTCTTAGAGGTCGCCTATTACGGGCCAGTCGTCATAGAGAGTGCAGGATTATGCTGGGCAGGGGCAACAGGGACTAGTTGGCCACAGTGAGGCCGATTAGTGGCTACTCGGCCACGTGTGAGCCGACGATTGGCTCAACCACGTCACCACCCGCCACTCGGCCTGCTGGGCATGCAGTCGGCCTGCTAGAGGCCGACAGGGCCCAGTCGGCCTCACCGAAGCCGACAGGAGCCAGATATCCCTCGGAGCGGCCCCTTCTTCCTCCTCCATTCCTCTTCTTTCCTTCTCTCCTTCTCTCTCCACCCGAAAATACCCCAATTTGTACATGAAATTTGAGCCGATTTCTTCCCTATTTTCCATCATAGTTGCGTTGTAGAGGGTTAGGGGATGCAAGGGAAACCTCAATCTCGCGATGGGATAGCTCGTCGTGGTGGTGGTGAACATTTTGGTGGTGGTGGTGGAGGTGGAGGTGGTGGAGGTGGTGGTGGTGGTGCTGGTGGAGGTGGTGGAGGCTCCGGTGATTGAAGGTCGTCGTTCGTCGTTTCTTCGCACGCTTCAAGGGTAAGATTCACCGGACATTTTCTCTGTCATTGTTGTTCCCGTAGTATGTAGGTGTGTGAATATTTGTAGTTTCTTCCATAATATATTTAGATGTCAAATATTTAGTTTGCGAATATTTTTAGTTGCTCCGGTAGTTTTTGGTAATATATTTAGATGTCAAATATTTAGGTGTGTGATTATTTAGTTGGTTCGGTAAAATTTCGTAATAAATTTAGGTGTCAAATATTGAGGTGTGCAGATATTTTTAGTTGGTCTGGTAATATTCCGTAATATATTTAGATGTCAAAAATATTTAGGTGTGCAACTATTTTTAGTTTGTCCTGCTTCTTAATAGTTGTCCATGTTGAATAGTTTTTTAGGTCAGCCCGAGATGTCTTATGTAGTGAAGTTAGTTTTTTACTACGGCCCTAGTAATGTCCGAACAAATGAGATGGGAGCTGATCTGAGTGAATTCCGGTACATTAAGGTGACACTGACTGTCCCTCAAATATGGCATGTTAGTCAGTTGACAGAATGGTTGGCGGGATGTTTAGGGCTTAATACTGAACACACACACCGTCGGTGTTCATGTATTATGGACCTGATCAATTTCAACCATTTACTTTTATTTAAGGCCAATAGAGCAGGACTTTCAGTGGGTGCGTTGGTTACAAGGTTGCGAGAGCAGGGGATGTAATCCTATCGCCTTAGTGCTTCCCATCGTGAAGGAGGTTAGTGCACCTGAAGGCAAGGGTGGTTACGATTGTGGCTAGAGCCGTGCACGGATGCACGATTCACTGTCAAATTATGCGTTCCATGCTGGAGATGATGTTTACGAATCAGTGTAGAACAGTCAGGTAGAAGGAGGAAATACCGATGATCATGTCAGTGGCGAGACGGATGCTGACGAGATAGATGGGCACATGTAAAACCAGATGGAAGATGAAGACAAAGGTGGTGATATTGCCGATGATTCCGACGAGTCGGATGAAGAAGAGAACACAAAGGAGGTGCCTAATCCTGCATCATGGAATCAGGACTTCTCATCTGCAATGACCGTGAACGATGGTCATGATTCGGCCTGGCAATATCACTAGAACAACATTGCGACGGATGCCATGTATCTAAACAAGAAAGCTCTCAAGGATGCAATCATTGATTGGGCAATGTCCATGCAAAGGGTTTTCGTAGCTGATGTGTCAAGTCAGAAATACTTGGCAATGGTATGTAAGAACCCAGATTGTCCCGCAAGGGTGCATGGTTATCTCCCTAAATATGGCACAAGCTGGGTGATCAGTAACTTAGTTCATCACAGTTGTGATATTCCCTGTATCCCTCAAGATCATGCTAACCTTTCATCCACACTCATTGCTCGATTGCTTTACAGCGAGATAGTGCAGAGCAGAGTGATGGAAGTGAAGGATATCCAGACAAAAGTCTTCGTCAGGTTCAAGTACAAAATTTCTTACGGCAAGGCTTGGAGGGCTAAGCAGAGGGCGCTTGAGACCAGATTTGGTTCGTATTTCGACGCATATGACTCTGTTATCCGGCTCCTACACACACTGAAGGACCGGAATCCAGGCACCCATGTCGACATCCAAGACTTATTCTTGCCAGAGTTCCCAACTGTGAGGGTGATGCATCGACTGTTCTTCTCTTTCGGTGTATGCATCGAAGCTTTCGGACATTATCGACCGGTGATATGTGTAGATGGCACTTTTCTCACTGGCAAGTACAAGGGTCAGATCGTGATCGCCATTGTCAAGATGGACAAAATCAAATCGTCCCACTCGCATTTGCTTTTGTGGAGAGCAAGACATTGAAAGTTGGACATGGTTTTCAGGCAATTGAAAATAAATGTTGTGCAGGATAAGACGAATGTGTGCATCCTTCATGACATGCATGTAGGTATACTCAGTGCGATAAAGACACTGTCAAACCCTGGTCCTGAGAAACAAACTCCATGGCATGACTTGCAGAGCTGTTGGTGCATGAGCCATCTTGGGGCTAATTTCTTCTTAGCCAGACAAGATGCCGACCCCTACTACGTAGGATACGTACCCGAGCTATGATACTTAAGGCTCCAGACAGTACGCAATAACATCTATTGTCTTTATCTAATGCATTTTGTTGTTACGTACTTCGCCGTGCATACTTAATAATCATCGTGACAATTTCAGGATGAGTTGGCACTCGATCTTCATAGTGACATTATCGACTATGGACGTTCACTGTTGTCTGGACCTCTTCTGGTACCTAGGCCTCACTCCAGTCTTGGCTCATGCGCATGGAGTAGAAGATACGGGCAGTCTATGCGGCAATCACGTGCGCCCGCACTTCGCACGTTGTTCACCACCACCAGCAGCAACAGCAGCCGCGTACCTCCACACCCCGACATCAACCGCGTCCACATCTAGCAGTCGACGCCCCCTCCACCCCCTCCCGACCAGGCTGGCAGTTCGGCGTGGCAGCACCCACAACAGCATGATCCCACATCGAGCTTCGTGTTTCGGCCACCCCCACAATAGCACAGTCCACATCGGGTTTCATGTTTCAACCACAACAAGCTGGTATGTCTCTTCATATTTATTATTTTCAATATCAATTGACACCACATATTTCTTCAGTACTTATGTTTCCTCCCACGAGAGCCTACACATATCAGGAGGCGTCGGCGTCCAAATTTGGGTGGGGGAGTGAACAGGAAGGTGGGGAGAAAATACAAGATCAAATGTCGCAGCACTACAACTAGATGGACATGTATTCGACTCCTCCACCAGGACCCACCCATGATACACAGTATGACCAGGATGGGTCCGAGATTCCTCCTCGTCACATTAGGCCATCCCATAGGTTGGGCTAGAGTACGCCTAGCACACCGCCTGATCGCTGAGGCAAACGTCGTCAGTGACGCTTATATCTATCAGTAGAGACATGACTATCTACTTATCTATGAGACATATGTCTATTCTATGTATGAGACAAATGACTATCTACTTATGTATGAGACATATTCCTATTCTATTTTAGTGCTTAGTTAATTAGCAGGGATAATTCTGATACTACAAACTAATGCATCCAACGTTGTGAACCAACTACAACATCACATTTAGATAGAACATAATGCCCCCTACAACAAGACGGTACAAATAAATAATACAAAGTACATCTGAATTAAAAGGTACGACTAAACTTACAAAATACAACTTAAAAACTACATGAAGGCATCATCGTCATCCTCCGTCGATGCAGAGTTCTTGCCCTTCGACGATGCAGAACTCTGGCCCTTTGACGACGCGGTAGTCTTGGCCTTGGTGCTTGGCATGAAGATGTCATCTTCGTCGTCGCTGTCAGTGCTCCATAAAAAAGTATGTTCTAATGCACAATTTAGGTAGGACTCACTCTTATGATGTTGCTTCTTCCATCTTCCATGCAACATGAGGAGTTCTTTCTAAAAGGATCGATATGGTTGACTAGAGGGGGGGATGAATAGGCAACTGGCACTTTTTAATCTTTCCTTAACAAATTAGGTTCAGTAACAAATAGGTTATCTAGATATGCAACTAGGCGAATGACCTATATGATGCTAACAACAACAAAGTAACAAGCAAGCATGTAATACAACACAAGTGAGCTTGAACAAAGTAAAGGTAAGAGATAACCACAAGTGGAACCAATAGAGACGAGGATGTTGTTAGAACATATTTCTCCATATGTGGTTTTGGTAATTGTTGACAATCCCTATGGACTAATGGTTGCCTTGAGTTATATTCGAAGGATTTGTACATAGGCACTTCTTGAAGTACATGTGTTGGTTTCAAGGAGTTTATATGGTGACCAAGGTGGTATGTAAGGGTTTTATCCAAAGATTGGTCATGTGACAGTCGAGCTTATTGCAAGCATGTCTTGAATTTGAAGATTGTGTGAACATTCATGTTTACCTTCAAGACATCATCTTTATGAAGAGAGAAGATAAGGAACAAGGTTGATCAATACTACGTCAAAGAGTGAATCAAGTTGATCAACACACAACGCATACAAGATGTACCAAGTGGGATCAAGTGATCCCATGGTATGGTAAGCATTGTCCATTACACTTTGTGTACTAACCCATAATCTACGTGGGAGTTCTATGTGGGGTTAGGTATGTGTCCATGGGCTCGCGTCAAGAGGAAGATCTCATACAACCCATGGAGGATGACATCAAGTGGTGACCGTCATCAAGGTTGCGATGTGCAAGTTCAAGTGGAGCATCACGAAGAGATCATGCTTGAAGCTTGCCGTCCATTATGGTGACAATGGACTTGTGAAGATGTGCCAAAGAGTGGCTCACCCATAGTGGAGTATGGGGGAGCAATCAACTAGTCTTCATCAAGCCAACGCAATCAAGAAATGTGGTCCATCTTGAGGAAGTCAAGTTCGTCATCATCTAGCTCAAGTGGACTTTGTGCAAGGTATAGGTTTGCCCTTGATAAGTTTTCTATTTTGCCGGTCTCATGGTGGTAGTTGGGAGACCGGGTTACAGGATCGATTGTCGTACTATCAAGGGGGGCTCTCAAGTGAGTAGCTTGATCGTATCGTTAGTTGAGAGCTCAAACCATTTGCATCCTTGCATCATCTTTCTTGGTTCTTGTTTGGTGTTTCTCTTTGTGAGTTTTAGAGCTTATGGTCATCTTCATGACAAGCTCGAGTTCATAAAAAACGGAGTCCATATGCATCTTCTATCACTGGTGCAGCAACGTGCTATACAAACGGTTTTTAACCCCTTTCCACGACGTAGTTCTAAACCGTCACCTTGCATGTGTGGGCGATAGGGGGGGTCCATCCCACACGACACGGAAAACCCGTCAGCGATGATGACCAATGAACGCAAACGTTCTGCAAACAAAATCGTGTGCGGTGCAGGAACATATCGCACACACAATATTTTTGACGTACGTATGTGATTTGGGATCAATCACACACGTCTAAGACGAGTCAAACACGTCTAATTGCTCATGGAAAATAGACGGTGCATGACATCATCTGACACGTTTCCCGAAAAATTTACGCGTGGGATCGTCTTTGCATCGGGCACGGTTTCCTGTTGGCTCATGTGTGAGATAAGGTGTTATCGCAAACGATTGAGGAGCTCCTACGCACACGTACAAGTGCTGTAAACCATTTGCGATTTCTTATGTATCACCAACGTTTTTAGTTTATATCTCGTGTGCTTTTCCTGTAGATCATAGGCGGTTGCGTCATGAATTGCGTGTGCTCTCCGTTCTGGATTGCACACGCTAGTTGCTTGAACCGTATGCGCTGAAATGACCAGGTTATTGTAAAATATCGCATTTAATTCACCCTGCGAATAGGAAATTCGCCACAATATGCAATCGACAAATTGTGTCCACATGAAGAACATTCATCATAACTCACCACAATATGCAATTGCATGAATAGTGTCCACAGGAAGAACATTCATCATAATTCACGACAATATGCAATTGAGCAAATGCTAGCTAAATTCCACAGCTGTAAGACCGACATATGCAGTACATAATCATAGTGTACGAAATACGAAGACATGATCACATGGAAAACAATGCATCCATGTGTATATGTTTAGCTGATAACACTATAGTACTTATTATTAGGGGTTAGAAAACCGGAAATCTTCGACGCCTTCAGTGGGCTTGATATAGTGTTTCACAAAGAAGGTGCTGATAAATTTCCTAACAGACAACGATTTATATGCGGCGAGCGGTTCAGAGGTCATCGGTTCGAAGATCAACTGCAAGACTTTTAGATCAGAATGTGACATACGTGTGGAGTAGAAGATAGTAATTAAGAAACAGACTTACTGGAAATATCCTGTCAGCATCGACACCACATTCAACACGTCTGCATAGGTTCATCATGTGTGCACAAACGTAGTATCCACATAGGCTGGTCCCTTGTTGTTATTGAGGACACTGAAATTTTTTGTACAATATTAGTCATGTATTTGCCCTGTTAGGAAAAACCTAACCGATGTAAGTTGTTCCTTCTTTTTTCTTTGGAGAGAAATAGAAAGAGGTTTACCTAGAAACTTGAACATCCGACTAGCATTTTCTGAAAATAACGGATTTCGTTGTCTTACCGGAGAAACGATCATGTGATGCAGAGCTAGTTGGCGGTCGAACCGTAACCCTCCCAATGTTATGTGCTTTGACAATACACTGCAGATGAAGATGAATTTTCACACACTCAATTCTTGAACCAGATATGAACACAACATATTAACACCAAAGAATTCAATACCTATCCATGAAATCCTGAAGATCATTCAGATCCTGAGGCTCATTTGCATGTCTGGCAGAATCCAGGTAGTAAACTGTGTTGCGTTTTGGAACAATGACCACCAAGATCCAGTGACGTCTACAGTTTAATAAAACCATGAACGTACGAACTATGTCGAAAACTGATAGACGGTCAATGTATGCGTGGTTGTATATTTAACTTACTGTTTATGATATGGCCACATGAAGAATTCTCCTATCTGGAAGTCGTACAAGATCTTGGCGACATGATCAATGGACTCCTTGCGTGTATCATTATTTTTTAACAAATCGTCGTTTGCTAAATCAGGATCTATGAAATACGCATGCACCCATGATGATCTTTGCGTCGTCAATCCCCTGAGAGGAATACAATACAGTTAGCTTTTTTGCATTTACAGCCTTGTATGGAGAAGTTGATCACAATTTGTGAAGTACTTACATCATCAAGCATTTGACAAGAGTGGAAGCAAGCTCATCGAAGTTGAAGAAGAGATGAAAGTCCTCGAATTCCACACTGATGGTACCTGCAACGTGAGCGAAATGCCAGCTGTCGTAGTGCACTTGCAGAATGTTAGTATCTTCTCCTTCCGACATTTTTTCCATGCAATATTTATGTAACCTGCGACAACTGGAACTGCACTCCTCAAAGTATTCGCCAACAAGAAATGGCTGGCCATGCTTATACTTGTGTGCTTCAAATGGGACTACTTTCTGACTAAAAAGTAGCTTTTCAACTTCTGCTTCAGACATTTCGTCAGAACCGGGATTACATGGGTCTTCATCGACCATGCCATGGTTCTGCTCGAAGAGTCTTTGTAGTAGGATGCTCTGACACTCATTCCTCCTCTGTTTCTGTCATGTGTAATAACAAATTGCCAATTTTACCAGGAAGCTAAATATAAATGCAACAGTCTTTGTAGTACATGATGCACATCGGCAGTGTTTGAATGATATCAAATTAATAGTGATAGGTATGTACATTCTACCGTCAAACATTCCAATCTGTTAAAAACTACTGTCTTGCACCCTGTTTTTTTCACTAAGTCTGAGAATCTGTTTATTTCAGACATTTCGTGCTGAATGAAATGAAGTGCATCATGTTTACTACCTTGTTGTAAATTTTCATGCAATGATAACTCATGTAGCATATAGTTTTCTTGCTGTCAATATGCCTTCAGGTTAAAACTATGACAGTGTCTTAATCACATCCAGAATCAAATAGCACACGGGAAGTGTCTGAATCACACCTAATATAACAAATGATTTATAACAACGCGAGTTAGGCTTACCTTGTTTGCACGTCCCAAAAACTTCCTCCGACTGTACCCAGATTCAAAAGCTCTTAACTTCACGGATGGAAATTGATGTTGACCATGAACAGGCAGGTCTTCAGCTACACATCTCCATTCCTTGGAAGTGATTCTCCTAGGGAGCTACAAGAGAAAGAAATGGCGCAAATCGGCCCGCCGCTTTAAAATCCCCAATTCCAAAACAAAACCCTAAGCCTAGTTGAGCCAGAGAGAAGAGAGATGAATACTTGGCTGGTGAGAGATTCGTCATCGTCGGAGATACTGCTTGAGTGGTCACTCGAGGAGACCATGGCATGTCCGCGGCGGTCGGATGCTAGAGGGAGATATGTGGGCGGCGACGCGCAGGGGCGGGGGGGGGGGGGGAGTGTGGTGGTGTTGTAGGGGAAATGTGGCCCTTGGGGGAGGCAGATATTTCGGCGGTCGGCGAAATTTTTCGCTCGTTGCAGGGAAACTTGGCACGCAAAGATTCATCAGACACGATGTTTCTGCTTTTATCGTGTGTGATGATACAGAACATACAAAATTTCGCCCCTCCCCACGTATTCACTGGTTATAGTGCATATCCATGTCATTGCATAATTTAACATCAACTGCTAACTTGGGTATACAAATTAGCGGATACACATAGCTCACAGTTACTAAACCGAGCAAGTTTACTAAATAATCAAGCTTCTTGAACTAGACATAGCTCTTACAAAAGACCGGCTCTCTGAACAAAGGCTATTAGTAGTACGCATAATTTTAACAAAGACGCCGACGAGCCGCTGCCCTATGCTTCGCCGATGTTCGATGAGATGTCGACGACTTGTCCGGGCGACATTCCGCCGGAGCTGAACTTCGCGTCCCCCAGGGTGAATTTGACCGTGGCGACGTCCTCGTCCTCGGCGTTGCCATCGTCATCGGCGTCGCCCTCATCGTTGTAGTACTCGTAGTAGTGGCGCCACCAGAGCTCGCGTTGGTACTCCACCGTCGATTCCTCGACGGGCAGGCGCTTCTCGACCTCCTCCTGAGCCACGCGCAACTCCTCCGAGCACTCGGCGCTCTGGGACGGCTTCGGCATCTCCAGCACTCGCTCGGAGATCTCGTGGGGAAGGGGCTCCATGGCCTCCGCCGCCGCATCGTCGGCATGCATCTCAGCATCCGCAGCAGCCGCCTCTTCGGACGTGTGGTGCATGCTGGATTCCAATGAAGCCTGGAGTATCTTGGCGTGGGCGTTCTCGATATTGGCCTGGATGGCCTCGGCCCGGGCCAGGGCGGCCTCCGCGGCACGGTACGCTGCTCGAGCGCTCTTGGCGTTTGCAGCCGCCGTCGCAGCAGCTGCAGCCGCTGTCTCTGCGGCTACAGATGCCCTTTCTGCCGCCGCAGAGTGCTACTTCTTGAGCTTGCGTTGGTTTTCCCTTGAAGAGGAAAGGGTGATGCAGCAAAGTAGATAAGTATTTCCCTCAGTTGTTGAGAACCAAGGAATCAATCCAGTAGGAGATACAAGCAAGTCCCCAATCTTTGCACCTACACAAACAATCAAACACTTGCACCCAATGCTATAAAGGGGTTGTCAATCCCTTCACGGTTACTTGCAAGGATGAGATCTGATAGAGATAGATATGAAAGATTACTAAAACGAAAAGTAAAAAGATTGCAGCAAAGTATTTTTGGTATTTTTGGTATATAGATCTGAAAATATAATATGGAAAATAGACCCGGGGGCCATAGGTTTCACTAGAGGCTTCTCTCTTGAAGGAAAATAATACGGTGGGTGAACAAATTACTGTCGAGCAATTGATAGAAAAGCGCATAGTTATGACGATATCCAAGGCAATGATTATGCATATAGGCATCACGTCCGTGTCAAGTAGACCAAAACGATTCTGCATCTACTACTATTACTCCACACATCGACCGACTCCTGCCTGCATCTAGAGTATTAAGTTCATGAAGAACAGAGTAACGCATTAGGTAAGATGACATGATGTAGAGGGATAAACTCAAGCAATATGATGAAAACCCCATGTTTTTATCCTCGATGGCAACAATACAAATACGTGCCTCGCTACCCCTACTTTGTCACTGGGTGAGGACACCGCAAGATTGAACCCAAAACTAAGCACTTCTCCCATTGCAAGAATAACCAATCTAGTTGGCCAAACCAAACCAATAACTCGAAGAGACTTGCAAAGATATGAAATCATGCATATAAGAATTCAGAGAAGATTCAAATAATATTCATAGATAATCTGATCATAAACCCACAATTCATCGGATCTCGACAAACACACCGCAAAAGAGTATTACATCGGATAGATCTCCATGAAGATCATGAAGAACATGGTATTGAAGAACATAGAGAGAGAAGAAGCCATCTAGCTACTAGCTATGGACCCGAAAGTCTGGGGTGAACTACTCACGCATCATCGGAGGGGCAATGGAGTTGATGTAGATGCCCTCCATGATCGAATCCCCCTCTGGCAGATTACCGGAAAAGGCTCCAAGATGGGATCTCACGGGAACAGAGGCTTCCGGCGGCGGAAAAGTATTTTCGTGGCTCTTTTTGGTATTGGGAGAATATTTGGGAGTTTATAGGCCGAAGAATAGGGTTAGGAGGCCTGCTGGGGGGCCACAAGCCAGGGGCGCCCCCCCTAGGGGCGCGCCCTGGTGGCTTGTCGCCTCCCGGCAGGTCTCCTGATCTCATCTCCAAGTCTAGTAGGTTTCTTCTGGTCCAAGAAAAATCATCGCGAAGATTTTATTCCGTTTGGACTCCGTTTAATATTCCTTATCTGCAATACTCAAAAACAAGGAAAAAACAGAAACTGACACTAGGCACCAGGTTAATAGGTTAGTCCCAAAAATAATATAAAATAGCATATTAATGCATATAAAACATCCAAAACAGATAATATAATAGCATGGAACAATCAAAAATTATAGATACGTTGGAGACGTATCAAGCATCCCCAAGCTTAATTCCTACTCGTCCTCGAGTAGGTAAATGATAAAAACAGAATTTTTGATGTGGAATGCTACCTAACATATTTATCCATGTAATATTCTTTATTGTGGCATGAATATTCAGATCCGTAAGATTCAAAACAAAAGTTTAATATTGACATAAAAACAATAATACTTCAAGCATACAAACAAGGCAATTGTGTCCTTTCGAAATAACATGGCCTAAGAAAGTTATCCCTACAAAATCATATGGTCTGGCTATGCTCCATCTTCCCCACACAAAGTATTTAAATCATGCACAACCCCGATGACAAGTCAAGCAATTGTTTCACACCTTTTATGTTCTCAAACCTTTTCAACTCTCACGCAATACATGAGCGTGAGCCATGGATATAGCACTATAGGTGGAATAGAATATGGTGGAGGTTGTGTGGAAAAGGAGAAGATAGTCTCACATCAACTAGGCGTATCAACGGGCTATGGAGATGCCCATCAATAGATATCAATGTGAGTGAGTAGGGATTGCCATGCAACGGATGCACTAGAGCTATAAGTGTATGAAAGCTCAAAAAGAAACTAAGTGGACGTTCATCAATGAAAAATTCCACTAGTATATGAAAGTGACAAAATAGGAGACTCTCTATCATGAAGATCATGGTGCTACTTTGAAGCACAAGTGTGGAAAAAAGATAGTAGCATTGTCCCTTCTCTCTTTTCTCTCATTTTTTTATTTTGGTGGGCATCTTTGGCCTCTTTTTTTTATTTGGGCTTCATTGGCCTCTTTTATTATTTGTAAAGTCCGGAGACTCATCCCAACTTGTGAGGGAATCATAGCTTTCATCATCCTTTTCTCTCACGGGACAATGCTCTAATAATGATGATCATCACACTTTTATTTACTTACAACTCAAGAATTACAACTCGATACCTAGAACAAGATATGACTCTATATGAATGCTTCCGGTGGTGTACCGGGATGTGCAACGATCTAGCCTAGCAAATGACATCAAAAAACGGACAAGCCATGAAAACATCATTCTAGCTATCTTACGATCATGCAAAGCAATATGAAAATGATGGTGCGTGTCATGAAAAACGGAACGGTGGAAGTTGCATGGCAATATATCTTGGAATGGCTATGGAAATGCCATAATAGGTAGGTATGGTGGCTGTTTTGAGGAAGGGTATATGGTGGGTTTAATGCACCGGCGAAAGTTGCGCGGTACTAGAGAGGCTAGCAAAGGTGAAAGGGTGAGAGTGCGTATAATCCATGGACTCACATTAGTCATAAAGAACTCACATACTTATTGCAAAAGTCTATTAGTTATCGAAGCAAAGTATTAGACGCATGCTCCTAGGGGAGAGGTTGGTAGGAGTTAACCATCGCGCGCTCCCGACCCTCACACAAAGGATGACAATCATTAAACAAATCATGCTCCGACTTCGTTACATAACGGTTCACCATACGTGCATGCTACGGGAATCACAAACTTTAACACAAGTATTTCTACCAATCCACAATTACTCACTAGCATGACTCTAATATCACCATCTTTATATCTCAAAACTATATGCAAGGAATCAAACTTCTCATAGTATTCAATGCACTTTATATGAAAGTTTTTATTATATCCCTCTTGGATGCCCATTATATTAGGACTAAATTCATAACCTAAACAAATTACCATGCTGTTTAAATACTATCAAAATAATATAAGTGAGGTACGAGAGTTCAATTATTTCTATAAAATAAAACACCACCGTGCTCTAAAAAGATATAAGTGAAGCACTAGAGCAACATTGCCTAGCTCAAAAGATATAAGTGAAGCACATAGAGTATTCTAATAAATTCACGATTAATGCGTGTCCCCCTCAAAAGATGTGTACAGCAAGGATGATTGTGGCAAACTAAAAATCAAAGACTCATATCATACAAGACGCTCCAAGCAAAACACATATCATGTGGTGAATAAAAATATAGCCTCAAGTAAATTTACCGATGGATTGAAGACGAAAGAGGGGATGCCTTCCGGGGCATCCCCAAGCTTAGGCTCTTTGGTATCCTTGAATATGGCTTGGGGTGCCTTGGGCATCCCCAAGCTTAGGCTCTTGCCACTCCTTATTCCATAGTCCATCAAATCTTTACCCAAAACTTGAAAACTTCACAACACAAAACTCAACAGAAAACTCGTGAGATCCGTTAGTATAAGAAAAATAAATCACCACTTTAGGTACTGTTGTGAACTCATTCTTTATTTATATTGGTGTAATATCTACTGTATTCCAACTCCTCCATGGTTCATAACCCCCGATACAACCCATAGATACATCAAAATAAGCAAACTACACAAAGAAAACAGAATCTGTCAAAAACAGAACAGTCTGTAGCAATCTGTAAACTTAGAATACTTATATAACTAAACAAATTCTGAAAAATTAGGAAAATCAGGGTAATTTGTATATCAATATTGTGTAAAAATTTCAGACTCTTTTGACGGTCTGGTGAATTTATAAAATTCCTGGACTGAGCGTAAAAGTTTTTGTTTTTCAGCAAAATCAAATCAACAATCACCGTAGACCATCCCAAAGGTCTTACTTGGCTCAAACACTAATTAAAACAAGAAAACACAATTACTACAGAGTTAATCATGTGTAAAGCACTCAAAAATAGAATAAAAAACAAAAGCATAAAAATAAAATTGGGTTGCCTCCCAACAAGCGCTATTGTTTAACGCCCCTAGCTAGGCATAACGCAATAGATCTAGGTATTGTCATCTTTGGTATGCAATCCATAAGTAGCTCTCATAATAGATTCATAAGGTAATTTAATTTTATTTCTAGGAAAGTGTTCCATGCCTTTCCTTAACGGAAATTGGAATCTAATGTTTCCTTCTTTCATATCAATAATTGCACCGATCGTTCTAAGGAAAGGTCTACCAAGAATAATAGGACATGTAGGATTGCAATCTATATCAAGAACAATGAAATCTATGGGCACATAATTGCTATTTGCAACAATAATAACATCATTAATCCTTCCCATAGGTTTCTTAATAGTGGAATCCGCTAGATGCAAATTTAAAGAGCAATCATCAAGATCATGGAAACCTAGCACATCACATAAAGTTTTCGGAATCGTGCAAATGCTAGCACCCAAATCACACAAAGCATGGCACTCATAATCTTTAATTTTAATATTAATAGTAGGTTCCCACTCATCATAAAGCTTTCTAGGTATAGAAACTTCCAACTCAAGTTTTTCTTCAAAAGATTTCATTATAGCATCAACAATATGTTTAGTAAAAGCTTTATTTTGATTATAAGCATGCGGAGAATTCAACATGGATTGCAACAAGGAAATACAATCAATCAAAGAACAACTATCATAATTAAAGTCCTTGAAATCCAAAGGAGTGGGTTCATTGCTATTTAAAGTTTTGACCTCTTCAATCCCACTTTTATCAATCTTAGCATTAAGATCTATAAACTCCGAATCATTGGGACGCCTTTTAACTAAAGTTGACTTATCTCCAGTCCCATATTTATCAATATTTATATTAGAAAACAAAGATTCAATAGGAGTCACATCAATCACTTTAATATCTTCATCATTAATATCACGAGAACACACTTTTTCAAGCCATTCACGCTTAGCATGCATTCTAGCGGTTCTTTCCTTACACTCATCAATAGAAGTTCTCATAGCTTTTAAAGACTCATTAATATCACGCTTAGGTGGAGTAGATCTAATTTTCAAAGAATCAATCTCAAGCAAAATTCTATCAACGTTCCTAGCCAAATCATCAATCTTGAGCAATTTTTCTTCAATCATAGCATTGAAAACCTTTTGCGAACTAATAAATTCTTTAATATTATTCTCAAGATCAGAGGGAATCTTATTATAATTTCCATAAGGATTGTTGTAGGAATTACCATAATTATTAGAGGAATTACTAGGAAACGGCCTAGGATTGAAATTACCTCTATACGCGTTATTACCAAAATTGTTCCTACCAACAAAATTCACATCCATAGATTCATTATTATTTCCAATCAAAGAAGACAAAGGCATATCATTAGGATCAATAGGAGCACTCTTACTAGCAAACAATTTCATTAATTCATCCATCTTTTCACTCAAAGTGTTTATTTCTTCAATAGCATGCACTTTTTTACTAGTAGGAGATCTTTCGATATGCCATTGAGAGTAATTTGCCATAATATTATCTAGGAGTTTAGTAGCTTCTCCTAATGTGATTTCCATAAAAGTACCATCCGTGGCGGAGTCTAGAAGATTTCTAGAAGCAAAATTCAATCCCGCATAAAATTTTTGTATAATCATCCATAAACTCAAACCATGTGCGGGGCAATTTCTAATCATTAATTTCATCCTCTCCCAAGATTGTGCAACATGCTCATGATCAAGTTGCTTAAAATTCATTATATCGTTCCTAAGGGAGATGATCTTAGCGGGCGGAAAGTACTTGGAAATAAAAGCATCTTTACACTTATTCCATGAATCAATACTATTTTTAGGCAAAGATGAAAACCAAGTTTTAGCACGATCTCGTAGTGAGAACGGAAATAGCTTCAATTTAACAATATCATTATCCACATCTTTCTTCTTTTGCATATCACACAACTCGACGAAAGTATTTAGATGGGATGCGGCATCTTCACTAGCAAGGCCGGAAAATTGTTCTTTCATAACAAGATTAAGCAAAGCGACATTAATTTCATAAGATTCCGCACTAGTGGCGGGAGCAATCGGAGTACTAATAAAATCATTATTATTAGTATTGGAGAAGTCACACAAGTTGGTATTCTCTTGAGTCATCGTGACAAAGCAAGCAATCTAGCACACAAGCAAACAAAAAGCAAACGAAAAGACGAACGGAAGAAGGGCGAATAAAAAGGCAAATCTTTTTGGTTTTTTCTGAAAATCGTTTTAGAAGTGGGGGAGAGGAAAACGAGAGGCAAATGGCAAATAATGTAAATGCAAGAGATGAGTTTGCGATGGGTACTTGGTAGGCTTGATGTAGATCTCCCCGGCAACGGCGCCAGAAATCCTTCTTGCTACTTCTTGAGCTTGCGTTGGTTTTCCCTTGAAGAGGAAAGGGTGATGCAGCAAAGTAGATAAGTATTTCCCTCAGTTGTTGAGAACCAAGGTATCAATCCAGTAGGAGATACAAGCAAGTCCCCAATCTTTGCACCTACACAAACAATCAAACACTTGCACCCAACGCTATAAAGGGGTTGTCAATCCCTTCACGGTTACTTGCAAGGATGAGATCTGATAGAGATAGATATGAAAGATTACTAAAACGAAAAGTAAAAAGATTGCAGCAAAGTATTTTTGGTATTTTTGGTATATAGATCTGAAAATATAATATGGAAAATAGACCCGGGGGCCATAGGTTTCACTAGAGGCTTCTCTCTTGAAGGAAAATAATACGGTGGGTGAACAAATTACTGTCGAGCAATTGATAGAAAAGCGCATAGTTATGACGATATCCAAGGCAATGATTATGCATATAGGCATCACGTCCCTGTCAAGTAGACCGAAATGATTCTGCATCTACTACTATTACTCCACACGTCGACCGACTCCTGCCTGCATCTAGAGTATTAAGTTCATGAAGAACAGAGTAACGCATTAGGTAAGATGACATGATGTAGAGGGATAAACTCAAGCAATATGATGAAAACCCCATCTTTTTATCCTCGATGGCAACAATACAAATACGTGCCTCGCTACCCCTACTTTGTCACTGGGTGAGGACACCGCAAGATTGAAACCAAAACTAAGCACTTCTCCCATTGCAAGAATAACCAATCTAGTTGGCCAAACCAAACCAATAACTCAAAGAGACTTGCAAAGATATGAAATCATGCATATAAGAATTCAGAGAAGATTCAAATAATATTCATAGATAATCTGATCATAAACCCACAATTCATCAGATCTCGACAAACACACCGCAAAAGAGTATTACATCGGATAGATCTCCATGAAGATCATGAAGAACATGGTATTGAAGAACATAAAGAGAGAAGAAGCCATCTAGCTACTAGCTATGGACCCGAAGGTCTGAGGCGAACTACTCACGCATCATCGGAGGGGCAATGGAGTTGATGTAGATGCCCTCCGTGATCGAATCCCCCTCCGGCAGATTACCGGAAAAGGCTCCAAGATGGGATCTCACGGGAACAGAGGCTTCCGGCGGCGGAAAAATATTTTCGTGGCTCTTTTTGGTATTGGGGGAATATTTGGGAATTTATAGGCCGAAGAATAGGGTTAGGAGGCCTGCTGGGGGGCCACAAGCTAGGGGGCGCGCCCCCCTAGGGGCGCCCCCTAGGGGCGCGCCCTGGTGGCTTGTCGCCTCCCGGCAGGTCTCCTGACCTCATCTCCAAGTCTGGTAGGTTTCTTCTGGTCCAAGAAAAATCATCGCGAAGATTTTATTCCGTTTGGACTCCGTTTAATATTCCTTATCTACAATACTCAGAAACAAGGAAAAAACAGAAACTGGCACTAGGCACTAGGTTAATAGGTTAGTCCCAAAAATAATATAAAATAGCATATTAATGCATATAAAACATCCAAAACAGATAATATAATAGCATGGAACAATCAAAAATTATAGATACGTTGGAGATGTATCACAGAGGCCCTTTCGGCGGATGCGGACGCGCTTAAGGCGAAAGAGGCTGCGCTCTCGGCCGAGGCAGCCGCGTTCTTGGCAGAGGCGGGAGCGCTTGGGGCCGAGGGGGCGGTCGTACACACCCTTACAAAGCGTTCCCACGACGTCATTCTTGGGTTTGTTGGGGAATGGGGATCGAGGGTGAACGTAATCCGAGCTAGACGAAGTCGGTGAAGCTTCCCTCGTAAGCCATAAATAGATCTGTGAATTTTCATCGCAAACGGTTCCTATATCGAACCATTTGTATGCAATTCACTTTTTGTATTGAATTTGTAAATCTACTTTGGGGTACTGCGGTAACGGATATTGTTTTAATTGTAAGAAAAAGATCCTTACGGGGACAATGCACGAATGGCATCCTAAAATTTGGAAATATTCGGGGTTCAATTAGCATTTTTATCAATACATTAAGTTAGTTCATGAACATGCAAGATGAAGCAAAAACTATTGGAAAATTCATATTTATGTACTACTTCCTTCCCTATATATGCCACGTGCAATAAATTTTAAAGAGTTCCAAACATCTTGAGTAACGGTTTGGACACACGCATTGGGAATCTATGTTTTTAAATTCAAAAAATGAAAAAAAATGTTGTGAAGTACATGAAAATCTGCATGATTTCCCGACATGGGGCCAAGATGTCGTGATTAAAGTAACGACTTGTTGGAGATAAGCTTTGACACATGTCTCTCACAAACCGAAGCATCACAGGAAGGGTCGCTGGTCATGATTCTGAGAGGGAACGTATATAGAGCATTGTGTGATGACGAACCGCCAATCGCTGCCTCATTCAGCCTAGCTATATATCTTCATCGTTACAATGTACGAATACGATCGACATCCTAAATTTGAAGGAGTTCCGAACATATTGAGTAACGATTTGGACACAAGCATTGGGAATCTAGGTTTTTAAATGCAAAGGATGAAAAAAATGCTATGAAGTACATGAAAATATGCATGATTTCCCGACATGGGGCCAATTGTCGTGGTCAATGTAATTTCTTGTTCGAGATAATCTCTGATTGATGTGTCGTCTTTGGACCATCCCGCAGTAGTAAACTTTCACACATGTCAAGCTGGCAATAGTTAACCGTTACCCGCATCCCCATGGGTAATTACTTTATTAGGGCACGCGGAAATGCCAGCTTGAATGCCCATGGGGAAGCTGGTGGGTCAAATACCTTACCCCAGCGTGTAGGGCGGGGATGAGCATGGGATAGCAATACCTGCCTTACCCATGAAGTACTTACATGTGGGCTCTGAAATCAGTAGACCCCACGTAATTTGCGCCCTCACTCACCTAAATTTCCACACATTCCACCCTTTGGCCCAAAAGTCCCTAAGAATTCCCAAACCTAACCACAACATATTGTTTACTGCATTGGCATACTATATATTTCTACTGAAACACTATCAAAGGTTGTTCTTAAATGCATGTGTGGGTTTCCCCAAGGGGATAAAGAACCCGATGGGGACGGGGATGGTAAACTTTTTATCCCCGTGCACGGGTATGCAGACTGCGACGTGAGATGGGAGGGCGGTGATGGGGGCAAGGATGGGACTCCAATACCCGCCTGAGTAATCCCCATTGCCAGCTTTGAGACACATGCATGCCTCTCACGGACCGGAGCATCACACGAAGGCGCGTGGTTCCGAGAGGGAACATGGGCCCTTGTGTGGCGACCAACCACCAATCGTTGTCTCGTTCGGCCTAGTTTTTTTTTCATCGTTGCAATGCACAAATACGACCGTCATCCTAAAATTTGAAAATTTTCGGTGTTCAATTGGAATTTTTATACATTAAGTTAGTTTATAGAAATTTAATGGCCATAGTTCAAAACTGAAAACACGAACATGCAAGGTGAAGTAAAAACTGCTTGAAAAATCATATCTGCATACTACTTGCTTATGTATATAAGCCCCATGCAATAAATTTGAAGGATTTCCAAACATCTTGAGTATCCGTTTGGACACAAGCATTGAGAATCTAGGTTACTCCAACAGGATTGTAATGATCTCCATTGATTAATACAATCCTTTTTATTCGCAAAAAAATGCTTTGAAGTACAAGAAAATCTGCATGATTTCCCGACATGGGGCCAAGATGTCGTGGTTAAAGTACTAGACTTGCTTCCGTAACACAAATGGTACGCATGCATTACATTTGGATAGAATATGTAAATATTTGGCAAGACAAATGGGTCCCACATTATTGGCACTCTGTTTCGCGTTTCGAGTTTTGAAAGCCAATTTTCGCGGACTATTAATCACATGCGGTCATGCATTGGGAACCGTCGGCGATGTGTCACACACGATCGTTCACTAGGAAATCGTGTACAATTTAGCCATTGAATTCCGGCTACCGACGCGTCATCCCCCCATTTTTTCTGCTGGCGTCGATCAAGATTCCAGCCGCCTATTAATGTTGCCCGTCGAGACGTCATCCCGCCTGCATTCTCTCGTCTCTCTCCCCCGAGTTCTCCATCACCACTCGCACAAAACTCTGCCATGCGGCCAGTCTGTGCACAAGCAGAGAAGGAGGCGCCACCCAACGAGGACATGGTGAAATGCAGCGACGAGGAGGACCCCTTCGCGCCCCCAGACGAGGTCGCGCCAGACCCCCCAACCGAAGATTGGTTTTGTGGCCAGTACAATCTGGCTTTGTCGAAGGCGCTGCCGTCGACTAAGAGAGTCAGGCAGGTGGCGTTCAAGAAGGAGCGGGCTCAGGAGCGCGCTAGGAACCTCGCGACCTGGAATGCCCTTAGTGCCGTAAGGGAAAAGGAGGAGCTGGAGCTTTGGCGGCGGGCGAGTTGATGAGCGGTGGAGGTCTACGAAGACGGCCGGTACCACGCAATGAAAGCCAGAGGCGCTAGGCGCCTCACCGCTGCGTGGGCGTGGGCCGATAAGCTCGAGCGTGCAACCGCCAAAGAGCTCCGGTGGGCGCCCAGTGAAATGTCCTGCATGGTCGCGCACCTCTGCCAGCAAGAGGCTGATCGGCACGTCGAGCGCTGCGAGGCGGAGGAGGTGGCGAACTCCCTCCGCGTTGGGAAGCCACCGCGCACCAGGAAGCTGCTGGCGAGAGGCTCTCGCTTTACTGCTCCCCGCTCACGGAAGGGTTATTATTAGTTTAGTTTTTATTCATTGTACGTATTAGTTAAGTACTATTATCACGTATATGTGATGATATATGTATGTTGAACAATTAATATATATTATTAGTTTCACATTTCTATCTGTTTTCGTACTGATTTTCTGGCTCTAGCTGTTAGCCTTTAACACATATTGAAACATAGCAATAGAACATAAATCATTCACACATCGAAACATATCAATATTATGATTTGTTGTCCAGACATTGGGATCGACATCAAAATGATTCAAAAAAATAAAACGCGTCCATGACTACCACCCTAACCTACGGAAGCTCTTGGCTGTGCCTGAACTCGGTCAGGCGTTCGTCCATGCGGTTTACACGCTTGCGGTACAGCTGGAGCGCGATCTCGAGCTCCAGGCTGGCTATTTCGTCTGAGATTACCATCTCAAGGATGCGACGGCCATTTTCTTCTACTGCTCCCCGCTGGACACCTAGGCCAAGGAGGCGCTCGAGCCTACCGACCAGCTCGTTGGCATCGAGGGGGCCACGGACAAGGTGAATGGCTTGACCCATGTGAACGGCGCGGCCGGCGTCCGGTGCAAGTATGGTGCGGACGTGCTCTGGTGCAAGTACGGCACAGACGGCCACTGCCTGATACGTCCATTTTGCATCATGATTTTATATTGATATTTATTGCATTATGGGCTATTATTACACATTATCGTACAATACTTATGCCTTTTCTCTCTTATTTTACAAGGTTTACATGAAGAGGGAGAATGCCGACAGCTGGAATTCTGGACTGGAAAAGGAGCAAATAAGAGAGACCTATTCTGCACAACTCCAAAAGTCCTGAAAAGTTATGGAGAATTATTTTGGAATATATAAAAAATATTGGGCGAAAGAAATACCAGAGGGGACCCACCAGGAGGCCACAAGCCTGGGGGGCGGGCCCTACCCCCCAGGGCGCGCCCCTATGGCTTGTGGGCCACCTGGAAGGCCTCCGGTGCCCATCTTCTGCTATATGGAGGGTTTTGACCTGGAAAAAAATTAGAAGAGAGCTTTCGGGACGAAGCGCCGCCGTCTCGAGGCGGAACCTGGGCTGCAGCAATCTAGGGCTCCGGCGGAGGTGTTCTGCCGGGGAAACTTCCCTCCCGGAGGGGGAAATCGAAGCCATCGTCATCACCAACGATCCTCTCATCGAGAGGGGGTCAATCTTCATCAACATCTTCACCAGCACCATCTCCTCTCCAAACCCTAGTTCATCTCTTGTATCCGATCTTAGTCTCAAAACCTCAGATTGGTACCTGTGGGTTGCTAGTAGTGTTGATTACTCCTTGTAGTTGATGCTAGTTGGTTTATTCGGTGGAAGATCATATGTTCAGATCCTTAATGATAATTAATACTCCTCTGATTATGAACATGAATACGCTTTGTGAGTAGTTACGTTTGTTCCTGAGGACATGGGATAAGTCTTGCTATAAGTAATCATGTGAATTTGGTATTCGTTCGATATTTCGATAAGATGTATGTTGTCTCTCCTCTAGTGGTGTTATGTGAACGTCGACTACATGACACTTCACCATTATTTGGGCCTAGGGGAAGGCATTGGGAAGTAATAAGTAGATGATGGGTTGCTAGAGTGACAGAAGCTTAAACCCTAGTTTATGCGTTGCTTCGTAAGGGGCTGATTTGGATCTATATGTTTCATGCTATGGTTAGATTTATCTTAATTCTTCTTTCGTAGTTGGGGACGCTTGCGAGAGAGGTTAATCATAAGTGGGAGGCTTGTCTAAGTAAGGGCAGCATCCAAGCACCGGTCCACCCACATATCAAATTATCAAAGTAACGAACGCGAATCATATGAGCATGATGAACGCTAGCTTGACAGAAATTCCCATGTGTCCTCGGGAGCGCTTTGCCTTATATAAGAGTTTGTCCAGGCTTGTCCTTTGCTACAAAAAGGATTGGGCCACCATGCTGCACCTTTGCTACATTTGTTACTTGCTACCCGTTACGAATTATGTTATCACAAAACTATCTGTTACTGATAATTTCAGCGCTTGCAGAGAATACCTTACTGAAAACCGCTTGACATTTCCTTCTGCTCCTCGTTGGGTTCGACACTCTTACTTATCGAAAGGACTACGATAGATCCCCTATACTTGTGGGTCATCAAGACTCTTTTCTGGCGCCGTTGCCGGGGAGTGAAGCGCCTTTGGTGAGTGGAATTTGATAAGGAAAAATTTATATAGTGTGCTGAAATTTACTGTCACTTGTTACTATGGAAAATAATCCTTTGAGGGGTTTTTTCGGGGTATCTTCACCTCGACCGGAAGCACAAAGAGTTGCTCCTCAACCTACTGAACCTACTGAAAATATTTATTATGAAATCCCTTCGGGTATGATAGAGAAACTGCTAACTAATCCTTATGCAAGAGATGGAACACTACATCCTGATTTGCATCTAATCTATGTGGATGAAGTTTGTGGATTATTTAAGCTTGCAGGTTTGCCCGAGTGTAACACCCTGGTTTTCACTCCCTGTTTTTTTTCCTTTGCGGAATTCGACTCCCGTCTTTTTTCTCGGTGTTATCGGATTTCTTTCACTCTTGGGTATATGAAGATGGTCATTTAGCCTTGCCTTCCCTATCCAACCAGAGATTCTCCCCAGTCCAACCTTGCCACCCAAGATCTATCTCCGGACTTTGTCATTGAAAGCATGCCTTCCGAGTCACCAGAAGGGAAACCCTAATCCTTTCAGTTACAAAGGAACCCCAATTTTCTTTGATCTGTTGCCTCCCAAACTTTTCCCAGTGATCATTCTACCTTTGTAAACCCTGGATATGTAAAAATATTTCCAAGTCATTTGCAATATTTTTCATTTATAATTAATTCCTTTTTCTTCCAGTTAAAGGAATTAAATCCAGGAAAATATCTATCCATCTCCAAAGTTCATGAAAACTTGTGGAGATATTCTTTGTAATCATATTGAGCTCCCATAATAATATTGGCCATAATTAAATGAGGGAAATTGCCTTTTCCTATTTAAAGCCAATATTGCATTTTGGGCCCTTTCTAAAGGAACTACCATTTTGGTAGCCAGAAAAAATCCCAAATAATTTGTGGAGCTTCTCCTATCCAGATATTCATCATTTCCATCAAGAACCCAAGTTTCATAGTTCAAAGTTTGAGCACAACATCAATTTGCAGATTCTGTCCAGTTGGGCAAGTTGCAAAGGAAGTGCTCTATTCCTTTATCTATTTGAGCTGAAATTTTTCATGGTGATTAACATTGATAAATCAATCATGGATACCAAAAATAAGCTCAATCCATCTATCCATTCATCCATAGCAATTTTCCTAAGTTCCTGTCCATTTGAAAGCACTGTGAAGGAAGTACCATTTTGGTGTACCCAAATGGTATGCAACTTTTACAGTGGCTTCATATGTTCAAATAACCTCTCTACACCAAATTTGAGCCAGATCTATATAGCCATTCTTCCCCAGCATCCTCATTTTCATTTCTGGCCAGTTTGCAAGTTTGCAAAGGAAGTGCTAGCTGTATTGCTTCATTTGATCTGAAAATTTACCAGGGTAGTCACCTTGGTAGATCACCACTGCATGCCAAGTTCCAGCTCCTTGCACTCAGGGATCCATCCAGAAACAACCACAAACACCTTCCTGTCAGCAGCTGTTTCTGCTAGTTTCTCCCTCCCCTAGTCCTTCCGTGCCTCTCAATCGAGCTCGAAGAGCTCCGGTTCCCTCCCATGGCCGTCATGGCCGCCGTCCCCCTTCCCCTAAATTCCGGTGGGCCGGAGCTCCCCTCGCTCTCCTTTCCCATCCGGTGGAACCCCCGAAGGCCACCAGCGCTCCCTCGCCCTTCGCCTCATCGGCTAGAGCACCATGGCCGTGTGCCCATCTTCGGCCGTCGCCGCCGTTCGCCGAACTCGAGGCTGCGCCCGACCCTGCCTTCCCCGCTAGCCGTGCTAGGCATGAATGAGCACGCCGCGCTCTGCTAAGCTCTCCGGTGGCCGGAGCTCCATCGGGGGTGGCCGGAGTCGCCCGGACGGGTGCCGGCGCCGCGCGCCCTCCCTCTGCTCTTTGGGCGAGCGTCGGGGGGAAGAAGAGGGAGGCAGGAAGAGAGAGAGAGATGGAGTGGGACCCGCCTGTAAGCGTCCCAGGGCCGGTTCCAGCTGGATAAGTGGAAGCGCTCCGGCATAGTTTGCGTCTACCCCGTGGGAAAGCGTATTTTCCTATGTACGCGACCGGCCAGGCTGGCAGGGACCCGGTTGTGATTTATTTTTCTTCAGATAAGTCCCTGTTACCAAAACCCTTGTATCATTTTAACCCTAGCTCCAAATCAGACGAAACCAACGCTCACGTCTTCAGTTCGTCGAGCCCGTCCCGATGGTATCATTTTCATAATGTTTGCACATTCTGAAAATGACCATTTTGCCCTTGCCATTCTATCAGCCCTCTCTGAGAGAGAACGGTTTCCGGCGATCCTTTTCGCGGACTCTCCACACTTCTTCCCGGAGTATTCTTCGACCCCAGGCAAGCCGACCATCTGATATATGCCCTAAAGCATTGCTCTGTGTTATTCTTGCGTGTTTAATTAATGATATGCTTGTGCTAGAAATAATTAAACTCCTGCTATTTTGATATTGTCATTTACATTACCTGCTACTGCTCATCTTATCATTGCACTAATGACTTGTCGTGATATTATATGGAGATAGGTGGTTATGTTTTTTATCATGCTTAGCTACTGCCATCTCAAGTTATTATGATAAACAACCATGCTTGTTAAATACTTGCTAAGGCTAAACCTAGTCGGTTGATCTAGAGTCACCTGTCCGGGCTTATCCGTGCAGCCACATTTGCCGGTATGGGACGGCCTTGACTTGGTCTGATTGCGTGCTCTTTCACCGGTACCTCCAGATAGGGAAGGTTATTCGCGCGCGCTACCCTGGCCCGGTAGACGGCGATAACCTTGTGAGCCCAGTTGATTGTTTAACCCGGGAGTCCCCGTTTGGGACAGTTTGTGTGGCCACGACGGTGGCAGGTGTCACGAGGTGACACAGGGGCCACCCAGGGTAGGACTCCGGGGGAGGATGAATGCCGGTGGTATGATGGGAGAGTCACGGGTCAGGCGGGTTTCGTTGGAGCAACGCTGGTCCACCCGAATGGGATCACGAGGCCAGGTGCTCCATGGTGTGGGTAAAGTGCGCAACCTCTACAGAGTGAAGAATCTATTCGAATAGCCGTGTCCATGGTATTGGACAGTCCATCCAGGCCTCACTAGGTGGTCAATCGTAATATTGATAATAATGATGGAAGAACTCGTCTTGTGTAGACATCAGATGATGTCAGGAATCTGATATGTTAGCCATGGGATGGCCATGAAAGATGTGGTCAGATGACCGAAAGACTTGGATTGGATTTGGCTCAACATCGGATTGGAATGATAATGTTCAGAGCATGGATTATATTTGATATACTTTACTTTACTATATTCTACTTTAGTAGTTACCTTGCTGGATAAACCCGTTATGACATGATTAATATTGCTAGATAGTTATGCCATACCATGATAATTAATATTTTCTAACCACAAATGCATGCTTGAATGCGATGGATTGCTTTGCTTGGTGTATATGTTAGTTTGGTTTGCTTGCGAGTACATTCAAAAGTACTCAACGGCCTTTAACATGGCCAGGTTAACATAAGGATCCGTCGTCCGTCGTCGAGGAGCTGGAGCGTCCGCGGGCTAGGAGAGTAACCCAGTCAGATCCCTGTGGATTGGAGCCGCACCAAGACCATGCTGCCTTAGATAGAGCTTTTCCGCTGCCATCACTCTTGTAATATATCATGTAAGACTTATATATCCATTAATAGAAATGCATGTGTTCATGATACTTGTTGTAAGCGCGCATGCCAGAGTGATTTCCTGGGCTGGTATGCGTGGCGACCGTCTGGCTACAGTGGTAATCAGGCGGGGCGCCACACCGAGGATGATGTCAAGAAGAAGGTCTTCCCTTTATCTTTGAAGGAGAAGGCATTGACATGGTATAGGCTATGTGATGATATTGGATCATGGAACTACAACCGATTGAAATTGGAATTTCATCAGAAGTTTTATCCTATGCATCTGGTTCATCGTGATCGGAATTATATTTATAATTTTTGGCGTCGTGAAGGAGAAAGTATCGCTCAAGCTTGGGGGAGGCTTAAGTCAATGTTATATTCATGCCCCAATCATGAGCTCTCAAGAGAAATTATTATTCAGAATTTTTATGCTCGGCTTTCTCGTAATGATCAATCCATGCTTGATACTTCTTGTACTGGTTCCTTTATGAAGAAAGATATTGAATTCAAATGGGATTTATTGGAAAGAATTAAACGCAACTCTGAAGATTGGGAACTCGACGAAGGTAAGGAGTCAGGTATAAACCTTAAGTTTGATTGTGTTAAATCCTTTATAGACACCGATGCTTTTCGTGAATTTAGCACTAAATATGGACTTGACTCTGAGATAGTAGCTTCTTTCTGTGAATCATTTGCTACTCATGTTGATCTCCCCAAGGAGAAGTGGTTTAAATATCATCCTCCCATTGAAGTGAAAGTAGTTGAACCTATTAAAGTTGAAGAAGAAACTATTACTTATAATGTTGATCCTGTTATTCCTGCTGCTTATATTGAGAAACCACCTTTCCCTGTTAGAATAAAGGAACATGCTAAAGCTTCAACTGTGGTTCGTAAGAGCTAGGCTAGAACACCTACACCCCCTGAACAAATTAAAGTTGAACCTAGTATTGCTATGGTTAAAGATCTCTTGGTCGATAATATTGATGGGCATGTTATTTATTTCTGTGATGAAGTTGCTAGAATTGCTAGACCTGATACTAAAGATAAACATAGACCTGTTGTTGGCATGCCTGTTGTTTCTGTTAAAATAGGAGATCATTGTTATCATGGCTTATGTGATGTGGGTGCTAGTGTGAGTGCAATTCCCTTTACTTTATACCAAGAAATTATGAATGATATTGCACCTGCTGAAATAGAAGATATTGATGTTACTATCAAGCTTGCTAATATAGATACTATATCACCAATTGGGATTGTTAGAGATGTTGAAGTCTTGTGTGGGAAAATAAAATATCCTACTGATTTTCTTGTTCTTGGTTCCCCACAAGATGATTTTTGTCCCATTATATTTGGTAGGCCTTTCTTGAATACTGTTAATGCTAAGATAGATTGTGAGAAAGAAATTGTTACTGTAAGTTTTGGGGATGTGTCCCATGAGTTTAATTTCTCTAAATTTCGTAGACAACCCCATGATAAAGAATTGCCTAGTAAGGATGAAATTATTGGTCTTGCTTCTATTGCTGTGCCTCCTACTGATCCTTTAGAACAATATTTGCTAGACCATGAAAATGATATGTTCATGAATGAAAGAAGGGAATTAGATAATATTTTCTTTGATCAAATGCCTGTTTTGAAACACAACTTGCCTGTTGAAATACTTGGGGATCCTCCTCCACCCAAGGGTGATCCCGTGTTTGAGCTTAAACAATTACCGGATACTCTGAAATATGCTTATCTTGATGAAAAGAAGATATATCCTGTTATTATTAGTGCTAACCTTTCAGAGCATGAAGAAAAGAGATTATTGAAAAGTTTGAAGAAGCATTGTGCTGCTATTGGATATACTCTTGATGATCTTAAAGGCATTAGTCCCACTCTATGTCAGCATAAAATTAATATGGAGCCTGGTGCTAAACCAGTTGTTGATCACCAACGATGGTTAAATCCTAAAATGAAAGAAGTGGTAAGAAATGAAATATTAAAGCTTCTGGAGGCAGGTATAATTTATCCTATTGCTGATAGTAGATGGGTCAATCCCGTTCATTGTGTCCCTAAGAAGGGAGGTATTACCGTTGTTCCCAATGATAAAAATGAATTGATCCCGCAAAGAATTGTTACAGGATATAGAATGGTAATTGATTTTAGGAAATTAAATAAAGCTACTAGGAAAGATCATTACCCTCTACCTTTTATTGATCAAATGCTAGAAAGACTATCCAAACACACACACTTTTGCTTTCTAGATGGTTATTCTGGTTTCTCTCAAATACCTGTGTCAAAAGAGGACCAAGAGAAGACCACTTTTACTTGTCCATTCGGTACCTTTGCTTATAGACGTATGCCTTTTGGTTTATGCAATGCACCTACTACCTTTCAAAGATGTATGACTGCTATATTCTCTGACTTTTGTGAAAAGATTGTTGAGGTTTTCATGGATGATTTCTTCGTTTACGGAACTTCTTTTGATGATTGCTTAAGCAACCTTGATCTACTTTTGCAGAGATGTGAAGAAACTAATCTTGTCTTGAATTGGGAGAAGTGCCACTTTATGGTTAATGAGGGTATTGTCTTGGGACACAAAATCTCCGAAAGAGGTATTGAAGTTGATAAAGCTAAAGTTGATGCTATTGAAAAAATGTCGTGTCCTACGGATATCAAAGGTATAAGAAGTTTCCTTGGTCATGCTGGTTTCTATAGGAGGTTTATTAAAGACTTATCTAAGATTTCTAGGCCTCTCACTAATCTCTTGCAAAAAGATGTTCCATTCGTTTTTGACGATGATTGTGTAGAAGCATTTGAAATTCTTAAGAAAGCCTTGATCACTGCACCTGTTGTTCAACCACCTGATTGGAACCTACCCTTTGAAATCATGTGTGACGCTAGTGATTATGTTGTTGGTGCTGTTCTAGGACAAAGAGTTGATAAGAAATTGAATGTTATCCATTATGCTTGTAAAACTCAAGACAGTGCTCAAAGAAACTATGCTACTACTGAAAAGGAATTTTTAGGTGTTGTGTTTGCATGTGATAAGTTCAGACCTTATATTGTCGATTCCAAAGTTACTGTTCACACTGATCGTGCTGCTATTAAATACCTTATGGAAAAGAAAGATGCAAAACCTAGACTTATTAGATGGGTTCTCTTGCTACAAGAATTTGATTTGCATATTGTTGATAGAAAGGGTGCTGAGAACCCCATAGCAGATAACTTGTCTAGGTTAGAGAATGTTCTTGATGACCCACTACCTATTGATGATAGCTTTCCTGATGAACAATTAGCTGTCATAAATGCCTCACGTAATGCTCCATGGTATGCTGATTATGCTAATTACATTGTTGCTAAATTTATACCACCTAGTTTCACATACCAACAAAAGAAAAAGTTCTTCTATGATTTAAGACATTACTTTTGGGATGATCCACACCTTTATAAAGAAGGAGTAGATGGTGTTATTAGACGTTGTGTACCTAAGCATGAACAGGAACATATCCTACACAAGTGTCACTCTGAGGCCTACAGAGGACACCACGCTGGAGATAGAACTGCACACAAGGTATTACAATCTGGTTTTTATTGGCCTACTCTCTTCAAGGATGCTCGTAAGTTTGTCTTGTCTTGTGATGAATGTCAAAGAATTGGTAATATTAGTAGAGGTCAGGAAATGCCTATGAATTACTCACTTGTCATTGAACCATTTGATGTTTGGGGTTTTGATTATATGGGACCTTTTCCAAAGTCCAACGGGTATACTCATATTCTAGTTGCTGTTGATTATGTTACTAAGTGGGTAGAAGTTATTCCAACTAGTAGTGCTGATCATAACACTTCTATTAAAATGCTTAAAGAAGTTATTTTCCCTAGATTTGGAGTCCCTAGATATTTAATGACTGATGGTGGTTCACACTTTATTCATGGTGCTTTCCGTAAATTGCTTGCTAAGTATGATGTTAATCATAGAATTGCATCTCCTTATCATCCTCAGTCTAGTGGTCAAGTATAATTAAGCAATAGAGAAATTAAATTGATCTTGCAAAAGATTGTTAATAGATCTAGAAAGAATTGGTCTAAGAAACTTGATCATGCATTATGGGCTTATAGAAATGCTTACAAAAACCCTATGGGTATGTCTCCGTATAAAATGGTCTATTGTAAAGCATGTCACTTACCTCTAGAACTAGAACATAAAGCTTATTGGGCAATCAAAGAGCTCAACTATGATTTCAAACTTGCTGGTGAGACGAGGTTATTTGATATTATCTCACTTGATGAATGGAGAACCCAGGCCTATGAGAATGCCAAGTTGTTTAAAGAAAAAGTTAAGAGATGGCATGATAAAAGGATACAAAAGCGTGAATTCAATGTAGGTAACCATGTCTTGCTATACAATTCTCGTTTAAGATTTTTTGCAGGAAAGCTTCTCTCTAAATGGGAAGGGCCTTACATTATCGAGGAAGTATATAGTTCCGGTGCTATCAAGATCAACAACGCCGAAGGCACAAATCCAAAGGTGGTAAACGGGCAAAGAATCAAACATTATATCTCAGGTACTCCCATAAATGTTGAAACCAATATTATCAATACCATAACCCCGGAGGAGTACATAAGGGATGTCTACCAGAACGTTTCAGACTCCGAAAAGGAGTAGGTATGTGGACGGTAAGTAAACCGACTCCAAAACTTTTCCAATAGCAATTTTTCTCCGTTTTGGAATATTTAATAAATTAGGAAAATTTAAAGTAGTCCGAAAAGTGCACGAGGAGGCGACAAGCCAGGGGGACGCGCCCTACCCCCCTGGGCGCGCCCCTGTGGCTTGTGGCCACCCCGTGTACCCTCCGGACTCCGTTTTCTTGTGGTACACTCCTTTAGGTCGGTAAAAATTCATTATATAATCTCCCGAAGGTTTTGACCACCGTACCATGGAAAAATCCTCTGTTCTTGTCTGTTGTTGCTTTCCGGACAAGTTCTTTGAGAAGGTCATCAACCCCTACCTTGCGGACGTGCTACGACACCCTCAAACCATTGAGATGCGTGAGGGGGTGCTGCACATCCGTGATGTTGAGGGGACAAAGAAGACCGGAAGCGTGGAGACAAGGCTCGAAGCAATGGAGCAGCAAGTCTTCAAGTGCCAAGGGATGGTGGAACGTGGACTCAATGCCAATCACATGATGATCATGGAGTTTACCCATAAGCACAAGCTGGACGCCAAGGACATCGGGAAGGACATCGTCAAGCTTTACGAGAAAATCGAGCATCTCCAAGCCCAGATCTATGATCTGCAAAACCAAAACTGTGGGTATGAATACAAATTTAAGAGAATGAGTTTGGCTGCAGATTTGAGGATCCCGGAGACTCGTTCATCTTTTTACGATGGTGAGCCTATGCCTTGGAAGACGGAGGACAAGCCTCCAACCTCATCAACAACTCCAACATCACCACCTCCGAAGAAAGACAACTAAACACATGGGTATGGGCACTCCCCTTGGCTTGTGCCAAGCTTGGGGAAGGTGTCCCGGTATCGTATCATCATCACATCTTTTACTTTTATCGTTTTTCTTAGTTCGATCCTTTTGGTTATATCTTGATCTAGTAGAATAAAGTTTTAGTGTGATCTAGCTTTGAGTTTTGCTTTATGTTCCCCCTATGTAATCGAGTCCGAGAGTTATATAATAAAAAGTATTTTTAAGTTGAGGGCTTTGCTTGCTTGCTATGATCTTGGGAAAAAGAAATAAAAAAGAAGAATAGAATAAAAGCAAAGAGTATATATGATGACCTTATGGGGAGTGATGACTTCACATATAAAAAGTATGTCGCATGAAACTTGTTGTTAGTTGACAAACATAGTTTTGGTCATTGTTGCAATTAATAGGAAGTAATAAAGAGGGAGAAGTCTGACATATAAATATACTATCTTGGACATCTTTTGTGATTGTGAGCCCTCATCAAAATATTATATGCTAAAAAGTTGATGTTGGACAAGGAAGACAACATAATGAGTTATGTTTGCTTATTTCCGAATAGAAGTTATATTGTCATGGATCCTCTAACATGTGACGCTTGGTTCCACCTCATACTAGCCAAAACTTCCCCACCAAGTAGAGATACTACGTGTGCATCCAAACACCCTTAAACCAGTTTTGCCATGAGAGTCCACCATACCTACCTATGGATTGAGTAAGATCCTTCAAGTAAGTTGTCATCGGTGCAAGCAATAAAAAAATTGCTCCCTAAATATGTATGATCTATTAGTGTGAGGAAAACAAACTTTATACGAACTTGTGATATGGAAGAAATAAAAGCGACAGACTGCATAATAAAGTTCTTTATCACAAGTGGAAATATAAAGTGACGTTCTTTTGCATTAAGAGATTGCGCATCCAACTATAAAAGTGCATGACAACCTCTGCTTCCCTCTGCGAAGGGCCTATCTGTTACTTTTACTTTCTAGTACTTACATTTATGCAGGAGTCATGGTGATCTTCACCACTTCCTATATTTCGCCTTTCTCTCTTGGCAAGCGTCATGTGTTGGGGAATGATATAGACACATATATCCACTCGGATGTGGGTGATCATGAGTTATTTCTGTTGACATTACCCTTGAGGTAAATAGTTAGGAGGCGAAACTATAAGCCCCTATCCTTCTCTGTGTCCGAGTGAAACTTTGATCTCATAAGTATCGCATGAGTGTTAGCAATTGTGAAAGACTAAATGATAGTTGAGTATGTGAACTTGCTGAAAAGCTCTTATATTGACTCTTTCCGATGTTATGACAAATTGCAATTGCTTCAATGACCGAGCTCATAGTTTGTTAGTTTTCAATAAAGTTTCTGATTCATACTTTACCTTGTGAATGAATTGTCACTTTAGCATAAGAAATTATATGTCAATATATGTTGCTGTTCTAAAGATGATCATGATGCCTTCATGTCCGTATTTTATTTTATCGACACCTCTATCTCTAAACATGTGTACATATTTATCGATTTCAGCTTTCGCTTGAGGACAAGCGAGGTCTAAGCTTGGGGGAGTTGATACGTCCATTTTGCATCATGCTTTTATATTGATATTTATTGCATTATGGGCTGTTATTACACATTATGGTACAATACTTATGCCTTTTCTCTCTTATTTTACAAGGTTTACATGAAAAGGGAGAATGCCGGCAGCTGGAATTCTGGACTGGAAAAGGAGCAAATATGAGAGACCTATTCTGCACAACTCCAAAAGTCCTGAAAAGTTACGGAGGCTTGTGGACCAATATTTTGGGACATGGGATAAGTCTTGCTATAAAAAATATTGGGACATGGGATAAGTCTTGACTGAAAGGCTTGTGGACCACCTGGCAGGCCTCCAGTGCCCATCTTCTGCTATATGGAGGGTTTTGACCTGAAAAAAATCAGAAGAGAGCTTTCGGGACGAAACGCCGCCGTCTCGAGGCGGAACCTGGGCAGAAGCAATCTAGGGCTCCGGCGGAGCTGTTCTGCCGGGGAAACTTCCCTCCCGGATAGGGAAATCGAAGCCATCGTCATCACCAACGATCCTCTCATCGAGAGGGGGTCAATCTTCATCAACATCTTCACCAGCACCATCTCGTCTCCAAACCCTAGTTCATCTCTTGTATCCGATCTTAGTCTCAAAACCTCAGATTGGTACCTGTGGGTTGCTAGTAGTGTTGATTACTCCTTGTAGTTGATGCTAGTTGGTTTATTCGGTGGAAGATCATATGTTCAAATCCTTAATGATAATTAATACTCCTCTGATTATGAACATGAATATGCTTTGTGAGTAGTTACGTTTGTTCCTGAGGACATGGGATAAGTCTTGCTATAAGTAATCATGTGAATTTGGTATTCGTTCGATATTTTGATAAGATGTATGTTGTCTCTCCTCTAGTGGTGTTATGTGAACGTCGACTACATGACACTTCACCATTATTTGGGCCTAGGGGAAGGCATTGGGAAGTAATAATTAAATGATGGGTTGCTAGAGTGACAGAAGCTTAAACCCTAGTTTATGCGTTGCTTCGTAAGGGGCTGATTTGGATCCATATGTTTCATGCTATGGTTAGATTTATCTTAATTCTTCTTTCGTAGTTGGGGACGCTTGCGAGAGAGGTTAATCATAAGTGGGAGGCTTGTCCAAGTAAGGGCAGCACCCAAGCACCGGTCCACCCACATATCAAATTATCAAAGTAACGAACGCGAATCATATGAGCATGATGAACGCTAGCTTGACAGAAATTCCCATGTGTCCTCGGGAGTGCTTTGCCTTATGTAAGAGTTTGTCCAGGCTTGTCCTTTGCTACAAAAAGGATTGGGCCACCTTGCTGCACCTTTGCTACATTTGTTACTTGCTACCCGTTACGAATTATCTTATCACAAAACTATCTGTTACTGATAATTTCAGCGCTTGCAGAGAATACCTTACTGAAAACCGCTTGTCATTTCCTTCTGCTCCTCGTTGGGTTCGACACTCTTACTTATCGAAAGGACTACGATAGATCCCCTATACTTGTGGGTCATCACTGCCCATTCCTGGTGAGAAATCAGGCTACTGACGTGCCTTGGACACAACTGCAACGTCATGTCGGGTGGGATAGCAGGCAAGCGGGGATGGAACCGCTCTTGCTCTGCCCCGCACTACGCCTCTCGCTCCGCGGCCCTCCATTGGTCTTGTTGTGCAGCGCGCCTTGCACTCTCGGCGCAGACGCGCATGTTTTTCTCTACGGAGCACCACCGATGATCTTCTTGTGCGGCGCGCTGTAGCCTCTCGACGGTGAGGCGGCTATGTTGCTCAGCGGCGCTGCCGCACCCTGCGCCAAGGGTCTGCTCAACCCTTGCGATGACGTGCAGCACAGCGTTGTCCGGCGTGTCGCCGGACACGCCATCAGCCTCGACAGGCCGTTGCGCATGCACCGGATCATTTTCGTCATCGAGGAGGTTGATGGCAGAGGTGACGCTTGGTCGGGTTGGCATGCTTGGTAGATATGGGCTAGGCTGCACTAGGTGTGCATCCGCATGTGTCGCGCGCCGGCTCTTATGCTCATTCGCTTCTGGCGGGAACCCGATGGGAAGCTTGCGCGGGAACATGCGCGGTTCCGCGCGGGAACGAGGCCAAAAGAAACGCGTGTGCGGTGCCAAAGCATGCACTGGAATCCTCGGGTGAAAACGCGGTGATAAGATGTGAGAGAGGAAGAAGAGGTGATACGCAGTCAGACAAGTGATAATAATAAAACGTCTGCGATATTAATAGGGGCAAACTGCACTTCCCTACGTACCGTCGGTAATGATTTCATCAAATCGCTGACAATTGTTTGGCAGCAACCGTCTGCCAACAACACACACAACTTATCCAGATGAATCGTTTCGGTTATTATTGGTCTTCCCACACAATTCTGATGAATGAACCATTTGCTCGGTATCACACACACCTTCTTATGCTAACCCGTTTGTGTTCTGCTGGATCAGCGCAAACAGTTTATCCGAGTGAACTGTATGCCGTACTTCGCACACGTACGTAGTTTTGTTAACTGTTTTTGTTATCTTCGCTAATCACAAACAGTTCATTAGAACAAATTGTCAGCCGTATATTGCACACACAAGTTTTTTTTGAATCGTATTTGATGGATCCACCATCGCACACAGTTTTGTTTATTGGCGAAGGAGCTATTACTATACCGTTTGCGATGTCTAGATCGCACACAGTTTCGGCGAAGGGTCTCTGATTGATGTGTCGTGTTTGGACCTTCCTACGGTAGTGTATGATGTTTTCCATGTTGGAGTTTTTGCCGGTTCTTCATTTATAGGATGTTGGGTAGCTCTTGTCATCCTGAATCCAACAAGCTTGAGTTTGCTCAATTCGGAGCTCATTGCAGAAGTTGTGGCAGTTCTGGTGTTCCTGCGTTCATCTGTTTCCTGTTCTGGTTTTGGAAGGTTGTAAGCGGGAGTACCGCTCCAGCAAGCGGTAGTACCGCTCGGTACTATCGGCTAACCTTCTGTTGCCTCGTTTCAGCAGAAGGTTTGCGCGGTAGTACCGCCCTAGGGCAGTAGTACCGCTCGCTACTACCGGCTAACCTTCTGTTCTCCGGAACCCCATGCTACCCTGGGCGGAGTAGGACGAGGTACTGCCGCTTCCTAGCGGTAGTACCGCTCCTACGAGCAGTAGTACCGCTCCGGCGGCACTATCGCACCTCGTGCCATTGCTCCGGGTGGCTGCCTCATCCGCCCGAGCGGTAGTACCGCTTGTGTGCGGGCTGAGGGGTAACGATTGGATTTTCCCCCTCCTATAAAATGGGGTCTTCTTCCCCAATGGATCTTATCTTTTTGAGCTCGAGTTTGCCCCCATTGTTGACCTTCTTCGAGCTTGCTAACTCTCGGTCCCTCCAATGATTCTTGCTAGTTCTTGAGGGAAAAGAGAGAGGAGATCTAGATCCACATTTCCACCAATCACTTTCTCCTCTATGTGAGGGGAACCCCTTGGATCTAGATCTTGGAGTTCTTCGTGTTCTTCTTCGTTCTTTCTCTCATTTTCTTCCATAGCATTAGTTGTTGTGGTGGGATTTGGGAGAGAAGGACTTGGGCACTTCGTGTGCCCTTGCCATTGCATTTGGTGCATAGGCTTGAGTTCTCCACGGTGATACGTGGAAGTGAAGTTTGAGAAGCTTATTACTCTTGGGTGTTTGAGCACCCTAGAGCTTGTTCCTCTTGGGTGCCTTGGCGCCCTAGACAGTTGGTGTTGCCTCGGAACTCAATCATTGTGGTGTAAAGCTCCGGGCAAGCGTCGGGGTCTCCAATTAGGTTGTGGAGATTGCCCCGAGCATTTGAGGTCACCTCGGAGCCACAATCCATTGTGGTGAAGCTTCGTGGTGTTGTTGGGAGCCTCCAATTAAGTTGTGGAGATTGTCCCAACCTTGTTTGTACGGGTTCGGTGACCACCCTCAAGGGTCCCTTAGTGGAATCACGACATCTTGCATTGTGCGAGGGCGTGAGGAGATTACGGTGGCCTTAGTGGCATCTTGGGGAGCATTGTGCCTCCACACCGCTCCGAACGGAGACTAGCATCCGCAAGGGTGTGAACTTCGGGATACATCGTCGTCTCCACGTGCCTCGGTTATCTCTTACCCGAGCCCTTTACTTATGCACTTTACTTTGTGATATCCATATTGTTTCATGATATATATCTTGCTATCACATAGTTGTTTATCTTGCTTAGCATAAGTTGTTGGTGCACATAGGTAAGCCTACTTGTTTTAGGTTTTGGGCTTGACATATTAAACACAAGTTTTATTCCGCATTTGTTCAAGCCTAAACCGTAATTATTTTAAAGCGCCTATTTACCCCCCTCTAGGCGACATCCACGTCCTTTTAGATGTGTTACCGGAGTTCCTTCCCTTTGAGGGAGAGTACGTCTCCGTTAGAGCGGTGTGGAGGCACAATGCTCCCCAAGATGCCACTAAGGCCACCGTATTCTCCTCACGCCCTCACACAATGCGAGATGACGTGATTCCACTAGTGGTGCACTTGAAGGCGGCGACTGAACCTTTACAAACAAGGTTGGGGCAATCTCCACAACTTAATTGGAGGCTCCCAATAACACCATGAAGCTTCACCACAATGGAATATGGCTTCGAGGTGACCTCTTCCGTCTAGGGTGCTCAAACACCCAAGAGTAACAAGATCCGCAAGGGATTAGTGGGGCGAATCAAATTTCTCTTGGTGGAAGTGTAGATCGATGCCTTCTCCTTCAAACCCTAGAGCATCAACAAGATTTGATGGCTAGGGAGAGAGATCGGGCAAGAATAAGCTTAGGAGCAACAATGGAGCTTTTGGGGGGGGGGGGAAGAGGTGAAGTCTCTTGGAGAAGAAGATCCACTTATATGGGAGAAGGAAATCTGGCCGTTTTCTGCCCACAAGTCGTGTATAAGTGGTAGTACCGCTCGAGGGAGGGGTACTTCCGCTCCACGGAAGTACCGGGCTTCACAGGTATTTGACACAGTGAGGGAGGTGGTAATTGTTGGGGAACGTTGCATGGGAAACAAAAATTTTCCTACGCACACACAAGATCTATCCATGGTGATGAGCATCTACGAGAGGGAGAGTGAATCTACATACCCTTGTAGATCGCTAAGCGGAAGCGTTAATAAACGCGGTTGATGTAGTCGAACGTCTTCGCGATCCAAATCGCCGAGCGTCCCGCGATCCAATCACGATCCTTCCGATCTAGTGCCGAACGGACGGCACCTCCGCGTTCAACACACGTACGGCTTGATGACGCCTTCACCTCCTCGATCCAGCGAGCGATGGTGAAGTAGTGGTTGAGTTCCAGCAGCACGACGGCGTGGTGATGGTGGTGAGGAACAATCTCTGCAGGGCTTCGCCAAGCACTACGGAGATTATGACGGAGGAACTAGAGGGCTAGGGTTGCCGGCACACGGCTTGGGAAATCCTGATGTGTCCCGTGTGCTAGCCCTGCCCCTCTATTTATATGTTGAGCCTTGGGGTCTAAACTTGGAGTAAAAGCCTCCTCCGGGTCGGTTTTGCCCGCACAAGGTCGGTTTGGCCCGCAGGGAAAGAGTCCAACTCGGATCCCTGCCGAACCGTGCACAGCCGCGCACAAGCGGTAGTACCGCTTCACACAAGCGGTAGTACCGCTTGGGCGGTAGTACCGCTTCACACAAGCGGTAGTACCGCTCGGGCGGTAGTACCGCTTCACCAAGCGGTAGTACCGCTTACGCGGCAGCAAAACTACTTTGCACTTTCCAATACCTCGTGGGCTTTATCCCTTTGGCCCATATAAAGTGTAGCTGCACCCGAACACTTCGGCAAACATCCGGAACCCCTTCCGGTGAACTCTGGAACTCTTCCGGAGATCGAAACACTATTATCACATATATCAATCTTTACCTCCGGACTCTTCCGGAGATCCTCGTCATGTCCGGGATCTTATCCGAGACTTCCGAACAACTTTCGGTCACCAACATAATAACTCAATTATACTAATCGTCACCAAACGTTAAGTGTGTAGACCCTGCGGGTTCGAGAACTATGTAGACATGACCGAGACACCTCTACGGCCAATAACCAATAGCGGGACCTGGATGCCCATATTGGCTCCTACATATTCTACGAAGATCTTTATCGGTCGAACCTCTATGTCAAGGATTCAGTTAATCCCGTATGCTGTTCCCTTTGTTCTTCGGTATGTTACTTGCCCGAGATTCGATCGTCGGTATCACTATACCTAGTTCAATCTCGTTACCGGCAAGTCTCTTTACTCGTTCCGTAATACAAGATCCTGTGGCTAACTCTTTAGTCACTTTGCTTGCAAGGCTCAATGTGATGTTGTATTACCGAGTGGGCCCTGAGATACCTCTCCGTCATACGGAGTAACAAATCCCAGTCTTGATCCATGCCAACCCAACAGACACCCTCGGAGATACCTGTAGAGCACCTTTATAGTCACCCAGTTACGTTGCGACGTTTGATACACACAAGGTATTCCTCCGGTGTCAGTGAGTTGCATGATCTCATGGTCAAAGGAACAGATACTTGACATGCAGAAAACAATAGCAATAAACTGACACGATCAAATGCTACGTTTACAGTTTGGGTCTTGTCCATCACATCATTCTCCTAATGATGTGATCCCGTTATCAAATGACATCTCATGTCAATGGCTAGGAAACCTTAACCATCTTTGATCAACGAGCTAGTCAACTAGAGGCTTACTAGGGACACGGTGTTGTCTATGTACCCACACATGTATTTGAGTTTCCAATCAATACAATTATAGCATGGATAATAAACGATTATCATTAACAAGGAAATATAATAATAACCAATTTATTATTGCCTCTAGGGCATATTTCCAACAGTCTCCCACTTGCACTAGAGTCAATAATCTAGTTCACATCACTATGTGATTTACATTGTAATGAATCGAACACCCATGCAGTTCTGGTGTTGTTCATGTTTAGCCCTTGGAAGAGGTTTAGTCATCGGATCTGCAACATTTAGATCCGTGTGTACTTTGCAAATATTTATGTCGTCCTCCTTGATGTAATCGCGGATGGAATTGAAACGTCGCTTTATGTGTCTGGTCCTCTTGTGAAATCTAGGTTCCTTGGCTAGAGCAATGGCACCAGTATTATCACAAAACAGAGTCATTTTGTTAAGTGCACTAGGCACTACTCCAAGATCTGTCATGAACTCCTTCATCCAGACACCTTCCTTCGCCGCCTCCGAGGCAGCGATGTACTCCGCTTCGCATGTAGAATCTGCTACCACGCTTTGCTTGGAACTGCACCAGCTAACCGCACCCCCATTAAGAATAAATACGTATCTGGTTTGAGACTTAGAGTCATCCGGATCAGTGTCAAAGCTTGCATCGACGTAACCCTTTACGACGAGCTCTTGATCACCTCCATAAACGAGAAACATGTCCTTAGTCCTTTTCAGGTACTTCAGGATATTCTTGACCGCCGTCCAGTGTTCCATTCCTGGATCACTTTGAAACCTTCCGACCATACTTATGGCAAGGCTGACATCGGGTCTTGTGCACAGCATTGCATACATGATAGAGCCTATGGCCGAAGCATAGGGGATGACACTCATCTTTTCTCTATCTTCTGCAGTCACTGGGCATTGAGTCTTACTCAACTTCACACCTTGCAATACAGGCAAGAACCCCTTCTTGGACTGATCCATTTTGAACTTCTTCAAAACTTTGTCAAGGTATGTGCTTTGTGAAAGTCCTATTAAGCGTCTCGATCTATCTCTATAGATCTTGATGCCTAATATGAAAGCAGCTTCTCCTAGGTCCTTCATTGAAAAACTCTTGTTCAAATATTCCTTTACGCTTTCCAGCATTTCTATATTGTTTCCAATCAGCAATATGTCATCCACATATAATATTAGAAACGCTATAGAGCTCCCACTCACTTTCTTGTAAATACAAGCTTCTCCGTAAACTTGTATAAACTCGAACGCTTTGATCACTTCATCAAAGCGAAGATTCCAACTCCGAGATTCTTGCACCAGTCCATAAATGGATCGCTGGAGTTTGCAAACTTTGTCAGCATTCTCTGGATCGACAAAACCTTCTGGTTGCATCATATACAACTCTTCCTTAAGGTAACCGTTAAGGAACGCTGTTTTGACATCCATCTGCCAAATTTCATAATCGAAAAAGGCAGCTATTGCTAACATGATTCTGACGGACTTAAGCATCGCTACGGGTGAGAAGGTCTCATCGTAGTCAACTCCTTGAACTTGTGAAAAACCCTTTGCCACAAGTCGAGCTTTATAGACGGTGACATTACCGTCCGCGTCCGTCTTCCTCTTAAAGATCCATTTGTTCTGAATGGCCTTACGCCCTTCAGGTAATACTTCCAAAGTCCATACTTTGTTTTCATACATGGATCCCATCTCGGATTTCATGGCCTCTAACCACTTCTCGGAATCCGGGCCCATCATCGCTTCTCCATAGCTCGTAGGTTCATCGTTGTTTAACAACATGACCTCTAAGACAGGGTTGCCGTACCACTCAGGAGCAGTACGCGTCCTTGTCGACCTACGAGGTTCGATAGCAACTTGATCCAAAGCTTCATGATCATCATCATTAACTTCCTCTTCAGCTAATGTAGGCTCCACAGAAACAATTTTCTGCGCTGCGCTACTCTCAGGTTGAAGTAAAGGTTCAACAACCTCATCAAGTTCTATCTTCCTCCCACTCAATTCTTTCGAGAGAAACTCTTTCTCAAGAAATGTTCCGTTTTTAGCGACAAACATTTTGCCTTCGGATCTGAGATAGAAGGTATACCCAACTGTCTCTTTTGGGTATCCTATGAAGACGCATTTCTCCGCTTTGGGTTCCAGCTTTTCAGGCTGAAGCTTTTTGACATAAGCATCACATCCCCAAACTTTAAGAAACGACAGCTTTGGCTTCTTGCCAAACCAAAGTTCATATGGCGTCGTCTCAACGGATTTCGATGGTGCCCTATTTAAAGTGAATGCAGCTGTCTCTAATGCATAACCCCAAAACGATAGTGGCAAATCGGCAAGAGACATCATAGATCGCACCATATCTAATAAGGTTCGATTACGACGTTCGGACACACCATTACGCTGTGGTGTTCCAGGCGGTGTCAATTGTGAAACAATTCCACACTGTCTTAAGTGACTGCCAAACTCATAACTCAGATATTCTCCTCCTCGATCAGATCGTAGGAATTTAATCTTCTTGTTACGATGATTCTCAACTTCACTCTGAAATTGTTTGAACTTTTCAAATGTTTCAGACTTGTGTTTCATTAAGTAAATATACCCATATCTACTTAAGTCATCAGTGAAGGTGAGAAAGTAACGATAACCACCGCGCGCCTCAATACTCATTGGACCGCACACATCAGTATGTATGATTTCCAATAAGTCACTTGCCCGTTCCATTATTCCAGAGAACGGCGTTTTAGTCATCTTGCCCATGAGGCATGGCTCACATGTGTCAAGTGATTCAAAATCAAGTGACTCCAAAAGTCCATCAGCATGGAGCTTCCTCATGCGTTTTACGCCAATACGACCTAAACGGCAGTGCCACAAGAAAGTGGTATTATCATTATCAATTCTACATCTTTTGGCATCAATGTTATGAACATGTGTATTATTACTATCGAGATTCAATAAGAATAAACCCCTCACATTGGGTGCATGACCATAAAAGATATTACTCATATAAATAGAACAACCATTATTCTCTGATTTAAATGAGTAACCGTCTCGCAATAAACAAGATCCAGATATAATGTTCATGCTTAACGCAGGCACCAAATAACACTTATTTAGGTTCATCACTAATCCCGACGGTAATCGAAGAGCGAGCGTGCCGACGGCGATCACATCAACCTTGGAACCATTTCCCACGCGCATCGTCACTTCGTCCTTTGCCAGCCTCCGTCTATTCCGCAGTTCCTGTTTTGAGTTGCAAATATGAGCAACCGCACCGGTATCAAATACCCAGGCACTACAACGAGAGTTGGTAAGGTACACATCAATAACATGTATATCATATATACCTTGTTTGTTGTTGGCCGCCTTCTTGTCAGCCAAATACTTGGGGCAGTTCCGCTTCCAGTGTCCAGTTCCCTTGCAATGAAAACACTCAGTTTCTGGTTTGGGTCCAGCCTTGGGTTTCTTCACGAGAGGAGCAACTGCTTTGCCACTCTTCTTAGAGTTACCCTTCTTACCCTTGCCATTTTTCTTGAAACTAGTGGTTTTATTGACCATCAACACTTGATGCTCCTTCTGAATTTCAGACTCAGCGACTTTCAGCATCGCAAACAGCTCGGCGACTGACTTGTTCATCCCGTGCATGTTATAGTTCAACACGAAGCTCTTGTAGCTAGGCGGCAATGATTGAAGAACTCTGTCAGTGATAGCCTCTGGCGGAAGGGGCATCCCTAACTCAGCCAGACGGGTGGAGTACCCAGACATTCTGAGCACGTGATCACTGATAGACCCGTTCTCCTCCATCTTGCAAGCATAGAACTTATCGGAGATCTCATATCTCTCGATCCGGGCATTCTTCTGAAAGATAAACTTCAACTCCTGGAACATCTCATATGCTCCATGACGTTCAAAACGTCTTTGAAGTCCCGGTTCTAAGCCATACAACATTGCACATTGAACTATTGAGTAATCATCAGAACGAGCCTGCCAGGCGTTCACAACGTCTAGAGACTCAACTGGAGCGGGTGGATCACCAAGCGGTGCATCAAGGACATAAGCCTTCTGGGAAGCCGTAAGGATAATCCTTAGATTACGGGCCCAGTCCACAAAGTTACTTCCATCATCTTTCAACTTAGCTTTCTCTAGGAACGCATTAAAATTCAGGGGTGCTACTGCGCGAGCCATGATCTACAACATAAATATAGCAAAGACAACTTAGACTATTGTTCTTAGATAATGAGTTTAGTTAATCATATTTTAAAAAACTCCCACTCAAATTGACATCCCTCCGATCATTCGAGTGTAACATGATCCAAATCCACCAACTCAAGTCCGATCATCACGTGAGTTGAGGTGGTTTCAATGGTGAACATCTTCATGTTGATCATATCTACTATATGACTCATGTTCGACCTTTCGGTCTCTTGTGTTCCGAGGCCATGTCTGTACATGCTAGGCTCGTCAAGTTTAACCCGAGTGTTCCGCACGTGTAACATGGCTTACACCCGTTGTATGCGAACGTAGAGTCTATCACACCCGATCATCACGGCGTGTCTCGAAACGACGAACTTTCGCAACGGTGCACACTTGGGGAGAACACAATTTATCTTGAAATTTAAGTGAGGGATCACCTTATAATGCTACCGTCGTCCTAAGCAAAATAAGATGCATAAAAGGATTAACATCACATGCAAATCATAAGTGACATGATATGGCCATGAACTTGTGCTTTTGATCTCCATCTCCAAAGCACCGGCATGATCTCCATCGTCACCGGCATGACACCATGATCTCCATCATCTTGATCTCCATCAACGTGTCGCCATAAGGTTGTCGCGCCGACTGTTGCTTCCACGACTATAGCTAACGTTTAGCGATAAAGTAAAGCATTACATAGCGCTTAATGATTGACACGCAGGTCATACAATAATTAAAGACAACTCTATGGCTCCTGCCAGTTGCCGTACTCATCGACATGCAAGTCGTGATATTCTATACAAAACATGATCATCTCATACATCACATATATCTCATCATGTAATTGGCCATATCATATCACATCATACCCTGCAAAAACAAGTTAGACGTCCTCTAATTGTTGTTGCAAATTTTACGTGGCTGCTACGGGTTTGCAAGAACCGTTCTTACCTACGCAAAACCACAACGTGGTGTAGTGATTGCTTTTTGATCTTCTAAAAGAACCCTCTTCATTGAAATCGATTCAACTAAAGTGAGAGAGACAGACACCCGCTAGCCATCTTTATGCAACGAAGTTACATGTTAGTTGAAGGAACCTGTCTCGCGTAAGTGTACGCGTAATGTCGGTCCGGGCCGCTTCATCTCACAGTACCGCCGAATCAAATATCAACTAGTAACGGCAAGCAATATGTATACACCCACGCCCACAACTCGTTTGTGTTCTACTCGAGATCTCATCTACGCATAGACCTGGCTCATGATGCCACTGTTGGGGAACGTTGCATGGGAAACAAAATTTTTCCTACGCACACACAAGATCTATCCATGGTGATGAGCATCTACGAGAGGGAGAGTGAATCTACATACCCTTGTAGATCGCTAAGCGGAAGCGTTAATAAACGCGGTTGATGTAGTCGAACGTCTTCGCGATCCAAATCGCCGAGCGTCCCGCGATCCAATCACGATCCTTCCGATCTAGTGCCGAACGGACGGCACCTCCGCGTTCAACACACGTACGGCTTGATGACGCCTTCACCTCCTCGATCCAGCGAGCGATGGTGAAGTAGTGGTTGAGTTCCAGCAGCACGACGGCGTGGTGATGGTGGTGAGGAACAATCTCTGCAGGGCTTCGCCAAGCACTACGGAGATTATGACGGAGGAACTAGAGGGCTAGGGTTGCCGGCACACGGCTTGGGAAATCCTGATGTGTCCCGTGTGCTAGCCCTGCCCCTCTATTTATATGTTGAGCCTTGGGGTCTAAACTTGGAGTAAAAGCCTCCTCCGGGTCGGTTTTGCCCGCACAAGGTCGGTTTGGCCCGCAGGGAAAGAGTCCAACTCGGATCCCTGCCGAACCGTGCACAGCCGCGCACAAGCGGTAGTACCGCTTCACACAAGCGGTAGTACCGCTTGGGCGGTAGTACCGCTTCACACAAGCGGTAGTACCGCTCGGGCGGTAGTACCGCTTCACCAAGCGGTAGTACCGCTTACGCGGCAGCAAAACTACTTTGCACTTTCCAATACCTCGTGGGCTTTATCCCTTTGGCCCATATAAAGTGTAGCTGCACCCGAACACTTCGGCAAACATCCGGAACCCCTTCCGGTGAACTCTGGAACTCTTCCGGAGATCGAAACACTATTATCACATATATCAATCTTTACCTCCGGACTCTTCCGGAGATCCTCGTCATGTCCGGGATCTTATCCGAGACTTCCGAACAACTTTCGGTCACCAACATAATAACTCAATTATACTAATCGTCACCAAACGTTAAGTGTGTAGACCCTGCGGGTTCGAGAACTATGTAGACATGACCGAGACACCTCTACGGCCAATAACCAATAGCGGGACCTGGATGCCCATATTGGCTCCTACATATTCTACGAAGATCTTTATCGGTCGAACCTCTATGTCAAGGATTCAGTTAATCCCGTATGCTGTTCCCTTTGTTCTTCGGTATGTTACTTGCCCGAGATTCGATCGTCGGTATCACTATACCTAGTTCAATCTCGTTACCGGCAAGTCTCTTTACTCGTTCCGTAATACAAGATCCTGTGGCTAACTCTTTAGTCACTTTGCTTGCAAGGCTCAATGTGATGTTGTATTACCGAGTGGGCCCTGAGATACCTCTCCGTCATACGGAGTAACAAATCCCAGTCTTGATCCATGCCAACCCAACAGACACCCTCGGAGATACCTGTAGAGCACCTTTATAGTCACCCAGTTACGTTGCGACGTTTGATACACACAAGGTATTCCTCCGGTGTCAGTGAGTTGCATGATCTCATGGTCAAAGGAACAGATACTTGACATGCAGAAAACAATAGCAATAAACTGACACGATCAAATGCTACGTTTACAGTTTGGGTCTTGTCCATCACATCATTCTCCTAATGATGTGATCCCGTTATCAAATGACATCTCATGTCAATGGCTAGGAAACCTTAACCATCTTTGATCAACGAGCTAGTCAACTAGAGGCTTACTAGGGACACAGTGTTGTCTATGTACCCACACATGTATTTGAGTTTCCAATCAATACAATTATAGCATGGATAATAAACGATTATCATTAACAAGGAAATATAATAATAACCAATTTATTATTGCCTCTAGGGCATATTTCCAACAGTAATTCCGCCGGAGCGGTACTACCGCTCCCGCCAATGGTACTTCCGCTTGGCACTGTACGAAGCCCGGACTTAGCAGAAATGAGGAAGGCAGCACGACAGTACCGCCCCGAGCAGTACTTCCGCTGAAAAATTGCTCGAGTGCCGAAGACAACAAATAGCTCAAAATAAGCGGTAGTACAACCGGAAGTGGAGGACGACAGTACCGCCCGAGAGGTACTACCGCTCCGTCCCAACGCTACTTCCGCTCAACATGGGCAATGACACTAGAAGGCTCCAGAAAGGAAAAATAAATAAGCGGAAGTGCCCCTGGTACTGCAGGGCGGCAATACCGCTGGGGCGGTACTTTCGCTTATAAGAAAGCGAGGAGCCTTTGGGGCAAATAACAGAAGCTCCAAAGTGCCGGGAAACGGAAGGGGTGAAAATGTGTGCGTGATGATTCCACCCAACCTTTCCAAATGCGGACCCCCTCTTGATATTACGGGTTTTCCTACGACTCAAGTCCACCAACACTAAATCGATAGAAAAATACCGTCTTCTCTTTTAACCACTGAGGGGAAGTAAACCATCTCGTGCCACCTGATAATCCCTGAAAACTTAGTGCACACGGTTAGTCCGAAAGGCCATTGTCATCGACCACCAAAACTACTTGGGGAAAATTATGCTCTTACACTTTTCATATCTCTTCAAAGGTCCTTGAAGGCCACCCGCACCTACTTAATGCGTGACCCAACTCATTCAGTAGGGTGTCACTACTGATGAGTTTGTTCCATGAAACTATTCTAGTGTCTCTCTTGAAATCGTTGGCTAAACAGAGAAGACATTGGCACATATGAGGGTGAAAACTACAATCAAAAGGATGACCAGACATCTAGACGAGACTACGAGACTACACTGGTCTGCTTACCCTCCTTAGTATGGAGGGTTTTTTATAGGTTTAGAAAAGAAGAATAGGCGAGAAATTAGAGGCGGGAAACTATGACGGGAGATATATGCAGGAATTCAGAAGCAGGAAACTATGACGGGAGATATAGGCTGAAACTCAGAAGGGGGCAAATATGGCGGGAACTCAGAAGCAGAAAAATATGAAGGGAGATATACGCGGGAACTCAGAAACGGAAAAATACGATGGGAACTCAGAAGCGGAAAAAAGCAGAATAAAACGGATGCATGCACGTGTCAGCTTTGCCAAAGTTGATAGGAACTGGTTGGCTTCGGCAAAGTCAATTAGTCCTAAATAGTCACACTAAGCCCGACTGGAGCTGCCGCCCCTAGCCGACTGGCCAGTCGGCTTGGCGGAAGCTGACAGGGTCCTAATCGGCTTCGCCGAAGCTGATAGGATTCCAATCGGCCGCAGCAAAACCGACTGAGTCCAGTTGGCTACACCGGCGCCGACGTTGTATTATTTTTGATTTTTTTAAAACGGAGCAATATTTTTCGAATTTATTAAAAAAAGTGTATTATTAAAAAAAATAGCCCTTATTCGGGCCAGGCCCGGCATAGTGATTTGCCTAGAACTTGCCTATTTTGTTTTTGGTAACCATAGATTTGCCTCTCATAACCAGCCCAATTTCCGGCCTACAGCGCGAGACGCAGATTGGCAGATTCCCTTTTCGCCTTCCCCTGAACCCGATCGAGCAAACCAATGGAGAAGCAAGCCGACAAGGCCGCGGCGCCGGCCGACGACGGCATCCACGAGGAGCCGCCGGCCTCCGCCCAGAACGGAAGGCCCGGATCCGAGCCGGCCGCCGCGCCTGAGGTGGAGGTGCAGCTCTTCCGCCGCGGCCGGGGGCCGGGGGCCGTGTTCCGGTCGCCCCTGGGCGGGTACACGCAGGACCAGCTGGAGGTGGGGGACATCCTGGAGAAGCACGGCCTCAAGTGCGTCTTCGCCTTCGACGCTGCCTCCCGCGCGCGCGGCGTCGCCATCCGGTTCAACCCCCGCAACGGCCGCTCCCTCCTCCCCTACGCCGCCGACTCCACCATCTTCCTCGACGGCGAGCCCAAGGTAAAAGTCGCGACACCCAGCCCCCTGTGAAATTTCGCGCAGTTTGTCTGCTCTGATGTCCGCCAGGTCTACTCATACAGTAGTAGTTAGCAAATCTTCGTATGACGTGTTTGCCTCTTTGGTGATTTTTTTAGGATCCTTTGCTGAAGCCCATCACGAAGGTGATGCTCACTGTCTGCGCCATGACAGTGGTAATTGCGGTGGTACTGAAGGAGGGGACGATGCCCCAGTGGCTCAAGGCGTCCAAGCTGGGCAACCTGAACTTCCCACCGTGGGGGCTGGCTTGCATGGTTATTGTGTTCATGAGGCTCCGGAAGAGAACCAGGGATGTCATGAAGAAGATTGGCCTGTCCTCATGAGCAGGTAGCAACAGTTTTACTCTTTGGTCCTCTGTTTTATGATTGAAAGTTTGAAACTATTCCTGGTGTTTGTTTGAATCTCAAGCTGTCGTGAGTTCTTAATCTTATGAATATAATGTGAGACACAATCGGGTACTGTCAAAACTTATGCTACTCCAGGAAGTGAGTTGTAATAGGTAAAACACATAGGCTGATAGACGGTGACAATTTCGGCCATAGAATGCAAATTATGCTTTAGGATTCTGCTTTAAATTATCAGTGCAATTATCAACTATGGTGTTGTACCTGTGCAGTTTGAAATTTGGTACGAAGCAAAGATACCCAGTGCTTCGGATCTGATTAAAAAGAAAAATGAACTATACATCCTTTAGTTAGCCCTAGTTACTACTCATTCCATTCCAAAATGTAAGGCATGCACATATTCCAAGATTGGGTCACACTGACCATTAGACCAATGGTACATGCTTTTATATGACACAAAAGCAGTAAGTGATCCTAGCTCTTCTTTTTTCTTTGACAACAAGGAAGTAATCCTAGCTTGGGGTAGTGGATTCGAGAATTCCTATGGTATAATTTTGGTTGCATAACCTATATGATATTTGTCTGAACTTAACCTCAAGTTGCATGTGCGCCTTATATTTTGGGATGGAAGGAGTACTAAAAACTGGTAACTTCATGTTCACAGCGTAGGCATCACTCATGATTCTATGTATTTCTGCTAAAAAATTGATGTCATTCCTTGACTAACTATGACATGCTATGCACCTCAACCGTTCAATTTGGTTATCTGAAATTAAGCTTGTCTCTGTTCTTCCACTGAATTTTAACCTAGCCGTCCTTCAATTTTTGACAGGTTACTAATGGCAAGCACACTTTTGGCCACTCCTTCCAGTTTGTTGTCAATGTTGGAGATGTACTGGGCAATGACATAGTACATGTAAATGTTCAGAACAGATACATCTTATAGAGCACTTATATTTGACCTTGCGTTTAGCATATACACGACGCGGTTTGCCAGTGTGGCATTTTTGCTTGTAGCAAGTGTGCATGAATAAAAATAGCCGAACAAACTTGTGTGCACTATGTTTTTGTGCCTCTTGGATTCCTTTGTTGAAGCTGCCCAGGTTGATATCCTAAAAAAATTGGTGTTTCAGTTTCAAATAAGATAGTAGTGACCCTTGATGATGCTTTAACAAGAAATTTAACTGCTAAAATATTTCTTCTCTCCTACTCCGGTCCTGAATATAAGACCTTTTAAAGGTTTCAATATATATTAATAGCAAACGGGTCGGGTGAAATCTATCCAAACCCGCTAAGCTTCTGTAGCGAGTTAAGAAAAGAAAGTACGCTCGGTGGATCTAAGCAACGAAGATCGACGGTGGATTCTTAGGAGGTAGTTACCCCTAGGTGGTAGACACCATTTTCCCTATATATATATAGTTACTCCCATGTCTCATATACTACCATGTGGTAGTATATACTACTTTATTATTTTTAATATGTTCATATATTGTATCTAAGATACTCCAAAGTGAGTTATATGATTTTTTTTTGCAAATAGACTTATGTTTTTATTATATTTATAAAATACGTACGTATTTGTACATAAAAAAAATGTATGCACAAAATATGAGACATACTACCAAAAAAGTAGTATATATACTACATAAACCTTCTTATATACTCCCTCTGTAAACTAATATAACAGTGTTTAGATCACTAAAATAGATCTAAACGCTCTTATATTAGTTTACGGAGGGAGTACTACATACTACGCATACATACACTTGGGAATGATAGATACTACCTATAACATATGAAACAAAAGTGGGAGTAACTACACCCGGTCGTACCAAACATTTGTCCTATTTTAGAGTAATATATATTGAAATCTCTAAAAGGTCTTATATTTAGAAGGTCTTATATTGAAATCTCTATACGTATTTTAGAGTGTACACTCACTCATTTTGCTTTGTATGTAGTCTATATTGAAATCTCTAAAAGGTCTTATATTTAGAAACGTGAGTATATCAGTGCTAAATTCAGTACTCAATATACTGATTTCTTTTCTGCCTGTACAATGGCTTGCTTTGCTGCCTGGCCTGCAGAAGATCACGAAGATCTGGCGTGAGATGCCAGCTGCCGCGGTACAATGCTAGTTTGGCATTTTGGCTGGTGTTGCTTTCTTGTTCTAGCTGTATTCCCCTGGATGGCATATGATTTGCTCAGGCAAACTCGTACCAGGATATGCCAGGTTGAAGGTTTTCCCAGCCTCTCCACCCAGTAGGAACGCGCTCAAAACCTGTCTGCCTTCACCAGACAGATCATCCTGAGTTTGTGGTCGGATTCAGTGAGGAAAATATCTCTACTCTTATGCGTGCAGAGGGGTATTACTTGTATTCTAATGCAACAACCTTGCTGGTTGCTGCCTTTGAATGTGAATGGATCATCATTTGCAGTTACAAAAGAAATCACCAGTAATCCCTACAGGAGCACTCTCCATGCTTGAAATGGTGAAACCTATTCCTATCTCTCATAACAATCTCCCTGTCGAAGACCTTAGATATCAGCTTGGTATAATCATGGCAGTCTCTGCACACTCTCAAGTTCTTAACGATCCTGATCACCGTGCCTTCTGGCAACGTGATAAGACCGAAGGCGAGGGCAAGCTTCTCACTGTGCAAGGAGATCGCGCCTTCTTTCTCCTCTTCCTCGATATCGAACAGCACCTCTTTTGTGTTTGCGGCGTACCCTTGCAGCCTCAGCCTATGGCTCGTCTCTGCAAGCATGTTCTGGATATCCTTGTATCTGGGGTGTGACTTGCTCCCGACGAAGAACTCATGCACCTTGCCATCAACCTCAATGGCACTACACCCAGGCATCTTTTTCACTCCCTTGGACTTCATCATGTTCCGAATTTTGCTGACACCCTTCCAGTTTTGCGACTCCGCGTAGATATTAGACAGCAACACGTGAGCCGCGTCGTTTTTGGATTCAATCTTCGTGAGCTTGTGCATTGCGTGTTTGCCCAGATCGACGTTGTTGTGAATCCGAGAAGCGTTGAGTAGCGCTCCCCAGACACCTTCATGTGGCTCCACTGGCATAGAATTGATGAATTCTACAGCATCATCCAGACGCCCTGCTCGACCATACAAATCAACCATGCAGCCGTAGTGCTCAAGCCAAGGCTCAACTTTGTGCTTATCCTTCATCGAATCAAAGCATGCTCGTCCCTCCTCTACCAACCCAGCCACGGAGCATCCACGGAGCACCGCGACAAATGTGACACCATTAGGCTCCATGCCCGCGCTCTCCATACGCTTGAACAGCTCAAGGCACTCCTCCCCCATGCCATTCATCGCGAGGCCACTCAGCGCGCTGGTCCAGGTATAGATGTTCCTTTCGCGCATGGTCTCGAACACCTCCATCGCCATCGCGACAACTCCACACTTGGAATACATATCCACCAAAGCAGTGCCCAGCGTGACCGACACCTGCATCCCGCGGCTGCACGCATAGGAATGCACCCACATGCCACGTTCTAGTGCACCCATCTGTGCACAGGCAGTGAGCACTGACACCAGCGTCGCCTCGCCGACAGCAACCCCAGCATTCTGCATTTCGTCGAACAGCCCCAGGGCTTCCCTCGACCTGCCCACGCGCACATACCCTGTGAGCATGGCGTTCCACGCGACATGGTCCCGCTGCGGCATTCCGTCAAACAGCTCGCGCGCCGTGTCAACGTCGCCTCCAGCGGAAAGAGCGCCCAGCATGGCAGTGACGCACACCACGTCCGGGCTCACGATCTCCGCGAAGGCGGCCCGCACGGAGCCCACGTCCCCCACCGCCGCGTACATTGACACGGCGCCGCTCTGGACGTGCGGGTCCGCCGCATGGCCGTGGCGGAACGCCGCCGCGTGCACGGAGCCCGCGAGCAGGCTCACGGCGACATCGGTGGGCACGGGCGTGGCCGAGGCGGCGGCGGCCAGGGAGGTCGCGGCGCGGACGAGGAAGGTGAAGGAGTAGTGATCGGGCGCGAGGGGGAGATCGCGGAAGGCCGCAAAGGCGAGGGCCGGGCGTGGTCCGCGGGCGAGGGCGCGGAGGAGGCCGTTGTGGGCGAGTAGCGTGGCCGGGCGCTGCGGCAGGAGGAGGCGCGCGTAGGAGAGGTGGTTGGAGGAGGCGAGGGAGGCGACGAAGTCGGCGTGGTGGGAGGGAGAGGCAAGGCGGCCCGAGACGAGGAGGTGCGCGTGGATCTCGCGGAGGCGGGACTGGGAGGGGGCACCGACGAGGGACGGGAGTAGCGTCGCGGAGTCGCGGAGCGGCACGAGGCGACGCCGGACCGGCGCCATCTCGTTTGGATTGTGATTTCGGAGCACACGCCCACAGTGCCTGTTTGTTTGGGCTACCCTCGTACGAATTTTGCACGTGCATGGAGTGTGTTGTGATCTAACAAAAACCATTCTCATACTCCCTCCATTTTTATATACTTCGACGTATTAGCTTTGTCTCGAGTTTGTTTAAAAAATGAAAACACTTAGGGGATCAAATAAATAGTTTATATTGTTATGCTTTGAATTTGTGGTCTATACATGATTTATTAATTGTTAAGCAATCATCGTCTGGTAAGCATAGTGTACTCATTCCCCTCCATGCTTACCGGACGATGATTGCTACTATGATCCTTGGATTCGTTTGAAATGTCTCTTTTTGATAAACTTGACGCTTGCTATGCTAATGACCATGATACCACTATGAAGATGAATTTATTCTAGTTCCTTATGTTAAGAATGGAATTGTTGCTATTGCACCACACTTGATAGTACTATTATATCTTCTAAATTCTCCAAACTACACTATATCGGAGAAGTTTGTGCTTATTAAAGATTATACTAATGGATTGCATTTTCAATTGCACATGATGATTTTAATGAAAATAATATGCATGTGCTTGCTGCTCCTACTTGCAATTATTATGAAAGAGGAATCTCATCTCCAACTATACGTGGGCATGGGTAGCCCGACCCGGAACGACCCGACCCGACCCAACCCTAATCGTGCCATCGGGGCGGGCTCGAGCCTAGGAATTGAGCCCGACAGGCAGACTGGGCCGGGCTCGGGCGTGCAAAAAACCAAGTTTTAGTCATAGTCAGGTCTGGCCGACCGAGCCTTGCCCGGCTTTTTTAGGCCCGGGCTCGATTTATTAGGCCAGACGGTCGGGCCGGGCCGGGATAGGGCCTGGGTTCTCAGCATCGGGCTATTTTTGGCTCAGCCCGAAGCGCGGCCCGGCCCAACATATGCCCAGGTATATCTCCAACTCTGTATATTTCTAATACAATAAAATTGCAAGAACTACTTATACTATGCATTGGCCTTTACTATGTGTGCATGATTTGTTCTCTTATGACACGCCAATGCATAGGAAGAGGGTTAGACTTCGGTTTATATGATATATGTTCCTTTGTGCTCATATTTAAGATCCAAATCTTTGTTGATTAAAATTGGCTTTGATGTGCCTTGGGATCCCAGTTCAATGATTACTTGAGCACGTTATGTCTAGCTTAATTGCTTTTAAAAAAAGCGCTGCCTGAGAGACAACCCGGAAGTTTTAGAGAGTCATTTTATTCTTTTGTGTGTATAAAATTTTCAAAAATAAAAAAATAAAGTGGGGAATTAAAACTTTTTCTAAAAGAAAGTGAAAGTGGGAAAGATGAGCCTCGTGGACGTCCTTGACTTTTGTTCATGCCCATGTAAACTTTTGTAAATCTTGAACCACATAAGTTTTTCAACAAAAATAACTACCCCCTGTACAAATCCACTGTATTATAAAAATTATCCAAGATTTACCTTTAGGGCGTCTAGATTACAAGTTTGATGTGTGTTGTGCAGAATAGAAACTTTTGTTGTAGTATTTGAATTTACATATTTTACTGGAACGTGATTTTTTTTTGAAATTTTTGCACAATATTTTCAATATTTTTTCATTGTGTCATAAGTTTTCAGAAGTTTTGGAGTTACAGAAGTATGCATTTTATCCGCATCTTTATAGACCGTCCAGGTTTCAGATTGCTGCTAGCCTGCTATAGTTTCTTTATCGGCTTATGTTTGTAATTTTATTAAGTCTCATTGATGTGGGAGCATTAGAATTTGTTAGAATATAGTGGGTAATGTTGGATTATAATTATACAATATTGATACAACAAGAAATGATGAGATTTGATGTTATTTGTACTAACCCCCCTAATAAAGTTTTGTTGAGTTTGTGTGGATAAAGTTTTTAAGATCCAGGGGAAACATCAATATAAGAGGAATGAGGAGAAAAGAATTCAAGCTTGGGGATGCACAAGTCACCCTAAGTAAATATCCAATGAGACTCAAGTGTCTAAGCTTTGGGATGCCCCTCATTCTTCCTCGGCAATTATCGGTATGTCTCAGTTTTTATTTGTTCACATAATAAGCATAAATTTTTGGAGCATCTTTTGTTTTTCCTTTAGTTATGCACCATGCTGGTATGGGATAGTCCTTAGTTGTTTTATAGGATGCTCTTTGCACTTCACGCATATCTTTTGAGTATGGCTTTGTAGAATGCTTCGTGTGCTCCACTTATATCTTTTGAAGTTTGGATGCTTGTTTTCTGCACTTGAAGTACTGTTATTTTTGGAATGCCCTTTTTCTTCACGTTTATTTGTTAAAGCTTGGCCAAGTATTTTATAGAAAGGATTAGAACTCTCTTGCTTCACTTATATCTTTCTGGAGGGTTGAATAGAAATTGGTTATCTCATGTGAAAGTGCATTTCCTGCCTTAAGTGTTTTGGCGTTGATGACAATGCAATTGGTAGAGAAACCATGTGCCTAAGATAAACAGGTATACTCTATATGGCACAAGACGGATGGGCACCCCTCCGAACGGAAAAGAGCGAAGACGACATTTCTGATGCGTTTATTTCTTTGGTCGTAGGAAATCCGTACTATTAAGAGGGGACATTGGAAGGTATTGGGTGAATTAAACACACACACATCTAAATATTGCACCCACATATTGCCTGTACCTTTGAGGAGAGAGCATCATTTTCAACCAAGTGTGGGAAACTTGCTCAGAGCGGTCGTACCACCCGAGGGGTGATTCCCTCGGGTCTGGCAGTGCATAGGGTGATGGCTGGCTGGTTGTCTAGGTGTTCCTAGTGCGGGTGTACCACGCGGGACTTTGCAACCCTACGATGCACTTCCAGGCGGTTGTTATGGGCTGTGTACTGCCTGTTGTACTAGTAAAAGGGTGGCTCCTTTCGGTATAATGGTGATACAAGGCGGTGGTCCACCGGTTGTTCCTGCGGTGTCCTAGGCAGCAGTTCTACCGGTGTCTAGAGCGGTTTTTCCGCTCCGGACTTAGTGTCCATCGTGGAATAGATGGCCCGTGGTTCAACCGGCCCTAGTATCGCATGAACCACCGCAAAGAGGCTGATGTCCTCTGGTCGTGAGCGGTACATGGTCGATGGCCCCACGGTTGTTATGGTGAATACTTGTTTGCCGGTACAACTGGGCCACCCAGCGGTTCTAACGTTGTGGCTATGTGTGTGCAGAGTTGTGCCTCGGGCGGTTGTACTGCAGCCCCTTGTGGTTGTACCACCGTGTGCGAAACTACACATAACGGTTGGAAATGTTGGGACCCTATATAAGGGGGTGGTTCTTCCACCTCCCACTCACCTCTTGCCCCCCTCTCTCTATCTCTCCTCCATTAATCCCCTAAGCTATTTCTTGCCCGGTCTCCTTTCCTAGCCAATCAAAGTTGTTGATTTGCTAGGGACTGAGGGAGGAGACCTAGATCTACACTTTCACCAAAGGAAATTTGATTTCCCCATACTTTCACTTGTAAATCTTGTTACTCTTGTTTGTTTGGGCACCATAGACAGAAGAGGTCCTCGGAGCCACATTCCATTATGGTGAATCTCCGTGTGGTGTTGGGAGCCTCCAGTTAAGTTGTGGAGAGAGCCCCAACCTTGTTTGTAAAGGTTCCAGTCGCCGCATTCAAGGGCACATCTAGTGGATTCACGACACCTTGCATTGTGCGAGGGCTTGAGGAGAATAAGGTGGTCCTAGGGACGCTTGGGAGCATTGTACCTCCACACCTCTCCAACGGAGACGTACCTCCCCCAAAGCAGGGAACTCCGACAACACATCCTCGTCTCCATCGTTTCTAATTGCAGTTATTTCGAGCCTTTACTTTGTACAAGTTATTATTGTGTGGCTACTCTTGTTTGCACTTGTTTACTTGTGTTGCTTATCATATAGGTTATTCACCTAGTTGCATATCTAGACAACCTATCTTCTTGTTGAACCTACAATTTGCAAAAGAGGCTAAAATTATTAGCTGCCTATTCACCCCCTCTCTAGTCGTCCATATCGATCCTTTCAGCATGGTTAGTCATAGGTATGTACCGGAAGACAGATTACGCCCAGTTGAATAAAACTTATAGATCATTGAATGCACGAGGGCCCCACCACACATCAGGGCGCGCCCTGGGGGGCTCCCTGATATGTGGTGGCCCCCTCGTGGCTCTCCCGACGTCCCTCTTCGGCCTATAAATTCTCTAATATTGTAAACACCCTGGAGGCAGTCCCGAAACCCGTTTTACGCCGCCGCAAGTCACTGTTTCCTCGCGAGGCCATCTGGAGCTCTGTTCCGGCACCCTACCGGAGGGGGGATCAATCACGGAGGGCCTCTTCATCAACCTTGGTGCCCTCATGATGCTGTGTGAGTAGTTCACCATAGACCTACGGGTCCATAGCTAGTACCTAGATGGCAATCTCTCTCTCTCTCTCTCTCTCTCTCTCTCTCTCTCTCTCTCTCTTATGATCTTCAATACAATGGTCATCGCATCTTCGCTTTGATCTATCCGATGTAATCCTATTGCGCGGTGTGTTTGTTGGGATCCGATGGATTATGGGTTTATGTTCAGATTATTCATGAAAAGTATTTGAGATGCCTCTGAATTATATTATATCTTATGTGCACGATCAATATAGCTTCGTAATGCTCTCCAAGCCCCCGGCAGAGGCAGTCTACACTGGCTACCAACGCCGGCAAGCTCAATACAACAGCCCAGGAGGGGTCCAAAGCGCGCCAGCCACGTCCCCAATGCCTACCGGGGACCGAGGCGCGCACATCTTCAGGAAAACCCGGCAAGCCACCCCCTGGCAGGCGCGAGCCAATCGGTCACCGCTCCATCGCATCGCGACGCCAGTCACTTGTCGATGCGGTGTCGAGCCCTCAGGTGGCTAAGTGGCTCCCGCTAAGCACGTGGAGACGCACCGGAAGACAGATTACGCCCAGTTGACACCCGTCCAGGAGCGTGTCAAGACACTAAGCAACAACCAACTAAGCGGTGGTAAGAGCTTGCCGGGGATGCACCCCCGGGCGCCACCTAAACTAGCAATCATGGTATTTTGTCCTAAATGCCAGAGTTAGGTATGATAGCTTTGTTAGCTATCTAATCGCTAGATAATGACTGTTTTACCACTGTGGTTGCTCTTGATAACCCACAAGTATAGGGGATCAGTTGTAGCCTCTTTCGATAAGTAAGAGTGTCGAACCCAACGAGGAGCTAAAGGTAGAACAAATATTCCCTCAAGTTCTATCGACCACCGATACAACTCTACGCACGCTTAACGTTCGCTTTACCTAGAACAAGTATGAAACTAGAAGTACTTTGTAGGTGTGATAGGATAGGTTTGCAAAATAATAAAGAGCGCGTAAATAAAAACTAGGGGATGCTTAGATAAAGAAACAACTAAGTTAGTTTAACGAGTGTGGAAAAGTGGTGGTAGGAGTTGCGGAATTGTCCCTAGGCAATCGATAACTAGACCGGTAATCATTATTACAATTTTATATGAGGGAGAGGCATAAGCTAACATACTTTCTCTACTTGGATCATATGCACTTATGATTGGAACTCTAGCAAGCATCCGCAACTACTAAAGATCATTAAGGTAAAACCCAACCATAGCATTATAAGGTATCAAGTCCTCTTTAGGGCCAGTTCTTTTGGAGCTTTTTACAGTTTTTTGTCAAAATAAGCCACAAGTCGAAAAGAACTCGTTTTCAAAAAGCTAGCTTAGCTTATTTCCATCTCCTGTCGTAGTGCAATGGAAAAAAGCTCGGTCGAAGCGGCTTCCCGCAGCTTCCCGCAAGTGAACGAAACGGTATAACGAAAGGGTCCTATAGTTTGAAATTATTACGCCAAAATTGCCACCGAGCAGTCCAGGAAAAAACCGGGTCGCAGGCACTCCCGCACTCGACCTCGTGAGCTCCCTCCCGCTCCCTCTAGTTCCCCCTCTGCTCTAGGGTTCGGCCGCCGCCGCCGCCGCCTCGCCGCCCCTCCCTCCCCCGGTCCCGAGCCCGACGCCCCCTCCTCCCCGCGGGCGGGACCCCTCCCTCCCCGCGAGCTGCTGGCCCGGTCGGGCCCCTCCGCCACCGCCGCCCCGCCGCCGCCCCTCCCTCGGCCCGAGCTCGAACCCGGCGGTCCCTCCCTCCCAGCGAGCTACTGGCCCGGTCCGACTGCTTCCTCCCCCGGTCCGACCCCTCCCTCCCCCTGCGTCCGGCAAGGTGAGCAGCTCCTCTGTGTTTTTTTTTGGCAAAAATTTCAGCTAGATTTGCTAGGATATGAATGTTTTGATCCTGCACAATTTGTACTAGTAGAAGATATGAATGTGGTGATATGGATTGCACAATTATCAACTAAATTTTGATATGTGTGTGCTGCCAAGTAGTACTAGAAGAAAGATTCCCTGTGTGTATGCTACCATTGTTTTACATTAGAACAAATATTGAGGGTCTGTTTGTCCTACATATTAATTCATGCAATTCTTTTGTATTGCCACGATGAAAAATAGATGAAAGCACAATGGGATAATGTTGGTCTTAGAACTTTCATTGATATATGTGTGGAAGAAGTGAATGCCAATAACCGTGGCAAAGAAGGAACATTGACACCACTTGGATATGACAATGTGGTAAGAAAGGTTCCATCCGTGGTGATGCTATTGCGACAAGTGTTTTCCCTTGATGGTTAGCTCTAGGGTGTATGCTTTTGTTGAGAGAATCATGTAATAATTTGAAGATCTTTTTTATTCACTACTTCTTCTCAAGTACTCGTACATGAGACATTGATGCATGTATGATATTCGTATGCCAGACAATGATCTTCCTTATGTTCGATTATGACATGTTGTGGTGTTTGAAAGTCGAATTTATGTTCATATCGTTTAATAATAAATAGCTCAATATCGTTTAATCCGAACAAACAATATAACCGAAGGGCGTTACAGACTTTTCACTGATCGTACCACAAATAAGCTGACAAAACAGGCACTGAAAAGAACTGGCTAGCTTATTATCTGGAGCTTATTTCCACAGCAGCTTATTTTGAGCTTATTTCCACAGCAGCTTATTTCCACACCATAGCTCAAAAGAACTGGCCCTTATTCCCATACGCAAACAACCTACTTACTCGGGTCTGTGCTTCTGTCACTCACGCCACCCACCATAAGCGAATCATGAACATATTGCAAACCCTACAGCGGGGATCCCTCACGCTTGCGCGACACGGAGAGCACCATAGGACAGCACCAATAATAAAACATGCAACTCAAACCAATTATGATCATCAATCAAACCATAGGACAACAAAAATCTACCCAGACATCATAGGATGGCAACACATCATTGGATAATAATATGAAGCATAAAGCACCATGTTCAAGTAGAGGGTACAACGGGTTGAGGGAGAGTGGACCGCTGTAGATAGATGGGGGAAGGTGATGGAGGTGTTGGTGAAGATGACGGAGTTGTTGGAGTAGATCGCCGTCACGATGATGGCCCCAGCGGCGTTCCGGTGCCACCGGGAGAGAGGGGGAGAGAGCCCCCTCCTTCTTCTTCTTCCTTGGCCTCCTCCCTAGATGGGAGGAGGGTTTCCCCTCTGGCCCTTGGCTTCCATGGCGGCGGAGGGGCGAGAGCCCCTCCGAGATTGGATCTCTCTCTCTGTTTCCTTCTATTTCTGCCTTCCAGATTCTGGCCTTTCGCCATTTCTTAAATTCCCGGAGATCCGTAACTCCGATTGGGCTGAAATTTTAACACGATTTTTATCCGGATATTAGCTTTCTTGCGGCGAAAGAAGGGCACCAACCGCCTTACGGGGTGGCCACAAGCCAGCCTGGCGCGCCCCCCTGGCTTGTGGTCACCTCGGGCATCGTCTTGCGTTGATTCTTTTTCCCAAAATTCACATATATTCCAAAAAAAATCTCCGTAAGTTTTTATCCCGTTTGGACTTCGTTTGATATGGATTTTCTGCGAAACAAAAAACATGCAACAAACAGGAACTGGCACTGGGCACTGGATCAATATGTTAGTCCCAAAAATAGTATGAAAAGTTGCCAAAAGTATATGAAAGTTGTAGAATATTGGCATGAAACAATCAAAACTTATAGATACGACGGAGACGTATCAGCATCCCCAAGCTTAATTCCTGCTCGTCCTCGAGTAGGGAAATGATAAAAAAAGATAATTTTTGATGTGGAATGCTACCTAGCATAATCTTGATCATATAATCTAATCATGGCATGAATATTAAGACATGAGTGATTCAAAGCAATAGTCTATATTGACATAAAAACAGTAATACTTCGAGCACACCAACAAGGCAATCATGTCCTTTCGAAATAACATGGCCTTAGAAAGTTATCCCTACAAAATCATATGGTCTGGCTATGCTCCATCTTCCCCACACAAAGTATCTAAATCATGCACAACCCCGATGAACAAGTCAAGCAATTGTTTCACACTTTTTATGTTCTCAAACCTTTTCAACTCTCACGCAATACATGAGCGCGAGCCATGGATATAGCACTATAGGTGGAATAGAATGTGGTGGGGGTGCAAGGGAAAAGGAGAAGATAGTCTCACATCAACTAGGCGTATCAACGGGCTATGGAGATGCCCATCAATAGATATCAATGTGAGTGAGTAAGGATTGCCATGCAACGGATGCACTAGAGCTATAAGTGTATGAAAGCTCAAAAAGAAACTAAGTGGGTGTGCATCCAACTCGCTTGCTCACGAAGACCTAGGGCACTTTGAGGAAGCCCATCATTGGAATATACAAGCCAAGTTATATAATGAAAAATTCCCACTAGTATATGAAAGTGACAAAATAGGAGACTCTCTATCATGAAGATCATGGTGCTACTTGAAGCACAAGTGTGGAAAAGGATAGTAACATTGTCCCTTCTCTCTTTTCTCTCATTTTTTTTCTTTTTTTTTGGTGGGCATCATTGGCCTCTTTTTTTTTATTTGGGCTTCGCTGGCCTCTTTTATTTTTTGTAAAGTCCGGAGACTCATCCCAACTTGTGAGGGATTCATAGCTTCCATCATCCTTTTCTCACACGGAACAAATGCTCTAATAATGAAAATCATCACACTTTTATTTACTTACAACTCGAAACTTAGAACAACATATGACTCTATATGAATGCTTCCGGCGGTGTACCGGGATGTGCAATGATCTAGCATAGCAAATGACATCAAAAAACGGACAAGCCATAAAAACATCATGCTAGCTGTCTTACGATCATGCAAAGCAATATGACAATGATGGTGCATGTCATAATAAACGAAACGGTGGAAGTTGCATGGCAATATATCTCGGAATGGCTATGGAAATGCGATAATAGGTAGGTATGGTGGCTGTTTTGAGGAAAATATATGGTGGCTGTTTTGAGGAAGGTGGGTTTGATGCACCGGCGAAAGTTGCGCGGTACTAGAGAGGCTAGCAAAGGTTGAAGGGTGAGAGTGCGTATAATCCATGGACTCAACATTAGTCATAAAGAACTCACATACTTATTGCAAAAGTCTATTATTTATCAAACAAAGCATTAGACGCATGCTCCTAGGGGAGAGGTTGGTAGGAGTTAACCATCGCGCGCTCCCGACCCTCACACAAAGGTTGACAATCATTAAACAAATCATGCTCCGACTTCGTTACATAACGGTTCACCATACGTGCATGCTACGGGAATCACAAACTTCAACACATGTATTTCTCCAATTCACAACTACTCACTAGCATGACTCTCATATTACCATCTTCATATCTCAAAACTATATGCAAGGAATCAAACATATCATATTCAGTGATCTACAAGTTTTATGTAGGATTTTATGACTAACCATGTGAATGACCAATTCCTGTTGACTCTCTAAATAGATATAAGTGAAGCATGAGAGTTTAATGATTTATACAAAAGATATGCCCACGCTCTAACAAATATAAGTGAAGCAAAAGAGCATTCTACAAATGGCGGTTTTCTATGTGTAGAGAAACAGGCAATCCAAACTTCAAATGATATAAGTGAAGCACATGAAGCATTCTATAAAGCCATACTCAAAAGATATAAGTGAGGTGCAAAGAGCCTTCTATAAATCAACCAAGGACTTTCTCATACCAGCATGGTGCATTATTAAAATAAAAATAAAAAGCACACAACGCTCCCAGATTTACGCATATCATGTGACGAATAAAAATATAGCTCCAAGTAAAATTACCGATGGTTGTTAGAAGAAAGAGGGGATGACTTCCGGGGCATCCCCAAGCTTAGTTTCTTGGGAGTCCTTGAATATTACCTTGGGGTGCCTTGGGAATCCCCAAGCTTAGTCTCTTTCCAGTCCTTATTCCTTCATCCATCGTGATCTCACCCAAAACTTGAAAACTTCAATCACACAAAACTTAACAAAACCCTCGTGAGATCCGTTAGTATAATAAAGCAAATTACCACTTTAAGTACTGTTGCCAACCAATTCATATTTTGTTTTTGCATTGTATCTACTGTAATATAACTTTTTCCATGCTTATACCACCGATACAATCGATAATTTCATCAAAACGAGCAAACCAATGCTTCAAAAACAGAATCTGTCAAAAACAGAACAGTCTGTAGTAATCTGAACATTCACCATACTTCTGTAACTCTAAAAATTCTGAACAATTAGGGAAAAAATAAACAATTTGCATAGCAGTACTGTGTAAAAATTTCAGAAACTTTTGACATTCCAGTAAAAAATGTAAATTCACACACTACAGCCAAAGTTTCTGTTTTTGCACTGCACACACCAAACAAGCAATCTAATCATCCTAAAGGCAAATCTTGGCACATTATTTTTATAATACAATGGATTTATACAAGGGGATAATTATTTTTGTTGAAAAGTTTCTGTAATTAAGATTCGCAAAGTTTCCATGGGCATGAACAAAGTTCAAGGAGCTCCCCCACTTCAACGGTGCTCGTCCTTCTTACTTTCACTTCTGTTTTTGAAAAAGTTTTAGGTTCCCCTCTTTATTTTTTTTGTTTTTAAACTAAATAAAAGCACACAACAGAATAAAATGACTCTCTAAAACTTCTGGGTTGTCTCCCTGGCAGCGCTTTCTTTAGAGCCATTAAGCTAGGCATAAAGTGCTCAAGTAATGGATCCACCCGGATCCCAAGGTATATCAAAGCCAATTTTAATTAACAATGATTTGTAATTTAGTAGTGAGCACAAAGTAACATATATCATGCAACAACGAAGTCTAACTCTCTTCCTATGCATCGGCATGTCATAAAAGAACAATTCATGCACACAAAGTAAAGGCCAATGCATAGTATAAACAGTTTCTTGCAATTTTATCGTATTGGAAACATAGAGAGGTGGAGATGTAGTTCCTCTCTCATAATAATTGCAAGTAGGAGCAGCAAGCACATGCTTATTATATTTATCAAAATCATCATGTGTAATAGTAGAAGGCAACCCATCAATGTAATTCCTAATAAGAGCAAACTTCTCCGATATAGTGTAGTTGGGAGAATTCAAAAAGATAATAGGACCATCATGTGTGGGTGCAATAGCAACAATTTCACGTTTAACATAAGGAACTATAGCAAGTTCATCTCCATAAGCATCATTCATATTGGCATCATGGCCACAAGCATAGCAAGCATCAAGTTCATCAAAAAGGGATATTTCAAACGAATCCAAGGGATCATAGCAATTATCATAGCATTCATCCTTTGGTAAGAACGAAGGGAAATTAAACAATGTATGAGTTGAAGAGTTACTCTCATTAGAAGGTGGGCATGGGTAGCTAATCCGCTCTTCCTCCTTTTGTTCTTCGCTCTCCTCCTCATCTTTTTCATCTAATGAGCTCACAGTGTCAGGAATTTCTTCTTCCATAGATTCCTGCAAAATATTAGTCTCTTCCAAGGCAGCAGACATTCTCTCAATAAATTCAATAATATCAGCATTGCAATCATAATTCTCATAGCAATACTTAAGTATAGCAAAATTTTCAGGCCTATAAACATCATCATCAAAAGCTTCACACTTTTCAAACAAAGATTCAATTTCATAAGCACCCTTAAAAGCAACGAATTCTTCTATTCGTTCCACATCATAGTAATCATAAATACCTTTAGCATAAGAAGCCAAGGTTTCATTATCATTAAATTTACATGAAAAAGGAAGGTGTGGAGCCTTCATCCTAGAGCAACAAGTATAATCATATCTCTGGCATAAATTCCAAGCATACCATTTCAACATATGAATTTGATCCCATAACAGTTTCCCTTTTTGATTCAAGCAATAATCCCTAAAGTATTCACGTTGATCCAACGTGTATCCCATTATCAAGTTAAATGGGGTTTTCTCAGGATTATCAAAGTAGTACATAATATTTTCCACATAACGAGCATCGAGGGTTTTAGGAGGTTCCCCATCTCCATGAGTAGCAAGTACACCTAATTTTTTTGGTATTTCGTGTTCCATATCCATAACTAAAGATAGAGAACAACTTAGAATAGCAAATAAAATCTACTTAGTGATAAAGCAAACAAGCACACACGAGAATATTCACCCCACGCTATTGCTCCCCGGCAATGGCGCCAGAAAAAGGTCTTGATAACCCACAAGTATAGGGGATCAGTTGTAGCCTCTTTCGATAAGTAAGAGTGTCGAACCCAACGAGGAGCTAAAGGTAGAACAAATATTCCCTCAAGTTCTATCGACCACCGATACAACTCTACGCACGCTTAACGTTCGCTTTACCTAGAACAAGTATGAAACTAGAAGTACTTTGTAGGTGTGATAGGATAGGTTTGCAAATTAATAAAGAGCGCATAAATAAAAACTAGGGGATGCTTAGATAAAGAAACAACTAAGTTAGTTTAACGAGTGTGGAAAAGTGGTGGTAGGAGTTGCGGAATTGTCCCTAGGCAATCGATAACTAGACCGGTAATCATTATTACAATTTTATATGAGGGAGAGGCATAATCTAACATACTTTCTCTACTTGGATCATATGCACTTATGATTGGAACTCTAGCAAGCATCCGCAACTACTAAAGATCATTAAGGTAAAACCCAACCATAGCATTATAAGGTATCAAGTCCTCTTTATTCCCATACGCAAACAACCTACTTACTCGGGTCTGTGCTTCTGTCACTCACGCCACCCACCATAAGCGAATCATGAACATATTGCAAACCCTACAGCAGGGATACCTCACACTTGCGCGACACGGAGAGCACCATAGGACAACACCAATAATAAAACATGCAACTCAAACCAATTATGATCATCAATCAACCCATAGGACAACAAAAATCTACCCAGACATCATAGGATGGCAACACATCATATGATAATAATATGAAGCATAAAGCACCATGTTCAAGTAGAGGGTACAGCGGGTTGCGGGAGAGTGGACCGCTGTAGATAGATGGGGGAAGGTGATGGAGGTGTTGGTGAAGATGACGGAGTTGTTGGAGTAGATCGCCGTCACGATGATGGCCCCGGCGGCGTTCCGGTGCCACCGGGAGAGAGGGGGAGAGAGCCCCCCCTCCTTCTTCTTCTTCCTTGGCCTCCTCCCTAGATGGGAGGAGGGTTTCCCCTCTGGTCCTTGGCTTCCATGGCGGCGGAGGGGCGAGAGCCCCTCCGAGATTGGATCTCTCTCTCTCTGTTTCCTTGTGTTTCTGCCTTCCAGATTCTGGCCTTTCACCGTTTCTTAAATTCCCGGAGATCCGTAACTCCAATTGGGCTGAAATTTTAACACGATTTTTATCCGGATATTAGCTTTCTTGCGGCGAAAGAAGGGCACAAACCGCCTTATGGGGTGGCCACAAGCCAGCCTGGCGCTCCCAGGGGGGTAGGGCGCGCCCCCTGGCTTGTGGTCACCTCGGGCATCGTCTTGCATTGATTCTTTTTCCCAAAATTCACATATATTCCAAAAAAATCTCCGTAAGTTTTTATCCCGGTTGGACTTCGTTTGATATGGATTTTCTGCGAAACAAAAAACATGCAACAAACAGGAACTGGCACTGGGCACTGGATCAATATGTTAGTCCCAAAAATAGTATAAAAAGTTGCCAAAAGTATATGAAAGTTGTAGAATATTGGCATGAAACAATCAAAAATTATAGATACGACGGAGACGTATCAGTTGCCCCTTACCCTATAAAAGGAGGCCCAAGGCAACCTAGCTCAAGATTCGGACCTTTCGATGCTTGTACTAGCGTAGTAGCTCACCCGAAGGCAACCCTTGCCGGGTTAGAGCGCTGCGCATGCTTTGTGCTCCCTGTGATCAATCCACCAAAGCAGGAGTAGGGTTTTACGCTTCTCAGCGGCCCAAACTTTGGTAAAAACACCAGCGTAGCATCGTCGTGCTGCCCCATGGTCTCTGCTCTTTGTGCAACGTGACCTCCCCCATGCCGAACCACAAAGGGGCCTCTGGTCCCATAGGTGATCGTGTGCATCCGTGCCCCGGCATCTTTGGGGAACAGGGGTGTTCATTTTCCCCCTGACTTGTGCACGGACGATGGACCTCCGGCCCAATGGCCTGAGCCTGTCAGGAACAGCTACTGCCCCGCCAACACCAACACAAGACCAAGAAGCCGCTCTACGAGAGATCAAGAAGCGCATCAAGAAGATAACATCAACATCCAAGCCCCCGGCAGAGGCAGTCTACACTGGCTACCAACGCCGACAAGCTCAATACAATAGCCCAGGAGGGGCCCAAAGCGCGCCAGCCACATCCCCGGTGCCTACCGGGGACCGAGGCACGCACATCTTCAGGAAAACCCGGCAAGCCACCCCCCGGCAGGCGCGAGCCGATCGGTCACCGCTCCACCGCATCGCGATGCCAGTCATTTGTCGATGCGGTGTCGAGCCCTCAGGTGGCTAAGTGGCTCCCGCTAAGCACGTGGCGACGCACCGGAAGACAGATTACGCCCAGTCGACACCCGTCCAGGAGCGTGTCAAGACGCTAAGCAACAGCCAGCTAAGCGGTGGTAAGAGCTTGCTGGGGATGCACCCCCACGCTCCACCTAGACTAGCAATCATGGTATTTTGCCCTAAATGCCAGAGTTAGGTATGATAGCTCTATTAGCTATCTAATCGCTAGATAATGATTGTTTTGCCAGTGTGGTTGCCCCTTACCCTATAAAAGGAGGCCCAAGGCAACCTAGCTCAAGATTCGGACCTTTGGACACTTGTACTAGCGTAGTAGCTCACCCGAAGGCAACCCTTGCCGGGTTAGAGCGCTGCGCGTGCTTCGTGTTCCCTGAGATCAATCCACCAAAGCAGGAGTAGGGTTTTACGCTTCTCAGCGGCCCGAACCTGGGTAAAAAGACCAGCATACCATCGCCGTGCTGCCCCATGGTCTCTGCTCTTTGTGCAACGTGACCTCCCCCCTGCCGAACCAGAAAGGGGCCTCTGGTCCCATAGGTGATCGTGTGCATTCGTGCCCCGACATCTTTGGCGTGCCAGGTAGGGGGCGTGCTTCATTTGCGCGAACCTGAGGCCGTGGACAGCACGCTGATCGTCATCACCGTCTTCTTCATCCATGGCTCCCAAGAAGAAGACTGGCGCGACCACACATCCTTCCACTTCTAAGGCTCCCTCGCACACGGCCGCAGACGCCATTGGCACCGCGGCGACGACGAATGATGCAGGCGTTGTAGGCGACACGACTGGCGCAGGCGGCGCCACCGTCGTGTGTCCCGCGGCCGAAGCTGGAGCAAGGAACACTGGAAGGAAACAAGCCCGCCTGACCCCAGGGAGGTGCGGCTTAATTCGATAGGCCAAGGAAAGAAAGAGGTACTTGGCTATGCTTCTCTCTCCTATCCTTCCCCGTCTATGGTCAACTCTGCATAGCGGTGATGCCGCCCATGTCGATAAAGTCGCGTAAGGCTTGATCCAGCATTTATTCCGTCAAGGATAAATCCCGAGCCGGACGCTGGAGTGATTCCATAGGTTGGCATCCCGGCAAGCGAACCATGGCAAGGTCCCGTTAGCCAACGCCTCTGCCACGTTGGTCGATACGGGACCGTTGGGAGCGAAGGAAGAGGAGAGAAGGCTCAGCCATTCATATTCACTCCCCCCCGCTATTCCCATTAGTTGTGAACGCTTACGTTAACCCGACAGGCTCGTGCCGGAAATTCAACACATAACTAACGGGCTCCGAAGTTCCTCCATCTCCCTCTTTTTTTTCGTTTTTCCTCTGTCTCAAGACAAGAGGTTGGTGCAAATGCATACATTCACCAAGAAACGCAAAGAGGAAGATCGGCCATAAACGGAAGAAGGAACACTGGGCGTGAATAGACACACGTCGAGATGGGAGGAGGGTCATAACAAAAAGCTAAGTTGACATGATTATCAACTTCCGTTAGAATTCACATTTGCATATCCCCTCGTCAACCAAAGGTTTCGTATGATAAATCTTGCGTGTGATGGAACCTCACTGTGTTTGTTTGCGCCCGTGTTTTGTTTCGAGCCTACTCAATGAAACATGCGGCAGCATCAAACACTGCCGAGGAAAATCTTGCCGGCAACGTGTCCTTGCCAGCAGAATGCTAAGGACCCGTTCCTCAGAGCAATCACGGCAAGACGTTGTTGGCGGGTCATCGGAGCACGCAAGGAAAATAACCATACGAACGCTAGTAGGAAAGCGAAGGGGATAACATACATTTACATAAAAACATCAGTTCAGCAAGCATTAAAATAAAAAAAAGCACATGCCCTAATACGAGATACCCATTGTGTCTTAAGTACAGGACAACATGACAACGAGGGAAGCTCAAAGTTAACCCCGGTGGCCCCTTGGGCTCGTGGGACTGCAAGGACCCTGTCAGCAAGAGGACCGGCCTTCTTCACGGCAGCAGAGGTGTCGGCGCCCGACGACAACTTCTTGAAACCATCGGAGAGGTCGAGCTCCGGGTGGAAGAAGGCGAGGTTGCTCAGGACGAGGGAGAGGGCATCGCACGCCAGCTTCCGGGATTCGTTGGCGAAGCAAACGGCCCCGTCGTCCTCGTACGTCTTCAACCCCTCGATCAAGCCGTCGAAGAAGAGTGCCAGCTTGACGCTTGGAATCTCGTGCTTGCCGACGGAGAAGGCCTAGATCTTCATGTCCATCTTTGCAATTTGGGCAGTGAGGCGCTCGGCGATGTCAGTCATGCTCTTGATCCAGAGGTCGCGCTGCTCGATTTGGTTCTCCAGCTTGTCCTCTGCCTCCTTCTAAAGGGACTTCGTGTTGTTCAAGTCTGTCAGCAGCAGCTTCTCGCGGACCCCAGCAGATTCAAGGTCTTTCTCCAAAGAAGCAAGCCTGGATTTCATATCTAAGATGGTATCATTGGCGGCATCAAGATCTTGGCTCTTGGAGGAAAGCTGCGATTGCGCCTCTGCCAGGGTGGCTGCCACCTTTCGCGCTTCCTCCTTGAGGGCCCCGATCTCTTTGGTACTCCCGACAAGGTCCTCCGCCAGCTTGTTCAGTTGAACCTCGAGATTGGTCTTGGCGGTAGATGCAGCGGCAAGTTTGCTAGCCACTTTCTTCAGTTGAGCTGCGGACTCCAGGGAAAGTGCGTCAAGAGTGGTCTTATGGCCGTCCGCCAGTTCCTTGGTACGCTGTTGGACGCGGGCCTCCAGCTCCTCATCATTGCCACGAAGAGTAGCTTCGAGGGCCCCTTCCCGGGAGGAAATGCTCGTCTCCCTGGTGTCCAGAAGCGCTTCGCGCTCCAGCAGCCGAGCCTCCCGGGCAGCGACGTCCTCTTTGGCCATGGATAGCGTCTCATTCTGCCTCTTAAGAGAATGGACCTATCGGTTGTACCACTCCCGTAGCTCGTTCCCTTTGTTCCTCAGCTGCTGGTCCACGAGCTCCGCCGAGTCACGCTGCTCCTTGACTGCTTGCCATTTGAGGCTATACCTATTCTGCACGTACTTGAGCCCTGCTGCCATGGATTCCAGGAAGGCCAAATCTTTGGCACCATCAGCTCCCTCGATCCTCTGAGATAGCGGCGCCAATATCCTGTTGATTTCCTCGTCAAGGTCTACGCCCGCTGAGAAGGGTGAGCTAGGAGTTGCGGGACCCAGCTGAGCAGTGACCAACGCCAGATGGCTCTGGCGAGATCGCAGAGACGATGCCAGAGGATAGCTTGACGAGGAGGGCCCCATAGACTGGAGGGGAGTCTTCTCCTCAATCACTGTATCTGGGCCAGGTGCGCTGCCGGGAGCTGGTCCCATCCTTTCTAAGGACTCCCGAGCATCCCCGGCAACCTGCCCGTGGCCCTCCGCGGCAGCAATCTTCATCGCCTCCACGGCAGCATCCTTTCCAATGTCAGCCACTTCTTCCAGCAACTCAGGCTCTTCAAGTAGCGGAGCTGCGGGCAAAGACAATGAGCAAAAAAACGAAGAGTCGGAAATCAACAAGAGCTCGCAGAAAGAGGGAATAAGGGGAAATGAAAATACAAACAAGTGAGATACCCGGCAGGGGTTGCTGAGGAGGGACGTCCTCTCCCCCGGCAACATCGGTCGCCAACATGTTGTCCGTCATCATCTCTTCCGTGGGAGCCTCAGTGAGAGCAAACCCCTCAGTGGAGGCCCTTGTCGGCGACTCCTCCCCACCAATGAGAAGATCCTCTTCTTCATCCCCGCCAGTGGCCAAAGTCTGTCCTGGAGTTCCGTGAAGAGGGCCGGGCCGGGGACTAGGCGAGGAATCTCTTTCCACGCCTCCTGTTGGGCTCGTGCCTACCGCGGAACCGGCTCAGCCGCGGGCTTAACCCGCTTGACTCGAGGCGCAAGGGGCTCCTCATCCCTGTTAGAGTCAACCATACAAGATCAGTCAAGAAGTCGAGGACAGAAAACATTTGAGAAAGGTCGTCATCGAATAACTCACTCTGAGGCAATGAGCATAGAGTCCAACTCGTATGACACAGGCGGCGGGCTCGACCTGCCCCTCTTCAAAGTTGGAGGAGCGGAGCTTGGTGGGGGGACCGGGACCTCCGGCAGGGGCGAGCTTGGCGGAGAACTTGGGCTTGACGGGGGACTGGGGTCCACCCCCAGAGCAGCTTAGCCTGAGAAAGGCGGGAGGATTGGCGGCATGCTGCTTCATGCTTTCCTCCTCTAGCGGTCGTCTTCTTCACCTTCTGGGCGCCCCGCGAAGACGCAGGGGCCGTCGCCTCGCGATTGACGCGCCCACGGAGGCGGCGCCTTGGCTCTGGTGCTTGAGGCCCCCTTTCAAGCTCTCCTTCCTCTGTCTTCGGCTCCTTCACCTCTTTCGTCATGCTCCCCTCTTGGGTTCTTGTCACCGCGGTTTGGGAGGCCCCGGCCCCGGCAGACTCAAACCCGGTAGCCTCCACCAAGGCTTGCTTTTCGCTGCCCTCCTCCTCAGAGAAATCGTCTCCCTCGGACTCCTCCTCCTCCTCCTCCTCTTCGGAGCCCATCTTCTTGGCGGCCTTGGCCTCCTTGTCTTCGTCGAGCTGAGCGGCGATGAACGCCTCCTCCACCCTGGTAGTTGGGTAGATCAGTTTTTCCTCCGCTTTTGAAACTCTTTCTTCCAGGCGAGAGACCCAGTCCATCTCATCGTCTAGGGCAGGTAGCTCCAAATCGGATTTGACCCCGGAGGCATTGTAGTCTGGCATCCATTGCAGAATCTGGTTCCGGGCCAAATTGAGGTGCAGAGGGACGACACCTGCTGACAAATGGAACGGCCCGAGGCGACCGAACAGCTGCTCGCACAACCAACCGTGGCCATAAACAGTCAGGTTGTTGGCGGGGCCTGGGTACAGCCGCATCCTGTCGGCAGCCCTGTTGAACTCCCATGCAAATCTGTCCCTTTTCTGCAGCGGTGCAATGCGGTGCCGGAGGAAGTCAGTCCCCACATGCTCGATGGTCAACCCGACAGCTTTCAGGCGGGTGATCCTGTTCAGCGCCGGGCGGAGCCTGTCGTCGGTGAGGCCCGACTTGCCCCAGTCGCTGCCGCGCGTGACACATCTGGTCCGCGCCAAGAAGAACTCGGGGGCTTCTTCATCCTTAATCCAGCACCAGTCGCCCCTCCACTCTTCCCACTTCCCGCGCTGCTGGCCAGGGAGGTAATCCCAGTCGTCCTTCTTGCCCCGGGGATCCAGCTTATATTCCCCGAGCGGTGGGATTTGTCCTCAATCCGAGGAACGAAGAAGTGCGTGAACAAATCCACGTCGGGGGCAACTCCGACGAAGTTCTCGCACAGATGGGCGAAGATCGCCATGCAAGCCATTGCATTGGGCGTGAAGTCCAGAAGATGGAATCCGTACACCACCATCATGGCGTAGAAGAAATCAGAGAAAGGGGGGAAAGGCCACAGAAAAAGTACGTGCAAAAGAAGCAGTACGAATCTGATGGCATCTTCTCCTTGGGGCTGTCCGGCAGGACTACGGGTGCTCCGTGCCCCTTCATCGCCCTCCCCCACATATAGGCGTACCTTGCGATCAAGGCATTGCCGTCCAAATTCGACGGGGAGAAAACCACATCTCTCGGTCGCAGCCTCTTCTGCTCTTTGATACGTCTCCAACGTATCTATAATTTATGAAGTATTCATGCCATGTTTACAATAATTCTATATGATTTTGGTATGATTTTATGAGAACTAACCCGGACTGACGCTGTTTTCAGCAGAACTACCACGGTGTTGTTTTTATGCAGAAATAAAAGTTCTCAGAATGAGCTGAAAATTTATGGAGAATATTTTTGGAAAATATAAAAAATACTGGAGCGAAGAGTCACCGGAGAGGAAGGCCGAGGAAGCCACAAGCCACAGGGGCGCCCCCCTAGGGCGCGCCCCCCTGGCTTGTGACTTCCTCGGGAACCTTCTGGACGTGGGAGCGATGCCAAAAACTCCTATAAATCCCAAAACCCCCAGAAAGAAACCTAGATCGGGAGTTCCGCCGCCGGAAGCCTCCAGAGCCACGAAAAACCAATCGGGAGCCCGTTCCGGCACCCTGCCGGAGGGGGAAACCATCACCGGAGGCCATCTTCATCATCCCGACGCTCTCCATGACGAGGAGGGAGTAGTTCACCAGTAGCTATGTGTTTGATCTCTCTCTCTCGTGTTCTTGAGATGGCACGATCTTGATATACCGCGAGCTTTATTAATATAGATGAATCATATGGAGTGTTTCCCCTCTCTATCTAGTTGTGATGAATTGAGTTTTCCCTTTGAAGTTTACTTATCGGATTGAGTCTATAAGGATTTGAGAACACTTGATGTATGTCTTGCGATGGGATATCTGTGGTGACAATGGGATGTTCTATTGATCTACTTGATGTATGTTTTGGTGATCAACTTGCGGGTTCCGTGACCTTGGGAATCTATGCATAGGGGTTGGCACATGTTTTCGTCTTGACTCTCCAGTAGAAAGTTTGGGGCACTCTTTGAAGTTATTTGTGTTGGATTGAATAGATGAATCTGAAATTATGTGATGCATATCGTATAATCAAACCCACGGGTACTCGAGGTGACATTGGAGTATCTAGGTGACATTAGGGTTTTGGTTGATGTGTATCTTAAGGTGTTATTTTAGTACGAACTCTAGGGCTGTTCGTGACACTTATAGGGATAGCTCATATGATTGATCGGAAAAGATAACTTTGAGGTGGTTTCGTACCCTACAATAATTTCTTCGTTTGTTCTCCGCTATTTGTGACTTTGGAGTGAACTCTTTGTCGCACGTGAGGGATTTACATATGATTCAACTATGTTAGTATTGTTGAGAGAACTTGCACTAGTGAAAGTATGGACCCTAGGCCTTGTTTCCAAGCATTTATACAACGTTTTGCTCGCTGTTTACTATTAGTTACCTTGCTGTTTTTATATTTTCAGATTACAAAAACCCATATCTACCATCCATATTGCACTTGTATCACCATCTCTTCGCCGAACTAGTGCACCTATACAATTTGCCATTGTATTGGGTGTGTTGGGGACACAAGAGACTCTTTGTTATTTGATTGCAGGGTTGTTTGAGAGAGACCATCTTCATCCTACGCCTCCCACGGATTGATAAACCTTAGGTCATCCACTTGAGGGAAATTTGCTACTGTCCTACAAAACTCCGCGCTTGGAGGCCCAACACGAGTCTACAAGAAGAAGGTTGTGTAGTAGACATCAAGCTCTTTTCTGGCGCCGTTGCCGGGGAGGCGAGTGCTTGAAGGTATATCTTTAGATCTTGCAATTGAATCTTTTAGTTTCTTGTTTTATTACTAGTTTGGTTTTATAAAAGAAAACTACAAAAAAAATGGAATTGAGGTTGCCTCATATGCTTCATCTTTTTAATGTCTTTCGTGAAAATGATGGAAAGGAAAATTGTGCTCAAGTATTAGAAGAAGAAGTTATTAAAATGTTTGGCACTAAATCTTTGAGTGATGAGCATGATTGTAATGTTGTTAGTATGAATTCTTTGAATATCCATAGTACTAATGATGATTGCACTAGTCATGATAAAAAGATTTCTTATAAGCATGTCAATTTGTGTGGAGTGCATAGAGTTTGTAAAGACATGCCAAAAAGGGAAGATAGATTTTGTAAGAGGCATAAGTATTTAGAAACTAAATGGTTTCAAGAGAGGCTATATGTTTGTGCTGAAAGACTTCATATTTCTCGTCGTCCTTGTGAACTTTGCAATGAAAGTGATCATTTTAATTTCCAATGTGAATTATTTCATGATCGAATTGTGTCCAAAAATTGTGATAGCCTCATTACCCTTGAGCATCATAATGAACTTAGTCTATTTTTGGGGTATGAGGAAATGAAACATAAAACTAAGGATATTCCAGCATGGGTTCTCATGAAAATGATTGATTTTGATCTAAATGAAATATATATGTATTGCGTGGTAAATTGCATTGAGAATCCTTATATTGACAATTACTTAAAGACAAGAAAACAAATAGAAGATTAAGAGAATACTAATGAAGGGGAAGAGGTTTCCCAATATCCTCCTATTTTTTCTTATGATGAATCAGGTAACGAGGAGGAGCTTTGTATTCAACCAACCTCTTAAAAAAGAAGCTTGGAGGAATTAAATAAACCCACACATAATGTGGTGAACAAGAAGAAAAGAAGGAAAAGTAAAGGTAAAGAGGTATCTCTCCCAAATAATGACACCCCTTATAATTTTGAAAATCTTTTTGACACCAACTTAGAAAATTGTGATGATAATAATTGTTATACAATTGGTGCTATTCATACTATTAATGATGAGAGTGATTATGCCTATATTATGCAAAGCCACAAGCTTGGGGATGCTATGTTTGATGAGAATGACATGTTTGAGAATTTATTTGCTGCAATTAATGTTTGTTCCAAGCTTGGGGATGCTATGTTTAATGAAGATGATATCTTTAGTCCCCCAAGTTTTGATGTGCAAATTTATTATGATGATAGCATACCCCCTATTTATGATGATTGCAATATTTATGAAAGTGGGTTTGGAAGAGTGTCAACTTTAGATAATCATTATCCCACTATTTTGGAGTGTGTTGAATTTTATTATAATGATAAAAGTGGATTTGGAGAGGTCACGACTTTATTTATTAATGATTCCACTATTTCAGAAGAGGTTTCAATTGACTATGATGAGAACAAAGTTGCTACTTATGATGATTATTGTGATGATACTTATGTTATAAAGAGTAGTGATAATTATTGTCATAATTTTGAATATCTTTTTACTGAACATTACTCTTTTAATGTGGAAACAATTTTTAGTATTCAAGCTTCATATGATACTCCCACGATTATGAATGAGAAGAAAATTGCTTATGTGGAGAGTGAAAAATTTCCTATGCTTGTGGATCATGAAGAGAATGCTTTATGTGCTGGTTATATTGTGAAATTCCTTCATGATGCTACTGAAAATTATTATGAGGGAGGAGTATATGCTTGTAGGAATTGCAATAATATCAAGTTCCCTCTCTATGTGTTCAAAGTTTTGAAGTTATGTTTGTTTTGCCTTCCTATGCTAGTTGATTCTTGCTCCCATAAATTGTTTGCTCACAAAATCCCTATGCATAGGAAGTGGGTTAGACTTAAATGTGCTTGTCATGATATTCATGATGCTCTTTTGCATGTTATAATTATTATTTCTATGTGAGCATCATTGAAATCATCATGCCTAGCTAAAAGGCATTAAAGAAAAGCGTTTGTTGGGAGGCAACCCAACACTTTTACTTTCTGTTTTAGTGTGTTAACATGATTAAGCTACTGTAGTAATCATGTTTTGTGTCTTTTATTTGAATAAAGTGCCAAGTAAAGCCTTTGGGATAGTGTGGATGATAGTTGACTTGATTCTGTGCAAAAACAGAAACTTTTGCTCTCAGTCCAGGAATTTTGTAAATTCTCTGGAATGTGATTTTGATCTGAAATTTTTACAAAGTCTTGATATACAAATTTCCTAGATTTTACTAATTTTTCAGAATTTTTAGATACAGGGAAGTATTGTTACACTACAGATCTTCACAGACTGTTCTGTTTTTGACAGATTCTGTTTTGCATGCATAGTTTACTTGTTTTAGTGTTCCCATAGCTTATATTCAGTAATATAAATTATGGGAATGATAGAATACAGTAGTTATTATGTGTGAACAATTATGAATCTTGTCTTGATGGTACCTAAGTGAATGATCTTTGTTTATTATACTAACCCATCTCACGAAGTTCCGTTAAGTTTTGTGTGATTGAAGTTTTCAAGTTTTGGGTGAGACACCGATATGAGGAGAATAAGGAGTGACAAGAACCTAAGCTTGGGGATACCCAAGGCACCCCCAAGGCAATATCCAAGGAATACTCAAGCGCCTAAGCTTGGGGATGCCCCGGAAGCATCCCCTCTTTCGTCTTCAACACTATCGGTATATCTTACTTGGAGCTATATTTTTATTCATCACATAATATGAGTTTTGCTTGGAGCATCATTTTATTTTGTTGTTCTCTGTTAGGTGTTATTTATAATATTTTTTTTCAATAAAAAGTTCCAAGAATTGCCTTTAGGATGCTTGCATTGCATGTTTTGATGAGTGCTGTGTAAATACAGAAACTTTGGCTGTAGTGTTTGAATTTTCATATTTTACTGGAACGTGGAAAGTTTCTGAAATTTTTACACACTATTTTCATATAAATTATTTAGCATGTCCTAAATTTTCATAATTTTTTGAGTTACATAAGTACACTGTTTACATAAATTTCTATAGACTGTTCTGTTTGGACAGATTGCTGTCATAATTTTGTTATCTACTTATCCTATAGTTTCCATAGCATATATTGGTAGATATAAATTGTGGAAATGATAGTATACAGTACCTAATGTTTGAAAATTATTATGCAACTTGTCTTGGCAGTACATAAAGAGTTGATTTATTATTATGTGCACTAACCTATCTCACGAGTTCTTTTCGAGTTTTGTGTGGATGAAGTTTTTGAGAATAGGTGAAACCATGATATGAGAGGATTGAACGAGATACAAAATCTCAAGCTTGGGGATGCCCAAGGCACCCCAAGTAAATATTTCAAGAAGTCTCAAGCATCTAAGCTTGGGGATGCTACGCATCCCACCTCTCTTCATCAACAATTATCGGTTAGCCTATGTTGAGCCTAAATTTTTATTCGTTCACATGCTGCGTGCTATTCTTGGAGTGCTATTTTTTATTTTGCTTGCTGTTTAATAAATTACTCAGATCTGAAAATATTTAATGAGAGAGAGAGAGAGAGTCCTCACATAGCTGCTTAATTGTTTGGCTACTCATTGATCTTCACTTATATCTTTTGAGAGTAGCTTGTCATTTCCTCTCATGCTTCACTTATACCTTTTTGAGAGATGAATTTTTTATGCTCTTGTACTTCACTTAAATTTGTTTGAGCTTGCCAAAAGGCAATTGCAATATATGAAACTAGTCCCAAAATGATAGATATCCAAGGAGGATATAATAAAAACTTTCATGAAGATCATGGGACAAATTAAATAGTTTTGAAACATGATGATAGTAATATGTGAGCCATGTTAGTGAGTAATTATGCTTTAGTAGGAATATTGGTGTTAAGGTTTGTGATTCCCTATGCAAGTACGAAAGTCAATAGTTATGCAATGAAGTTACATCCTACTTGTGGTGCATTATTCGGTGTTAGTTATGTTCAATGCTCACTTATGTGAATTTTCGTCTCTTGGTTTGGTTGCTTCCCAATCTATTTGCTAGCCTTCATTTGTACTAAGTAGAAATACTACTTGTGCATCCAAAATCCTTAAACCAAGTTTTGCCTTATGAGTCCACCATACCTACCTATATGCGGTATTTCCATGCCGTTCCAAGCAAATTTGTATGTGCCATCTCTAAATTTTCAAAATAAACTTTCTCTTTTGTGTGCCCGTACCGATTTGAATGGAACTAACCCGGACTGACGCTGTTTTCAGCAGAACTACCATGGTGTTGTTTTTGTGCTGAAATAAAAGTTCTCGGAGGAATGAAACTTTTTGGAGATTTATTTCAGAATAAATGAGAATTATTGGAGCCAAAATACACCGCAGAGGGGGGCCAGGGTGAGCATCACCCACCAGGGCACGCCAGCCCCCCTGGGCGCGCCCTGGTGGGTTGTGCCCACCTCGTGGCCCCACTTGTACTAACTCCGCCACTATAAATTCCTAAATTTGAAGAAAAAATGAGGGAGAAAGAATTATCGCGTTTCACGATACGGAGCCGCCGCCACCTCCTGTTCTTCATCGGGAGGCCAGATCTGGAGCCCGTTTGGGGTTCCGGACAGGGGAATCTTCGGTCTTCGTCATCACCAACCTTTCTCCATCGCCAATTCCATGATGCTCCCCACTGGGAGTGAGTAATTCCTTCGTGGGCTTGCTGGTCGGTGAGGAGTTGGATGAGATTCATCATGTAATCGAGTTAGTTTTGTTAGGGCTTGATCACTAGTATCCACTGAGATTGATGTTGCTATGACTTTGCTATGCCTAATGCTTGTCACTAGGGCCCGAGTGCCATGATTTCAGATCTGAACTGTTTATGTTATCATCTCTATATCCATGTTCTTGATCCGATCTTGCCTAGTCATATGCACCTATTACGTGTTATGATCCGTCAACCCCATAGTGAAAATATTTTGGATACTTTGCGGTGATGACCGCAGTTTGAGGAGTTCATGTATTCACCATGTGTTAATGCTTTGTTTCGGTTCTCTATTAAAAGTAGGCCTTAATATCCCTTAGTTTCCTTATGGACCCCACTGCCAAGGGAGGGTAGGACAAAATATGTCATGCAAGTTCTTTTCCATAAGCACGTATGACTACTTACGGAATACATGCCTACATTACATTGATGAACTGAGCTAGTTCTGTATCGCCCTAGGTTATGACTGTTACATGACGAATATCATACAACGAGTTACCGATCCAGTGCCTACGACCTTTCCACTTATTGTTCTTGCTAAGTTACTATTGCTGTTGCTGCTGTTCCAACTGCTACAAAACTACTGCTACTACCGTTACCGCTACTGTTACTGTCACTACTGCTATCAAACTATCATATTACTGTGCTACTGATTACTTTGCCGCAGATATTTAATCTCCATGTGTGGTTGAATTGACAACTCAACTGCTAATACTCTCAAGTATTCTTTGGCTCCCCTTGTGTCGAATCTATAAATTTGGGTTGAATACTCTACCCTCGAAAACTGTTGTGATCCCCTATACTTGTGGGTTATCAAGACCTTTTTCTGGCGCCGTTGCCGGGGAGCATAGCAATATTTGTTGAGTCACGTGGGATTTATATCAATTTATCACTATGAAGAATCTGAAGGATACTAAGACCAAGATTTTTCCCTCTACTACGAGGGGAGGTAAGGAACTGCCATCACACTCTACACTTGATTCACCTTCTGTTATGAGTAAGCTTGTAACACCACCACATGCTAGTAATCATGATATATCGCAATTTATTGATGATGCTACCTCTGCTATGAATTATGCTATGGATGATGCTAGTACCATGCTTGATGATAATGTGCCGCTAGGAGAATTTCTTGATGAACAAATTGCTAGAGCTAAAGAAAATGAAACTACTGAAACTAATGAGATTACTGAAACTGATAAAGCTTATGAAACTGATGATGACTATGAAACTCCTAGTAGTCCTAGCTCTCCTAAGTTTGAAATGCCTAAGATACCTGAAGGTTATGTTATGGACGAAGAGATAACTAGAGAAATTCTTTCTTGCAAGGATAGAGATGATCTTAAGAAATTGCTATGCAAGTATAAGGAAAAGACTTTGAATGCTAGAATGAAATGTGATCCTAAGTTTGCTACTTCACCTATCTTTGTTACCGATAAGGATTATGAATTCTCTGTCGACCCAGAGTTAATTACTTTGGTTGAATCTGATCGTTTCCATGGCTATGAAACTGAAACTCTAATGGCACACCTTACTAAGCTGAATGATATAGCCACCCTCTTTGCTCATGATGAAAAGATTCGCTACTATTATATCCTTAAGTTATTTCTGTTCTCATTAAAGGGTGATGCTAAGACATGGTACAATACTCTTGCTCCTGGTTGTGTGCGTAGTCCCCAGGATATGATCTACTACTTCTCTGAAAAATATTTTCCTGCTCACAAGAAACAAGCTGCCTTACAGGAAATATTTAACTTTGTGCAAATTGAAGAAGAGAGTCTCCCACAAGCTTGGGGGAGGCTTCTCCAATTGCTTAATGCTTTGCCTGATCATCCTCTCAAGAAAAATGAAATACTTGATATCTTTTATAATGGACTAACCGATACTTCTAGGGACTTCCTAGATAGTTGTGCTGATTGTGTTTTCAGGGAACGAACTGTTGAACAAGCTGAGGAATTATTGAATAACATATTGAAGAATTATGATGATTGGACTCTTCCTGAACCACCGCCTAAACCCACTCCGAAGAAGAGGGGTATCTTATTTCTCAGTCCTGAAGATATGCAAGAGGCAAAGAAATCTATGAAGGAAAAAGGTATTAAAGTTGAGGATGTTAAGAATTTGCTACCTATTGAATAAACACATGGCCTTGACACACCACCACCTCCACAAGTGGTAGAGGTAAATTCTTTATTAAAGTTCAATGAAAGTGACATCCCTCACAATAAACATCCTAGTCAATGCTTATATGAGTTTGACAACTATATTATGAAGCAAGATCATTTCAATACTCATGTTTTGAAACAATTGAAATACAATTCTGATATGATTGCTCGCTTGAGTGACTTGCTATTTAGAATCAGTAATGATGTTAGAGGTGCAGGAAAGCATGCCTCTATGGTTCAAACTCGGTTAGAACAAGTTGCTAAGTCTCAAAAAGAATTGCTTGATGAAATGAATAGTAATATGCATGATTTTGCTGCTAGAGTAGTAACTAGAGGAGGTAGAACGACCCAAGAACCACTTTATCCTGAGGGTCATCCTAAAAGAATTGAACAAGACTCTTAGAAAATTAATCATGATGCACCTAGTCCTTATAAGAAGAAAAAGAAAAACAAAAATGATAGGACTTTGCATACCTCTAGTGAACCCGAGACACAAAAACCTCCTGATAATAATGATGTCTCTATTTCTGATGCTGAAACTCCGTCTCATAATGAACATTCTGTTGGAAATATGCCCTAGAGGCAATAATAAAGTGATTATTATTATATTTCCTTGTTCATGATAATCGTTTATTATCCATGCTATAATTGTATTGATTGGAAACACAAATACATGTTTGGATACATAGACAACACTGTGTCCCTAGTATGCCTCTAGTAGACTAGCTCGTTGATCAAAGATGGTCAAGGTTTCCTAGCCATAGACATGAGATGTCATTTGATAACGGGATCACATCATTAGGAGAATGATGTGATGGACAAGACCCAAACTATGAACGTAGCATATGATCGTGTCAGTTTATTGCTATAGTTTTATGCATGTCAAGTATCTGTTCCTATGACCATGAGATCATGCAACTCACTGACATGGGAGGAATACCTTGTGTGTATCAAACATCGCAACATAACTGGGTGACTATAAAGATGCTCTACAGGTATCTCCAAAGGTGTCTGTTGAGCTGGCATGGATCGAGACTGGGATTTGTTACTCCGTGTGAAGGAGAGCTATCTCAGGGCCCACTCAGTAATACAACATCACAATAAGCCTTGCAAGCAAAGTGACTAAAGAGTTAGCCACAGGATCTTGTATTACGGAATGAGTAAAGAGACTTACCGGTAACGAGATTGAACTAGGTATAGAGATACCGACGATCGAATCTCGGGCAAGTAACATACCGAAGAACAAAGGGAACAACATACGGGATTAACTGAATCCTTGACATAGAGGTTCAACCGATAAAGATCTTCGTAGAATATGTAGGAACCAGTATGGGCATCCAGGTCCCGCTATTGGTTATTGACCGTAGAGGTGTCTCGGTCATGTCTACATAGTTCTCGAACCCGCAGGGTCTGCACACTTAACGTTCGGTGACGTTTCGGTAGTATTGAGATATATGTGTTGGTGACCAAAGGTTGTTCGGAGTCCCGGATGAGATCCCGGACGTCACGAGGAGCTCCGGAATGGTTTGTAGGTAAATATTTACATATAGGAAGTTGGTATTTGACTTCCAAAAAAGTTTCGGAATTTACCGGGGTTACCGGAAGGGTTCCGGGGGTCCACCGGGTGGGCCCACCCACCCCAAAGGGCCCCATGGGCTATGGGAGGAGGCAGACCAGCCCCTGGTGGGCTGGCCGAACCCCCCACCAAGGCCCATGCGGTTGGGGTGTGGGAAAAAGGAAACCCCAAAGTGGGGGAAGTGAAATCCAAGTAGGAAAGGAATCCTACTTGGAGTAGGATTGGAGGGAGGCTTGGCCTCCACCTCCTGTTCGGCCGACCCCTAGGGGAAACCCTAGGGAGGCTCTCTTCCCCCCTCCCTCCTATATATACTAGAGAATAGAGGCCCCCCGAAACACACGACCACGTGCTAGTTCTCTATTCTCTAGTTCCTCCACCAAATAGATTCCGGTAGTGCTTAGGCGAAGCCCTGCCGGGATAACTCCGCCACCACCACCACCACACTGTCGTGCTGCTGGAGATCTCATCTACCTCTCCACCCCCTCTTGCTGGATCAAGAAGGCAGAGATCATCATCGAGCTGTACGTGTGCTGAACGCGGAGGTGCCGTCCGTTCGGCGCTAGATCGGGACGGATCGTGATTGGATCGCGGGACGGCTTGCGATTTGGATCGCGAAGACGTTCGACTACATCAACCACGTTTCTTAACGCTTCCCGCTTAGCGATCTACAAGGGTACGTAGATCCACTCTCCCTCTCGTAGATGCTCATCACCATGGATAGATCTTGCGTGTGCGTAGGAAATTTTTTGTTTCCCATGCAACGTTCCCCAACACATTCACCTAGTGATAATGAAAATGATAATGATGATGCTCATGATAATGCTCAACCTAGTAATGATGTAGAACCAGATAATGATGTTGAAATAGAGCCTGCTCCTGATCTTGATAACCCATAACCTAAAAATAAACGGTATGATAAAAGAGACTTTGTGGCTAGGAAACATGGTAAAGAAAGAGAGACATGGGTTCAGAAACCTATGCCATTTCCACCTAAGCCATCTAAGAAAAAGGATGATGAAGAATTTGAGCGCTTTGCTGAAATGATTAGGCCAGTATTTTTGCGTACCCGCTTAACTGATATTTTAAAGATGGCCCCTTACGCAAAGTATATGAAAGACATCATCACAAATAAAAGAAAGATACCTGAAGCTGAAATCTCCACCATGCTTGCTAATTATTCTTTTAAGGATGGAGTACCTAAAAAACTTGGAGATCCTGGAATACCAACTATACCTTGCTCCATTAAAAGAAACTATGTCAAAACTGCCTTGTGTGATTTGGGAGCCGGTGTTAGTGTTATGCCTTTCTCCTTATATAAAAGACTTGATTTGAATAAACTCACCACTACTGAGATATCATTGCAAATGGCTGACAAATCAACGGCCATACCTATCGGTATTTGTAAGGATGTGCCCGTTGTTGTTGCAAATGTTACTATCTTAACAGACTTTGTTATTCTTGAGATGCCCGAGGATGACAACATGTCGATTATCCTTGGTAGACCCTTTTTAAATACTGTAGGGGTTGTTATTGATTGCAATAAAAGCAAAGTCACTTTTCATATCAATGGTAATGAGCATACGGTGCACTTTCCGAAGAAAAAAATTCAAGTGAATGGTATAAATGTTATTGAAGAATCTCCGACCATCACTATTGGAAGTTTTCAATTACCTCTACCTACTGCCAAAAAGAAATATGATATACTTATTGTTGGGGATATGCACATTCCCATTGAGGTAACTTAGTGTTTTACGAAAGTTCTTCGGTTTAATGCTAATCGGGAGTGGTTGTTAATAAGACTTGATCAACCTTATTAATGGATCATTTTTGAGAGGTATGAAGTTGAGGAATCTAGTAAGCACAACTTTCTGCTCCCACCTTTTATTTTCTGTTTTAGTTAGTTAAATAAAATAAAATGCCATGATTATCTTGTTTTCTGTTTTCTCCGTGCAATAAAAAATGACCCAAAAATAAAAATTCTCAGAATGCCCTGAAAATCTAACACGATTTCCCCCCCGAATATTTATGAATTTTTGGCACAAATAACACCAGAGGGGGGGTGCACCTGGTGCCCACAAGACACCAGGGCGCGCTAGCACCCCCAGGCGCGCCCTGGTGGTTTGTGGCCTCCACGTGGGCCCCCTCACTTATCTCTTTAGCCCACATCATCACCTACCTCCAGCAAAAAATCACCACAGCCACCATTTTCGTGTTCTTGCTCTCAAACACGCGGATTTCGATCTCTTTCCTCGAAGCTCCGTTTCTGAAACTGTTTGGAGGGATTGCTTCTTGGTATGTGACTCCTCCATTGCTCCAATTAGTTTTTGTTTTAGTGGGTTATTTTTAGAGTAATTAGCTACTCTTGGTGCTGCTGTAGATGATCTTGCATGTTGAATTCTTAGAGTTCTGAGTAGTTTGAATTCTCAATATGGCCTCTATGCATGCTTAGGAGTAGTTGCTAACAATCTTACAAAGTTTTGTTCACAAGTTTTTTGGTGGACTAAAATTTTTCAGAATTTTTATAGGAATAAAATGCAAATCTTTAGGAAGTTTTCCTCTAAGAAAAATGCCAAGGGAGTCATTGGGGAATCATCGGACAATGACCTTCACACCCCAAGAAAGGTGGAGGTGCGGCCGTGTGAATGGCCGCATGATGCCTTCATGGAGGAGGTCGGGTTCCATCAAGAGTTCGCTCAGTTCATCGCAAATGCCGGGTTAACCGAGTTCCTCGCAGCTAAGTGTGACCAATATCTCATCCTTACAAATTCCTTTGTGCAAAGCTTTAATTATTTAGGGAGAAACAATCCTCCTGAAGTGCAGTTTAATCTTTATGCTGAAACTTACAGAATGACGCTAACCGACTTCTGTAACATATGCTTGATTCCTTCTGATGGGGACTTGAGAGAACCTAGGTGTGACACCCTGGTTTTATGCTACAGTGATGATTGTAATTAAGCTACAGTAATGGACAAATGATTAAGCTAATCTTTTGCTAAACAGGGCTTGATCAAGTTGAAGTTCAAATTCTAGTTCAAATTTCAATTCAAATGCCCTAGGATTTATTGTGGTAAAAATCAATCTTCAAACAGCAAAGGAAAAATGTTGCATACTTGTGGAAAAAATCCAAAACAATGATTGTTGAGGAAGACAACATCACCAAGCTTCTGGTGTGGCCCTCACCATCCAAAACAGTAGCTAAAAGCATTTTAAAGCGCATTTAAATTCAAATTTGAAATTGCAATCAGATTCCAAAAATGCTCAAACCTTTTGTGGCTATGTGGAATATTGCATAGAAGTTGTTGGGCCAAGTACCACATTTTTGCAGTAAAGAATAATGCCAAAGGGAAAATAAAACAGAAGCTAAAAGAAAATCAGAAAAGAAAAAGGAAAAGAATTAGAAAATGCCCCTATGCACTTGAGTCCATCAGCTACAGTGGCCGGCCCAGCCCGCCACACGTCGCCTCCCACCTCTGGCGCCGACGCCAGGCTCGCTGTCGAGCAGCGAGCGTGCGCGAGCTCGCCAGGCCCCCCTGGCCAGATCTTTTGCCGCGGTCGATGTGGGAGGATAAGGCCGACCGCCCTGCACCCCCGGGACCTCCCTGTCGCCGCTCCTCCCCTCTCCCTCGCTCGCCCCCAACTCACCTGAGCGCCACCGCCGCCATGGCCACCGGCTAGACGCAGCCACCGCCACTCCCGCGCCCTGCCGACACGTCCACGAGCCCCGCCGCGACCAGCCTTTCCTCCTCGACCATCGAACCGAGCCCCTGGAGCCCTGCATCGCCGTCACCGCCTCTTCTTCCTCCTCGGGCGCCCGAAGCTCGCCGCTGTCGATTCGCACCACCGCGCCTCCCCCGAGCCCACTTGAGCACACCTGCAGGCGCCCAGTGAGCTCCGTCTCCCTCTCTCTCTCTTCCCCGTGCGATTAGGCCGCCGTAGCTAGATCCCCACCGCACCCGAGCTCCGGTTGCCACCGGCAAGCTCGTGGCCATCGCTACCGTCGCCGTCACGCTCGCCTGAGCGCATCACCGTGCTCCTGGTGCCTCCAGGAACGCAACGCGCACGCGCACGCTCTCTTCCGAGCCTCCTAACGCCACATGCGACGTGCGCCCGAACCCGACGCCGCCTGAGCTCGTCACCGGCGCCTCTCCGGTGACCATTTGGTCCGACCGCCGCTGCCGTTCGACTCCCCGCACCGCGTAGACTCGCGTATAGCTGCTAGATAGCGCGAACGCATGCTGGTTTGCTCGTTGCTAGCGTCGCCCGAAGCTCGTTCCGCCGCCGGTGACGTAGCGCTCGCTACGGCCTGCCGTTGCTCCAACTGAGGCCTGGAATGGAACGGCGACTGTCTCAGCTCTCGAACACTGCCGGCCGCGCTCGATTTGATGCCCTGTGCGAGATTTCCGAGCTCGCCGGAGATTGCGGCCGCGTCCGACGCTCGCCGGCGTGTCTCCGGCGGCCGCCACCGACGTGGCTAGCCTGGGGCCACCCCCAGTGCCACTGCCAGTGGGCCGGGCCAGCCCCAGTTGACCAGTTGACCTGGTCAACTGGCTGACTGGGCACTGCCCAGTCACTGACTGGTGGGGCCCTTCCCCTGTGTCTATGACAAATGGGCCCCCCTTGTCAGGTGCCTAATTAAGTAATTAGATTAATTAAAATAAATAAATTAACCTAATCTCTCACTGACATGTGGACCCACCTGCTAATTAACCCTGTTTAATTTAATTAAGACTCTGGAATAACACTGAGTCTATGACAGGTGGGGCCCACTGGTCAGGTTTGACCTGGTCAGCCCCACTGTTGACTGCTGATGCAATGCTGACCTCATGCTGACGTCACTCTGTACTGTTCTGGATAATGTTGGATTAAATAAATAGAATAATTCCAGAAATTGATTAAAACTTTGAAAAATCATAGAAAATAATCTGTAGCTCAGATCAAAAAACTTTATACATGAAAGTTGATCAAAAAAATCCCACGAATCTGAATATGCCATCCATTCATCTGTCACATGCTCCTAGCATGATGAACATGGAACTTTCCCCTCCGAATCGTCTGTCCGATAATTCCAAAGACCCGGGGAAATATCGTCAGATATTCTTCCGACCCATCTACGACGTATAATACTGCGTTAGTGCATGCCTAGCCCTGCATATTGCCATGTCATGCATCGTGTTGCATCTGTGCTTTATATTTATTGTTTCTTCCCCCTCTTCTCTCCGGTAGACCCCGAGACTGACGGTGCTGCCGGGTACGACTACGCGATTGACGATCAGGCCTTTGCCGCAGGAGAGCAAGGCAAGCAACCCCCCTTGAGCATTCCGATATCGCCTATTCCTTTCTCTCTTATTCTTGCATTAGATTTTGCTACTGTATTAGTTAGCTCCTATTCTGATGCATAGAGTGTTTTTGATAAACTGTTACTTTACCTGCAATCATACCAACTGCTTAGTATAGGTTGATCAGTGAATCCCCAGTGACCCCTTAGTCCCAATTGCCCCTGCTTCTTCATCGACGATCTGACGACTCGACGACTCGAAGACTCGGTCAACCGACCGACAAGCCAGGCCCCTCACATCACCGCACACCCCTTAGTTGTACGACTCTGCAGCGCTACTATCGAGTACCGAGGGTGACACCTCGTGAAGTACTTATGATGCTAGCTCTGTAGTGTAGCTAGCCGGTCGTGGGTATCAAGGGTGATTCCTCCTTCGCCACTCCCGACGATGACTCTGTCGTGCAACCCGTCAAGTGTGGGACCCTCAAGGGTGATTCCTCTAGGTTCACCTTGACGGTTACATCGAGCGGGGACCATTGAGGGTGATTCCTCAGTTCCCGCCTTGATGTTTTATACACACGGTTACTATGACCTGGTTACAGAAACATGTTGGTGATGGGTCGGCCCTGAGGGGTACCCACGGTTTGATGATGATGAGGCGTGGACTGGCGAGAGAGGCCTTTGCCACACATCCTCGAGCCGGGGTGACGGGACCGCACTTTATGGGTCGCGCTTGCCCCGCATTAATAAAATGCTAATGGGTTGGGTACTTGATCTGAGTTAGGTCGTTGGCCTTAATACGCACTAACCTTCACGTGGGGAAGATATGGGCACTCAGCTTCGTTGTATCAGCCGAAGCTCTTCGGACGTCAGCAATGGAGTGGCGCGCGCCCGAGTGGTCCGCAACGGCATCACGCTTGTTACTAAGGGGTGCTAGGACTGACCTCGGCCGCGTTCGCATCGTGCAGGACTGCAAGGGCAAGTGGGCCCACGAACCTGCGTGCTTAGGATTTAGACCGGCGGGCTGGCCTCTTTGTTGAGCCTAGGTGGGGCGACGACGTGCTGATATCCCGAGGCCAGGCATGACCCAGGAAAGTGTGTCCGGCCGGAGGTGACTCAGGCGTGTTGGGGAATATGTGGTGCACCCCTGCAGGGATGAATAATCTATTCGAATAGCCGTGTCCACGGTAACATGACGACTTGGAATTGTACTTTGACCTTATACAACTATAATTGAAATTTAATTTGAAATGAATTGTGGCTCCGGGATTGCTTCCTCGCAGGGAGTCGAGGAAGGATCTTTGGGCGTGGTTACTTAATAAAATTGCTACAACAATATGACTATATATGTGAGATACCAATCTGCACTCTTCTAATGCTGCAAGATGGTGAAGATGCTAGTCTTCGATAGGACTAGGCCTTCTCCCTATTCTTGCTTTCTGCAGTCAGTCCAGATATAACCCCTCCCCTTGAAAATGATGCATATCTAGCATAGTTCTGATGTCAGTCTTGCGAGTACTTTGGATGAGTACTCACCGCTGCTTTGCATTCTCTTTCCCCCTCGATTCGATTCTGCGTTCAGACGATGGAGCCCAGGAGATGGAGTACGCCGGAGGCGACTACTACACCACCGCCGGAGCCTACTACTACGTGGAGGCTGCCCCCGACGCTCAGGAGTAGTTAGGAGGTTCCCAGGCAGTAGCTCTCGCCTCTTTCGATCCGTTGTTATGTTTGTGCTAGCCTTCTTAAGGAAAAACTTGTTTAACTTATGTCTGTACTCAGATATTATTTGCTTCCGCTGACTCGTGCTTGTCGAGCTTTGTATTTGAGCCCTCGAGGCCCCTAGCTTGTAATATGAAGCTGTATGACTTTAATTTGTGTCTAGTGTTGTGTTGTGATATCAATCAGTGAGTCCCTAATCTTGGTCGTACGCATTGTGTGTATGATTAGCATACGGTCGAGAATGGGGGCGTCACAAGTTGGTATCAGAGCCGACTGCCTGTAGGTAGCCCCCTTTCCAACTCCTTGGCCGAAGTTGAGTCTAGTCATTGAAAAACTTTTACTAACACTAATGCTGTGGGTTATGGGCCCACATCTCAATCGGGTGGTATTAGGATCTTTTACTCCTCGTCTATACTCTGGGTTCTAATCCCTCTTCTCTTTCGGGTTAAAGATTTTGCTAAAATCTAACATTAGGTTCTCGTGATCACTTCCACCGGAGAATTGTTTCGTCAAAAATTGTCTTATTTGAAGTTATGATGCGCGCACTGTCATTTGACATCTTGAATCTCCTTGTTACAGATGCGTCCCGGTAGGCAGATCGTTCGTCTGACCTACGCGCACGATACGACTGGGTTCCCGGCCATTCTGGTCGGCCTCTTGAAGAAGCTGGGATATCGCTGGTACCCCGAGTACACTGTTTACGAGGACTACCGCGAGTTCAACCAGGAACAGTATGAGGCTGAGATGGTTATCTGGGATCGACAGGACTGCTCCATCACTAAGCTGCACACCTTCCGTGGCATTGGAGTGACTGTTGATATGGCAGTACAGGATGCAGCCTATGCTGCTATTGTTCGTCTCCGTGCAGCAAACCCTTCTTTGGAGGAGACGGCATACAGATACATCCCGTATGCTCCTGCTGGAGTTGATACTGCGGCCGACGCTGAGGTCTTGACCCCTTTCGCGCCGCAGCGTACCGACCGGACCTACACTACTATCTGCGCCCCCTACGTGAGTCGTCGTTACGACCCACAGGTTCTGGTTCAGTACACTGAGGCTCTGGATCGCACTGTCAGGGCTCTTACGTCGAGCTGTACGTCACCCGTGCTCGTCTGTATGAGGCTATGGAGCACTTGTTGCCAGCAGTTCGTGCGAGGATACATCCGGAGCACATCCTTTACCCGCCTCGGACTGAGTTTCCCTCAGGTCTTGAATGGCCTGAGGTTGGAGGTCGTACTCCGGCACGTGGACCTGCGCTCCCGCTTGGTATGCAGGTTCTGCACCAGAGTCTGCATGGGATGCAGGACCCTGCCATCGGCTTTCACAATCGGGGTCATGCGCAGTTCCCCGGCTACTTTCGTTGTCCCCGACACTGATGCGTTGTTGTATCCCTCCACCGCATGCCTGCGTGCCGCCTAGTTGTCTAGGTAAATTTTATGCCAGACCTATCGTCTATTTTGTAACGAACTTATGTTTTGTAATAGACCTATGTATGGATCTGTATGTTGAAATTTGAACTACTATGTCGTATCTATTGCACTGCTTTCTTTGTGCAATTTACATCATGAGCGATTCATTGTTTTTGCAATTACCCAATGCTAAACTACCACTGTTAAAACTTGACAGAATGGTTAGGCCAGCTGGTCGTGGTCGTGGTGCACCTGAACCACCACCACCACCGGACTACATGGCTGGTATGATGCAGCAGTTTGAACTGAATCGCCAGTTTATGCAAGGGCTTATGGACCATTTCCCGAGGCCGAACATGAATCAACAGCCAGCCCCAATGACTCTGCAAGACTTCATGCGTCTCAACCCTACGACCTACCACAGCTCAACTCAGCCGCTTGACGCAGATGACTGGCTCCGTGACATCACTTATGAGCTGGAGTCTTCAGGCGCCCCAGTGGCTAGCTATGTCACCTTTGCCTCTTACTTTCTGAAGGGTCCCGCTGCTCAATGGTGGGACAGCCATAGGCGCTCACAGCCTGTTGGAACAATCATCACCTGGCCAGAGTTCCAGGCTGCGTTCCGTGCTCGTCACATTCCTTAGGGAATGATGGATAGGAAGAAGCGTGAATTCCGCAACTTAGTCCAGGGCAACAAGACTGTGGATGCTTATCAGCGGGAATTTCTGGACTTATCTCGCTATGCTGAAGAAGACGTTGCAACTGATGCTCGTAGGCAGGAGAAGTTCCGTGAAGGCCTCCACCCGGATATCAAGCTGGCACTCATTGCTCAAGACTTCGGTAACTTTGCCACCTTGGTGAACAAGTCCATTCTGGTGGAAACAGGTCTGCAGGACTACAAGGACAGCAGCAAGCGCAACCGTGACATGGGCTCATCTTCGGGCTCAGCAAGTCAGAAGCGCAAGATCTGGATCCCCCACAACATGTACCATGCACCGCCTCCTGCTCCGAGGCCGTCCTATGCTGCACCTCGTCTGCCCCCACCCCCACCCAGGCAGCCGAGGCTCCCAGCTCCACCACCATGGGCTCCTGTTCCCCCTTCTCGTCCTAAGGATGGACTGTGCTTCAAGTGTGGTCGCCCAGGACACCGTGCTAGGGATTGCAGGCAGAATCAGAATCAACTTGCACTGCCTTCCAACCAGCCCCGCAACAACAATGCCAGGCCTGCTCAGGGTCGTGCTCAAGCTAACAATGCTGAACTAAATGAAGCTCAAGACCAGCCTGCTACTGTGATGGGTACACTTCTTGTTAACTCCGTACCAGCTTCTGTATTGTTTGATACAGGAGCATCGCATTCTTTCATGTCTGAAGATTTTGCATACATGCATGGCATTAAGTACGAGGAGATGAACGCTCCAATAGTGGTAAACACCCCCGCTGGCCACTGTCAAACCTCCATGGTTTGTCCAGATGTCCCCATTGAAATAGAAGGACTAGAATTCCATGCTTCCCCCATTATATTGAAGTCTTCCAAGATGGACCTTATTCTGGGGATGGATTGGTTGAAAGCACATACTGCTTCTGTCGTTTGTGCCACCAAAATTGTCCACCTTCTGCATCCTTCGAATGAGATAGTCAACTACCATGCTCACCTTATTCGAGATGCTGAAACTCGACTATATGCCTTGAATGCATTAAATGAGTCACCTCTTGAAGGGATTGAAAACATTCCAGTTGTCCGGGATTTCCAAGATGTTTTTCCGGAAGAACTCCCAGGGATCCCCCTGCTAGAGCTGTCGAGTTTGTCATCGACCTAGTGCCAGGCACCACCCCTATTGCCAAGCGGCCATATAAGATGCCTCCGCATGAACTCCTTGAACCGAAACAAGAACTTGACAATTTGCTTCGTCTGGGTTTCATTCGTCCAAGTTCCTCTGCTTGGGGAGCACCTTCTCTCTTTGTCAAGAAGAAGGATGGTACGAATCGGTTGGTCCAAGATTACCGACCCATCAACCAAGCAACGATTCAAAACAAATATCCGCTTCCTCGGATCAACGATCTGTATGATCAACTTCCTGATTCAGCAGTGTTTTTGAAACTCGACTTGAGGTTGGGTTACCATCAGATTCGGGTTCGTGAAGAGGATATTCCCAAGACTGCATTCGTTACTCGCTATGGTTCATACGAGTACACCGTCATGTCCTTTGGCTTAACCAATGCCCCAGCAACCTTCTCCCGGTTGATGAATTATATATTCATGGATTACCTCGATAAATTCGTCGTGGTTTATCTGGATGATATCCTGGTTTTCTCCAAGAATAAAGAAGAGCATGCTGAACATCTTCGTCTTATACTGGAGAGGCTTCGAGAACATCAACTTTATGCAAAGTATTCAAAATGTGAGTTCTGGATGGAAGAAGTAACCTACCTTGGTCATGTGATCTCCAAGGATGGTATTGCGGTCAACCTTGAATGAGTTCAGGCTATTCTTGACTGGACTCCCCCGAAGAATGTCAAGCAAGTCAGAAGTTTTCTCGGACTCGCCAGCTATTGCCGTCGATTCGTCGAGAACTTCTCCAAGATTGCAAAGCCCTTAACCAATTTGCTTCACAAAGGTGTTAAATATGAGTGGACAGAAAAATGTCAGGAGAGCTTTCAAGAACTTAAGGATAAGTTGACGTCTGATCCAGTGCTTGCTCCTCCGGATACTCGTAAGGACTTCGTCATCTACTGTGATGCTTCACGTCAAGGAATGGGCTGTGTCCTAATGCAAGAGCGCAGAGTGGTTGCTTATGCATCTCGTCAATTGCATCCTCATGAAGAGAACTACCCAGTTCATGACCTTGAACTTGCTGCAGTAATTCATGCACTGAAAGAGTGGCGGCAATACCTTGTTGGGAACCGTTGCGAGATCTACACCGACCACCAAAGTCTGAAGTACCTGTTTACTCAGCCAGATCTGAATCTCCGTCAACAGAGATGGATGGAACGAATAGCAGATTACAATGTGGGTATTTCTTATACCCCAGGCAAGGCTAACGTAATGGCTGATGCTTTGAGCCGCAAGTCGTACTGCAATCACCTTCAGGTTCACAAGGTTCACCCCCTGCTTCAAGAAGAATTTCGCAAGCTGAACCTCCATATTGTTCCTCAGGGTTATCTCGTTCCCCCACCACCGGAGGCCCGCAAGATGCACCTTCGTGTTGTGAACCAGGGTTCTCTGAGCAACTTGGTTGATGTGCCAGATCTCGTGGACAGCATCAAAACTATGCAACACTATTGCAGTGAAGTCGAAAGGATTAAACGCTATCTGGCGGAAGGTAAACCCTCATGCTTCACCGTTGCTGATGATGAAGCCGTGTACTTCAAGGGTCGCTTATTCGTACCCACAAAGAAGAAAAACCTGAATATGACTGCTAAAATACCGGAAGAAACTCACGATACTCCACTGTCTATTCATCCGGGTAGTACCAAGATGTATCAGGACATCCGTCAAAGGTTCTGGTGGCCAAACATGAAACAAGACATTGCACGCTATGTTTCAGAATGTGACATTTGCCGTCGTATCAAAGCAGAACATCAAAGGCCTGCTGGAACTCTACAACCTATTTCTATTCCTGAATGGAAATGGGATCATGTTGAAATGGACTTCATTACTGGTTTTCCCAGGTCGCAGAAAGGTAATGATGCTATTCTTGTCGTCATTGACCGATTGTCCAAAGTTGCACATTTTCTGGCTGTCAAGGAAACTATTACTGCTAGTCAGCTGGCAGATCTATACATGTCCAGAGTTGTTTCACTCCACGGTATTCCATTGGTGATTAGTTCAGACCGTGATAGTTTATTCACTTCAAGATTCTGGACAAGTTTCCAGGAAGCTATGGGGACTCGTTTGTCCTTCAGCACCGCTTTTCACCCTCAATCCCAGGGACAAGTTGAAAGAGTCAACCAGATTCTCGAAGACATGCTTCGAGCTTGTGTCATTTCTTTCGGCAAGAAATGGGAGGAATCTCTCCCATATGCTGAGTTCTCCTACAACAATAGCTATCAAGCTAGTCTGAAGATGGCTCCTTTTGAAGTGTTATATGGACGTAAGTGTCGAACTCCTCTGAATTGGTCAGAAACTGGGGAACGTACACTTATCGGTCCGGATATTATCCAACATGCTGAAGATCAAGTCCGCATTATTCATGCAAATCTGAAGGCTGCTCAGTCTCGTTAGAAGAGTCAGTATGACCGTCATCACAAGGATATGGTCTATCAACCTGGCGAAAAGGCTTATCTTCGAGTCACGCCAATGAGAGGTACACACCGTTTTGGGATCAAGGGCAAGCTGGCTCCGCGATATATTGGTCCTTTCACAATTCTCGAAAGGCGTGGTAAGGTGCCATATCAACTGGAACTACCGCCAAACCTTTCTCAGGTTCATGATGTGTTCCATGTGTCACAGCTTCGTCGCTGCTTTAAGGATCCTATCCGAGCAGTGGATCATGATATGCTCGAACTGCAACAAGACCTCTCTTACAAAGAGCAACCAGTCCGCATTCTCGATGAAATTGAACGTCGGACTCGTCAGAAGGTTACCAAGTTCTTCAAGGTGCAGTGGGCAAATCATTCTGAAGATGAAGCCACTTGGGAACGCGAAGATCATCTTCGTGCAGAATACCCCGGGCTCTTTCCTTCTACTTCTTAATTCTCGGGACGAGAATTCTTGTTAGTAGGGGAGAATTGTGACACCCTGGTTTTATGCTACAGTGATGATTGTAATTAAGCTACAGTAATAGACAAATGATTAAGCTAATCTTTTGCTAAACAGGGCTTGATCAAGTTGAAGTTCAAATTCCAGTTCAAATTTCAATTCAAATGCCCTAGGATTTATTGTGGTAAAAATAAATCTTCAAACAGCAAAGGAAAAATGTTGCATACTTGTGGAAAAATCCAAAACAATGATTGTTGAGGAAGACAACATCACCAAGCTTTTGGTGTGGCCCTCACCATCCAAAACAGTAGCTAAAAGCATTTTAAAGCGCATTTAAATTCAAATTTGAAATTGCAACCAGATTCCAAAAATGCTCAAACCTTTTGTGGCTATGTGGAATATTGCATAGAAATTGTTGGGCCAAGTACCACATTTTTGCAGTAAAGAATAATTCCAAAGGGAAAATAAAACAGAAGCTAAAAGAAAATCAGAAAAGAAAAAGGAAAAGAATTAGAAAATGCCCCTGTGCATTTGAGCCCATCGGCTACAGTAGCCGGCCCAGCCCGCCACACGTCGCCTCCCACCTCTGGCGCCGACGCCAGGTTCGCTGTCGAGCAGCGAGCGTGCGCGAGCTCGCCAGGCCCCCCCTGTCCAGATCTTTTGCCGCAGTCGACGTGGGAGGATAAGGCCGACCGCCCTGCACCCCCGGGACCTCTCTGTCGCCGCTCCACCCCTCTCCCTTGCTCGCCCCCAACTCACCCGAGCGCCACCGCCGCCATGGCCACCGGCTAGACGCAGCCACCGCCACTCCCGCGCCCTGCCGACACGTCCACGAGCCCCGCCGCGACCAGCCTTTCCTCCTCGACCATCGAACCGAGCCCCTGGAGCCCTGCATCGCCGTCACCGCCTCTTCTTCCTCCTCGGGCGCCCGAAGCTCGCCGCCGTCGATTCGCACCACCGCGCCTCCCCCGAGCCCACTTGAGCACACTTGCAGGCGCTCAGTGAGCTCCGTCTCCCTCTCTCTCTCTTCCCTGTGCGATTAGGCCGCCGTAGCTAGATCCCCACCGCACCCGGGCTCCGGTTGCCGCCGGCAAGCTCGTGGCCGTCGCTACCGTCGCCGTCACGCTCGCCTGAGCGCATTACCGTGCTCCTGGTGCCTCCAGGAACGCAACGCGCACGCGCACGCTCTCTTCCGAGCCTCCTAACGCCGCATGCGACGTGCGCCCGAACGCGCCGCCGCCTGAGCTCGTCATCGGCGCCTCTCCGGTGACCATTTGGTCCGACCGCCGCCACCGTTCGACTCCCCGCACCGTGTAGACTCGCGTATAGCTGCTAGATAGCGCGAACACATGCTGGTTTGCTCGTTGCTAGCGTCGCCCGAAGCTCGTTCCGCCGCCGGCGACGTAGCGGTCGCTACGGCCCGCCGTTGCTCCAACTGAGGCCTGGAATGGAACGGCGACTGTCTCAGCTCTCGAACGCCGCCGGCCGCGCTCGATTTGATGCCCTGTGCGAGATTTCCGAGCTCGCCGGAGCTTTCGGCCGCGTCCGACGCTCGCCGGCGTGTCTCCGGCGGCCGCCACCGACGTGGCTGGCCTGGGGCCACCCCCAGTGCCACTGCCAGTGGGCCGGGCCAGCCCCAGTTGACCAGTTGACCTGGTCAACTGGCTGACTGGGCACTGCCCAGTCGCTGACTGGTGGGGCCCTTCCCCCTGTGTCTATGACAAATGGGCCCCCCTTGTTAGGTGCCTAATTAAGTAATTAGATTAATTAAAATAAATAAATTAACCTAATCTCTCATTGACATGTGGACCCACCTGCTAATTAACCCTGTTTAATTTAATTAAGACTCTGGAATAACACTGAGTCTATGACAGGTGGGGCCCACTGGTCAGGTTTGACCTGGTCAGCCCCACTGTTGACTGCTGATGCAATGCTGACCTCATGCTGATGTCACTCTGTACTGTTCTGGATAATGTTGGATTAAATAAATAGAATAATTCCAGAAATTGATTAAAACTTTGAAAAATCATAGAAAATAATCTGTAGCTCAGATCAAAAAACTTTATACATGAAAGTTGATCAGAAAAATCCCACGAATCTGAATATGCCATCCATTCATCTGTCACATGCTCCTAGCATGATGAACATGGAACTTTCCCCTCTGAATCGTCTGTCCGATAATTCCAAAGACCCGGGGAAATATCGTCAGATATTCTTCCGACCCGTCTGCGACGTAGAATACTGCGTTAGTGCATGCCTAGCCCTGCATATTGCCATGTCATGCATCGTGTTGCATCTGTGCTTTATATTTATTGTTTCTTCCCCCTTTTCTCTCCGGTAGACCCCGAGACTGACGGTGCTGCCGGGTACGACTACGCGACTGACGATCAGGCCTTTGCCGCAGGGCAGCAAGGCAATTAACCCCCCTTGAGCATTCCGATATCGCCTATTCCTTTCTCTCTTATTCTTGCATTAGATTTTGCTACTGTATTAGTTAGCTCCTATTCTGATGCATAGCCTGTTTTTGATAAACTGTTACTTTACCTGCAATCATAGCAACTGCTTAGTATAGGTTGATCAGTGAATCCCCAGTGACCCCTTAGTCCCAGTTGCCCCTGCTTCTTCATCGACGATCCGACGACTCGACGACTCGAAGACTCGGTCAACCGACCGACAAGCCAGGCCCCTCACATCACCGCACACCCCTTAGTTGTACGACTCTGCAGCACTACTATCGAGTACTGAGGGTGACACGTCGTGAAGTACTCATGATGCTAGCTCTATAGTGTAGCTAGCCGGTCATGGTTATCGAGGGTGATTCCTCCTTCGCCACTCCCGACGATGACTCTGTCGTGCAACCCCTCAAGTGTGGGACCCTCGAGGGTGATTCCTCTAGGTTCACCTTGACGGTTACATCGAGCGAGGACCATTGAGGGTGATTCCTCAGTTCCCGCCTTGATGTTTTATACACACGGTTACTATGACCTGGTTACAGAAACATGTTGGTGATGGGTCGGCCCTGAGGGGTACCCACGGTTTGATGATGATGAGGCGTGGACTGGCGAGAGAGGCCTTTGCCACACATCCTCGAGCCGGGGTGACGGGACCGCACTTTATGGGTCGCGCTTGCCCCGCATTAATAAAATGCTAATGGGTTGGGTACTTGATCTGAGTTAGGTCGTTGGCCTTAATACGCACTAACCTTCACGTGGGGAAGATATGGGCACTCAGCGTCGTTGTATCAGCCGAAGCTCTTCGGACGTCAGCAATGGAGTGGCGCGCGCCCGAGTGGTCCGCAACGGCATCGCGCTTGTTACTAAGGGGTGCTAGGACTGACCTCGGCCGCGTTCGCATCGTGCAGGAGTGCAAGGGCAAGTGGGCCCACAAACTTGCGCGCTTAGGATTTAGACCGGCGGGCTGGCCTCTTCGTTGAGCCTAGGTGGGGCGACGACGTGCTGATATCCCGAGGCCGGGCATGACACAGGAAAGTGTGTCCGGCCGGAGGTGACTCGGGCATGTTGGGGAATATGTGGTGCACCCCTGCAGGGATGAATAATCTATTCGAATAGCCGTGTCCACGGTAACAGGACGACTTGGAATTGTACTTTGACCTTATACAACTATAATTGAAATTAATTTGAAATGAATTGTGGCTCTGGGATTGCTTCCTCGCAGGGAGTCGAGGAAGGATCTCTGGGCGTGGTTACTTAATAAAATTGCTACAACAATATGACTATATATGTGAGATACCAATCTGCACTCTTCTAATGCTGCAAGATGTTGAAGATGCTAGTCTTCGATAGGACTAGGCCTTCTCCCTATTCTTGCTTTCTGCAGTCAGTCCAGATATAACCCCTCCCCTTGAAAATGATGCATATCTAGCATAGTTCTGATGTCAGTCTTGCGAGTACTTTGGATGAGTACTCACCGCTGCTTTGCATTCTCTTTCCCCCTCGATTCGATTCTGCGTTCAAACGATGGAGCCCAGGAGATGGAGTACGCCGGAGGCGACTACTACACCACCGCCGGAGCCTACTACTACGTGGAGGCTGCCCCCGACGCTCAGGAGTAGTTAGGAGGTTCCCAGGCAGGAGGCCTCGCCTCTTTCGATCCGTTGTTATGTTTGTGCTAGCCTTCTTAAGGCAAAACTTGTTTAACTTATGTCTGTACTCAGATATTATTTGCTTCCGCTGACTCGTGCTTGTCGAGCTTTGTATTCGAGCCCTCGAGGCCCCTGGCTTGTAATATGAAGCTGTATGACTTTAATTTGTGTCTAGTGTTGTGTTGTGATATCAATCATTGAGTCCCTAATCTTGGTCGTACGCATTGTGTGTATGATTAGCATACGGTCGAGAATGGGGGCGTCACACTAGGCCATCTGAGTTTGAGGATTTTCTCCTCGCATTAACCGTGGGTGAGGATAGAGGCATGTCGAGCACCACTGCTACTAGTTTACAGTTTCCCTCAGTACATTATTTCGCTTTGGTCATCACTAAGTGTTTAACCGCTAGGGAGAAGGTCGGTGCACTCAGTGCTCCTGACCTTGCTATTTTACGTCGTGCACTTTATGATGATCACACCTTTAGTATGGGAGCTATTATTGCTGGACGCTTACATCTTAACAAAACTAAGGGAAAAATACATGGTGGTATTTATGCTACTCGTCTAGCTGACCACTTTAGAATCCCATTTCGTCCACATGATTATCTCTTATCTCGAGTTTACCTTGATCATAACACACTGCAGGCTCACCAATTCCTTGATGTAACTGACTCCCCACGTGATATTCATTATAACCTAGTATTTAGCAAGGAAACACGTGATGTTATTCCGTTGCCTGCACCTGCTTTGTTTGATCCTATTGCCAGGAACGGATACAGGATTATGCCAGATGACATTATAGCTTACCGGAACAACCTAGCAGCTACTGAGGAGGAGCACCAGGGGTGGGATGCTCAGGTGCCGCCTCCGCCTCACTACGACTTGTGACCGGATGGCTACTATGGATGGTGATTACCAAGCTAGGCCAAAAGCCTAAGCTTGGGGGAGTACGTATTTCCACCGACATTACATTCATGTTCACACATTTCATTCCAGTTGTCGGTGTTCACACTTTTTCATTGTAATATCCATGCTAGATTTGTTTTCTCGCTTTCTTCTTGTGTGTTTGAAAAACTTTGAGAAAACCCAAAAATATTTCCTACTTCTTTTTAGTTTTTCGTTCTAGCTTAGTTTAATTTTAGCATTAAAACAAAACTCCAAAAGATTTCTCGCTTCTTCTTTTACTTGTTGGGAGCTTTCCCGTGTAAATATTTTTTCTCGTTTTTGTTTTTTCTTCTTCAAATTGCTTTCTTCATGAAAAACCAAAAACTCCAAAAATATTTCACCGTGTTTCTCTGAAATTCTTTTCTGTTTACTTGAGTCGTACCGAGGAGAAGACCACAATGAAATCGTTGAGCGGTTCTCATGTGCATTATTGTTTATCTAACAAAGAGCCCATGTTACTTTGTCTTCTCCTCTTGAATAAAATGTTTGCAGATTCCAGCTTAGTCCACAACACTCTTGCACTATTATTATCTTCTTATCGTTTGATCGTGCAAGTGAAAGGCAATAATGACGACATTTGATGAATCGACTGTGGCAGAGAAAAACGGGTATGAACTCAACTTGTTTTTGTTTTTGTAAATATGTTTAACCTACTATCCCTTGATTCAGCTCATTATGATCAAACATGTTTGCAATGACCATTAGAGATTATAGTTGTTCATGCCATGCTTAAGTAGCTAGGAGTGGATAATGATTTATCTTGGGTGTCAACATGCATTAAAATGGTTGTGATGCGGTATGATGATATGATATCCTCCTCTGAATGTTTCAAGTGGCTTGACTTAGCACATGTTCACGCATGTAGTTGAATCAAAACCAACATAGCCTTCATGATATTTATGTTCATGGTGTCCATATCCTACTCATGCTAGTATTCAATGTTGATTATATGTAATGCATGTTCATGACCGTCTTCGCTCTCTAGCTGGCCGCTTCTCAATCTAATTGCTAGCCTTCGCCTGTACTAAGTGGGAATGCTGCTTGTGCATAAAAACCCTTAAACCAAGTTATGCTAGATGAGTCCACCATATCTACCTATATGCGGTATTACCCTGCCGTTCCAAAGTAAATTTGCATGTGCCACCTCTTAAAATTCAAATGAACATCTGTTTTGTGTGCCTGGACCGCTCATGAAGCGACAGGGGGCGGTCAGTATCTTCCATGCTAAGCGGGTTATTCTCATGATGAGTGTTTATTCACTTGTCCTTACACGAGAGGGGCGGTAATAGGGATTCCCAGTCCCGAAATAAAAAATCAAAAATAATTAAACAAAA